>OX442316.1:9559732-12048090 GCA_949358305.1 Strigamia acuminata
TACCCTGGCAGGGCTGGCAAAAACGTCTGAGGTTTTATCCGCATCTGAACAAGCAAGAGTTGATTGCAATCGCATTGCAGGCTTTTTTCCGTAGGCGGTTTGGATCTTGGACAACGCTCGCTACGAGCATCAAACATTGATGCTCATTTTATCTTAAAACTGTATTTTAATTTTTTCTAAGCGTCTACGGTTCTTTACTACGACGCTCAGAGGAATATTTGGGCACCGATTTGTGCCACGCCAGTGCCATTTGTTTAAAATGCATGTGCAATGTTAGATAACCCATCCTCTTAGTTGGATAAAAATAAATCACATTCAACGAAGCTGGTCCCAGTCCATGTACTGCAGTGAAGTGACCCATTCGATTTTCTAAAATTTAGATGAAATTAAAATTATTTTAAATTGCAATTGAAGTAGCAGTGAACACCATTCACAAATCAGTACAGTATTAGAAAAATGAAAGCTAGTAGACACAGCCTTTAAAATTTTATTTTTGAATTTTGATACCAATAAAAAAGGATGTTTATTACATTTCCTGAACTCAAATTTTAAAAATTCTCATCAAAAACATTTACTCGGACTTACATTCATTCTAATTAAAGCTAAACTAAATTTAACTTTAAATTCTTTAAATTATGTATATAACACATTACCAGGGAAAATCAGCTTCTCCCAGAAAATGTTTTTATATGCTTCCGGATAATTACATTACACTTACATAATTATATTACATTTCAGATACAACCTTCAAATTAATGAGTACAAACACAATTAAATATTTTCTTACGAACTCAAGTTTCCTGGAGAATTATTACGAGTTGAGTTTTTTGTTCTTCTTATGGCAACGAATTTATTCAAGCTTTTTAAGTTCTGTATTAATTATCGGTGTAAGAAAAAAAATTGTTTTAAGTTAATTTGACGTGAATATTCCACTAGGTAGAAATCAATCCATCATTTAGCTGACCATTTTTTACCTTTAGTAAATAAAGTATTGTGCACCAGCTTTGTATACATCGTAAATTTTAAATTTAATGCAAGGTTATTTACTCATTTCCTGGAAATGTACGCAGGTACTGTATACAATTATAGGAGAAAAACTTTTTATCTAGGTCCGCACGCTTAAATCCGACTACATTCCAAAAACTATCTCCATTCAACATGATCAGCAAATATCTCGCCGTGTTCGCTTTTTGCGCTATGGGTATTTTTTAATGCTGGAGACCTCTTTACAATTTACAATTCTTTTTATTTTAAGTTGCATTTATTCATGCCGAAAAGTGCGCAGAAGTTTGTGCAGCAGTTTACAGTCCAGTTTGTGATACTAATCACAAACAGTACAGCAACCAATGCCAGTTAGACATCGCAATTTGCAAGTAAGATTTTTTTAAAAATTGAAAACAGTTCATGCATAATTTTATTGTAATATGTTATTCTAGAAGTGGAGGAAAGATCAAGAAAGGGTGCTGCAAGGACAACCCTAATTGTTAGTGGCTGCTAACTCGTTCTCGCTGATCCCTCGACAATTTTAAATATTAATTTTATGTATTGGAAGGCTTAATAAAATGTTGTCGTTATTGGTTGCATAAAAGGTAAATCTATGGTAATTGTTTATAAAAAAGAAAGCAGGAAAATCTTATACAGTTGGGCTTGACTGCACGGTGTAATAGGGCAAAAAGGATGGAATAATAATGAGGATAACTTACTAACTTCGTTTCTGAATGGAGTTATAATTGAAATTCCATACGTCCTGGTATTGCGGACATAAATTCTTTACAGATTTTAAAATAGAAAGATCCTGGAAGAATTGTGTCGTATAATTTAAACACTTTCACACTCTTTATTTGACCTATTTCGAACAAAGCTTAATGTTTATTTAATCGACAATCGTGTCGGCAGATAAATAAGGGGAGGATTGGAATGAATACCAACTTATTTGTATAATACATGTTGTGTTGATACAAGTGGCTGTGCCCAGCAGGTGCACGATATTTCTTAGAAACGTCTCACAGGATGTCACAACCTTTGTATTTCAAAGGAAATAGTGGATTATAATTACAAATACAGATTTTTCTAGCAATTATTAACACTTTGACAAGGTTAATTACTTTGTGACATTGGCAAAAACGAGTTAACTTATAAATATCGAACAAAATGACCCAGTTGCCAATTTAACTTTTCATTGGTTTCAAAAGTTTCAGCAAGATGACATCAACTGTAAGAGTTCTTCAGATTCTCACAGTGTTTGCATTGAGTAAGTTTAAATTTTTGATCTATCAAAATGATTACTCTATATTTGCTTTAGTCTCGATCATATTTGCTTGTGGCGGAAATCAGCAATACAAATGTCCTACGATCTGTCCAATGGTATTTTCACCTGTGTGCGGCACTGATGGCAGAATGTATAGCAACTCGTGTCAATTAAATGTTGCTAATTGCCAGTAAGTTGTTTATTATTTATTGTTTACTCCAGATTACAATTGCAGAGTTTTTATTTATTTATTTCTCCTTTTTTCTTCAGGTCTAATGGACGAATTCGCTTGGACCCAACTCGAGCCTGTTGCCGATACAATACTTGTGGTGCCGGGACTGTTTATGTATAACTTACAAACTTTTTTGTTTATAATGTACTCATTTGACAACACGTAAATATTCAACTGTTTATTGGATTTAAAATGTTTTAGATAATAAAAATTAATTATATTTATATTTCCACTTTGTTAACGTTAGGGATATGAATTATGCAGTAATAAAACAACTTCTTAGAAAAATAAAAGCAAATAAAATGAAAAAGCATTGGTATTAGTTTTGACTTTTTACACTAGATGTCGGTACAGATGCAATTTAAGTGCCATCTATCAACAAATAGTTGAAGCTGTAGTTTCTTTACAAAATGGCAGCACCCTACGATTTGAAGCGAGAAGAGGAAGTTCAAGAATATCTAGAAAATTTAGGAATAGAGTATCGATTTTCTTGTTACAAAGAGAAAAATTCCGAAGGTACACACAACATTATCGAATTTACATAACCGATTTTCTTTTTAAAAAATACATAATTTCTAATTTTATTATTTTAGGATGTCATCTTTTGGGAGACTATTTGGAAGCTGTGAAAAAAGATTTTCCTAAAGCTGCAGCAGTATATAAATTAAATTGTGATGAGCGAAGTTACGGGAAAAGCTGTTATAAATACGGCGCTTATTCCCTAATAGGAAAAGGTATGCCCAACTGGACAAAATAAAATCACTGGCAAATAATAATTTTGAACAATAATTTGATGTAGGCAATACTGAACAAAACTTTGTGGATTCATTGAAGTATTTAAGTAAAGGATGCGATAATGGAAGTCCACAAGGTTGCCTAGGTGCCGGCGTTTTATTTCAAGCACCTGAACTCATGGAGCGCCGCGACCACAAGAAATCAATTTCTTATTTCGAACGTGGGTGCCAAGCTGGTGATCCAAAGTGTTGTTTTCATGCGAGTGGATTGTATATTCGTGGTGTTAAAGATGTATTACCCGTGAATTTTAAAAAAGCCTTTGAATGTGCTTTAAAAGGGTGCGAACTCGGACATCATCATGCATGTAATAATGTCAGTCAAATGTATAGTAAAGGCGATGGTGTTGATAAAAATGAGGAATTAGCAGCCAAATACAAGAAACAAGCTTTAGAAATTCGAGAGCAGTTGAAAGGGAATTTTACGCCGCTTAAATTTGGTTGAAATTAATGTGAATATTGTAGATAAAAAATGAATTATTGTTCATAATAATTAGAATAAACTGTAAGAAAGATATTTTAGTTATAGAAATGAAAATATTTTAAAATCTTCCTTCGTTTTTTAGTGTGAAGCTGAATTTCTAGTTTTATTTTTACTACATTTAACACCTGTGATTTATTTTATCAAATTAAAATCCCATTGTGCTTAATTTTGTTTAACCAGGTGCACCAAAAGTAGGGAAAAGCAGTAATTCATGCATGGGATTTCAGTTCTAGTCTGGTTTGAAGCTCGATTAGTTTTAATAGTAAATTTGATCTTAGTTAAAAAATGAATTTATTCGCAATTCTTATGTTTGCTTTACTTGTCTTGGGTAAGTTTAAAATTTTTTTTCTTTCTAAATACTTATTTATTTATTTATTTATTTTTTCCTTTTCAGTTGTCACTGCTAGTCATCGTCACGATAAAATCCGTCGTCCCGCTTGCGATAAGCTTGGAAATTATTATGACAGCAAACATGAATTACGAATTGCAGCCCGCCAGTAAGTAGTTTTGCCGTAAACTAATTATGTAGCCGTTTACAACTTTGAGCATTTTTTAATAGTGATAGAAATATTAAATATGATCCAAAACGTGCTTGTTTGAAGCGCAAATTGCCAACAAAGCCTTGTCCTGAATTTTGTATAACTTTATACAAGCCTGTTTGCGACAAAAAAGGAAGGAAATATGGAAATTCATGCGAGTTAGGAATCGCAGCTTGCCAGTAAGTTCAATCTGCTGCGAATGTTGTAGAAATTTTATGCAGGGTTTTAATACATGTCATATTTTTACTGAATAGCGATAAAACAGTTGTGTATGATCCAACGGGAGCTTGTTTGCGTGCAAAGCTTAAATGAGATGTTTACTAAATATTCTGTTAACCAAACGAATAATTTAATTGAATAAAAATAATAAAATTAACTGATTGAGTTTATTGATTTGATAGTTTTTAAATTAGGGCCCGGACATACATTTGAAATAAAATTCGTTTTATGCACATAAAATATGCACTAAAAATTAAGTTTTATGCGGAAATAAAAGTTTAAATATGCAAAATAAAAAATTTATTTCAGTGAAATTATTTTTTGCAATAACGGCTGACGCTATTTCTACTGATATTTCAGTAGAAATAGCACACAGGCTATAGCGCACAGCCTATTTCCACTGATATTTCTGGCAAAATTTGCAGTGGAAATAGTGCGGGTGGCTACTTTCACTGATATTTCAGGAGAAAGAGTCTGTGTGCTATTTCCCTTGAAATCCTCGAAAAATTCATTGATTTTATTATATCGTTTTATTTTTTTTTGCCAAATGTTTTTGCATTATTTAATGTTTTATTAGTCTTTATTAGTCTTATTATTTATTCGGTTAAAATGACAACATTGATATTTACTGCTTCTTCACATCGAAAATCGCAGTAATATTTTTTATTACCACCTTTAAGTTGTTAACACAGCTAGCATGAAACCATTCCAAACATCGAACACACTGCACCATAGTACGACCATATGGCTTGCGGCACTTACAAAATACAAATTTTTTCCTGATTGAGCATAATATTTTTTTTGGATAGTTATCCCGAATTGTTGGAAATGGTGTCAAATTTCCATTTTCGAGGCATTTTATCAGGTGGCTCCTCAATTGCGAATGATCAAAATCAACTTGTCCCGGATTAATACCATTACACGATAACAAAGCGTTTGCAATGGCATGAATCCCACAATCTCCATTTCCCTGACTTGTAACTGATACAAGGTTGAAAGAAATAATGCCACTAGAATGACATTTGAACTGTGCACTTACAAGTGACAACAGTTTAGGGGAAACAATTTTACCATTCAAACTATCATACACATCAAGAGTGGACAAGTGATTTAATTCAATAAATACATTGTTTATATACCGGTATACACTTTTCAAACGTGTACGATACGTATCATTATACGTATCGTACACAGGAGAAATATCAGTGGAAATAGCAGGTGCGCTGTTTCCACTGAAATATCAGTGGAAATAGCCTGTGCACTGTTTCCACTGAAATATCAGTAGAAATAGCCTGAGCACTGTTTCCACTGAAATATCAGTAGAAAGAGCCACTGCGTTTCGGAAAATATGCATTATATTGAATAAAAATATTTATCCGCCTTTTAGTTTTTATACTTAAAAGGACAAATATTTTCTGCCTATTTGTTCGTTTTTATTCAATTAATTCATTTGTGACGTGGGAAATTACTAACAAAAGTAAAGGAAATCCATGTGCGTGTCGTCAAGGAAATGTTTATTTATAGTATTGTCAGTTGGAAGTTAGTTTAAAATATGGTACACTGATAACAATCAGGTGAGTTTACAGATCTTGACATTGAAATGATATTTTTTGTAAACCTAAACAAAGCTCGAACTTCTTACATAAGCAAAAGAAATCATCGAGTGTTCACACTCAGGGCTGGTGCTGCCAAATACAGCATTCGTAGAAAGAATTCAAGCTAGCGAGTTTTTATTTCTTCTACCGTAACACTTTGTAAAAAACAACTATTTAATTTTGCAAAACATGTTTTGTTCTGTGCTTCAGGATGCAGCAATTGTTAGTTTTTGGGGCAGCCTCAACATATGTTTTGTTCGATAATTAATTTGCTCATTTAGAATGCCAGCATATTGTGACAGTGAGTACTTCTCATTGGATGAGTGAGATGATTGCAAATTTCCTTTATTTTCTTACCACCTTATTTCTCTGTTCGTGTGACAGGTGTTGTGTCGTTGTAAATTCCGAACACAGCCTGAACCTACCAGCTGTAGTTCTTTGGCTTTCTTGATTTCTATTGGTGACAATCTATTGACAGGTGTTGTGTTGTTATAAATTCAATGACTTGATTCAGAAAACATATTTTGCTATTGTTCATGGGATTTATTGAGTTTAGGCACAACGTCTGTTGGTCATCCGAAATGAAGACAGAATAATAAATAAAATACAAACAATATAGATATTCAGAACTAAATTACATTTTGCACATTCAGTGTTGACTCGTGTACACAGAAATTGAAATCTAACAGCCGCACGAGTTTCTTCCCACACACAAAAATAATTATCTTTTATCCTTCCAGTGCACATGGTATTGCAGCTGTGTAGTGAATTTTAACAAAAACAATGTTGAACATAATTCAGCTTCGTTCAGGATGTGAGAAAAAAAATGGCTAAATACAGCACTCCATAGTCTGCATCGTTTTTTAAAAAAAAAATTGCAATAATTACAATTACAAGAAGTTTAATCGGTTCTTGTGGTTCTGTATTGTGGGTGAGTTTTTATTTTGCACTTGTGTAGCAGTTCAATTCAAGTACCAATATTTACAGATTTGAACACTTATTTAGGGTATCATTTTTAAAAACTTTTTTTTTGTAATGAATAATTTTTTTTTAGGAAAAATGACCATTTTGTTGCTTAATTAGACTATTGTTATAACATTATTTATCTCCATCTCCAATAGGACTAAAAATATGTAAGTAGAAAATGCATGGAGAAGAAATTGCGGTTTTCACTTAAATAAGTAAGTTCTACTTGTACTCGGTACTCGGATTCCATGTTAGCCTTCTCACCTATTAACCTACAAAAGCTCCGCTTCAGGCTACTGGATTCAATTGAGACCACACCCCCTAGAGTTAAATAAACCACTCATAAGGATTCATCATATCGTATTGGAAGTGGTCCAAAAACATCAGTGTACAGTTCTACGATCGCGGGTCACTTCTATCAACTTTGAATCGTCGTCTGCTTTAGTTTCGCATTCTAGAGTTAATTGTTCGTAACCTTCAAGTGAACACAAATGTTTTTGAGTTTGCCATGTTGAAGACAATGAAGCTCTTAATCATCCTCCTCATTGGGAGTCATTTGAGTAATGTCAACAGTTTGCCCCTCGAATCAGAGGGGGCATCTAAATCTGAAGGTTTAGTGAAGAAATTTGCACAATTCGGTAATATAGTTAAAGGTGTTGTTTCACATGCTGTTTCTCAAGTGACGGATGTGGTGGACAATAGGGAAAGAGGATTTAAGTTATCGTGTACTACTTGTTCGTTTGCTGCTAATTTGCTTATGAATTATGTGAAAAATGGTCGGACTAATGAAGAAATAGCCAAAACTTGTATATCACTGTGTACCGTGTTTAGGGTTGAGAGTGAATTCGTGTGTCGAGGAGCAGTCACTGCTTTTGTGGTAAGAAATCAAATGTTGTTTTTGTAATTGGGTTATGCGATGCTGTTGTGCGGTCTTTGATGTTCATTAATTAGAGCATTGGAGTCGATTGGTTGAACATTTTCTAATTTAAATTTCAATTTAGAAAATATTTAGGGAAATTATTTCGCAAATTAGTGCAATGTCAATGGTTGTCCATACTCATCTAATCTATGTACACTTGTTGGCATTATATCATGCACACAATTGTACTATATCAACTCAGGATAATTTTTCCTGATTAAAAATGATTATTTAAAATTAATATTTAAAAAAAAATTAATTTTATTAGAAAAAATAAACCATTTCGATTAGTGTACTATTAAACACTTAAGCTAAGCTTTTCTAATAGAGATAAAAGCCTAAGTAATTTACTCAGTAAAACTTAAGTACCGTAATGAATTTATTTAAACTGCTGCTTGCATTTCCGACTAATTTAGTTTTTCTATTGTATAATTACAGCACGATGTCGTCCACATTCTAAAAACAAGTCCCAATTTAAAAGAAAAGGATATTTGTGGATTTGTCATAGGAGAAGAGTGTGAAAGTCCTGATTTTGAAGCCAAATATAACTGGTCAATTTCCTTACCGTCCACACCTAAACATGCTCCAGTACCAGTCGTCGCACCAGCAGTTAGTATTTAAAAAATTAATTATGTTTTTCTAGTGTATCTGTAAAAGATACTACCGTAAACCAGTTTTTCCGGCAGTGACCATTTGCAAGGTATATTCACCTTAATAAAAAAGATAATAAACGTAAGTTTATTTGTATGTCACAACAAGTGAGTTCAACATTTTTACTGATCTAGATAATTCAATCAATTGTATTGTTTGATAATGGAGCACACACTAAGATAAAGATAATTTACAAATGCTCTTAAGTTGTCTAAGTTGTAATCAGATTAGTTATGTAAGACTTGGCATTTAGCAATTTTTCAAGCTAAAAAAATAGGACTCCTAGCAAAATTATATAATTATGTTTCTCTGAAAGCAACAAAGCGACATTTCTTTTAATTACATTTGCATAGTGAGTCAATGAATTATCAAGAATTTTGAAAGTTGATGAATTAACTTCAAAGAAATTTATAAATAAAACTACTCAATGAAAAAATTTGTTAGACCTTGGTTACTTAATTACATTCTTCCTGTTGAGTTTTCAACTGAGCTATGGTTTTTTTTGCTCTCCCCTCTACTTTAACACGTGGTAGAATTAATTTTTAAAATGTGAAAAATAATCGATATTTTTAATTGTCTTTTCAGGAAGGGTTACCAACAATAAGAATCCTACATTTATCCGATACACATTTGGATCCATATTACCAAGAAGGAGCCAATGCTGTGTGTAGTCTTCCTCTGTGCTGTAGGGAAGTCAGTGGAATGGCTACTACGCCAGAAAAAGCTGCAGGAAAATGGGGCGATTACAGAAAATGTGATGCTCCATTAGTATTAGTAGATAACATGCTTGAACACATAGCAAAAACTCACAAAGTAAAGATTTTAAAATACCTTATAGTTAAGAATTATTTTTAAACATTTTTTATTACAGGTTGATTATATTTTTTGGACTGGTGATTTGCCACCACATGATATATACAATCAAAGCAAAAGTGGGAATGTTAATATCATTAAACAACTTGCTGATATTTTGCACAAACATTTTCCAAACACTTTGATTTTTCCTGCACTTGGAAACCACGAGGGTCATCCTGTTAATAGGCAAGTTGACTATCGTTAGGAAGAATGCACGTATCTTTTTTATTTATGTTGATAGGCTCTATAGAATTTGCACTTCCTGCGGATATTCTATCTTTGCAATACATCCAATTAGTTACGCACAATGATGTTTTTTTTTCTGTTGGATAGTTTTCCACAACCGGAGGTTGACGGAGAATTTTCAATATCTTGGTTGTACGATGAGTTAAGTAAAAGTTGGTCTAGTTTAATAAAAAAGGAATTTGATTCATCCACGATCGCGAGGTAAATCTAATAGCAGGTTTTATGCATTTTTTATGGGGTTTTAAGCAACCTTTTTGTTTTTTAGAGGTGCTTATTACTCGGTGCCAATCAGCGAAGGATTCAGGATCATATCTTTAAATATGAATTACTGCAATACAAAAAATTGGTGGTTATTATCAAATTTTGTAGATCCTGCTCAAGAACTTAAATGGTTGATTGACGAATTAGAAAAAGCTGAATCAATAAATGAGAAGGTAGTTGGTAATGATTGTTTTGATTGGACATGCCATGTTAATGAGTTTTTCTAGGTTTATATCTTAGGTCATATTCCACCCGGAAGTCATGATTGCACAAAAACATGGAGCCGGAATTTTTATGAGGTTGTTAATAGGTAATATCTTACAATATGTACAATAAATAGTTTTCTCGCATATGCTCTTCCCGTAGAGATTACTGTTTAATTTTAATTGATGTCTTTAAATAGGTTTCAGGACACAATTGCTGCTCAGTTTTATGGTCATACCCATTTTGATGAAATAATACTCTTCTACGATGAAAAAAATGAACATCCAACAAATATTGCTTATATTGGATCTAGTACTACACCATACACACATCTGAATCCGGCTTACAAAATATACACTGCCGATGGAGATCGAACAAATAGTTCAAGGGTAAATGAACGAAACGTCTATTCCTTATTGTTATTTATTTATTGCATTTATACAGGCGATATTAGATGGTGAATCGTATTACACAAATTTAACAGAAGCTAATCTTCTCGGCAGTCCTGTGTGGAAGAAATTATATTCTTACAAGGTATTAATAATTAATATTGCTGGATTTTGAGGAAGGGGCAAAATTTAAGTGTCAATATCGTGTTTTTGTTTTAGAGTGATTACAATATGGAATCACTGACGCCTCTTGACTGGGATCAATTTGTTAAGAAAATGTCTCAAGACGATTCGGTTTTGGATCTATTCATAGAGTAATATTTAGTTTTTTATTGGAATTTTATGTATGAAATAAAAATTTCATTCTCCTTTTAGGAATATGCATAGAAAATCAGATGCATTTCCTAGCTGTGATGCCAAATGCCGAGGAGAATTACTGTGCCAACAAGTTACAGCGAAATCGAAAGATTTCTCTGTGTGTAAAAAAATGGGTATTATCGCTCATGGGGACTACATTAAAGGACCAGGTTTCTTTGATTAGTAAAGTGATAACATGTAAAATAAATAGTAACGAGTAAATAAATAAATATGATAAAGAAATATAATACAACATTGTTTGAAACTGTGATAAACTGTTAGGTAACTTTCACATAATAAAAAAAAAAACGTTTTCAGTTTCTTGAAATGTGAAATTAATGGAATACAAGAATTTCTACTATCTGCCAAGGCGGGCGTTTTTATGTGGAGTGTTTAGTTTCTATATAGTAATGATGCTTCTAGTGTTATGTTATTGTTTTTGTTTTTGTTTTGGAAGATATTGGTTTGTTCCATTTTTTTCAAACTTATTTACACTGAAAATGTACAATTTGTGTCTTTAATGTTTTCATTCCTGATTTAGTATTGTATGGTGTGTTATTCTTGGTTAAAATGGTTTGGACACCAAATCTATATTCTATACTACATCAACAGAATAAAATATTACTGTGTGTAGGTCGGAGTGGATAAGAATTAACGAGAATTATTTATTAATAAAGTTAATTTCTCTTTAAAAAAAAGTCGGAGAAATTAATTTTTCTAATAAACATAAAATATTTTCTTGAGTTTCTTAGAAAAACTGAAACCATTTTGTGGGAGCAAAACAAATAGGCGTTTTTTCAAAACATTTTTTCTTTCACTATTCTTCTTGCTCACTTCTGAAAAAAATATATGTTTAATAGGTTAGTAGGACAAATTTTTTTCGGTATAAACTTAATTTTTTTATTATATTTTATTTTTTAATTTGAAGATTTATAATTTAAAAAAAATGACAATTCAGAAAAAAATGAGTTTAACAACTTTAACACTACTGAGTGACGTGTTTATGTTTTGGCATTCAGAAGTCTAAATATTTATTTATTAATCTGTTACGCATCACTTTTAAAGAATTTCTTTTATTAGGTGACGACTGGAAAAATACCTGATTTTTTATGGAGGAATATGTTTATTTATTCAATCATCATTGGGGCAGTGACGCGCGCGAGTACACAATGATGCGCATTATGATGTTGAGGGACAGGAGTGACGTGCAGTGTTGCACTTATATGGGCATAGAAGAGGTTAAGCGGTCAGTGGCTTGATTAACCTTCTGTAGCCCAGGGGAAAATTTTCTAAGGTCTTAACTTGAAAGACCCACTTTCTCCTTCTAATGTCATTTGCTTTTTATGTTGCTGGAAAACAACATCACGCTCACGCTTCCCGAGATTCAACCATATAATTATTTGGGTAAGTGAAAGTCATAGTTGTTTATATTTGATGTTCATTTAATTGATTTGTCGTTTAGAAAAACATATTAGTTTTATTTAGTAAAACAGTATAGTCTGCGTATAGCTGGGGGTCATCCACAAGGTGGTTCATGTGTAAATCGGTTGTTTTTCATGTAAGACAAGCGATTTACATTCAGAAGTTGCTTTACATTCGTTTAACTGACCAATAATATACTCGTGTGTAACTAGAGACTATGCAATCGGTACCACAAAAGTATATACCGATATTAAATGTAAAAAGAAGTTTCCAGATTTGGTTCAATCAATAACCTGTCATTATAAGAAATATATAAGGACAACTCCCTTAGAAATTTATCCATAATTGAGGGGGAAATTGTATTGAGAAAAGAAGTGTTATACAATTCGGTCTGAATTAATATTTTTTGATAGGCGGAGTAAAATTACTGAGTGGAACTAATGTCATGCTGACCCAACTAAAGTACTTCCTCATGATAAAAAATACTAGCACGTTTTTTAAATTTTCATAATGGATACCTTGGCACCTACGAGGGCACATGGTACCACAATAATTTAGTACTAAAACTTATTATTTTTTGCATGAATACTTGTAATTGGATCATAAGATCAATGTCAGTTGACAGTTTCCACTTTCCTAATATTTATAATTTAGTTTTATCTCTTTTTAATGGTTAAATTTTACTCTGGATATCGACAGTTGCTAACTTGTGATCAGGAAATTGTTTAAGAAAAAGGTTCAGTGAACTAAAAACACGTTTTCTATCCCTGTAGGCAACGTTTAGAAAATTCTATTTCCTGAAATAGCTGGAGAATGGGACCAGAAGTGAAGCTATCGTCTTCTAACGCAACAACAGTGACGAGTAAAAGGTAAAAAATATTACAAAATACATTTAACAATGAATAATTTCATTCATTTTCTATTTTTCATGTTTATAATATTCACGCTTAGCTATAAAATATTAATATTATGTAACAAATAATTTCAGTTTACATGATTTTGAAGTCTTGGAGAACTTTTTATGTTTCCTTCTTCAGATATCAGAAAAAACTATAACTTAGCTGCTGAAATCAAATCATCATGAGCTTGCTCTTGCTTATTCATCCCCATATTGAATCTTCAACGTTACTCCACTTTCATAAACAGAAATCTTACTAGCATCGTATCATGACATGTAATAATAGGCTTGAAAATCTATAGGATCAATTTCTCAAGAAAGTTTTGCATGAACTGGTAATAAATTAGGAAATTTCAATTCAATAGTCTATTTTCATTTCGAAACAATAGGTCTGTAGAAATAGAAAACAAGCTGCGCTGAGAAGATAAAAAATTTAAAATCTCATTACCAGTTATTAAGTGGTTTTTAATAGCAGCTATAAAGCTAGTGGCCATTGATAATTTATTTATTCCTTAGTATTACAATATCAAGTGATTCGTGACAACTTTTAACTTCAAAAAGTACAGTTTTAAAGTATTTGCCAATGAATCAGCAAAATTCCACTTTTATTTTTTATTGTTTCTTATTTTTTTTTGTGGATTATCAAGTAACTCGCCTTGGAATTTGAATACGGTAACCTCCAAAACTAAGTAAACTGGATACTGCAATTAAGAAGCGAGAAGGTGTTGCTTCTTACAGGAAATAAAAAGAGAAAACAAAAAGTAGCTAGCTTTAATTTAATTTAATTTCTATAGTGGGAATGCGTGAGAATGTTAGAAACAAACATGAGCAATGACATTGGCATTAATAATGATTATTATGTTGTATTAGCAAGATTCGGTACAGGTTCACCTCGAACGTGATCCTTATTCTGCAACAACCTTGACAATTCAATAAAAAAAATTTGCGGAGAGAGTAATGGAAAACGATCCAACATGTTGTAAGTTTAGACGTTTAACCGAAGTTATTTTTAAATTTAAAAATAATAGTTGAAAGGCGGGGAATACCGCTTAATGCAGTTCAGTTTGATTTTTCAACTGGAATGTTACACATAAATCTTGTTTTACTGCATTTTGCTGTAAGTATTTGTTTTGTTTTTATGATACATCCTATTTATTTCAAACTTCTCTGCTTTTTATCATTAGAAAATAATTTTAAATTTTTTATATTAAAAAATATATATAACATATGAATTGTTTTCTTGTCAAGGTTTTTTTCTTTTACTTGTATATTTAACTGGAATTAATATAGATTAGGGAAAAAGATAACAACAAAACCACAATAACTTTTCGTGATTGTATAATTTCAATTTTCAAACTGTTACAAAACAATTTCAAAACGATTATTTCATCACATTCCTTAGGGAAGTAATTTAATTTATGTAACAACAATAACCCATGAAACTTGCCAGCAAGTAATGTTTCAATTTCCTGGTGATGCAATAAACAGAGTTTTTAAACTAAGATGTTTGTGAATTGTTTTCAGAATGCCTGCAGTTCCAGCATCATCAGCTCCAATGCAGTCTCACCTCACTGACAAACTCGTTCGAGGGCTTGGCCGTATGCGACGTCGTAATGTGCTGTGTGATTTGGCACTCACTTGCAAAGGGGTCGAGTTTACGGTCCATAAATGTGTACTGGCTGCAAGCAGTGAATATTTTCACGCAATGTTTACAAACGGACTGGAAGAAACCCACGCGGGCCATGTGGAACTGCACGAAGTTGAACCCGACGCCTTGGACGTTCTACTCGGTATAATCTATGGAGAACAGGTCGCTGTACATCTGCACGAAGACCAACTCGAGCCAGTTCTTTCTGCTGCACACATGCTGCAATTAGATCCCATCTATGAATACTGCTGCGAAGTAAATTTAAAAAATTCATCATAAAACGCAATTTTTTTTTTAAATAATTTTTTTTTTTAATTATAGGTCTTGGCTGATAAATTAACTTGTTGCAATTACCAACAAGTTTGGGATCTAGCCGACAAATACTCGTCAGTATTTTTACAAGAACGTGTACTACTGTTTTGCGTGAAAAATTTCCGAAAATTGATCCAAGAAAGTGATTTCCTTGCCTTGTCTTTCGAGCGTCTATCCGCTCTTCTTTCGAGCGATGACTTAAACATCACGTCCGAAGATGCTGTACTGGAAACCGTCGTTCTTTGGGTGAAAACCGACCGGGAAAATCGACGTCCATTACTACAACAACTCTTGGCAAGCGTTCGATTCGATTTACTGTCCACCGACATCCTCATGAAAGTATCCAACCGTGATCCATGGCTCAGGGACTTATTAAAAAGCTGCAGCAGAAATCTACAATGTGGTCAATCGTTGAATATCAATTTTGTCAAAGACGACAGCAACTCGAAATGCCGCAATCCGAAACCAACAGAGGCGATGATGGTCGTCTTTGGTGAAAACCAGGAAAGTGATATTATAATGCAATGTTACAGCTTCCTGCACGAAAAATGGTACCCTGCAAGAGGATTGCCCGTGCCCATGACCAAAATGGGTGTGGTCAGTCACCAGAACCTGGTGTATCTCATCGGGGGCTTTAATGGCAATAAATATCTAAACACAGTTCTTGTGTTTGATATTGCAACTGGAAGATTTAAATGCGTCGCTCCAATGAAGTTAAAGCGTGCGGACTGCGGAGTAACCACTTTCGGCGACTGCATCTACGTTATTGGTGGCTACGATGGACAAAGTTATTTACGCGAAGTTGAATGTTACGACGTAAAGACGAATGTGTGGAGGACAGTTGAATCTTTAGAACAAGGAAGAGCTGGTGCATCGGTGTGTACTTTTAATAACTGCATATACGTGATTGGTGGTTTCGATGGTAAATCCAAAGCGGAGAGGAGAATCATGGAGTATTATAATCCTGATTTAAACCGATGGACGAAGGTTATTGATATGGATTTTGGTTTGTGGAATTCTGGTATTGGTGTTATGGACGGCTGTCTTTACGCTGTTGGAGGTTATAAGTTAAACGGAGATAATAAACCGTCGCCTTCGTCCGCGGTGTTGTGTTTCAATTCCAGAGATAAGTCGTGGAAAATTATTCATCATTTGCCAATGGTAGCGGTGCATACTTCAGTTTTCACTTGGGATGATCGCTTGTACGTGATGACACCTCAAGGTCGTTTTTTTGCTTACGATCCGTGCACTGATCGGTGGTGCGAATTAGCAAGAGCTGTCAATATTCGAGGGGAATTACGCGGGAGTTACGCATCTGCAATTTTAGTTCATAAAACAATCCAATCTTAATTGCATTTTGTTTTAAAATTACATTTTCGTAACTTGTGTTATAGTTATGTATGTCATTAGTATATTTTTGCATTTATTCAGTGTGCCATAATCATACAGTACTCAAGAAAAAATTGTAATCTATATAAATAAAACAATCCTTTTGTTACAAATTATGCATTCAAAGTTCGAATTTCAAACAAAGCTTGATTTTCCGCTTTGATTATTACCTTTTAATTTCCATCACCAGAGCGTGCCGATTAAAAATGACGTTTATGGTTAAACTTTTTATCTCGATTTTTGTCGACTGTTGATCCGATATTTTCGTCGAGGGATTTTCGACGTCAAGGTAAAATGAATCGCCCAAATCGTACCATTTTTCAATCTAATAGACGGACAAAATTTAAGATTACGTTCTCGAATTTCTCCTACATTAAATCTGTTACGGTCGCGCGTGGCAGTACGAGGAAGATCAACACGAAATAATTGCGATTTAAATACGTGAACCATGCATTGTAATTATCGCGGAAAAGTGGTTAGTATAAAATGTTTGAATGTAACAGCTTTTAAATTCCGGTTAATACGAATACAATTTTCACAATTTCATGTTTTACGTAGGAATGGACTGAGAGTAAGTTGCCTCTAACTACACCTAGTGACGAAGCTTGCAAACTGTACGATGCTGCAGTTAGCCAAGTACAAACATTTCTGAATTTTCGTGTTTGTGCAAAATATATGAAAAAGAAAATCTCTTCAGTATGTAGGTTGGTACGAGGATGCTGCTTTAGGAGGCTTAGAAAACACAATTTCAAAATTGGTTCAAGCGGACGAAAACTTTGGTATATAAAACTGAAGAGACAACTCGACTCAAATGAATTTCTTTATTAATTGATGAATTAATTACAGTTATGGGAAAAGTTGTCAAGTGTGGCTTGGAGCTTATCGGAACGGGCCGCTCAGTTCAGTTGGACAAAGCATTTGCTAAAGAAATTGACGATCTAGTACAACTTTCTCAAACTAAAGTCACGCTCAGAGAAAAACGTCACGTGGATGCCATTAAATTATTTGCAGATGGGTAATTTATGAATCCAATATTCTTACTAATTAATTATAAATTTATAATAATTTTTTTTCTTTTACACAATTTAGTTACATGAAGAAATCTGCCGAAACGTGGGAAGACATTTTACTCTACCATCCGACTGATATGCTAGCAATTAAATTTGCTCACGATACTTATTTCTATTTAGGGCAACAACAACGTATGCGGCATTCCATCTATAGAGTTTTACCATCTTGGAATAACAACATTCCTTTATACAGGTTGATCGAATGGATAACTTGAAATATTTTCTGAATTTCGACAGAAAAATTGTTTGTATTTCAGTTACTTATTTGGTTTGCTGGCCTTTTCGGAAGTAGAAAATAATTTGCACGACAACGCAATGGCTTCAGCTAAACATGGGTTAATGCTGAACAGAAAAGATGCTTGGGCAACTCACGCTGTTGCGCACGTTTTAGAAATGACGAGTAAACCGGACGAAGGAATAAAATTTCTAAGTAATACGCTGGATGATTGGACCGTAATTTATTCAATTACTTTGGAAATAGATGCTGGAATGTAAAACTGTTTTCTTTTTAGACTTGTGGTTTGTTAGCTCGCCATAACTTTTGGCATTGGGCGCTTTATCACATTGAAAAGGGGGAATATCAAGCAGCATTGGACATCTACGATGCAGAAATTGAAACGCATTCACAATCTGCATGTTTACTGGACATAGTAGATATGACTTCATTGCTTTACAGATTGCAATTGGAAGGTTACATACTAATACACATTTTTGTCTTTTTGTTTTCTATTTTTAAATTATGATTGTTGTTGTCCTAGGTGTTAATGTTGGAAAACGTTGGGATGAAGCGTACAACATATGTGCTCCACATTTAAATGATCATCTAACAACATTTAATGACATCCATTTTTTGTTCAGTTGTATTGGTTCTGGAAAAAAATCTGCGGTGGCTAATTACGTCGACTCGATTAAAGAACACGCGAAGTAATATTAGTAACAGCAACTTTTGTAATGTGTTTTTAATGTTTTATCGTATTTCAAGGTCTTCGAGCGACCAAGCTGTCTTGAACAGGAATTTAGGTTTGCCAATTTGCAATGCGATCGTTGCGTTTAATAACGGCGATTTTGATAAAGTAGTCGAAATATTATATCCGATCAAATATAAAATAGTTCAGATTGGTGGAAGTGATGCTCAAGTAAGTATTTTTTTAAAAAAATTTATACTAATACTTTATTGTACGAGTATTGTTTTCAATTTTGTTGCAGAGAGATATATTTGATTTACTATTGATTAGTGCATCGATGAAATGTAAAAATGAAAGGCATTGCAAAATAGCAAGGTGAAATATAATTTTAAATGAAATTTAGAAGGGTTCAGAAGTCTAATATTTGATTACGGTATTTATCCTTTGCAGGGCTTTACTCGCGGAAAGAAAAGGAATCCGAGAAAATTCTCCAATGACCGATCGATTGATTACAACTTTTACTTCACTTCACTTACCCGCAACATTTTCTTAATTTTTTTATATATAAAATATGGCATTGTAGTGTGTTATTATTTTGATTTTTTTCGGGGTAATAAATGGATTTCGTTTTGATTTATCGTGTCTTTATCAATTTCGTCATTCACAAACAAAATTATAAATTGGTGGCGATTTAAATTCATAGAGGGAGAGGTTGAGGTTGTCTTATTTGTTTGTTTACGTTTCCACGTTTACAACACGGCAGAAATGAGATTTCTGACGTCATCTCAACAGTTTTCAGAAATCGTTCGCTCGATGAGCGTTTGCGCGGTTGCCATGTATACAGCTGTTCGGCAAACCCAGTGCCTATATATACGGAGGAACCCGTCGTTAGAACGACGATTTCGAGAGTGAAAGTTTTTAGCCTGTGTCTCCGGAGCATGGGGCTTTTATCTGAGGGTAATCCTCTCAGTTGGGAGGAGACGAAGCGGTTAGCGGACCATGTAAGAAAACATGGAGTATTACAATTCATCAATCAATATCACAAACTCAAAGATCGTCAAGGTGATACGTTAATGTGGGGCGATGAGGTAAGCCTAAGAAAAAATATATCTTAATTACTGCTTTTTTGGATTTACTTGGACCGACGCGAGCCAAATTTGGAAAAATGGAATGGAATAATAATCTGACCATGAATCTGGTTAACAAATACAAATAGTAGTGTTTCTTTTTTTGTGTCGTATGTCACGTTGGAATAAGAGAGGTATGGAAACGAGTGATCTGAAATTGGTTTGAAACTTTAAAAAAAAAGAGGAAAAATTTGAGTTTTATGTTTTGTTTTTATGCCAATTATTGTTTGTGTGTCGCCATGACTTGCACGAATTTGAAAAGTTTAGTTATGTAACGGGGAATTTATAGCGTGTTTACATTGCTAGAGTAGAAATTGCAAAGATATATTTTTGGAGGAAGAAAAAGAGGAAACATAAAAATAAAAATTACTACTGGTTTTTAAATAATAAAAATGATGGAAATGATTTTTTCAGACAGGAAAAATGTCAGACGAAAAGTAGGAAATTGAAAGTACGGTATAGTAATTGTTCGTCGATGTGTCAGAATCCGAGCAAGTGCCAACTCGTGTTTGAGCAAAATATCTTCCATTCGATTTTTCATTTTAAATGAGTTCAATTATAATTTATAATTTTTCTCTTAATACGGACCTACATTTGTGTATTTTTTAGCTTGAAAATACAAGTTTCTTTATTTATACGGTATTTGAAAGTATGCATTTGCATAATTAAAATTTTAGTGATACTGAACATGCAGACTGCATGTTAGACTCCATGTAAAAATGATTTTAAAAAATATATTCGCTTTCGGTGCAATTGATACAATCGATGCGCATATCTATTATTCAATATTGAGATGAAATGTTTGTGCGCGTAATTTACTGTAATAAAATTATTTGAAATTTGATTATTTCAGGTAATCTTGCTTGCATTTGAGTATTTTATTTCGATGAATTTTCAATGAGAAACGTGTATGGTTTTAATTGGATACGTGTTTTCGTTCTTGCACAACTCCTTTAATCCGTGTCATGCCATTGATTTTAATCTGGCGTGTATTACTAACTAATTTGATATTTTGCCATGTTTTAAAGGTGGAATATTGTCTCGTCAAATATGATCACGAGAAGAAGAGGGCGTTGGTCAGTTTACGAGCGTTGGAAATTCTCCAAAAGTTACAAGAGAAGGAATTAAACAATCCAGAGTAAGATATATACAAGAAGAAAAGAATAAAAATTTACTACTGGTTTTGACGTTTATTGATTTGATATTTTGCTCGTCGTTTTTCTTAGAAAGGTGAAATCGCTTTGGCGACCGGAATACGCCAGCTACATGATAGAAGGAACGCCTGGAAAACCGTACGGGGGTTTAATGGCACATTTTAATATAGTCGAAGCAAATATGAAAGCGCGGTAGATGATTATAATTTAATCTATATGATAAAAGAAAATTGATTGTGATTAATCATTTCAGAAGGTTAGAAGTACTTGAGTTGTTATCATCTGATGAAACAGTACTTACGATAACCAGTTTTCCAAGGTCGTATCGTATTTTAATCTGCACTAAACAAATTTTATTTTTAACTATCAACCTTATTGTATTTAAAGTAAAGTGTCAAAATAACTGATTGGTTTCGAGATGTTTGAAAAATTGTTTTTGCTCATTTTTTTTTCGATTATTGTTTCAGACTCGGTGTTGGTAACTTTACATTCCCGTCGTCGAAGATTACACCTCAAAATGGAGCGTCGTGCTCGTTATTTTTTCCTGATGATGCTATATATTTGGGTCATCCACGATTCAAGTAATTGAAGATTACGTCGTATTATTTTTAATTTTTTTTAATTTTTTTTTTAATTATAGGACGTTGACCAGGAATATATGTAACAGAAGAGGAGAAAAAGTTGCAATAAATATCCCAAGTTAGAATTGATTTTTATTTTTAATTTTTATTTGAATAAATGTAAATAATTTGTTTTGTTTTGTTAGTTTATAGAGATGAGAAGACGAAAAATCCATTTTCTGAAGATTTTAGTCGTTTAGGTGACGACGGTGAAGCGGCGCGTGCCGCATTACCGAACCACGTGTACATGGATGCCATGGGGTTCGGAATGGGTTGCTGCTGTTTACAGGTCACATTCCAAGTATGTGAGTCGCTTAAAATAGTTTTGTATTTTTGATGTTTTCCATTTCGAAATAGTAAATATTAATAAATCTTTTGTAGGCTTGTAACACGGACGAAGCGCGACTGCTTTACGACCAATTAGCAATTTTATGTCCAATAGTTGTAAGTACGCGACAATTATTTACATTTTGAAAGTGATTCAGTTTTCGAATGTTTTAATTGCAGGTAGCGTTGAGTGCAGCGTCGCCCATTCATAGAGGGATTTTGACCGATACCGATTGCAGGTGGAATATTATTGCTGCGTCGGTGGATGATAGAACGCGAGAAGAACGCGGTTTGGAAGTAACAGAGACTAGAGAGTGAAGAAGGACTGAATTTAAACGTAGTTTTTCAATTTAGCCGTTGAAAAATTGCCGATTTCATATCAACAAATCGAGATATGATTCGATAGACAGTTATTTGTCGCCCATTGGAGAAAAATACAACGACCTCAAACTGGTATACGATGAAGAGATTTATAAACAACTGAGCGATGCAGGTGAAAAAGTTAGTTTGAAGTGATTAGAAACAAATTTTTTACCTTCTTTAATTTTTTGATTTTACAGGTATTGATCATTTATTAGCCCAACATATAGCTCATTTATTTATCAGGGATCCTATTTCGTTGTTTAATGAAAAGATTGATCAGGACGATGAACACGATACCGATCATTTTGAGGTAAATAGTTGGGTGCACGAATCGAATTTATGTATTTAGTAATTTTGATTTTGTTTTTAAGAATATCCAATCTACTAATTGGCAAACGATGCGCTTTAAGCCACCGCCACCTAATTCTAAAATTGGATGGAGAGTCGAATTTAGGCCGATGGAGGCAAGATTTTTTTTAAAGAATGTTTATTGCCGTAAATGTTTTTGATTTTAAAAATTGTTTAATTTCAGGTTCAATTTACGGATTTTGAAAATGCGGCTTACGTCGTGTTTATAGTATTATTAACCCGCGTTATTCTGTCATTCCGTCTGAATTTTCTCATTCCAATTTCGAAGGTATCGATTGCTCGGCTTTTATATCCTCGGACGAAAGTTTTAATTTTTGATGTAATTTTTAAGGTGGACGAAAATTTACAAACTGCTCAGAAGCGAGATGCTATTAAAAATGGGATGTTCCGGTTTCGTAAAGATATTATGACATGTAAGTGCCGTATTTATCGAAGGACAGACATTTTAGACAAATTTGTACAAATATTGATTAATTGTAGGTGGTTCGCCACCCGAAGCTGCTGCTTGCATGAGCGAATGCAACCTGGCTTGCGAGGAAACGACGCTGTTAACTGTAAATGAGATTATAAATGGAAAGGTACAGAATACGGAGATTGAGACTTGAATCTATGTAATTTAATTCGAAATTTTAATAGGACAACGAATTTCCAGGATTAATTCCTTTAATTCACAAGTATTTGAGCATGGTCGATGTCGACACAGACTGCCACTGTACTATTCAACAGTATTTAAAATTGATTCAAAAGAGAGCTGCTGGTTCGTGACTAGTTTTTGTAGTTTTTGTCCGTTGGTGACAGTTTTTGTTTTATTTTTTTTTGCAGGAGAGTTAAAAACAACGGCGGGCTGGATTCGCGATTTTGTTATTAAACATCCAGACTATAAGAATGACTCGATGGTATCTGAGCTTATCAATTACGATCTTATTACTACGATTGATAAAATTACTCGTGGGGAAATTGATGCTCCGGAATTGATGGATGTGCCCCGGTCGAAAACGTTGGAATCAATTCCTCAAGCAGTGAGCAAGGCCGAGGAAAGCTATATGGGTCCGCACGATTCGACTACGGTTAATTGCACTTAATTTTGGTTGTTGGTTATTTTGTTATAGAAAAATTGTCAATTCTTTAACTGTAATATCACTAATCACGCATTAATCATTGGTTTATGAAGTTAGATGGTTGAAGCAATGAGAATTATTTCCAGGATTATGTAATCCTTTTCTTCGGACACAATTAACTATTAACATACTTTGGAGTTGGAAGAATAAACTAGTCAGTGTATGTACGTAGCACCAAATAAATGAACAATTAGTGTGAAACAAATATTTTTGTTAAAATTGCTCGTGGAAATTTTTACAAATAAACATAATAAAACACGAAAACTCAAAAATCTGCATTTCATTTTCTAGTTGTAATTGAATTTGTTTCAATTTTTGTCTTAACCCGCTAATTTTAAAAAGATGACGTACTACAGTGCGTGACGTCGATAGTTCCTTCTTTTTGCCACCAGATGGCGTGGATTACTAATGGCAGCACCTCACAAAGCCATTTATTCAAAACCAAAACCAAAAGCTAATCGCCAAAGTCAAAGGTATCGTAGCGTAAATCTAAACCAATATTCCTTCGATATTTTATTTGGATTTTGTTTTCCACGGATCGTTGCACGAAGGAAAACATAATTTTGTTATTTTCTTGTTCTTGCAGTGCAAGGAAACAAGGACCGAGGAGCTCGTTGAATCTGACGCAATGATAGACATTTTCAAAAGTTTAAGAAATCTACTAAAAATCAACCATGAGGAGATTGACGGAAGCATATTCCGGCTCCATTACAATTTCACGGCGATATTTCTATTGGCCTGTAGTGTGATTTTAACAACGAAGCAGAATGTCGGCGATCCCATCGACTGCGCGCACGACAGTAAACTTATCAAGAATTCCGTATTGAACACTTATTGTTGGATCCATTCAACTTACATCGTTCGGACCGCCGTTGACCCGACGAAATTCGGCGACGGTAAAATTCATCCTTACATCGGAATCAGTGCGTCGGAAAACCCCGACGAATGGCGGCTGCAGAAATATTACCAATGGGTTTGTTTCGTACTATTTTTCCAGGCCATGTTGTTCTACGCGCCGAGATGGCTGTGGCAGCGCTGGGAAGGCGGCAAAATAACAGCGCTGTCCATGAATTTACGTTTGGCCATTTGCGCTCAGCCCACGAAGAAAGAGCAAAAAGAAATATTGCTGGATTATTTGTGGTCGAACATGGGAAACCATCGATTTTGGGCGTTTCGCTATTTCTTCTGCGAACTTTTAAGTTTTGTGAATGTTATCGGACAAATGTTTTTTATGAATCGGTTTTTGGACGGTGAATTTCTCAGCTTCGGCACTAAAGTGATCGAGTTCATGCAATCGGACCAGGAAAATCGAATAGATCCCATGATATTTGTGTTCCCAAGAATGACTAAATGTACTTTTAAGTACTACGGTTCTGGGGCCAGCATCAGTACTATATCAGCTCTTTGTGTGTTGCCTTTAAATATAGTGAATGAAAAGATATACATTTTTTTGTGGTTCTGGTTTGTTCTTCTGTCGGTGCTCACTGGTTTTCTGCTCGTGTCCCGAATACTTCTTTTAATTTATCCCAGTATTAGACTGACTGTGTTTCATACTCGTTATCGCACATTGCCTCGGAAACAGCTGAAAATTCTATTAGATGCGTGCAATATTGGGGATTGGTTTCTTTTATTTTTATTGGGACAGAATATTGATATCGGTGTCTTTAGAGATACAATTTCGGATATGCTGGAGAATATGAACAATAATAGTAAAGTGGAAACGGTGTAACATTTTTAATATTAAAAAAGATTCATTGGAAATAAATAAATAGGGTAAATCTCAAATTCGGAATAATTTCAACCATCATAAACGTTTTTTTTAATACTAAATTTTGTGTTTCACTTTTGTTCATTTTTTTTCTTCAATGTCATCGTCTATTTTGAGTATTAATTTGTAAATAATTTTTTTTTTAGTTTTTAAATTAAAGTATAATTGTATATCAAATTGTATTGTCTTGAATGTTTGACACTCGGTATGGAACTCCGGCCATCAGTCGGCAGGCAGCAGCGAGGCCATCGTAGGTCAATGAAATCACCTGACGTGTTTACACTTACACGTAACAGGAGTCATGACCATGAAATTTCGATTGATAAAAACCGATCGTTTTTCTTCTAGAAGCAATGTCTCCTTCTAAAGATCATCAGATTCAGAAGGTTCGACATTTGTCACAGTCCATTTAGAAGGATGGCCAACAACTGGATGTCCGGTCAAGTCATTTTCTGCCGAATATAAATCTCTTTCCGGAAGAGATTGGACTCTGGCAGGTCCAATCTCTTCATGGAAACATGAACGAAGCAAGGGAATGCACCCATCGTCACTAGAAGCATGTCCGCAACCGTCAACATGAACGACCAAGTGAATCTCCTGGCGGGAGGACCCTTAACGGGAAGCATAATCAATTTGCCCCTGATTGCAAACGGACAAAGCGGGGGTCCCTCAATGAAGAATGTGTTCCTCCTGGGCTAAACCAGATGTCAATTAGTCTTCGTTAACATCTAAATGCTAACCATACACATCCGAGATACCAATGGATAATTTTGTCTCTGAAACTGGCTTCACATACAAGAATGTCTTTCACACATACACTCGTCATATTCGGATTAATTTGTCAGGCGAAAACAGAAGATCAGTATGTTTATTGTAGTTTATATTATTTATTTACAAATAATCATTTTTCTTTTATTTACCTTATTTTACCGATTAAGAGTCGCCTTCGAATTGTAGCCGCCCTCGAATAAGAGCCGCGACCGAGGGAAGCGGTTTGATATAAGAGCCGCACTCGATTAATAGCCGCGGCTGAAAGTGGCAGTTTTGAATAAGAGCCGCGGCTCTTACTCGGTAAAATACGGTATTTCCTTTTAAAATATAGTAAAACCACCTCCGTTAATTGGTTCGAAAACTTACTTCCAGCAAACTACAATAAATATCAAGCACCATCATTGACCTTGGAAAACACAGGTATGTCTCAATTAAAACATTTGAATCAGAATACTTAAATTTATAAATGTAATTACCGGTATTTACAGTTTTGACTGAAGTGACATGTGCCATATATCCTCTCACCATAATTCGAGCGTCGCCTAAAATGATGGTGAATTGTGTACAACTGATAATTCAATTTAAAACAACTCCGGTATTTAAACATTTGATTTTTTTTATAGGATATGCAAATAGAATCAGCTTTCCATATAAGCTGGAGAGATTTTCGACTGAACTCGACAGTTCTCAAAAATGAAACAAATCCATACACGGTATTCCCATATTCTTTAGCGTTGGAAATGTGGTTTCCTCTCTTGAATTTTGGAAACTGCAAAGCCTGCAGTTCCAGCATCTTATACAAACCAAAAAAAGCAACTCTCTTGGATTCGACGCGTTGAAACTTTTACATGTCGATTTGAAATGTCTCGTTTCCCATTCGACAAGCAGATTTGTAGATTGCAAATGAGGTCTTGTAAGTTATTAATACTTTTACAGCGAATAAAGCATGTAGTTATTATCATTTTTAGTCAGCAATCAACCGATTACGGTGAATTATACAATAGGTCATCGAAATTTAAACACAATAAACATCCCTCCCGAATTGGAGTTGCTTGAGTTGACGACCACAGACTGTCTTTCATCCGTAGGTGAGTAAATCATTATAGTTATCAAATTTAAATTTAAAATAAAAAATGTATTTGTATATACAGACTCAGATGTTCACAACAGTTGTACCGTAATTATTATAACTTTGTTTTACCCAGAGGTCACGCTCGACAAATATTACTCGTATTGATACCGAACATTATAATAGTTATAATTGCATATTGTTCTGGTTGGAACCATCAAACGCAGCTCCTCGTGTAGCTCTGGGACTTACATCAATGCTTACTTTAGCCACACAATTTAGTTCTGCGGAACGTGAGTTATCATCAGTTTCCATTCTAATGGCTTTGGACGTGTGGATGTTCAGTTGCATTCTAATTGTATTTATATCTCTTGAGTATGCTGTTGTTGGATATCTCGAACATTTGGATTGTTCTAATGCACTTTCACCTGTTAAGACTCCATTTTCAACACCTTCGACTACAAATGTGTGTAAGCTAAATGCCCAGATGACTGCATTATGTGTTAATATTATTTTATAATTTATTTTTCTTTATTTTTGTAGTTAAGCATGAAATTTCCGAAAAAATCAAGATGTAAGGCTATTGATCAAATATCCCGATTCGTGTTTCTAGGAGTGTTTTTTTCTTTTCAATTTGTGTTTCTGGATATATTATTGTCGTTGAATCAAATTTGAAGTGTTTAATTGTATTTTCGCATTTTATAATTAGGGAAATGCACTTCCTTCCTTCGTTCCTTAATCAAGGCTTTTCTGCTGAACACTGTGTGCTTTGCTTAAATTATCTTCAAATAAACGGATTGCTTTTAAACTGTTTTAAATGGCATGTTTTTGTAATATTTGTGTGGTATTTTTAAAAAATACTTTAAATAGTAAAAACTAACAAGTAAGTGGTGTTACTTCGGATACCACCTCCAAATTTAGGCGCGTATGCGTTGTGTGGAATGACTTTCTCGAAGTCTCATCCTTGCATTCGTGCAGCGATCAAATTTTATTTTGGTTTGAAGGCAAAATAAACTTCATTTACCGGTGTACACTTTTCTTTTATCAAAAATCACCCACAGATGACGTAAAAAATTACTAATATATTAGTTCAAAATATGTACACAAGATGGTAGGACGGAGAAGAAATTGTTATACTTTCTAGAATATTCTGTAAGTATTTTTGATTGGATATTCAAATAAACCTACGTTGCTTTTTATATTTTGCATTTTGTGTTTTTCGCGAGGATTTATTCATTAGTTTCTTCGGCTTGCAAGAGGAAACATGCTTAGAATTGAGGTAAGTTTGACTTATTTGGCACTTTTTAATTAGCGTTTAGGCTATTTTTCTTCTTCTTTATAGTTCTCATATATTTTTTAGCGTTTAGGCTTTTTTCTTCTTTATAGTTCTCGTATATTTTTTAGCGTTTAGGCTTTCGGTGCTCTGTTTTATAGAAGTGTTTTAAATTATTCTTTCACCTCCCGTCATCTATACGGGTTTAATTTATTTATAGTAGTCTTGTAACAAGTTTAATTTAAATTAATTAAATTTATTTTTTAATTTTTAAGTTATTAATTTTAATTAGCTTTTTTAGCGTGTTTTCTTTACCTATCGAATTTGTTTTTTCATATCTTAACTATTTGCAGCTCATAACTTTACAAATGGCGTGCGCATGATGTTTAATGTGTGCTTTCATTTTAGTTTTGACCTTTTCTGTTTTATATGGTTTGTTAATTTTACATATTATTAATTGTATATTTATTTTATAGATGCCAACCCGGAGGATTCAACACTGAAGATATTATTTTTGTGTATTTCGCTGTTCTTATTCTATTTTAAGTGTAATAAAATTTATTTGTGTTGTCTTTATAATTTTTATGTAGTTGAATAAAACTACATAAAAATTGTAATTACATAGTATATACTTTTAATTAAAATTTGTGATTTAATTATTAAACATTCATATAAAATGGGGAATCTGTATACCCACCCACCCCTTTTTTTATTCTAAGTCCAAACCTATAAAAATTTGGCATGGATTTGCATTATTGGACTTAGTAAATTTTTTGCAGAAATGACATAGCTTATAGAAAATAAAACTTTATTGAAATAAAATACACTATACATAAAAAACATACAAATTTTTCCTTAAAAGGAAAATAAATGGCAAATTAAATGTTTAAGCGGGTTATAACGGACCATTTAAGGATTGTCTCTGGTAAATCTCCCCCTTGAGACTCCGCCGTTTTACCACACCCAGGACCCAGAGTGTGCCACGCTCTGGGCCCCCAAAAAGATGTCCTGCGATGGCTTCCTGGTGTTGATATATTTTAGCCTGGAAACAAAAATTAATATACAACTGCACTAAAACGAAAATAGAAATTGTACAAAAAAACAGTAATTTCACAAAAATGATAGTGGAAATTATACAAAATGATAGTGGAAATTATACAAAATGATAGTGGAAATTATACAAAATGATAGTGGAAATTATACAAAATGATAGTGGAAATTATACAAAATGATAGTGGAAATTATACAAAATGATAGTGGAAATTATACAAAATGAAAGTGGAAATTATACAAAATGAAAGTGGAAATTATACAAAATGAAAGTGGAAATTATACAAAATGATAATAAAAATTATATAATAATGATAATAATGATAATAATGACTAAAATTTATAATTTATAATAAAATTAAAATATACAGCAATAAAATAGTATAATTAAGTAAAATTAAGATTAAAAAGAATCTGGGAATTGGTTTACGTTTTCCGAGGAATTTATTTCATTGCTCTGCTCTGCTCTGCTCTGCTGTGCTGACCTGTCCAAGTTGTTCGTCCTCGTCATTCGACCAAATCGACCCGTCGATAAACCTATTTTATAAAAATGTAAAATAAGTTGCAAAACATGAATAAATTGACAATAAAAGTTTGAAAACCCCGTCGTACATTCCAAAATAAAATTAGATAACATATGCACACAATATTAAATAAAACTAACGATAAACAAATTCAATATTCTCTCGCCCTAACTGGTGCTTGAAAAACAACAAAAAATAAAGTAAAAGTAAAAGCTAAACTAAAAGCTAAAAACTAGAAAGTAAATTCAAAGAAACTCACCTCAGACCGTTGCGTGCTTGCTTCGTCTCCGAGCAGGAAAAACTAGTGAAAACTAAGACGAAAATAAAAATGCAAAATACAAACTCTCCGTCATCCAATTTGAATATCCAATCAAATATCCCAGAAATTTTTCTGCGCGCTGTCAGACGGTGTATGTTGCGTGATTTACCAATAGGTGACGCGGCAACTGCTACACGCGTCCAGAGACAACGAAACGAGCACATGGCCTCACAAAACCACCTCGCTCCAAAGTTAACTCGAGCCTCTCGAAACTTGAAATAAAAACTCTTTGTGCAATGAGCCAGAGTATCATTATACAGGGTAAATAGTTTCCCCATCAAACCTCTATTATTGATGCATTGAATAAATGTGCCGGTGTTTTGTTTATTTTGTTTTCAGTGGGCCAATGTGGCAATCAAATAGGATGCTGCTTTTGGGATTTAGCTTTACGGGAGCATTCGGCTGTTAATAAGGTTAATCTAAAATCATTTACGAATATTTCAAAAGCATTAAGTATTTATTACTGGTCTAGGATGCAAATTTTGACGAAGCTTTGAATAGTTTCTTTTGCAATGTTGACAGCAAGGGCAAAAACATAAAACTCGGACAGAAAAGACATAAAATAGTTAATTTGAAAGCGAGAGTAAGTTTTCCATTCATATTTCATCGTAAATGCCAACAAGTGTGTAAATCGATGTTATTCTTAGTGCGTTTTAGTGGACATGGAAGAAGGTGTAATCAATCAGTTACTGAAAGGCTCCATCGCTGAAGTTTTTGATTGCAAACAATTGTTGACCAGTCAATCCGGATCAGGAAATAACTGGTGAGAAAACTCTCACCTGGAACACAGCCACCTGAAACTATAATTTCAATTTATATTCTCGAAAGGGCTGTTGGTCATAAATTCTATGGATGCAAATATAAAGAGAATTTACGAGAATTAATTCGAAAAACAGTTGAAAAATGCAGTCATCTGCAAACATTTTTCATTATACATTCCATGGGAGGAGGTAACACGATTGAATCGATTTAAATGGAGTTTTTACTTTTTTGTGCCGTCAAATTTTGTAGGAACGGGATCGGGAATCGGAACGTTTATATTGAGCATGTTGACCGATGATTATCCAGATGTTTATAAGTAGATGATCGATTAAATTTACAAAATCGATTACTCGGTATTTTGATTTCTTTTTGGTTCTTCTAGATTTGTCATTCCCGTATTTCCTTCGTGCGATGATGATGTCATCACTTCACCGTACAATAGCGTTTTAGCGATGCATCCACTGACGCAATTTGCCGATTGTGTTTTTCCAGTCGATAACGAAGCTTTATTGCAAATTTGCAATCGAATTATGTCGGTGACTGACAAATTAAAAAGTTGTTCGGGATCAACTAGCGTGCGGTCCAGCATCGCCGATGGCAGCCGTTTACACAAAACGAAGCCATTTGATCAAATGAATAACATCGTGGCAAATTTGATGCTCAATTTGACGAGTTCGTCTCGATTCGAAGGATCGCTTAATGTCGATTTGAATGAAATTACGACAAATTTAGTTCCATTCCCACGCCTCCATTACATCACTTCGAGTTTGGCACCGATTTATGGTTTAATGGATGTCGGAATTCCCTTACGAACGTAAACTAAAACGCAAAATTAAAGATTAATTTAAAAACTCAAGTATAATAATTTGCACGATAGAATCGATAATACTTTCACGGAAGCATTTTCGCGTAATTCTCGTCTTCTGTCGTTCGATCCGAATGAAGGAACGTATTTAGCATCTGCAGTTTTAGTACGAGGAAATATTTCTTGTTCGGATCTAAGAAGAAATATAGACAAGTATTATCTTGCAAGTTTGTGTTGGTAAAATAAGTTATTAAAAATATCACATTCGTTGTACCGTACAGGATTAAAGCTAAATTACGATTCATTTCCTGGAACCAAGAAGCGTGGAAAGTCGGATTATGTTCGGTTCCACCTGTTGGACATCCTTATTCGGTATTAACGTTGAGTAATAACACGAATTTTGCGTCGATTTTGAAGGATTTGCAACTGCGATTTGACTTGCTGTACAAAAAAAGGGTAACTTAAAATTATTTACGAAAAGAGAATTGTTTTGACACGAATTTGACGTAGGCTCATTTGCATCATTACTTAAATGTGGATGGCATGACTGCGGATGATTTCGATGCCAGCGTGACGTCGTTAACTGATTTAATCGCTGAATATAAACAAACTGCTCTAAGTGGTAATGTTTTGCCACAGTTTGAAGTGATCATGTGAAATAAAACCTTTGTTTTGAATAATTGATGTTTTATCTTGTTTTGAATAATTGATGTTTTATCTCGAGTAATTAAAAGTCACGATACGAAACTTTTGTTATAACTGATCTTTACTATAGAACATCATTTATAATCCTTACACAATATACAAAACTAAAAACAAAAACGACAAAATGAGAAAAATTCAAGTGGTCACAAAATTGTTAATGCAATCCAAATTTGCAACACGTCATTCAGCTGCAGCAATGACCAACAAAATCGTAAAACTCCATTTGTAGTTTCACATCGTTTTTTAAAGTTTAAAAAATAAAAAAGGATATATCAGCAAAGTCACAATAATCTACAATAATTTCAATATAATGAAAACTCTGAAAACAGACAAATTACTTGATTAATTTCCCGGAAGTAAATACAAAAAAAGGATTAAAATATTTCATGGTAGTAAATATTATAAGTGGTATACTGTTGTAACTAAGCAACGGCAATTTACACACGGTTATTATAAAAATATTATTCACACTCTTACATTATATTTATCTCCCATGAATATTCACTAAAGAGAAAAACAAAAAGAAAAACTAAAAAATAAAATGTAAACTCCATTTGAAAAGTCAGAAGTTGCAGTTACTACAAATAATAATTCTAACAATAAAATCCTTTGGCTTTTTTTGTTGTTGTAAATTTTACTTTTAATCATTCAAACCCTGTGCAACACAATGTCATAAAAATGGGGGAAAGGGGGGAAATTGAAGAGTGTTTCTTTCTTTGTGTTTATTAATAAAAATAACCACTTAACCAATAATTTTAAACAGTTTAACAAGTGTCAACAAATTCTACAATATTTTTTTTTGTTAAATTTAAAACTTCCCTGACTAAACAAAATGCACCAAAACGTTCACTTTTAAGTAGAATTTGACAGGGCAAACAATATTATTATTCAGGTCACTGCAAACAAAACAAAATAATCAAAATCAACGAAACCAAAAATTGCACTTTTACTAGCCATCCATTAAATTGAAGAATTTAAAGAATTCGAAAAACACAACTAGAATTTTTTTTTTCTCTGTACACGGATTAATTTTTTTGTTTTGCTAAATTTCAACATCAAAAATTTCCACTTTTACGTATCTCTGGCAAATACTACAACAAGAAAATTTACAAATTGTGCACTCACAAGAAATTTCAAAATTTATTAATTTTTTTTTTTTTTTTTTACTTCAAATTTGTCATTCTAAAAATCGTTATAACTCTAAAATTCTTTCGAAAGGAATTTAAATTTACACACATTCCAGTAATCTTAGCCAACCAAATTAAAACCACTTTCAGTATTTGATAAACACATCATAACTGTAATATTTCTTGAGGTAGTCTGAACTGAACTTGTTAATTTTCAAAACCCAATGTTTTTTTTTTCCATTTTTTTTCTTCTTTTTTTCTTTTTTTCTGTTTTAGTTTTAAACTTTGAAAAAAGGGAAGAAGCTGTTAAAAAAATTACCAAAAGGGGAAAAAAATAAAGAAAAACTGCCCCAAAATTTAAAAATTATTCAATGTAATACTGTACTTCCTCTAAGCTGATAATAGTAATAGTATTATTATATTTACATATATAGAAAATTACTCATACCGTTATTATCATAATTATTTACACGGCAAGTTGGTTAAGATGTACACTTTTAACAACAACAGAAAAATAAGTTTGTCATTAATATAAATTCTAAATGGAGATTTTTTTTTTCAATTACATCAAGATAATTATTATCTATCCATTTCTTTTTTGTATTTTTTTTTCTTTATCTTGTGTGTATAAAGTTATTCCATAAACTATGCAATCTATAATGATTAACAGCCAAGTGGACAAAAAAAATCAAATGTTCATCTATTTCTTTTCCTTGAGCAATCAGGAAGGTCCTAAGATGAATTTTTCACCAATGAACGCCGGTGTTGCACAGACGAGCAACGTAAAATTCACCTCATAACACAAACAATATTAGCAATTGTATAATAATAATAATATTAATAATAATAATTAATAATAATAAATCGCAAAACATGATTCACGGTTTCTCTTTTAAAAAGAAAAACATATCGAAGTAAAACATAAAAATCTCTGTTCACTCATTGGAAGTCAAAAAAATCTTCTAACCCAGAGATGAAGGGCGTCAATTAAAAACAAGGCCACACTTTTCAATTCACGGCCCAAATTAATCCAATCACAGTAGACTTGGTTTCCCATTCCATTTGAGCCTCTCCACACACTCGCACAGAGTGACGAAAACTTGGCAGGAGCTACAGCTCTGAAGAGACGGCTGTTCATTTAGCAACGCACATCCGTCACTCCGATAGCAGCTGCTGCAGCAAGCTCTTCTTCTCGCCCTGGCGAGACTCTTCCATATTCTAAAACACGTGCAAAAAATAAACAATCAGCATCCAATCCACACTATCGTTATTTCATATGCTCACAAATACCCTGGGACTGTTGGCAGTCACGTGTCCATGATTCGGGCGGCCCACTAGGTTTCCATCGGGCATCGACAGACCCATCATGCTGTACAAATTAGGAGACTTTGCCTGTTGGTCACTGCCACCTGTTTAAAAACAAAACGAATTAATCAATCTTATTCAAATACTATTCGCTATTCGCTATTAGTTAGTAGTGGCTAACCAGTAGGCAAATCGAGATGAAGTGATAACGAATCGTAGTCGGCCTGAGATTGCAGGCTCTGCCCTGCTTGACTTGCTAAAGATTGTTGCACGTTATGCCCCGGCATTTGATTTGAATTTCCATGGTGCTGCTGCAACATGCGAATCGTATGAGCATTCAACACGAAATCATCAGAGTTCAACGAGTGATGTGGTACCTGTCCTTGCTGTTGCGTTTGCTGCGTCCTATTTAACCTATTTCTAATTTCTTGTCGCACGTGTTCCGAGCTAACAGCTCCGGCATTCCCTTGCGACATTGACGATCTTGTCCTGAAGTTAGATAATAATACCATGTCAATTTCAACCCTTTAATTGCCAAATAATATCGCTCAAATACCTATCGCTAGACATTGAAGCTCCTGTATTAGTATTGAAAATCTGCAGCGATTGTTGATCAAAAGGGAAGTGTGTCTGATCAGCATTCGTTGTAGCACTGTAACTCGGTGGGGGCGGAGGTGCACTTTGAGGCACAGTCACGTTAGGCGCCTGGAATGTTTGATTGAGGCCACCGGGTGTATTGGGCATCGACTGCGGATACGAAGGACTCATCTGAGTGCTTGGTGACAACATGGAGTCTTGACTGCCCAAGTAGGGACCTTGAGGAGTCCGTGGAGAATGCACACGACCTGTTTTCAAATAAAACATCAAACGTGTTAAAACTTAACTGAAATGATCGAAATTTTATTCAATTTAATTTACCAGGCATCTGAGTAGGTGCAGACATTGTTCTTTGCAAACGGACTTGTTGCTGCAAGAATTGTTGTTGATACAGCAACTGGTTGTTCGGAGAAGCAGGAGGAAACTGGGAATCGGTCTGGTATGGCGATTGGCGCGCAGTATTGGCAGTGTTAACGGCAGTCATTCCACGCAGCGGCATATTCTGACGTTGTTGTTGTTGTTGTTGCTGCTGCTGCTGCTGCTGCTGCTGTTGTTGTTGTTGTTGTTGTTGTTGTTGTTGTTGTTGTTGTTGTTGCTGTTGCTGCTGCTGCTGCTGCTGTTGTTGTTGCTGCTGCTGCTGCTGGACGAATCTTGGTTGATTCCCGTAGGACGACTGCGACAACTGCGCATTCAGCATTGGATTCTGCTGTTGTAGATTGACATTAGGCCTCTGTTGTTGTTGAGGAGCGGGACTCCAACTGCGCGGCGCATTGCCTTGTGGTGAGAGCTGAGAGAAGGGTGGTTGCTGAGCCATACGAGGCGAGAGCTGCGAGTGCGGCGTTCCTTGTTGAGGGAAAGGCAACTGCTGAGGATGAGGTGACACGCGAGCTGCTTGTTGGCTCTGCGGACTGTACGCATTCATTTGCGAGTGAGGCGGGAACCCCTGAGGCGAGGCTCTTTGAGAGTGTGGCGAGTAGGGTTGCTGGCTGGCCAAGCGATTGCCCGGCGACATTTGGGACGGCTGACTCTGGCCTAATGGACTCGGCATCTGGTTGAGCATCGCGTTGCCGTAACCAGGAGACAACTGAGAATCAGGTACACTCGAAGAGCGCTTCAATAGAAATGAGCCAACCGTTAGTCACAAAAACATTCGTCAAAAAAGGTTGTCATTTTCGAATACCTGAAGGGACACATTAGGAGCTACGGTAGTGTTGAGTAGCTCGTTCATGTTGTCAAATCCCGAGGGACTAAGCTGATCGTTGAGAGAAGCTGCCACCTGAGGATTTGTCCCTTGCAATGACAATTGTTGTGCCACTCGAACTCTCCGTGAATTGGCAGCTTGTGTCAGTTGGGGCTTCTGATTGCGCAACATCATCTGCCTAACCTGTAACAACTAAAACAACGACAAAGTTATTTCAAACGTGTCACGAATCGTTACGAGTCTCTCCGCGTACCTGAGGTGGTGTGATGCCCGATCCCATTCCGACCAGATTAGGATTATTAAGTCCACCTGCAACAGAACCGTAAGGACCATTTCCAGGCCTTTGCATGCCCATTTGCAATTGATTCTGCAGATTAGATTGCTGTCCAGTAAACCGAGGCCGTTGCTGCGGCTGTTGATAGTTCCCGGCTTGATAAACTGGTGGTGGACCACCTTGATAATTCTGCATGGCCTGACTCATTGCAATATTTTGACTGCTCTGCGCCTATAAATAAATAAGAAACAAGAACAAACGTTGTTAGGACGAGGCAAACTTTAATCGCCAACTTGTGCCAAATAGTTCACCTGGTTGTGTGCAAACTGAGGCAATTGGGGCAACATATTCATTGCCGGAGCCGGCGATGTACTCTGTGTTTCGCACTTCATCAGATCCTTTTGGATCTCTTTGATGGCCAATTTTTCCGCGTCGTACTGAGCTTCTCCACTAGGAGTCGAATGATCGATAATGTCCTCGAGAAACCTGAACAGCGTGTCGTCAGTAGCCATTTCTTGCTGCAAAGTGCACACATCGTCCAAAATCTTGGACAAAATCGGATCCTGCGATTGCAAATCCATCGCCACTGCGGTGTTGGACGCCTCCGCCAAAAGATCGGAAAAACCACTCGCACTGGGGCTGCCAGTATAGTCCATTCCCATGTCGTGGCCCATGGAATTTGGCGGCATGTTGCCCATTGGCGTCACATTTCCCGAAGCAGCGCTCATATTTCCCGGCGGTCCACCCAAGTGTCCCAAAGCAGCGGCCATCGACTGCCGACTGTTCACGGGCGGCCCGGGCGGCTGCGACTGTTGTTGCGGATCCAATATGTTGTTGAACAGATTGTTTGTCCGGTTGGGTGCGGGCGTGTTTGCCGAACTCGACACCATCGCGTTGGTGACGAGGCGTCCTCCTGAAAAGTGGGCTGCCGTTGGACCATCTTGGGAGGCGCGCGATAACGCCAGTTGTTGCGACGGTGTTTGAATGATCTTTTCATTCAGATTTTTCGGGAGCTTCACCTGTGGCTGCTGCGTGATTATATCTTTGCTCACAGGAGGCACCACTGACGTTTGTGGAGGTGGATGTGCCAGCAACTGTGCCAACATCTGGTTCTGCTGGTACAACTTGCTAACGTTGCTCACCATTTGAGCTTGGCTGAGTGACATATGTTTAGACCGGCTAACCACTACTGAAACAAATTGTCAACATTTAAATTAAATTTAATTTACGCTTTACGTTTCATTACGATTCGTTCGTACCTGAGTCTAAACCGCTATCTGGTTCATGATCGGGGGACTCTTTTCTTTTTACGCCCCTGGGTCCCATATCATAATTTGATTGAACACTATTTGATACAGGCATCTCGTACAAATTTTTTAGCATTGTAGACGAAGGCATGTTGTTGGAACTTTGTTGATGAGAAGCGCTTGCTTCGGCAAGAAGAGTTCCAATTTCCTAAAAGGAGAAAAATTAAAATTAAAATCACATCGTTCGTTATTTTCTTTGTTTTTAAGTCTAAATTTTTGATTTACCCTTCCATCTCCGGAATCTGTCACGTTGAGCAATTTATTCAACGGTTTTCGTTTCTCCGCTTCGTCGTCGTCATTATTCAATAATGACTGCAATTTCAAAGAGAGAAACAAAAACATAATCAAACAACTTGAAAAAAATCCAAAGTTTGCAATAATATTATATAGAAAATTAAAAATAATTATTACAATAAATAAATTTAACATAAAACCAACTGAAATCAAAAACAGTATTGCTATTTTTCCCTCCCCTACCAAGTAAACCAAAAATCAATCAATCAACATAACATACTGCTAATTGAGGATGATCCTCCAGTCGTGGGGTAATGAAGTGAGACGAAACCTGAACAATGACAACATATAAAATACCATAACAAAAAAAATAAAAAACAAAAAAATAAAAAAATAAAGTGAATGAAATGATGGAAAAGCTACCAACCATTAAACAGTTATTCAGTAGCAGGAGGGAAATCTCATACCAAAACCCACAAAAACCCCGATTGTTACACACCCGGCACACAAACACAATTACCGTAACAAACAAACAAACAAACAAACAAACAAACAAACAAAATAGCCCACAATGCCCAATTGCAATTAGTAAGAACCATCCAATCCAATCCAGCACAGCCTGAATTAAGCACAGCAAACTTACCCTTAGTAGCTTATCCTTCTCTTTGCCATTCTTATTGTCCGCGTCGCCTTCCGCCCTACTCATCTCATTCGAACTGTGCACCATCGCCCTTTCCTCGCCACTTTTCGGTCCTTCAACACCGGCGTCGTCGAAGTCCTCGTCGTCTTGGTTCAGCAGTTTCTTGAGAATGTGACATTCTTGTTTACCCTCGTTACAATCGGCAGAAACGGCTTCCATTTTGATCTCTTCACCTAAAAACGTTGCGGGACTGGAGTCCACTTTGTCAGCGCTGCTAGGAGTCACTTGTTCGTCCATGCTCATTCCAGAGCCCGCACCGTGCTGCGTGAGCAATTGTCTTAACTTGGCATTTCCCCCCACACTAGAATCGCCATCCGCAGGTTCACCCGGCGACATTTGTCCACTCGACGCCACAGACTCGTCCGAGAGCATCAACACTGTTTTCCCACTACTTAGTCCGGGACTCGGAGCAGTCTTACCCGACTCCCTTAAGCCACTGTTGAAATGATACGCCCCACTGAAAGACGGAGTAGTTACTGGAGTCTCTGGCCGGCTCGAGTTACTCGCCATCGATATCATCGGCGACAAGTTCAAATCGTTCACGTATGTCGACGGCGTCGGCGCCGGCGTGGGCTGCCTCGACGCTGGCCGACTCGACGGCGTCACTGTTGTCCATGAGGCACTCGTCGACGGCGGCCGAGGACTGCCTGAACCATTCGTGCTGGTCGGTGTCGTCTCGTTCGGAGCAGGGTCCAGTCCGTTCTCACTACTGTCCACAAAACAAGGGTCGCCCGAGGAGAAAAAGTCGAACGTCATCTCGTTTAAATTGAGGTCCGTTGTTGGGTGAACGGCTAAGGCTCCAAATCCTACGTCGCCCGAGCTGGTCGCGGTCGTCGTACTGTTAGACACCGACGTCGAAGCTGTCGATAAGGGACTCTGACTTGACAGCATAGGTCCTTGCGGGGACTGGTGCTGAGTTTGGGTGTTATTCTCTTGCCACACACCCACGTCAGCGTCACTACAAAATCCAGAGAGAAAAATAGACTGTTAAATCTGTTTATGTCATCACGCGTACTATCAGCTTGACCCAGTTTTTTATTCCCATATATCACAGGTGTTGCTTTACCACCTGCTTGTCAACTTGCACTGACTTATATTATCGAGGTATGTAAGGTGCACCAAATGCGGGGTTTCTATCATTGACACATTTCCCATAACGCAATCAATTGTTGTGCGTTTTCAATTTCAAACATGGTTAAGGCCATTCAAAAACTAACGTTTAAAAAATGTCAGAAAATCAAAAAGAAACGCAGTTTTGTTGCCGTTTAGTGTTTTCATTGGTTTTTATTAGTTTTTGAATATCGCGCATGCATTTCACTTACTCTATAACTGTATGTGTCGCCATAATAAACTCCGGTTCGTTTGTTGTTGGATTAAAAGGAAATCTCTGACTCCGAACTTGTGCTTTCACAAACTTATCCGGAGCGATTTTAATTCGAAAAATACCACTGATGCAGCTGCCACCCTGGGTAACTTCTTGGAGATGTTGACGTAAACGCTGTTGATCGCCATGATGACACAACTCCAATAAATTCTGCCCTTCCAAGTCCTTGTTAAGATATTGGCTCAAATTTAACGACATACCACTAAAGTAAACATTTAAAAAAAAAATTAAAATAAAATGATAAAAAAACTGCAGTAATTACTGCAGTTTTTTTTTTGAATCGTTACCTAGTATCGATGTGTGTGACCTTTAAATTTGCATCGAGCCGAGTTGTGAACTGTTCGACTGAGGTATCGCTCGTCTTTTCGTTGTGCGGAATTCGTCGCGCAACGCACACTAAACAATTTTGTACTTCATTTTCCGTCTCTGAGGTGTCCGCTTTGTCTCCGGGGTACGGTAACAAAATAGCTGATATCTGCATGTTCTCGTACGAAATATGTCTTTGCTTTTCGTCCATCGCGTTATTCTCGTCGTCACTTTCGTCCGAAGAAATCTGTTTTACCAATAATCGGCAATGGAAAGAACGGTTTTTGCTACTCGGGATGTTTGTCTCTGATGCCCACACTAAATCACCTACAATTTAAAAATAAACGTAAAAATTAATAAAAACAGACCTGTATTAAGTGACACAGTGGAGAAAGATAACTATCAGACAGATAAACAACATATCTAATGAGATATTCTATGGCGACGGGTCGCATTACGAAGAAGTCTGGAAAACTAATATGTACGGTATATATATATATATATTTATATATATAAAGCGCTGGGAATAGAATCGAAGTGAGGAGTTGTTTAATTCCCTCATCTTAAAAACACACATTTCTAAATGTTTGCACAAACTAATGAAATTTTAATCCCGACGCAGAAAAGAACAGAAGGAAAGAGAGAAAAAAATCTTCAAATAAATGAAATTTACCAAACGGTATCAAGTGTTGACTGAAGCGAACATGATCACCAATATGAATAATTTTGTAGATGCTTTTCCCATACAGCTCGACCTAATAACAAAATCAAAAATTAATTTATCACGCAATCACCCACCCAAATCTAACCAATCGATTTTTTTTTTAAAAAAAAGATACCACTTACATCGGTATACTTCAGGAAAGATGTAACATTAGTCGACACAAATTCTATTTTGCCATCTGTGTTTACGACAAAGAGAAACCCATCTAAGGCCTAGTTGTTTGGAATTGGAAGAATAAAAAACGAAAGAAAACAAAAGCATTAAAAAAATACAATCAATAACACTTGAATGTGCAGTAAACTTTATACCTCAAGAAGTAATGGTCCCAGGTTATCGCTGGGTATAAGAGGGTGTTTAGTTGATGAGACGTCGCTCAATTGAACAGCGTCATTGTTACCATTATCTGTAAACAAGATGAAACACGTCAAACAAATTCAAAATCCCAAATAAAATTATTTCAAGTTCGTCGCAACTAAGTTCGATCAATAAAATAATCAATAGCCAGATACAGCCAGTGTCACAATTTTTCCGAGAACAATTCTTTGAATCATTAGTGACCACTGAAAAATAAATTCGCTTTCATAAGATAACATCCTTTATGCTCGTACAATGTCCCGGCGTACGTCGTAAATAATTAAATAATTAATTAATCAATTTAAACAACATGAACCATTAACCTCTGAAACAACTAAACGCTTGATTGCATGTAAGAAATACTTGAATCAATAAGAAAACAATATTAGTTCACCCAACTTTGCTATAAATAAGTTCGCTATAAAATATTTATAAAGCCTCGTTAAGCGCGAAATGACAAATATGAATTTATATATACACACCTTGTTGTTTAATGCGACGAATTTGATTGACAGTCTCCTGCAAGATGGCACACTTGTCGGGTTTAACGGAGAGCGAACTCATGTCAGCGATGCTAGCAATCAACTCTGCTAGCTCCTCAAAGTAGATGTTCTCCTGTTCACGGCGACGCTTCTCATTAAGGCACTTATTGCTGATTAAAAATAAACAAATTAAAAAATATAGATAAAATAAATAACGACCCATAAGTCTTGCATTCCCCGCATAAACCATCAGAAATTACCAAATGCTTCGCTAACTTTTATGCCGTTCCCCCCATTTTTATTTTCTACATCTTTTTAGTGTTTTACAAAAACCCAACATAATAAAAACAACTTCCAGGCTTTCCAGGTCACTAAATAATTTGAATTAATTTGACAAAAAAGTCGGAAAAAGTCAGTTGTTAACTTTCAATACCGCCCACCTAATTCTACGATCCACATTCAATGTAAACAATATAATAAAAAAAAGCCAATTGCTAAAAGTTACACATGCATATTATTTACAACTTTATTTGTCGCTTGTGACATAACGCTTGATTCGATTCAAGGAAACATTACAATGGCAATTGAATCAACTATATCCCCAAGTTATCTCCGCACTAGTTTTTCAAAATGACGACACCCGTTACACTTGTATTCATTTGTACATGTAACTGGCACTAAAGGCATCACCGCACTCGATAATACGGACCCATGACGTCATACTAAGCTTGATTCACCCAGTGACTCGATAAACCCGGATTTTTAGATGAAATTTCTACATAAAAAAAAAACATTAATACTTACAGTTGTGAAGGTGGTTTGTTTTCGGACTTTTTTCTTTTTCGGCTAATACAAGTATTCACTGTGCTCATCTTAACCCATAAGGGATCTTGGTTGTCAGGAGGACTGAGCCTAGCAATGAAAAGAAACATAAAAAAAAATTAATTCTCTTTCACTTTTCTCGTATTTATTTAAACAGAACCTGCGCAACACTCAGTTTGTAACATTATATTATATTCCCCCTCCCTCTTTTGGGACAAGTGTAATGCAGCTGGTGCATCGTTTACCACTGTGTCGGTTTGCTTTGCATCTAACTAATTTGCGGAATATGAGTGTAATTACACGATGACTTCTCTCCTTCCCATCTGTGTCTTATTCCGTGCACCATCTGGACACGACAGACCAAGCGTTGACCCATCAACTTAAATTCACAAAGGAAATTCACCATTTCAATTAAAAAGACGAGCCTACTTACAACTCACATCTGTCCATAATTCAAGACTGCCCTTTTTAGCATCAATCGGAATACAACAGGGAAAATCCCTTTTTTTCAGGATCAACGCGTTTGTCAAATGAAACGAAAGACCTCGATTTTAAAACACAGAAAAATGTAGTTTTGTCACTATTACATCAGTGTTGATTGTGTAATAAAAACTGACAAGATAATAATGGAAAAAAAAGTGGGATCCTGTCTGTGTGTAAACATCAATTTCACCACATTTCCCTTAATCCCTTGGGCTCGCGTCTGCTAGTTATCTTCACGCCCATTAGACACAGAGTGAATGCATTTTGTGCTCTCTCCAAATCTAGCGCTTAAATTTAATATATTTTCATGCCTATAGTAACAGCATGACAACGACGATACAAACTTTACACTAATATTTGCACGGATTGTCAACTTTTTCTAAATAAATATTTTCTCACAAAACTGGTGATTTTATGTACCGGCCGATCGAAATGCAAAAACAAAAATATCACTAACAGTAGTAAATTATTTGTATAAAACAACGAAATAAACAATCACATTCCAGATTAACTTGATAAAAAAACAACAAGCACCTAATCACTAACCAAACATGTTCAAAATCGTATTACAGTAAATAAAATTTACCCCGTAGATTGATTTAGATACACCACTTGAACACGTCGACAATGTTGCAACACGAAGATTATTTCAAAATAACTTGAGGAATATTTAATTGTCCTAAGTGGGTAATAAATAAATAAATAAATTGAGCCTCGATAGATATTAAACCGTAAATCGCAACAAGAAAAAAAATAACAACAACAAATATTGAACTAGTTCGCCCCCATTCCCTTAAACCCTAATCTCACCTGTCTAGTGGCTCCATTGTAACCAACTTTTATAAAAGAGAGTGAAATCAAATGACAAACTTGTTTTCTATATTTAGAAAGTCAAGCTAGCAGCAAAACAAACCAGAAACGTCCAGCTCTAGTATTCACTTGCAGATTACATTTTATCCACAGTTAAAAGTACAAACTGTGGCGACACCAAACTCCAAATTAGAGAGAGAGAAAAAATGGAAGAAAAAAATTATCGAACGAATACAAAAATAACACCCCAAAAAACAAACAAACAAATATACATTAATGATCTTTATACGTGCCACTCAAATTACTTTTTCAGCAAAGTCTAAGCTGGGCTAAAGGTAATTACTAATCTAATTATTTTCTCCACTTTCGCAGCGAGCAAACCAAATTAAATTTTTCTTTTAATTCAATAAAAACAACACTTTTTTCAATTTAGATGTTTTTTTTTTCTTTAAAAAAAAAAATCCTTATTTAAAACTGAAATTTAAAAACTAAAACAAAATAAGAATTTCGCAGTTGGGTCTCAAGGCATTCACTTGTCCCACACATGTACTTGTTTAACGTTTGTCAACAGGTGGTATATTTGATTGAATACCATCTGGTTGCAATTAAAAACTCAACAAATTGCAAAACGTACTTAAAATCCTGACGTTTTAAATTATTTTTCGAACTTTATTAACCCCAAACGCAACATATGGTTCGTTTAACTATCTTGTTTATCCAAACTAATGGTAAACACCGATGACGAATTAAATGCAACAAAATGGTTAAATCCCCAGCCTCATTTTTCACCATCAGCCAGGAAGAAAGAGTTGAATTTCAAGATTTGTTCATTTAAATTACATAAGGTCACTTCAGTAATGAGAGACGTGGAGGAAGTAATCCATCCTCAGCACCAAAAAAGAAAAGAAAAAATCCCAAACTTAGAATTACAATATTTTTCTTTTAAATGATCATTATTATTATTATTATTCCCATGGCCCACTCCCAATTTTCAACAAAAATGCCAATAAATAAAACCAAATAGGATCACGAGTTGTGTGCAGTCAGCTATTTTTAAAAGGTTCGACTTTTATTCCTTCAAGCAAAAAAAACCTAATGGAAAAGTTTTCACGCAAAATCATCCGACCGCCATTTTGATCTCATTCCCGTGGAAACAAAAATAAAAATATATAAAAAAAAAAATTAAAAAAAAATTAAAAAAAAAAAGCATCCTAGCATTGCATGAGAAAACAAGGCCTTTTTAATTAATAGATGAGAACGTGCCAGTCCGATTCCACCCCTCGTAAATAAGTGAACAACTCAACTAAATATTTCCTTTTTAACTATTAATCCGAAATAATTAATTGATTCGATATTTTACACATACAAAAAGCTAACCTAAAATAAAATTTACATTTGCGTTTCGCCCTAATCCTGGCAAAACGCAATGTCGGTCAAACGAGCCCAACAAACAGCCTGCGGCGGCAACTCGAACCTAGACCGACACCTAAATAAAAACTAAGCCACTCCTTTTCCGCAATTGGCATTCGTTCTCGTAGTAACCAGATAGATAACGGAATCAAAAATAAAATAAATGTAGAATGTTATTACAAAACAGCCGCACAAGTGCCAGCCATTCATTCACCACAATTTCTTATCGCAATTCAAATCCAATTAATAAAAAACTATTTAAAAAAAAAAATTAAACTGAAGAAGAAACCTTAAATATTACGATGAAATAATACCGGTAAATTCAATTTCCAAACGTCAAACATCAACACTAGCCCCAGATGCGACTTTTTCCCTCGGTAAAATCCAACTATAAAATAGGTCAAATGCGCTCGACAAAACAAGAGGAAAAAACACTGAAATTCAAATTAAGTAAAGAAGAAAAAAAATCATCAGGTATTTTAACAACGTTCTACCAAGCCGAGTGTAAAAATTAGAGGAATTTCCATAGAATCAACTTCGTGGTGACCTTATCTTATTTTTATTTATTATTATTATTTTCCCTGTGGAAATTACTTAAAATGAGGACTCCGTTCGTATCATGACCCGCATCCGAACCAGGTCTAGCATGAAAAGGAGCTTCCTCTCAAACAAACATCACAAAATATTTTTTACATTTCCAAAAAATCCCACCCCCAAAAAAAATATACAAATAAGAAAAAAAAAATTACATTCTTTTTCATGACAAGCTTTGTGACCTACAACGTCCTTCCCCGGCTCTTAAAACATTCTAACACAAAATTTATTATTTAAGTAACCCATAAAAATTTAAATTCATAAAAAACTGGCCAAAAAAAGATAACAAAAACCAGCAGAATGCAGCCTAAGAAAAAGAAAATGAAATAAAAACTTTAAAAAAAAAAAAAAAGTAAAGACAACCCAAATACCTTGATCCACCATATTGAAGTTTTTCAGGGTCAGCTCTGGCCCACATTCAGTAAACTGACCTACAAAGGCAGCTAACCACACAATCATGACCACGATGACGTTACCTCGCTGAAAAATTTAAAACCCACACCCTAATTCCCAACTTTTTTTCTTCAAATTTATTATTTTAACTGCCCATAACATTTTAAGTGCTTCCTGTTCCAAACCTTTAATCACTTATCAAACCCGCGAATCGCAGAAAATTAAAGAAAAAGAAAAGAGAAAGAAATAAAAAAAGCACATCTTACCTTTTTTCCCGTACAAAACTAATCCATAAATTTGAGCAAATAAATGCGCACCGACTGCACTTTTAAGCAACAGCGACGAGAATGGAGTCGAGTAACAACGAAAAGTTTTCAGAAAAGAAACTAAATGCAATTTTTAAAAAACTAAAGTAAACACAAAATGGAGACGGCGAATGCGAACCGCAACGAGCCCAGCATCGTCTTAGTCGCAGACAGCAGCCCATGAGGGCCCTGATTGCTCGAAATTCAACGATAAGGTCATGCCCAATCTAATCCAGACCTATAAACACCGCGCCCACTTGATATCGGGCCTTTTACAGTCCATCGTAAGGCCTAGGTTGCATTAGGCCGGGAGAGTTGAGTCGTCGAGCTCCACACGCGGAACATGGCCTCCGCGACTGGGATGGGGCTCGCGAGGAGTGGTGCCGACCAGCTACCAGTTCCGTTGTTTTTCCACGGATTTTTTTTAAGTTTAATGTTTGCAAATTTCAAACTTTTTGCCAATAATTATGGACACTATGTGGAGTAGCTAACTTGAGTTATTAGGCTTTCTGTACGACCAAATTGGAGGGGTTAAATGGGGTAATTGGGAGTTTGAGATTGATGGTGATCGAGGGGAGTTTTTACGACGGGCGATTGATGAGTTACTTTTTTCAACTTTGTCTCTTTTTTTCCTCCGACAAAAGATTCGTTCGAAAAAATTCGGGTTAAGTTGGGTTTAAGATAATTCAAAGTTCCGGATGGATTAATCCCGCCATTTATTTTTTTTACAAAAATATATTTTCTCAAATAAAATTAAATTCTCTCAAAACCAGGTCACGTGACATTTTTGAGTTTAAAAATAATTAAATTTTTTTTTTAAATTTAAATTTACATTACTATTACTTTTCGTGCCTTAATCCCAACTTCCGGTCACAATAATCACGTATGCAGCATTCCGCATTGTGTTTAAATGTCAGGCACATAGTAAATCAAGAAAAGCAATTTCCCAATGCAGCACTCGCAACCCCTTGATAACTCGGCGCAAGAATCAAAACAAACCGGCGCTATTGTTACACAACCTCCTTCTCTTCCCACAGGAAGTAGGTTTAAACACAGCAACCCATCTCAAATTCAATTCAAAAAGCCCATTCGAACCCCCTCCCTACTACTCCAACCCACCTTTTATCCCCTCCTTTCATCCCCCTGAAAACGCACACATTTCCCACGTTGCACTTGTTTACTTGCTTGCTTTTCTCCATTCATTTCAGTTTCACTTCATTGTTGATGAAGCAATTTCTCTCCCGAACCCCTCAAAACACTCAAAACACCACCTGCACGCGACCAATATGCAAAACAATCATTTTTTCAACTCAATCCGGAGCGACACGTACAATCAAACAACATAATTAAGCCCTTTTAATTATTCATTTAAAAGCGTCGAATGAATAAATAAAAACATGGCGCCGGGCCGAGATAAAAACTGTGAACGAGCAAAAATTTCCCGATTTCCTTCACATTTTTTCATCGCAAACTTCCTGCAGTTTATGTACCTTTTTTTCGCTTTTTATACAAATGTGACGTCACCTATCATCCTTGGAAGGAGATATTCAACTCGAACAAACAATGCACTGGCACATGTGTTATGGCAGATGTCGTCGCACAAGTTATCGATTACTTTTCAATCTCTTTTATGAAACTGACTGCAATAAACGGCCTTTAAAAGAGCAATAATGATAGTCATTCTGCTTAAACCAACAACAAAATAACAAAAACATCTTTAGGCCTATTTGCGTCAAAATGCTGCACCATTCGCACGCATACCTCGGCAACGTGCATGAAATTCAAGTGCCGGTGCCGGGGCCAAAAACCGACGGATCGAAATAAAATTTGAGAAAAATATACCTTCGACGTTGTCGTTCATCGTTGCAGCGATGTAAAAATCCAATGTAAAATACATGTAGGCTATTTTCTGCTGTAACTATCCTTGTTTTGATTGTGTCTTATGCACTTGGCTTTGTGTGTGCATTGACCCAGCTGTGCAGGCAATGCTCTCGCTTTGCACAGGTTGTTCTATTCCTATTGGTCTATTTCCCCGAGCATGCGTATTGCGTACATACCGTGCCATTCTATATACTGCGCAACTGAATCGAATGAAGTAATGAATCAAAACATTTCGCGTTTCAAATTAGAAACTTGTTTACCATTAAAAACCGTTCCTCTTTCAACTTATTTTCAATTCTGTTTTCAACACCGCTCGTAATCCTATTTATCTTTTAAGCCGGAGCAATGAAAAATTTAATTTCACAAACAAAAAAAAAAAAATTTTAAAAAAAAATTTCAAGATGAGACAAATTTTAAGCAAATAACTGTTTTCCATTTGATGTTTGGCCACGTTAATGTTTATCTTGTGTTGATAATGAGAAAAGGAAGATGAGTAATGATATTTTTTGTTTTTTATTCTTTAGGTGGATGTGGGTGGCAACTTTTTACACCTGGATTCCATGAAACGCATTCGATTGACCTGAGATTCTTCTCCTTGCTCAATCATGACGCAATAAACAAGCGCAGCGAACAATACTTAAAACAATTACTTTTACTACAGCGTTAAAAAGAAAAAGAAAAAAAAGAAAAAGAAAAAAAAAGAAAATAAGAAAATGCAATTTCGATAACGAAAACGAACTTCACCAAATGGCGATTTAATTATTTCCATTGTTTTCTATTAATTTTTTCACGTTGATGTATTGTTGATGCCAACTGGTGTGTGTCTCCATTTTATTTTCATCAAAATGCCATTTCATTGCAGGAACTAAGCCATTTTTCACGACCGTTAAATTCTCAGAATGCCAATTCGTTCCATATACTTATCCAACAAAACTCTCTTTTTCTCCCGAACCCAACGGAAAAAAAAAATATTATCAAACTGCACAATAAAAAACAAAATGGCACCTAAAACGCTGTCCCGTTACTCTAAACCCCCTCAAATTAAAACATCAACAAAAAAACATGGCGACGAGCAAACCTGACCTAAAATACCAAATCACACAAAACGTGACAAAAAATCATAAAATAAAAACAAAATGGAGTCTAACCCCCATTATCCTACAGCACGCAAATCCACCCAAATTAGGCCTTAAAACCGTTGCCTAGCAACGACCTAACACGCGAGAAACTAGGCAAACATACACACAATTAATAGATGTCCTCATTTTGCTACTCAACAACCCCCCCAAAATTATTCGCAAATTGCACATTCATCCCCACCCCCCGTGTTCACGCCCCACTTTCAAACCTTAATTCAATAATTTTTATGAGAACATCTAAAACTTTCCATACAACAGTCCAACACCATTAATTAACAATGGTCGTGAGAGTTCCTGTTGTTTTAATATCGGATTCTGTCACTAGGCGGCCCGCATTGTTAGTGGCTCTCCCTAATGGAGAAAATGGATTATGGGGGCTCCCCAGATGGACTAAATGAGGCAAAAAGGTTCCAATGTGACTCAATTTCACTCAACTGCAAACTAAAATCGTAACTTAACTAAATGGACCTCTTCATCCGCCATTTTTTTTCTAACCCTCACCCCAAAAAACAAAAAAAAATAATTTTTTTAAGTTACTGCCCTCAAAAATTCAAGTAAGAAAAAAGATAGGCGTTGTCCCGTATACCCTATATCTAAATAAGGCATCGACTTAATACGTAATTGCATTTTGCATTCATATTACAGTACACACCGTTACAACGTACTCCGCTAAAGCGAATTTTTCATTACACCGAACTTCTGCCGTTGTAATTACTTGTGTTTTTCGTCGTAACGAGGTTTATTTTCATGGTTTTCCCAGCTTTGAGTTTGCAAATCGTGTGTTACCCGAACAATAAAATCATTAAATTTGATTGATGTATGGGAATTGGAGATAAAACCGAGCTTAAAATTCAATGCCACTGCCGTTAGTGTTATCACAAAGTCCCCGAAATGTTTGAAGATTCTTCACCTCGAAAACCAAACGCAATGTTTTAATTTTTAAATGTATTTTAATAGCTCTAGACGATAAGATTAAAATAGAAACAATTTTCGAGTAATTGACTGATAACTACTAAAACGAAAACCCCCTCGTCCAAAATTGATATCGCGAAATTCCGCAAATTCCATCAGCAAAACTCCACTGACCGCGACGAGCCGGAAACCATATTAACAAATAAATAAATAAATAAGCACAAAACACCATTTTTTTAACTCTCTTTCTTATTTATTCTCATTTTTGTTTGGTGACGCGATCCACAACAAAAGGAAAAAAAAAAACTAGATGCAATTTTGCATCCTCGCCGCACACAATAGCGCCAAATAACATGCGACTTTTTAAATATTCTATTAGTTGACATTTACTAAATTACTACGTGTACAACAGCCAATAAATTGTGTTTAATTCGCATATACCAAACACGCAAATAAACATTCCCATAGACTTAAACACAGTGGAGTTTTTCTTTTTTCTTTTTTGAACATTCTAAATCTAAAAATACCAAAATTGATCTAATTTTAACCCTTAATGAGTGTGTCACAGTTGCACTTCAACTGATGGTTTCGGTCTGTATACATCTGTGGTTTTATAGGACGGCGCTGTGCAAAGGACAACACTTGACGCCACTCAATCGCAGCAGATGGCGAGAAGTTTTCCCTCGAGTTTTCCCCATAAATTTGCAAAAATCAAAACCTTTTGATTAATTTCCAAACCGGAATTCAGATTCTAATCACAATTATGCACATTATATAATAAATACTCAACCCATCTCGTTTACAACGCACATTATATTTGCTCCGCGTCTCCCTCTATACTTAAAACGCAGTTTTAATTTTAATGAAAGTGCACAACTCATAAAATATGTAGGTTAAGTCCACCAACAATAAAATAATAATAATAAAAACGTGAAACAATAGCAGGAAGCAGAACGCTGGGATATCAAGTTGATTATGTTAACTCAACCTCCAAAAACGTCATTTAGTGCAGTTTATCACGGGATTGGATCAAAGACGAGAACACGCAACAACAATAATACTAATAATGAAAATGTTATAGAAAAAATAAAATAAATCCTCTAATCTATGATAAACTCAACGGGCACCGAGAATAGGGTCGTCGTCGTCGTTGGTGTCATTACCGGAGAAAATTGCTCCCACCGCCATTTCTCTTCTTACCTGTCACCAATTTCCAGCATTATCTCGTCACCGATATTTCATCCGGCTGTAATTTCATTGTTGAATGAACATACAAACCTTTTAACGACTCGCTTTATCAAACAAACCCTGCAATTTCCACCCAAAAATTCCATTCAGTTTTTAAAATTCTATTCGCATTTTTTTTTCTTTTAAAAAAATAAATTAATAAAAAATTCTCAACAGTGCGCATTGCAAAACATCCCGGAAACCGCCCCAAATAAGGAAACTACAAATATATATTATTTTTATAATAGTATTCTTTATAATACAATTACCTCATTAATAATTAATAAACATACCGTTGCTAAAACCACAATTCCCATCATAATTTTGCTTTCAAATGCTTTCAATCGCTTTCTAAAAAAAACAATAGTTTCCTGCACTCCAAGTATTGTTTACAAAACGACTTTGTGTACTGCATTGTTGCAAGACCACTTGGCTATTTAACGCGAATAATGTACGGGCATTATTGCAACATACACATTTTTAAGAAACGACAATGCAATAGTTAGTGACATCCGTAATTAACAATAACAACCAATGCACCCTCTTTAAAAGCAGGTGCATTTCCGAGAAAAAACTGCAAACATAAGCCTCACAACAATGCTGTTAGCCAATGACTCATGCATTACAATGGACTTCCCCTGAATTTCCGCCTGGGTGAAGAGACCTTAACAAATTAAAAACTCATTAAAAACCAAGTGATGAAACAAACAATCTCAGATTTCCACAATAAACCGATTTCCAATTTACAAAAATACTTTCGACCGTGAAACTGTGATGTCAAGGACAGACAACAAAAATACTTGACAGGAAGTCAAAGGAAGGATCCTCTCATGCCCTTTACGAACGCCGAAAAAAAAAAAGAAGAAAAAAATAAAGATGCTTTGAGAGATGAGATTCCTGATAGTGACACCTGGGGATGCAACAATAAACCGTCACCCATCACTTGCCAAAAACCAAGTCGACCCTAAGGGAAAGGTGTTGGTGAATGGTGTTGAAAATTTGACATTGTTTGTTATCGTTTTACAGCTGAAAGCAAAAGCTATAGGAGGAGTGGTCAAGATAAGATTTTCGAGCAAAATAAAAATAAATAAAAAAAATTAAAGGGAAAAAATTTGCCATTTTGTACCGCTAATGGCGCTAATCTCGCACCACATGTTTTCGCTTCATTTTCTACCGTTTAATGCATTTCTATGCAGTTAGGAATGATTTAGAAGCGTTTTAAACCATAATTACAAATGACTGCGAGTGGTTGCGTTATTCCGATGCAAAAATAACCATAAAACACAACTTTAAAACTCTTAAAACATCTTTCTGTAGAGTTTCGAAAAATGCGAGACGCATAAAATAACTTAAGATTGGAAAAGAAAAGACGTAAAAAAAATCCAACACATTATTGTTTTCTCCTTTAGCACATCATCCCACACTTCAATCCAACTATAAAACACACTCAGCTTTAAATTCAATTCTCAAATGGAAGCCGTAAAAGGAATATTGTTCTTCATATTGGACCAACATGGCGTTATACCATTTCCCACGCCTCTACTGTAAATAACATTTCCTTTTTCTTCCACTTTCTTGTTGACAACAAACACTACACGGCCCAACACTCCAATTTCGACGCATTGTTAGAACAAAGTGTCGTGAGTCGAAGAAGAAGAAAAAAGTTGTAAAACAACTTAATAAACAAATTTTTTTTCATTTTTTTTTAAATATTGAGACGAAAAAGTTATCCCCGCGTCATTTTTCTGCAAGCAATCTTTTCACGCCAACCAAACCCCAGCGTCAACTTTGATTTATGTCCTCTTATACAACACACTTTACTTCCTCTACGCAACACTGAGCAGCTACTCAATGGGAAGCAAACAATTAAAAAAAAAAATTCAAGATGGCTGCCATAAAAAGACCATGAATCACCGTCGCAGACGTCGCCAGGAACCTTCGATGCGATGCTACCTTAACCGGAAGTTCGTCTGAATGCAACTATGAGCATCAAAAAGCTTGCCAACTGCGCAATTATAACGTATCGTGTAATATTGAAGCTGTTAAAGGGTTGTTGTGTTTTGTATTCCACATTGTGTGTTTTAAAAAAATATATGAAAGCGCCAATCTGTCTGCAGCGGTCAAACCAAGAACTTGTATGTTGTTTTTGCTCATACAAATTGTCGGTTAGCATTTTCAAATTTGCGCATGCACTGCCATTAGTGCAGCGGTCATTTTCCAGTTAAAGTAGTGTGCAACTTTGGTCTCCCGTGGATTCAGAATACCGTGAACAGGTCTTTAGCCTAACCTTCAGCTTTTATTTTATCAGCTTATTGCACGTTTTTAAGTAAATTTCCATTGCGAAATTGCACAAACCAATCAGATTAAGTAAACGTAAATATTTGCCCGACGAGAACCGAGTCATCATACTTCTACAAATAAGTGCAGATCAGGTATGAATATTGAATCAAACAAAAAAAGCGATCCTGAAAAATGTCTGTGCGAGCATTTTTTAATGCAATTCCGAGTCTTCCCTTACGAAACATAAAACAGGCTATTCAGCTTTCAATACCACAAACTGCGCTCGTGTAAAAATAATACAATAAAACCATTTTTCAATTCCAATTTCCACAATTTCTGCCTATGAATTGAAACTTTTAACAACTTCCAGAAAGCCTCATTGTTAAACCACAAAGCCACTATGGGGAAGTGCGCCTCCTTTTCCCTTTAACGTTTGTTTACTTCAACAACACTCCCACTGCATATGGCAACAATTTAAACACTATTAAGACACGAATTAAAAAATATTAAATAACAGCTTGACACGTATGAACGTTCTTGTTACATCAATTCGTACAGAAAAAATAAAATAAAACTAGGACGAGACATTTTGTGCCAGAATCCCTGTCAGGGAATATTTTTAAAAAAAAAACCGCTGGCAATGGACGTTTTAAACCGGGGTATTTCCCCTGTCAGCAGACGCTGCCTATAAATTTTCAAATTCGTCAACTCTAAGCTCTTGTAAAAGAAGAAAAAAAGCAGCAAAAAAAGATCAAACCAAACCCAACCCCGAAAAAATGGATTTTTGAACGATAACACTGACAAAGCAGCTTGATGGAAATCGATAGCGATTCATATTTGTTGCTGTCTTAGGCCAACTGCGTCTGGTTTACCGGTGAAAAATTATTCCTCGACGTTGGCTTTATCCATGTACATCAGCAATCAATAGTCAGATAAAACCAAAAATAGGGATAGAGGGTATTAGAGAAAGGGAAGGAAGAGGGATCTCATCTTATCTCACACAAGGGGGATAAAGCAGCTCAGAAGGGGGTGCACAAGGGGTGGTAAGAAAGGGACCATAAAGCAAAGGCTTCGCGGGGGTAAAAACCTTTAACAATGGACGTAAAAGAGGAAAATGCGAAAAAGGGGGGAAAAAGACGAAGGAATCAAATTGCAAAAATGAGATGGGTTCATTCGAGAATTTAAAAGGTGCTTCAATTAAATCATGTTCCGTTTCTTAGACACAGGACACGGCATAAAGAAAGCATTAACCAGGCTTGAGTGCTCCCAAAAAAATCTTTCATTCATAAATTGTGGCCCGCCAAGTGCACAAATGAGTCATCGCCAGATATATTTTCGAACATTTCCAAATTGTTTTGTTTTAGGTGTGCGCAAAATAAAAGTTTCTTATTTCGATCCATTCACTACCGGTCACGACCAATTTCGTCGAAAAATGATCGATTTTTTATTCGGTATCTAATTTAAAATTCCATTACAAGTCTAAATTCCAATATCCCGAATAAATATTAAAAGAGAGAAAAAAAAGGAAAATTGGTCACGATACACCTGAAAATAGCATTTTATTAAGCTAATCCGTCTCCATAAATCCATTTTCCATGTGTTCTCAGCCCATAAAAAAAATCTTTTTAGCATAAAGTAGCATAAAATTCAATTTTTAAAGACCGGTCACATGGAAAAACATCAAACTCATGCATTTAAAACGCAAAATTTCCGTTACTTCCCTTAATACCTTGAGAGAAAAGGGCGAACTAGGGGAGTGGACCGGTCACACCCACTCTAAAAATAAAAACTCCCTCATCTCTAATCTGACATTTTGACTGACAAAATGCCACAGCTGTTACGACCGGAACTGACATCTGATAGGATGAATCAAAGTTCAAAATGTCGGTCCAGAGAAGAGCAGCCACACAAAGAGTGCGTTGCAGTAGTGGGCCCGGGGTTTTATGGCCACCACAAAACAACACCCCGGAATGACAAACCCACAAAGTGTAAATTGAGATACCATAAAAGCAAAAACAAGATACCGCCACTGTCTATTGTTACTCATTAACAATAAGGGGAAAGTGCTCTTCTAAATTGAGGAAATACGCTCGTTTTTAAAAACCCCAGCTTCGACTATTGTTGCGCACAATTTGACGACAAAAGGCTACCAGACCCATTACCCGGTTGTAAAATACCCAAGTAAAGGGGTAATTTAATTTAACCCTAAAGATAAGAGAGCAATTACACCACTCGTGCTCAATTCAAACATTCCTTTCTCGACGACAAGTGCAAGTCGAAAACTAGAAGAAAAAAAATCCAACAACAAAAAAAATCCAACAATATGCACCATAATCTGTCCAAAAATTGATGACATCACATCCGGTGCCAACTTGACTTCGATCACAAAGGAAACTGCCATGTCACTCAACATTCACATAGTCAACAAGGAGTTTTGGAACTTGAATGCACGTGACGTGCATACACATCACATCTAAAAATCAAGCATACAATCAGATATGGTGGCCTCCATCAAACCTCAAGTCGTAAAACCACTTGTTTTTTCATCAAATTCTTTTTTTCACTCAAATTCTGCAACAATAGCTTTAGTTTTTTTCTCTCTCTTTCTCTTTTTCTTTCTGACTTCATAGCAATCCCCAATGCGCATGAAACGGCCCTAATCACCATAAAACAAACACGGGAAATTAAAGCCCGACATTTTCACACACTTTTAAATTCACCTCACGATTTCCACATCACGTTTACACTCATTTTATAACATCTCAACATCAAAAAATGCAGAAATTATGTTCGAGAAATGATGCGGGGAGGACGGGAGGACCAAATAGTGGGGGTAAAAGGAAGTAGTGAGAGAGAAATGGCCAGGTTGAAACAAACCTGTTTGGGCGTACAATTGTGTGCTGATTCATTCTGCAGCACATTGTTTGTTTCCCTGCTGCTGCTATTATTATTTTTATTTTCCCCTCGCGTTAGGGCTGCGCTATCAAGGAAATAGAGGGGAAAATGGCGACAGGGGGAAAGGCACAAGACGCTATAAAGCGGTGAGTGTACTCTAAGGTGTTGATGTAAAGAGCAGGGGGATTTAAAGACTGGAATATTTATGAGATGCTAGTGATGGGGAGTTGTTAGGGGTATGAGTATAAAGTGGGCCGTGTGTTATAGCTTCACTTTAATCGCGCTCCTCATTCCGCTTTAAAGAAAGGAAAGGAAAGATAATAATAAAAAAAAAAAATCTAAAATTTGTAATATTAAATTTCTATGTGGGAAAAGCTGAACCGAGAAAAAAAAAGTTCAAAAAGTACACTTTAATTAAGATGCCACCCACCCGTCCCCCCCCCCACCTACAGGCGGAATATTAAAATATTCGATACGCATTTCCTCAGTCACCCGATGTCACTCGATGACGAAATTTAATATTTCTTTTCCACAAAAAAAAAAAAAAAAAAAAAGTAAAAAAAAAATCCTCAACGGAAAGAGAAGCACCATAAAAGAATAATAACAATCATAAAATGTCAGACATGCTATGTGACGTCACAATTCCTTTCCCTAATTTTCTTCCAAGTTACGTCGCGTTACTTATTTTCTCTTTTTTTCTTTCAATTTTCATTCCCACAATTCTGCTTTGGCCAGCCTTGACTCAGAACATTCACCCGCCATGTTAGGTCATGGATTTTGTTGCATGGACAAACACAATCCCATTTACAGATCACAATTATTTTGGAGAAAAAAAATCAAGAAAAAAAAAATCAATTAATTTCCCAATACAAAAAGTAAAAATCAGCCGCCCCCCCCCCCCCAATTAAAAACTAACTAAATCCTAGCAAAACCCTTTACTTCCAGCATTACAACCAAGAAAAATACAAATTTTTCAGAAGTTGTGCAAACTTTCCTCAAAACTTTCTAGCCTACCCCGGTTTAAAAACCCCTTTATTCTCCCCACTACCCCCCGGTGAGTGAATTTAATTATCCTCTGCAAATACCTTGAAAATTACACAAACCAAAACCACTCAACAACCTTTAACCACTTAAAAAAATTAAAAGAAAAAGAGCAAAAAAAAGGTCATCCCGCAACAGTTTCCAACTCCACCATCTTGAAACAAGAAAAACAATACTTTACCTCCATTAGTTGATTGTGGAATCGCAACATTCGGGCGCAGCGAGTTATCCGAGCACTTTCTCGCCACTTGTCGGCGAAAAGAAAAGAACTAAAATCCGAGTTTGCGTGTAATTTCGGCACAGGAATGTTCTGGCTCAGTGTGCAGTGGCGGCCATCATGGCTGCGGTGGAGCCAACAAGTGCAACAACCCGACACACCAGACATTGAACTCTCCGTATACTGTGTGCTGGAACACACACACACAATCAACACTTGCACATGTCTGCTCTAGTCTGCTACATACAAGCACTTAACGACCAAATGTGGACGTTCAATCTTGTAAAAATTGATGCAAACGTCCATGTAAAAGTGCGCGATAACACGTGTTTATGTTTTGCCACCAAACGACCTTTGCATCGTCAATTTTCGAGCCAACAATAGCCGTCAAATATTTAAATAACCTCAAATTTTTAAAATATTAAAATTTCAAAAAAATGTATATAAAAATTTTTTTTTGATAGCCATTTTTGAAACCTTGCAAAATCTGTTAATTGACCACCTAAAACGTGCAACCATACGAAATCCCCAATGGAAATTCATTCACCAGGGAAGCCAACTAACTTTACAACGGAAACTCGCATCCTTCATGCGGGAAGCAGCGGACCGCGACCGAAATGGCAAATATCACGAAACCCTCTTTATCGATTTCTAATCGATTTTTAATTAATTCTCAACACGCAGGTGTCAAATTCCTCGCGTATATATTTCTGCACACATGGCTGCACCCCCCATTTCCACCGCACTCCCCCCCACAACTGCAAAGTAACTGAAACCCAGCTTTAATAAATATTGCTAGAAGTGTGTCAGTAGCTCCACCTTTGAATGAAACCCCAACCTAATAATTGCCAGCTGCCATTTTCAAAGCCTAATGCCAATTTAAAATTTCTTCTCACAGACGTCAACTTCTCCAAGAAAAAAAAATCTTTTTTTCCCTTTCTTTTTTCCACGTTCTAACAGTTTGCGCCCGGCATCTTGATGCTAAATTCGTACTGCGCAGACGATTTTCTAATTCCAATTGTTATTTAGCAGCCTAATATTAGGCCTAATAATGTTAAAACTAATAAACAATAATATTTTGATACTACACTGTAAATTACTTTTAATAATGAGTTTATTGTTGTTTGTTTACTTTATTTTAGCATTATTAGGCTTAATATACTGCTAAATAAAAAATAAGTGGAATTAGAAAATCGTCTGCGCAGAATGGGATGCGCAGTAAGAATTTAGCATCAAAATGCCGGGCGCGAACTGTAGCTGAAATCATTTCCTAAACATCTACATTCCTGCATTTCATTATGCCATTCATATACATAAATCTACATCACAATAAATTTCTTCCATGAGAGCGAAAAAGTAAAAAAAAATTCAATACATAAATCAATTTATCTTTTTTCATGTTTCCTAACTTTATAACAATCTTTCAAGATCACAATTTATTGTTGCATAATGTTACACGCAGGCCCGTGACGCAAGTTTTTCCTCCATTGGCTTTACAGTAAGACAGAGACCTAAATAAGTTTTTTCTTTTTTTTCTTAAAATTGATTTCTATTTTTGAGGTCAGGTGTCTGTTTCGTGCATTGGCAACGCATTTTTATTTTTTTCCCCCCGTATGTCGTGAAATCGAAGTAAATTCGAGATTATGTGACTGAACTGAACAACCAAGTTCGCTGCCCGAATTTTGGTCGCATGAATTATTTTTTTCTCCATCAAAAATCAACTGAAAAATTTTAATTACGAAACGCACCATTTGATTAAAAACGAAACAGCAATTTTCAACTTTGATGCATTTAACCAGCAGACCGAATCTTAACTACCACAACAATCGTTTCATTTTCACTTATTTATTTTATTTTTTTAAGAGTTTATCTCGCATTTATACGTGGAAAAACCAAATCAAATCATTCCAGTAAATGCGTTGCCCTCGGTTTTCCAAGATTCAATCTCCTCTTTAGCAACATGGTCAATTGTTCCATAAAATTACAGCCAAACGTGCAAGATTCGTACACGTGTCTCGCAGTCAGCCTTGTCAATAACTAGGCCAGGGTTAAGACCAATGTGCGCGCGCAACACCCAGCACAAGATGAAACTCAGTGCCCATGACTTCGCTACAAAATAAGAAAACAATGCGGACACGCCTGTAGTTTACACTTAATCGACTCTGCGTGTCACATTTATCATTACGCTCAATTGTTGCCACCATCTGGCGCAACTGCTGCATTGTTGGAAACGTTTTATCGCTTGAAAATATCATTTCCACTTGATACACATCCGAAATATCACTTAAAAAAATAAAAATCGATTGCAAAAATCGATTACAACTATCCTATTTTAATAAACGGAAGATAAAAAAAATCGTTAGTCATCGTTTCATAATAAATAAACGAGAAAAAAAAATTTAAAAAACTCAATCCTTTCGAGTTAAAACACCCATTATGCATTTCTAACAGTCCCCCATTGTACAACAAACACGGCCACGCCGAGTAAATAACATGCAAAAGTGCATCTTTAATTCCCCGAAACAGATATTATTGCGTGCCGACATAAACTAGTCATTTGAATGAGCACTGTAATTTCCAATATGGCGAACACGCAAACCCACATTACCATATAAATTATACATCTCGCGTTCTTCATAAAAGAACTCATAAAAAACCCAACTCACAAACGCATTGTTGTAAACGTGTAAAAAAAAAAAAAAACAGACGAATAAGAAGAAGAAAAGATTCGAAAATCCCTTTTCCCACACGAATTTCAACTGTGAAACGAAACCTCATCTAACCTCAACCCTTCACCGCAACTCATCGCAAATCTCAAAACTACAACACCCCAGTTCATTTGAGTGACAGCAACAAGTGCGTGCTTTTCATCCGCGTAACCCTTTTGTCCCTTTGCGTTTGCCATTGCCATCCAAACGAAAATCCTCCCTCCACCCAACTCTCCCCACCATTCCTCTACCGTAACAATACACATTTACATAAAATATCGTACAATGTCGTGCCAAATGCAGCTCGTCTAGACGTTCTCGAACCCCACGAGGGGGGAAACCAAAATGGCGCTCCGAACAAAACAGAAAAGCTAAAGGAAAGCGAATTATTATTGATCGGTTCAATAACCCCCATATATATATATATTTTTTTTTTAAATATTAAATTTTTATTTTTAAAATTTATTTATTTTGCAACCCGGATGCATGCAAATGCGACTCCATTTTTGTGCTTGTTTTACGGCTTTTCATGCACTGTTGTATTACATTTTCTACTTTATCGCACATGGCATGCATCCTGTCCAAACACAATTCGTCGATAACGCCTCAATTTAACACCAGGTGTAGCGAAACGCGATATATAAAAAAAAAGCTTGCTTTAAACATGAAGGCCAAGTGCACGTTGAAGAAATTGATAAAAGCTCCACACGAGTAAAAAGAAGGCCAAGGTGTTGGACTCGATATCCAACCAAATGTGGCAAAGGAAAAAAAAAAATCCAAAAAAAAAATCATTATTCATTACTCAAATTTTAAAAGGATATATAAAAAAATAATCAATGACCTTTTCCCCCTCTGCCTGGGCTTAAAATGATGTTGATTTGGGTCAAATTTAGACCCCAACAAACAAACCAATAAATGCTTTAACTCGAAGCCAACTCGTGCACATGCGCTTTAAAATTCTGGGAATTACAAGGTAGAAAGAAGAGATACTAAACCGAAACAAACAAAACAAAACCAGATTTTGAAATACTTTAACAAGTTTTAGCTGGAAAACCGAAACCCGCATACAATTTCCAAGCTCAAATTGCAGCTCCACCGACAAAATTGGGCGAAACGTGTAAAAATGTATGTAAATTACGTCATTCCCCGCAAAATAACGTTTAGAAACACATTTTCGTATATTTAAAATACAGAAATTTCATTTAAAAAGACGATTTTCCCAAATTAAAACAAATATTTGAATCACTCACCGCTTTTCCACGAAGTCATTGCCGTAGTGGCAGTGTTTAAATCGACTTGCCATTAACCAATTTCATAACACTTGAGCAGCAAAAAACAAATTGTCAGCTTGATTGACAATAATAAGAGATCCGCCCACACTTGGATGACAACTTCCTACCAATATCAATGCTATAATACACTTAGAAGCTTTTTTAAGGCCAGTGTACTCGATAATACACATCCTCATGTGAAGTTCACTATTGCCAACACTACCGTATATGTTAGAATGATGTCATGTTGTATTTCACAATTGAGGTGTTTCACTCTTAGGTGAAATTGCAGTGATGAAATTTTCTGTTTAATTTTTTTAATTTCACATTGCATTATTTTTTCTTTTAAAAGTCAATTAATAAAAAATTAATTTTTAAATTTAAAAAAAAATTAATAATTTTTTTTTTTGGAATTATGATTTATTTATTTATTTTTTTAAATGTTGAAAATGTGAAAATTGTAATATTTGTTGTAATACAAAGATGGAGGTTGATGTACTGGGTGGGAGTCATTGCCCAGTTATTTGCTCGGAACATCATTAAAGTCTATCATTAAAAGATCACTCTCTACTTATTTAAATTAGAAAAAATAAATAAAATTACAATTTTAAGCAATTTTCTTCTCGGAAAAAGAAAATTCCAATATCACACAATTCCGAGTGAACGCAGCGCAATCAACTCAAATTACATTTAAAATAAAAATAAAAATAATTTCAATTTTCTCCATTTATCTCTCTCTAAAAATTAAATAAACAAACCAAAAATTTTCCAAAAAAATAAATTATTTCAAATTTTTAAAACAAAAATAAAAATTGTTTACATCACTCAAACCGCAAATTACAAGTGACAATCAAACATGACGAGCCTTCCGTTTATTTTGCACCGAATTTCGATTACCCCATTTAAACTTTTCATCCATTTTCCCCCCACTTTCCGTTGATTATTTACCCATATTTGTCCTGGCCTCGCGGTTGCACGAACACCCCATTTTTTGCGTCGTCCACGCCCATTCTAACTAATCAAAAGCCTCGATAATCGTTTCTGATCGCAAACATCGACTCAACCTACACACGATACTGAGCTTTCAAATTGATAAAATGAAATTGTAAGCTTTAAAAACTTGATTCCTTTTTTTTTACCTGATAGGATGAGAGCAGCAAGCATTACCAGGAGTGGCAGGCAGCAAATTTCTTACTCGCACATCAGTGTCCAAAATGTTGACAATGATGGCTTCACGCTCACGCACTTACTCCACAAGGAAAGCACACAGTCATAGTGCATTACTCTATGCACAAATGTAAAAGAAAATGATCGCCAAACATGAAAATACACGAAAAAATCCCAGCCAACAACTCGGGACAATATGGCGACAGCGACTAGACGAGCCTGGACTGATGTGCGCATGCCCGAGCAATGACGTACTTGCCTCTTTGCTCGCTTGGCTTGGTATTAAGGTCGCAACCACGGTGAAACGTGACGTCATACAAAATCCTCTGTAGTGCTTACGATATGATCAAGTATGATGTAACGATCGCGATCGGTCGAATAAATGCGTGATTATTTACGCAGCTTAAAAAATGTTTTATAGCGCAATTAAAATGAAATCTAGCTAATTGTGAAATGTATAATGGCCAAAAAATAAAATTTAATCCATTTTATTCTCGGAAAATAATTTTTCTCGTGCCTTTCATGAGAATTTTCTTGCTATCAGATTTTGTTCTCCTTTCTTCAGATAAAACGAAAATGAGACCTTATGGAGGTCGTTTCTTTTTCTTTTTCTCGTCTGTTGACCAATGGTGGTTTAAGGTAATTTTTTAAAGTTCCACGTATGGGGTTCCACCAACCAAGGCCACATACGTAATCTACCTGGTTCATCCACCTGAGGCTCTGAACGTTTGTACTTTAGGGGGTGACAATATTTGTCATATTTTCATCAACTACGGTATTTTTATTTTTATTTTATCGTATCGAAACTGTTATCTGCGTCGAAACTCTTAACTCTTCATAATAAAAATTTCATTTCATTTTTTTAATTTTATTTTTTAATTTTATTTTTTTTTTGAAGTTTTTATGGACCAATAAATAAATTTAATTTTCTTTTAAATACATCCCAAAATAACGTTATTTTTCGTGAATGATCTTCACTTTTGGGCGTAACTCAAATGACGTATTGACACTAGGTCATTTGCTTTCAATCGCTGCTGTCGTATTCTAAATACGGAAACCGTCGGGAATATCGAAAGTGACAACACTTTGGGCCCTTGCAGAAACGAGGTAAAAGACCTTCAAGGCCAGCAAAGCCATCAACCATTCAGATGCAATGTTACAAATGCGGCGTAAGGTGTTGACCAATGAGAATGCTGGAAACGGAGGGAGTAAGGCGGTAAGACATTGACCTCACAGTCACACTGACCTTCATCTGAAATGAGTAGACAGGAATGTAGGACAATTTCCCAAAGGGTTACAAAGAGATGAGGGAGGGATAAAATTAACAGTTAGAACTGCATATTAAAGCCAAACTGTTTGTTTATTTTTTTTATTAGGGTCGTTTCACCTATTTTAATGGCGATTTAAAATTTTTAATCTAAACGCCCGAAAGGTCGACTCAGGGTACTGACATAAAATTACGAATTAATAAATATCAATAAATAGATTTTAGATTTTTTTTTTTTTTAATTTTGGATAAAAATATATTTTTATATAGAAAGGAAAAATATCTCGAGCACAATTGTTGTAATACCAACGCGCATGCGCATTGCTACAATTTCAGGCAGAGAATTACAAGAAATTTTTTTTTCTTCTTATATTTGTCATAAGATTTATAAAAAAAAATTAATTTTAAGAATTTTAAAAATTTCTAGTTTTTTGAGGTTTTCAATTTTGGCCAAGAAATCGCAAAATTGATTATAAAAATAAAAATATTGTAACTGGATTAATTATTTTAACTGAAATTAATTTTTAAAATTTTTACTTTTTTTAAGAAATATTTTTTTTTGAATTCCATGTGATATTGAAGTGAATTTAAGTTTCGAAACAAAACTGCAAAAATTTTTTTTGTTCCGCCATTGTGAATGAACAATGACCTGAAAATTTTGGTGGCAATGACTTTGAAGGAAGCGAAAATTGAATAAAAAAACATTGTGACATAATTCTCAAGTTTCATTACTGGAAAAACGTTAATTACTAAAAATTAAAAATTTAAAAAAAAAATTAATTAATAAAATAAAAGCAAAGTCAACGTCATATAATTTTATGATTTCTCAAATTTAATTTTTACTTTGCCCTAGTAAAACATTTAAATTAGTTTCTTAGTATTTTTTTTAGTCATTCACGACTTTTTAGTGGTTTTCTCAGGTCAAAACCTCTTCGCAGTCGTTATAATTGCTGCAAACCTGTTTACATAAATTTAGCCTTTAATGGATAAAACTTTGCTGAAATAATTGCAAAATAACAACAAAAAATACACGCGAATAATAAAGATAAGAAGTTCCTTAATGTCTCACTTATTTGCACCAACCTAAATAGGAAGCTCACTTCACTTCCACCCATCAAAATTAATACAAACACGTAAACACTTTTATTTTGCTACGTGTGGTCATTCACGTCAGTCAAAAGATGTTGTTTGTTTCTTTTACATGGACCCAAGAGAGAAGTTGTGGAAATTTCCTTCAATCTTGGAAATCAACAGATTGGCCGCAGATCAACTCTTAATTAGCATCTGATTGCTAGGCAACGAGAAAACCCACAAACCTCACTTGTTACTACGACAACTAAACTTGTTGGTGTTTGCTCAATTCAGCAGCTCACGCATGCGCAAACACGCACAGGGGATGAAAGCGCAGGAAATCAACTCGCAGGGAACATACACGTTATTATATATGCATTAAATGTGTGTACACTTGCGTCAGTTTCACGTGTTTACACCTTAGAATTCTGAAAAAAATATTTCAAGTTGCATCACAGTAATGTTGTTTTCTTGCTTTATCAGTATATAAGATAAACCATTTCTTAAGATAAAAGTGGACGCGTAAAACAATAAATAAACAACACCTTTTGTGTATAATAATCCTCGCCTCATTATTCCTTTATAAGCGCGCTCAGCTATAAATTAAGCTATCCATCTTAATTCCAGTTTAGCCATAATTAACAGTTGCCATTAATCTACTTACTTTCACCCAGACATTTCATAAATTCAAAGGGTAAAACGTTTTCACCGCTTTGGTCAATTATCAATGACCGGAAGTATTAATGCAAAAAAAGCACGAAAAAAAGCGACGAATTTTCTAAATTTCTCGAGAGTATCTAACTAAATTATTAACTCAACTCTATAATTTATTTATTGTGCATTTAGAGCACACTCAGCACCCCTTTTGTAAGAAAACAAGCCCATCCTTACTTTTTTTTTAAATATTTATTTATCATTGTTATTTTTCATTTCACCTGTCACTTTATCTCATCTTTGCACCTGCTTTTCATCTTAAAATTGCTATAAAATTTCACTCTCAGGACAACAGGTGGCGCCATTTAATAAATGACGACGTCCTTTGGGTTCTGCGGCTGAAAAATGACTGTTTTCATTTTCAGCCGGCTAAATTGATGACGTTTAAAGACTCCCGCGTTTTGAACAGACAATCCGATTTTTCTAAACAAACTTCTGTTCACACAAAAGGCTCAATTTTTAAATTTCGACTCGAACAGATTGAAATTCAACCCAGACAGCTTTCTTGAGCATGTTTTGGAATACAATTCACTGATTGAAATAACAATAGGGTCTGATTAAATGTAAGGGATTTGTTCTTTCTTTAGGCTGCACCTGTTTCTTGCACCTGCTTCTTCAATACAAATGAGCTCATTCAGGTGCATTTCTAGATTTTACAATTCTATCTACACTTTGGAGGAGAACATTTTTTTTTATTATTTAAACGAAATTTTTTTCTTTAATTTTTTTTTGTCTAAGCAAAAAATCACAAAAAAAATCAGCTTGATCCGATTTCTTTATTTGAGGTTATGTCAGTTCACAACCCAGAGACCTGGGAACTTCGAGAGGTTTAATGTGGGTTTTCACCTCTTTTTTTTTTAACCCTCTTAAATTTTACATACCCACTTTACTATTGACCTTATCTCACCTAGGCCACGGACCAATTACGTACGCATTTTGAATAAAGGTGAATGTATAATAATAAAAAAATATTTTAAAATTTAAAACCCTTGAGGTTTAAAAAAAATAAAAATTCGTTTTATGTTAATGAGAAAAAGATAATTAAAAGTTGGAATTTGCGAGGGATTTTAATATCAGGTTGCCATGGTTTATTTTAAATACAAAAGCAAATTTCCAAATTTTATTAATATTTTATTAAATTTTATTTTGTTATTGCCCACTCCCTGCTGAAATTCCAACATTCCGACATATTTTTCTTCACAGCAAGCACTTCCGGTTCAGATGCTCGCATTACCGCTGAGATACCGTACACTCCACCTTAATGTGGGTATGAATAATAGCGCTTTTTCAACAGGTTGTCCTAGAAATCCAACATAACCTAAGCAGGAAAAATGAGGTCGCCATTTTGCGATTTTGAATCAGCACATGGCAAACTACAGAGCCCAACTTATTACATCAACAATGTTAAATTGTTTGCATAACATGAGATTGTGCAATGATCAACAATCTTTTTTCACTTATAAAATGCCACCACACCCATCCATATATCGTATATTTCTTTGAATTTACTGATCCTGACCCGGTTTATTTTTGGTATTGCATTCTTTAAATAAGATTTGGCGCCAGATGACGACGAGATGATGGTAATGATGGGTTAGCAGTGACTAGTTTTTGTTGCCTATGTATGACATCATACAGGAACAAAAGCAATATAACAGGCATGTTTGTTGAATCATATTTTTTAATTGCTTTTTCCTAACAAAATTCGTGGAAAAACTGGAAATGTCGATGTAATGTGTAATGAAATAGGACAAAAACGTTGTTACATAAAAAATGTTATACTGCATTTTCTCATAAATAACACTAACAGTAATAAAATGGAGGAATCGAGCAATGTAAAAGCAACGAACGTAGTCAAGATCCGGTTTTTGCAATGCAGTAATCGTTTCCAACAATACATCAACGTTGATAAACAACAATCTTTCGGGTAATTACGACAAATTGAGGCCAGAAAATAAGATTAAGAGGCTAAGGGAACCAAGGACAACATATGTTGCTGTCGCAGCGTTACAACCTTAATATGATACTTAAATATAAATATCTAGAACATTAGAATCAAATTGCATAACTTGGGGAATAATAATTTGGAATAATAAAAAAATTGCTTTATTTTTCAATTTACTTTCAGTCGCGGCTTTGAACTTAAATTAATCAGAAAAGAGTAAATTTTTGAAACGAATTCTAATGATTTCCATGAATGCAACAGGAACTTATGGCTTGACCTGTCGTCATGAAAACATGCGAAGCCAAACGTGTAAATAAAATCAAACCATGTTATTTACGAGAAAAGATTGAAATTGAAAGGGAAAAAAACACGGCGAATAAGATTTTCTCTTCAATTATCAAACAGGACAAAATAATTTAACACTAAATAAATATTTCGCTTTGTAAAAGTAGCTGTCATAATTGCAGCTCGCGACCTGCAGTTGCCATGACAGCAGACATCCAATCTAAGTGGTAGCAACAAGCTTTCATAATCTGTTATAGTAGATTAATGCTGTCATGCGAATTCCAACTTTGTAATAGTATCTAAAAAAGTCTCCACGGTCTAGATTATCAGTTTTGCCAATTAAATTTAATTGGGGCCTAAATTAGACAAACAGGTAATAACAAAACTCCCCACTTTTACATACGTTTATATTTATTCTCCTCTTAAGAAACCATATTAAAACAAATCAAGTGTAACTAACCTATAATAATTATTTTAGTTTTATGTGTGCTATTATTTGAAATGACAACAGAATTTAATTAGAAAATTACCCGTGGAATAAAACTTTAAATGCAGCATGATGCGTAAATCATTTATTAAAAAAATGTTCAACTTCAATTCACCTGTTGTCACTTGCAATTAGACTACTGATGCAAAAGCAGCTGGAAGGTTTACAATTTTTTTCTTAATTACGTTTCATGACCACAAATGTACAATAATAGAGATCTTATCATTATCAATTGGAATTAGCCTGCTGATTTTATTTGTTGTTTTCAACAAACTTCTCTTCTTCGGCGCATGTAAATGATGTTGTCCATCGTTTGAATTTTTCAATTTTTATCGGCCTTTCTTCAGCGAGAAAGAACAACGATTTTTCGGTTTGTCGCGGGTTTTTGCTGCTTCTCGAGGATAAAACGCTCCGAAATATCGTGTCCAAGTTTTTTACAATGGTCGGTAAACAATGAGACCATTGTAAAAAATTTGGACAGGATATTTCGGAGAGTTTTTTGCTCAAGAAACAACAAGAATCTGTGAAAATTGAAAATTCGTCATTCTTACAAACCTTTCTCGAAAAATTCAATCACGAGCGCGAAAATCCAACCAAGTGGAACAACTTTTAAAAAGTGAATTGTGTTTATTGAATACAAAGGTCTGGTTTATATAATACCCGTACATTTAAAGTATTGCGTACGTTGGTCGTAACGACCAATCAGATCGCACTGACCAATGATTCACAATGATTCACTTTTTAATCATTGCTGATCACGCACCGAAGCTTCACATAACCATAACCTAGCTTCTAATATTTGATATTTTTATTTCACATTTGAAGTTGATCTTCTTCTAGCCACAAGCTATGCATTTATTTTCAATCATTATTTTCAATTAAACTCCAAATATTCTAACCACAGGCCCCTGAATCGAGCACAAAATATTTTTAATATCGGCTCAACTTCTGCGAATTTTCCGAAATATTTCTACAGAATTTACGTTTCAAAGAATTAATAACAATATCTTGCGATAAAATTCCAACAAATTTTCCTTTTCAATAGACATAATATTTTTGTTATTTATTCAAATTAAAAAAATAAATATATTCCGTATAAATAATCTATGGTATTAATTTCTGACCTAATAAATTTACATAATCAGGCCTAAATAAATATTTTTTTTAAAAAAATGGCCTCCATTATGTCTATCTGGGAAAAATAGCTTCCATCAAAGCACAACACTGTGACAAATGAAAATATTGAATGAAATTAATTGAGTAAAATTCCTATAAACCAGGAACTGAGTTACAACATCCGGGTCACAAGAACTGAAAGTGTATATTTCCTGTTCACTTTGACAAAATACCGCTCAAGGGCCTGGACGAGGGAACAAGGTCACAGTTTTCAGATATTCATTTGTGTTTTTCTTGACTAATTAACTTGAATAGGAAAACTGAAAACTGACCACGTTAATTAATAAATTAATTGCTTAAAATTGGATGAGTATTCATAGATTTAATTGAGCATTGCAAATGGCTTCGAGTCTATACCTTTCAGACTTACTCAAGCACCATCATCTCAATTTCAAAAAGTTAGGTCTGCTTTATCTCCTTATTGAATTCAACTTTTAATTAAAATTTCTGTTTTATAATTTCCAAGAGAAACCATACGTAATTAAACATGAAATAGAAAACTGATTACAAATTACTGTTATTTCCACAGCAGTAACATAATCCTGCATCAAGTCATTAAACGAGATACACCTTATTCAAAACTTTTCAATCCATGAATAGAAGAATTGAATACATTCAAAGATGGCTGGCACAAGTTCAATCCAAACATGTCAACGCGGGCTGTAAACAGATCAAATCTGCTTGAAATTCATGAGTTGTGGATATTCTGTTGTCGTTTGTTTTTTATTCGTTATTCAAACCTACAAGGATTTGTCTTATAGTTATTTGTCATTCTTAATCCCCAACCTTTTGGCAATGCCAACTGATCTGTCGTACACTGACAGATGAATTACTTTTGATTTTAGACGAGATGTTTTATACCTTTTTACTTCAAAAAATACCTCATATCGAAAACATAAATAAGAGTTTAGGGAATATTAATACCAAAAGTAGACAACCATCAGTATTTATGACCAAATGTGAAATAAATATCGAATATAACTGCATTAAAAGTTTAACTTCTTGTTGCAAAAATAGTTTAAATTCCACAAAAAGGATCATGCTGCCTTCCTTTATTTCCCGTGACACTAATTCCTATGTGAATGACTAGCATTATTCTTGGTACACAAGAGAAGCCAAATTGGAAAAAAAAATTCGGTTCAGGATATTTTGTCCCAACAGCTTCTTGCATCACACTTGTTTCCAACATCAAATCCGCTGGCTCACTGCCTGACCTCAATACCATTTGCGTTTGCATTCGAAGGAATGGATAAATCCTAGAAATTTGCCCTCAAACATCAACAAAAATGGTGGCCAACTGTGACTGTGTTTGTTGGAAATCGCAACACAATTTCAGCAGCATTCAATTATTTGTCCAATGCGAATGTTTTCATAAATCAAATTGGTAATTTAAATGTCAAGAATAATAAACGCATTTCATGAAACAGGTGCATTTAACAACTTTAACTGTGTGAACCATTTTTTTAAAAATAAAAATGTGTTTCGGAAATCACGCATTTCATACACATAAAATAATGGAAATTAGCACACAAAAAAATAGTGATAAACATTTTTCCCCCCTTCATTTCTCTCGTAGAAATGACAAGGTCCATTGCTCTGACTGACCTGGTGTCATTGATAAGAACTAAGCAATGATTAATGTGTTATGCCCACTTCACTTATTCAACCAAGGCCCATATGTTACCTGATAAAGGCCAGACGAATCGCGAGTTAACTTGTAAAATAAAAATTCAACCTTCAACTTCGAAAGAATTTTTTGCAAAAAAAATACAGATTTCATAATCAAATATAAAAAGTTATAAGAACTGAAACGCATATTGCTTTAACCCAATTCTCTAATTTATAGTCGCACTTGGAGATTGATTTAAAAGTATTTATTTAAAAGCACAAATTGCGCAAGTGTAGATCGTGTTGATGCCCCAAACATTAAAAATTGTTGCATTGCACACAGCTGATTCGAAACAATCTCTGCCATATCAGATTATTATTTTATTTTATTTTGTTTGTTTATTTATTTTATGATCTAAACAACTACGACTATTTAAAAAATTTAGGAAAAACAATTTTTACAATTTTACTCTATTATCCAACATCATCAAATTACAAGTTGATAAACAGGACAAGGTCTATAACCTTTGACATAAAAACTCATTTTAAAAAAAAATTAATTTATATGTGAACAAAAATCACACTCTTTGAATTCAAAATCAATTATAGATAAGGCGGTGCGATTAAATCTACCGTAGGATATGAATTGTAAATTAGGAAAAACGTAAATAAAATTTAAAAAAATAAAAAAAAATAAAACTAAAAAAAAAATAAATAAATAGAACAAAACTCACCACGTGTCTGCCAACTCAACCACATCTTCCATCAACCATTCCTCCATCGTCGACATGATCGCAGAGAAGAAGAATGATTATTTCAAAGAATAATCACATATCTAGAACCCAAAAAAACCACCACTCTGACTATGTAACTCTTTCGTCTCAAGACAGTCCAAAAGTATGTCTAAAAATAGATGTTCTAGTCACCTTCTAAATTCGCAACTAAATCCCAAGCATCATATTTTTGTCCATGCTGCATTAAATATCCAATAATATATTGAATCGTGTGGCGTGACACGCGGGAATTATCGTTGTCGAAAAGGGGTTAAATGAATCACGAGTTACTCCACAAGGCAAGAGCTGCAACTCAACTGAGCTGCTGCCAGGCAAACATGACCTAGTAATAGGGTGTCCCACGTGATTTTCTCGCGTTCAGACAGGTGGAGGGAGAAGTTAATGTCCCTTTGCTGCCCCTTCAGTCCCCCTCAGTTTTTATTTGCGTAAAACCGGATTAAAGAGAAAAGATTCGGTAAATTATGACACGAGCACTGGGACTTGTGTTCGATTATTTATGAAAGGTTTTTTTCATTCTTTTTACTTGTCATAATTTTTTTTTTTTAACTGGGGTAAATAAAAGTTCGGCGAGTTTGGACTGACTGGAAACTTGACTTAAAGGGTTCGAATTTATACATTTTTACTTACTCGATTAGACAATAGCCATCTGGTGGTGATTTGTGAAGATCTATTTGCAAAAGTACGTCATTTAATGAATATACCTGCCACAAATGTGAAACGTTATTAGAATAAAAAATGAAATTTGTATTTTGTATTTATAAGCTTTATAAATAGATAATATTGCAACGATGTAAAATATTAATCAATAAATAAAATGTTTTTAGAAGTTATTACTATACAGATTACAAAAGATTAATTTTTATAACTACACAAAATGATGATAATAAATATTAATCGTTTCTTTTTCTCTTTGGTAATCAAAGCGAATTTGTAATTTTTAAAGATGTCATAAACCTGTTTAGATTTGCACTGCGGGTCATTTGATTATAAAACTTTTTTTTTTATTGTCATTTTCTGTTTTCTCAGGCAAAAATAATACATTTTCACCCGTTATAACGAAAAGTGCATTACAACTTAGTTTTTGGTTGGTCATCCTTCCATTAGACCCCTCCATTTTATTACTCCTCGTTTTTGGGCACCCCTGATCACTCATAAAAAATATCGATGTTAATTGCACTTTCTATTCTATTATTGTAAAACGCATCCGCTGAGCAGTTAAAAAGCAATTTAAAACTTCCTAACGAAAACAGAACTGAATGGGGATGTATTAGATTGCAGTCTCTGTTTTTCAGATGTGACAGAAACACCGAAAAAATAAAACGCACAATTTATCACCAATTTGTGTATTAAATTAATATTATAACTTCTTGAGATTAAAAATTGGCTTCCAGATTAGATTAATTGCAGAAAAAAAACTAAAAATAAATAAATAAAAACTAAAAGCAATTTTTCTGCATCTCAGATTTCAAGTTAATAAATTCTAGTTTTAAGTGAACACCGGAAATAATATGCTACGAGGACAAACAATTTGGTATGCTGTCTCCGAATGTTCATTAGTGTTTGGATTTATCATTTCGGCAAGGTCGAGTGACAGGTTTACTGCTGCAGCGCCTGGATTAACCAAAAACATTGCTATACCTACCGGAAACAAAGTTTGTTGGATGTCCAAAGGCGAGACATAGGAGGAGGCTGAATGGTGAGAAGAAGTCTTATCTTGTAAATAGGGAATCTCCATCTCCAATTACAAGAAAAAGGTTCTTCTACACTTTTCAATAGTGTCAAATGAGCTTCGCACAAAACTCCCCTAAAAAGAGGGGGAACATGTAACAAGTTGCGGGTTACTCGAGTAGAAAACTCGATGAAAAACCTTTTCTTTTTTTTTCTTTTTTTTAATGTCATTCGGATTAAAGGATTAGGGTCAAAAAAGATCGGGCTGAACGCATCGTGAGGTGTCATTTCATGCACAATTCGATTCATTCTGCCCATTAGTTGTGCAGCGAATGTAACATTATATGGTGCAAAAGTTGTTTTAATAAGTATCATATCTCAAGTAATAGATACGTAAATATTTATCATGTTTTACAATTTATTGATGACTTATCTAACTTTTTGGGATCCGTTAATGTTTGTAATGTTGAAAATAATTTCATATGATGTTCATTTCGATTCGGATTAAAAATATAATCGGTTCACTAAGAATACCAGTATACAAATCTATATATATGACTTCACTTTATTCACCAATAAGAATACTGATGATGGGAAAAGCAATCGCGAGTGCAGAGTTAAGTGATGTGATAAAACTAGTTTCATGAATACGAAATGCAATTCCTTTTAATTGGAGATATAGAGGACCTTTCAAACAGGTTTAAGGTAAAATTCAAATGTTTCTCCTTAACCCTATAAAGGTAGAATACACGCATTTGTATGAATTACAGCATAACATTTACTATCAAGGTTCGAAAACTATGAATTATTCTCATTTTCAGACAGTTTTTTGTGGTAAACCATGCGTGGGTTCACAGACAAATTATTTTTTTTTCCTTAAATTTAAATAAGATCAAGTAAAACCACTGACGATTGACCAAATGAGACACTGATAAATACCAGTATGTAGTTATGTGTACGTGAGTATCTGGTGGTTAACGTAAATTTGCAAACTTGCGGTCATGAATTTTATTCAATGTTATTTTCATATAACACTAACACGAGGAAGAAATGCACAATTTATGCAATTCAATGCTGATGCCTTACTTTGATAATCGCATTAATCGTATTCATTTCGATCTAATTTTATCTCCATCAAAGGTGAAAGTAGAAGTGGGACAGAAATGAGTGTCAATTGATTGAAAAGGTTAACGGGGCAATTGGCGACTTTGGATATTAATTTGTTCGCTTGTTTGTGCACAGCTGTAATTGCAAAATACAAGTTAGTGTCAATGCTTGCGTCAAATATGGGTGCAATGACGTCATCAAAACGATAAGAAAATACATTTTCCCATCTCGTGGGTTGTTCAGGTGAGAGAAATTGTTTTCTTTCGAGTGTTTTAGACACAGAGCATTAAGACATGCATGTATCTTATTAACGATAACAAATGATACGTATGAATGTCAATTGGATACTCGCTTATCGTTTGATTTATTTAGTAAAATAAAATAAAACATTTACTGCCATCTAACGAGTGATTTAAATTCAACAGACTTCCTTCCTCCAAGGACTTGCTTCCTCTGACCTCACTTATCCCAACAGATTATGTACATGTTACGGACAGTTTTTAAAAACAGATGAGAATTGCAAATATGTAATGAATAAAACACACTACATACTCAACGTCCCTCATTTTTAAAATGGATATGTTTTTGGAGGAATATAGTTCTATTAATTGTATGCTCAACTTATATGCAAATCATTATTCAAACAATACAATTAATATTTATTATTAAATTAGCTGATAAAAAAAATATTGAAATGAAATCTGTAAATCTCTTGATTACCAATGTATAATAAAGAAATATTTGACCTGAAAAAACCTCACAATACAAAGAGTATTTTTGGTAATGGCAATGGCAAGGAAAAGCTGTGCAGCCGTTTCCTTCAAAATTAAAAAACAAAAGGATTCGATTCCTGATGTGATGTTTATTTCTGCAATAGAGGCAAAATAGTGGGTTATGTTCATGCACCGGTTGTTGGGTCCAAAAGGGTTGGAATTAAAGGCCAAGAAATTCTGCAAGCTGTTCAACGAGACACTGATCAATTGAGGTTGTCATTGGAGGAACGAGTTTTGTGGCAAAATTCTTTCTTGATGCAAGATCTTTTCACCCTATTAGATGTCAAGATCAATCAATTTGTATATAAATTGTGTACTTTTCATCACCCACAATGAATAAAATAAAATAACTCATAATATATTTATTGTATTTTTGCAAATATTTTATCTTTTAAAAAACCTTTGATATTAACAGCTGTTAAATTTGTTCCGGTGGTATAATTGTTATTCAATTAACTATTGTTCCCAACTCGTTAAATAAAAATTAAAAAATTAGTTAAATTAATTTATTACAACTAGTCTTTACTAAATTTGTCTTTAAACTGATGATGGATTATTGGACTAAATATCGGTCAACCATCAATCAAATATGTCCGATAGAGAAATTTGGAATTTTATTGGCTGGTCGTGTAGTGGTCAAAGATTCAAGTAAGTTTTATAAAAACCTTAAATTCCTGCACAAAAATCTAGTTTCAAATTGTAGATTTATTTTTAAAATTCTCTACCCGTGTATCTCCACTACCGTCTTCCCCCGAATATAACACCATGGTGTTGTATTCGAGTTTTGTTCGAAATGGCAAGTTTGAAAACATTGACCGAAAATTCGAATATAACACCACTTCAGCTATAACACCATGGTGTTATATTGTTTTCAAATACAACACCATGGTGTTATATTTGAATTTTTAAAAAACTATGAAATACGTACAGTGTACGCTTCCAAAACGCAAACGATACAGCACATGTACGTTTTTATTTAGTTTATTTTTATTGTTTTTTGTTTTTACTTTAAATAAAACACAAAAAATAAAAACATACAAGATATTGTTTGTTTTTTTAATCATAGTCATAAACACACATTAACAATTTTCCTTTTTTTGCAAACTTACATGTTTTTTTACGAATACAACACCATGGTGTTTTATTCGGGGGAAGACGGTAGCAATTTAACAGACTCAACAAACCAAAGATAAGCCAAAAAAAACGAGTCAATGAATAAAGAATTCGGTCAAACTTAAATTAATAAAAAAATAAAAGAATTGCTCAATTGATTTGGCAAGGTCGTCTGAGAAAATTGAAAGTTGGTACTGGAATTTCAGTTAACAACATGCAAATTTTACAATAATTTTAAAATTATCGGACTTCGTCTAAAATCATTTTGTCGAACGATAGTTACCTATTCTTATTTTCTATTTTAAATCGATTAATCAGCTTGGGGGTCAAAACCAACATCAAAAAGTCAATAACTAATTTCTGAACCTCACAAGAGATCAATCTAAAAATAAAAATATTAAAAATCACAATTGTCATAAATTAATCTCCAAGATACAAGTATAGCATTTCACTTACGGCAAAAGTCGGGCAAGAATTTCCCAAACAAAAGGTATGTAAAGATGCTCGGCATTCCTCTGAGCCGCTACATCAGGTTCAATTAAAGGATGAAGTAATGGAAATCTAAAGAGAAAAAAAAATCGCATAGGTATCTAAGAGTTTACAAATATTGTTAGTATACCGTACTTTATTCTTGGATGTTTAGCCAGCCCTGTGTTTATGATGAATGGGTAAACAGTGGTCAGAAAAACATTCGGGTTGTTATAATAGCGAAGTTCTTCACCGAGGGCTTCCATCATTCCAGTCATTGCAAACTTTGATGTGCTGTATCATTTAAAAATTACCGATAATTAATATTTAACTGATGAATAAACTATGCCATAAATATATATTCGTATTTTTGACACTTAGCACATGCTCCATTAATCCATGGCCCTATAGACTGAAATACCAATGAACAATTACACTTTTTTGTTAACGTAAATTTACCAATAAGGCACTAAGTTTGGTGTGTGGCAAATTTCCCACATAGTGAAGACATCGCTACAATATGTCCCTGATTTTTGGAAGAAATTCGTGTATTGTCTGCAAAGTGAAAAATATAATTTTATTATTAAATCATGTAACTATTATAACGTATTGAATTAATACCCAAAAATGTGCCATCACATTGACAGACTAGGTGCTTTCTTATCTAAACTGCATGGTTAAAAGAAATTAACTTTTACTGATGTCCATTTATGAATGAGTTGTTGGATGTTTGTCAATTATATTTAATGATTCCCAATAAAAATTTAGATTTAAAAAAGTGTGCTTATAATCGCAAGGTTGAAGTGAATCTTCTCAACTCATTCCAAATTGCCAAGTAATTTGTCCACAGACGACAATACTATAATAATTATTGTATTTTTCTGTTTAAAAATATCGTCCACCCCCCACAAACTCGGTAAACAACAAAATCAAGAATACTACGTCATAAATTCGAAAATACCAAGGTTAACATCAAATAACAAATGTAAAAAAGTGTTTTAACTTAATCAAAAAAGAAATAGTAGTTCAGTGTTTATTGTTTGTGTGAATAAACACGTCCAAAAGGAAAAATACAAAAACAACTCGCAATAGAGCCTCGTAAGTAATTTTTCTAACTTTTGGCAAATGTGTGTGTGAGGTAGGTTAATGCTTTTCCTTCAAAAGTATTTGAGCTTAAATGTTTCTTTGCTGTCTATTGTTCAACAGTGATTGACTTTAAAATCGAAATAAAATAACAAACTGAGTTAGAAAAGGTGAACAACGATGCTAGAATAAAGCATGCATTTCATAAGCTTTTACAATTAAAATTGTTACAAAATGACAAAATCTGAAACATCAAATACCCAAATAAAATTAAGCGTTCAAAAATTCTGTTTATATAAATTATTTCAATTGCTATAATATGGTAACTTAAAAAAGTTGTTTAAAATTTCATTTAGAATAACGTTTTTCAATGTAAGCGCTCAAGTTGTTTCGCCATATTCATAAAAATAAGACTTTTTAAATTTTCCTATTTCACATCATCTAATGGTCTGCTTGCGGATTGAGGCCAGCATCGAAAAAGTCCGTAATCAATTTCTGAACCTTGCGAGGCAACAATCTAAAAATTAAAAACAATGTACCGTAGCCTATAAATTAATGTTTTAAAAATATTTGACATACGGCAAAAATCGGATAATGAATTCGAAGAAAAAAGGTAAATAAACATGTTCGACATTTCTCTGAACTCCATCAATTATTTTTTGAGCTGCTTCGTCAGGTTCAAATATATGATTTAATAATGGATATCTGTAAAATAAATTCCATGTATTTTTATCTGCAAGTTTGAAGAATAATTATTATTACGCACTTGACTCTGGGGTGTTTGAACAGCCCAGTATTTACCAGAAATGGATAAACAGTGGTCAAAAATATATTTGTTTTTTTGTAAAAGCGAAATTCTTCACCGAGTGTTTCCATCATTCCAGTTACAGCAAACTTTGATGAACTGTAATTAAAAATTATTTATTTCGATGCAATAACAGTGTGCCATCGGTTAATTTCTCCACGTAAACTTACCAATATGGCAGTAAATTAGGTACACCTAGTTTTCCGGCTATCGAGGACATCGCTACTATATGTCCATGATTCATCTCTATCATTTTTGGAAGAAATTCCAATATTGTCTGTAAAATATCTTCTTAATCAATAAATCAGAAAAATGATTGTATGTGATTGAATACCGTACCCAAAAATTTGCCATCACATTAACTTCCATGGTTTTACGAATATTATCGTAAGACCAGTCTTCAAAAGGCTTTGAATACAAAATACCAGCGTTGTTAACCAAAATTGTGATGTTTCCTATTTCTTCAAATATCTAGAAAATTAATATAAATTATTTATTTTTAACTTCTGATCTTGTCTTCAATATTTTAGTTACCTTTAAAGCCGTTTGTTTCACCGCATCTCTGTCAGTTACATCACAATTGTAATAAGTGGCTTTTCCATTGGCCTTTTTAATATCAGCAACTGTTTGCTTCAAGCCATTCTAAAAAATAAACATAAAACTATATTTTAGCTGAGAAGATTGAAGAACTTTTAAAATACAAAACTGATTAGAAATTAGTCAGTGGGGAGGTGAAAAGTTTTGATGTCAAATTTTATCAAATCACAGATTTAAAGTACCGTAATACAAAGTTAGAATTATATTTATCTAAGCTCTCAAACAACTAATAAATATTAATTATTACCTCGTCAATGTCCCACAAAACTAAATGGCCACCTCTTCGTGCAAATTCAAGGGCCAGTTCCCGTCCCATGCCGTGAGCAGCTCCAGTAACTAAAATGATTTCCCCGTTCAGTGGCTTTTTGGCAGGCCGAATGACCAAATGGAAAATTGCCAATATCGTTGCAATGAAACAACGCCATAACAACTGAATAAACTCAATTATGAAGAGAGAAAGGGAGTAAAAACAGAGTATCATGATGTTACACGAGTGAAATAATTAACATCAAGATTACCGTATTTTGGACTTGGTGCTGTCTTATCTAAATTGCTTTAAAAGTTATCGGCAGACGGTTTTTTGTGGAAAATGTGCACACATTGCGTTTAAAGTAATATTTAACGTCATTTTGTTTGATTTTTAAACTTCAAATACACGTAAAACTAACGACTTCATACTGGTTGCAACACTTCTCACTTTGCAAGATGTATCGGTCCATTTTATTGGTCTATTTCGAAGTTTTTTTAAAAAAAAAAATAGTGATACGGAATAAGAAGTGGCCAGCTCAAATTATTAGTTACGGAGGCTTAACTATAAGGTTGGTAACGAATGGCATGCCACATAAAACAATCAAAATCCAGTTCTGTATACAGGAAATGTGGCATGCCAAGTTTAATCATTCATAAACAATAAGTATTCTTTTTTTCTTCTTCTTTATTAAATTACCATCTAACCCTTAAATCTAAAGAAAATGTAAACTTTTGCACCAAAAAAAAAATTCTTTCAACGTGTTCAATATGAATAATGAATTTATCAATCGCATAATTGCAAACCGAATACCTTAACTGTGAATATCAAACAAATTTGAATGTTTAATATTTCCATCTCAATAAACCATAAATTAAATATAAAATAAAAATAAAGGAATCAAATAAAAAGTTTAAAAATTTCTGTAACATCAAATAAAACTTTATAATAAAATTATACTGTTAATCGGGTTGCAAGTGAAGGCCAATGTCGAAGAAGTCTATTAACAATTTCTGAACACTGCGAGGCATAAGTCTATAGATTAAAAATATAATCAGTATGATAAATGTATAAAAATATTTTACTTACGCGTTTGCTCGAGCATATATTTCCATAAAAAAAGGAATATAAACATGTTCGTCATTTCTTTGCACTCCATCAATTATTTTTTGAGCAGCTACGTCAGGTTCGGTTATTGGAAAGATCGATGGATATCTGGAAAAAATTAATATATATATTTTTTTTAATTCTTGAATATTTGTCAAAAGATTTTATTACACACTTGATTTTCGGATATTTAACCAACCCTGTGTTCATTATGCATGGATAAACAGTTGTCAAAACAATATTTGTGTTATTATAATGACGTAGTTCTTCGCCAAGTCCTTCCATCATTCCAGTTATAGCAAACTTTGATGTGCTATAATAAAACAAAAATAAGAAAATTGGTTCTGTATTAACAAATTATAATCATTCATTGTTTGTAATAAAATGCAATCAATAATAAAAAAAAATTAGACAAATTTACACGTATGGCAGTACATCAGGTGAACCAAATTTTCCGGCAATCGAAGACATCGCCACAATGTGTCCACGATCCATTTCTAACATTTTTGGAAGGAATTCCTGTATTGTCTACAATATTAAAAGCTTTTTTTAAATCAATAAATCCCGAACATGTGGATGAAATCAACATACCCAGAAGTATGCCATCACATTAACTTCCATCGTCTTACGAATATTTTCATGAGCAAATTCCTCGAAACGTTTAGTATATAAAATACCAGCATTGTTAACCAAAATTGTAACGTCTCCTATTTCTTTCCGTATCTAACACAAAAAAGAAATTACCCACTTTTAAATTTAGCTTTTCTCTTTTATCGTTTACCCTTAAAGCTGTCTGTTTCACTGCATCCCTGTCAGTTACATCACACTTGTAGCAAACAGCTTTTCCATTGCCATTTTTAATATCAGTTACTGTTTGCTTCAATCCATTCTAGAAAATAAAAAAGGGCAAAATTATTTCTAATGAATATTTGGTAAAATTAACTTGCGGGATAACCAGCTATAACTTGGTACAAATGTGTAAAAACAATTAAAGCTGGCGAAACAGGTCAACATGGAACATCAAAACAACAAATGAAAAAGATGTTTCTGTAGGCTTGAACTCACCTGTTAAAAAACACCTTTTCATTTGTACATAATTATTTCTTACATTTACCAAATTTGTTTTATCTTTAAACTTTTCATTTGTGATCGACTCAACTCAATCACCGTGCAATTTCATAAAAATGTGTCACCAGTTGGACGGTTCAGTTTAAATTAAGATTCAAAAATAGAATTAGTTTTTTCATATGCTGACGAATGTGTATTTAGTCGATCTGAAACAAATAATATTAATAATTACTTCGTTAATGTCCCATAAAACTAAGTTGCCTCCTCTGCGCGCAAATTCAAGAGCCAGTTCCCGACCAACACCATGTGCAGCTCCAGTAACCAAAATTATTTCCTCATTCAGTGGTTTTTTGTCAGGCTTGATGACCACCCTATAAATAGCTAAAATCGTAGCAATCAAACAACGTATTAAAAGCAAAAGAAATTCAACAACGAAGACGAAATAAGAATAAAAATATAGAATCATATTGGCCGACTAGACACGAGTGAAGTAACAATTGACGTGATGCCGTTTGATCACATTAACGCAAGTAATCTCGTAATCCGAAAGCACCAAATGTTTATTTTTACCATATGCCGGTTGTCCAGTTATTTCCATCCACATCCTGGATTTTTTGTGCTACGTCCAGCTAAACCAAGGAAAAACAACAACGTGTTTCACCATTTCAAATTAAAATTATTTCGATCAATTTATTGTGCAGAAGTGCACATGGCGGCACATGGTTTGTTTTCGACCGTTTAATTTGCCGGTGCGATGATATGACGTCAAGTATGGCAGCCCATCTGTAAAATAAAAATATATACGGAGTATTTGATTTGAACCATGGAACGTTATATTTTGAAATAAAATGCATCGTAAATAAATATAACGCATTGAAAATCAATTGCACTTATTTATGTATTGCAAAAGAATTACAATAATAAATGAATGTTAAATTCAGTTTTCTTGATACAAATATATTTCCATATATGAAGCACAAATTGCATTTAAATGTATTTGTCTCATCATTTTGCTTGATATTTTAATTTCTAATACGGATAAATAATGACTCCATCCATAACGATTGCAACACTTGCCAGTTCGTAAGATGTATCAATCCATTTTATTGGTCGATATTTCGTTATAATGAATACATAAAAATGACGTGGATGGTTGGTTGGCCATACAAATCAACACCATGTTAAAAAAATTTGATATACAACAAACTTTCGTTATAACGAACCGATTTCTCGTTATAACGAGGTTCTATTGGATACTTTTTAAAAATTCCTTGAACGTCAAATAAAACTTTTTAATCTGGTTGCATGGAAACGCCCATTTCCGTGAAATCCAATAGTATTTTCTGAACACTGCGAGGCATTAGTCTAAGGATTAAAAATATAATAAAACTAGAACATACCTATACGATAAATGCCTACAAATATTTAACTTACGGCCCAACTCGAGATAATATTTCCCACAAAAAAGGTATATAAACATGTTCGTCATTTCTTTGCACTCCATCAATTATTTTTTGAGCAGCTACGTCAGGTTCGGTTATTGAAAAGAACAATGGATATCTGGAAAAAACAAAAATAGTTTTTTTTTTTTAAATTCTTGAATATTTGTCAAAGAATTTTATTACACACTTGATTTTCGGATATTTAACCAACCCTGTGTTCAATATGAAAGGATAAACAGTTGTCAAAACAATATTTGTTTTATTATAACGACGTAGTTCCTCGCCAAGTCCTTCCATCATTCCAGTTACAGCAAACTTTGATGTGCTATAATAAAAATAAAATTGGTTCTCTAGTAACAAATAATAAAGAATAAGAATAAATAAAATACAATCACACAATAAACGAAAATTGAACAAATTTGCATACGTATACGGCACTGTATCCGATGAACCGAATTTTCCGCATACCGAACACATCGCCACTATGTGTCCACGATCCATTTCTAACATTTTTGGTAGAAATTCCTGTATTGTCTACAATATTAAACGCATGTTTTTAAATCAATATATCCCGAACGTATGGATGAATAGGAAATCAACATACCCAGAAGTGTGCCATCACATTAACTTCCATCGTCTTACGAATATTTTCAGGAGCAAATTCCTCAAAATGTTTTGTATAGAAAATACCGGCATTGTTAACCAAAATTGTAACGTCTCCTATTTCTTTCCGTATCTAACACAAAAGAAATTACCCACTTTTAAATTTATCTTTTCTCTTTTATCGTTTACCCTTAAAGCTGTTTGTTTCACTGCATCCCTATCAGTTATATCACATTTGTAGCAATCAGCTTCTCCATTGGCATTTTCAATATCAGTTACTGTCTTCTTCAATCCGATCTAGAAAATAAAAAAAGCCAAAACTATTTATCATGAATATTTTGTAGAATCAACTTGTGGGAGAACTAAATTATTTGCACCGAAAATTCTGTAGGAATATGTTTACAATATGGGTAGACTACAACCTGGAGCGCAGAAAATCAGGTTTAGGTGTAATCAAAAACAGAATTATTTTTTTATTTATTTGCTGACAAATAGGTATTTTGTCGATCTAAAATAAACGATCATTACCTCGTTAATGTCCCATAAAACTAAGTGGCCTCCTCTGCGCGCAAATTCAAGCGCCAGTTCTCGACCAACGCCATGAGCAGCTCCAGTGATCAAAATTATTTCCCCATTCAGTGGTTTTTTGGCAGGTTTGATGACCACTCTATAAATAGCCAAAATCGTTGCTATCAAACAACGCAATGAAACCCAAACAAGTTCAACAACGATCACACAACTAGAGTAAAAATATAGAATCGTGTTGACTAACACCGCGGTGACTGACAACATGGTGACTGCTAGAGAAACGATAAAGAACCGGACCAAAAGTAAAATAAGAACGGTCTTATCAAATCACAGGTCATAAATCTATGATCAAATTACGTGCAAGTCCTTTGAAAGCGCCAAATGTTTTCAGAAAAAATTTCCCGAACAGGAACACCGTTTATCCTAATTATACCGAATATCGTTTATCTTAATTATACCGAACACCGTTTATCTTAAGTCGATTCATAAACCACTTCAGTCGTGGTTTTGGTTTTTGCGGTTTTTGGTGATGGTTTTTGATGTCATTCGGTTTACAGAAACGGTTAAAACCAAAACTGTGAGCGCGCCTATTTTTAAAAAGACCGAGGCTATTTCCACCGATTCTGGTGTCGGTGGAAATAGACGCCTGGGCTATTTCTACCGATATTCTTCAAAATGGTCTCAGAAATCGGTGGAAATAGCCAATGCGTCTACTTTCTGAGACTCCGAGATACGAGCTGCAAAAATCGTTTGCATTTTGCAGTTTTCAGAAGAAAAGAAAATTTTACAAATTTTGAATAAAAAAAAAAAAATAGAAATTTACCATTTTCCTATTTTTCTTTTCCCCTTCAAAACTAGACTGAAAAATATAGTAAAATTGCAAATTTCTATTTTGCTTTTTTTACATTCAAAACTGGACTAAAAAAAAATAGAATTTGATATTTGGCCATTTTTCTATTTTTGTTTTTCAGCCAATTTTTTATTTTCTAAAAGAAAAATTTTGCTTATTTTGCTTATTTTTCCGAAAACTGCAAAATGCAAAAGATTTTGCAACAACCGCCAGCGCCATCACCAGGGATTCGTTTCATCGCATGGCTCCGCCCATATTCAAAATGGCGGTATCCATGTTTACCTCGGTGTTTACAACGTGGTTTTAAACTTGTAACACGGTCCGTGCTTGTAATCACGCAAAGGTTTCTGTTCGCGCTATTATTATTTAGCAATGAGTAAAATAGGGGCAAAAAGCGACAGCAGAAGTAAAATGGCGCTTGATGCACTGATGGAAAATGACAGATCAGAAAACCTGGACCGTTCGGTAAATAAATTGTGTTCTAAGCGAAACACCAAATATAATTCTGTAAAAGGTTGATGTTATACATAAAAAATTAAATTAACTTTATAGTTACCTGTGTTTCAGTTCAAACGAACACAAAGAGGTTTGTGGAAAGCCAACTTTTAGGTGATGAGATAAATTCGAGCACCAATCCGATTAAGGCGGTACGAAATTTGACGACAATCCTGTGGTAAAAAAAATAAAATTTAATATGAATTAACAAAGTTTTCACATCTATTATTATGAATTAAATCTAGGATGTTGATTAAGATGACGCCCGGGCACTAGAAAGTATCAGGAGAAGAGTTCAAAGAAAAAGTGACCGAAATACGAACCGAACTATCATCAGAGACAACGACATGAACTCGATCCTTATTCTTCATACTTACTGAGAACAGAGTAATTGATGGCTTTGTCTACCACTTCTTACAGTACAGTCATGGTCATAAAAGTTGTCTGTCCTGTATCCACCAGGTACTGCAAAAACACACAGACACAAATTTACATTTAAATGATGTCACTCAATCACCTTCACATCATGGGTTTAGATAATTGTGTAACATCATTGAAATGTCAATTTGTCACAATATATCAGTGTGTCTTGGCACTACCTGGTGGATACACCTGAAAACGCTCATTCTGCAAGTGAGCTTCAAACTGGACTGGGACAATTTTTATGACCACGCCTGTAAATTAATTCTTTAAAACGAACTCAATTTTCACTTTTAATTTGATTTTTTTTTCTTTTCAGATTCGAGCATGATAAAGGAGAATATATACAACGAGCTTATATTGGATCTGATTAAAATTAATTATCACCAAACAATAACAAGTGAAATTAGAATAAAATTAGGAATTTCTAAATGTAGAGATAATAAAATAAAACCTTATCACTAAAATTGCATTTTTTCTTTTATTTCATTAAACAAACTATAAAAATATACATCAAACATAAATAATGTTTTTATTTCTATCTTTAGTGGTATTTGACAAACGGTGCCGGTCCAGCATATCCCAATCCTGCGTAGCCCAAGCCTGCGTATCCCAAGCCGTGTGGGTCAACAGCTGCGCGTGCCGCAGCGTCAACATGGTGGGCGTAATGCGCGGATTTTGCAGCAGCTACTTCGGGTGTGTCCGATACAGGGACGGGGATTCCAGTTCCAGCTGCATTGAATCCCAATGCTCCACCAGAATAATCGATGTGGATCTTGGCTCCTTCTGGACTGATGTAACTGTAACTGCCGGCCACACTGCCATCAACTCCTCTCACTTCTGACCGATGGATTCCATCAGCGCTGGCAAAACCGTAGTTGTATTGACCCGCTGTGTCTTGGGTGTGGAAACCGGAATGACCGATGTGTGGTCTGATGAAGGCAGGAGCAGCGTAACCTGCTGGCCCAACCAAGTTTCCTGCCGAAGCAATTGCCACTAGGCAAGTTAAAAAAATCTGAAATAATAACGAGTCAAGGACATCAGCATACCATTTACGCCGGTGAGAAAGAGTTCAGAAAGTGAAAAACAAAAAGCAGTAGCGATACTACCGCTCTAGGAATGACCTTGCTTAGCTCACTTTTGCTCTTAATTCAATTCTAATCTGATAATCTTGCGGATAGCGGTAGCATGAAGAAATTAAATTGAAATTGTAATTGAAATTGAGAGATCAAATTAAAAATAAGTTAATAAGTGCATCGTTTTTGTGTGAGTTTTACATGGGGAAGCGTAGGCTTAATGTTTGTTCGCTTACCAATGAATGCATGACAGTGTCGGCGATTGAATAAACTGAAAAGGTGGGTTGCCATTGTGCCTTAATCCACCCTTTTATAAGCAGTGGCCAGGGCCGGTCTGTAAAGCAGGCGTGAACTTAAAGCCTTGGAATTCTTTGCGAACAGTTATCTGGTTGCCCTTGGTGAGTGGTCGACGTTTACTCGGTCTTCGGGTGGGGCAATTGACTCTGAGCTGTTTAGGACACCGACTTTGACTTAAATCTTTAGGGTTTTTGTTCATATTTCAAGTTACAAGTTTTTTTTTTTTTAGTTTTTTTTTTTATATTTTAATTATTTCTATTATTAGAGGTTTTGACGCCATTTGGAGTCTACACGGAAGAAAGAAAATATATATTTCTTCGTTATTTAATTTAATGAGTTAAATGCCATTGAGTTACAGTATTTTCAATTAGTGTGATGTGATTTGTTGCTCCGGTTTTAAGATGAGTACATGTAAATGTGTTTAAATAAAAAAAAGTTGCCAGGTGTGAATGAAACACGCATCTGCTGTTCTGACTTCCAAATGAGATTTCATCATAGATTAATAACAATTAAATAAACTAATAAATAATTCAGCCATTAATTAATTTTTAACAGATCTAAAAAATTTTATACAAGAATAACGGCAATAGTGTTCAAACTACAAATACTTTATTCAAAAAGATTTATTATAATTTGAGTTAAATGGCATCACAAATAAACAATCGTAACATTCGGATCACCTGCTGATTTCCAAGGATGGGAAATAAAAAGAATGTCTTTAAAATTACAATAAATTAACTATAAAATCGAAAAATTCTAATTTGAACTTTTTCAAAACGGGACCTTGAACAATTCCAATTTTGAGATAAGACAATGTCACATTTTTTCCATTTCACTCAACTTCAAGTAATTAAGCTGCTAATTTAAATGCGTCCAGATCAAGGGTAATTTCCTCACAAGGTTTCCATGTGCTGCGGAAATTTATTGGGCCAGGCTCTCCAACCAATGTGCTCTATAATTTGAAGAAATAAAACTCACAATCTCTATCACGTTTTCCCGTGTATTTATTATTATTGCCGCCATTTATTCCCCTTTCTCGCCTCAAAATATAATAAACCAAAAAGAAATAAACCACTAAAAGAAATAAACACTAAACACGAATACAACGACTCAATTAACATCTAAATAATAATAAAAACATATCAAAATTAGGTCAATTTTAACCCCATGATCCCTATCGCTTCAAGCATATCATTAACACATTAGCAGTCACATTCCCGCTCCAACGTGTCAAACCCAAACATTTTATTAACTAAAAATCAAAAGTGCCTCTCGTCTTTCACCAGCCAATGGGACGGGGAGGGCGTTCATCCACAGTATCCTCACGAGGGACAACAACTTTGCCCCAAGAGCACCACGGCCTTCGCCTCAGGATAAACAACCTTGATATATTTTGTATAAAAGCGTTTGAGGATAGCTACAATTTCATACAGTGCATATCAAGCTCTCCTTACAATTTCAACTATGAAATCCTTCGTAAGTCGACACAACAGCACAGAACCAACACATTCAGCCTAACCGCCTTTCTCTTCCTTTCAGATTTTCTTCTCTGCTCTCATTGCAGTCGCATACGGTGGCGTTCTTCTCACCGGAAATGGAGTTCCCTTGGACACCCCAGAAGTAGCTCATGCAAGAGCCGCTCACTTCGCCGCCCATGCCGAAGCCACCGCCAGAAACGCCGGTGCTGCCGTTTACGGTGCTCCAGCCATCGCTGCAGCTCCGTTGGCCTATGCCGCCCCAGCCTACGCCGCAGCCCCAGCTGTTGTTGCCGCTCCTCACATTGCAACTTACGCCGCACCGGAATCTCTCACATACGCCGTCCCACCAGCATTCGGACTCCCAGTTGTCGACACCCCAGAAGTCGCTTCAGCCAAAGTTTACCACGCCGCTGCCCACCACGAAGCCAAAGCACGCAATTTGTTGGGTTACCCAGTCGCTGCTACCGGTTACCTTGCCGACACACCCGATGTGTCTGCGGCCAAAGCGGCTCACGCTGCCAGCCATCATGACGCCCTCGTCAGAAATTCGCCCATCTCGCCAATTGATGTGTACGCTGGGCCATACGCTGGGGCATACGCTGCACCATACGCTGGGGCATACGCTGCGCCATACGCTTACGGCCACCATCACTTGAAGGCACATTATTAAGAGTGGAGGAATTCATTCAGTAATCAAAGTTTATTGTGGCTTTTCCAAGCTTATTGTTATTGTATTGTCTTTGGGTGGATGGAAATCTTTACCCCTTGTCACTGGCTCTCTATTTTATTTGTATATAGATTTCTAAAACTTGTAAACTTTGATATGAATATTGAATATTGAATATTGTATTGATTTATAATGGGAGAAAAGGAATAAAATAACTGTGATGTGCATGAATTGGCGTTTCTGTCACTTTTTGTTATTTCCTCATTATCTGTTAATGACAGGTAGAGTAATCAATTCAGAATTTTTTTTGTTTAGTTTGAATCAAATATTAATCAGAAAAGCAGGTGGTTGCTTGCATTGCAGCTATTCAATGAGCGAGGAAGAAAACATTCAAGATTACTGCAAACAATATTCGTAATCATGTCAAACTCGCATGGATTGCATCGAAAAATAATTTCAAATCGCATCAAAAGCAAGAAAATATCGTCGAATATCTTCGACCACTTGTTTAAACCAAAAATGGACAAACGGCAACAATTTTTATGGAGTTTGGCTTTCATCGTTTCCACATGCATCTGTTTACACCAACTGACCAATCAATTTACTAACTACTTCAGTTATCCGATTGTCACTGATGTCGACACCAAACGAGTTAGAACCGCACAGTTTCCGCCAGTCATTTTATGCAAAAATAATTTCGCTGAAATTTTTTTTGAGAATATAGAAAAGCAAATGACAAAAAAATGCTCCGAGATGAAACGATGCAAAGATGATGATTGGACATCTTATAATTTTACTACTTTCGGAATAAATATTACAGACTTTTGGTACGAATTTAGCATTCAACCTTTCCGTGTAAAATCAGCAATGCCCGTGAGTATCATTAAACTAATAATATTTTATATAATTTAAAAAAATAATTCTAATAGTGCGCCGGGCTGTATGATAAAAGTATTTGTTCTGACAACAACAAAACATTAAATATAACTACACTTCCGATAAACACTTACTTTGGACGATGCTACATTTATTTATCGTGTTAGTTCGTGCGATTTAAAAATTGTAGAAATATTTCATGAGAATGATTCTGTTGTGTAGCTGATGTCATGGAATTTCAAGGCGCAAAAACATATTGGTCATTTACAGTAAATTACCATGACAACGATACCAATATAAGTGATGAAGAAGCAACTGACATCATGGTATTTATTTTATTTCATTTTTTTTATAACATTCAATAATTTTATTTCATTTTTTAGTTTTATATTCAACGTAGAAATGAAATGTGTTCCACTACCAATGTATATTTTTCTTCAAGAAATTTGGTCAAAAAACATATGACGAATATTTACATCACAACAAAAACAGTTAAGTCAACAATTTAATAACAATTTAATTGGTAATTGTTGTGTATTTTCTCCCCATCAGTACGAGTATTTAAATACAACTAAACATCGATGTTTCACAGCGAAAACTGTTACAAAATGCAAAGAACATTGTTTCTGGAATAAATTATTACAAAATGGCACAGCAAAATGCAGGTAAATTTCGCCTCAATCGATTCTATAATTATTTTTATCTGAAAACAATTTTTAAATATTAAGATTGCCATTTATGAATCTGAAGGAACTCCCAATTTGCCAAGACTACAATGAAGCGGCAAACGCTTATTCAGCAGCAAGAAACATGTATTTGGCAATGAAATTCGCCGAATGTCGCTGCGGTAGAACGTGCATTGAAACTAGACATTCAGACATGTTGGACGTGGTCCCATTTCAAAAAAGAAAAAACGAAACAAATTTTGCGTTCTATTTTTCCTACGGATTGATTCAGACAGTTCGAGAAAAATATCTCTACGTTTTTTCTGCTTTTTTGTCAGACGTAGCTGGCAACTTGGGATTTTTCCTAGGTTTTTCACTCTTGTCTGGATTAGAATTCGTCACGAAAGTTGTTATCAAATTATACCATTACTATACGTAGAAATGTGAGGGCAAACTACACCGCAATGCTCCATCTATCTAAAGGACAGCCACTTCGTGATGTGCAAATAATTTTGTAGCCATTCGATCTAAAGTAAACACTACTCATGTGAAGAGAACTTTACGTTCCAAGAGTTGTGTTTATATCAACTACTAGTTTCAAGTGTGACAGCAAAATTACATGCCGAGCACGTAAGGTCAAACAACTTTCAATTCTAAATAGCAAAACACTTGTAAATTGTGTCTGGACACGTGAAAAATTAAAAATTAAAATATATTTTTTTCCCTCCAATTTATTGTTGTTTGTCAATAAAACAAAATTGATTTATTTGTAGCACACCTGAACTACTTGTATTTTCTTAATGTGCAGTGAAAATAGGCTAATTGCAGTCGTACAACTAGAAAATAAACTGTCACTTGATGTATATCTTCTTTTACTCTACAATACACACCACAACATTAATGATTCACTAAAGCCTTGTCCTAAATTCCAAAATTGTCAATACTGCACTTTCAATTCACCCGATGGAGTTATTTATTTCTTCAACATCATCATGCCTGCTGACACTACAGTCAAAATGAGAGCCGCAACCACTCAACTGCATCCAGCCTCAAACGATCGTATCAAATCCATATACAGACCAACATTGCGTTACAAATGGACCAGAAGAAACCGAAATCTAAGACGTTTTATTCAAAACTGGAGGGATAAACCCAGGAGGTTCAAGTTGAAATGTAAAGCGACACTAAAACAGCCAGCTATCCTTAACCACGTCTTTAAACCAGGATTAGATAAACTGCAAACGACGTTGTGGATGCTAGCTCTGCTTATTTCCGCTATCATCTGTTTACTTGTTGTGTACAAGCGACTCGACTACTACTTCAGCAACCCAATCGTGACTGATGTATCGATAGAGAGAATTGGCACGACCACATTTCCTCCCGTAATGTTGTGCAAAAAGAATTTTGCTAACGATTTTACAACCTTATTATTGAGCCAGCTTAAAAAAGCGTGTGGTAAAACAGATGACTGTCAGCGGAGAATTGTCAATGACAGTAATGCGTTGCAATCACTTGAATTTGATTACTTAAATGTGAACCTCATGCAGCTGTGGAATCAATATAGCGTTAGTCGGTCTCACATACGAATGAATTTCAACGTAAGTTCATAATACTTTTATATTTTAATATTTTAATTAATTTTATGGATTTTAGTGTGCAGCATTCTATAATAAGGCAATTTGTCAAAATCTGGCGACACCAAATATCACTTTAAGTACAGTTCATACGTATTATGGAAGATGTTTAGTTTATTCACTAAGTATAAGCTTTAATTAGTGTCACTATACGGGAAAAATGTAATAATTGAGCATTTTAATTCTAGCTGATGTTATTGAGTTGCATGGCTCTAGCACATTTTGGGAATGTGTTGTAAAGCATCATAATCACCTTCCTGTTGACGGAAAAAACAAAAGTGCAGAAATAGCTGACATTTTTGTAATAATAATAATAATAATAATAATAATGTTTTAAATTTTTTCAAATTTATAAAAAAATCTTTTTTACAGTTTTATGTATATGATGAAATGATGACTTTCAACTACGACGTGTTTTTTGCCGTTAGACCTTTATATAAAAATTACAAATCGGACATTCGCCTGAGTTCTAGAACGGTTTGTGTATAAATAAAGATCAATCATAATAAAACATACAAATATTTTTCAGTTCCATTTTTTAAACACAAGTAAACAACCTTGTTTTGAAGCCGAAAGTGTTCTACAATGCAAGAACAGATGTTTTGAAGAAAAAATCAAACAAAACACAAACTGCAGGTAAGCCTACCTAATTTCAATTTAAAGCACAAATCAATTCACTAGAAAATTTACAGTTTGCCCTTCATGGCGATGGATTTGCCTATGTGTTCAACTTACAATGCCACATATCAAGCCTTCACGGCAGCACTCATTGCCTACATGTCCACTAAACTCAGCGAATGCCAATGTTATAGAATGTGCAATGAAACGAAATACTCAGCTCTGATGAATGTGGGACCTCTTAACAGAAGTAATAAAAATAGTACAAAGTTTTCCTTTTACTTCACTAACGGAATGACGGAAATAATAACGGAAAAATATCTCTACACTTTCTCCGCACTTTTATCTGAAGTTGCTGGCAACTTGGGATTTTTTCTAGGCATTTCCGTTTTAACTGGATTAGAGGTCATCATAAAACTAGCAATAGGAATGTACACGTTTTATTCGGATAAAAACAAAATTCATCGTTATTATTACGATTAACGCACAAACAAATGTCTAATGCAATTTTGTAATTAATGTAAAATTAATGTAAAACAGTATAAATTTTTATTGCTCTATGTCAATATGATTGTATTGCAGGAAAGTGCTCTCATTTTTCTGTTTTCTTCAGTGTCAAAAGCATCAATAAATCAAAAAGTCACGTGCAAATGTTATTTCGGTCATTGTTTTGTGAGTTCAGCTATTTGATTTGGTGTCACACACATGTCGACATTAAAAGCATGCGATACATGACCTAAGTGTGCCTCCTGAGGTAAAAACAGCGATAAGTTAAACACCTCATTTGAATTAATTTCCCACTCATGATAATAATTTAATAATTAAAATTGCAATTTATTTTATTTTCAACACTGAGCCGTATCATTTGAAGGTGATTGAGTGCATTTCCATTACATTTCACCAAATTACACCAACCTTAATGGCCCTGTCAGTCAAAAAAATTGATCCTCGTTTTTCTACGCTTAATCAACAACGTCTATAAAACATTCAAATACAAAGAAGGAGATTAATTAGTGTCGGTGGCTAAATACAAAAAAATTATAGTTTATTTATAATTTAACTTATTTATAATTTAATTATACCCCAGCACATAATGATGCTTAAATAACCATGACCACAACCATTCGATATTGTCAACATCACTGCGTGTACACACAGTACTAACTACACGTACTAACTACACAATGTACTCATATATACTCGGTGAAATGAAGTCTTTACCAACATCATCACAAACGGCACCGGGACATGAAAAAAGAAGACTTCAACAGCAAAATACGATATTCCACATCAAAAAATCAGAAAACAGTCGTCAAAGATTGCGAATTAAGCGCGTTGCAAAGAAGAAGAAATCAATTTGTTCACCCATTTTTGATCATTTAATCAAGCCGGGACTCGATGGTCGACAAAAGATATTGTGGGTACTTGCTCTGCTCTTTTCTGCCTTTGTCTGCACATGCCAGCTGTCGGATCGATTTATTCATTACTTCAGTAACCCCATTGTCACAGATGTATCGATAGAAATACTTCAAACTGCTAATTTCCCACCGATAATTTTGTGCAAAAATAATTTTAGAGATTATTTAGCAACTACACTGCTTAAAATGTTGAATGAGAGTATCAATGACACTGGTGTTGAGTGGTACGATTATAAAGACATTGAAGTGAATTTTACCAACGTGTGGAATAATGTCAGTATTCAACGCCAACATATAAGGACCAGCATATCTGTGAGTAGCTATTTAGAATTTCATATGGCATAAATTATTCGTGTTTGAATTATTTAGTGCGCGGGGTTGTACGATAAAAGTATTTGTATGAAGAAAAAAGGAATAAACATAAATGTGACATACCGAGACTCATATTACGGAAGATGCATCATCTATTCACCAGGTAAATAAAATTAGATATTTAAATAAATTCTATGTTAATAATTCTGCAGTTGATGTCGTTGAGTTTCACGGGGCAAGTACGTACTGGCAATTCTACGTAACGGTTCATGAAGAAAGCGGAAAAGAGGAAAAAACTTCTGACATTTTGGTATTTTTTTTCTTCTTAAATTTAATTAAATAACTACGCTTTAAAATATTTTGCAGTTTTTTGTCCACAGTGGAGAACTAAACCATGACTACGAAGTTTATTTTGGTGTTCGAGAGTTGTTTATACGTTACAAAACGAACATTTACATCAGTTCAAAAACTGTTAGTAAACTTGTTACCGTATTTTACCGAATAAGAGTCGCCCTCGAATTGTAGCCGCCCTCGAATAGTAGCCGCGGCCGAGATAGGCGACTTGATATAAGAGCCGCCCTCGAATAGTAGCCGCGGCTATATACGTTCAATGAACGTTATAGTACGATATTGGGCAATATTTAAAATAAGAACCGCCCCCGAATTGGAGCCGCACCCGAATTAAAGCCGCAGCTCAAAGTGGCAGTTTTCAATAAGAGCCGCGGCTCTTATTTGGTAAAATACGGTACTCCGTATTTATAATTTTTTAAACCTATTAACAACTTTCTCATGTACATTTTCAGTTTCAGTTTTTAAACACCACCGAACAGCCATGTTATCAACGAGAAACCGTTTCGCACTGTAAGAAATTGTGTCTCCAAAAGAAATTACAAGATAAAATAACCTGCAGGTAAATTAAATACAACTTTGTAATTTTGTCTACACAATTTATTTATCCAGTATTTTTTTCTTCAGATTACCATTTATGACACTTGATCTGCCATTATGTAAACATTTAAATGAGACCAAAGAAGCTTACTACGCCATTGACAGCACATACATGACAACTAAGATCAGTGAATGCCACTGTCACAGAGTGTGTAATGAAACAAAATACACAACATTCCTAGATGTCGTTCCCATTAACAGAAGGGACAAACACGATACTCGATTTATATTTTATTTTACTGACGGAATCAGAGAGACTATTCAAGAAAAGTATTTGTATACTTTTTCCGCCCTATTGACCGATGTTGCTGGCAACTTGGGATTTTTCCTAGGCCTTTCTGTCTTAACTGGTTTAAACTTGCTTACTAAGATAATTATTAAAATGCACCAGGTATGCACAAAAAACCAACAAAATTGATGTCACTTAGCACTTAACCCTGTACAGTCGTAGACAATAAAAACTTCCCTTCAGTTTAGCTGGTTTAAGTTTATCTACCAGGTGGCATAAAAATCCATTGAGATTCAATGACATCAATCATGACTCGGTCTCTCGTCTTATCCTAACAACAGTATTAAAAGATAGACCGGGCAAATAATAATAGATAAACTTAAAATAGCTAAACAAAAGGAAATTTTTTTTTTGCCCACGACTGCACATCATTACAATTTGACATGTCAATGATATTTATTTTTGTAAAAATAAATGATGTATTTTGTTGTGAGTAATCAAATTGCTCTTGTGTATTTGAATGTGAAAGTGGGTTCTCTAATGGATAAATGACGATTTGTTAGTATATTCGATTGGTGGAGCTTAGCAACTACAATCTCTTATCATTTGAATTAATTCTCATTCTTCAATCATGATAAGAATTATCTATTCTTTGACCTATTGATATTTATACTTAGTAGTGTGAAATGTGGGCTCAACGACCTCTCTTGTGGACAAATCCTATCGTTATATTCTCACAAACTAATGCGATTTATTATTACAACATTATTGGCACATAAGTGACTGACGTTGAATTCTAAGAAACTAACGCGATAAATGTGTCATTTATTTATTTATCAAAAATATTTTCAATCATTTTGGTATCAACTCTCAACAAATTTTAAAGGTCAAGGTTAATTAGGCCGGATGTTTTTTTTAAAATGTATTTTATACATATACAGCTCATTAAATCAAAGTGAAAGCTTGAAAATGTCACTGCAGTTTCGACTATGCATTTTGCTACTATTATTTACAACTTCAGAAGCTGGTAAATTTACCATAACATTCCCAACGACCGGAAGTTCAATATCTGGCTGTACCAGAAAGGAATTAGAAAACATTCTACAAGTTGCTTTCAACCCATTATTCGAAAAGTCCGAAGTAAGCCAACCCAACTGCAATTCGAACAGGTACTTAAATAGCTGCATTGCCTTGCCTATTGTAGGTAGCGGAAGAATTTGAATCGTTAAAGCAGTCCATGGTTCACATACCAGGCGTAACACAACTTTTGGACAGAGAAGATGACCTCACATTGGTGGAAGAGTCCGAACTCTTCGACGTTGTCGTAGATCACATGGGACAATTTCTGATTAACGTCTTAGAAGGTGTCGATGTTCAATTTATGTACGAAAGAAACTGCATTTGTAAAACCTCATGTTACAAAAAAGATAACACGTACATGCAGTTGAAATGCTTAGCCCGCCCTAGCGATGATTTTTGTAGTTAAAGTAATAAATCAATATTCTATTAACCTCATACTTTAATAGAGCAATTACTTCCGAGTATTTATAAAGCGATTAACTTTTCTTTATGCGGTTAATAACTTACACTAGTAGCACGAAAAATGCACATTTTTTATTGGACGAATTTTTATCTTATTTTTTATTAGAATTATTGTCACACGCAGACAATAAATTTATTTATAGCTCGCGCGGAGTATACTTGAAATGCACACGTCATCTTCTCGACGATGATGAGCAACAGACAGAAAGCTGTGCTTTCGTTGTGTACAACATTTACGTTTATTAAGAGCGTTTGGTTCGTTGTTTCGTTTTGTGTTTGTGTCTACATAATCGGGCAGCGGATGAAGCATTACTTCAGCAACCCACTAACTACGCACACGGAGTTTATTGAAAAAGATAGTGTGCAGTTTCCAGCGGTGTTGTTTTGTCGGTTTGGATTTACTAGATACTTAACAAGTGGCTTTCTGGAGGAAGTTAAAGCAAAATGCAAGTTGGAAAATGATTGCAAGGAGTTATCGCTCGATGCCATCAAACAATATCCGCTGAAAAAGTTGAATTTAAGCGTGGAGAAATATTGGGATGATTATGGAATTGGTATAAATTTGATGGACAACATGGTTTACGTGAGTAGTTTATCTACAGAATCAAAACAAACATTAATTTGTAATTATTCATATCAAAAGTGTAAATATATGACCCAGCCATCAAAAAATTGCAGAGGTGAGCACGAAGTTGAGGCTAATATGACACTAAAAAGGACAATTCTTGGAACATGTGTTGAACATTATTTAGGCTAGTTAACAAATAATAACAAACTTTCAAATATTATTTTTTTTTACTATTTTAAATTTTTATCTAGGAGCTGATTTTAATTATTTTGGGTATTACACATATTTAACTATTAATATTAAGGAACCACTAAAATTTCTGAACAATTCAAAGATTATTGAAGATGTATGGGTAAGTAATTCAATTAAATAATCCACGGGCAGCTAGTTGTTTGTTGAACCAGATGATTAATCTTTTGCATTTTTAAGTTATTTGTTCCAGATGAAAAAGATTACAGTTTGCATGAAGTGTTTTATGGAGTTAGAACTATCGCTAAAGATGCCCAAATAGAGGCAGTACTGACCAGACAAAGTGTAAATAATTTTAGCATCAAGAATGCATCTATAAATCAATAATTATTACCCATTTGCAGTTCCACTTAATTAGTACCAAGGAAAATCCTTGCACCCACAGTTCACACACACAATGCATAAATCAATGTTTCAATGATTTATTTCACACAAACCTTACATGCAAGTAAGAAAATACCACCGAACGGCACTTTAGCACTAAAATCAATTAAATTTTTTTCTTCTTAATTTTATAGCTTGCCCTTTTTCTCCGCTTCTGGTTTTCGCACTTGTGCTACATACAAAGAAGCCATTAATATGTACGCGATATTGTACGATATCTACGAATCCGCAGCAACCAATCACTGCAAATGCCACAAAATGTGCGAGCACACGAAGATGAAAACGCAAGTAACGTTGGAAAAGAAAATTCTAAACAATCCTGCTTACTCCAGTAGTGTAACATTTCGATTTTCAACCCACGCGATTCTCACTGTGTCGCATCATTACGTTTATCCATTCTCAGCATTAGTGTCAGATATTGGCGGAACTATTGGATTTTTCTTAGGGGTTTCAATATTTACCAGTTTCGATATTGTTAAAAGCATGTTTGTGCTACTAATTGAGAGGATTAAAAACAAAAAAATTGTTCAAGTCAGTCCTGGTGAGCGTGATTCAAAAATCATGCCACGATCTATAGTTTCTAATTACCGGGTCCTACCACAACGGCTTCCTGTTCAGAACCACAGCAGCCATGTTAGAATTTCAACATTTTCCAGATAACATTTATGAATAATCAGAGAGGTCAGTGATATCAAAATTGAGACTAATCTAATGTTACTATTCAAATGATAATTGTCTGTGCATGTGCAGCTCAGTTTGAATTTTATTAGCGTGCAATGAAAAAGGTGTATAATTTAGTTCGTAGGGTACTTTTGTATTTTATTACTTAATTGGCGGAATTTGTTATGTTCAACTTCCTTGATGCCAATCGCAACACGAAAACGTTTTGTACAGCCCTCACCGTTATGTTTACCGTATAAAACAAAAAAATAAAATGTTCTCGCTTACCATGCTCTATTTTGTCAACATGGCTGCTATGGTGTTGTTTTCTTTGTTGATAAGGTTGATTATCAATGTTGAATCTCCAGCTGAATCGTTCAAAGAGTAAATGTCAAAATAATTTATTTTTTAAGGCGTAGTTAGTTTTATAAATTGTATTATATAGTACCGTAAAACATCGGTATCCTTCCGGCTTCGATGAATAAAAAACAACAGGAGCTATAAATCGTACGGTGAGCGCCTTTTGTAAACATGGCCGTCTTAACAAAGGCCTACCCGGTCCTTGCTCAAGGCCTCCGGTTTTTGAGGGCCTCGCCTAAGCCAAAAACGATAATAAGCAATAAATAAATAAATAAATAAATCGTGAGAAAAATTCAAATATTTTTAAAGTTTTTATTTATCTGAAGTAATAAAATCCATTTTTCCGTTTACAAAAGACAAAAAAGCCAAAGCTATAATACAGGAGCGAAAGAAGCATTTATATATAAAATCAATTTTTTTTTCATAATTTTTCAATATCATACAGTCAAGATTAATATGAATTGTGACCCACTATGCAGTAGCAAAACTGTAACTGTAACCAGAATGTGGGGCTGGTTGTGCATATACAACCTTAACATGAGGTGCAGCATACGAGATGGCTTTGGCATGATATGCATAAGGAAGTCCAGCATGATGATAAGCGTATGGTCCTGCATACGCATATGGTCCAGCATACGCGTATGGAGCGGCATAAGCAATTGGTTCTTCTGGAGCTGCAGCTGCCTTGGCTTCAGCTTCTACCTTAGCGGCCAAATGCTGCTTCGTTGCTTCGTTAACTTCTGCAGTTGGTTCTGGGGCCATTGGAATGGCATCTCCACTCGCTTTGAATCCTCCTTCTCCAGCAGTGTAGGAGATTTTTACGTGTTTGCCTTCTGGACTGGTGTATGAGTATCCCCCAGCAACCTCTCCACCGATGCCTCGAGTTTCACTTTGAGCAATTCCATTACCAGTAGCGTAGCCATAATTGTACTGTCCTAGTGTGTCTTGAGCTTTGTACTGACTGCTGCTGATTATTGGGGCTGGTGCAGGAAAAGCATATATGTGTGGACCAGGAGCTCCATAATGTAGAAAGCCAGCAGAGGCAATTGCTAAGACACAAGCGAAAATAGCCTAAAATTTGGAATAAAACGTTAAAATTAAATATGATGAGCTTAAAGAGTTTGGAAAATGTTTACTTACTACTTTGAACATTTCTGCTGTTGGTTCTTGTACTTGTGATACTGACCAAGTGAAGAGTGAAGTTGGTGGTCACCGTGGGGCCTTTTATACGATGAATTGGGCATTAACAGATGCATCTGATTGGAGGAGCTGTGAAGATTTAGAAGCTTTTGACCTTACACTTACTGGGCCAAGGTTTTTTGACAGTTGAGGTGTGAAAATTTTGGAGGAAATTACAATATCATTTTCCAAAAGAAAATTTATGAATATTTTGCATAATTTATAATTTAGAAATTTGATGTTAAAATAGATGCTGTGTTTTAATGGAATGAAATTATGTAATAATTAATCATTATTCTATGGGAAATTACAAGTATACATTTTAGACATTTCAATTAAAGTTTGTATCAATTTATAAATACAGCGAGTTTACACTTTAACGTGATATTCAATAATATATTTAAAAAAAGCTTTGATTTTTATATTTGTGTCAACTTAATGGTCAAATCTGACTGATAGTTTTATTATGCTGTACACCCTTTAAACTGTAGCAGGTTAAATTGATGGTCAAGTAGGTAGTCCTTGAAGACATCGAGGTAAAGTGAAGGCATTTGGCTATAATGTAGCTATTCATTTTTGTATGACAGGATTGATACATTTTTTATCATCATTATTATGGCTTAATTGATAAAAAGTACTCCGTTCTGAATTTAAATTTCATAATTAATTTTTATTGGATTTCTTAGAAACTTTCCTGAACTCAATTTCATTAAATTTTGTACGTACTGTATATAAGTTATAACTTCTAAGTTATGCATGTGTGATTAATTTATAAAGGTGATATTTAAGACGCATAAATAAATCTGTATGTATTGTCTGCCGTGTTTCACTTTTAAAATCTGTATTTAATGTACATCTCAGTACAAATTAAATCTGAAAATGATTTTAACGTATATTTGATTATTTTTAAATACCGGTAATTTAAATAAACAAATTATTATCGAAAAAACCTTTTTTATTCTTTACATTCAATTTGAATTTTTTTGTCAACTCATTCCTAAAGTTGTTGAAAATCCACATTTTAAATGGAATCGTATTGATTTCATAATGTCAATTAAAAATAAACAAAATAAAAGCAATAGCTGTAATAGCTTTCGAAAAATTTACATTTTGTAATGGAATAAAATGAGAATATTTTTATTTGAAAGAAAAAATAAATAAATAAATACATAAAATTCTAAACAACTAAAACAGAAATTTGCATCGCCATATCCGGTCAAAGGTTTTCCAGTTTTCTTGTAAGTTATTCCAACGTCTGGAGTGGCTTTCATATAGCAGAATATTCATTTGGATGCGTTACAATGATTAATCTCTGAATTCTTTCATTATTGGTGCTGATCGCGTATGATAAATCAGGCCTTATTGAGTTTGCCAAATAAATGAGGGCACCAATGAGTTTAGGATATGGTTTTCCCTGTATGACTTTCAATTCCTCTTTGGTTTTTAGTGCCATGTTCTTGGGTTTTCATCGAATGGAGTTTTGATTCGTTTGCCACATTAAATGATGAAACGACTTCCCGAGGCTAATGGTTTGAGAACTAAATAGATGATTTTCCTGAGCTCAACAAACTTCATCTTCTTAAGCTCATTTTGGTCTTAAAAAAATTGTTCGACACCGATTTTCCTATCCTCATTAACGATTGATTCATCGATGAAGTATTGGGTGATTTAAACATGCATACGTCATATCACAGTACTTAATAATTTTAAGTCTTTTGCTTTGCTAACCCATAAGCGGTAAGCTTTCGAATCGAGCCGATCCGGTCCATGCCCAGAAACTTCAGTTTTGGAGAGCCTCGCCTAAACTAGAAATAATAATAAACAAAATATAAATAAATAAATAATAAAGAAACTGAAATATTTTACTGAAAAGGATTTATTTATCTCAAGTACTAAAATCCATTTTTTCGTTTACAAAAGACAAGAAAAGCCAAAGCTATAATACAAAAGAAGCATAAACATCATTTACATGTGGTGCAGCTTGGTATGCATAAGGAAGTCCTGCGTGACAACCAAATGTTCCTGAATATGCAAATAGGAACATCTACAGCTCATTAAAGCTTGAAAATGTCACTGCAGTTTCGACTATACATTTTCCTACTATTATTAACAACTTCAGCAGCTGGTAAATTTACCATATCATTCCCAACGACCGGAAGTTCAATATCTGGATGTACCAGAAAGGAATTAGAAAACATTCTGCAAGTTGCTTTCAACCCATTATTCGAAAAGTCCGAAGAAAACCAACCCAACTGCAATTCGAACAGGTACTTAAAAAGCTGCATTGCCTTGCCTATTGTAGGTAGCGGAAGAATTTGAATCGTTAAAGCAGTCCATGAATCACATACCAGGCGTAACACAACTTTTGGACAGAGAAGATGACCTCACATTGGTGGAAGAGTCCGAACTCTTCGACGTTTTCATAGATCACATGGGACAATTTCTGATTAGGGGCCGTCCATAAATTACGTAACGCTGATTTTTTGATTTTTAGACCCCCTCCCCCCCCCCTTGTAACAAGGTCATAACAAATCCACAAACCCCCCCTAGAATATTATATTACGTAACAAAACTCACCACCCCCCCCCCCCCAAAAAAAAAAAATTTGATACAAGCTTATAATACAAAAGTTTTCAAAAATTTCAAATATTTTACAAAAAATTTTCAAAAATTTCAAAAGTTTTCAAAAAAAGTTTTGTTACGTAACATTATTAAGACCCCCCCCCTCCCCGTCGTAACAACCCGTAACAAAATTTGAAACCCCCCCCCCTCCAGGCGTTACGTAATTTATGGACGGCCCCTTAACGTCTTGGAAGGTGTCGATGTTCAATTTATGTACGAAAGAAACTGCATTTGTAAAACCTCATGTTACAAAAAAGATAACACGTACGAGCAGTTGAAATGCTTAGACCGCCCTAGCGATGATTTTTGTAGTTAAAGTAAAAAATCAATATTCTTTGAACCTCGTACGTACTTTAATAGAGCTATTACCTTCGAGTATTTATAAAACGATTACCGGTAACTTTTATGCATATTTTTTATAGGGCGAATTTTTATCCTTCATTTTTTATTAGAATTATTATCACACGCATATAATAGAATTATTTATACTTGTAGCTCGAGCCGAGTATACTTGAAATACACACGCCATCGTCTCGACGATGACGAGCAACAGACAGAAAGCTGTGTTTTCGTTGACTAAAACATTTATGTTTATTAAGGGCGTTTGGTTCGTTCTTTCGTTTTGTGTTTGTGTCTACATAATCGGGCTTCGGATGAGGTATTACTTCAACGACCCACTAACTACGCACATGGAGTTAACTGAAAAAGATAGTGTTCAGTTTCCAGCGGTGTTGTTTTGTCGGTTTGGATTTACTAGATACTTAACAAGTGGTTTTCTGGAGGAAGTTAAAGCTAAATGCAAGTTGGAAAATGATTGCAAGGAGTTATCGCTCGATGCCATCAAACAATATCCGCTGAAAAAGTTGAATTTAAGTATGGAGAAATATTGGGATGATTATGGAATTGGTATAAATTTGATGGACAACATGGTTTACGTGAGTAGTTTATCTACAGAATCAAACCAAACATTAATTTGTAATTATTAATATCCAAAGTGTAAATATATGACCCAGCCATCAAAAGATTGCAGAGGTGAGCACGAAGTTGAGGCTAATACGACACTAAAAAGAACAATTTTTGGAACATGTGTTGAATATTATTTAGGCTAGTTAACAAATAATAACAAATTTCAAGAATTTTTTTTTTACAATTATAAATGTTTATCTAGGAGCTGATTTTAATTATTTTGGATATTACACATATTTAACTATTAATATTAAGGAACCACTAAAATTTCTGAACAATTCAAAGATTATAGAAGATGTATGGGTAAGTAATTCAATTACATATTCCACGCTTATTTATTAGCAATTCAATTTCTAGCGGAAAAGTTAAGGGGCAGCTAGCTGTTTGTTGAACCAGATGATTAATCTTTTGCATTTTAAGTTATTTGTTCCAGGTGAAAAAGATTACAGTTTGCATGAAGTGTTTTATGGAGTTAGAACTATCCCTAAAGATGCCCAAATAGAGGCAGTACTGACCAGACAAAGTGTAAATAATTTTAGCATCAAGAATGCATCTATAAATCAATAATTATTACCCATTTGCAGTACCACTTAATTAGTACCAAGGAAAATCCTTGCACCCACAGTTCACATACACAATGCATAAATCAATGTTTCAATGATTTATTTCAAACAAACCTTACTTGCAAGTAAGAAAATACCACCCAACGGCACTTTAGCAATAAAATCAATTACATTTTTTTTCCTTAATTTTATAGCTTGCCCTTTTACTCCGCTTCTGGTTTTCGCACTTGTGCTACATACAAAGAAGCCATTAATATGTACTCGATATTGTACGATATCTACGAATCCGCAGCAACCAATCACTGCAAATGCCACAAAATGTGCGAGCACACGAGGATCAAAACGCAAGTAACGTTGGAAAAGAAAATTCTAAACAATCCTGCTTACTCCAGTAGTGTAACATTTCGATTTTCAACCAACGCGATTCTCACTGTGTCGCATCATTACGTTTATCCATTCTCAGCATTAGTGTCAGATATTGGCGGAACTATTGGATTTTTCTTAGGGGTTTCAATATTTACCAGTTTCGATATTGTTAAAAGCATGTTTGTGCTACTAATTGAGAGGATTAAAAACAAAAAAATTGTTCAAGTCAGTCCTGATGAGCGTGATTCAAAAATCATGCCACGATCTATAGTTTCTAATTACCGGTTCCTACCACAACGGCTTCCTGTTCAGAACCACAGCAGCCATGTTAGAATTTCAACATTTTCCAGATAACATTTATGAATAATCAGAGAGGTCAGTGATATCAAAATTCAGACTAATCTAATGTTACTATTCAAATGATAATTGTGTGTGCATGTGCAGCTCAGTTTGAATTTTATTAGCGTGCAATGAATAAGGTGTATAATTTAGTTCGTGGGGTACTTTTGTATTTTATTACTTAATTGGCGGAATTTGTTATGTTCAACTTCCTTGATGCCAATCGCAACACGAAAACGTTTTGTACAGCCCTCATCGTTATGTTTACCGTATAAAAAAAAAATAAAATGTTCTCGCTTACCATGCTCTATTTTGTCAACATGGCTGCTATGGTGTTGTTTTCTTTGTTGATGAGGTTGATTATCAGTATTGAATCTCCAGCTGAATCGTTCTAAGAGTAGATGTCAAAATAATTTATTTTTAAAGCGTAGTTAGTTTTATAAATTGTATTATATAGTACCGTAAAACATCGGTATCTTTCCGGCTTCGATGAATAGAAAACAAGAGGAGATATAAATCGTACGGTTTCAGTGAGCGCCTTTTGTAAACATGGCCGTCTTAACAAAGGCCTACCCGGTCCTTGCTCAGGGCCTCCGGTTTTTTGAGGGCCTCGCCTAAGCCAAAAACGATAATAAGCAATAAATAAATAAATAAATCGTGAGAAAAATTAAAATATTTTTAAACTTTTTATTTATCTGAAGTAATAAAATCCATTTTTCCGTTTACAAAAGACAAAAAAGCCAAAGCTATAATACAGGAGCGAAAGAAGCATTTATATATGAAATCAATTTTTTTTTCAAAATTTTTCAATATCATACAGTCAAGGTTAATATGAATTGTGACCCACTATGCAGTAGCAAAACTGTAACTGTAACCAGAATGTGGGGCTGGTTGTGCGTATACAATCTTAACATGAGGTGCAGCGTACGAAATGGCTTTGGTATGATATGCATAAGGAAGTCCAGCGTGATGATAAGCATATGGTCCTGCATACGCATATGGTCCTGCATACGCGTATGGAGCGGCATAAGCAATTGGTTCTTCTGGAGCTGCAGCTGCCTTGGCTTCAGCTTCTACCTTAGCGGCCAAATGCTGCTTCGTTGCTTCGTTAACTTCTGCAGTTGGTTCTAGGGCCGTTGGAATGGCATCTCCACTCGCTTTGAATCCTCCTTCTCCGGCAGTGTAGGAAATTTTCACGTGTTTGCCTTCTGGACTGGTGTATGAGTATCCCCCAGCAACTTCTCCACCGATGCCTCGAGTTTCACTTTGAGCAATTCCATTACCAGTGGCGTAGCCATAATTGTACTGTCCGAGTGTGTCTTGAGCTTTGTGCTGACTGCTGCTGATTATTGGGGCTGGTGCAGGAAAAGCGTATATGTGTGGACCAGGAGCTCCATAATGTAGAAAGCCAGCAGAGGCAATTGCTAAGACACAAGCGAAAATAGCCTAAAATTTGGAATAAAACGTTAACATTAAATATGATGAGCTTAAAGAGTTTGGAAAATGTTTACTTACTACTTTGAACATTTCTGCTGTTGGTTCTTGTACTTGTGATACTGACCAAGTGAAGAGTGAAGTTGGTGGTCACCGTGGGGCTTTTTATACGATGAATTGGGCATTAATAGATGCATCTGATTGGAGGAGCTGTGAAGATTTAGAAGCTTTTGACCTTACACTTACTGGGCCAAGGTTTTTTGACAGTTGAGGTGTGAAAATTTTGGAGGAAATTACAATATCATTTTCCAAAAGAAAATTTATGAATATTTTGCATAATTTATAATTTAGAAATTTGATGTTAAAATAGATGCTGTGTTTTAATGGAATGAAATTATGTAATAATTAATCATTATTCTATGGGAAATTACAAGTATACATTTTAGACATTTCAATTAAAGTTTATATCAATTTATAAATACAGCGACTTTACACTTTAAGGTGATATTCAAAAATATATTTGAAAAAAAGTTTGTTGTTTATATTTGTGTCAACTTAATGGTCAAATCTGACTGATAGTTTTATTATGCTGTACACTCTCTAAACTGTAGCAGGTTAAATTGATGGTCAAGTATGTAGTCCTTGAAGACATCGAGGTAAAGTGAAGGCGTTTGGCTATAATGTAGCTATTCATTTTTGTATGAAAGGATTGATACATTTTTTATCATCATTATGGCTTAATTGATAAGAATTTCTGAATTTAAATTTCAAAATTAATTTTTATTGGATTTCTTAGAAACTTTCCTCAACTCAATTTGCATTAAATTTTGTCGGTACTGCATATAAGTTATAAATTATAAATTATGCATATGTAATTTATAAAGGTGATTTTTAACGTGCCTAAATAAATCTGTGTGTATTGTCTGCCGTGTTTTACTTTTAAATTTGTATTTAATGTATATCTCAGTAAAAATTAAATCTGAAATTGATTATAACGTGTTATTTGATTATCTTTAAATACAGGTAATTTAAATAAACAAATTATTATCGAAAAAAACCTTTTTTATTCTTTATATTCAATTTGAATTTTTTTGCCAACTTATTCTTAAAGTTGTTGAAAATCCACATTTTAAATGGAATCGTATTGATTTCATAATGTCAATAAAAAATTAAAAATATGAAAGCAATATTTTAAAAGCTTTCGAAAGATTTACATTTTGTAATGAAATAAAATGAGAATATTTTTATTTGAAAGAAAAAAATAAAAATAAATAAATAAATAAAATTCTAAGCAACTAAAACAGAAATTTGTATCGCTATATCCGGTCAATGGTATGGTTTACCAGTTTTCTTGTAAGTTATTCCAACGTCTGGAGTGGCTTTCAGATAGCAGAATATTCATTTGGATGCGTTAGAATGATTAATCTCTGGATTCTTTCAATATCGGTGCTGATCGCGTATGATAAATCAGGCCTTATTGAGTTTGCCAAATAAATGAGGGCACCAATGAGTTTAGGATATGGTTTTCCCTGTATACCTTTCAATTCCTTTTTGGTTTTTAGTGCCATGTTCTTGGGTTTTCATCTAAAGGATTTTTGATTCTTTTGCCATTTTAAATGTTGAAACGACTTCCCGTGGCTAATGGTTTGAGAACTATACACGTAGATGATTTTCCTGAGCTCAACAAATTTCATCTTCTCAAGCTCATGTTGGTCTTAAAAAAAATTGTTCAACCCCGATTTTCCAATCCGCATTATCGTTTGATTTATCGATGAATTTTCGGGTGATTCAAACATTCATACGTCATATTTTACGACTTTTGCTTTGCTATTTCACAAGAGGTAAGCTTTCGAATCGAGCCGATCCGGTCCATGTCCAGAAACTCCAGTTTTGGAGAGTCTCGCCTAAACTAAAAATAATAATAAACAAAGTGTAAATAAAGAAATAAGAAAGAAACTGAAATATTTTTACTGAAAAGTATTTATTTATCTCAAGTAATAAAATCCATTTTTCCGTTTACAAAAGACAAAAAGCCAAAGCTATAATACAAAAGAAGCAATTTTATTTTTTATAATTTTCAAATATCATACAGTACAGATTAATATAAATAGTGTCTCACTATGCAGTAGCAAAACTGTAACTGTAACCAGAATGTGGGGCTGGTTGTGCATATATAACCTTAACATGAGGTGCAGCATACGAGATGGCTTTGGCATGATATGCATAAGGAAGTCCAGCGTGATGATAAGCGTATGGTCCTGCATACCCATATGGTCCTGCATACGCGTATGGAGCGGCATAAGCAATTGGTTCTTCTGGAGCTGCAGCTGCCTTGGCTTCAGCTTCTACCTTAGCGGCCAAATGCTGCTTCGTTGCTTCGTTAACTTCTGCAGTTGGTTCTGGGGCCGTTGGAATGGCATCTCCACTCGCTTTGAATCCTCTTTCTCCGGCAGTGTAGGAAATTTTCACGTGTTTGCCTTCTGGACTGGTGTATGAGTATCCCCCAGCAACTTCTCCACCGATGCCTCGAGTTTCACTTTGAGCAATTCCATTACCAGTGGCGTAGCCATAATTGTACTGTCCGAGTGTGTCTTGAGCTTTGTACTGACTGCTGCTGATTATTGGGGCTGGTGCAGGGAAAGCGTATATGTGTGGACCAGGAGCTCCGTAATGCAGAAAGCCAGCAGAGGCAATTGCTAAGACACAAGCGAAAATAGTCTAAAATTTGGAATAAAACGTTAACATTAAATATGATGAGCTTAAAGAGTTTGGAAAATGTTTACTTACTACTTTGAACATTTCTGCTGTTGGTTCTTGTACTTGTGATACTGACCAAGCGAAGAGTGAAGTTGGTGGGCACCGAGGGGCCTTTTATACTATGTATTGGACAGTAATAGATGCATCTGATTGGAGGAGCTGTGAAGATTTTGAAGCTTTTGACCTTACACTTACTGGGCCAAGGTTTTTTGACAGTTGAGGTGTGAAAATTTTGGAGGAAACTGCAATATCTTTTACCAAAAGAAAATATATGAATATTTTGCATAATTTATAATTTAGAAATTTGATGTTAAGATAGATGCTGTGTTTTAATCAAATTAATTCATGTAATAATCAATCATTATCGTATCGGAAATTATATAAGTATACATTTTAGACATTTCAATTAAAGTTTGTATCAATTTATAAATTCAGCGACTTTACACTTTAATGTGATATTCAAAAATATATTTTAAAAACGTTTGATTTCTATAACTTAATGGTCAATTCTGACCGATAGTTTTATTATGCTGTACACCCTCTAAACTGTAGCAGGTTAAATTGATGGTCAAGTAGGTAGTCCTTGAAGACATCGAGGTAAAGTGAAGGCATTTGGCTATAATGTAGCTATTCATTTTTGTATAAAAGGATTGATACATTTTTTATCATCTTTATGGCTTAATTGGTAAAAAGTACGGAGTACTAAATTTAAATTTCAAAATTAATTTTTATTGGATTTCTTAGAAACTTTCGTGGACTCAATTTGCATTAAATTTTGTACGTATATAAAATGAGAATATTTTTATTTGAAAGAAAACATAAAAATAAATAAATAAATAAAATTCTATTTCTAAGCAACTAAAACAGAAATTTGCATCGCTATATCCGGTCAATGGTTTGGTTTACCAGTTTTTCCAACGTCTGGAGTGGCTTTCAGATAGCAGAATATTCATTTGGATGCGTTGGAATGATTAATTAATCTCTGGGTTCTTCAATATTGGTGCTGATCGCGTGTGATAAATCAGGCCTATTGATTTTGCCAAATAAATGAGGGCACCAATGAGTTTAGGATATGGTTTTCCCTGTATGACTTTCAATTCCTCTTTGGTTTTTAGTGCCATGTTCTTGGGTTTTCATCTAATGGAGTTTTGATTCGTTTGCCATTTTAAATATTGAAAGACTTCCCGAGGCTAATGGTTTGAAAACTAGATAGATAATTTTCCTGAGCTCAAAAAACTTCATCTTCTCAAGCTCATTTTGGTCTTACAAAAATTGTTCCTATCCGTATTATCGAATGATTTATCGATGATTTTTTTTGTGATTCAAGCATGCACACAGCGTCAGAAGTAATAATAATAATTTTACGACTTTTGCTTTGCTGTCCCATAAGCGGTAAGCTTTCGAATCGAGCCGATAAAGAAAGGGAAATATTTTTACTGAAAAGTGTTTATTTATCTCAAGTAATAAAATCCATTTTTTCCGTTTACAAAAGACAAAAAGCCAAAGCTATAATACAAAAGAAGCAATTTTTTTTTGTTATAATTTTCAAATATCGTACAGTATACAGATTAATATGAATTGTGATCAACTATGCAGCAAAACTGTAACTGTAGCCAGAATGTGGGGCTGGTTGTGCATAAACAACTTTTACATGAGGTGCAGCATACGAAATGGCTTTTGTATGGTATGCATAAGGAAGTCCAGCGTGATGATAAGCATATGGTCCTGCATACCCATATGGTCCTGCATACGCGTATGGAGCGGCATAAGCAATTGGTTCTTCTGGAGCTGCAGCTGCCTTGGCTTCAGCTTCTACCTTAGCGGCCAAATGCTGCTTCGTTGCTTCGTTAACTTCTGCAGTTGGTTCTGGGGCCGTTGGAATGGCATCTCCACTCGCTTTGAATCCTCCTTCTCCAGCAGTGTAGGAAATTTTCACGTGTTTGCCTTCTGGACTGGTGTATGAGTATCCTCCAGCAACTTCTCCACCGATGCCTCGAGTTTCACTTTGAGCAATTCCATTACCAGTGGCGTAGCCATAATTGTACTGTCCGAGTGTGTCTTGGGCTTTGTACTGACTGCTGCTGATTATTGGGGCTGGTGCAGGAAAAGCGTATATGTGTGGACCAGGTGCTCCATAATGTAGAAAGCCAGCAGAGGCAATTGCTAAGACACAAGCGAAAATAGCCTAAAATTTGGAATAAAACGTTAAAATTACAATGATGAGCTCAATGAGTTTGGAAAATGTTTACTTACTACTTTGAACATTTCTGGTGTTGGTTGTTGTACTTGTGATACTGACCAAGCGAAGAGTGAAGTTGGTGGGCACCGAGGGGCCTTTTATACAATGTATTGGACAGTAATAGATGCATCTGATTGGAGGAGCTGTGAAGATTTTTAAGCTTTTGACCTTACACTTACTAGGCCAAGGTTTTTTGACAGCTGAGGTGTGAAAATTTTGGAGGGAATTATGATATCGTTTACCATAAGAAAATATATTATTATTTTTAAATTTAAAATTTAAAAATTTTATGTTAAAATACATGTGTTTTAATTAAATGAATTTATAGGTGTGGACAATTGCAAATATTCTGTACGTAAGCATTTTAGACATTTCAATTAACGTACTTTTATATACTAGTAATAAAGAGACATTATATTGACAATATGTTTTCATGTACTGTATATAAGTTTAATTTTTATATTTGGTCAAATCTGACGTATAATTTTATTATGCTGGACACTCTAAACTGTAGGAAGTTGAATTGATGGTCAAGTAGGTAGTCCTTGAAGACATCGAGGTAATGTGAAGGCCTAAGGTTATAATCTTGCTATTCATTTTTGTGTGAAAGGATTGATACATTTTTTATCATCATGGCTTAATTGAAAAAAAAAAATACTGAATTTAAATTGCATAATTAATTTTATTGAATTTATTAGAAACTTTCAAGAACTTGATTTGGAAATAATTTTCTAAGTACTGTATATTACATACAGTTCTTATTAAAAAATGTGTATTATTTTCGAATAAATCTTCTTTATTATTATTTTTATTGAATTTGAATTTTTTTGTCAACTTGGAATTGGTTTCATAATGCTAATTAAACATAAAAATTGAGATTAAAGTTATATGGTAATAGCTTGTGAAAGATTTATATTTTGCATTGGGGATAAAATGCGACTATCTTAGTTTGAACGAAAAAAAAAATTAAAGAACTAAAACAGCAATTTGTATTTTCTTCATGTCAGTGCTATGCACAGAAGCCTGGCGATAATAAAAAGGAAACTAGACAAGTTTGTAGTTTTCCTTATTGGAAATTTAGAAATGATCTTATCATCAATATAAATAAACCCCACAAAATAAATTTGCATTTAACTACATTTTATTTTAAAAATGTAACACATAATCAGATACAGAAAAACAATCAAATCTAATTCAATTTAAATCATATTCAAGACGAAAATTTATAACTATAAGCGTACTGTGGCTGTGGCTGTGTCAGTGGCAGTGGCAGTGACTGTGGCTGTGGCTGTGCCAGTGGCTGCGGCTGTGCCAGTGGCTGTGGCTGTGGTTGGTATTGCGATTGCTCGGTATTCACTGGTTGAAGAACTACGTACTGAATATTTGGTGTTGAAGATGCGTACGACACAAACTGTCCAGGTTGTGAATGCGAATAAGCATACGGTAATGGTGAATACGATGCAGGTGCCACTAACGATATTGACTTTTGATTGGCTTCAATTTGTCGTACTTCGCTTTCAACTTTGCGAACCACAGCTTCGACTTCTGACACTGCGGCTTTTGATTCTGCTGCGGCTTTAGCTTCTGCTTCAGCTTTCGCTTCCAAGTGGCTTCTCGTAGCCTCAGCAACATCTCGTGTTGGTTCCACTGGTTTCGGAATGGCATCTCCAGAAGCCTTAAATCCGTTTTCACCAGCTGTGTAAGTGATACTCACTTTCTGACCCTCTGGACTGATGTACGTGTAGCCGCCAGAAATATCACCATTTAAACCTCTTTCTTCGCTTTTTACGATGCCATTTCCAGTTGAATAGCCGTAACTGTACTGTCCAGAAATATCTTGAGCTTGATATTGATTGTTGGTAACATCTACTGGAATGGGGATCTTGTAGAGTGGAGATGGAAGCTCTCCTGCAGAGGCTGAAGCGAAGTTGTAGTGATGAGGTGCTGCTGGTATGAGCAAATCTGCATTCACCGTTGCAAGAACTAGAGTGAAGATTAGCTGGAAAGATATTTGGAGAATATTTTAGTGAGTGGAACGACGGGTTGTTGCTTGCGACTACAGTACTTACCGTGTACATTTTGTAATTAGGTATAGATCTGTGAGATGAGCAATTGGGAGTTGTGGGTCGTCTTATATAAGAAAAGGAAGCCCCAAAAAAATAACGGACTGAATATTTTGATTGGTGGAGAAATGAACTGAAGCTTATTAGGTCAAGGATGTTGATAATCTTCACACTTGACCCACCCCATCATGTACATTTAGGGGGGGTCTTTCACTTTCCTTGCTTTTTAGATTGAAATGTTGATAAATGTTGACGCCTGCTCAGGTTTTTCATAATTTAATGGTTTTAATAATTAATATATTTTTTCTCCTATTAAATTAATTTTAAATTTTAATTTTTTTTCTTAATTTTTTTTTTTTAAATTTATAATATTGGAAAAAATATTGGAATAAAGTGTTGGTTCATGCTAGTAATATGGCTTTAACTATTTGAATAATGCTGTATAATGAGTGTTTCATTGCAAATAAATATTTCAATGTCAATATTAATGATTATTTTTCGACTTCTTTGTTTGATTGCGTGTCTGGGTTTAATGGCCTACCCAAGGTGCTTTCATTTCACATCACAGTTTTCCCTTCACCATGACCTAAATTTTAGCTCTTGGTGCATTCCAACTGTGATGTCTATGATAAATCATACAATAGTATAAAAATGCATTTTTTTTACAATAAATTCTTTATATTATACATAAAAAAAAATTAAATTAATTTACATTTGCCCCATTTTTGTAAATTTAATTTTTTTAAGTTAGGTTTTCCCTAATAACATGCATATATAATTACACAGGATAATAATTACCAATTTCTTATATAATTAGCCAGGAAAATGGAAATCAATAATTAAATTTATAATTATATAACATTTTATCCATTTTCATATTATTCATCATATAATTATCCCCACTCATTTTCTGCGGGTGGTGAGTGGCATAAACGGTGTAGCCGTTATATCCAGTGGGATAATTATACACATATGGGAGACTGTATGGATAATACGAAGTATACGTTAGCTCAGGTTGGTCACTATTTTTTTCGGCTTCAGCTTTTGCCATCATGTGATCGTGGGTTGCTTGGGCCACTTCTGCTGTTGGTTCTACTTGCTGTGGTAAAACATTACCAGTGGCTTTAAATCCTTCTTCCCCTGCTGTATACCTGATGACTACTTGCTGACCTTCTGGGCTTATATAAGAATATCCTCCGACGACTGTACCATCGGCACTTCGTGCTTCATTCTTGTCAATTCCATTGGAAGTGGAGTATCCATAACTGTATTGACCCAAAGTATCTTGCGCGTGATACTGTGTGCTGTGACTTTTATCGAGAGTACCGTACGTTTTAACTGGAATTACAGTATGATATTTCGCATATTCTTTGACGGGCACAATGGCTTGGTAGTGATATTGGGCTGCAGTTGCTGGTGGAGGGGTAGAAGGAACGAAAACCACTGATGGGTTGGAAGCATAGCCGTAGGTCGCCAATGTATTAATGTAGAGGGAGGTGAAAGTTAAGACGAATAAAAGCTGGAATTAAAGAAAAATAAATTAATGGAGACGTGCAGTGTTGCGTTACAATACCTCGTACCTTTGACTTCATTGTCATCCAATTGTTGATTTTCAAACAAAGATGGTTTTGTCAATTTACAGTCTTTATATACTGCATCCTACAACCATCATTACCCATCTTGTCTTCCGGGTATAAAGAGTTACGCTGTTTAGGCGAAATCTGATTGGAGAATATAGGTGTGATGTGTCTTTTTTTACCCTTATTGTTTATTCAATAATGTATGTCAAGGCCATCTAAACTCATACATAAACAATCGGTAAGTTAATACATAAGCATGTGAATCCTAATATGGCACAACGTTGACAACAATGGACATTTGTAATTAGGACTCGCCCATCTTCATAAGGGCCTAAATCGATCTACCTAAGTTCATAGATGGTATAAAATAGGTGTATCCAAGGTAGTTTGATGTGATTTACAGGCAATCGTATGAGCATTACTAATTTGTTCGATTGTTGCTATAAGTATATAAATATAAAAATATATATTTCTTTTAGGTTAGTATTAATTTATAATGGCTGGATTTAGTGTTTTTTTTAAATCTACATATGGTAAGTTATATAACTTATTTTTGATCGTAATTATAGGTTTGATCAATCTATAAATTGAAATAAGAAATTGGGCCTTCGCTACAAGGGCATTGCAAATAAATAAGTAAGCTTAATGCAATAAATTATTGCAGAAAAAATTCAATGATTCTGAAAATTAATCAATTAAAATTAATAAGATTAAATTTGTAACGGTATAAGTATAATTTTATTATGGTTGTTAGAAGTTAATCAAATAAATCTTTATTTGGTTATTTGTGCCACCAAAAAAACATTGCAGTTTGATTTTGGAAACATTTTGCGCACTCTTGTTTATGACCTACAATTTTTATCAATTTTCACTTTTGTTTATCACTTCTCAGCCATGTTTTTATAATACATCTGTGTGAAAAACAACTACTCAAAGTCTCACATCATTAATTGTGCAAATCTGCAAACAAAAAATGCAATTTTTTTTGCTTGTCAGCTTGTTCTTCTGCGTGTGTTTAATGAGCAGAACAATAGTTCTTTACATTTCGCCATCCAAGTTTTGGAATATTAAAAATTAAAATAAATATGAATTTTATTTTATGTATAGTTTTTTTTTTTTTTAAATGAAACTTTTAAATTACCAACATTTTTATAAGAATTTACAAAAATAGTTGAAGCTGGAAACCTAGATTTTTTTGGAGCATTTGTTAAAAATGAAAGTCATGCACTTGAGTGAGTGACAAAAATTTTAACTGACACAAAATGGCGTAGGGGTGGAGCCAGGGTGTGGCAAATGCGCACTAATGCCAAGGCCCAGATGCCGTTGTGCTCTCTAACAAGGATTTCTCTCATTATAATCCTTGACCTACATTAAATTTTTTAAAAACTTAATTAGAAAATTATTTACTTTAATTTATAAATTCATGATTTATAACTAAATATATGTTAACTTTTCAGGCCACCTGTGGTGTCCCAGCATGTTTTACAATGAGAAATTGGTTAATTTTTTTTGAAGTATTTTATGATAAAATGATAAAATATTTATTTCGCCCTTCTTTATGCATACTAACACTAACACACTTTTCTACCATCAAGACAATAAATCTGTCGTCGTATTAACATTTTAAAACACATTCCTGTTACTTTCAAGTTTTTTTTTATTTGACAGATTTTTTGTAAGAATGAAATAAAATAAAGGTTTTGCGGTGAAAGTTATTTTTCACTTAATAAACTAATGCTGATATGTGTTATTAATCATAAAATCTTAAAAATTTTATACGAAAATTATAATAAGTGATCGTTTTTGTGTATCTCCATAAACCTTGACACGCCCTATGAGAATGCTTTTAGGAAGGAAAATATAAATCGTTTTTTTTTTAATTTTTAATTTTTTTTATTACTTTTTAAAACATACTATAAATAGCACTTAAAAACAATTTATAAAAAAATTATCAAGTACTGTATTCAACAAAATAAATCAATATCTATTAAATACCCAAATTTTATGTTTAATTTGTATGTTTCATGCATCATTTTTTCGCGCTAAATTGATTAGGCACAGTTATTATAGTTATTATAATAGATGATTCGGCTATAAACTAACATTTATTGCAAGGAAAGCTCTAAATTTGACATAACTTCAAATTACTGCTATTTTACCACAATATATTATTACCACAGCTTCATAAAAGTAATTAAAAAGAGAAAATTCTAACCTTTCTATTTTTTTGTAATCATAAATCTACTTTTACATTTGGGCTCATTGTTTCCACGTGGGAGTCATTCAAAAAAGTATTTTTCCCTTGTTTTTTATACGTCTTGGCCATTTTTTTTGCCTATTTAGGGCGGTGTTCCGACCTGCCCTTGGCATGCTGATCACGTGAAAACGAAGGTCTATTTTTCCATTTTTATTCAAATTTCTGCTCATATAAATTGGGAAATGACTATCACCGCAGTTATTTATTTCCCAACGATTTCTTAGCATTTTCCTAATACTTTAAGTTTTAGCTGTATAATAAAAAAGATGGAAATTAGAGAATAATATAATGAAGTGTTGGTTTACATAACCCAAAACGGACATTATGACTGTGCTCTGACTCGTCCTTGGGGATCTTCTTTTGCTTTACCAGACACTACTAAATTTTAATTTTCTCATAAATATGGATGAAACTTAACAAACAACGATTCACCTTCTTTAAAAAAGATTTTGTTTTTTAACGAACGTTTATTTAATAATACTGTATTTCGATAAAAACATCCAGTCTGTAACTTTTAATTTCTGTTTCTTCTATATATTCGTGTATAAAAATATAAATTAACAAACCTATTGCACAATATAAGTTCTTTGTCTTTTTAATGACTTTATTACTGTACTACGACCTGCTCGGTCCTGTGTATTACTGATTGAGAGAAATAAAAATTGACAATACAATGTTGGCGGTGGCCATAAAACAAGAGAGGCCATTCCCCTCACATGACAATCAACAATAAATTCCCTAAGATGTATAAAAGAGAGTCGACTAAATCCACGAGTTGTCTTCTGCTTGAAGTGTTCTAGCAGCCACACACTCAATTTCATCCAAACATGATGTTCCAAACAATTATTCTGGTAAGTCTAATCAAATTCAACAAAACTAAAAACATCTCTAATTAGTTGATAAACTTATTCATTCCAGTTTTGCATTTGTGCTCCAATGATAGCAGCTCAAAGAACTAGTTCCTTGCTTGGCTCTTCATTGGACAACACCTCGACAAGAACCAATTTTTCAAACATGAGAAATCAAGGTTTAAATTTTCCCTCCTCTACCAACTTTCCATCTAATTCCAACTTCGATTCTCTTCCTCGACCTTTTGGTTCTCTTGGATCGACTGGAGATTTAAGTGCACCAAATTCAGGCGTAGGCTTAACCCCACTAAACCCCCTTCTTAATACCCGTTTGGGAATGTTTAATCCGAATCCCTACACTCAACTTTTAAGCCAGCAAGTACCGTTCCCTTATAATCAGTACCCCTATAACCAGTATCCTTTCACAACGTTCATGCCACAGCAACCCATTTTCAACGGTGGATTAGGGTCAAGTCAACTGGAACTGATGAATAATTACCCTTTGAATGCATTATATGCCAACCAGATGGGAGCAGGAGGAATTGAACCTTTTTATAATAATCTTCTCTTGTCGAACCAACTCCAGATGCAAAGCTATTTAGGAAACCAACTACAACAACAACAACAACAACAACAACCATTTGCTGCTGGTAGCGCTTTAAGTTCGTCCAAGTTATTTAAAACTAAACACTGATCTTCAAGTAAATATAAGTAAGTATGACGTTAATTCAATTGTACAATTGAAATTAATATATATAATTTTAATTTTTAGTCTGTAGGGTCATTAGAATGTAGAAGAAACAATCATCGCAAGAAAAACGATTCGTATCTCTAATTATTACACCTTAAATTAAAAATTTGTGATCACTTTTTATTCATCAATAAAAAAAAATTTTTTTACATAAGATTTTGAAAATAGAAACTTTTTCTTTGGATTTATTCTATCAAAAACAAGTTTAATAATCTCTGAAAACTTGGCCAGGTCCGCCGTTTATACCACGACGAATTAATTGTCCTTGGTCATCATATTCATCTCCGTTCGGATTACGACGCTTCGCTTCTTCTAAGGCCTGAAAGAGAAAGAGCAGAGACATTTTAAAACCTAGAAGAAAATTAATCGCTGAAAATTTACCTGGAAATGTGCTTGAATTGCCCGGATGTTGGCCTCAGGCAGCGGCACATTCTGTGGAATTGCGGAACCGTCAGCTTGAAATCCTGCTGCGCCGGATCGGTAGCGAATTTGTACTTTACGACCATCGGGGGTCATGTATTCATACCCTCCGTTCACATTTCCATCTTGAGCCCTAGTCTCTTCGTGCTGAGTGCCATCAGAACTTTGGAAACCAAAATTGTATTGCCCGGCTAAGTTTTGCGAGCGATGCTGGGAAGTGATCACAGCGACCGGTCGACGGGGTCGGAATTGATCTTGATCACGGAATTGGAATTCCTGTTCAAATACTGCTTCAGTGTAGGCAAGCAACAAAACAATGGCTATCTGAAGAAGAAATTAAAAGGTTTTTGTTTTAAAACTATTACCTGACTATATTAAATTAAAATATAGATAATTAAATTGTAAGACGAAAAGTTATCGAGTGATGCTCACCAAGAACTTCATGATGAGTTAGAGAGAAGACACACTGGTCTTGGTAGTGGGTTGTGCGGCTTTTATACCAGTTGGAGCATCTTCACGTATATTATATGAGTGTTCAAGGTGATCACGTGAATGTGTTGCCCATGCGTAGAACAAAGGACAGCGTAGAGAATTCTTTTGGAGGATGCTCCAGTTCGCCCTTTCACCATACCTTGGTCGTTTGACGTTGACCTCAAGATGAAAGATGATAGATGGGGGTAAAAAGTGTGAATAGTACAGTAAAAAGTGTAGGGCGGAAAGTGTGGACGAGTAAAAGTAATTTATTAATCTTAGTTATAAACAAGTTTGGACGTTTTAAATAAATAATTTTTTTTTTGGTAATAAATTATAAGATTCGATTGTTTGGTTTTGAGATTTATAAATGTTACCTAGGACTGATCGTCCTAGATGTTACAAATTGGTTTAAATTGGTTTAAAAAGTTATGATTATTAAGTTTTTGGGAGAAATTTATTGCGAGAAATCTGATCGTTGCGTAAAAATTGAGGTATTTCGCTTATGGTAACTCATTACAATTCAGTCTGCGACGCGACATTAATGACTTTTGTGCAGTCCGAATTGATTGATATTAAAAAAGTTTCACTTTCGAACTGTTGATCAGGGCGTAATAAATGTGTCAAGGCTCGAGGCGAAGGGCAGTTCCCAGTCTGAGAGGGACAAAATATCTAGTTCTAGGCCCCGCCGACCCCGCCAAAACGTGCCGCCCATTTCGACGCGGTAAAAATGACCATGGAAGTGCTACACCTGTATTCCCTTACCTAGCTCAGGAATTTCTTTTTATTAGATCTTTTTGAGTAAAAAAAGTTTTTTTTTGTGAAGTCACTGGATAAAATTAGTATCTTTGGAAGAACAAAACAAATATGTCATGTTATATTATTTAAAATTTGTGAGATCACTTTAATTGAGACCGGTGTCAAAAAATAAATTTTTGTCTCTCTGCTTCTTTAATTGGATTAAACTACTTGAAAAAAATAAAAACTAATACAGCTAATACAAGTTATTGTTTATATCTTTAAATAGGTTGGAATTTGCAGTTTATGTTAATTTTCTACAGCAATGAATTCTACACAAAAAAAAATGGAAAATGGAAATCGTCTCTTTCTTTACGACATTAATTATATTTTAGAATATTACCGGTATGTGTTTTTTGTTATGGTTTGTTTCACATGAGTAAAATGGAATGCGAAAACTTTTTTCTCATTTCGTGAGAAGAACACTTCACATCCGGTTTGACTTTTGACAAGAACGAAATATTTATACGATCAGGTTTTCCGTTTAACCCTATGTATAATCAAAACTCGTTATCTGGTCGTTCTAAAAACGAGAGTTTCTGACGTCATAAAAGAATTGTCTATTACTCGCGAAGAAGGCATCGTGACTGAACCAAGTTTCCGCGTGAGCTTTCTCGTGTTTACGCCAATTTCAGCTTTGTATTCGTCGAAATCGGTCTCCAAAATCGAAATGGCAACCGAATTAAAATTTGAATACCCTAATGCCCGCCGTGATGAGAATATGTTCGATGATTATCACGGTGTTAAGGTAGAAAAACATTATCAGAATTACACATGTAATTCTTTTATCTGATAAATTTGCTAACACAATTCTTTCAAATTCTTCACGTTCCAGGTTGCAGACCCTTATCGCTGGCTGGAAGATCCAGACAGTGAAGACACTAAAACATTTGTCGAGGAACAGAATAAAATTACAGTCCCCTACATCGACAACTGCAAATACAAAACTCAACTTAACGAAAAGTCAATATTTATTTCCTTTTTCATTTTGTACAGAATCAATAAAATTCTACTCAAATTATTACAGGATGACAGACCTTTGGAATTATCCGAAATACAGTTGTCCTTTTAGACATGGTTCCCGATATTTTTACTATATGAACACTGGCTTACAAAATCAGAGGTAAAATGAGATGGTAAATCCCCTTGCAGAAGCGTCGACAAATCTTATTTTGTATTGTTCTAGCGTCATGTATATGCAGGACAGTTTGGAATCCGAAAGTAAAATTTTTCTGGATCCTAACCAGTTGTCTACAGACGGCACAATCTCACTTAACGGGACTGCATTTTCCGAAAACGGCGAGTATCTTGCGTATGGTTTGAGCGAGAGTGGCTCCGATTGGATTAAAATCAAGGTGCTGTTTAGATACTAAACGTTTTTTAAATTTAGCTTATTAATTTTGTGGTGTAATTAGTTTCGTAAAGTTTCGAATCTGGAAGATTATCCAGAAGTTTTGGAAAAAGTTAAGTATTCGAGCATCACTTGGACTCACGATCACGAGGGAATATTTTACGGGGTAATTATTTGCACTATTCTCTGCGATTAAAGCCGTCAAATCTTTTATTTTATTTTATTCAATAATTGCAGCGGTATCCGGATCAACAAGGTAAAACTGACGGCACTGAAATAGAAGAAAATCAAAACCACAAGCTTTATTACCATCGATTGGGGACGTCTCAGAGTGAGGATATTCTCTGTATCCACTTCCCAAAGAATCCTCGTTGGCGAATGTATTTTACTTTTTGAAATTATCATTGAAATTAAAGCGTCCTTAATTTATTTTAATATTTTTTAAGTGGTTCGGAGGTCACGGATTGTGGGCGTTATTTAATCGTCAGTGCTCAAGAGAGCTGCAAAGATAATCAAATATATTTTTGTAATTTGCACAAATTACCGAATGGTATTGATGGAAAATTGGACCTGACAGCGATTGTTGATAACTTCGAGGCGGAATATGAAGTTGGTACCACGAGTTTTATACCGAGAAATAATTAGTAATATTTTTTATTTGCAGTACATTACTAACGAAGGATCGATCTGTACCCTTCGAACTAATAAAGGAGCATCGAAGTATCGTTTAGTGAATGTTGATTTGAATAACCCAGCACCTGTGAGTTTTTGTGGAATTCATATCGCATCGATTAATAAGTGGTGTGTTTTATGCAGGAGAACTGGATTACACTTGTGGGAGAACACAACAAGGATGTACTGGACTGGGCAGCGATTGTTAACAAAAACAAACTGGTTTTATGTTACATACAGGATGTCAAAGTAAGGAAATTGAGAATGTTTATTTAATTTATAATTTTTTTTAATATTTTCTTTTTTTTTAGAGCGTTTTGCAATTACACTCGTTAGCATCGGGTCAACTGTTAATGACATTTCCATTAGACGTTGGCACCGTAACTGGCTATTCCGGTAAAAAGAAGGATCAGGAAATATTTTATCAATTTACATCGTTTTTAACCCCGGGAATTATATATCGATGCGATGTATCGCAAGCCAAACTCGAACCAAAAGTATTTTTGTTTAAAAATTGTTTAAGATTTATTTTAAATTGTATTTTTATGCGTTGTATTAGATCCATAAAGAAATTACAGTTCCTGGTTTTGATCCTGATTTGCTTCAAACGAGCCAAATATTTTATCCCACTCACGATGGGTCAACCATCCCAATGTTTATTGTGCATAGGAAGGTAATTGAAAGGAGATAAAAATTCTGAAAAAAGGAAATTAAATTAATTTCTCATAATTTTTAGAATTTGGTTCTTTCTGGGAATAATCCATGTTTATTATATGGATACGGTGGATTTAATATTTCCATCCAACCGACATTCAGCATATCCAGAATAATCTTTCTGCGATATTTGGATGGTGTCTTAGCCGTGGCTAACATCAGAGGTGGCGGGTAAGTTGGTTTTAAATAACTTATTTCCTATTATTAAAATTTTATTGATTATTGCAGGGAGTACGGTGAAGAATGGCATAATAGTGGCCGATTTCTGAACAAACAAAACGTTTTTTACGATTTTCAGTTTGCTGCTAAATACTTGATCGAGAAAAACTACACCAAACCTGAAAAGTATTTCAATGAAATATTTTTTTTTTTTAAAATACGTTTATTTATGATGGAATGACGATTTTCAGGCTCATCATTAATGGAGGATCGAATGGTGGATTGCTGGTCTGTACGTGCATAAATCAACGTCCGGATTTGTTTGGTTGTGCGATTGTACAAGTTGGGTAAGTTGTCGGGTGGACGAATTGTTTCTCTCTTATGCATTTGACATTTTGCAGCGTTATGGATATGTTACGTTACCATAAATTTACCATTGGACACGCGTGGATATCGGATTACGGCAGTTCAGAAGATGAAAAACATTTTCAAAATTTATACAAGTAATTTATTTTCTGCATTTTACACTATTACTTTATTTATTTATTTATTTTAACTTTTAGCTACTCGCCATTGCACAATATTCGCCGACCCAAAAATGGTGTTCAATACCCATCCCTTCTTTTGCTCACTGCTGATCACGACGATCGAGTTGTGCCATTACATTCTCTGAAATTTATCGCCGAGTTGCAACATTCAATAGGAAAAGATCCTAAACAGGTAAGAGAACAATTTAATTATTTCTGTACCCCGATAATGCGATAAAAAATAATTGAAACTGCACCAGCCACCAAATAACTCTGAATTTGTAACATTTTATTGTTCGAACAGCATAAGATGTTATAAATAAATAAATACAGTCAACACTGTCGATGAAACTAACAATAACTTAACCTAAACCAAGCGAAATTGGTTGTAGATGGTTAATAACATCGGTATTGTCACTGTTCACGCGCATAGCAGTTTCCTTAGCCACATCAATGTCGTCTTGACAAAAGCCGAGGAAATCCGTCGCGTCGTCTTTGACGTACACATCGTCGTCACACACGATATCCCCGTCCATGAACCCATCGATGATGCTTCGTTCAGTCAGTCTTTTCCACGTGGTGTTGACGCACTCCAAAATCTCTTTGCACGTGATTCGCGATTGAAATGCGTTACGAAACATTTCGCCAAGGAAGTCCGAATTATTCGAACCGTTCGGCACGTGGACGACGTCAGTGAGGCAGTATTGGGCGGCTAAGGATTGAAGAGATTCTTGGCCAAGCACACTGGTGATCGAAGAAACCAACAAACGATGGTTTTGGTATTCGCTCAACTTCCACACGTGTTTGAGCCACGATAAAATTTCCGGTTCCTCCGGATATCCTTTTTTTGCAACGAGGATGTGAACATCTGGTGGAATTTTGATGGAAGGCGGCAGATCTTGACCTTTAAAGATAACGAGCGGTTTCAATTTCGTACCGTCTGCTAATGCACACAAGACGAGCGTCACGTGTGACGTGTAATTGGATTTTAGGAAAGGCACACTGGTCTCGCTAACGATTCCAACGTCCATTAGCTGATAGTCGTGAATTGCGTGCAAAGAACGAATGTTTTTATGGAAGTCTGAGAGATCGTCGTCGTCTTCCTCAGCCGCACTGGCTGGACCAGCATCGTTGCAAGGATTCTCGTTGGTATTATCACTTTGTGTGTCAGTTTGTACAGTTTCTGTAGTGTTTACGTCTTCTACTAGTCCGTTTAAGTTTGCATCGGACGACGTGGCGTCGGGGTGCGATTGTTTGTATAACTCCATTTGATCGTTGACCCAGTTGTATAAATCTTGCTCTATTGAACAGCTCGTTTCGGTTAAGATATTGCCTCTCCCGTTCCGCCATTTGCGACTGTGAACCGCCAAGCACAAATCCTTCTGTTGGTGTTTCCATAATTGGACTGATTTGTATGAAACTTGAAACATGCGCGCAGCTGCGGTCATGGATTTCTTGATGCTGTATTGTACCACTTTAAGCTTGAATTCTGCCGTAAAACTTCGTCGATGTGAATTGTTCCGCTTGCCCATTTGCAAGTTTTTTCAAAATAAATAGCGCACTCGTGCAGGTTGTTGACCTTCAAAACTGTTAGGAAAAATCTTGTCTCGCTCACGACGCCATTGATTCGTGGGTTAGTTGCTCATCTCAGCGAGTTAAATTTGAGCTTGAGTGACGTCACAATTTGTTTGTTGGGTAAGTGAAGACTGATTTTAATGACGTCAGAAGTTCTCATAATTAAGTGCGTCTGCTTGAAAAGTTTTTACTACCATTTGTTTGTCTATTTTTAAATTAAAATATTATTGTTCTTATTTAATGTTTCCAGACTAATCCATTGATGATCCGGGTTGATATAAAAGCAGGTCACGGAGCAGGGAAACCAACCACGAAATTGGTATAAAGCAAGATTATCCGCCATTTTTAAAAATAAGTTTTCACGTTAAATGTTTGTTTTTACAGATCGAGGAGCATACGGACATCTATTGCTTTATAATTCAATCTCTAGGATTGGAATTTAAAGATTAAAGGGTAGAATAACTAAATTGTACTTTTGATACTGCATTGGTATTTATTTTTGGTTTATTTGTACCGTATCTCCACGCATTGTCAGTAAAAATGTATTACCTGTACCGATGAAATATAGTGGTAATTCGAAATCTATTTATTGCGCATTTATTTGTTACAAATTTAAATATTGATGTCCAAAATTGTCACTCTTTTTCGTGCTGGCATTTGGCGAAGTCGCACCTTCTGAACTGATTCGGGGCAAACTCAAAGATTGCGAACGTGTGTTTTTAATTTTCGCTACGATTTGCGAATTTGGGTGTGCAGTTATAATTCGAACGGGAATTGGTGGCAGCTTTAATTCGTGATTGATCTGCAAGAGAAAAAGTTGAAACGACACGTGCAACTGATTTTAAAACTATACTAATAACACTATATCTCACCTGAGTTGTGGTGCACTTCGATAACGAAGCTTGTTTTGACGAACAATTTGATTTTAAGTCTAAAACAAACACAATTCTTATGATATTTTACCTTGGATTGTAAATAACGGTCCAAAATATTTTGCAACTCGTTGTTTCGTACGCGTAAAACCTGGACGTCTAATTGCAACTTCTCTCTCTGAGCTAATACATTGCTGTTGAATATACAATTATATTTTTTAGTGCATTGAAATGGCATTTTCTCGGGAATCTTAACTGGTATTTCTCCAATGCTGGTATTATGGCTTTCCACAATCGAATGTGTTCGTCCGGAATACTCTCCAAATATAAATTCCAATATTTTTCATCATTTTCCTTGTTTCGAATTAATTGCTGGCAATATAGTGTTGGAACCTTTTCTACAATAGTACTAAAAATAATTATAAAACTAATTAAATGTTTACTAGTTTTTGACGTATAGATGATTACATACGTTACTTTTCGATGTTCATTCACAAACTCTCGAATTGCACGCAGAACATCGTTGATGCTTAATTGGTCTGGAGACATAACAGCTGGACGTGAAACTGTACTTTTCCGTCTGACAGACTTTCTTGATTGCGCCGAACTCTGAAGAGAGAAAAAACATTTAATTGGCTAAAAAATTTTTTAACACGCGTTTTGTATTATCAATTAACTGGAGACATTTCTTGCGATGATTTTTGAGGTGTCTCTGGATCTTTAGTGTGCTCTTGCGTTACGGCGAAGCGAGCAAAATATAGCGACAATAATTGCATTTCCTCTTCGGAATAAATACTTAAAGCCTGAAAGAAAAAATAGGAAATTAAAATTAAAACCAAAACTACGTCGTAATATTAATGTACTTACATTAAAGATCGTGCTGACTTTAATTAAATTTTTTTCGTTTTTGGGTAAACTGTTTACAATTTTCATAACTCGGTCTTCGACGAGGAAACCAGCTTGGTCGCACAAGAGCGCCATTACTCGCTTTATAATTAATTGATTGTGTATTTGCTGACCAGGAAGGATTGTTTTCCTAAAACTAGCTCTTCGAGCAGGTACTGCAAACACATTTGTCACAGATGTCTGTAAATTAATACTTAAAAATGAGTGAATTCTAATTTTTTTTCTTTTTAAATTACTGGTGGCACTGGAGGAACATGAACATGAACAGGAACAGGAACAGCGTCCGAATCAGTTTCAACTGCCTGAAAGGGAGCATCAGACATCAAGTCATCCTTTAGCTTTGGCTTGTCTTTTTCTTTTTGTGCAATTATTGCTTGGTCCTTTTGTAGTCTTTTGGCGGCTCCAGACAGCAAAAATTCAGTTTGCGAGTATCCTTGTAATAAAGCGCTTGTCTTGACTAAAAATGGAATTTGTGAAAGAAATTTTAGAAATTAAAAAAAAAAATTTGATACCTGCTTGGCGAGTTTTCGTTGTAATGTAGCTCGTTGGATCTAAAGCAAATTTTCCCCACGGGCCCACATTTTGCATGAAACTCCTAACAGCAAACTTATAATTTTTTTTTAGGAATTAAGAGAATTTAAATTCTTACAGAGCTGGCTCGGACCAGGGAATCGCTAAATATTGTTCGTGAATAATTTTATCCAATTTGAGCAAGCGAATTATGACACGTTTCATTTCCGCTTCGTTCATCTTCCACACGTCTCGGTATTTAGCGATATCCACTTTTTGAAAATGTCTAAATTCAAATCAAATTCATAAATTGCTAACTTGTAAGTGGAGTTTATTTAAAATGTACTTACGTGTACTTTTTTTCGAGATTTAATAATTGGTTTACAATTTTTTTGTAATCTTCGCTCAACTTTTGAGTTTCGTCTCTATTTATTAATATTAATTTTAAGCTTTTTCTTCTTTTTGGATATCTTATTTTTCTACTCACGAGCATTGTTTCTCCAGTTCGCGAAGTTTTTTCTTCAAATTTGCCATTGTATCATTCATTCTAATAAAATAATTTAATTAAATTTTAATCTTAACTAATCATTTCAAATTTACTTGGTTAGTCTCCTTTTTTGGTTACTTTTCATCACACTGTTTTCTTCATCTCGTTTTTTTAGCGTGTGATAATTGTATTCCAATTTCTCTTGATTCATTAAAACTTTAGTCTTCAGTGTTCGATATTCTACTTCTAATTGCTACGTAGCAAAAACAATTTCATATATACACATAATTCATTTTATAAACAAAAAATTCACCATAATATCAAGTTCCATTTTCGTTTTTAAAGAGTTATACTCTTGTATATCTTCTCTCCATTGCTTATCCAACTCCTCCTGACACTCATCTATCAATTTGCGCCTGGTCTCCACATAAGTGTCTTCTTTCTTATTCATGTTTAGCAATGTATCGTTCCATTTTTGTTGGTGAGCTTTCAAAATATCACGCCGTTCTTGCATAAATGCCAACTAAAATAAATTTAAAAAATCATGTTAAACAAAATATTTAATTCAATTTATTCGTTTCACACCTCCATTGCCTCCAATTCCCCTTGATAAACTCTTTTCATTAACTTAGCGTGTTCATTCATTCGCTCAATTACAATTTTAATGTCGTCCGCTTGTTTTCTGATGTTCAGAACAAACGAGGTTTCTTTTTCCTCCAATTCCTAAATGCAATTTACTCTTTAGTATATTGACTCTACCAAATTCCCCAAAAAAAAAACACATTTTTTAAGTGTTCGATTAAGCTGTTTTTCTCTTCAACAAGTGCCGAACAAGCTCGTTTTTGTTCCGTCAATTTCTTATACAAAATGTGGGGCACTGTGTGGTGGAATAAATTTTCCCACGCTCTTTCCACCTGATAAGAAAACAAAAGCAGGTAAGTGAATAAACTATTTGCGTTATTAAATAAGCGTTTTATACCTCGAGAAACCTTTCTTCGCCAGCTTTAGCTTCTAATTCGAGCTTTGCCGTTCGCTCTGCGATGACCGGTTTCTCTTTGGATCGCCATTCGAGCTCCCTGGCATCAACGGCTTTTTCCACATTGGTTGTCAATTGTATACCATCTCTAATTAATTTATCTAGAATCTTTCAATCAAATTGACTTTTTAATTACAACATTTTAGCAAAATTTTAAATTTTTTTTTTTTTACTTGCATACTGGTGTTGATTTGTTTTTGACTGAAACTTAATTTGGATTTATGATCTTCTCTTATAACGTGGGAGGATGAACTAAGAACGGAAGCAAACGTGGTTGAACTACTCGACTTCTGGGAACTGTAAACAAAACGAATTTATTTATTTTTAAATTCATCAATAATTAATAAATTAAAATTAGATTTTTAATTTTTTTTTTTCGTTGTATTTATTTACCTCAAAGGTTCAGTTCGTCTTTGAATTCGTATTCTTCTAGCTAAAATCCTTTCACTTGGATCAGATGATAGCACCGTAGGTTCCCCCGAAACTACCAAATTATTAGCCATTTCTAGTTTGGTTTCCAAAAGATTGGTAGGTGAATTTAGATGTGGACGGGTTGCTTAGTAACGATGACGCCGTACTCTCGGTCTCAGACATCTCGATTAATAGCTTTTCGAAATGAACGCCAGGTGTAATGTGAGCAGAACTTCCACTTCCTGTTTCGTGTTGTATGGTGGAAAGGAAGAGAAGACAAGATGACGGTATGTTAGTTGTATTGGTTTTAATCCGCATCCATCCGTAGTTTATAGCTATATTTTTTATCGGAAAAATGATGTAGATACATTATTTTACGTTAAATAATGTTAGTATCTGTTAATTTGTGGGATGTTAGAAAATTGGATTGATATGCGGTGCGTGTACTCTCGATAAAAAAATACAAAGAAGGAATAATTATTTTCTATGTTTAAAATGTTGTGAAAAGTTTGCTTTTATTTATGAAAATGTAACTTACGTTTTATTTTTAATTGTGGATATTTTATTTTTAGCAAGACGAGGAGACTAAACCTAATGCTGCGAAAAAACAAAAGGTAAAGCACATGGTCCTAATGAAAGGAAAAGAAAATTGTCTAATTTATATCATCATTTATATTTATTTATTTATTTATTTATTATAGCAAGAAAATGGCGAGGCCAAACCGCATGGAAAAAAGCTGAGGATGAAACGTGCGGCCGCCAAGCCGAAAAGCGACAAAGAAAAAAATCCAATGCGAGAGCTTCGTATTCGTAAACTTTGTTTGAATATTTGCGTTGGAGAATCCGGAGACAGATTGACAAGAGCGTCGAAAGTGTTGGAACAACTGGCCGGACAGCAACCAGTGTTTTCTAAAGGTTTAAAATGATAATAAATGTGTAACGGCGGTGAAAAATTGATATTTCCATTCATTACAGCTAGATACACTGTAAGATCTTTTGGAATTCGTCGTAACGAAAAGATTGCCGTTCATTGCACCGTGCGTGGAGCCAAAGCCGAGGAGATATTGGAAAAGGGTTTGAAAGTGAGTGAAAATAAACAAATTGTAGATAAATTTGGATGGAATAATTAAATTATTTTGTTTTTTGAATTATTCAGGTCCGTGAATACGAGCTTCGTCGTGAAAACTTTTCTGATACTGGAAATTTTGGATTTGGAATTCAAGAACACATAGATTTGGGAATTAAATACGATCCGAGCATCGGTATTTACGGTTTGGATTTTTTCGTCGTGTTGGGTCGGCCCGGTTTTAGCATCGCCCAAAAGAAGCACAGAAAGGGGAAAGTCGGTGTCAAGCACCGATTAAACAAAGAAGATGCGATTAAATGGTTCCAACAAAAAGTAAGTTGATTAGAATTGGATGTGTTAGCACTAGCATCGGCCACAAATGATGTAATCATGGTCATTTGTGGTTATATTTATTTAGCAGTGCAAAATCAAGTCTTATTTGTTTGCAACGCACTTTAATCTGAACGGTTTAAGTGATACTATTAAAAAAAGAGACATTTTTATCATTAGAATTTATTCGTTTTAAATATTTAATTAACGCAATTTTATTTTACAGTACGACGGAATTATTCTTCCAGGGAAGAGTCGATAAACGTTTATCTTTGTAAACAACAAAAAGTAAGTTAATTAGAATTGGTTGTGTTAGCACTAGCATCGGCCACAAATGATGTAATCATGGTCATTTGTGGTTATATTTATTTAGCAGTGCAAAATCAAGTCTTATTTGTTTGCAACGCACTTTAATCTGAACGATTTAAGTGATACTATTAAAAAAAGAAACATTTTTATCATTAGAATTTATTCGTTTAAAATATTTAATTAACGCAATTTTATTTTACAGTACGACGGAATTATTCTTCCAGGGAAGAGTCGATAAACGTTTATCTTTGTAAAGGACAAAAAGCTAATAAAAAATAAAATATAAAGAAATGTTCCATAATTTATTATAATCTATCTATAAAAATACACAAAATGGCGGAACGTGTCTGAACTTGTCGACGACCATTTTATTACGTCACTACCCAACCGATCGGGTTTATTTTTTGACCGGTCTTGGGATGAGGTCACATGATTCATAGGCGTGCCAGTCCGAAAAGCGGATCTGGCTAGATGGTCAGTAGGCCTACGGCTGCTCACGGAAATCCTTGCCTGGACGAACAAATCACATTAATCATATTTATTTCAAAATTTGTCCGATGAATTATGGCGGCATTCAAAACAACATGAACGGACATACGGCGATGTAATTGGCTCTAGTTTGAAGGTAAGATGCACAGACAATATAAACTGAAAAAGGTAATTTAACAAGATGAGGCACAGGTGGGAAAAGGTGTTAAGGAACCCGGCAAAGCGTTGTTTTTCTTTTAAAATTAAATTTTTGAATGGTAAAAGGTTATGCAGATAATATAGAAAACTAGATATGATGATAGAACTTGTTTAGTACGTGTTCATAATTTTTAGAAGCCGAAATTAGGTTTATTTTGTGTTTGTTACGAGTAATGACATTGATTCGAACACGTTTAATGAACCCAATTCAAGTAATGGAAATTCTAAGATCCGTTTGTATGAAGAAGTAATTTAATAATTTTCCAAACCGTTGCACTCGGGACTTTCATCTTTCCGCGAATTTTTAATGAGAAGATGTCGAAATCTCTTTCTAAAAGCGACTGGTTGAAACAATTAGGATTTCTATTGACGATTTGACTTGGGAATTGTTACCGTGAAATTTATTCCACTCGCAACACATTGCCATCGAACATCGTTGGGATAAGTCAACGGATGAAGGTATTTTTTTCTCCGTTATTAATTACTATGAAAACCATGGCCGACTTACTAATATATATATTGACCTGTAGAAACCATCTGTAGCAAATGCAGGTCAGTTATGATTTGTCTGAACCAAAAAAAAAAAGAGAGAGAAAGAAAAATATAATAGAATAAATTATTAGTTTAATTTATATCCGTAAAAGAGTTAATATTGATTGGGTCGTAAGAAAATTACAGGCGCGGTGAAAAGCTCGACTATAGACCTATTTATACGAGTCGGATCTAGCCTAGCCCCAAAGATTATTTAGTAACGTTTGACCCGTTAAACGTCGTTAATCGCAGTTGAGGCCTAATATTATTGACTCGGGCTCAAATTGCATTGAATTTTTGTTCCAGTTGAGCAAATCTTTTGCTCCATTGCCTTCCTTCTTACGATGTATATCAGAAAAATATACGGTATTATAGATACTTTAATTGTAAGCGTATAATAATATACAGAAGAAAAAATAATGTGGGAGCAAAACATTCAAAGAAATAAACTCGGTGAGAATTATTTTATATTAGTTTTTTTTTATTAAAAAAAAATGCATGTAAATGGTTCATTTTGCAAATGTTAGGTTGGAAGATGTCACCCTCGAAGTAGGTTTTAGGTTTTTGGGGGAAAAGAGTTGGGATTTAGGTGAAAAGTTTATGACTTTTGATTTATTTAGTGTGTTGGAAGGTTTTGTTTGTAGTTTAGGTGCATAAGATGTTGATATTGTTGATAGGAATGGTAATATCGATCATTTGCATATGTTCAGGGTTAGTGCAAATGTCATTGATTCATTAGTATGGAAGAATGGATGTTACGAACACAGCTGCTGAGGACTCAAGTGCGTAGTAGCTTAGAATGTGGAATATATGATTTTTTTTGTTAATTTTAATTTTTGTATGTATTTTGAGGATTTAAAATGCAAATTTCATTCTATTTTAATTTAAATTTCGGGTTTTGAATGTGTGTTAATGAAATAATTGTACTTTTATGATCCAATAAGGTCTGGATTTGCATTTTCTCATGGAAAAAAAGAATGGCTGGTTTTAGAAATTGAACATTTTATACGAGCTGTGAAAAAAAATTAACTGTGTTCCACTTTAAAAAGTGCTCGTGAACAATAGAGGAATGCAATTTAAAACAATAAAACGCATGGATTTCTCACACTATAGCACAACGACCTGAAAAAATTTAGCATTTCTAAGCATTAATAAATTTAAACACCTTTGCATACAATATAGACCGCTTCAACTTCGGTCTTTATAATCATTCTATCCCATTGTCTTGACGCTTGGACGTCACTAATTGAATTTTTAAACGCACCAAACAGGTGATAACATGTGGAGAAAATAAAAATAAAAATAAAAAATAAAAAAAAGTTGATGGAAATACAAAGGAAAGTGCACAATAAGGCTTATTTTTAGTCATTTTTCATTTTTTTTCCTTCACCTTTTGATCTTAGCATGGTCATCAGTGGAAAATTGCAGGTTTGTTTATAAGGACTCGTTTCTTCTAACCTTGAATTATGAATTATTATAGTTACCATATAATGATAATTGTGGAAAATGGGGTTTGAATGGCAAGGAAAACACAATTAAAGGAATCAAATATAATTTTTTTTCTTTTATATATATATGAAAATCGGATTAATGTTCAAAATGAAATGGCACTTGATTTTTCTAATGGTCGTTTCATTTTATTTGATATCTCGATAACAAACCTTGACCTAGATAAATCCTAGCCGGAGTTGTGACGACGAGATGCCAATTCTCACGCAGGTGCATGTCGGGAAATACAAACGTTGGAATGAATGAAGCACTTAAAGCTTTTAGTAATTTTAGTGATATTGAAAAGGACTTTTCTCTCGCACCTCCCGTCCCTTTGCCGTTGGTAATCATCACACTTGTTTGAATTGACCCACGAAATGGTAAAAAAAAAAAAATAATGACTCGTTTAGAACTTCTTTCGCTTCCTACTGTCTGTCATCTTGTCAGATTGGGGGTTATCTCTCGGTACAGTTGAATCTTGAGACGATTAGGGACTTGCCAAGGAACCCGGAAGTGTTTTTGAGGTTTTTACTCGAACTTTGAGCGCAACAAATGGATTTGGCGGAAAGGTTGCATTTTGGTTTGCTTGAAGAATTTATTTTTTTTAAGGTTTGTGCACATTTTGGCCATTTTCCAACGTTTTTTGGAAAATTTTCTGCTTGTTGAAGCAAGGAGTTTTGTTTTCGGATTATTATTATTATTATTTTTTTTTTGGGAACTTTGGAATGGGAATTCTGGATTTTCGAAACGAAACTAATTTTTTTTTTGTGTTTGTAAATGGGTCGTGGCTCATCACGTGATGATAAAATGTGGTCGTAAATTTTTTTTATTATTTTTTTTTGGAGGTAAGAAGTCTTCGGTGTGGTAAGTACCCACTTTATTATCGTTTTTTTTTTTTGTTTTTGTTGGGGTGTTTTAAGTGAAGTTATTTGAAATTGGTTTTCCGTTCGTTTTTTAATCTTAACTATGTCAACTTTAGAAATTCATAACATTGTTTAAGGCAAAGTGAAAGTAGAATGGGGTGTGGTTGTTATTGTGGGATTTTTTGAAGCAATCTAGGTTCTTTAAAGCGGCCTCGTGTTGACATGAAGAAAGAGTACTTGCTGCCCTTGTTACGTTTTCTTTAGAAAGTATAATCATTTTTTTTTATTTTTTTTTTAAATTAAAATTTCAAATTTTTACATTTATTAATGTAAAACGATACCAATTGAGTTTTTGCTCGATACTTTTTCTTTTCTTTTTTTTTCTTTTTCTTGAATAACAAAATCCCTCCATCCGAACGTGAAACCAGTTTTACGACACTTATAATTTCGTTTGCAATAGCGCTTTTACGTGCATCTATTACGATTCATTGTCTGTTTTTGTCTGATTAAAAAAAAGAATGATACTTCCTTATAAGTTTTCGGCACACTGTTCACCTCTATTGAGGAGTCATTGCACTGTTGGCAGCACTGATCTGTGTTGAACATCTTATTGTACCAAATGCACCTGCGCACATTTCTTCCTTTCAAGGATCGATGAGGAAGATCGGTGTTTTGTGATTAACTGAATGATTGGTTTTTACTGCTGGTGACATTTTTATGTAATGTGTAATTTTAATCCTGTGTTTATTCTGCGATAAGTTTTGTCATTTCTATGGAAATGGATTACGTAATGGTTACATGGTGGATTGTAATAAAAGATAATTCCGAGGTGTGATTATTATTATTTCGAAAAAAGTGTCATGAGGTTTTGGTTTTCTCCCTAATTTGATGCAATTTCGCGAAATGATGTCAGTGCTATAAAGTATAAACAAATTAAATTGGTTACCGAGTTTCCAGTTTGTTAGATTTTAAGGTAAGAATATGTACTTGATATATTTCGCTAATTTATAACGTGGTTAATTGGCTGAAACATGCTGAAATGTTGTAAAACGTGCAAATTATGGGCTTCGAAGGTGATTTTCACGTAACAAAACCACCACACCCTTTACCAAGTGAATGAATTCATTTATTTTTTATTCCTTATTTTTCCTTTTGTGGCTTTGATCTTTTTTCCTTTTGTGGCTTTGATCTTTTTTCCTTTTGCTGACTGCGTGCCAGACGTGTTTATTCCTTACGAAGGGAATAGCGAACTCGTGGCCTATTTATGGTCATGTGTAGTGCACGAATCGAATTGAAAATTCAGTCCGCATTTATAGTTAGTTGGATCTTGAATTAATAAAACAGAAAGTGAAATGTGTAATTATACATTTTGCTTGTGGTGGGAATAATTTTCAAGTTCCATTTCACTTTTTTTTTCTGGTCTAATAGGCCGTGAGCCCGTGATTGTGTGAGAGAATGATTTTATACTTCACATATACATCGAATACCTGTTTGTTTGTGTGTGTCACCTTTTGCTTTTGCTAACAAAAGCCCCTGAAGGAGGGTAAAGACCTCGTATAACGTGATCTGAATAATTTAAAAGTGCGATTTCTCAATCTAGGTTTATTATTTTAAAGGGTGATAGTTAGGAAAACCTTGGCATTGATTTTTATTTTTTTATATTTTATTTTGTTTTTATTGTTTTTATTGTTTTTATTTTTTATTTTATCATTTTGATGCTATCGGGGAAAGTTGTTCTCGTTTTATGGGAATTTGTGCTCGTTTGATAATTCAATTAAATTTATTTAATTTTTTTGAAGTTAAAATTTCATGTTTAAGGGTAATTAGGAAGTTCGTTGGTCCTTAATTTTTCTCATTGGAAACCTACAAGTTCACTGACATGTGGATACGTATCATGAAAAGAGAAATATAATATTTTTAATGATTTCACACCGTGGATCTAAATATTTACAATAAAAAAATTCTTTTATTACATAAACACAAAAACATAAAAAGGGAACTCTTTGAAATGTTTAATATTTATTACCTTTTGTTTTATTTGTAGAATTATAATGGAAACGAATAATTCTCAAGATTTTGCTGATTATTTCAACGAGTGTGTTATCATAGATCAAAATAAAGACGAATTTTGCATGGATGAAGACATAAATAAACTTACCACTGGTATGTAACGTTATAATTCCTTCGAAAGTTCTAAAGCCTTTAAGTTTGACATTATAATGTGTATATAAAAATGTCTTTGTCTTGGTTGGTAATTCGGTTTCCTTTCTTCCTTTTTTTGACTACGGTACTTATTTTCAGAAGGTGAATTTGAGGCTGAATTTCTCCGTAATGTGGGGTTTGAGTCTCTTGTTGCCAAAATTGAAGGTACATCTCTATTTTTATCTATTTATCATTATTTTTAATTTTTTTATTTTAATAATAATAATAATTTCCCACTTTTTGCCAAATTAATTTCTCACTCGAATCTATTTGTTGTGTTTTCTATTTCTTGTCGACCAATTAATTTGAAGAATGTAAGATAACCGTAAACATTTTTGATGTTTTCTACAAATTCCTTTGTTTAACTATTTGAAAATCTTAGATTTTTATTTATTTTATTTTTTTTTTGTTTTTCGTGAGAAAAACAGACGTTGGAGTAATAGTCAATTATTTAGTCGATCCGCTTCATCAATTTTAAAGTTTTAATGACTCGTTTCTAGCTGGTAAAGACATCGACGATGACCAATTTGCACCACTCTTCATGTCGTTGACAAATCGACAAGCTACTCTTGTTAAGAAAAAAATTACCACGCTCAAAACCACTGTCAGGAAACGGAAATGCCCAAGGAGCAAAGTGAGAGATGTGAGAGAAGTTTTTCCTCTAAACTGTGAGGTAAGGAAAAAAAAATTATCTTTTAAATGGGGCTTTGGTGCACAATTACACAGTTTGCAATCATTTGAGGTTAATAAGAATTATTATAATTATACTAGACGTGGGTCAAGGTTATGGTGGTATTTAATTTGTGATTTTTTTTTAGACGTCGAGCGGCGGAACGAGAAGTCGAAGTGCAACTCCTGATTCCTTGGATTCAATATCACCAACTGATTCCCCGCCAAGTATTTCTGATGATTCGTGGTTCCGAAGAGGTGCAAATGAATCGCCCACACCTAGTCAAGGGTACCATTCGAACACTCGAAGCAGTCCTGATGTAATGGACTCGACAAGTGTCGGACAAGAAGCAATTAATCCACGATGGGCATCGGATGTTTACAGGCGAAGCCCTGGAGAGTAAGTTTGTTTATTTTATTTGTAAATTTTAATTTAATTTTTGTGTTTTTTGAACTTCAGCGGTTGTTCGAGTCCGGATATTACGGAAAGGACGCCGGAATTTGTTCATATTTTCCGACCGCCTGTAACGAGAATAAATGGATACGGTATTAAGGATACGGTCGATGGTGCGCCGAAAGTATCGCGATCTGAATCGTTTCTTCGATATCGAAATCCTACTTCGTACGATATCGCAGGGCAGCATCGACATACCTTTGAGGTGGCGTCAACTTGCAGCTTGAACTCTGATAGTGGTGAATTTGATGTTTAGTTTATGTTTGGGAAGGTTTGTTTATTTATTTTTTTGTTTTGTTTATGTGTAGGGATTGAAGCTTTGTCATTTCAACTCAGAGGTTCGTTTTACCATCACGGGGCGAAACAAATTTTGTCGTATGTTTCCGAGTCTGACATCTCTTTAGATTGGAGAGATGATAATGTAAATTTAAATCACTGTTTAAAAATAATAGAAGATAAAATTTTATATTTTTGATTACAGGATTCGGACTGGGGATTTGAAAAGAAACGGGAATTGTTAAACGAAGATGATTTACCGGTAATTTTTAATGTTAATTTGTTTCAAACTTTGAAAATTGATTATTTATGTTATTTTTTGTGTTATTATTAGGATATGGTATTAGTAGGAGGGAAATTGGGAGTTACGTGTATCGAAGATCTCAGTGCTGAAGATATGACAAAAATTCGCAGTTTGGTGCTGATCGAGTTGTCGGCGTTATTTGATCAGTACAATATCCACTATAGTCGAAGAAAAGGTGTGAAGAAGAAGAAGAAAGATGCCGAGAATTGTGTTTTTAGTGTCCCACTAACAACTTTGTTGGAACAAGACAAAAAGATTCAAGTTGAATGCAAAATTCCTTTGATAGTCAGAAAGGTTAATTTGTTGTTATTATTCGCTATGTTTAATGGTGATACTGAAATAGTTTTGTTCGATTATGATTAGATTTTAAACCATTTGGAAAGTGGTTTGTCGGAAGAAGGGATTCTTCGCGTGCCTGGAGTGGTCGCGAAAGTGCAACATCTGAAGAAAGAAATCGAGTTGAACTTTTATTCATCACCTGGTTTGGTTGATGTTGCACTCAGGGAAAGTTCGATTAACGATGTTGCGGCATTGATTAAACAGTTTTTGAGAGATTTACCATTACCTCTTCTCACGAATGAATACATGGATGCATTTATTCAAGTTGATAGTACGTGTGTCTCCTTTCCAAGCCTTATTTGCTATTTTAATATATTTATATTTATTAAAAGAAATTACGGAAAAAACGGATCAAGTTAAAGCCTTGATACTTCTAGTCTGTCTTTTACCCGATGTTCACAGAGATACGCTTAAAGTATATTTGTATTATTCTTGATAGTATTTGAAAAGTATTGATTTGTTGGTGTTTTTTTTGCTAGGCTTTCTTGGATTTTTTGGTGAAGATTACACTTTATGAGTCTGAAAATCGAATGAGTTTGCAAAATGTGGCCATGATCATAGCACCAAATTTATTTATGCCCAAGAAGCACAAAAAGAATTCGGAGAGAGATTTGGCATTTGAAATCAACTTGGCAGCTATAACTTGTCGGATTACTAAAATGTTGATCAAGTACAAAGACATATTAATGACGGTATTACGGAAAAATTATATTTCGAGTTTATATTCGCTAATATTAATGCGATCAATTTTTATTTAGGTGCCAAATTTTTTAGTTCAACAAATTAGAAGACAAAATGAAGAATCCATGTACAGGAGAAGAGGAAGTAAAGAGAATTGGAAATATGTAAATAATATTTTGATCGGATTATGCAACATTAGAGAGATTTTTATTGATTTTTTTTTATTAAAAGGGGAAAAAATTTAATGGAAAGATGAAAAAGACGGATATTTACAGACAGATTAATAATGAAGTAAGTCTTTGATTTAATTAAAGAAGTAATTTTGTCTAATGCAGTTTTATTAGGTCGATTTTCAAGACGGTATAATCCGAATAAATGCTCTACAGTTTGGAAAATACAACGAACCAATCAAATTAACTGAATCAACAACGGGTCGAGATGTGGTACTTCAAGTTATCAACCATGTCAATCAACATCGTCACGAGCACAAGGCGAAAGGACGAAAAGATGTTTGGAAAAGGTGCTTCTCTTTAAAAAAAAAATTATTTAAACAGTTTGGAATAAGTTATTTAAATTTATTAATTAGAGCGTTATGTGAAGTGAGTCCGAGTGATCGCATGATGTGTTTTTTAACATCGGTCGATGATGCAATTAAGAATCACGCTTTATATGAAGTTGGAGGCAATATTGGTAATTGAATTAATGCGCACGATGAAAAAAATGATTCCATAATTCATTTAATTTAATTCCAGGTGAAAGACGAATAGATCCTAACGCGCACGTAATGGCGGTGTACCAGCAAAATCCAAACGCGGAATGGGAAGTTCGTTGCCAGCATTTAACAAGTCAGCCAGTAGTTAAAGAAATTATTTTGTTATGAAGAAAATGTTATTTGCCAATTTACAAATGCTCAAATTTTTGTTTTTTTCTAACTGATTTATTTTATATTATTAATTTTTCTTCATTACTAAAATACAGTAATTGACGTGAAATGCTAAAACACTAAAAAAAAAACAAAGAAAAAACGTATGGGTTCATTTTAAGATATACTTTTTATTGCATAATTTTAAGTTAAAAAAAAAATAAACAAAAAACAAATCCGTGTAAATATGTAAATATTCAACAAATATTGTATATATTGTTTGAAATTGTAATAAAAATTACAATATAATAAATACCCATTGCAACAAAAATCACCAGAAAAAAATCGTATACCATAGTTACGTATAGATTAGGTAATAGTGGATTCACAGAACCCTATTTGGTAACAAAATGCTCATTACGAGTCCTTATTTAGCCGTAGTCGATAACTGATTAGCTAAATGGTACAAATGTAAAATATTACAAGCAATTGCAACGATATTTGCAACTGCAGCTACATTGTGCAGCCTCTTAAAGCATTTCTTAAGAGGTCCGTGAAGGGGACATTGGTTTGCTCGTGTCGACTCCTCTCCACCAACTCCTTTTAAGATTGAAAGAATGGGAGGGACTAAGTAGAGCCACGTGATCAGTTCACTGAAGAAACAAACGCACAAAAGCACCACCTGGAAAGAATTTTAATTTAAAAATTAATTTTTATTTTTGCGATAAATATTTACTTGTGTTTGTTCTGTCGATTTGTTGATTCTTTGTAAAAATGTGTTGACAGTGATAAATGATAGGGCGGTGTTAAGCAGGAAATATCTGGGGAAAAGCTGTTCTTGTACCAATCCAAATGTGTGGCGCGGTACGGTTAGAAAAAGGATAATTCCTGTTAGTAAATATATCGGACAAATTAAAATATAAGGAAGTGAGGCATCATTAAGAAATTCTGACCTGAAACAAATGTCATCCACAATTGAGCGCCGAAGTGAAAGGCGAAACTTGCCAAGTAAATGAGGTTGAGAAATGGTGATGGCGATGAATCTTTCGGAGAATCATTTGCAATTATGGAGCAGAAGTAGAGAAGAAAGAGTAAAACAACTATATGAGCTGGTTGGTTTACCTTGAAAATGGAGCTGGAATGAAATGATTTTTGTTAGAAACGATCATAGATTTCAACATGTGCTTAAATAACCCCCAACGAGTTCGTTTGATTGAAAAAATAGGGTCGTGCGATTGGAGATTAAAAAGTGTCTCGTTTTCTAAAATAAAAAAATTAATTTTGACATTTTTTTCAGGATGCGCGGCATCAAGGTCAATTTTTTTTTTAATAAAAAGCATTAACTGATGCAATATGTCAATAAGACAGTTGTAATTCAATTTTTAAAAAAAAGAAAAGACAAATTCAGGTTCAAAATTCTTTTATACCGAAAGATTGCGTCGGTATTACATCATCCAGTTCTCATTCTTTTAAGTTTCATTTTTAATGCTTTTAGAAAAGGATGCTGATGAATAGATACTGTGATTTTTATTTTCATAATAAAAATATTGAATTAATACTGTGAATAGCAATATTTTTATTTATAAATTGATTAATTACCACACGGAGAAACAAATCGGGGACAGAAATGGAAAGTTTTGCAGTTTTTTGGAGAAAAAATTAAATTTTTTCTTCACTTATTTTAAGCTTTTTTTGAACTTTGTGCGTCAAAAATATAAAGGAAAAAAATGTAAAGCGTTTATATCTCTTACCTGAAAGATGTGACATGACTTTTCTTATCATCGGATGCATTTTTCAATAACTCTTCACGGCATTGTTGCATAGTAAAAGTCGTTGTCATAGTAAAACTCGGTATACCCAATTATTTACATCTTCTCACCTTTATAGTGCCCGTCTAGCACGTGGTCATTGGAGGTGTGTCTCTGGTCACATGTCTCGCCTGATGCTTGCGTCATTATTGAACTTCAGGGATGAATACTGACTGGTTAAATTTTCTATTTTCTGCTTATTGTTTTGAGCAGACACTAAACAAACTTTATGGCTTGCTATATATAATATAAATTGGATCTATTTTTAGCTGAATATTTTTTTCGCGTTAAAATTAAATTAATTATTATCTGTATCTAATAATCATGAATTTGTAAATTCAATCCGACAGAAATTGAAGTTCTTTAGCGGAATTTGATACTGATTTGTAAACTTGAACTTGAGGAGTTATCAAAACACAATATTTGCACAAATGTTGCCAATTTGCTGTGCAATTTCGGTTGCGGCTGATGTAAGAGTTTCCAGTTTTAGACGGCAAAAAAAGAGAAATATTTCAGACGAATTTCCTCGCTAAAAGTTATTGAACTTACGGTGTGTGAATGGGAAATGATGCAATACGTGTTAAACTTACTACACTATCGACTCCCGATCCAAGGACAATTTTTGGCGGGAATGTGGAATTCCATTTCTTTTCTTTTTATATTTTTGGCATTCTTTCTGTCCTTGATCTAAATATTTCAATTAACGTTTACAAATTTATGGAATTTTGCATAGTTTTGTGTAGTTCATAACAACAGTTAGCCACTTGGAGCTTAAATTAGCCTAAATGTTAATTTGGTCCCATTAAAATTCGAATGACATTCTGCATTTTTTTGTTCAATATGTGACGTCAAATCGCGCCTCCAAAATGAGCCAATCGGAAGGCTTATTAAAAGACACGCCACTTTGGACAGTCACCTTGTAGTTGACAGGTGAGAAGATTAATTTACTTACTACGTGGATGGCATGGTTTAAGTAGAATAAATCAACTACACTATTTCAAATTGGAGACAAATTCCACTGTGAAACATGAACACGAAGAAAAATGACAAAAGGGGCTTGTTCTTGAAGGTTTTTTTTACCGAACCTGGATTCTTGGTTTTACATAATTTCTCGCTCTGAGATGCAGAAATTGGCGGAGACAAAACAATTTAGACTTCAGGCTTTTTTGTGCAACAGAGAAAAAATAAATTCTGGGTATTTGCATATTAGAACCGCGGTTGGTATTTTGCAGTTTATTATGTAAGTTCATGATTTATTTATATTTAACATTAATACATTTGGATACATGAGTTTTACAAAGTGTTGGAGGTAGAGATGAAATAAATCTGTTTAGAACAGATTGTGCCAACAGGATCGGTCGAATTATATAATATATTTCATTTGTTTAAAACCACAGTACAATGATCCGTCTTGGAAAATTGATTTCAACATTTAATGTTTGCAGAAAAAGACGTTTAAAGTTGTCATTAAATTATTATTTCTGTGTGAAAGTTAAATTTACTTTGTTAATGAAGTGCAGCAAAGCTCCAGGGGCTGAAGATAAACCACACGTCGATCAATGGTTGAAATGCGCAGATTTTTCTAACAATTGTAGTATAACGTTTCAATAAAATGCTAAAATAAGTGTTATTAAATTGCGATGAGTTAATTTCAAGTTAATTTCGTTTGCGCAATTAAAATAAAGTGACTATATGGTACTTAGAAAAAAGGTGATTTCATTCAATTTAATTGAAACTTTTAGATAACATATTTAACGACTAAAAAATGTTTTTCGGAAGTTGTGTCATGATTAAAACGTATACTGCTCATAAAGATTGTTGAATTTATCATTTAGTTGCCGTAGCAATGTAGATAAAGTTATTTCTTTTTACTAATTATGACTCAGTTTTTTATTAACAAGTTATTTGTGCTTAATATTTCACTTCAGTTCGATCTGAAAGCACCATGAATAACAAATCAATGATATTCTGCTTATTTTTTACCATCCTAACTCAAGTTACCGTGTCGATACCCATTCTAACCAGGGTTAAACATCAAGCTGAGACACTTGTTTTAGTTGCCATTAGACATCCTGAGGGCGATGTAAAAACTTATCATATAATTTCAAATTTTTCGTATGGTATGTAAAAATATCACAGAACTAAAAAAAATATATTTTTTAGGTTGATTTTAATAATAACGGCGAAAAACTATACATTTACGCCATACTCAAGTTTGGATCATCGCCAGCTATCAATGCGACTGTAATCGCTACTTTAACGCCTGCGAAAAATGCCGGTTTTACTGTTGCGTTATTTGACAACGGAAAGGGAATTGATAACGATCCAAACGATGGCACGTATTCGGGTGTTATTGAGAATTGTCAGACACCAGGACGGCATAGTATTATCTATACAGCAGAAGCAGTTCACCCCGATTGTAATCCGGCCCCGCAAACCAACTGCGAATTATTTCGCCGGAGTTATAATGGTGGGTCCGTTAACATAAAAAATTGCGCCATTGGTGGTCAGTTGTCTGGTCATGGAGTGCTAGATTTAGAAGTACTCAATTCTGATAAATCAGATTCCATAATTACTATAAAGTGGACTGAAGGATGGAAAGATACAACAAGTGAGTTGTTTATTCGTTGGTTTCTTTAATTGTTTTATTTTATAATAACGATGCAAAAATCGTTTCAGTTGTAGCCTACGATTTGGTTTACATTAAATCAACAACAACCGGCAATGTTGTCCAAGAATGGGTTGATCATGGAAAAGTTTTAGTAAATCTTATGCCCGCGCAGCCAATACAGACCGAAAGGACGTCTCGGGTCGATTTGTCTCATTTAAATGGAGAAATTAAAATTGCAATTGTTGCACGAAGTTTGACTGGCGATATGGAAAAGTCAAACATCAGATCCGTTTATATCAACGACGTCACTGAGTCCACAGTCGAACATATTGATGTCACTACGACGATAACTACCGGCAAGGATATAATCACGGAGGGTACAACTGATGAAAGTTTATCAACTTTATCAACAAGTCAAGTAGATGAAATAACAATTGATTCGACATTCGAAGCTGCCACTCCCTTTAACGATACAAATAAATCCGGTTCTGAAGCCTGGATTTTTATAGGCATTGGTATTGGTTGTTTGTTTGTAATCTCTGGAATTGTTGCATTAATCATTTTCAGGAAAAACAGAAAGAATGCAAATTGTTAGATGAAATTGATGTGTTACTTTCTGAAAACAGAACAATAATATTTATAATTTAAATATATTTATTGCATTATTAATTTTAAATAGATGTTTTACAGTGTAAAGTATTTCGTTAATTTACATTTATAACACAAGTTTCGACTTATTAGTTAAGTTGTTTACGACAAATGTAATATACTGCAGTGTTTTAATTAAACTACTTCCGTGATGGCGCTTGTACAGACAGAGTTTTTCCTTTTATCTCCAATCAATATCTCCAACCAAGAATATAATTTGAAAAATTACATTTTTAAGTATTTAAATAATTTAAATAATAAATCTGGAAATGAAGACATAAACTTTTTTTTCACAAAATCTATTGAGGAAAACCATGATGCTGTAATCCAAGCATGAACAAAAATTAACTCGTTCGTTCAAGCGAATAATATACATCCTTGGTATTAACAATACTACGTAATAGGATATGAAATACCGTTTTGTATTCTCTATTATAGATAGCACCAATTCTATCGTCTCGACTATAAGCACAATTAACATATCAAGTATTTTCATCGCTTTTCTTAGGAGCTGAGAGATACGGCATTGTAAGTAAGTTAAGATGAATTATTGCAAGACTTTTAGTACAAGTTAGCTAAAGTTTGTAAATTTTTTAAGGAGTGAACGTACAGAATATAGAAGACAAGAATGCGGCTTTTTTTTGGTTCTTATTTACAACTACTTAAAAGAAATTGAATCTTAATGTGATCATGGAGGAAGTAGATTTAACTGCACTAACTCAAAGTAAGTGAGAGAAAGGAATGTTTAATTTATTTTAATTAAAATCAAAAATTGTTTTTAAATTATAGATTTCTTAGAAAACAGTTCTCTCCAAGAAGGAATTGTACAAATAGGTAATTATCAGAACTTAGAAGGTTATTTACTATCGTTGCTCTGTATTGTGCTGGCAGGCAGTAGTGGATGATAGAACGGTGATCTGATTTAAAGTGTTTGCTTAAATTCTGCTTATTGTATTGTTATTGTATAAACGAATAAATGTGTTAAATTTTCAAATGTGAGAGTGCGACTTAATATTCAAGAAAATTTGTGCGTTATACAAGTAGACTAAAAAAAACGTATTTTGTAGGTAATGAAAATTCTGTCACCATCTGTATAACATCTAAGGAAGTAGAAAACTGCAATGACGACTGTGGTGCGTAAAGGCCAGCTATATTATAATATGTTTATAAGATCTAAGCAAAAATTGTTAGTTCTACAAAATCATAGAATATTTCTTTCTATAAAGCCAAGACACTTGAATTCGCACTGAAAGAAATTTATAAACAACTGACTCTGCCGAAGTTATCATGGTTGGACGAAGGAATGGATTTGGCTCTCAATACTTTTTACATGGAATTGCAATTAGACAAGGATAAAAAATTGATCAAGTTAGAAGATTTATTTAATTGCAGTTGTAAATGCAATCGATTGTTAATCGAAAGTAAACCTGGCTATGGCAAGACAACACTCTGCATCAAATTGCTGTACGATTGGGCGAATGATGCACCTTACACTGAGCAATTTAATCTGGCCTTTTTAATCCCTCTTAAAAATTTGCCCGAAGAAGAGATTGAGGGTGGATTAGCTGCCATTCTTCCAGATTGTGGGATTGATAAAAATCGTTTAATGGACGTTATTATCAAAATGGGGGATCGTGTTTTGATAGTACTCGATGGATTTGATGAGTTAAGCCAAAGTCATAGGCAAAGTGTTCTCAGGGTGATGTATCGTCAAAGGTTTTGCAATGCTACTGTAATTCTAACTACCAGAGTTGGCGAATTTTATGTGCAGGCTGAAGAGTTGGAAAATATTTTCGGTACTGCGGCATTTAAAAAAGAATTTTCTAAAGTTAAATACACAATCACGGGAATAAATGAATTCGAAGTGAGCAAATTTGTTAACAATATCAGTCCACACTGTGACGTTGAACGTCTGAATAGATTGGCTAAGATTAATCCCGAATTGTTCCAATGTCCCCTGTTTGTCATTATGTTTGCATTTCTCTCCTCCTGCAGTGAAAATATTGACGAGTTGAATACCCAAACGAAACTATATTGCTCACTGTTTAACTGCATCATAAAAAACAATCTTTCCAGAGATAAGAAGTGTTTCTCTACGGATTTTAACATATTTGATATGGAAGATAAGTCGTCTGACAGCATAAAAGTAATTTTACACGAATTTGGATACTTTGTTCGTTGGAATTCTGGAGGTGTGTTTAAATTGCAGTTTGAAGTTTGTCCGTTGACTGAAAAAGTGTACAACCTTGGTTTTCTTGTAAAGCATCAAAAACTGTCATTATTCAAGACAACGTCCCATTTTGAAGCATTTCATAGATCTATTTTGGAGTTTATTGTCGCTTATTCCCTCTGGTTCGAATGTTCAATCGTCAAATTTGAGCTGACTGTAGAGATTATAATGGGACTTGTTTGTGTCTTCAATCAACAAAACACACAAACTTTGCCCTTTTTAATTGGTTTGTGCGAAGGTCATTTGTTTCAGTTTATTAAGAATACGAAAAAATATATCAGTCTTTACTCGAACGTGGAAAAATGCATATGGGAATTGACCTTTCGCAATATTTTGAATGCAAATTTGTTACGAGAGTTTTGTGAATTTATGCCCTTTCATTCATACGCTTCCTCATTTAGTGCAGAGGATTTGGAGTTTTCTATCGTTTCTGGCCATGTTAAGAAAGTGTGTATTCTTGATGACGAAGATGTGGTTTTACCAAACGTTTTAATTCCACAACTGCGCTTGATTGTGACTGCTGGAGGTAAAGTTGCGGACCAAAATTTTTCATATCTAGAGAATGTGAATTGTTGCAATTTTATTCTCGATTTTCAGTTCGAAACTATCGATTTTCACATTTTTCAGATGTATTTACAAAGTTTTAAAGTCATTCACAGCAAGAGAAATACAATAATTAATTTAAATTCGGAAACACTCGATAAATTACCAGCAGATTTTAAGCTTGGAGGAATTAAAATTGATCAGGTCAAATGTAAATTAGCAGGAAAAGATGTCAAGGAATTCGAATGTGTCGATCGTTTTACAACCGCCCTCAAAGTAGATTCGTTAATAAAATGTGAAGTTCTGGAAAACACATTTACAGGTCGAAACACGTTAATCGACATATTCGCAGCATTGCCTACGTCTGCTGAAGCAGTGGTTGTGGTTAAATGTTGTGAGCGTGTTGTTTTTAATGTTAAGGATTTGTCTGAGGAGGAGAGAAAAGAATGGTACGAAAATGTGAGCAAAGGCATGGTTACTTCGAGTTCAGGTTATAAACAGATTAAATATTTAAACGTAAATACTTTTGATCGAGATACATTGGCATCCATTTTAAAATTTACATCGGCATCCATATTGCAATGTGTATTTGAGCATTTGCTTAATGCCGTTGCCACACTGCCATTATATTGGCCTGGTTTTGTCCACCTTGAGGAGTTGAGTCTCATTTTAACTGAAGACCAGAGCCCTAATTTTTGGGTAAAAATATTAAAATTTAAAAATTTGAAGTGCTTACAACTGCAAATGGTGGAGAGATTCGAGGCACTTAGTCACGTTAATCCTCTCTTAAATTGCATTTTATCATCATCTGTTACTCATTTGTCCGTTCGTGCGTGGGTCAAAGATGATTTTGAATTTCCGATTTGTCTCATTAAAAATTTTAAAGAATTGTGTTTTCGGAAAGCATCGTTTGCATTGAATACAGTTAGCATTATAAGCATTTACAGATTTAACCATGCACTTGTCACTGATCTATTAGAATGTGTCAAGTTGAAGCTGTTACTCACAGTGCAGTTTATTATTAATCCCGATGATTGGGCTGACATTGTGCGCAAATCTCATTTTGATTTTTCGATTTTTCGTCTGGTATTTCATGAGTTTGATTTATTTAGCGACCAGACGGAAATCCCTAAACTTCCCATCCAATTTTCAGAGGTTTATGATACAACGATAAACATTTTGTATATTCAAGTACAATTGAAAAATTAACTTAGCGAATCTCTCATTTTTAATGGATAAAATTTCAGTAGTCAGGGACGGATCTACATCAGGGCAAATAGGGCTTGAGCCCAGGGCCCCCAAGACACAATATTCGACTATATATACATATATATATATATATTTTTTTTTTGATAAATGGTCCCCGAAAAAACCTCAAGCCCAGGGCCCCCAAAAAGCTAGATTTGCTCCTGTAAGTAGTTGTCCTTTTATTTGTTATATATAAGTTATATATAATTAATTAAGTAATGTAATGTAAAGAAAAATTATTTTTTTGAAAATAAACACAATTTCTGGTAACACATATTTCTTTAAATTTTTTTCTCTAAATTTATAAATAGGTATTATCAGAAAAAAAAAGTTATTTAAATAAACCCTCCAGCATGAAATAAACCATCCAAAAAAATTCAGGGAAAACCCAATGAGGAAAAGTATGACATCATGTGATTAATCATGACCGGAAATTAGCTGAGTATTCTCTTATTACACGTGGTACAGCCACACATGTCGTTTCAACACACAAACATCCAAAACGATCGTCTACGAGCTGGATTTTTACAGCAATTTGAAGTGTTTTCATGTGCTTTTCACAGAGTTCACACATGAGATTGTAGGTAGGTTCTGACGTATTATTATGAAACTTTTGGTTGATGAACTTTTGATAAGACTAGACGAGAGAGAGATGACAGTGGTGTGATTGATTGAAATTTAAACTAACATTGCCCGCTGTAATACACAGTTGTCAGCTAAAATATATCTATGTTTAATTAGGAAAACGATTAAAAGAAAGCAAATAACCTTTTGAGCGTAGCTGTGTGACTCAGGCGAAGGAACTGGGCGAGGCTCTTTTGTTTGTTTGGTTGTTACTAAAACGCGCGCTCAGAGTTTTCGTGTTATTATATTTGTTATACCATTGTTTTACCTGACAAGTTGATATTTATTTACAGCTCACATTTGTACACATAAGTGCTGCTCTTTCTTTAGTCGATATTTTTCTATCTACGTGTTTAATATTATTGCGATTTTTTCATGGCTGCGGAAACCATTAGGAAGAAAAAGGAAATGAAATCTTATTGATTATGGACGAGGTTGCTTTGGATTTAGCTGCATCAATTCAATGTAAGTAACTAAAAAAAATAGTATTTTTAAGTTTTTAAATTAAAACCCAACTTCCTTTTTAAATTTCAGACTTATTAGAAAACGGTTCTTTCCAAGGAGGAATTCTACAAATTGGTAATTATCAGAACGTGGCAACTAGAACTTTCATTTACTAAATATTTGTGTGTACGGTGCTGGTAGCTGGTGGCGGGTAACAGAACAGCGATTGTGGTGCTTGGAGACCTTGAACCTGGGTACGGGCATGGGCATTAAATGGAGGCCCACCAGTTTATTGTTTTGAATATCAGTAGGGCAGTCGATCTCGGGATCGAAACAGATTGAGAAGTTGATTATTCAAAAAATACAGCATGCTTCATGAATAAAGAGATGCTGGATGCTATTCGCACTTAGATCCTTATCCCGACCTTAGTGCCCTCTACTAATTAGTGGCTCTAATTGATAAATATTTTTTAGGAAATGAAAATTCTGTTACCATTTGTACGGGTAATGAGGCGGTAGAAAACAGCAGTGATGATTGTGGTACGTACAATTCATTTACAAACGAAATAATTATTATTCACAAAATGCTGTTAATAATTCTTTCTGTATAAAGCCAAGGAACTTGAATTCTCATTGAAAGAAATTTATAAACAACTGACTCTGCCCAAGTTATCATGGCTGGACGAAGGAATGGATTTGGCGCTCAATACTTTTTACATGGAATTGCAATTGGACAAGGATAAAAGATTGATCAAGTTAGAAGACTTATTTAATTGCAGTTGTAATTGTAATCGACTATTAATCGAAAGCCAACCTGGCTATGGCAAGACAACACTCTGTATCAAATTGCTGTACGATTGGGCGAATGATGCACCTTACACTGAGCAATTTGAACTGGCTTTTTTAATTCCTCTTAAAAATTTGCCCGAAGAAGGGATTGAGGATGGATTAGCTGCCATTCTTCCAGATTGTGGGATTGATAAAAATCGTTTAATGGACGTTATTATCAAAATGGGGGATCGTGTTTTGATAGTACTCGATGGATTTGATGAGTTAAGCCAAAGTCATAGGCAAAGTGTTCTCAGGGTGATGTATCGTCAAAGGTTTTGCAATGCTACTGTAATTCTAACTACCAGAGTTGGCGAATTTTATGTGCAGGCTGAAGAGTTGGAAAAGATTTTCGGTAGTGCGGCATTTAAAAAAGAATTTACAAATGTCAAATACACAATCACGGGAATAAATGAATTTGAAGTGAACAAATTTGTTAACAACATCGGTCCACACTGTGACGTTGACCGTCTGAATAGATTGGCTAAAATTAATCCCGAGTTGTTCCAATGTCCCCTGTTTGTCATTATGTTTGCATTTCTCTCCTCCTGCAGTGAAAATATCGACGAGTTGAACACCCAAACGAAACTTTATTGCTCTCTGTTTAACTGCGTCATAAAAAATAGTCTTTCTAGAGATAAGAAGTGTTTTTCTAAGGATTTTAACATATTTGACTTAGAAGAAAAATCGTCCGATTGTGAAAAAGGAATTTTACAAGAATTTGGAAAATTTATTAAAAAGTCAGGTGGTGTGTTTAAGTTGCAGTTTGAAGTTTTTCCGTTGACTGAAAAAGTGTATAAATTAGGATTTCTGGTTAAGCATAAAAAAATGTCACTATTCAAAACCACGTCACATTTTGAGGCGTTCCACAAATCCGTTTTGGAGTTTGTTCTAGCTTATTCACTGTGGCTTGAATGTGCAAGGGTAAAATTCGAGCTGACTCAAGACATTTTAAAGGGAATCATTGGTATCTTTAATCAACAAAAAAGTGCTCAAATTTTGCCTTTTTTTATCGGTTTGTGTGAAAATAACTTATTTAAGTTGCTTGATTATTTAAAAAAATATATCAGGCTTTATTCGAACGTGGAAGAATGCATATGGGAATTAATTTCTCTCAATAAGTTGAACACTAATTTGTTACGAGAGTTTTGTGATTTTATGCCCTTTCATTCATACGCTTCTTCGTCTAGTGTAGACGAATTAAAGTTAAATCTTGTTGCTGGCAGTGTTAGGAAAGTGTGCATTCTTGATGATGAAGATGACGTGGTTTTACCAAATTTGTTAATTCCACAATTGCGCTTGATCGTGACGGGTGGAAATAAAGTTGCCAACCGAACGTTTTCATATCTAGAGAATGTGAATTGTGACAATTTTATTCTCGATTTTCAGTTCGAAACTATTGATTTTGACACTTTCCAGACGTACTTTCAAAGTTTCCTAGTAATTAACAGCAAAAGGAATATAATAATTAATTTAAATTCGGAAACATTCGATAAATTGCAAACAGATTTTAAATTTGGAGGAATTAAAATCGACCACGTCGAATGTAAATTGTCTGGAAAAGATGTCAAGGAATTCGATCGTTTTACTCGTTTTACAAACGCACTCAGAGTACACTCACTAATAAAATGTGAGATTCTGGAAAACACATTTACTAGTCGAAACTCTTTAATTGACATATTTGTGTTATTACCTACCTCCGCAGAAGCAGTGGTTGTGGTTAAATGTGGAGAAAGAGTTGTTTTTAATGTTAAGGATTTGTCTGAGCAGGAGAGAAAAGAATGGTATAAAAATGTGAGCGAAGGCGTGATCACTTCGAGTTCGGGTTATAAACGGATCAATTATTTAAACGTAAATACTCCTGATTGTAATATATTGGGGTCCGTTTTAAAAGTTACATCCGTATCAACATTGCGGTGTTTATCTATGCACTTACTGAATGCGTTTGACACGATACCATCTCGCTGGCCTGGTTTTATTCACCTTGTAGTGTTGAGTCTCATATTAAGTCAAGGTCTGAATCCTAATTTTTGGAGGAAAATTTCAAAATTTCGAAATTTGAATTGTTTGGAATTGCAAATGATGGGCGTACTAAAGCCTTCCGATCACGTTGATGCTCTCTTAGATTGCATTTTGTCACTACCCCTCACTAGTTTGTCCTTTCATTTAGAGGTTGTAGATGACAATGAATTTCCCAAGTGTCTAATTCAAAAGTTTAAAGAAGTTTGTTGTCGGAGGACATCGTATACTTTGAATTCACTTTGCATTGTAAGTGTTCTCGGATGTAATCCCACACTCGTCTCTGATCTATTGGAATGTGTCAAGTTGAAGTTGTTGCTTAAAGTGCAGTTTTTTATCAACCCTGATGTGTGGACTGATATCGTGAGCAAAATTCACATCGATTATTCGATTTTTAACGTGGTGCTTAAAGTGTTTGATGTGCATAGTAGTGATAATGAAATCCCTAACCTGCCTACCGCATTTTTAATACATGTTGATTCAACGAAAACTATTTCGTATTTTCAAATACAACTAAAAAATCTCTAATTTTTTATGCTTAAATTTTTTGTACTACATTTCTTGTGCCATTTTTAAATATTTATTTTTGTTTTACCAAATGGTATAATTTTTAATGTACATAAAGATATTTTTTGGAAGATTGTCTGTTATTTTTTGCTGTGAAAAATTACAAAACGTTTGGTGTTGAACTGAAGATCTCCAAATTACACCATTTTTAGTAAATAGTGATTCATTTCCGAAGAGTATTATTTCCTATGACCCTTTCCAAAGAGTTGGAAGTAAGAGTTCACATTCTTCTTGCTGGTTAAGGCTGTGGATGCAAGTATAAGCTTGTGTGTAAGTTTTTTTTTTGTTTTTCTTTTTGCTGCACATTTGTGAGAAATTCCACAATGGGTTAGAGGCGCATGATATATCGCGAAAAAAGAAATCGCGAATCCCAAAAAAGCGACATTTGAAATCGCTACTTGTGAAATCGCGAATCGTGTTAGCGCAAACTCTCACTGGCGCGAACTCAAACTGGCGCTAAGTGAACACGCGCGAAAAAAGCAATCGCGAAATAAACAAATCGCGAAAAATCGCGAAAAAAGCAATCGCGAAATAAATAAATCGCGAAAAATCGCGAATAAAACAAATCGCGAATAAAACAAATTGCGAATAAAACAAATTGCGAATAAAACAAATCGCGAAAAATCGCGAAAAAACACAAACATCACAAACATCACAAACAGCAAATAATCGAGTCAACGAAACGACTAAAATAAATACCTGAATTGAACAAAACGACTAAAATAAACATCTAAATTGATCAAGAACACAAAAACATTGTGATAAAATCAAAGTTCTGTCAATATGACATCCGCGTTCTATTAAAGTATTTTACGGAACTTGTCATACCATTTCCGAAGACAAATTTCCGGCCACAAACACCAACTTCCTTAAATTTAAAAAAGGGCGTGGGCGAGGACGTGGCCGAGCTTCGGCAACACTGTAAAGTTTTTCTGTTCGTTCTTTGTTTCATTTTGTTAATAAGTTAAATAAATAGTTTCAATTTTTTGCATTTTTTCGATTTTTTCAATTTTTTGCATTTTTTCCATTTTTTCCATTTTTTTCGATTTTTCCTCAATTTCGCGTTTTCTTAATTTCGCGTTTTCTTTTTTCGAATTTTTTGTAACATTTCGCTAAAGTTTGATTCGCGATTTCTTTTTTCGCGATTTTTTCTTTCGCGATTCCTTTTTTCGCGCCTACTTCCGTATGAAAAAACAAATCCCGATTTTCGCGATTCCTTCTTTTCGCGATTTCTTTTTTCGCGATACATCCGCCACCCCATGGGTTATAATTTTTTTTCAAGGATTCAAATTATATTGGTTCGGAATTTAAATATTCACAGGAAAAACCCAAAGGTTGATTTGTGATAACTGATGTGTGTCCAGCCGAGCACATTCATTCTCTTTTCATTTATTTCTGTATTGTTGATGACAGTACAGGATGGATTACTAAAATTGGATGTTAATAGAGGATTTATTCCTGAGAAAAGTATACTTTGTAGAGACTACAAAAGCCTTCAAACTTTTTATTACTTTAAAATTACCTGGAATTTTTTTCCTCACCTCCAAGTTGAAAATAATTAATACATTTTTCAGCACGTGTCGTATAAATTGCTTAGATTATACTTTTTTTGTCTAATTATATTTGTTGATTTATGGCATTTTAAATGTTCCAAACATTTATTATTCGATTGAAAAATATTTTTCGAATTTCAATTTGTCATACAAGGCCAGCAGGTTCTGATGAAAACAATCATGGAAATCTAAAATTTAAAAATGCCGTGGTTTATTTTCTTTTTTTTCAAAAATAGTTTTTATTTTTCTTTTCTCAAAAACAATCAATGAAAAAAAAATCTTTTTTAATTGCCAATTACCGTAAATCCTCTTTTAAAACCAGTGCAGAAGGGGAGTTATTTGAGGATCTGATTCGTATCGAAGGAATATAGAGACCAGTGAAAGAAAATAGACTTTGTCAAAAGAATATACGTATATAATTTATTAATCAGGCCTATGGTAAGATTAGCGTATTTTTAATTGTCATTTAATTTTTTTAATAAAACAACAAAGTGATACGCATATGAAATAGAAGTTTAAAAAATTTTATTAATCATCTTTTCAGAATAAAATCATAAAATACTTACCGTACGCAAGAAATGATGGAGTTGAATGTCAAACCAGAGTTAGCTTTATTGAGTAAGTAAGATTGTAAGAAACTATTTGGTTGTTAAAATAAGTAATAAACAGCCTGTTTTATCAATGTAGATTTTCTGCAGACGAATGATCTCAGTAAAGGAATAATACAAATCGGTAACTTCTTACATCATAAGTATATAACGGAAGAAATACGAACATATTTAGAAATATAATAGCTTTGTGCTGAGCACCTTCTGACAGAAGCTGCTCAGCAATTCAGCACGACTGAATTAAATGAAAATTTGAACATATAAAAATGAATAGAGCATACGAGTTAAAATTTAATTATTCATGTTTTTAGGTTATAAAAATTCAGTTTCCTTGGCATCATATGCGGAGGTAAACAACTCTAGTGAAGACAATGGTACGGTTTAGTTATTAAAACAGTTTATAATTTATTTAAATCCTCAAATTATTAATTATTTATTAAAGCCACGAAGCTTGAATTAGCTCTAAAGGAAATTTATAAACAACTTTCATTGCCCCAATTGTCATGGATGGACGAAGGAATGGATTTGGCCCTTGATACGTTTTACATGGAACTTCAATTAGATGATAGAGAAAAAAAACTTATTTTGTTAGAAGACATATTTAAATGCGGCTGCAATCGGCTTTTAATTGAAGGCAAACCTGGATTTGGCAAGACTACTTTGTGCGTTAAATTATTGCACGATTGGGCCAACGGTGCGTCATACACCGCACAGTTTAAATTGGCTTTTTTGATTCCTCTGAAAAATTTGCCTGAGGACGGTATCGAGGAAGGGTTGGCTGCCATTCTTCCAGATTGCGGAATTGATAAAAGTGACTTAACAAATGTAATAACGGAAACCGGAAAAGAAGTTTTAATCGTATTAGATGGATTTGATGAGTTATCCAAAAGTGTGAAACAAAATGTGCTCAGAGTTGTGTATCGTCAAATGTATTGCGAAGCAACGGTGGTATTCACCTCTAGATATGGTGAATTTTACCCACAAACTGATGATTTAGAAGAGATTTTTGGTGCGTCAGCCTTTCAAAAAGAGTTTTCAGAAGTGAAATACATTATTACAGGAATTGGGGAAAGAGAAATTACCAAATTCATCAATAGAGTCAGTCCATTTTGTGACATTCAGCGCTTAGAGAAAGTATCGCAAAGTAACCCGGAGTTATTCCAATGTCCTCTTTTTGTAGTTATCTTTACATTTCTCGCTTCTTGCAGCGAAGATGTCGACAGTTTGGACACAAAGACGAAGCTGTATCGGGCTTTATTCAATTGCATTATCAAAAACAGTCTTGCGAGAGATAAAAAGAAAACGTGTGATCATTTCGATATATTTAATGTCGAAGAAAAGTCTTCAGAGGTGTATCAGGAAATTTTACAAGAATTCGGGGAACTTGTTATTCAAAATTTAATGGAATTTAAGTTGCAGTTTAATGTGAGTCGTTTCACTGAGCAAGTGTACAAACTAGGGTTTCTTATTAAGCACAGGAAAATGTCACTTTTCAAGACGACATCGCACTTTGAAGTATTTCACAAATCCATATTAGAATTTGCTGTAGCTTATTCCATTTGGCGAAAATGTGTGATGCTGAATTTTGATCTGACTGATGAAATTGTACAGACTTTAGTTTGTATCTTTATGCATCAGAAAAACACTCAAATTTTGCAATTTTATTTTGGTTTATGCGAAAATAACTTGCTCAAAATGCTCGGTTATTTTCAATTGTACGCCAGCATGTATTGGAGCATAGAAGAGTTTGTGTGGGAATTAATCACTCATATTAAGTTAGATACAAATTTGTTGAAACAATTTTGCAATTTTATGCCTTTTCACTGTTACGCCTCTTCTGTTACCACCGATGAATTGAAATTAGGACTTGAATCTGGACGTATAAAGAAATTGTGTCTTTTAGCTGATGATGTAACGCACTTGCCCAAGGTTCTCATTCCAGAACTGCGTTTGATTGTGACCGACACAAAAAATGATTTAAACTTCTCCCACTTACAAGATGTACGTTGTTCGAACTTCGTCCTTGATTTTCTGTACGGAAACATCAATCCACACGTTTTTCAAACTTGTTTGCAAGCCGTTAACATCATTAAAAGTGGCAGAAATATCATGATTAATTTTAATTCTGAAACAATCAGGAAAATGCCATCTGACTTTTATGTTTCAAGGGTCAGAATTGATCAAATTGAATGTACTGTTAGTGTAAAGGACGAGACTGAATTTGATCAGATTGGCATGTTTACCACATTTTGCAAAGCGAAATCCTTAAAACTTGTAATTTTAGAAAGTAATTTTTCAAGTCGTAACGACTTACTGGACATTATTCCCTTACTGCCTACTGCAGATGAAGTGACATTGATAAAAGACAGAGATGAAATTGTTTTCAATCTCCAGGATGTGGCAATGCAGAGAAGGAAAGAGTGGTACAAAACTTTAAGCGAGAGGGTAATTAATCAGCAAACAAAATATGTCCGGATTAATTACCTAAATGTCAATTCACCCAATAAAGATTTATTACTGTCTATTCTGAACCTTACTCTTGTTACCCAATTGCGATGTTTTTCTGGACATTTGACCGTTGCACTCGATGCATTGCCAGCTTCGTGGCCCGGTTTTCCGCATCTTGAAGATTTGAGTTTGTTATTGTGTAATAACCAAACGCCTAATTTATGGGAAAACATTAAAAAGTTTCAAAATCTGAAATCACTTGAATTACAAATGATGTGGAAACCCATTTACATCGATCACATTGATGTGATTTTAAATTGCATCTGTTGTCTCGCTATCAGCGATTTATCTTTTCATTTGGAAGTTAAAGATGATGCTGTGTTTGTTGCCGCATTTATTCGAAAGTTGAAAAAAATATGTTTACAAAAACCATCAAATTACTGTGCTTTGAAAGTAATTAATATCATTAGTATTCAAAATTATGATTGCCTAGTTCTGCCTCAACTGTTAGATTCTTTAAAGTTAGGATTTTTATTTAAAATTCAGTTTATTATTAATCCTGATGTTTGGGCTGATGTTGTACGTAATACTGTTATCGATCATTCAATTTTCCAGATTTTGCATAACGAATATTTGTGTGAAAATACGTCTAATGGTGGGAGTGAAATTGCTAAGCTTCCCACTGCGTTTAGTAGACCTCCCGACCCAACAAAAAATGTATCGTATATACAAATACAATTAAAAATGACACGGTAATATGACCTTATAATAATTTTCTAATTAACTTTTGCGTCTCTTACAATTCATTGTGTGTTTCTTTTAAGAACAAGTGATCCGATCCTTGTCTATACATTAAAATTTCATAGGGTTTCATCCAGAATGAGAGGCAATAAAAATGGGTGGAGTTGTAAAAAGAGTTTAAACATTTCCTATTAAAGCGAAGGTTTCATGAATTCAAAGTTCTTTGTTTTCAATTTTACAGAATTAATTTGATTAGTAAATGGTCGATAGTAAAAATTATCACGGTCACAGTGCGCTTTCTATTGTATTGTATTGTATTGTATTGTATTGTATTGTGTCTGAATTATTTAATAAATATAGTTACCATAATAACGTTGTGAAATGTGTGTCGATTTACAAATCAATTCACTTGTTAGATGCGATCGGTTGAGTTGGGGCGATTCAATTAGGCAGCTTATTCGTTTGTGGAACGAGGAATGTTGTTGTAGAGAGAAGTCATCAATTGCATACCCTGGGATCAAGGGTGTGGAACTAAGAGCTCTGTACATTTGGCCTGGCAGACGACTTGGCCTGAGGCATGACTCTATGGATTTGCTTCAATGCCCAAACAACTTTGCCCATAGTTCTTTTACTCATAATCCAAAAAAAGGTTGTCAAAGGATGTGTGACTTTTAAGTAATTTGGAGTACCGTCCAGTCTCAATGGCTACTGCAGAAAGTCTTGCACGCACTGAAATGGTATGTTCTTTTATATTTGCACGCGTACTTTCTATTTTACGTGAATAATTTCATTTTATTTTATTAATTAACTGTCGTTGTTACTGTTAGTTTTCACCGTAATTTAAGTTTAATTCTTTTGACGTTAGATGTGATATATACAGTATATATATATTAAAGCGCAGTTTTTTTTATTTAATTATTTATATAATTCTAATTCAAACACGAAAATTACATTTTATTTTTAATTATTTATGATATTTCAATCGTTTTGACATACTTAAAAAATAGGACTTACAAATTTGTTATAATTCAAGTTGACATTCAAATGTTTTTTAAGTTTATTGCTAAAAAAAAATCAATTTCACACAAAACTGCAATTTATGTGACCCAGTAGAAAAAAAATAACAGAACCAGGAAATACAATTAAGTTGACATGTTCTGTTTTCCACACCAGTGTCATGTCAGACCCTGATTTCAAAGTTCACGAAATTTGACAACACTAATTAAATTTTCATTTTTAATCCTCTGTTACGTGAATTTACACACAATGCGGAAGGGGCTTTTCAATTTATATAACCTTGATTATTTGGATTGGCTGGGTGAGTAAAGTTTAATTTAGACTTTTGGTTACATTCTTGATCAGTCAAGTGAATAAGAATCGGTTTCTGAAGAAAATACAAACGAAATTGGTCTACCGTAAATGCACAGCCAATTGTTTTACTGCTTTAAAGCTTGAGTAATTTGATTATATGATATCAAAACATGTTGTGCCAAAAAATCTAGAAAAATGTACTTTTTTTTCCAAAATTGCCTTCATTATAGTTTTTACTGATCTGAATTTATGTATAATTTATATCTCGGTATTGTGATAAATATATATATGATAATTTTATTCCGTCTTTTTCTTTTGTGAGCTAAAATTGGGTTTCTATTCTAAATGAATTATTCTGTAGCAGTTTATGAAATTTATGGCCATTTTACTGAATATTACATATCAATTTATATTTTTTTAAATAAATTAGAAGAAAAATTCTAATTTTTCTTATTTTTTATGTTTGAACTTTTATAATTCATTTCTTGCCTTCAAAATAAATAATAACGAAGAAATTGACAGTATAAAAATGTAGTTTTGACAAAAGTTGGTATGTGTTTCCGTGGTGTAGTGGTTATCACGTGCGCCTCACACGCGCAAGGTCCCCGGTTCGACCCCGGGCGGAAACAGTTTTTTTTTATATTGATTTTATATTTTTATATTTTATTTTTAAAAATTCTAATAAGTAAATGACATCTGGGTGTTCAAATTTCTTTTTGTTCTGTTCTTTTCAGGCTACAGCTCATAATTTATATAGAAGAGCTCAACGGAGCTCAAAGGCAAATTACAATGGGCGTTGTATGAGATTCCTAAGAAAAGCTAAACGAAAACCAGTCTTGCACATGCTGCTTTTTTTCCTGCTCATCACCATTAGCGTTGTCGTCATTTTAATCGTCGTATTAACGACATGGCCTGGTAAGTATTTCATTCCTCTACCACGCTTTAGCTCAAACCCAGTCAACACATTTTGACTAAACCGCCCTCTCGTGGCAACGGCACGAACTTCACATAATGCATCAACAACAAAATGATAAAAACGTCTTATTTTCATTTTAAATTTACAAAAATTTATTCTCTAAAACATTTAATTTAATTTTTAAAAACGAACATAAAATTCCTCAGTAAATCATGGATTAAATCAAAACCTTAAATATTATTCGAGTGTATTCTTTGAAACATCAGTGCTTTTACGTATAACACAAATTAGGTTTGGAAATCAACCACCATTCTTTTTTGACAGAGAGGGTTTCGCACTCCACTCTAACCTAACCTAGGTATTTGGGTTTCTCAGCATTTATGTTGGGAAACAAGACCATAATCTATTTTTATCTACTCTGAGTTGGAAGTAGATATTTACCTGGTTGTTCTTCCTGCATCGTGCCAGTTAGTTGTGTGGTGCCGGATGGATAGCCTTTCCAACTTCGCGGAACCTTATCTCTGTCCGAAAGTTCGGTGGAACTGCTGGAGTGTTGAGCGGCATCCAATTGGTTTTGGCTCTGTTTGCTCGCCAGCTAAATTATAAACTAAGATAAATAAAAATTTGCAGTAATAATCGATGACAATTTTGTTATTGTGTTTCAGGGCTTGAAAAAGAGTTCTCAGAAACAAACTCAAGTCGTTATGGATACGAGGACACTGCGCTGTTTCGAATTCCCACGAAAGAAACATACTTATCAAATGTCAGCACCGAGACGAAACATGAATCCACAGAATTATTTGAGGATTCCTCACCTGACGAGTCGAACATCACACACGAAAGCATCGATTTGGACGCGGATAGTTTGGAAAAAAAATTAACGAGTGTTGAGTATCCGGTATACAATAACGACACAGAGGACGACTTGAAAATTTGGTTAAATAATGATGTGACCTTTAATGGGTCTGATGAATCGGGAAGAGCGTATTATTGGGATGTCAGTCCCTCAGCTGGAGCAATTAGCACGGAAAATATTTCAAGAAGCTTCGAATTGGATTCTGATCAAGGTAAATGAGATAATAATAATAATATAAAATTTTGCAAAACATATCTACCGGTAACATATTTTTATTGATTTAGAGGAGGACAAAATTTCGTTTTATTATGGTCCAGAATTAACTATCGATACGAGCATGTTTACACACACATTGAAGGAAACTACAACTGAAAAAATATCACAAATCTATACTCATCCAATTACTCAACTTTCGGCTTTGTTGACATTGAAAAAAAGTGTTGATATCAAGCCCAGTACAGTTGATTCACTGGCAAACCCCGCTGTAGTTTCTACACGTTTGGACACACTCAACTCGACTGAACTTTTTCACGAATTTACTCTTTACACTGAAAAACCACAACCATCAACTATTCAATCATCGATAGCGGAGAATAATAACATAAAATATATGGGTTCAACGATAAAAAACAACTTGCGCTCCTCGGCTATCGATCCTCTAGATGCAGAACATAATTTTTGGTCTTCGTTGGCAAATTTATCGCTAGCAAAATTTCCTTTATTGATGTTTTCTAACCACACATCAACGACTGGAATTACGACGCCTCAACTCGGTGATGCGAATTTAACAACCGCTTTACCCTTTACAGAAACAGTTCGAATTGATGATGGCAGCGATTACTCTATTCGTTATGTCTTTCAAATTTCAAGTACACAAATGGTAACGGCAACTTCTATGAATGGAACGGTTTCTGTCGACTCGCCAACAAAAGGCGGTGGGTCTGCTTTAAGCCCCAGCGAAGCCGAGTACAATCATTGGCCGACGTCTGGAGAAGATATGACTTTAAGTGAACTTGTAGAGCGAACAAACGTCAATGTTGTTAAAGAAATTACGTCATCCATTTCAACTGAAAGCCAAAAAAATGAAGAGGTTGAAAGCACACCATCAGAAGTGGAATTTTTCCCATCAACAGAAACGAAAATTCCCAAACTGCAAATTACGCCAACCATTGATAACAGCAAAATGATAAATTCGTCCGTTGTTTCTGGTTGGGGATTTGGTAACAATAACAATGTTGCCACTGCAACCCAAACAGATGTTAGTCCCCAAAGCATTGTTACGAAATCATCGACCGAAGGTTCACAATGTCGTCGTAGAACCTTATCTTTCTGCGATGATGTTTCGTCGTATAATTCGACGTATTTACCTAATTTAGCGGGCGCTACAACTGAATTTGAAAAATGGCAACTTATCTCTTATTACAACTCGGTCGTAGATTGGGGATGCAATCTCTGGCTGAAAGAATATTTGTGCTATATCTTAGAGCCGATGTGTGTGGATGAAGTTGCTGTACCTCCGTGCAACAGTCTATGCAAAGGTATTAATTTAAAATTTAAAAAAATAATTAAATTCTAATTTTCTAATTAATTTTGTAGCTGCTAAAAAAGGTTGCGAGAAGTTCGTAACTGGTTCACCGACCCTAGAAGCCGTATTTCGGTGTGATGTATTTCCATCAGCGACTGCACAAATTCTGTGCGCTGGACTTGGAAATGGTGAAGGTGAGTCATACAAAATGCTTAATTTTAATTTCTCTATTTAATGATTTTGTTTTTCATGTTTTTTTTCAAATTTTGATTTGCTCAGCATGTAAACACAATGAATATCGATGTTCAGACACCACATGCATCCCTGGAACCTGGTGGTGCGATGGAGTGAAGGATTGTGAGCAAGGTGATGACGAGAAAGATTGTCACCCGAGAAACAGAAATCCTTAATATTAAAATACAAAGCTTTTAAAAATTTATAACGGTTACGATTACGGTATGTTATAAACACATTTTAGCCAAGTCTGAAATACAGTACTGTTATTTTATGTTGGACATGATGTCTACAACTTTTCTAAATAAATTAAACACACGATTTTAAAACAATTTATTTCGGAATATTTCGGAAAATAAATATTAATAAAACGAGGAAAGACATTTTTTAACTACAAGTACTCAACATTCACAGGTCCTGTTCAAAAAATGAAAAATGGAAACAAACCAGTCGAGTCCTCTTTAGAAAAAAAGGTGGGAAGTAGGAATCCCCGGATGTCGCATATTGATTTCACCAGTGCACGATGTTGTCTCCACAACCTGTGGGTGTTCTATGAGCCACGTGGACGTATCAAAATATGACCTTTGAACTTGAGTCACATGGTCCTACAGTGTGCTTTGATTAGTTCTACATAGTGTGGCGTCATACTTCCTTTTTTTCTTCGCATGAAAATTTTTAGGGAGTTGTTTTTATTCTTGCAAAATTTGCGCAAACTTTTACAATGCTTTCTAAATGCACAGTTTGCTGATGTGTTGGTTGCCAATGTGTGTGGGAGTTGTTTGGCTCCTTTCATCTGTGCGAGGCGGTTGCGCTGCAGCAGCTCAAGATGATGTGGTGAAACCGACTAGCAATGGTTACGTGCTGGGCAGGGAAGTAATACTGCCAGATTCGAATCGTGTGCTTGCATTCTTGGGAATTCCATATGCAGAACCCCCGATAGGCCTCTTACGATTTAAGGTAAGAATAAATACAAATACTCCGTGTTATTTACTTTGCTTTAACGTTAGGAAATTGTTAAACCGCTATAAACACATCGCGGTTGAGTTATTTTCGTTTTTATCAATTTTTAATTTCATCGTTAATAGCTTATGCATTGTGCCACATTCCTGGCCCTGGGATGGTATTAGAAAAAAATGGCTTTTTTTGACACTGCTTTAGGTTTTAATATTAAAGTCGACTGATTTATTTTTTAACTTAAGAAATTATTAATCTTCCCTGCCCCAACCTGGATAATTCGACGCAAATATTTAATGACTATAATCTTACTTTCAGTTTAATCATAAAACTTAAAATTTAGAAAACTATTTTTTTTTGTAATAAGTAAAATTACAGTAATTAAAACGTCTGGGGGTGTATTTACTTCATTTAATTTGTCGCAACATTTAAACGGGTAGTCACTTATATTCATACATTTCTCAGTTCTATTGCATTTTTAATGTGAGTAACATTTTTTTTTAAATGGTCCTCTAATGGCTTGTAAATATAAATTGTTTCAATTTTTTTGAGCAATCAAAAAGTCATTACAACGAAAATTTCAAAATAAAAATTTTATTACATTAATGAAAAGCAATTGTTTTTGTCATTTTGTTAATCGATTTTGAAACAAAGACAATTACTAAAAAAATATCCGTTCAACCAAACTTTTTGAACTTCTAATAAGATTAGGAAGTTTTTTGAAATGGTTTTTTCAATTGGAAATTAGAAATCAATGAAATAGAAAATAATATTACAAGCAGTTTGTTCTTCTCTTCTTGGATAATTCAATTTAGTGCCTTCGTTTTTCTTAGTTAGAAGAAATATTTGAGACATAATTGCAAGTTAATGAAACGTGATGCAATTTAAATTGTGTTTTAAAACTAATTTCAGCCGTTTTAATCTTTAGCGCCTTAAATTAATTTAAAATTCTGCTATTTAAGTAATAATAAGTGTTGAACCCATTCACTGACACTTGTGCAAGTCATGCGATAATTTGCAAGATTTTCAAATCAATCTGTTCGCAGCTGGCATCTGTTTGCTTTCAAAATTGGAGCAGCCGGCCTAATAGCCAATTTGCAGGGCACCACCAAGCAAAAGCACATAACAAAAACTAAATGAAAAAGAAAAAGAAAAAAAATAAGAAATTGTCTCAGCAAATCCCTTTAAAGAAAATCTCCTGTTGTTAATGAAGAGTCAAATGTAGACTAGATTCAATTTGTTGTCAATTTCCTTCTTGACAGCCCCCTGTTGACAAAAAAAAATGGAAGGATGTTTGGAATGCAACCGAGTTTGGTCCCATCTGCTTTCAACCAGAAGCTATCAAAGTTTGGGACATAGATGAAAACGGCTCAGGACAAAAAAAACTCAATATAAAAATGCTACAAGCTTACAACATGAGTGAAGATTGTCTTTCATTAAATGTTTATACACCTAAGGTACTCTTTGTTTTCCCTCTTAATTGTTTTCTTCTTTAATTGCAAAATGGTGTTAGCTGTGTGCAAAGCACCTGTAACTTATTACAGTACTATTACATTACAGGCACATATTGATCTTGGATCTTTACCGGTTTTGGTGTACATTCATGGCGGCTCTTATTACATGAATTCAGGTCGTTTTTTCCCTGGAGAGAAATTAGCAAGCAATGGAGTTATTGTTGTCACCTGTAATTATCGACTTGGTCCATTAGGTAATTTCTAATGAAATAAAGATAAAAATATGAATGGTGAAATGGAAAATTCTTGCAGGCTTCCTTAGCACTGAAGACAGTGTATCAACAGGGAATTATGGTTTGCTAGATCAATTGCATGTCCTCAAATGGATTCAAAAGAATATTGCACATTTTGGAGGTGATCCCAATAAAGTAACATTGTTTGGAAACAGTGCTGGAGGTGCCAGTGTCACCTTTCATTTACTTACACCTTTAGCAAAAGGTTAAATAAACTCATCATCAAGAGTTTTCGTTATATATTTAAAAATTAGCTTGTTTCTAGGTTTGTTTTCAGCTGTTATTGCTCAGAGCGGATGTGCATTTGCACCGTGGGCTCTTCAATTAAGGCCACGTCTTCATGCAATAAAATTAGCCCAAGAAATTGGATGTCCCATTAGTCCAACTGAACACTTGGTTGAATGCATTCGCACTTTCTCAGCAACCATCATCACGCAAAAATCTACAATGGCAGTAAGTATTCATAAACGGAGAGATTTATGCGCTACTACATACTTAAAATTAATTAGGATGGTCTTCTCGTATCCTACGCGCCGGTCGTTGACGGCTGGTTTGGTGGCCATTATCTTCCAGACCATCCTGAAACGATGGTAAACACGGGTCGTTTTCAAAAAGTCCCATTTATGACTGGGATAACGAGAGATGAGGTTTCCATCTGGTTTCAAATTGGTAGGTCAATATATCACGAGTCAAATGCTAATAAGGGAAATATGATTTCTGATATTGGAGATCTCATGGAAAAGAAAGTTGTTTGTGATTCTACGTCAATAACATTGCTATAGCGATGCTATTTTTACGAGGGTATATAAGCCCTACATCATTTCAGCATCACATTATTTGTCTTTAAATTAAATTTATTTTCTATTTCTTATTTTAATACTCATTTCAAACTTTTTTTCTCTTTTTCACTGATATTTTCTCTTAGAAAAGTTTGCATTTTATGTTCTAATCCTGACAGCTATCATAATGTTGTCTTAAAATGTCGCTTCTTTTCAATTGATTCCACTATCGCTTTTTTCCAGAAATACGCTTGAATTATATGCATAAAGAAATGCGTAGAGATGGGAGAAAGAGTATGTTTGCCAAACATAAAGAAATGAAACTGCACTGGAAGTGATGTGTTGTGTTGTCATTTAAATAGATAATGCAGTCATTCAAATGTTCAAATGTTTATACAGCTATCTTTTCTCTTGCTTTTTTGAAAGGATTTTTATTCCATTTACACATTTCCTATTTAATAAACTAACTTCGCTCACTGGGAATACAGTGGTGCTATTGGCACATTACAAAATAATAAAAGCGTACAAGTTTGTTCGTGCATTTTCTTTTTTTTTAGATGGCCCAGAAATGGACATGCTTACCATGAAAGCCATCGTTTATAAGTACGCTAAAGAATTACTACAAAGGAAAAAAGTTTCTGATTTAAACCATGCTGCCTTGTCACATGCCATTATGTCTCAATATTTTTACAAAAAAGGATTTATTAATTTAACAGGCAAAGGTCATACTAAATCTTTAATTGATGTAAGTTTAAAGACAAACATACATATTTTTTTTTGAAAATATAACTGTTTGATTTTTTTTAGTTTATCTCAGATGTTGGGTTAAAAGCTCCATGTGTTCAACTTTTGGATAGAATGAACATTCATTCTTCTGCACCTAAATATATGTACGAATTTGCATATTACAGTGCTGATGATGTAAAAACAGGGAGACAGGAATGGATAGGTGAGTAGTTTTTATTTTATTTTTTTGTTTATTAATTGAAGTTAACGTGTGTTTGATTGGGTCTTGAAAAGAATCTGCCAATTTTGTTTTAAATGAGAATTTTAAGTGGTCTGACTCCATTCCTCCGTTAATTAATATGGTACTCGACAAGGGGGTAGCTGTCAGATCCATAAAAGTACTTGAACAAATTTCTGGAACAGATGTTTAGATAGGAAATGCTTGTAAACTTTTACTTAAGAATATACGTGAGTGAGTAGCAAATATTTTTATCAACCTGTTTTTGTTTTTGTTTGTGATTGTGTAGGATCATATCATGAAAGCGAATTACAGTACATTTTCGGTGAACCACATCTCAATTACTCAAATACACTGAAGTTAGAAAGTGACAAAATTGTCAGTGATTTCATGATGAAGTTGTGGATTAACTTTGCAAATTTTGGGTATGTTTTATTCAGTTTTATTTGTTATTTGTTATTATGTTTGCATTTTATATTTAATTTACTGAATTAACACCTTTTGTTGCAGGAATCCAACTGAATCATTTCACAATCCTTTAAATGCCACTTGGCAGCCATATACCAATCATCATCATGCATACCTCGCTATATCTGAAACCCCCAAAATGAAAGAAAACTATTTAGTAGAAAATATTTTATTTTGGAATTCTTTTTTCCCCATCTTCAGCGACTATTCTATTGAGAACAACTCAAATTCAACAGACTGCCCTCACTCGCGCCGCAAATGGCTCATTTGGTTTCTGACGTCGTTAGTGTGCTTGTTAAGTGTGACTTGCGTATCATTGTTGATCTATCTCATCCGTCGTCGATCTTTAACAGTGGCGAAGCAAAGCCCTGAGAGTAGTACAGCTGTTTAAATGAAGTTAGTGTGTAAATCAAGTAATTACGACTTGACCGCTATGCAGAGTATACATTTTATTTAGCAGTTAGGTTTAGAACATTTATTCCCATATGGTGCATTTTTATTTTATTTTTACATTTAATTAATTTATATAATACTTTACTTGTTTTGCAGTGTAAAATGAAAGTATATTTTAATTGAAAACATATTTCTAGTCGGTCGGATAAATGTCAATTTCAGAAGTAAAAAACGTGTTACTGTTTTGATTTTTAATTATTCGTTCCAAATTTAATTAATGAAATTAAATTCAATGCAATACTAAACCAATTGAATATCATTACCGTAAAAGTGTCATAAACATAAGGGCTCATTACATTGCATCAGTTTTATTCAGTATTTATGTAAATTTCAAATTTTAATTTTGATAGTTGGTTGGATAAACTTTACTTTCCATGTTATATTCAACCAACAGAATAGTTAACTCCCATTAAAACATAAGCTTACTACATTTGCAGATAGCACTGCTGTCGTAAACCAAAGCTACAGGCTCGGCATTTTAAGCTATTTTTATTTAAGTACATCAACATCCACATCTGCAGTTACATGATAGTCCAAAAACATGGTTAGAAACCACACCACGACACTATAACATGGATTTTTTTTAAATTTAAATAATTACTTCACAATCACCATATTTCATGCTGGCATCTGTAAAATAAATCTATTAAAACTACAGATAAATCCTTATCCCATTTCTGTTTTAAAATTAAAAAAAAAAGAAAAGAAAAAGGAAACGTAATTTGAGCACACAATTTAAGTTTATTTCTTATGCATAACTAAATCGCACTTTATTTAAAGCTATCCAGCGGCGTAGCCAGGTTTTGAAGTTAGGGGAGCGAGTACATAAAAAGGCACCATGACAATTTTTTGCTAAATTTCCTACGATATTTGACAATTTTCGGATAAATTTCAATGACTTTTGACAAATTTTTGTTGCATATCTTCATAAATTTTTGTTGCATTTCAATAAAATTTCATAAATTTCATAAATTTTTATAACTGCGTATATTTCCAGGAAATATAGATAACCTTGCTTTAAATTTTACAATGTCAGTAAAGCTGTTGCACAATACTTTATTTACTAAAGGTAAAAACGGTCAGCTAAATGATGAATTGATTTTTACTCAGTGGAATATTCAAGTGAATTAAACAGAAATATCCAATGTATCACTTAATTGCACATCAACGAACTGGGAACAGTTTGGATTTTCAATTTTTTCCTCAATAACTATCCACGGCATTAAATTCATAGATCCTGTACTTTTGTCTACAAATGGTTTAATAGTTTTTCACCTTAATTAGCAATCTACTCATCCTGTAGTTTTCGAAATAATGATAAATTGATTTCCTATTTCGAAACTAATTGCTAGTTAGTGGATTTTGCATAAATTTGGAAAGAAACACTCACAAAACTCTAAAATAAATAACTATACTACCAACAAAAAACGTGCAACTTACCAAAGTAATAGTTTTGTGCACAAAATCTAAACTACAAATGAAAGAAAAATAAACGACCAGCTGCTACATACACGATAAGGTTATAATTTTGTACAATCCACCAACGTAAAAAATTAAAAAACACTGGAGTTCTTTCAGCAAAAAATGAAAAATAAACATTCCGGATGTTGCAAACGTTATTCTTTTATCAGTCCACGATGCTGCCTTCACAAGCTTGGGCGTTCTGCAAGCCACGTGGATGTATCAATGTATATTACCCTTGAACTGGGGTCACATGGTTCTATCTTGGGCTTGATTTGTTCCAGACTCATTGGCATCAGTTTTTATTATTTACTTGCATGTGAATTTTTACGGAGTTGATTTATTTCTGTTAAAGTTTGAACAGCTCAGCTTTTGCAATGCGTTCGTTTCTTACCAAGTTTGGGTTTTCAAAGTACTTGGCAGTTTTTTGGATTCTCTCGTCTGAGTTAGATCGTTGCGCTGCAACTACTCAAAGTGATGTAGTGAAGCTCACGAGCAATGGTTACGTTCTGGGCAAGGAAATACTCCTCCCGGATTCAAATCAAGTTCTTGCATTTTTGGGAATTCCGTACGCAGAACCACCAATTGGAGAACTACGATTTCAGGTATGGAATAACTATTTAGTTTTTACAATTCCTAAAAATAAAAGCATCCGTAATTTAACAATTTAAAATGTTTCTTATCATTTGTCCACATATTTAAGCTCTTGAATCTTCTCTTATCATTTCCTGCGTTTTATCTTTTATTATGATATAATCTCTGAAATATTTAATTTTTTTTTTATTTTGCGAACCAGAATTAAATTGCGGCTTAGTGTATGTTGTTTTTATAATTAGTTTTTGATGGGACAATTTGCGGGCGGTTTTAATAAATCACTATAAACAATAAATTAATTTGTCGTTAGTATTAAATGTATTATTATTTATTTTTAATTTTTATTTTTTTAATTAAAAGTAAAGAAGAATGTTTGGTTTATTTATAACGTCGGCTTAGTTTCAAAGGTTTAAGATAAAGAATGTAGGAAGCAGTTTATTATCTTCATTTCTCAGTACACATTTAATTGGATAATAGCTAGTGAATATTAGTGAATAGAACTTTTGAAATACAATTTTCTAATTTAATTTTCAAAATTTAAATTTTTAAATGATTTTAAAACATATGTTCAGTCATCGGAGACCAATGGTTTATTTGAAATCCAAAACACACAAATATAAATTTAAAAAACACCAAAAATAAATCATATGTTGTATTAGCTCGTGTCAGCTCATTTAATCAACTTTCAATTATAATTGTTAGTTTTTGCATTGACAGCCTCCTGTTGATAAAAAAGATTGGAATGATGTTTTAAATGCAACGCAGTTCGGTCCCATCTGCTACCAACATGAAAACATCCGAATTTGGCTTGTAGATGAAGGTGATTCGGGACAAAAAACACTCAAAATCAAAATGTTAAAATCCTACACCATGAGCGAGGACTGTCTTTCATTAAATGTTTACATACCAAAGGTATTTACAAAACTTTTTAAAAAATTAGAAACTGTTTCAATACGATGTAAATATAGCGTGTGAAAGTCATTACAGACAGCTGCTACTCTTGGCCCGTTACCAGTATTAGCGTACATTCATGGCGGCTCTTACGGAATAAATTCAGGGCGGTTTTACGATGGAGAAATATTAGCGAGTAAAGGAGTTATTGTCGTCACTAGTAATTATCGGCTTGGTGCATTAGGTAATGCTAAGTAATTTCATTTTAACCATATAGAAATTAAAATTGCATCAACTGTTTAATAGGTTTTCTTAGCACGGGGGACAATGCGGCAACTGGAAATTACGGTTTATTAGATCAATTGCATGTTTTCAAATGGATTCAGAAAAATATTGCAAATTTTGGAGGCGATCCCAAAAAAGTAACAATATTTGGAAACAGTGCTGGCGCATCTAGTGTTGCTTTTCATTTAATATCACCATTAGCGAAAGGTTAATGAAAAGTAATCTTGTACCCTCTTGACTAAATTTACTATATTTGTGTTTTTTACAGGTTTGTTTTCATCCGTTATTGCTGAGAGCGGATCTCCACTTGCTCCGTGGGCTCTGCAGGCAAAACCGCATTTTTGGGCCACGACATTAGCCGAGGACTGTGGATGTCCGATTAGTCCAACGAGCACTTTGGTGGAATGTCTTCGAGATTTATCAGCTAAGAATGTCATTGAACAAGCTACAATTTCAGTAAAGAATTTTGCAATTGTGTAATTAGAAAAATAATTTTATAATTTTACATAAATGAATTAGAATGGACTTCTTGTGCCCTATGCTCCGGTTGTTGACGGTTGGTTTGGTGGCGATTATCTTCCAGACCACCCTGAAATTATGATCAACTCGGGTCGATTTCTAAAGCTTCCGTTCATGACAGGAGTAACGAGAAACGAGGCCGCCATCTGGTATCAAATGGGTAGGTCAGTACAATTTAGTCAAAAATAAATAGAAATATTATTTTTATTTAAAACTCTTGGCACAATTTATCTGCATTATTTGAGGTATCTATCTCTTTTCTTTAGGTAGGCGGCAACAGAGTATGCATTTTTTGGAAGCCTTGATTAGCATGCATGTTGATCTACTACTGGTAAATAGCAGTGTTTCTGATTCGAACCATGCTGCCTTGACTCACGCCATTATGACTCAATACTTCTACAAAAATGGGTTTACTGATTTAAATGGTGAAGGAAATTCGAGCTTTTTGATTGATGTAAGTCGTTTTTGAAGAAAAAAAGAAAAAAACGGTTTTGAAGTCTTAAAAATGAAGTTTATTTTGTCAGTTTGTATCAGAAGTGGTTTTCAAAGCTCCGTGTGTTAAACTTTTACAAAGCATGAGCAAACATACCTCAGAACCCATATATATGTACGAATTTGCATATTTTAGCCTTGACGATGTGAAAACACAAGACTGGGTAGGTGAGTTTCAGTTTCAGATTGAGTTAAACTTTAAATGAGATATTTCATCTATTGATTTTTGTATACACACAGGAGCTTATCACGAAAGCGAGTTACAATACATTTTTGGTATGCCCCATCTCAATTACTCAAATACATTGAGGCTGGAAAATGACAAAACAGTTAGTGATTTTATGATGGAGTTGTGGATTAACTTTGCAAAATACGGGTGTGTTTTATTTTAATACCTAATTACATAATCAGGCGTTACTCACCTATGATTTCTGGGCTTAGGAATCCAACTACACCGTTTTATAACCCTTTAGACGTCACTTGGCAGCCATATACACCAAATCGTCAAATATACCTCGAAATTACTGAAAGTCCAGCAATGAAGGAAAATTATTTAGTGGAGAATTCGATATTTTGGAATTCTTTCTTTCCTATCTTCAGGGACTACTCCATCGACAGTGAACCAGCTTCAACTACAACACCTTCCCACTCCAGCAACGAATGGCTTGTCTGGTTTCTGACGGCATTAGTGTGCTTGTTGTGTGTATCATGTGCATCATTGTTGATTTACCTCATTCGTCGTCGACCTTTAACAGTGGTAAAGCAAGGCGGCGATAGGAAAAGTATTACGGCTGTTTAAGGCCTAATCCGAAATGATAAGAATTAGATTTATTGTAGATATATTATTATTATTCTAATTATCAAAAGTTGTTGTTATTTTATCTCATGTACAGTTTATTTATGACTTACCTGCAACGCTTGCTTCAATTAAACAAAATTTATTTTGTTCGTTTCATCAAGGAGTTGAGTGGTTTCTTTGATACTTGACTTCATCAACCCACAATGCTATTATACAGTATTATAAAAGAGATTGATTTGATTCAATTCAATACACTTAAAAGACAATTGGACCAAAAAGAAACCTAACTATTGTAGTTTATTATTATCGAATCAATGATACAAACATGAAAGAAATTCCGACCAGTTATATCATAATTATGTTTTAATATAAAAAATTCAACTTTATTTATAATTCAACTTTATTAGAAAATTGATTTTTATTTTAAAAAAAAATCGAAAATTAATTTGTAACACATGTCACTGAAATTGATAAGGTAATTGCAGTAGTTTCATCTCAGCTCTTCTGCACACCCAAAAATAGAATTTTGCTAATTTTATTTGATCTTGATTATGCTCAATAGTAATTTGGATTTGTTTTTCGAGGTTTTCTTTTTATTTTCGTACTACAGTTCGAAGGAAATCGGTTAAGTGGCGCTGCCTTCCGACTTGTCAACAATGATGTCACAGGTAAAATGGCGCTTAACTGCAGTGCGTAGAAACGTCAGCTGTTGCAAACATTACACGATGATAGCACGGAGCTCCATTTTTAAAAATATCTATAATCATGGTCCAAGGAACGATATATTCATATGATTTCGGGTTTTTAGCAAAAATTTGACAAAATGTCTCTAAGTACATCACCTTCATCATCTACAACCGGAACCCCACAGATGTCATGTGAACCAAAAGATCATGAATTAGCGATACATGGCATAAATCTGCTGCTAAATAATAAAAGCAAAGCAGCCGAAGAGATTTTTAATAAACATAAGTGAGTTTTTACCTCGGATCAATGGAATTAATTACTTACAAGCTTTGATTTCAGGGACGATTGTATAGAAATGAGAATGGGCTATTGTTTTTTAGCATTTATGGTATTACATCGACCGATTTAAGAAAAAATTTGACAAATAGACCGAATGTTTTTTTTTATCTGATTTTCACTTCCAGAACGCCTTAATGACATTCGAAGAAGAAAAAATAAATCTCGCTCATAAAACATTGAAGGAAACGGAAACTAAATTTGCTCACGAAGTTAGCACTTTTCAATCGATGAAGAGAATGGTTTTTGGACAATCCGATCCCGTGAGACTATTGATTAAATAAAATTAATTAAAATTTGAATTAGAACCTATGAATCTAAATAACTATTTCAATCAGGTCGATAACAATGTTGAAAAAAGATTAGAAGAACAAATTGGCATCGCCGATTGTCAGGTAAATCGTAATTTACGCGTAATAACGGTCGTTTTATCCTTTTTTTTAAAGGTATGCATGGCAATACTAGTTTTCACGCATCAAGATCTTGCAAGTTACATAAGAGGGGGTTGGATTTTACGAAAAGCTTGGAAAGTTTACGATCGAACGTACAGAGAAATTAAAGGTCTGTACGATCAATTTGTTAAGCGGTCTCGCTCAACAATTTCATCAACATCAGGTATATGCGAATACGAAACGTAAATACAGATGATTATATTAATTAATAAATAAATTATTGGGCAGTGTTACCTTCGTCTAGTAGCTCAACTGACGATTTAACGGATCCAGAGAACTGGTTAAGTTCCGATACTGAAGATAAGAAAGGCACGGTTAAGCCCCCAGGTACATGACTTAGAAAGGTGTTTTTTTATTTACCGGATTTATTTTGTTTATTATTTTCTTTTTGTTTTATGTAGACCTCGCGAAAAGTTCCAGAACAAAACTTACAGCAGCTTTACCGTCAGCTTCTAATGTTTCCTCTTTAACACCGGAGGTTATAACTCGATTATTAGCGTCAGTCAGTTTCGGTTATGGAACCTTTCAATTGTGCATTTCTTTACTCCCACCAAGCTTACTAAAAGTAATGAGTTTTCCACACTTTGTTGTTGCTATTCGAGTTAATTACAATTGAATTTTGAAACGTATGATGCCAAGATTATCCATTTTCTGGGATTTGACAGTGACAGAGAGGCTGCGGTGGAGTATATGATGTATGCACGAACGGGTAGTGATATTCGAGCACCTTTTTCCACGTAATTTTTAAATCTACGTCTTTTACTTCGAGGTGATTTATTTTCTCATTTTTGTTATCAGATTGGGTTTATTGTGGTATCACACGATTGTAAGGCCATTTTTTTCGCTAGATGGTCACAACGTTGTGGCTGGTAATTATAAAGTAGTTTATTCATGTTTATGTAGCTATGTAAATAATTATATTTTAATGTGAAGTGAATGGTTTAGGTGTAAAGGCAGCTGAATTTCTTTTAAAAGAAAACGAGAACACTTTTGGCAATGGCGCACTTTTTTTGTTTTATAAAGGTCGAATAGAGAGACTTAAGGTTGGTAATTTGTATTTTTGTATTTTTGTTTTTGTTGTATGGTGTGATTTTTTTTTTTTTTAATTTTAGGGCAACTTGAATGAAGCTATAGATAAATACGAGAAAGCTCTACAAGCGTCTAGTCAAAGGGAGATTCAGTTGATTTGTGTGCATGAAATAGGATGGTGTTACATACTACAATTTAATTGGAGTAAATCTTGTACCGCATTTCTCAAGTATAAAAAGTGAAGATTTTTATGAAAATTCAATTGAAATTGTTATAACCATCTTTCATAGATTGAAGAATGAATCTCGATGGGCAAAAAGTTATTATGGATACTTAATTGCAGGTAAACATACATTTATTTTTTATATTTTACTTTCATTTATTTATTTTTAACATTAAAAAAATTATTTCTAGTCTCTTACGGCGTTCTAAATGAAATGCCAGAATGCAAAAATGCGCTTGCTGAAATTCCATCTTTAGTGCGAAGGAAGAATAATCAGTTGGAAGCTTTTGTGTTAAAACGAGTATGTTTCGATTAGTAAGATTTATTTTAGAAATTGTTAAATAATTTTTTTTTAAAAGTCTATTCGACTGCTCAAAGAAAATGCAGACAGACAGGAAATGCTTTTGTATGGAATGGAATTACTTTATTTATGGCATGCCATTCCATCGTGTACGGACGAAATTAAAGCACTTATGCTTTATGGTAAAGTTCACACTAATTTATACCGTATTTCACTTCATTTATTTTATTTACGTCATTTATTCGTATTTAGAATGTAGTAATATTGGTGCTAAGAAATTGCTGCCCTTGAAATGTCTGATTGAAGGGTCCCTTCACAATAGCGTTGGAAATCGCGATTTGTCTATTCAGGTAATTTTATTTTTTTATTTTTGCAAATTAGGTTTGTTAACGGAATTTAATTTTAAGTGTTTAGAAGAAGCTATTGCTCGATCTAGCGACCTAAAAGATGACTTGCACATTCCTGCGTTTGCCACGTACGAACTGAGTATAATTCTACTTCAAGATGTTGCGGTAATTAAGTTTGATGTTCTCTTTAGTCGATTAAGGTTTGACATGTTTTTTGTTTTCAGACTTATGCACGTGGAAAAGCTCTCTTGCTTCGTATCAAAGTATAAAATGACGACGATTTGTCAAATAAGCGTTTAATTTCTTGCATTTTAGGATGACTTTAAAGGTTACGACTTTGAGAATAGACTTAGTGTGCGAATACACGCAGCTGTGAAGAATCTGGATAATACTTCAAGGAAACCCAGTGCGAAATCGGTTGTCGGTGGAGTAGTGTAAATTTAATACCGTACTTTAAAAATTTACTAGTGTTTAAGTTTGTTTTAAAAACCGTCTGACTAGTTTATAGGCAATGTTTTTAGGTGTAAATATTGTAGCGAATGAATGTATATAATTGCATAAATTCACTAAAAAAAAAAATGATATTGATGGAATAATTTTGAAACGAACAAACAAACATCAAATTGTATTTATTCAACACAACATTAGAATTTTCAATAGAATTTCGTAATTTTTTAAAGCTCAAATTCGATTTATTTTGATTTCTTTTTGAAAACTGTTGTACTACCTCTGTTACTTTGGCGTCTATGGGCTGGGAAAGGCATAAGATCGTCCAAATATTCAGAATTTGATTCATCATAGGCATTCGAACCCCGTAATTGGTTGAATTTTAGCTGTCCGGGTGAATAAATGTCCCAATCTTCTAGTGACTCAGTTGCGTGCCAATCGTGAATGTGCACACCCGAGATCCGCTTAACTCGCGAGACTTTCTTTGTAGGTGTTTCCGGGTCCTTCGAACCCTTGGTAGGCTTTGATGGGCCTGGGCTTGCAGTAGTCCGTGCAGGTTGAGATTTTGGTTGGCTACTAGCTGGCACGTCGCTGTATAAAAATTGATGACAAGCTTTCAGGGAGGCATTTTGTCGTCGGCGTACTACAAAACGGATCAAATGTTGATTTAAACGTTTGGATTCACCATCTATATGATTGTTTTTCCTCATTTCTTACTATCTTCGCGCACTTTCATCCGCTCAACTTCCGGTAATAGGAAGCTGTGCATTAAATTCGCTATCATTTCTTCGGATTGTATTGCACTCGATCTGTAAAATAGTTGCGTTCATTTATATTTATTTTTTTCAAATTTAGACTCACTTTTGCTCGAGTTCGTGCACTGTATCGTTAATCCTGCGAGCCATGGCTTCTACTTCGTAAGCTGCTTGTTGGCTGACGGTACGATGCATACTGGCATTGATAATTTCATCCAGGTATAGATCAATACTTTTTTGGTGCACATTTAAAATCTGAAATACAAATGTGTGTATAAACTTTTGCATTGAAATTGTGATTGGTTTACCTTGCGGAATATTTCCTGCTCTTCTCTGCGTCGTCGTTCTTCGGTTTGCCTCAAACCGGATTCTTCGGCTTCTCGCAGACGACGTTGTCGTTCGGCCAGTATTGCTAAAGCATGGATCCGTCTTTCGTCTTGTAAACGGATCAATTCCTTACTCAGATAGTCCAGCATTTGCGCAACTTTATCTCCCACAATTGACTCCACAACTGCTTTTAATTCTGTTTCTTTCCTGTCTAGTTTGATTCGTTCGTCAGTTTTTGCCTTCAGCCGCACTCGAAGATCGTCTAAGTGTTCTTGTTTCTCAGTATATAGAGCGTGAAAAGTGCGGAGCTCGTCAATTAAATCGGCGCAGCGTTCTTTGCCATCGTGCATCTTTTTATAGAGATAAAAGGAGAAATTTAAATGTCGATATTTTTTTCAGTAGGTTTTAACTCACAAGTATCTGTACTGCACGACCACGTAGAATCTTTTGTAAAAATATTGTACTTTGTTCGATTTGTTTCGTTTTTTCACTCGGGCCTCGGATTTCTGGAGTTACGGGTCTAGGAGGGGGTTTCTCTAATTTTTCCATCAATGCCATAGTCCCAGTAAAGGTTCTTTGAATTGGTGTTAGGCCCCTTTCCACTATAAAAATACCGTTCTAGGATATTTTAGAATTTTACAAAATTTGCAAAACTTACACAACATGCTTTTGTACGCGTCATCTAATTGTTTACTGTTTTTATACTTCCGTTTAACGTATCCACTTTCTGGTAATTTATGCAATACTGGTTGACTAAAATTGCTGTTGAAGTGTTTTTGAGACACATAGTTTTCAAAATGCAAAATATCTATAAAAAGAGTTATTTATAAAATAATGTGGGTATTATTATTATTATTTATGAACCTTTGTAGGAATTGAAAAATTTGCATTCCATTGAATGTTTGTTTTCTCTGCATTTGAAGGGACTCGTTCCACTCCTAAGTAACGGAGTAAACATTTCAGACCCGGGATCAAAATGCAAATCGATTTTGTTGTTTTGTGAAAGCTTCTTTGCAACTCGTCTTTGCCTTTCCACAAGCTTGTGATTCGCTAATTTAAACCGATTTACAATTATACAGTGGACTGTTTCTTCGATATAAATGACTTACCCCTGAACTTGAATCTATTTAAGCTTTTAACGAGTTTAATTCTTCCTACTTCTCTTCTTTTCCATACTCGCATCATTTTTTTCGTCGATTCTGTCACAAAGCTGTCGTTTTCATCACGCAACAGTTCAATCATTAACTCCATTTTAACATCGTGAATTTCTTGGATTTGCTTAATATAAAATTACTTCAATTTAAATCGGTATCATTAAAAAAAAGACTACTCATACATTGTCTCTATACTTCCACTCGGCCCACTCAATTTCACTAATCTGTCGTATTCTTTCGTTATAATTTTTTGCCGTTAGTGGTGGCAAAGCGGCTTCTAAACTTCTCTTCACCCGAGCACGTTCGATCATAATTAATTCATTTTCTCCAACAGGTAACCCATTTCCTATATTTATTAAAAACATATGAAAAATTCAAGTTTCTTTTCTTACATTTTCTTACATACCCCAAGCAAACGAAGCTAAAGTGAGAATCTCTGGTTCAGATCGCCCGTGTATTCTATAAACGGGCGAGTAAGGTCCAGTTTGCGTTTCCGATTCTCTGTAATCTGTTTGTGTGCTTTGGTCTACAGTGGGTTTGCTGGCGTCAATGCAATCCGACAACTGTTCGCACGATGTTGCTGACATGACTGAATAATCCATGTGATATAACATGCTTGCTAATTCATCATTAAGTGAAGGAACATTTTGAGGTCTGTGTTTGAAGAAAACAAAAATGTACATTTTGATTTATGTTGTGATTTGTGGTTATTCACCTTTTGAAAAATTTACATAATTCGGGTCCTGTGACTTGATTGATAGTTGGAGGAAATATTTCAGCTTCTTGTGTTCCTCTAAAAATTCAGGAAGAGAATATTGGAAGATTTTAATTTTAAAGTGGACAAAATGTTCGGCTTACGAGCCAATCACTCGATATCTTCGTGATATAAACCAAGGTATTGGTTTGCGGTCTTGTAATCGCACTACTCCACGTGGATAATTTTGCAGTTCACTGAACATTCGACGATAAGAGGGGATAAACGCCTGAATAATTTTAATCAATTTAATCAGTTTATAAAATTAATGGTGTTTGAAATAACAAACCAAATTGCAAGAGTTGTTGGCTGCCCTGTTGGCTTCCTTCGCATGATCTTTGGCACTCGACAAAATGCAACACGGATCTAATTGAGTTTAATTGAAACAGATTTCTTACATTTTTTAGTCTTTATGTTTAGGGAACAAAATAATACCGTATAAATAATCGTATGGTCGTCCAGACCAAGTTGAAACATTTCTTCTTTTTACGCACATGTTTGTTTTGGATTTTGTTTTTGTCTAAAGGATTTGAATATTTTAGGATGTTAGGTTCATTTCAACAGGATGGATGGTGTCGCGATCAAAACAAAAGAACAAATGAACGACAAAGTGTAAACAATAGGAGTATTTTGTTTGATTATTGTAGCTAAGAACGGTAAGGAAATTCGATGGGGGCATTGCTAGAGCACAATTTATTTGTACAGTATATTAAATGAAAATTCAAGGTTTGTTAGCTTTTCATTATCATAACTCGATTAAATTAATTATGCAAAAATAAAAGCATTTCACACGTTATTCCCTAGTTACACCTTGGACTAATAGAGACTAATTGTCCAAGGTTACACTTTATTCCCTAGTTACACTTTAACAAGAGAATCTCTTTTCTTGTTTTGTGCTTGCTCAGCAGCAACGTTAACAGTTTTTTGCAAGTGTTGTTAAGCTGGAGTTTTGCATTATTGATTGCCATTTAAAATTTTAATTACAAAAATAAAATTATTTTGAAAAAAAATGTATTTGCTTTTCACATAAAAAATGCGAAGTAATTATTGAAAATGTGTTTCCAACTGAAAACAAGTTTGTAAAAAAAAAGGCAATATAGTCATTCCCTTTTCTCGATTTAATGTTGTCATGGAAAGAAAACAACAGCAAAGCCAAGATCAGACAGAAGTTCAGATAACTCTCTACGATACACAATGGAAGAAATATCTCCCACGTCCTCTAATGATAATTGTTATTTAAAAGCAGACGACGTACGTCGAGATGTTCGGAAATTAATAACTGATTTGCACCGTAGTCATCATGGAAAAATACCTTTAATATTTCAACTTATTTGGTTTTTCATGACAGCAATTTGCTTATTGCTTGCAGCTTATCAGATTTTAGGCCGTGTGGACTATTATTTTTCTACTCCAATACAAACTGAAGTGCAGTTTAACTTATTGACCGACGGTCAATTACCTGAGATTGCATTCTGCTCACCGCAAAGTGATTATTTAGCCGAATTGATGCTCAATAAGGAGGGCGATAGGGAGTTCATTGAATGCGCTTTACCGTTGTATACCGTGCTCAAAGACGACAATGCAAATCCTGATAAATTGTGGAACTTTACAAACGTCCCGGAACGTGTGCAAAGTTTTGCATTAGCGAATGTAAGTAATTTATTTCATTAGTAAATAATTTTATAATAATTTTATAAATTAATTGTAGGCTGCTAACAAGGACGCATTTCTTGTGACAAAAAAGAAGTCTATTATAGGACATTGCACTAGCTATCAAAACAGTAAGAATCAATTATTTTATTTATTACAGTCATGTTGCATGAATTTTAAATTTTTAAATTTGTTTTTTATTAGAAAGGCGAATAAAATTCTCGCATAATCAAAGAGATGTTGCCAAGGTGACATTAAACACTCATACGTATTGCCCAACCACGATTGTTGTCGTAAGGCAGTTTTTAATTAAACGAGTCCGACAAATCATTTAATTTTCCAAATTTAGATCGCCATCAAAGATGAAATTGATTTTACTTTTGGCATGACAGTTTCGAGCAAAATTGGACCTATCATGAAGTTTGGTGTAAGAAAGGTGAGATTAAACACAAATTAATTCCGTTGTTAAATTTATTTGTGTTGCAATGCATTAAGATTTATTTAGTGACATGTTTTGAATTTGAGAGAGATTCATTGAACAAAAGTTGAATTTTAGTGAACAAATTGGAGTTACTTTAGAATATGGCCCGCTTCGGAATGGGCCCAAAATTTGGTTACTTACCCCCCCCCCCCCCAGTCCGAAAATGACACTTAAAAATGTCGGAAATGAACCTAACCTTAACATAACTAGCCTATCCTTAAACTAACCTAAGGTTAGGTTAGCCTATCCTTAACCTAACCTAAGGTTAGGTTAGCCTATCCTTAACCTAACCTTAGGTCAGGTTAGCCTATCCTTAACCTAACCTAAGGTTAGTTTAGCCTATCTTTAACCTAACCTAAGGTTAGGTTAAGGATAGGCTAGAGCAGGTTAGATTAGGTTAAGGTTAGGTTCATTTCCGACACTTTTGAGTGTCATTTTCGGACTCAGGAGGCTTTATTTGGTAAGTAACCAAATGTTGGGCCCATTCTAAAGTAAATCCAACAAATTTTCTTCTTTGCCGGGTTTAAAAATATAAACTTTGTGTACCTATCGTAAATGTTTGCTTCATGACAGTATAAAAATAATTCCTACACGTTAAGATAATTACCGCGATTTAATTTGACTCGTGTAAACATTTACAGTACAATAATTTAAATTTGCCTCAAAGAAGGTGTGTGAGAAGTGAGGAACTGGGAAGATGTTACAGAAATTGCGTTAATTAACGTTTCCTACACAATGTTAAATGCAGGTATTGAATATATACATTTATAAAAACAAAATGGTTTGTAATTTGCTTAGCTTATTTTATTCCAGGTTTCCATTTTTTGATTCCGATATAAACTTGCCACCGTGTAATTCAAACGTCAGCCGAGAATACATGGAGGTTACCAAAATATTATTATTTCCTGACATTTTTAAGACATGCAACTGTGATGTTAGATGTAACGATGTTGTTTACTCCATCAACGTTGATTTGTTTTCTACAACAGCATTGCCACTTCCTGAAATGGAAATCACTATGGACAATTCTGAACTGGTGGTCTCTGAATATTACGCTTACGGATTCACACGTTTAATATCAGACAGTTTTTTAATTTGTCGATTATTTCTTGGATTCAGCATATTATCAATTTTCAAAATCCTACACCGAGTAATATTTTGGTGTACAGCAAAGTGTAAGAAACACGATCAAGTGTTGACATGCTTAACACTTCACTGCATGGCTGAAATTACACGTTGTAAACCCCGAGAAAAATGTTCATTTATAAATTTCAAAACGTTCGCTTTACCTTTGTGTGCGTGTTTAGGTTGTTATCTAATCGTAGACAAAATTCAGTATTACTTGAAAGAGCCCATTTTTAATGTTATAAAAATGGAAATGAAATCATCAGTTGAGTTCCCGTCCATTACCTTTTGTGGACTGAGTGCTAAAGTTTTTGTTTACAAAAAAATATACGCGAAGAAAAATAAGTTACCAGACTCTTCTATATGTGATCTGGACATTGTGGACATTTGGGGTTGGAAAACTGATTGGACGTTGAAAACTTTGTGGGAAGCTGTCGTAACGAAGGAATTACCTGATGTCATGTTCGCACAGATTTTTGTAAGATTTTAATACAATATAAATTGCAACTAAACAATTTGAGATCAGAAAGTTTGTAAATAGAAAAAGCAAAGTTTTTGATTGAATTGAAGATGTTTGATGAGTCATTCTAATTCTGTTGTTTGATTTCGTTAGGAAACATTAAACCTCCCACGAATTAATGCGATCAAATCGGAAATCAGCACTCCTTTTGGGAATTGTCTGCATTATAAATTTAGTAAGATGATTTTTTTTGTAAATAATTCTGGCTTATAACGTGTATTTATTTATGCGTACAGGTGAGGAACCTTTCAGAGGATTTTTTTCATTTTATCCCATTGTTTTTCAGGCATCAAAAGCACTATACAGTTGCAAAAAATCATTCTATAAAGTAAAATCAATTTGTTAGCCTTTCGTTTTATTATTATAATACTTTAATTTACTCCAATTCCAGTTGTTTTTTGACGATTTTAACTCTGATTCGTATAATCTTGCATTATCTATTGATTTGCCAATAGCGTCTGCAACTTTAATGCATTTTCGTGTGACTCAAGTATGTTAGATAAATGAACACTATGGGGAACATTTAAGGCAAAATAAAATCTTTCACAGATTCATCGTGTGAGTATTAAAAACAGACCTTGCACATCAAAACGGGAGTTTCTCGAATGCAAACTAAACTGTTTGCAGGATTCTTTACGAAGAGCTGATGTTTGCGAGTGAGCCAATCAATCTTGTTTGGATATTGAATAGATAACTAATAATTAATCTTATTTCTTTTATTAGATTACCATTTTTCGCCAATCTGACAACTCAGTTCAAAAATTGTACTTCAAAAACCGAAGCAAAAGACAGTCGCAGAAAGTACATTGATATTTCCACACATCTAAACCAAAAAAGAAGTTGCAATTGTCCAGTTCTTTGCACGGAAAATGTGTATCACTATGGTTCTGGCACACTTGCACCAGAGGAAATTGGATCGATAACAGGCGTCCTTGTGTCTCCTGCTACAAGTAATGTAGAAGTCTTTACGGAAGTAAAATCTTATTCGTATAGAGCTCTCTTGAATGACATTGGAAATATATTTGTTATAATGTTCGGTGTATCTATTTTAAGTGTTATGAAATTCGCATTTATAAAAATGCCTATGAAAGTCACAAAAAATCGTAAACAGGATTAAACTACTGCTTAAATGTAAACTAGAAGTTTCAAAGCACATTTTAAATTACAGTAAAAAGATTCACTCATACTTTTCCTAGAGAGAATGCACCATACCGTAACAGTATTTCTGTTTTCATATTTTTTGGATATATTGCAGTGACTTAATATTAAAAATATATAAAACTGACAGTAGTTGTGTAAATTGAATTGAATAAAATATAATTTAACTTTTACAACCTGTAAAATTGTGTGTTGTATCAATAGATCAATAAATCCTTCGAGTACTTGTATATGACAGAAATAAAAATGTCCTTAGCTAAAATATTATAAAATGTTATACAAAATAAACATGGAAAAGAAATCAGCATATTGCACATGTCACAGTTCTTTTTAAGTAAATGAAAGTAAACACATAAAGGCGCCTCATAAAACGAATGGAATATTTTGGATTGCATCAACTACCCTTTAAATCCATAAAATCATAAAATAATTTATTATGGGAATAAACAGATAAATTGATGCGTGCACTAAAATCCATAAAGTCACAATTAAAACTTAAATATTTGAGTCACTAGGCTAAACCCCTAAATACATGACGACTTAGTTACATCACTCGGTAATTACTCTTTTTGCTTCGTATATAAACGCTGAAAAATCCTTGTTCATTCTCCTTGAACTGCTATTTGTGAAAGTACAGTACAAAATCTAACCATGAACGCCGCAATTGTTTTCGGCTGTCTTCTGCTTGTTGGCATTGCAATTGCCGGAGATGAGCATAATCCAGGTAAATAAGAATATACCAAGAGTGAACTTTTGGAAGTTTCAGTTTTGACACCGAGTGTTTTGTTGTAGATCTCGATTATGCATGCGCTGCCAACCCGTCACCATTTCGGGGTTTTGCTTGTGATAGAAACTGCCGATTCGTAAAGAAATTCGTTAGCGGTTACTGTGGTGAGGACAACACGTGCCACTGCCTTAACTAAGACTGACCACTGACGACAGGATTACGACAATACGATAAATGAAATCATTATGTTAACAATTTTGTTGCAATAAAATTGGGTATTATTAAAGCATACTTGAGGTTTTATTATTCTGCATCTGAACAAAACTGACAAATGTAAAACGATATCAATTTTATTTTTAAAGCCAAATTTAAAAAAATAAATGAAAACAGCATATGGTTTGAAACTGCCTTCATTTTCATAGTAAAATCATTCACATCAACGGTTATTATCATCTGTGGCAGTTAAGTTGCATTCCCAGCTAATAAATGCGGCAAAAACATTTACTATACTTTCTCAAATCATACAGTGAAACCTGTGATGCTGTTCCTGATGAGTGATGACCAATGCCTAGATAAACCATTTTCTTTTGGCACTAGCACACTGCTGGACTGGCCTGGTGGCCCGTCCCTGTGGCCCGGCCCATTCAGATTTCCCGGGACTAAATTTGTACCCAGTCCAAACCTGCTGACGTGCGAGTCAAATAAACGTGTACGAAACAATACCGTATTGCATTGCTTCCATGGGCAATAAATCGGTCCTTTCCAAAACCCAATCGGATACTTTAGAATAGGGCTCACTTCAGAATGAGACAAAAATTTCGTTACTTACTAAACAAACCCTCCTGAGTCCAAAAATAACACTCAAAAATGTCGGAAATAAACCTAATCTTAACCTAACCTAACCTGGCCTAGGCTATCCTTAACCTAACCTAACCTTAACCTAACCAAACCTAACCTAACCTTAACCTAACCTAACCTTAACCTAACCTAACCTTAACCTAACCTAACCTTAACCTAACCTAACCTTAACCTAACCTAACCTTAACCTAACCTAACCTTAACCTAACCTAACCTTAACCTAACCTAACCTTAACCTAACCTAACCTTAACCTAACCTAACCTTAACCTAACCTAACCTTAACCTAACCTAACCTTAACCTAACCTAACCTTAACCTAACCTTAACCTAACACTAACCTAACACTAACCTAACACTAACCCAACACAACCTAACACTAACCTAACCTTAACCTTAACCTAACCTTAACCTTAACCTAACCTTAACCAGGTTAGGTTAGGTTAAGATTAGGTTTATTTCCGACATTTTTGAGTGTCATTTTCAGACTCAGGAGGGCTTGTTTGGTAAGCAACGAAATTTTGGGCCCGTTCCGAAGCGGGCCCTATTCTAAAGTAACTCCGCACAAGCACCATCAAGAGAGATTTTAACTACTAATTCATTACAACTTAGAAACATAGATGGCGCCACCGTTTTGAATCACAAACTGCCTCTGGTCGCTGTCGCCATCTAGTCACAGCCGAATGAAACAATACCATATTGAATACCGCCCACATCGCTTCATCATCTAACTCGGGCGATCTAACGTCAAAGTATTCATATTTCCATCGTAATAAAATTAAAAATGTAATTAAAACAAATGGAACAACAAATATGCTTTCAATCTTTTTTAATATCGCTCAGAATAATATAATATCTCGCAATCCAAGCGATGTCTTCACTGCACGGCAGCCAAATCCTCCTCCTTTAATTCCACACGACGACCGCCGCAAATAATGCGAGAATTTGTGTGCTGCACTTTTTATATCAACCCACAGTGTGACCAATTCAAGTTTCCTCAGGAATCTAATAATGCTTGTTTTCAAAATTCAAATTTTCCAATAAAAATAGCACAAATAAACAAAGTGCCACTCACAATTTGCCACAAATTTTTGTCAAACATTTTAAATTCAACCTCAACTTACCATTCAAAACAAATCCACCTCCAAGTGATAACACGCTGAAAAATTAAGAAAAGAAAAGAAAACACACATTATCAATATAAAAACACCAAATTACGCAAAGTGTGGTTGTCAAGTGGTTTCGACAACCCACGATGTCCTCGCTGCTCCCTTCCAATGAGTGTCGACTAATGACCGGGGTCCAATCCCAAACTTTCCTCGCCCGCTGGGCAAACAAACGCGCAAACAAATCTGGCAGCTCCCCGAAATGTGAACGAACCAAGGGAATGCACCCACCGTCTTCGGTCCTTCATGCCCGCAGACCGTAAAACATGCACGACCAAGGCAGGGCCCTCAACTGGAAGCCCATCCCGAAAAGCCACCCTGACTAAGCTTGACTCCCCGGAAACATGAACGAACCAAGGGATGCACCCACCGTCACTAGGCCATGTCCATGCACCTTCAAGTGAATCTCCTGGCGGCAAGGCCCTTAACTGGATGCATGTCCCTAAAGGAGCCTTTCCATTCGCGCTGACCCCAGCTCACGGACAAATGCAAGTGCAAATGCAAATGCATGTGGGCCACCCGGTAGTATTATGAATCTCAGAACTCGTACCCTAACAAGCCAAACATTCCACTGTCGGGAAATACAGTGCGCATCAGGAAGTCATGAATAAAATTATTGTAAGGGATCACGTGGAAGTAAAACCCAACACCCAAAGAATGTTCGAAAATGTTTTTGTTTTTATATTTACTTCTGCTGTCGATCGTATTTACTTTGTTATACGTCTAAAGAGATTTAAAAAGCATTTACCTTTAATCGTACGCTAATTTTGTAAACAATCTACAAAATAATTTCCAAGAACTAAAACTTTATATCTGCTGTTAAGTGCTTAAGTCCTTTACAAGTCTCAGAAATGATGCAAGACAAAAAAAACATTATAAAGAGCAATCTATTGGATTAAAAAATATCATTCCGAACACGATAACAGACACGATGAGAGCCATCTTAGTGTTTTCTTTGGTTGTACTTTTTGCTGCGATGTCGATTACAGACGCTCAAACTTATTTTGGTAAGTGGTGTGCCACGTGTAAATTTATTATTTCAACTTTATAAAGCTCTGTATTTCTTAGATCGTGTTTGTATAAATAAACCCAAACCATATGCAGACTGGGTTTGTTATAAGATCTGTCGTTTTGCCAGAGGATTCGTTTCGGGTTCTTGCTCACCGACGAATGTCTGCACATGCCGGAACTAGAGTTTCTCCCAATGGCACTGAAATTACAGCTTGTTTTTTAATCAAGATATGAAATATTATAGAATTTGTATGCGTTCTCCACATTATGAATAAATGCATCGATTAAAATACTAATCCACATTATAATTTAGTTTGAACGAATTAACAACACATACAGTGTAATTTAGACTAAACAGTATTTCAAACAACATATTTATTAACTTCAAAAATGGTGGCCGATTTTGTCGGATTTCAGTCTCAGCGGACATGCGCACGACATTGTGCTTAGTAATCTCCACTTAAACTCCCATCATTTATTATCATATAAACATTATTAGTCATTTTCACACCTTGTGAAACAGGTGACAGTTAGTTTCTCTCTCCCACATCTTCTAGAAATTACAATCCTTTTGTTAAAGTGCATCTGCTTCATTATTTCTTCAATTTCATCTAAAAATACACGGTATTGAGCATCTAAAATAATTGTTATTCATATCATATAGCTACCATCATCATTTATATCTAATGTAAGTAAGTAGAATCTTCCTTTCGAAGACATTAATTGATTTACTTGGGGAAAAAGTCTGTCCATAACTATTCTCCCTTTTCTTCCACCAGCCCATGATGCAGATAATCTATTACCACCAACCTTCAAATATATATATTTTAGTGAATATACATTTAATTCGTGCTTTATAATTTTACTTCTGTGTCAGGAGTCTCCACATACGGTGGATTGAAAATCAGCACATCGATTTTATTACGTAATCGTGAGTCAAACGCTGTTACCTACGAATCGTTAACATTGTATCAATTTATAAGAACTATTTCGTTTGGCTCAAACCTCTTAGTTCATACCAAATCCATTAAAACAGGTTCAATTGACACTTGATTGGCTTTGGACATTTTCAATGCTGCTTCCACCGCGGATTTGTTTATATCTGTACAACTAAACAAGAATACTCCAATTAGTTAAAATATATATATATTTCTACAGTGACTCAATCCTAGCGCACAAATACGAGGCGTTGTTTCCTAATTCTTTGGCGAGGAATGTTATTATAATTCCTGATCCACACCCAACTTCGAGACAAATTGTTGGCCTGAAGTTAAAAAATATATATTTAGAACTCATCAGATAAAAATTGAATGAACACGAAAGATACCTGATTTCTTTGATAAAGTTCATTTCATTTTGTAGTGCATCTAACATGAGAAATGAATCCTCAGCTGGTTCGTATACAGAATCAAAATAACTTTTTATTTCAGCCGGAATGATGGGCGTAGCCATTTTGAAATTTACTATCGCTTACTTCTGGTTAATACCAGAAATGTAATTGATAAACAACTGTATTGTAACTCGGTGCACTCTGGTGAGCAAATCCAAAAGTTTCTGTGTCGAAATGAGGGTCCCCATCCCCACAATGCACGCACGAAACCCCACCCGAAATAAATTTTAATTTTTTTTTTTTGTGTTGATAAAAAGCTTCAAACAATATATTTACATTTTGCAAAATAATTTTTGTTTTCCCAATAACACTTATTTAATTGCCAGTAATAATTTTGAACAATTACAGTACACGATTTAATTGTAAGGCAAATCCGGAAACAGAAGCAGCTCAGGTTTAGAATACATAGACTGGAATGTCTTTGTTTCTTCTACAGTTCTTATTGCAGTAACGAACAATCTTAATATGAAAATCGCAATTGTTTTCTGCTGTTTTCTGCTTGTTGCTACTGAGACTATACAAGATGAGCCGAATCCAGGTAAATGACGAAGTAATTAAACTAACATGGATGTTTAAGATAAAAAATGTTCGTCTTATTGTAGGATTTGTTTGCGCTGAACCGGAAACAAAGTTTAGAAATTTGAATTGTATTAAAAGCTGCGCATCAAATAAGAAATTCAATGATGGTTATTGCGGTGACAACAACGTGTGCTATTGCACTCATGTAGAGTCCGTAGCAGGACGAATAAAAAAGAAAACATGATCACTTTAACACTTTAGTTCGAATAAAATCTGCTATAAGCACATTTGAATTATTAATGCTTCATCTATAATTTAGTAAAAAGTTTGATTTTTTTGGATGGGTGTCTTCGCCCATAGAACAGAAATCATTATTGTTTTACAGATTACATGAATAGTTGAGAATCCATAGTGGGGAAAGTTTTTTCGAGTTATTCTGCGCGCCTCGGGGAAATCAGAAATCACGATTCGACTTAATATCATTTCTTTTTTAAGTGCAAACAATTGTGTTTGTAAACGCCTTTAAAAACTGTGCCACTCACAAAGTATGTACCCGTGCACTAATAAATGTCAACGATTCTTTACGATCTATCCATTGCCTTCCGCATAATTTGGCAAAAATGTTATCTCGAACTATTCGAACAAAACGAAACAACGTTTGCGTCTGACCGCAATATGTGAAGGGAAGGGCGGGATCAAACCAGTAATTACGATTTAAATCATCGAAGACATTTTATCTGAATTAAAAAATTAAAAAAAAAAAACACCAGCAACACAAAGAGCACGAGAACTTAAAACGAAAGTGCATAAAAAAAAGTTTTACGATGTATTAAAACCATAGTTCAGCCACGGAATAGCATTTTTCTTGGATCAACTGTTTATGAGCTCGGAGAAAATATTATTGATGAAGGTGTAACGTTATTTCAAGATATAATTAAATTAGGTAGAATTTTAAAGACAAAAAATTTGATGGTAAGAAGAGACAAGGTTAAAGGTGAGCAAGAATTGGATGCCTCCCTGGTGGCAGAACGATACGGGGACTGGTTAATTACACGACAAAAGAGAGACAGCAGAAGACGACTCTTCATCTTGTGAGATTTACAATCGGCCTTAACCTCGGAATGCACACGCGCAATATACCGACATTCCATACCTGCGTCAGCAATTAGTGAACTAGCTTGTTGCTACGGCGCCTCCATTGGCAATTTTTCTAGGGATTCCCCTTTTTTTCTCTCAAATTGTTGTTGTGGGAATTAGCAGTCAATTCTCTTCCCGCTTGGTGTCACAGATTTTTCTCCTTTTTTAGTGAATTGTTTAATTGATTTAGTTTAAAATAAATAGAACAATTTATTTTTGCCATCTAAGGTGTGTCGCACAAAAAAAAACAAAAAAAAATTATTTTTTTAAAAAGTCACATAAAAAATAAAAATAAAATAAAAATAAAAAACAACACATTAACAACTTGTCAGACAAAGTTGTTTTTTTATGAGAGTGTCACTACTATAACCTGCAAGGCATTTCCTCCGTGTCCTTGGGAATGGAGAAGGGGAAACTCACCTGGATATCACTTCAAAGGTTGCGCGTGCAATTTTCACCTGTGATTCATGACTATCTGTGTTAGGAAAATTGGGTTAGTATGGGGAAAATACCGTCTGCAAACCCCTTATCATCCAACTTGGGAAGGTAGGCGGGTCCCTGGAGGGTTGGAAAGGGAGGGAGTTGATGGCGCCCACAATTTCCGGTCTGTCACGCCCATTCGCTGGATTCAGGGCTTCGGTATGAGGGGTTCTCTCGGGGGCTCTACAAGGATTTAACACTAGGTGCTGCAGAGTGTTGAGTTTGTGGGGCTGGACGTGGGAGGAGTTTTTGGTTTGACATGGTCTGGTTTGGGGGTTTTCTTTCTTTGCAACTATTTGTTTGTTTGTGGTTTATGTTGTGTTGGAGAAAGATGTGTTGCAGGAATAGTCGTGTGGGTCCCTTTTTGAACGTTGCTGATAAAGGGAGTTATTCGGTAATGGCTCATTTGCAGCAACAACATGGCAGTGTCAAATTCCATGGCGCAGACATACTTTTGTTTTAGGTAAACATTGTCTAGTTAAACAGACCAAATGTCTATATAAATGAAAAGTAAAAATATAGAATAAATGGACATATTTTTAAATTTAATCAAACTTGGTTTCAACACGATTTAAAATTGTCATAAAAGAAAACAACAATCTTGTTAAGCCTAAAAAACGCTGGAGCCAAAGAACTCTAAATTGTGTAAGACTACACATTATGAAATTGGAGATTTGCTGGGATGAAATGGACCAAGACGAAATTTTTTTAGGGAGTAAATGTACCGAAATTTGTATTTTTTTCCTCCAATTTTCCCTCAGACTTGACACTCAAGCCTCTATTCCCACCCCTTAAATGGCATAAAATGAGAAGTCAGAGAAGACCACCTGGAATAGTTATGTCCTGTCTCTGCATTTTGGACATGGCTTTGTGGTTTTCTTATGTTTCATTCCAGATGTTTGTCGTGGAGGGGAGGTCAAAGAGTTGCTGGAATTTTTGTTTAACATGCCCTGTGCTGCTCAATTTCATCTCTGTAGGTCTCACCTCGACTCATAAATTATTAAAATACCAATTTAGAAGTATCAAATTCTCGCTCGACTGCTGAGACGTTGATCAATTTAAAATAATGTTTGAATTTCGACCATGTGCCCAAGAGCAGGCGTTGACTAGGATTAATTGTTGTTTAATTAACAAGGGGAGGGCACCAATAAGCTATCACAGATTGTTGTAATATTAAACAAGAAGGATTGTTATATCATGCTGAATGAGACCCTAAAATAATTTCATTCCATAAACAGCCAACAATGCAAACAATGAGCTGAAAGTTGGCACTATTTTGTCTGTGTATACATCAAATCTGAGCAATCAGGCCTAGTGTATGAATACTGTAAACAACAGTTGCTAGGTAAAAAATAGTTCCAAGATCTAAGTTCAATTTTATCATTTGAGATTCAATGATGTCATTTCCTCTTTTGATATCACATGACATATGACATCAGAACTTTGTTCAACAACATGACTGTCTTCATGAAGACAATAATAGTTTGTAGTGGTGGTCCAGTGGTTAAGGCAATGGACTAGCTATCTTTCCACACAGGTTCAAATCCTGTTGTGTGTGAAAATTTTTACATTCATTTTTTGTTAAATTTTAGCAGTTATTTTAATGTTTGTAATTTTATATTTGTTAAAAAATTAAAATTAATCAAATTAAAATTTTCTGAAAACAAATATAAAATTACAAACATTAAAATAACTGCTAAAATTTAACAAAAATAAATGTAAAAATTTTCACACTCAACAGGATTTGAACCTGTGTGGAAAGATACCTAGTCCATTGCTTTAACCACTGGACCACCACTACAAACTATTATTGTCTTCATGAAGACAGTCATGTTGTTGAACAAAGTTCTGATGTCATATGTCATGTGATATCAAAAGAGGAAATGACATCATTGAATCTCAAATGATAAAATTGAACTTAGATCTTGGAACTATTTTTTACCTAGCAACTGTTGTTTACAGTATTCATACACTAGGCCTGATTGCTCAGATTTGATGTATACACAGACAAAATAGTGCCAACTTTCAGCTCATTGTTTGCATTGTTGGCTGTTTATGGAATGAAATTATTTTAGGGTCTCATTCAGCATGATATAACAATCCTTCTTGTTTAATATTACAACAATCTGTGATAGCTTATTGGTGCCCTCCCCTTGTAAGACGTGTCTATGGCTTAGGGCCGAGTGTTTCTTTATGACCAAAAACAGGTTGAAAGATGGCAATAATAAAGTTCAGTGTTTTAAAAAATAAATAATCTGGGGGAAAAAAACGTAATACTTTAAAGATTTGAATGTGAAAAAAAAATGATCAAAGTGTGCAGTGTAAGTTGATTTGACCTGTGTCTAATTAGTAATTTTTTTACAGAGGGGGTGAGGCGAGTGAGGCGTATAGGGATAGTTGTTGTAGTTGTACCATTTTGCAGTTGCTGTTGTCTCAGATGTAGCCCTTGGGTATGTTTTATGCTGTGTTCATAATTGTGTACAAGTTTGTCTAAGTAATAAAAATTTTTTCTTTAAGTCATAAAGTCCAAAAATGAAGTTTCGGAAGGAAAGAATGAGGGGAGGTGCCCAGTTGGCGAACTTCAGAATTGACCAAACGACTTTTTAAGGGAAATTAAAGGGGCTGTTGAAAATGTTGATTATTTTTTCTCCCCTCTCATCAGCAGCTTTTGTGGTTTGTCTAGAATGCAACCTTGTAGAATATGCTACGAGTTGTAATTTCTAATTAGAATATATCCTGTTAAATAATGGATTTAAAAGACTTAAGTAAAATGAGCAAAATTTTAATAATAATTTTTTTTTTGTAAAAAAAAGTTTCATGTATAATATAAATAATTATTATAAACCACTAAGCTTTTGACTGTCTTCTGGTGAAACAGCAAATATAGAAATACAAGTCTGTTAAAAAGAAAAAGGTCGTCTAGACGTTCTAGACGTGTCTTCCAGACCTCTCATTTTGCCCTCTACGACCGATGGATTGCGAGTTACTTTCGGAAGGTCATAAAAAATGTCTCGTCATTCGCCACAGAGTTGAAAACTATAACTAAGATTAATATATTCATCCGAAAAATATATAATTTCTGATTATACACACAATAACTAGAAATTAAAGCTCAATTTAACGCGTCCTTTCTTGTAATAGGTTTGCAAAGAAAACTTTAATAAGTGTGTCATCTAATGTAAGCCATCAGAAATAACACGAGAATTTATGTGGCACAGAAATAAAACTAAAACCGAGTGCAAGTAATGTCCTATAGTTTGCAGGAAACGTAAGAACCAATTAAAAAGGAGGAAAAATATGCGTTTTTTGGCGAACACCTCAAAGCAGGGCAACTTTATCATTATACGCATTTGCAGAAGGTGTAATGGATGTATGTCTTTGAACGTCGTCAGCTGTAGGCCATTTGCCGCTCCTTGCGCAATTCATTAGTCCTAGTCACCGCCTCTTCCATTGCCGTTGAGGCTAATTGTAGTGTGTCCTCGTGCACCTGAGGCCCTGCAAGACGACAAGGGCGGAGTCCCAAAGGAAGACCAATCAATCAGAGGTTGGCAAGGGACGGCCATTGATTATTCACAGGTGATAAAATGGCCTGCAGAAGATGGTGCTTTGCGTCTTGGGAAATAACGAGATAATTTGATTATGTTTACTTTTGTGAATACGGTTTTTGGCTAATTTAATTAGAAAAAGTACGTAAGGGTTTAATTGGAAGTGGAACAAGTCTGGACTGAGAACAAAAGTGCTCTCGGTGTTGTAGACAGTGCAGTGTGATTTGTATCACTTAAAATTTGACTTTTCTAGCACAAGAAAAAAGATCTGAAAACAGAATGGAATTTTGAATGCATGTTTAAACCTAAATAATTCATTTTCTTTTTTTTTGTGAGAGAATGGAATTTTAAAGATTAAAACGTAATTTAAATTCCAGTGTAGAGGAAAGGTTTAAATTATTATTGGCTTGTAATGTGATTAAAATCAATATTTAATTTGTTCAGTAACATCCACGTATTAAATATCACTTTTTAAAAAACTTCTTTAAATTCTTTTACACACAAAAAAAATATTTTATAGATCTATCCTCACCCTCCAAAAAAGCACTTCTTTTGGGTCAACAGATGAGCACTTTTTCACCCACAGAACCTTTGTGCAATCTGATAAGAGCGTGTTATTATACATTGGGCACAAGCGAATGACTCGCAGTTGAATCAGTTGAGTTTAGGTCATGCATGATTGATTCAACGTTGATCAATAGAGCACATCCTGAGGAGACTAACTCCGTGTCATGTGGGACAAAAAAAGAGACAGAAAGGAGTAGAAACGGCTCCGGGGTGAGCTAGTCTCTTGAATTATGAGGGGAGGTAAGCAGATGGTGTGTGTCTGTCCCAATTGGCATTGGTGAAAGAATTTTTTCCTCCTTGATGTCCCCCTGGGCAAATGTCTTGTTGTAATTTGCTTAACTAGAAAGTAGAAACAAAAAGAAAATTACATCTACATCTTTTTGGAGTGAGATTTATTCACTTCACAGTACTCTATTATTTCCCCTTCCATTCTTAGTAACGGGTAATTGTCTGCTGGGTAAAATACAAAAAAAGCCTGAGATTGCTAAGTAAAATAGTTACGTTGTCAATTCTTTTTTGAAAAAGCTAAAGCCTGCATGAATTGTGTTGTAACGTTTTTTTGCTTTGTTTATTGTTAGCTTCAGAAAGTTTTTTAAATTTCGTGCCTCAGAATCTTTTGTGTATCGTACAGTTAAAAATCTGCTGATTTGGTGAATTCAAGAATAAAGAAATAGGCTTAGTGTTGACTTAGTGTTAGGTGAAATGGGTTTATCCTTGGGAATAGGCATTTCGGTTATTATTTCCTACGTTGTTTCATAAATAAAGGATTTAAGATTGCTGCTCGTTCACTTGAGTGAGGTATGACCTTGTTGATTTTCTATTTTAATGTTTTAAATATTTAATTGCTCGTTTTAGTTTTATTTGCTGCGAAAAAAGTAGTGAATTTTCTAGATCTCATTGTCTATATTTCTCAGTTTATTACTCTTGCATTTTCCAGAATGATGATAAAGAAAAGAAGTATGAAGTGCAGGTCAAAGATTCTTCTTCTCACACTGTCCGCCTGGCGGAGCCACTGATACAATCTTAATGGTTTGCTGCATTATTCACGTAATAAGTTATCTGAAAATGTCAAGTAAAAACTTGCAAGATTGATCGAGTTGTTTTAAACACGGTAAAACCAAACAAGCATATAAATATCCATTTTCTAGCACGGAGCCAAACCAAACAGATAAAAATTTCATTCAATGATTTAAAATCTTTCTGCAGCTGATTAAAGTCATAAAACAAATAATAATTCAAATTTACATCCAGGATTAAAATCAAGACCAATTTTTTTGCGCCAGACGTCCTCACTTGTTTATTCAGCACAGATGTCATAGACATAGAAGGAAAGCTCATATATTTTCCAAATCTCTTTTTCTATACCCAACCAATTTCCCCTCACACTTAATCCTCTGACCACTTGTGATGATGTGACACTCGCTCGTCCATAAAATCCATCCGAAGGATTTTAAAAACCACAAAGAAGTATTTATGCAAATCAAGTTAGAAGTGCATGAAAATGGCGCCTCTGGTGATAGGCAAACTGATGAATTCTCATTCACTCCTCAATCCACCCTTACCCTTCTTGCTTTCCTTCCGTCTTAACTTCCTCCCAACTGCACAAGGGGGAATGAGGGATCTTCCTCTGGTTTCTTAAAGATAAGCTGAAACGCCCTCTTCTTGTGCAGATGAGGTCGAATGCAAGAGGTAATCACTGATGGTGCCAGACGCTTGATTTTGCCTCCCCTCGACTTGCAGCTGCTCATAACCCTCCTTCTCCTCCTCTTGTCAATCTGCAAGAAGGGATGTGGCAGAAGGCAGCTCAATTTTGCGGTCTTGGGGTATTTCAAGGCTTTTGCAGCTTTGCTGATATTGCCTATGTCGATGAGGTTTTGCGGGGTCTTGTGTCTGGAGTGGTTTTAAATTGGCTTGAAAAATTGTACGTTTCGAGGGTTCTTTTAGCATACCGGTACTCGGTCAAATTGAGTTAATGCTAATAAAATAAAAAAAAATTGGAATTAAAGTTTTCATAATTCTATTGTGCACTTGAAAGAGTTGTCGTGATTCGACTTTGTGGTTAAAGATAATAAATAATACACTCGGGAATACAATATATTTCAAATACTGCTTTATTAAAACACGCTTACTAATACAAATATAAGTCAAGATGTTTCCTGTGTTGGTCCTCGGATTCGGCTGCGAATACGAGTTGCCGCTAAACAATGGCGGATCCAATTGTTTAGTCCTACGCGTGGTCTATGTTTGTTGTCTAGGGTATTTCCACGTGTTATTATGAACACGCGAGAATTCGCTTTCTCGTGCGAATTAAACGAATATCGTTCGAATATTTATTCTAGCGTAGATTGGCTACGCTAAATAAATGTGGCTGTTGTACAGTTGAAATGGTCAGCGGGCACCGGTCCTCGATCAATCCGTGAAACGGCCTGAAAGGTGAGGTAAATGGTGCTCTTGCTGAAATGTGGTAACTGTAGTGTCGTTTCCGGTCAAGCATTGGCTATATATATTAACCGGAAATGACGTCATATGCAAATCCTTCTGATTATGCAGGTTCGCAGAAACACGCGACTAGTCAGTCTAGTCGGTATTTCTAGCGCGCTCTAGTGGCGAGTATTAGTAACACAATAATCACCGCTAATTACTTCTTCAGGTGATGCTGAATCACCACACGTCCCTCCCCGAGAATAAATCATCGGGGCCCCCCCTTTAAATAAAGGTGGAGCGGTATCTTTAATCATAAATAATCTTTTTATTAAATAATGATGAATGATGAACAAAATATTTTACATTCTTGAAATTGATACATAAATAATTTCAGGGTTTTTTAGAGAAGACAGTCTTCTCGTTATGAATATGTAATTAATTATTTCTTCAAGTTATCGGCGTAACTTGGCTTATCTTCCGAACTTGGTTCGTCCAGGTTGGGAGATGTGGTCAATTTTGAAGAGTAGTCCGAGGGGTCTTCGCTCTCGTTCAAGTAGAAACGTAAGTGACCTGGTGCTTCCAGCGGATTCCCCGTTCGTTCGTGGGCCCAAATTGGCGGCAAAAAGGGCGACATTCCCTGATTGGTGTGATGGATTCTTTGGGCCTCGGCAATGCTGGTTGGCGCGCGATGGGCTCGGAGTAGTCGTTGATGCTGGATGAAGCGATCGCCTCCGGCTCCAGCTTCGATAGCGTTCTTCATCCAGACATAAAGAGAATAGCCACGGTCTGGGGTTTGGAGTAATTTTGTTTCAGTATCCTTCGTCAAGGACAACCCCGGGAAGTACATCCGGAGTCTGGCGGCGATCTGAGGTTCGGCCGTCTTTGAAGCTTTCATGCTCGATTTTGGGCGGAGCAATTTTCCTTTTGTTTCCTTCTTTTTGAGCGAGACTGGTTCGGCCAGTGGTTCGGAAGGTCTATTTTCCTTCGGCGGAGGCGGAGGAGGAGGCGTCGGATCCCTGGGAGCCGGAGTTTCCACGACGGGTGTGGTCACTGAAGACGACGGGCGTGGGTGTTGGATGATCGCTCGAACGTTCTGATAGGAGGTCTCTGGATCCGGGTCCTGGGCCACCATTTGGGCTCGAATTACTGCCGCAGAGGGCACTAGGCGGGTCCAGCTGTCTACGAGAGCCGGCGGGACTTGGAAACCCTCGTGGGCCACCACGATCCAGGCTGCCACAGCAACACGTGCGTTTCGGAAGGTGGCGGCGGCCAGCAAAATCGACATCAAGTCGGTAATGGCAACCACGATCCTCGTATTCCAATTTGGATGATCCCGATTTTTGTTCTGCGTATATTCAATCGAGATCCGCTGAAGGTTCGTGATGACGTTTTGGATCACGTTTTGTTGGTAGGAGTCCATCTCGCACAAAAGCGCTCTAGCTTGCTCCACGGTCGTTACCTCCAGAAACTGTTGCAACGTTACCTCCGAAGGGTTGATTGGAGTCGAGGCTTGGATGACTGCTGGGGCTGGCAACATCGGATTGGGTCCCGTGGATGTCGTTGGCTGAGGCACAGATCTGACCAGACGTCTTGATTTTTCCGGTTCGGGCTTGTCCCAAACGATTGGAGTTCTCGTTGAAGTTGAGGCTTCGGGGATAGTTGGGAGAGGTTCGACTTTGGCCGGTCCAAAGCGAGCTTCTCGATGTCTGAGTTGTTCTTCAGAACTCAGTGTCGGTGCGCCGATTATCACTTTCTTGCGAAAGGCGCTTGGGAGGCTGACGCTGGATGTTACGCTTCTCGTCTGCGAGAGTTCCGGCTTGATGAAAGCACTTGGCGCCGTCTCTAGACTCGAGGCGGTCGAGGGAGTCGGGCGGTAGACTGGTTTCGGCTGCATTTGTTGGTATTGCATAACTACCGCGAGGAGGTCCGCCTGAGTATACATCTTCTTTTGCTCGGGGACCTCGTCGATAATTACCTCATCGTCGATCTTCATTGGTTCGGGACTGTCCCGAATTGATCGTGTATCTTCGCAGCGCCTCCTATCTCGCTGTCGAATTTCTTCTTCACGATACGCTTTCCATGAACGTGCGCGACTCTCCGATCCTCTCCTTCTTCGTTCGTCTTGTAGACGGAGGTTCTCTCGTTCACGTCGGGCTCTTTCATCACGTTCGCGCAGGAACTCCTCTCGGTGTCTATTCCAGGATTCCTTGTTTTCTTCCCGCCGTCGGAAGTAATTTCTACGATAATCGTCCCAATTTTCTTGGTTCCTATCGCGTCGGCGTTGATCTTCTCGGCGGTCGGGGCGTTCGCGTACATTTTCTCTTCTTCGGCTGGTTGACGGGGCATCCCTGGATTGAAATCGCGATGTTTGTGGGATCTCCGTCTTTCCCAGGCGAGAGAGAGCGCTTGGTTTGGCCAGGCGTTTCTCTGTCGCGGGTTTCTTATTCTGCGCGCTGCTGGAAGTGCTTGGCTTGTCCAGGCATGGTTTCTTCGCTGAGCAGCCTGCTTCGTCGTGCTCGTTGGAGAGACGTTTCTCGGCCTTCTGGCGTTTGCGACCAAAGAAGCCCAAAAAATGCAATTGATGCATTGCTCGTTGCGAGGTGATGAAACCGTGTCTCGGTCTCCAATCTGGGCGGTCGGGCCGGTCTTCGCGGATCTGAAGGAGCCAAAACCTGATTTCCTCGGTCGAGTAACCGTCCGGCTGTAGATAATTGAAAACCTCGTCATGTGCGGTCCGCCTTACTTCTTCGTAATATGCCATATGAATCTGGTGTTTTTCTTCATCTGTTTCGGCGTCGCGCCATTGTTCGTAAACGTCCCATCCTCGCTGGTCGTCAGGAAAGGCGGCTCGGATTAGTGGATTCGGGATTGGCGCTGGCGGGTCCATATTTCTCGAGATAACTGCCCGTAAAGCTGCTTGATATTGGCGCGGCATGTAGTGGATCAACGTTTGCTGGCTGGACCAGTAGCGGCTGATCGCACGGGACAATAAAAGGCGAATTTTCCATGGTTCAAAGTCGACCGCTTCTTCGAGCGCTTGTCGGAACAGTATGGGGATTACTTCGCGCCATAAGCTGCCTGCGGAAACTCTTTTCGGGTCGATTTGCCCCCACGTAGTGCGATATCCGTCCTAAATATTAGAATATTAATAAATATATTAGGATCGTTGATTAATTTGTCATATTTTTGTAGAGATTCTTTCGTCTAACACAAGATGGCGTCATGGTCGGCCATGTGCTTTTCGACCACGTGTCTTGAAGTTAATTTTTCTTTCGGTATTTGATTAATTTTGATAATTTGTCACTTAAAGTTAAATTATTTCTTCGTTTGTGGTCAGTCCACGAACTTATTTCGTATTTTTGATTATCGATAATTGAATTTTTTCTATTTTTTACTTACGTCGGGTTGGACATCGGGTTCATTGGGTTCGTCCCAATTTCCCTCTTCGTTGTTTACAATGATTTGTAACAAATCCACTTGATCTTCATCGTCATCCTCGGAAGCGTTGTTTACGGCCCGTTCAATTTCTTTCTTCCAATCATTTCTCATTTTTCGGAAACTAATTTGATTTCACGGCTGTCTCGAGGTGATCGTTGCTTAGTCGGAGATGACAGTGATAAGTGTGGGTCGGGTTAGAGGTTAACTATTAGTCTCATGTCATCTTTGATTGGTTTGGCCAATTAAGACGCATTGTGGGACGTAACAGGTGTCCCCCCTGTGGTTGTTTTTATCGATTGTTTGAGACAATGGCCGGAGTCGCTTTTTGTTTTCCGACGAGTTTCCCGTCTTTTATGAACGGGTTTGGCTTGTGTCGGCGCATACCGTATATTTTATCAGGTTTGGGGATTCCTGTAGTCTTCTTTTTGTTTGATTGCTTTCCTTTTTTAGGAGATTCTGCGACTATTTCCTCCCTCCCCGAAATCTCATCCGGGGCGTCGGCCACTTCGAGTAACTCATCTTGAACTAAATTGGTTGGGCCAGTTTGTTCATCTAAAAACATGTCGCGAATAATTGGATTTTTCGCTGGTTTCGTCTGATATTCCGTCCAAGCCTCTTGAGGAAACTCAGGTAAGTATGGAGTTAATTCTCGGGCGTGGATCGATCTAAAATTAACGTTATCTGCCAATCTTTTTAGCTTGAAAGCGTTTCCGCCGTGGGCTTCGAGTATGACGTACGGGCCGTCGCGTTTGTCTGCTAAGCCTGCGTGGATCCCCTTATCGGCGCTGGACTGAATATGTGTGTCTTTCCAGACGAGGTCATTGACTTTAAAATTGCAGAAGGGCCGATCCTTTCCAGCAATGCTAATACGATCTCTCATGTCGAATATGTGTGACATCATGTGCTGATAAGTGGCCGAAATTATTTGCTCCAGTCTGTCGACATAAATATGAGGCTTCTCAGGATCAATTTCCAGTATTTCCTCCGGTATTCGTGGGTCCCAGGGTACTCTGAGTTCCCGAGCGAAGTTTAGAAACGCGGGAGAAAATTTGCGGTTCCTTGAGATCGTTGTGCGGATGCTGAAGGCAATTTCACGAAGATATTCGTCCCAGCTGGAGTGAACATCGGTGAAAATTGCTAGTGCATATTTTATATCGCGATTTAACCTTTCGACGGGATTGGCCCGTGGATTATAGGTTGATGTATATGATGTCTCGATGTCGAATTTTTTACAGAAGTCTTTATACAAATTTGACGCGAATTGTGGTCCATTATCGGAGATTAATTTTCGAGGGAATCCAAAATGAAGCGCCACTTCGTACAAACATCGAATGATTTTTTGCTTAGTTGGTCTCTCCATTGGAAAGAGTTCGGGCCATCCAGTCGCGACATCCATGATTACTAATATATATTTGTTTTTATTGGATGACGTGGGTTTTGGGCCCATTAAATCCACGCTCCAGCAATCGAAGGGTGCGAAAGGGCCAAGTGAGATTCTCTCGTAGTTCTTGGGCGTCCTCGGCTTGCACGCTTGGCATCTGGGGCAGTGATGAATAAAACGAACAATATCTCGGGTCATTTTTGGCCAGAAATAAAGTTGATTTGCTCGGTAGATCGTTCTGGCCACTCCAGAATGTCCGGCGAGCGGGTGTCCGTGGACCATCCACAGAAACCTTGTCAGCAGACTCCTGGGTATAACGACTTTCATCGAAGTTCCTGTCTCCGTCAGATCATCGCGGAAATTCGGGTGGTGTTTTAGTAGAAGTCCATCCTCGATTAAGTACGTGGAGGCTTCTCTTTCGAATTCTTCACGTTGGATTTCGTCGAAATTCTCGTCGGGAAATATTTTATCTGTGATGAAGTCTCGATAAGTTTTACAGAAGTCGTCTGCCATCTGGGCGGCTATTAATTCGTCCCTGGTGGGCGGTTTGCTATTCGTCCCCTTGCTTACGTGGGCGACGAATGCTCGAACGTACTTGTCGGAGATTCGAGGTTCTATTGTTAGCTCATAATTTGGGTGAGCGTCCTTGACCGACTGGTACGCTCGGAGCCAATAACTGTAATAATTCTGGTCTCCTGACTCGAGTTTCTCCTTGGGTAATTCGTTTAGCTTTTTAAATTCCCATTTTCGGACGGGGTTCGGACAGTAGAAGAGGCGTGAGTCGTCCTCTCCGCAGTCGGTCTCGTCTTCGGGGTCTGAAGCTGGGGCTCGTGAGAGGGCGTCTGCCACGACGTTGAATTTTCCGGGTCGGTATTCAATGATTAAGTCACAAGCCATTAATTCTAGCTGCCAGCGAGCCATTCTTCCGGACGGTTCCTTCAACGCCATTAACCACTTTAGTGCTTCGTGGTCAGTTTGTACGTTGAACTTGGTAAATTCCAGGTATGGTCTGAATTTTCGGATTGCCCAGACGACGGCTAGACATTCTAACTCTGTCGCATTATAATTCTTTTCGGCTGCTTGTAATTTCCGGCTGATGAACATCGTCGGGACCTCTAACACTACTCCGTCGATGTCATGCTTTTGAAGCAACGCAGCACCTAGGCCAATTCGACTGGCGTCGGTGTGAAGAGTGAATTCTCGATTAAGATCTGGTAGGGGAATTCGTTTTACATCGATCAGCATTTGTTTTATTTTGTTAAACGATGTTTCGCAGTGGTCAGTCCACTCGAAATCTTTATCGTTGCGTAACAGATCTGTGATGGGCGCCGCGACGTCTGCCAAATTTGGGAGCAATCGATTGAAGAAATTCACCATGCCCATGAAACGTTGGACTCCTTTTACATCTTCCGGGGCGGGGAACTGGCTAATCGCCTGGGTCTTTTTCGGGTCGATGGATAGGCCACCTGTTCCGACTGTGTAACCCAGGAATGCCAATTCTTTGCGGCAAAATTTACTTTTCCCTGGATGAATGTTTAGACCGGCTTTTGTGAGTCGCTCCATGACGTCATTCACGTGTATCAGGTGATCTTCAAAAGTTTGGGAGACTATGACTATATCATCGAGGTAAGCCCATGCGTATTTGTGTAAGGCATCGCCGAGAACTTTTTCTATTAGTTTTTGAAAGGTGGCGGGTGCGTTTACTAACCCGAAGGGCATTACATTAAACATCAGTCGACCCTGTGGTGCCCAAAAAGCTGTTTTCTCTTTATCCTCTTCCCGCAATTCAACCTGCCAGTAACCCTTGGACAAGTCCATGGTCGTGACCCAGTTAAATGGGGCGAGCTCCCGTAGAATCGCTTCTATTGACGGCATTTGGATGGGGTCGATGACGGTTATGGCGTTTAAAGGTCTATAATCGATGCAGAGGCGCGGTTCGGAGCCTGGTCGCATGACGAGGACAATCCTCATTCCATATTCTCCGATGGCGTGCGACACGATCCCTTTTTCGAGCAACTCGTTGCACATCGTTCTTACGATATGTCTCTTTTGGGGATTCATAGTTTTAAAAGGTACTCGCACCGGTTTTCCCGTAACCAATTCGATCTCGTGCATTACGTAACTAGTCTTTCCTGGATCTTTATTTAAGTTCTTCGAGTGCTTCTTGAGCATTTCCTCGAGGAGTTTCGTTTGTTCTTCTCCAAGATTGGCGTCCATGGCCAGATTATGTATTAAATTCTCCTCTTGGAGGATAGTATTAAACGACTTAAAATTATAGTCTTGGATGAACTTCTTAATTTCGCCTCCTCCCCATTCCTCGTCGTCCTTAGCTTTGTCTAGGAGTTCCGGAGGTATTATGGGTAGTCGTGGGTCCTCGTGGTTGTCGATGTAATTCCACGAACGTGTGACTGGGTTGGGCTGGATGTTCATCCGTTCCATCAAATCCATTCCTATCAGCAGGATTGTGTCTCGGGTTGGTAACACGATGAAGAAATGCTTAATCGTGCCTCCTTCCCATACAAAATCGGTTGATAACGTCCCCACTGCTCTAACTTCTCCCGCTGCTGTAAGAACTCGAATATTCTCGTTCATTCCCCGTAATTTTTTCTGTATTTTTTCTTCGAGTGATTCGAATAAGTCGGTGGAGATAAACGACTGATCCGCTCCCGAGTCGAGTAGTCCCATTAACACCTTTTTGCCGAAAGAGACTGGTATTTTAGCCAGTACGCTCTTCGCTTCTGTTGATAGGTTGCAACGAAGTATTCGCTTTTTAAGAGGATTGGCCCCTTGGTCAAGCGGCAAAGTCATGAAAGCGTTGGCTATACCGTCTTCGTCTCTAATTTCGAATTTCCGTTTTTTGGTTGGAGTTGTGACTTCCTCGTTGGCAGCTTCCTCGAAGAATTCCAACAATTTTTTCATTTCTTTAATTTGTTTTTCCACCAGTGTAAGGTCCATCGTTTTCGAAGTTATCGCGAGCGGATGTGGAATCACTTTTGTTCCGCCCGCGAGTTCCAGTTTTTTGTCATACTGTCGAATTTGGCGGTGAGTTCCTTCAAGATTTTTTCTTGTTCCTTCGCGAGCAATTTCACTAGCTCCTCACGCTCTGCGGCCTTGTCGTCGGCTTTTTTCTTTGCCAGTTTTGGGCAGGCCTGACGCCAGTGGCCGTCTTCGTTACAGAAATTACAAGGGCTTTTCTTCTTTCCCTCCCGCTCAAAAGGTTTTTTGGGGTAGTCCTTCTTCTCGGAAGTCGCCTCTGTTTTCGGGTTGTGGTGTTCCGATTTTCTGGACTTCATCTGAGGTCGGTAGCTGGGCGCCAGTTCCTTCCCCATGTTTGCGTGTACCACATCGTTGATACCTTCGTCAGCCTCATCGCTTTCCGAGAATTGCTCAGAGTCTTCGCTTACTTCGTCTTCCGACTTTTCCTCGGCGGCGTTAGTTTGCGTGCGATAGGCCTTATTCGGAGGTGGTAAAGGGTTAGAAGCTTGTTGGTTTTTCTTTGAGGGGAGTGGCTCTATACTTCCGTTTAGATAATTTCGCGATTGGAGCAGCTTAGTGGAGTCTATGCTGCGCTCCTGTATTCGTTGCTGTCGGGCCACTCCTAGAGCTCGCTCTTCTTTTGTCAGATTTTCGTTATACCGAGCATTTACTTCGGTGTGTTTCTTCTCGACGAAAGCTAGGATGGCTTTGAAATTATCCCCTTTAGGAGCGTTCATTTCTCGTAGGACTTTGGTTGCGGTTTCGTTTAGTCCTTGTTCGAAGAGAGCTTTCTGAGCGTGTTGGTCAAATGGTTTGTCCATTTCACGGAACAGGCTGTCGGCTCGTTGTACGTATTCCCTCAGAGTTTCCCCGGGAGCTTGCTTCATAGAGCTTACTCTTTTCTGGATTTCTTGGCTCGTCTCGCCATATTGATTGTGGAACTTTATGACGAAATCTTCCCAGTTTCGGGGTTGGACATCAGCGTACCAGTTTCGGGCCCGGTTGATCAGCATTTCTGGTATTCCGCGTGCAACCATTTCGTCGGGTTCCGCTCCTAAGCGATTAATCGTCAGGGCGACTTCGTCCAAAAACAAGTTGCCGGCGTTCCAGGATCCGTCGAACTTAATTAGTCTCGGGGTCGTCCACTTGATGTTGTTATCCTTGCGAGAATACAGCCATCGGTCTGCGGAGTAACGTTTCAGCAATCCTTCGCTTCGATCGTCCTCCTCGGTCTCTTGGCCACGGCTTTGTTGAAGTTTTTGGTCCATGGCCTGAAGGAGTTCGTCTTTCATCGTCCGTAGTTGGTTGCTTAGCGAGTCAGTCTCACTAAGCAGCGGTGATGATCGTGGATTGTCGGAAGGGAGGCTTGGGTAATGCGTACCGTTGCCCGTCAGTCCGAACTGATTGTGTTGGAACGACGTTTTCCCTGATGATCCCGCGGTGTTCGGGTTATTCGTGAGGTCTTGCGCTATGGTTGAGTTATCTGGGTTCGCTTTCTCTGGAGCGGAGGTTTGGCTCAACTTTGTTCCGGGCGGTATCAGATCGTCCAGTCGGGTCCCCGTGAGGCCTTCGTTCGTTTTTTTGATAAAAACGTAGGAATCTCTCCCAGCATACGCTTCGGCGGCGTGTTTCTTTTCGAGGTGATTTTTAACTGCGTTAATCTCCTCGAGCGTCGGCATGGCCAGTTTATTTTGACCTACTTCGTTGCGTATTTGATTCTTCTGATTTATACATCTGATTAGCTCTGCGTTAGGGTCGCCTGGGTTGTTATTACTGGTTTGGCCAGTTTTCATTGCGAATGAGTTTTTTACTGCCCATGATTGTGCGCCCTGATTATTCCTCCTATCCTGTATAAACGCCTCGTACAGTTCTCCTTTGACTTCGTCCGATTCGTTCAAGATGCTATCTAGTCCGTTGACTCGGATACTGCCGTGAGATGCTTGAGAGTCGATACTTTCGCTGTCTGACGTTGCTTCGCCGCCTGTCTCGGACTGTTGTCGATCCGCTCCGACCCGACGTCGTTTCTCTCCGCGTCTGGCCGTGTTATCTGCCGATCGTTTTTCAGTCCTCTGATTTACTAGGTCGATTACTCGGCTTAGCTCTGCGTAGGGATCCTTGTCCTGGTCGATCTCGATGCCGTGTGCGCAAGCTACCCGAGTTACTTCTATTGCTTTGGCTACCAGCTCCTTAGCTGTGTGAGACCGTTCTGGGGAGCTCTGTACGGAGTTTGGCTCCGAATGCTGGCTTAACCCGTTGCTTGGCGGCCGGATCTGGCAGTCCTTTGCCATTTCTTGTTCGATTATTTTCTGCTTCGCGAGCAATTCTCGAGCCAGCTCGCGCTCCAGTGCCATTTGTTTAGCTTGGTGTTCTTGTGCCAAGCTCTGTTCCATGGCAGCTAATTTCTCGCGATGCTCTCTGGCTAAATCTTCCATCAATTCGTTTTTCTTCTTCTCTAACGCGACTGTTCTTGCTTGGTCTGCGCGGGTAGCCTCGTTGATAATTGCGGCACTTGTGTTTGCCGCTTTATTTAGAAGAGTCATTAGATCCATTTCACTGGGATCCTTTTCGACTGGTCTTGGGCTTTTCAATCCGAATCGAGGGTTTTCGAACGATTTATTTAGTCCGTTTTCTTCGTGAGAGCTTCCTGATCCTTCGAATTCGCCTCCCGTAAACGGAAGTTGTCTTGCAAGGGGAAGGCTTTCACTTGATGATTCCGTTGAAACTTTAGTCGAGTTAGTCTCGACTTCTGGTTCCACGTGGTTCGCTTCTTCCGCTTTTTGGCGTTCGATTTCTTCGGCTTCTTTTCTATCCTTTTCGTCGTTACGCCTTTTTCTATCTTCTGCGGTAGTTTTTGTCATTTCTTACGATATAATGATCGATCGAAAGATCCCGGTTATTATTTAAAGTATTGTCTTAAGGTTAGCAAATCTATCCCGGACAGGCCCCCACGTGTCGTGATTCGACTTTGTGGTTAAAGATAATAAATAATACACTCGGGAATACAATATATTTCAAATACTGCTTTATTAAAACACGCTTACTAATACAAATATAAGTCAAGATGTTTCCTGTGTTGGTCCTCGGATTCGGCTGCGAATACGAGTTGCCGCTAAACAATGGCGGATCCAATTGTTTAGTCCTACGCGTGGTCTATGTTTGTTGTCTAGGGTATTTCCACGTGTTATTATGAACACGCGAGAATTCGCTTTCTCGTGCGAATTAAACGAATATCGTTCGAATATTTATTCTAGCGTAGATTGGCTACGCTAAATAAATGTGGCTGTTGTACAGTTGAAATGGTCAGCGGGCACCGGTCCTCGATCAATCCGTGAAACGGCCTGAAAGGTGAGGTAAATGGTGCTCTTGCTGAAATGTGGTAACTGTAGTGTCGTTTCCGGTCAAGCATTGGCTATATATATTAACCGGAAATGACGTCATATGCAAATCCTTCTGATTATGCAGGTTCGCAGAAACACGCGACTAGTCAGTCTAGTCGGTATTTCTAGCGCGCTCTAGTGGCGAGTATTAGTAACACAATAATCACCGCTAATTACTTCTTCAGGTGATGCTGAATCACCACAGAGTCAGGTGCAAGAAATTGTGGAATTTTTCGTAAGTGGCGGACTGTGAAGAAGGAAAAAAATTCGTGGGGAAAAAAGGGAAATTGTTGATGTTGTTGCAAGTTTGTTGATGCGTGCAGATCAGGTGAGGTGATAGTGAAAATGTGGAAGCAAATTGGACCCACAGAGTTCACTGGTGGGCGTTTAATGAAGCACAAAGTTCAATCACCAATCATTCCTAGGCCGATGACGAATTTTACGACGAGTTCCATTACCTCAGATCCCCCCATTATTTTTCATTAGGGGTCATACACCACAATTCAATGACCCAGGTGGGCATTAAAACCTGTGACAAATGCCGACTTACGCGGGTTTATGTTCGTTTGATAAATGCGGAACAAATCTGGGTTTCAGGATTTGGAAGTGTAATGGAAAGCAGTTTCATGTTTCATTCCCACTGAGTAAAAACAAAACCGCAACATGTTTGTTTATTGTACAGTATACAACAGAATAAAATATTGATTTTGAAATTTCATTTGAAATATATACATTTCTTTTCCGTACCGATTTTTATAAACAACCAAGATTCGGATTTTGATGCGCCTGCGCAGTCGTTGTCAAGGAAATCAAGGAAATGGGAAGAACGAACAAAGAAAAGATTTCAAATGTGTGGCGTCGGGAGTTTTGTTTTTCCGTAAGTAGTGCGATAAAGAAACCCGAAAAAATGGATTATGTTTTGAGATATCACTTGACCTCACAAACGTATAACTGTAGATGTAAAGATTACGATATTTTTTTCATTCCTCCGTGTAATAAACTTATAATCTCTTCAATTACTTATTATTACACGTCAAATAACTCTCAAAATTCAACCATAAAACGTTAATTAATTTATATAAGCCATAAAATGTGTCTTAAAACGATTAAGTTTTCGTATAAATAAACCAGTTTCACAAGTATTCTTTAAATTATTAACTACGAAGAGTTTTAAAATCTATCACCAAATAAATTCTAAAAATCTCAGTTTATGACATCTCAATTACAACATTTCATCTTTAAGGGTTTACTTTATGTTATAAAAAACAACAACAACACAAGCTTGTCGAATTATTGAATAGTATTATTGACTAAAACTTGATTTTAATCGCAGGAAGTTTGAATCAACCAACCCGTCTTCATTTCGCTCGATGCTTGCGATGCAGTTCTCCAAGGAGAAAGTTGACAATAGCAGCCTTGTTGGATATTTGGAAAGAACGTAATACAACCGGCATTAGTTTATGAGGTATATGGAACTTGCACAAGTGGAATCAATGACTCCCTTCTTCTATTGACTTGTGTGCTAAATGACAAGCATGAATCAGTAGAAAACAAAGCAAGTAGGCACGCAATGGTAGTTGATGACTCTACCATTATATGGGTTGCTTTTTATTGACTATTTTATAGCGTGACACGATATTAAAAATATATACATAGAAAAAATATATTTTTTATGGTGTGCTATAGGTAACATTGTTTTTTTTTAAGGTCAATCAAACGGCGCAGCTGATCATAACGAAAGTCATTAACCACGCAATTAATTTTCGGAAAGGGAAATATTTTGGGAAAAAGGGAATTGGTAGTTTGGTTGCGAGTGTAATGACCCTTGGATAGAGATTTGTGAGATTAGGCATATTTTTTAAGGTTATGCTTTAAAGAGGTTAAAATATTAACGTTTGAACGAGAGAAGTTAAAGGGAAAAAAATGGCCATTGCAAATTAGGCATCCAAGAGCGGAGAAAGTGAATGCACTGTGCAAGGATGTTTTGCAAGACCGGTTTCGAAGGAGGAAGGAAGGAAGCAAGTGTCATTATATCGCACATGCACCATGGAATGTTGGTTGCGACATTGTGAATATTAAGCGACATCTAAATGTGAATGGATTAAATGCAGGAAAAAAGTGTAAAGTATTGGAAATAAAAAAAAGAAGAAATTTGTAATTTCTTTTTCTTTTTCTTTGTTTTATATCCCGAGGTGTGTTGTTCTCATTAAGAGCAATCAGCACTTGGGTTTAGGCCTTCGATCATTTGCCTCGCGACGATAATGATGGTTATTTGGGACTGTGTTGTTAATGGTACAAGTTAATGGAGGTGGGGATCAGAAGCAGAGATGACTGACATTCAGTTGTGAGCAGTAAGTAGCAACAAGTAGCTGAGTGGCGAAATTAACCAATAAAATGTTATTCCTTGAATGGATCAACATTGTATTTCGATTAAAAATGCCAGCGATTTAGCTGAGATGTGCCAGCGTGATAACAAAATTTTCAAGACTCATCCTACATAAACTAATTAGATTTTTTTTATTTTTTTTATATATATGTTTTAAAACTCACAAATATCGATAATTTTCCCCCCGTCGTGCTTTCCCTGGTGGCTAATTAGTACAGTTCCCACTTAGTTCTAGGTCGTTAGTTCAAGCTCGACTGAGGCTGAGAGTTTTTTATTTTTTTTTATTTTTTTTAGGGAGGAAAGTTCTTTCCTTTTGGGGGAAAGTAATGATAACGGTTCCATATGTCGCTTTGTTGCAGTTCTACAGACAAGTGGTAACTGTTTTGTTGTAATGGTAGGTAAAAACTTGCAGGAAGATGACTTATATTCTTGTTTTTGTTGGGTAGTAGCAGGAAGAATTTGAATCATAAAACAAAGTGCCAAATGAATTCGATGCAGTCGTTAGTAGTTTTGCCTTTCGGACTAAGATCTGGGAATGCGAGTTCATGTTTGGCTGCTGTTGATTGGTTTTTGTTTTTTTGCTTTTGTTTTTGTGGGGTGAAAAACCTGGTGTTGAAGTATTGGAGAATTGTTTATCTCTAATAATCGTTCATTATAAATGCATTATAAACAGGAATTAATGAAATCGAACGGGGCGGTTTTGGCACGATATTCTAAATGTTAACATTCATTATGATTTATGATGTATTGCTGTTTATTGGTCAATTCTGTCTGGGTACGAATTTAAAAGCGTTTTCAAGTATTTATCAAAACTTTAGATCGCAATAAATATTTTTTTTTGTTCGTTTTAAACGGCAATTCAGCAAGAATAGTTTTTATAATTACATTTTTTTTTTAAATCGGTGAAGGTTTTATCCCCCACCCAATAAATTGCAGCTAGTTATCCGCTATATTTACTTTTATATCTTATTTTTTTTTAAAAATTTGGTTTTGTGTTCAAAGTTTTATTGGAATTGATGAAAATTCTAAAGAAATAATTTTTTTTTTTCAAAATTCGATTTTTTGAAGTGAATTTTGTAAACTTAAATATAAAATGCAATGGATTACATATATTTTTTTTCTCTTTTCCCTGCTGCGGTATTAGCTGACTAAAGTCACGCAAGAATTCAATTTGGAACAAAGTGAAAAGCATCACCTGATGCACAATTTGCAGCCATGTTTGCTCTAGCCATCAGTTCATCATGGAAATCTCCTGGGGCCGACTGGATGAAAGAGGAGGATGGGAACTCAGTGTCTGGTGCCATGCCTCATTTCTAAAGTAGGAACTAGAGTCATTAGTGGTGGCCACTGGAAGCAAATGATGCAGAACTCCCCTCTTGTGGGGATTTGTATCACTTCCCTTGTTCAAACTTACTCAACTCCACTTTCCGATGAGGCGGTTCTTTTTCTTCTCGAAACTTTTCCCCTCGGAGTAAATGAACCGTCCGGAAGTGACGGAATGGGCCCACCAAGAAGAGAATTGAACACAGCAGATGGCGAATATGGTTTGGGGAGAGTGAAGGGATTGTGTTGAATGTGTATTTTGAATGCAAAGTGACATAAATGAGTCCAATTTGTACGTGAACGAGATGTGTGGCTCTGCTGGCGCTGCCTTATCCGAGAATAAGCCTAGCTGAAATTATGCTAATTGCTGGTAATTAGGCGTATTGCCACGATTTAATTGATTTGTTTTGAATATTTTATTTTGAATTGCTTTGCATTCATCCGCCGGAAAAGGGATTTTTGCACTGATTTCAAACTATTTCGCAGCATAACCTGCTTCTGTCTCTGTGATTGATTACGTTGCCTGGGTATCAGGTGTTGAGAATGCATGAAAAAAATCTACCTCAATACTCTAGAGGATTATCCAATGTAAATAGAACAAATTCCCATCCATAATTCAATTTTGTTTTTTTTTGCTTAAAAGAATCCGGCAATAAAATCATGAAAGTTGAAATATATATATTTTTTTTCTTTTATCCATTGAACAAATTAAGATCTTTTATCTCAAAATACACAACTACAGCATTAAATTCAATACGAGGGACATTTTCCCAGAGGAGCACTTTTTATATACCTGTAACAATATCCCAATAAATTTTTAAAACTGAATCCAATTGCTTTTTTTTTTTAGGATTGTATGATGGTGGACCTACCAGTCGTTGGTGGACCCCATGCTAGCGTCCGTCCTTGAGACGCCGCGTTCTTCCCTTCATTACCCGGGGCAAGGAAATTTATCGCTAGCGTCTTCCGAGCAAGACCTGGCCGTCTAAAGAGGAGATAAGTAGTGCGAACGAGGATAGGAATGTGGCGATGGGGTGTACATACACACACGAGTGGGTGCAAATTGCCTCTTGATTGTTGTGGTCCATTTTTCTAGGTGCTTTAAACATTTTTTTTGTGGGTTATTAACCATGTAATCGCTCATGTTGATGCATTAGGCAATTTTGAGTGTTTAAGAAAGAGGGGATATCTAAAGTTATTTGAATGGCTATTATGATATGTCGAGTAAACGCAACTGCCACGCAGGGCAGAGGGATTTTTGTTTGGATTGAATATTGAAGCCGAGGGGAGAGTTTGGTGGAATTTTTAATATTTTCTATTGTTAGTCATCGATATTCAGTGGTGGTATTGAAGTGGGATATGGTTTTGCCGTTTCTCAATTTGCATTCAACGTGGAAAGTCCCTTTCGGTGTAATGGAAATTTCTATTTTCAACCATTGTGGTCGGTGTGAACTGAAGTATAATTTTCAAATTAGTTTTCTCGTTATAGATGCATTTTATTGATTAGAATTTTGACGTCAGTAACCAATGAGAATCGTTTGTTAGTGATAATTTTACCTGTAGTTAGATTTGAGGTTTTTTTTTTTTAATAAAATGTATATTGGAATTTATGTTGGAATAAAATTGTTGAGAAACACTACTTGATATGATAGACACAGACTGGTACCAATGCTGTTTATTTATGATTTATTACACAGACCAATGCATTTTCCCAATTTCTCATGGTTTTTCTTCTATTTGAATAAACGTTTTTGCGTGATTAGTGTATGACCGTGATGTATTAATGAAGCAAAAACTGAAATTGCATACCGTCGTCAAGAGAAAGGGTTTTTTTTTGTTAAGGAACTGTCAAATAGATTGATAAACTATCTGAATATCCTGTCGAAAAGAGCTTTTAAACATAAATTACGGTAATTTACTTTCCTCCCTTCATATTTATACTTTTTTTATCATGGTTTAATGCAAATACCTATAGTCAGGACGTAGTAAAGCAAAATAAGTTAAATAACCAAAAAATAGTAAAAAGTTGCTGCTTTTGAGGCGAAACGATAGAAAAATGTTCGATTTTACTTCAACTGCTTTTAGATTTCATGCAGACAATTTGCCAAATTTAAATAAATGGGTTAGTAGAATATCTTAATTCATTTTGAAGAGCTATAAATTGATGTAAAATCTTTACAGGTGCAGAAAGTTAATTAGAATCGTAAATAAAATTTTATTTCAGTTTAGAGCCTGTTTGGATTTATATTTATTATTGATTTTAAATTTTAAATTGTTTAATTATGGAATAATTTTGATTTCGGATAAGTAAAATAAGAATTAACCTTAAAAACAGGATCTGGTTTCCTGCCCATATATGAATAAATAAATAAATAAATAAATGTAAGGTAATCACTCATTGGAAGAACTCGAGGTAAAGGTTTTAACAGAAAAATGTATGAAGGGATAGAATTTAATGGACAGAATTCCAACGTAGTTAGGTTAGATCCAATTATAATACGGTATGTATAAATAACTTTAGCAGTTCCATTATCTCGAATCATGTTAGTTCCTGAAATGTGATTGACTTGTGTGCTGCAATTTTCCACAAAACCCAACGCAATTACACGCGTCAAGTTTTTGATCGATTTTTTTAAGATTACTCTCGAAACAACTTTCAAGTGATAACATTGAATTATTTATTACTTTTATTATTTTTTTTCCCTGACAAATTATAATATAAAATATTCAAATTGATATATGAAATTTTGTATGAAAAATTTAGATGTAGCTTTAATGATCTGCCTGATTAGAAATTATGTTATCTGGGGGAATTTTTAACGAAGTGACTGCCGCCTTACTTGGTAGGAAATTGGGGGAAATGGTGCCAAGGAGTGAATTAGTCAAAATAATCCACATATGAAGAATTAAATAGGAAAAACACGTGGTTTATTTTAATTTTTTCACGTGGAATTTTTTTTTATTCTTGTGTTTACCTGCTGTGTAACCTAGAAATATTAAATATTGGAAAAAAAATTGTTTTATATTCCTCTGACTCGCTTTAGTGGCAAGCTATTGAAATGTTTGACTGAGTTTGTGTTTTTTTTTTTACTTTTCAATCATTAGTTGTTTATGGTATCTAATTGGTTTGTGTTCCCGTGATGACTATACCATAACTTAAAAAAAAACAATGGAGCTATAAAAAGAACCATTGTTTTTTCCATGACGATCTCTGCTTAGAGGTCGAAAAGTAAATCCTTAAAAACAAAAGTTTCGGTGATTAAGTGACTGTTTATACCAGTAAAAAAGTTGCAACTTAAAGCGTTTCAATTGTACTCATTTTGCCATCAGTTTCTGTGTTTTTAGGTATAGTAGGTAGAAATAAATATAATCATGACTGGTTTGCTGAAGTTTTGGTTTTTACGGTTTTTACCGTTTCTATATATGGAATGGCATCAAAAATAGCCAAAAACCATCACCAGAAACTGCAAAACCACTACTGGAGTGATTTATGAAATCGGTTTATGCCGGATTTGGTTTTTACAACCAAATTCAAAATGGCTGCCTCGAAAGTTAGATCGATGAAACAGACTTTCAAGTGTCATAAACACTTTCAGGTGAAGCTTCCATCCCCCAAAATGTGCGTAAATGCTAAATTATGTTTAAATAAAGGGGTCACAACCACAATTTGTTGATTAGATGAAAGAAAAGGAATTTTTGTGCACTATGGACTCACCCGATTGCGACGCAAAAACGATATAATAAAACGGCCTAAACACGAACACATTCACGGTTAGATACGTTTCTGACTACTATTTTGGCTGTTTTTACAAACGGTATAAACGGCAGAAACCGAAACTTTGAACGCACCTAATGTTTAATTCCAGATTTACTCAGCATATCATCAGCGTTTGGCTAATTATTAATATTGCGGACACAACGGCAGAAAATAGGCTTAAGAGCTGCGTATATTATGGTTGGAGAAATATTAAGATTGCGGTCAAGCTGGGATCGGATTGGGTGACCATTAAAATAAAATCGGGCAATTAGGCTTTCAGTTTTTCGAAAAACCCGTTTCAATAACTTACTTATCAAAACGGCAGATTGTTTGTATAATGCCAAAGGTTATTCTGACAGTTGATTGTTAATTCATTTTTTTCCTCGTCAGTTGAGACTGGAAGCAAAATTTCAATATTCTGGGTCCTTGAAGATATGTAACGGGAAATCGAATGGACAGGTGATGAAGCTGTTTTGCAATGGTAAATTGATGAGAGCAGGTGAGGATAATCATGAAATAATTTTGATAATTTTGTATTTGTAAAAATAATGTATTTTTTTTAAAAAACACAGTTAACATGGATCCATGGCTGTGGGAGAAATCCAACTCGTTCCGAAACGTCTATCCATCATTAAAGGTTAGTTGTTTGCATTTGTGTGAATTTCTTATTAGATTCATTAAGGGTTAATGTTAGGTAATTATTTACGAGTTGTTTTTGTTGTAAGTTTGTTTTACAATGAGCAGTTTAACCTCTTTGAAATGTAAATTTTTTACACGAATACATGGTGAAAAGAGAATGGGTTTCGAGACACGATAAGCCCACGGATCAGAAGGGAGTGGGGAAAAGGCGAAAAGGGGCTGAGAAAAGCGATCTAAATTTCCGATAAGCTGCAGCCAGTTTTGCTAATCAGGAATTCCTTTCTCTTTCCCTGTCACGACGAAGAAGAACAAAAGAGAATTGGTCCCGATCGTGTATTTCGCATTCCATTTGCGAAAGGTTTTCCGTTTCAACTTTTGCTGGATCGGGCTGGTCGTGTCTCAATTTAAATACACGGATGAGAAGGGGGAAAAGAGCAGCAACACAGCACAGGGTCCTGGCATTCTGGCAAAGTGCCCGCGTCATCACATCGTGCAAGCAAGAGATGCTCGATTTATACGACTTGGGAGTTGAACTTAATCCTAGCTGTATATAATTTCACAGGTTTGGTTCGAGAGGCTCGCTCGTGTAAATGGGGATGTCCAAAGTGCTATTTTAAAGGGTTTTCATAACGCCGAGTGAAAGTTTTGCGCCTCGATTGAAAAAGTTGAATAAAAGCTGCAAAGTTTTGCCTATTTGAAATCCCCCGTCGACGGGTGACGCTTGTATTTTTGCCAGGAAGTGGATCAGTGATGTTTATTGGCGGAAAGTATTTTTGAATGAATTTATTTTTAGTTTTGCTATGTCGGTGCGGCGTGAGAAGATAGTTTGATAGTTTTCGTTTGTAAGGGCTCGGATGTTCCCGCAATCTGCTATGATCGCCCAAGAGGAAAATTAATGCAGAATTCCGATGATTGGGGACAATTATCCACACAGTCTTGTTGCTAGAAGCGTGTTTCACAATTAAGGTATTTGCAGTCTGACATCCTGGTATTAATGTTTAAAAATTGGTGGGTAGGACTATAAGTGTGTTTGCATTTCAGGGGGTAATGCAAAAGAGGAGCGTATGTGAGGTTTGAGGTCATTTTTGATGCCTCCAGAAAGAGTAGGTGTTGTTTATTTGAAAGAGGTGACTTGTTTTGTTGAGTGTTCAGAATTCAGATAGAAATTGGTTAATTTTTAAGGGCAGTAAAATTTTTTTTTTGTTTAATTACAGCTTTCTGTAAATTGATGAATGACTTTTATTAAATTAGGAGGAAAGGAAGTCCGCTAATAATAAACAAGATAACTGAATTATAGATTTACTGCTCCACCCTGCAAAAGTAAAAAAAAAAAATGTGCACAGATGGCATGTCTTATGGCAACTGTCCACGGGATTTGGCATCTGGTTAATAATGGTAATTCGGAAAAGGAAGGAAAGTGGAGTCTTAAATTTTTAAATTAAAATTGACTTGTTTTTAAAATATGTTGTACGATTTTATTGCTGGGTAAAAATGTTCTGAAAGATTTTTCACACCATTAGTTGTACGTTTTAATCCGCTATAAACTAGGCGGACTCACGTTTGATTGTTGTGGAATTGGATCTTGGGGTTGACATTTGGAGAATTAAATGCGATTTAGCGGTTTTACGGTGCAATGAAATCATGTATTCAACCTGTTTGACATAAAATTCGGTAACAACGTGTTTTTAGTGGAAAAGTAGGAAGGAAAAAAAAGGGCCCACCTGTTGACAAATCCGGTAAACAAGAGCCTTTGAACATTGTTTATGGTTTATATAAAAGGGTGAGTGGTGACAAAATCTCGCATGATGTGGTCTCTGCAGGATTTTCCTGCAGTAAATACCGAACTTTTTGTTTATTGCTCTTTGACCAGGCAATGCTTTGGCTTTGCCCGCTGTTATTTTATGGAATGCAATGCCATTGTTTGTCAGGTTGTAAAAAACACACTTTTATGGCAGTATGGGTTAGAAGCTAGAGGGATAGATTTTAATCACCAACGAAGAAAACAATAGACGAGGAAGCCATTTTGAAATTTATTATAAAAATAAAAATGAAGTTGAGTCGAGTGTGAGGAAAAATGTTAAACATGACAGGAGTGCGAGTGTTATTTTTGTTGACATTTTAATTGTCAAATTTAAATGGAATGACATTTGAATGTGATACGGAAAACAATTAACTGATAGGACTGGCCATTTTCTCCTGTAGGTTTTTAGTTACAGTTGTTTTAATTAATGTGTATAGAAGGAAGTGTTTCACCTCACAAGTCAGCTCACCTTGAGGGATATAATAATGGGAAAAATCGAGGTGACGGGTTTGTGACGTTAAAGGGAGGGGGAAAGAATGAGGAGAGAGGGGGGTGTTGAAGCCTGAAGGGATTGAGAAGTTGCATGACGGGAAAAATCCATTACCAGCTGTCAGGGCGTCCACACGTTGGCCGATTGGTGGCGTCTCGTTGGCGTTCCACTTCTGGTCCAAATATTGAGCAGGAAAGTGTGTGGGTGAGCAGCTGCTCCTGTCATTGTGCGTGGACTGTAGATTGGCTTATTATTTTCTAAGGGATTTTATAATTTTTTGAAATTTTTATTTGATGTTTCGGGGGTTTAAATGGGTTTTTCGGTGGGAATTTGATAATAATTTAGACTGTTTGGATGGTTTGAAAGGGCAGTGGAGAGGAAATGACGTTTCTTTTGAATATTTATTTTTTGGAGAAAATGTAGGGAGTGGTGAAGCTGATGGGTTGGAGGAAAAAAAGTTGGTTTTTAATTACTGTTGGTGGAAGAAATCGTTAAATTATTTTTAAATGTTGCGGTTATTAAGGATAAGTTTGTACTAAGAATAAATCAATTGATTTTTTTTTTTAATTTAAAAAAGTTGCAATTTAAAATAGGAAATAGGAAAAACATGTTTAGTCTGGTTCGTTTTAGTGCTCTATGCTTAATTTTTTTTTAGATTGGTGGTCATGTACCAAAAAATTTAAAAAAAAATTTTTTTGGCTTTATTTGCTGAGAAATTAAGTTTATTTTTCTGCTAGAAAATTGAGAAGAAAAAAAAATTCTTATTTTTGTCTTGAGTAAATTTAATCTAGAGCCTTGAAACGTTCTAAAAGCAGATGGAAAAAAAGGAGTGTGTGTTTATATATGAACATGAAAAGTAATTTCTGGGTAATTTTAAAAAATAGGTCTAATTTAATTTTATTTCACTTTTTTTTTTCTTTCCTTTTCTTTCTTCTTTTTCCCTTTCGGACAACGCCAAAAAAAGTAGAAATTCTTTTCATCGGTAATTGTATTACGATGTTTTAAAGATTAGTCATTTTTTTTTTAAAAAAAGAGGTCTTGGATATTGGGGTCAATTAATTTCTAACCTTGCACAGTGATTAAATAAGGAAAAAAATGAAAGCGAAATAATAGAAACATTTTTGAGCTGAAATATTCAATTACACTTAAGATGAGTGTTAAATACAAGGTCGTCTTTTACCCATTCCACCTGACTCTGGAATGGGGCTAATAAATTTCCAAATAACAAGTGTAAATGCTGTAAGCAGGTGTTGAGGTGGGTCTAAATAAAAACGGAGACAAGGTGAAAAAGCAGTTAAAAGTAAAAATAAAAAAAAGTAGGGCGAATTTTGTTGATTTCACCTGCTGAAAATACCTTGAACCTGTAAAGGGCAGGTGTTGTTGGCAGTGATTCAAGAGAATAAACACTTAAGATGGCCAGAGGTCTCACCACTGTGCTTTGAGACAACAAATTACGGGAGCTCAGGTAAACACATCACACGTAGCTCAGGTGTGTCAGCGTTGAATGCAGGCATTTTTTCTTCCTTTTTTGGTCTGATTAAAGTGTCACCAAGGGACCTGAAATGGAGGCATTTGTTTCGGTGTTGAATTAATTTTGGGAGTTTTAATAAAGTTGTCTCCCGGTGAGCCATTCTATGAAAAGTAAGGTGGTAATGGAAGCTGTGCCGCTATTCTGATTTTATAATGTTCTGCTGGTGCTGTAATAGCGATGTGTTTTATATTTTTAAATTTTTTTTTTATGTGCTGGTGAAGGGGGTGAAGTGAAACTACAATGGTCATAACATAGCCGCAAATTGGTTCTAGTACAAGAAACTTGTTGTGAATAGTGTGATAGCATTTCCAGGTTCCTCCCACATTGCCCAATGGCCCAAACGGTTAAACCGATATATTGCACCCCCTGCGGGAACAGCGCAAGCGCGAAATTTGTGGCCATTGTGGCACGACGTTGTGGCAGAAACAGACAAAAGGACATAGAAAAGTTTGTGTTTTGTGCCAAGACAAAACTTACACTTTGCTGTCATAAATCTTGGTCATGTGATTGCAAATGGAGTCTTATGTCAATATCAGATCAAGTCAAACCGGTTTACGCGTGGCTTTCTCAGCGTTGTACTCAGCGGTGTGGTAGACCGGTAGACCCACCACTTTTGCCGTGTGTGTGAAAGTAGGAAAATATTTAAAGTTTTACAAAAATAATATCAGAAAATGGAGGGTTCTCAACAAATCAAAGAAAATCACGAAAAGTTTTCAATCCGCTGACATGACTACAACACCCCCACATTGTTTATAATCCGCCATTTTGACTGAGGTGCTTTTTGTTGATTATACGCCACAACTTGACCTTATAAACACAGTACAACACAGTTATGCGCCCCCTTGACCTTCAAGTGGAAGAAAATAACAGTCTGCTGAGAAGGAACGACAGAGGGTGTATGTTTATAAAACAAAATTTAAAAGAGAATAAAAATGGCAGACATTAAGGGAAGAAACTCATTTCCTTTTCTTTGCTTCATTTTACACACTCACACACACACACACACACACACACACACACAGCGCAGAATCGAAAAAGAAAAGTAAAAAAAATAAATAAATATAAATTCATGTTAATAACAGCAATTCATACATAACTGCATTTTAATTACTATTCAGCGTGCTTTCATTTCCTTCGGCTTTGAAATGGGTCATTGCATTTTTGTATGTCTCAACAACACTATAACCTCATGTCCACAATCTATTCTTCCTACCCAATTGATTACCCAAAATCTCTTCTTCTTCCTCCTTCATCCTCCCAACTGGTTTTTTTTCTCCTCTTCTCTTTCCCTTCTCGACAGCCTTAGTAGGGGCAGGTGTCCACTTTGAACCCGCCCAGGGCTTTTCTTCCTTCATCCGGGTCTAAGACTGGGTGTGTGTGTGCACGCGCACACTTGAAACACGAGTACAGTCGGTGCTAGTGGGTCTCTAAGCAGGACGTTTTGAGTTTGTGTTTGGGGCCGTCTGTCAGGCGCCAGTGACTATTTAGTGGAGTCCCCTTCTCGAAAGATTATCTTAACTGATGATCCAACAACGTTCAATTTGTTTCAGCCCCGCTACACGTGAGCAAATGAGCAGTAGCAGACGAGCAAGAAATCATTTGGACCTTAAAAAGATTGTGCTGGAGTTGGAGAGAAGTCGTCCAGAAATGAACAGGACTAACCAAAATTCAGCTTTACTCACGAGGCTTTTGGTTCATCAGGTGAGTTTTCTTGGCCTTGAAGTGGGTTTAAGGGATGGGAGGAAGTTGGAGCTTGATATGAAAGAATGATCGGGTCTGGAACAGTGATTGGAGGGTGGCATTGAGCGGTGAAATGTTGCACCTGGCCCATTTCTGTCTTTTGTCCTTGTGTCGGTACTGGTTATGTTGGTGGGAGGTTTGAGTCTACTAGTATATTTTTTTATTTTAGATTTTGGTTTTAAAATGTTGTTAGGGTTTAGATTGGTTGAGGTTTGAGGTTAAATCTGATTAATTGGACGAATTAGTGAGTTGTTATTCAAGTTAAAGGTCAATGTTTACAATTTATTGATAAGTTTTTCTTGGAAAGTTTTTTTGGGCGGAATTTTTATGAGTTCACTGAAGAAGTGAAAGAATATATTCTATGGGTGGGTTGTATGTATGTTTGAATGGGTTATAAATTACATTTAAGATTTTTGTTCTGGCTTAAGTGTGTGGGTGGGTTTGGGTTTTAACCTCGATGAATGAAGTTTTGGGCTGAGTATGGTTTTTATTTCTTTTTTGTAATTTATAAAAATATGTAATTTTTTTTTTTTAAATAGAAAATTTATTGTTTAGTTCCAGCTTGCAGCTATTATCAATAATTTGGGATATAAAATAGGTACACAATTATCTAATGCTATTAGAGAGAGAAAGAAAAAAAACGAAACATTCCATAAATATAAAAACAAACAGACTAAAATCGAAATTAATAAATGTAATAAATAACAGTGTAAAATAAATAAACAACTAATATTTCAGGCTTAGTGTATTTACATCTATCATGTCACTGGATTTTTTTTCTCACATAAATAAACTGCTTCGGATTTCTTAAAACACTTTGCCATTCTACCAGCATAAAAACACACCTAAAATTCTTTTTATTTGCATTTTTTTTATTTTCTGGTTTGTACGAACCACCTTAAAAACAAACAAGAAACATAATAAAAAATGAATGAAATTTTTATAATAAATAACTTTTTGCAAGTAGCAGTTTGCTTTATCCTAAGGTTCAATTGCCTCTAAAAGTATACCGGACAGGGAGGAGGCTAATGAAGGGATGCACGGAGGACAAGAAATATGGAAAGTGGTTGTGTTGGGCTAAATGGTTGGTGCACTTGTTCTTTTGATAGAGATTCTTATCATTACAAGCCCATTTTTCTTTCTTTCTCCTCGCTTTGCTTTACTAGGCATCATGTGTGGGTTGAGAAAAATGGAATAAAATGTGAATTCTATGCAAAAAGATGAGGAAAAATCGTATAAAGTTTTCTGGTGCAATAAATAGAGATATAAAAGTGTGTCGAATGGAGTTTTGGTATAGTTTTTGTATTGTATGAGGAATGGGGAAAGGGAGTAATCCTGTGATCTGGTCGTTTGACACCTGGATTTTTATGAAATGCTAAGGAATTATGACTGGGATTAGATGGCGATGGATTTGTTTGTTTGGTTTTGTAATCACTTTATTTGGGTGTAATAATTTTCAAGCAATAAGTTATGGCGCTTGTTTGAGCAGTCGAAGGAGGTTTAATCCTGTTTTATGAATAAGTGGTTCGTGGCTTTATAAGAATTGTTCGGATAGTTTTTTTTTATTTTTATTTTTGTTTAGAAATTTAGAAATAAGTATTCAATGGATGCATGCAATGGATCACTCGAGTTTGTTTCTCATTTTGGGGGATTGCAAGCTCGTGATATTTTTTAAATATGATATGCATTCAAAAGTAGAAACTCTTTCATCTTCGTTTTATTTTTGCTGTACGTGTTTTTCGAGATTCATCTGCCAGGGTTTTTGGTTCGGATCGAAGATAAACTAATTTACTGAGAGAAATGCAAAAATTCTTCTTTTTCTGAATGCAGATTTGGTGTTCAATTTCTTGAGAAGAAAAAAATCAATAGTATCACATTTAATTGGATTTGAGAGGTATAAAAACAATAAAGTTTAATAAACCGCAACTCTTTTGAGTTATTCTTAATTGAACTCCTCGTCATACTGCACCCTGCAATTTCTAATTAGGAATTTGAATTAGAAAACAATGAAATGTCTATCTGGTAGTAATAAAAATATTGCTGTAATAGGATTGCTGCAAATAGCATTGAGCACTTGTTGGCCTTGTCTAATTTCTCTTATTGGCTATCTGATTTTAAAGTATTATTATTAGAATATTTTCTATTAAGGATATCTTTTAATTATCATCATATATTATAGTTGGGGATTGTTTTTTTTTTAAAAAAAATGATAATGTGACACTTTCAGCTGTTTTTCGCACAAAATAATCTTTGGATATTGGATTTCTGCACCAGTAACATGAGATTTTGCATCCTCTATCTTAAGTTTTTTCTCTATCTATGTTTACAGCTGCTTGCTGGATAGTTGCTTGATTATATTGATGGTATTGACGTCATAATCCATAGTGGGGATAAAACAAGTGAGCTTAATTAAGATACGGGGAAGTGTTTTGATTTCGGGTAATGGAAATTTGTTGTCTTTGTACCTGCACAATTTTAGATTAAATATTATTTTTTTTTTCTCGTTTTTAATCACAATATTTTCTTTAGTTTCGTGGAGAAATTAATTAGGTCATGTTTACTTGCTTCCGAATGATGCTTGTTAAAACAAATATTTGGAAAGATGTTTGACTAAAGATGTATACACTAGTATATAAAATCTTATAAACGAGAATATTGTATTACATTTATCACAGAACGCTATTGTCTTGTGAAAAATGCAGCGTTTTTGAAACTCATAACTTCCTTTGTTGAGGTCAAATTTGATCCATTGGGATGAAATAAAGGAGGTTGGGATTACACACGTAGAAGAATGTATATATTCTGATATTTTGAACTATTTAGCACAAATTGAATTTGCTGACATGCTAAAGTTATTGATTCTGACGCAAAGCGTCACACTCAATTCGTAAATAACTCGTGACTACGTGAGATTTCGGACAAATTAGCTATTTACGGTACGGAAATCGAATGATTGTTTGAATATTTAGTCTCGACTGCGTAAGTGCATAGAGGTAAAAACATGAAATTCAGATCTGATTCCCAGAGAATGCGGGCGGGGAAGGAAAATTTATGTAAATCTTGAAATTTTTTCCCATCGAGCAATATGATAAAATAACATTTTTTCATATTAACCTCAACTTTATTTTCGAAACTATTCAAGCATTTTTTTCCCTCTCCGCATGGGAATAAATGCCATCTAACGATGCAGTCGATTGATTGTTTACGACAGAGGTGAGGAATCGAATCGATTCGAGCCCTACGTGTAATGCACGTCGCGCAATATGCGGGCGATAACGATGCAAATATCGCATAATACCAGGACATTTGAATAAAAAATGCAGGTGGTGTTGTTTTTCACTTTGCACAGTTTGTTTATCGAAAAACTCTTGTCCCCACCTCGTCCATTACCATTGAGAGACGTTTTTACGATGAGTCTGCTGTGGGTCTACGTTCACATCCGGTGTGGAAGGAGGGACCGAAAGTATATTTCGTGACTAATAATTTTAAATTCTTGTCCCTTGTAACGTTGCTCATCACCAATCAGCGGTTTTAAGAGGTTTAAATGTCTAATTGATGAAAATTGCTTTTTTGCTTTTTTTCTTTAACTGGTTTTCTTAATTTGTAACCACAAACACTGGAGGAATTTTAACTAGCTGTTTAAATATATGTAGGTGCATTAAATATGTTTTGCAATGCAGGGAGATAAAGAATTTTACAGATAAATACTGTATTGTATAATTAAATGAAATTTAAAAGAGGTAATAATTCAGGCTTTTTTATTTTTATTTAAGTAAACAAACACTAAAAATGTAATGAAAAAATGTTTTCTGAATTTAAATTTCGGAAAAGAAGTAAAAAAAAAATTATTTTATTTTATTTTATTTTTTTAAAGAAAACATGTTTTTTTGGAAAATAAACGCCCGTTTTTATTCCAAAAAAAAATGTCTTTTAAAATTGATCGATAGATACGGGAAAAAAAGTCAGCTTTAACTATAAAAATTTTAAATTTACGGAGAAAAAATTGATATACCGACTCAAAAACCGTTAATTTTAACACCAGTTTAAAAAAAAGAAAAGAAAAAGAAATAAAGAAAAATTGATAAATCCTTTACTCGAAAGTTAAACACTTTCGGGTTTGTCTGACTCACATATAAATCATTTTTTAACACAGTTGATACATTTCTTTTTTACATCATCCTTTATCACGTCTTTTATTTCAAAAAGAAAAAAAAAAATTTAAAAAATATTCCGAATGTGTAAAAAAAAAAAAAAGAAATCATTTATATTCACAAAAATCGAATATAAAAATTGTCTACTTCGCGAAGGAAAATGCAGAAAAGCAACAACATCCGAAATGAAAACTTCAAGACAAAATCTTTTCCATCAAAACAAAACAGAATACCTCCATTCCCACCAAATTCTCCTCCCCTCATACTTGAAAAACAAGTGCACAAATATCCACAAATCCACTCCCCTTACTCCGTATCCCCGACCCCCTTTTCCCCTGGAGCCACATAATATCCGAGCTCAGCTCACCACACTCCACTTCATCCAACCACCCCCGAACATTCAATTGAACGCGTCCAGGTGCGCTGGCGTTCCAGAGCGCGTTCCGAACTGACTGAACGCCGTTTGGCCGAGCTGTAACGTAGTGCTGCGCGTGTTCCGCTCCCCAGTTGACCATGCTCAGATAGTCTACGGATTATATCGTCGCCGCAACACAGCTAGAACACACAACTTTTCATTCGACAAACATCTCCCGGGAATTGACTCATTTTTCGCCCGATTAATCACGATGCCGCATACGGGTAAAGAGACCGAGTACGAGTACGAGTCGAGTAGGACTGAAAGCCCCGTGTATGAGGAATGCGTGCCCGATCCGGATCGGCCGGGAGTGTGGACAATCCCTGGTTATATCGCTTACAAGGCTGCACAGTGCGGCACTAATGGATGTATACCAGTTAAAGGGGTAAGTTAGTTATTGACATTTAGATGAAAGTTTGAATTTTGAGAAAAAAAGAGAAACAAATATTTTTTGCTTAAAAATTGATTTTTTGTTCTTTTGTTCTTTTTTGAATACTTCGGTTTGTGAACCAAACCGTATCAAGTCAAATTGACCAAGTTATTCGGTATCCAAACTGAATAAACTTTTGTTTTTGACGTTTGGTTTTTTAATAACGTGTTTGCGCATGCGCGCGTGCGTGGTATGGTATTTATTTATTTGTGTTGTTGGTATTGATTAATTTAGTTTTATGTCGTGTTTTCGGTTATTTTTAGTATTGATTAATGTTTGAGTTATTTTGAGTTAATTGGATTGTTGGAAGTTTGGAAAGGTCAGCTAGGGCGCATATAGGTTGTTAATTAATGCAGGTTGGGACGTGGTTTTCTACCTGGTCTTTTGTGGTTCGTTGGTGCGTGCTGACCCCCTCCCGATTTAGGGGATGAACGGGATTGGGGTGTTTGGGGGCTTGTCTATTGTCGACCGATGACCGTGAGGATGCGCTGCTTGACTTGCCCAATTATACACCTGAAAAACACACCTGAGCAAAATGGGCTTGAGTGCGAGGGTAAAGAAAATTAGTTAAGGGTAGGCTTTGGGGGGTTTAAAAGCAGGTTTTATTGGACTTCGGAAATTGATTTTGGTTTTTAAAAATTCTAGGGGGTTTGTTTCGAGAAATAAAAATTAATTGAATGCATGTTGTGGGTGTGGCGAAAGAATTAATTGCATAAGGTAGTTTCATTATGACCCAGAAATAAATTGATCCGTTTTCGAAATGTTTTAAATGGGGTGGAAAATTTACACCCACTAACTGAATTGTTTGTCGTAAATAAATCTGTTAAAAGGAGAAAGTAAAACGAGTATTTTTCATGTTTTTGGCAATTTTTTTGTTTGTTTTTTGGTCATTTTTAATGGGAAATAGATTTCTGCCTCCTGTACGATTCATTTTTGACAGTTGATATTAAACAATTTCACGTCCGATTTTTCATTTCATTTAAATTTGATAGAAAAGGAAAAAAAAATAGAAGAGAAATTCCATAAGAAATCTTTATAGGAAATCTGAAAATGTGGTGGAAATAAATTGAACCAGTTTTGAAATGTTGAAAAAAGAAAATTGGAAAAAAGTATTGGGAGAACAAATTACAACAATCTCCTACTCAAATCTAGCAAATAAATTCCTTGCAAGTTTAAATTGAGTTATTACTCACCTATATCCTATTGGCCTCAGGTGAAATGCTCGTGGGTGTAACCTTTTACAGCCTACCCTAAAATTGAGCTATTGTCCCACAGTTTGTGGGGTCTCATAGTCTTAACCCCCACCCACCTGTTCTTTTTTACCCACCCTTTATAGGTGAGATAGGATCTGAAGTGTGTTGTCTCTTTGTGTGGGTGTGTTAAACCTAAGGGGTTCTGTCTAAGGGGACTCTGAAGAGATGTGTTTGATGCTCCAAAGGGGACCAGTTGGGACTCTGGTCTGGAATGTGTCCTTACTCGCCCCTCGCGCCTTTCCTGGATCCAGCAAAGCAGCAAAGAGACCACCCAAAGGGAGTATGTGACTGTAAATTGCCGGTTGTACTTTATTTTTTCTCTTTCTTTTGCGCTAGGTGGGAGTTAGATTCAACTTTAATACTGTAGTGATTTTTGGAATTGGTTTTTGATGAATGCGGAATCAGGGTTAATGACGCAATGGTTTGTAAATTAAATTTTGCTGGTGGGTTTTGAGTAAGGTTGCACTGCATACGGGCCGCTGTGCTGTGCTGGCAGCAAAGATATTACAAGTTTGTTCGTTGACGCCATTTTGGAATTTATTTTTTTTTTAGTTTTTTTTTGGTTTGTTATTGTTTTAGAGGTATGAAATTAGTTTTTTTCCCCCCTGTTGTTTGTTTTCTTTCTTTTTTTTATTTTGGAAAAAGAAAATTAAATTTTGGCAAATAGAAAGTTTCTTTAAACTTGTTTAGTTAGTTTTCCCAATGGAAAAAAACGGAAAATTTTCCATCCTATTTAGGTACAAGTATAGTCATTATAATGACAAAACGTTTTCTGTTTTTTTTCTTCTTCTGAATTTGGATGTCAGATAAAATTAGAAGATAAATTTTAGAAAAAGTGTATTTTATATTCGCTTTTTTTTACATTAAAATGTCCGTTATTATAAAGTTTGTGTGTAAAAAGGAAATGATATTTTTTTGTTACTGAAATATAAAAGAAAAAGCGATTATATTTCGCCTGGAACATAAAAAGGAGAAAAGTGGCAATAAGAGCGTTTTTTAACACTTTCCAGCAGTTGTTGGTGAAGAAATTGCTGTTTAATTGCATCTTTTTTATTTTTATTTCTTTTAAATTGATTTTCACCATATTTCCCGGCCTACGTAAAACAGTGAGTGAGTTGGCAAAACATTTTCTTGCCAACACAATTCCCCCTTAAAGGTCCCAGAGGCGCCCGAGAAAATTACCAGTCTAATGATTACGGCATATACGAGGTGCGAGTGTGAATAAAAGTCTGCGGGGCTACAGAAAGATAGAAAAAAAAGAAAAGGAAAGAGTCAAAAGCAGAGGAAGAAGAGAAAAAAAGAAAAATAAGGTTCTTTTTAAAAGAACCCGGGTCATTCACTCGAGTTTAATTTGCCCCTGTAGACCTGGTGTTAGCTTCGCCTTATAACGCGCGCCGAAAGTAAACGGGATTTTCAAAGTCCACTCGAATCAAAAGGATTGACTTTGGTGAAAGATTACCTGGATCCAAGAGTCTACAATCTTTTTGTAGAAAAGTTAATAACGCACAATGGTTTAGCAGGAATTCCTGTTTCGTTGGAAAACTTCAATGATTAAAGGGTATTTGTTTAGCTTTTGTAATCTGTGGATGTTTAAAGCTTAGAATTACTTTTTTGTTGTACCGGTGGATATAGAATTTTTATTAAAGGAAAAAAGGAATAAATATTAATTCAATTTATATATACATTTTTAAGAAAAAAAATCTTATTTGAACTTGGTATTTAAGCAAAGTTCTTTCTTTCGTCAATTTTCAATTCATTTATCCTCATTTAATTATTTTTTTTTTGGAGGGGAATTTTTTTAAAAAAATTTTATTTATAAATTAGTCATCAATTTTCATCAATTGTTCATTCAGGTATTCACGGTTTACAGTAAGGAAAGCCTCGGAGGAGAGAGGTTGTTCGATCTATATTTTTTTTTAACTTCTATCTATTCTTCTTTTTTTATTTTTTATTATTTTTTTTTCATCTACTTTTCTTTTATCCTTTGGGTGTGAAATCAATTGAAGAGTAGGAGACACGGTATTCAGCGGTGGAATGTTATTTTTGCAACAATATCCATTTGAAAAAAAAATATTTTGAAACTATTAAAAAAACGAAATTGTTATTGGGATCGGTTGGGGAATTTATGAATTATGAAAAAAAAGGACAACTGGGTTAAAAACTGCCATAAAAATCATTAATTAATTCACTTTAAAAGAAAAATTAATTTCAAAAGCTAATATGATTATTTTTCATAAATTTACGGTAACATTTAAAAATGATAAATTATAAATCTGACTGGAAGCTAAACCTTCTAGAATTACCATTTCTATAAATAAGAAAATTAATTTTATAACTGAATTTTTAAACCAGAGCATGTCACAGCAGCTGTGTTGACAAATGGGTGGGGTCATAAAAGAAAACCAGCCTCACCCTTTATTATAATATTGAATTAAAAATGACCTCTTAGAGTTCCAATTTAGTGCGTAAAAACAGCCCCATTCTTTTCCTCTTAACGTTTGTGCTCCGATTTTCCCCGATCGAATTGAATAATGAAATATGAAAAAAAAACGTTCTAATCGCCTTACCTCACCTACTTTTTAATGAAGTGCAATTGTCGACCACAGAAACAGGTGGGTTTTACCACTAGCAGCTGCTGGTTTCAATTTGCCCATGCGCGTACTCGGAGGCTGGTGGAAGGTTGTACCACGGGTTGGACCAAAGGGAGGAGTTCCACCTGGGCGCAGGTATTGTCCCAAAGCAGGTATTGGGGAGTAATAAATCTCCCTTCAGTGTCCTTCTGTGGACCCCCTTCTGATTTGAGTTACCTGGCTGGGGTGAAGCCGAAGGAGACGCCATAGCTAAAGGCAAGACGTCTCGAGAAATTGTTTGAATGCCCTGCCACAGCCTACCTTTGGGGTCGCGTCTTTTGTCGTGTGTGTGCAAGTTGGGGTCTTTGTGTGTGTTTGCAAGAGGAGGAATTGGAAATTTTCTATTTAAAGTTCGAATTGAATTGCCACTAGTTGGTGGCGTGTCTTTTAGTCCAATCGGGTTTCGGGTTTGCGTTCGGCTGCGATTTTAGTGTGATGGAAAAGGAAAAAAAAAAAGGAAAAGTAAAATGAAGTGGACTTTGGGGTGGAGGCCGGAAATTGATTGAAATTTGCTGGTGGTTACAACTGCGCAGAAAGGCATTTGGGGTTACACAAAAGGAAGCCATTTTATCTCATTTTGGTTGTTATTTATTTGGTCGGGGAGAGAAAGAAACACGGTAAATAAAACTCTTTTTTCAGCTGGCGTTTAAAAGCTTTGATTTTTTTATATTGCTCATGAGTTTCTATTTTTACGGGGGTTTTAAGTGGACTTCACACCCCTCTTCCCACGAAAGGGTTAAATAGGGAAAACAATTTTTCTTTTCACCCCTTGCTTGAAGATCTCTTAAATTTAAACGCCCTTTTGGAGTAAAATCCCTAAAACCCTTTGTAAAGCCCCTTTGGCATAGGGCCATTGTGCCCCTTTGAATGACCCTTCTTCAATCCAGTCGTCCAAAGTTGGCTTGCCTGCGGATTTGGTTTTGAGCGGGCCATATCGCTGTTGCTGACCCCGCCAATCAGCCACGAGGCTCGGCTGCCAATTTGAGGCCACGTCGCGAGGAATTTGATACGTGAAGGTCGCGTGGACTGCCAGCAGCGAGCTGCACAAGGTGGACGCTGTGCTCTGTCAATAATTTGCATTTGCAACTCCGCAATTGGTTGACAAACAAGTTTGCACCATTGATTTGAAAATCAATCGACACGCCATTGATTTACTCCAGCTTATTTTGACTCTAATTTCGTTTTTTTTCAAGGGAAAATGTTTATAAAACTGCGTGTAAAATCTTGACGGAGACTTGTGAATTACGATTGTAAGATCGAAACTTTGACCTCATGTAACAGGTTTTCATTTTTTTTTTTAATTTTTTCAATTTTGGGTTCTACACGGATATATTTGGGTGAGGTAGGCATTTGGAGGCGGTGTGGGTGCGGCCATTTTGCTTTTTTTTATTATATAAATTTGTGTCCTCTTGAATTTCTAAATATTAACTCCACCCTCATGATTTCCTGGGTGAGTTTTATCTTACGGATGTAATTTAGATACCGCTATTGTGAGCAGTAGGTTTAAAGGCTCGTGAGGAAATTCCGTGTACGTGTAATTGGTTTAGTTGGGTCGATGATTCATTTGTGGACCGGTAGTTGGTCGATGGTCTGATTAATTAAAAAATGGACCAAAATTCCAAACCCGCTCTGCTAAGCAAATATGTTAGCACTCACCTTTTTGAAGGGTTAATGAAGGAGTTTGTTTGGCACAAACGAGCTTGATAAAATGATGAATTGATCATTTGACAAAGCAGTCAATTTTTAAGGTTGACTTGTGCATTTTTCTATTTTTTTTTTCTTTCTATTTTTATTTTTTCTCGCTTCAGACAAAATTGATGAGTCAAGAATGGGATCAAAGAGGTTAAACCATCAAAATGTGCAAAGGAGTAATTTCTCAAGTATTAATTATCCCCTGGAGGCATAAAGGTGAAGTTGGATAAGCGCAGAATTTTCACTCACTAAAATCTTTGCCGTGCTTTGCCAGCTCATTTTTTTTTTCTTGTTTGAGCTTTTAGATAAAAAGTAAGACATGTTTAGTATAAAAGTTTGAAAACAGAATAAGCTTTTTAGATCCACCTCCACCTCCTCTTTCTGTACCATAAACTTGTTGACCTTAGAGACGTTTGCAACATACCATTAACCATCACCTCCCCCTTGTATCCCTCATCTCCAGATTGCCCACTTTTTTTTACAGAAGTATTATCTATATCAGCTTTTAGTTGAAAAACAAAGGAAAACGTGACTACTTCCATCCCCTTTCCTACATAACATCAGCCCCCTATACTTTGTTTTAGCCTTCCACCCCTCTCTTTCAATCTGCTATCAATGTCTAGGAAACATCTTGCAGCTACTGGTCGTTTTGTTGGTGACATTTTAAATTAGGTCTTATCAATCCCCACCACTTGTCTTTATTTCTCCCTCCACTTCCTTTTTTTTTTTTTTTTTTTTTATATATTCTGGTAACAACTTTTTAACATGCTTGAAATTCTTTTCAGCTATAAAATAATTACATTTTTTTTGAGTGTGTGAATTTATTACTAGCTGTCAATTCCTCAGTTTCGGTCTAGTTTTGTAAACATTTCATATTTTGTAAATGTTTGTTTTAAAAATTCATTAAATCCCTCGTTCAACATTGATGAATTTATTCAAAAATTGTTTTCCTTTGTTTTTATCATTAATTATTTTTTTTTTACTTCTATTTTTGTTTTTTGAAAAAAAGGAAAGAAAAGAAAAATAAAAGACTTTTTAGTTGAACATTTTAAACTAATTACCCCGACTTCCGGTTGGTTGATTATTTGAACCTTTAATTACCTCGCTTCTTCTGTGAGATTTAAAAGATACTTTGAAAATCAAATTAAAGGAGGGAGAGGAGAGAAAAAACGTTGTAGAAAAGACTTGAGTTACCCTTTTGTCATTCCTGGGATTAATTGTGAGGGTATTATTACATCATTTGAGGTATTGAATAGAAAAAGACAAGGCAAAGTCACCTGTCTTAAAGGTTTAAGATATTGATCCTCAATTTGATGGCCAAAGTAGTGGCCATGTTGGAAACCTAATGGTGGTGCTTGAACGCACGTGGTGGTCGCCATTATATTTTTTTTCCTATATTCTTTTGGTATGGAACAATGCACATATTGAAAGATTGAAGAATGGGTATAAATGGGCCAGCACAATTCAGTGCACATGTTTCCACTTGATATAATGTTGGGAGTTTAGTGTTTGGTTGAGTGTGTAAAACAAGACACAAAATTGCAAGAAATGGAAAAGGCAAAGTTGAAGCACCCTTGGCAACAGTTGGTATCAATACACAAGCGGCTTTGTTTGCCAAACACAGGGTTTGTTGTTAAATTTTGTGGGTGGTGAGACAGACGGTTTATTGTAGCAAATTCCCATGCTTTATACATTTAGAAGGGAGAGAAGAAGGGAAGAGAAGAGAGGAAAAGAGAAAAAAAGCCATCAAAAATCTCAGATTACCACTTGCATCTGGTGGTTATTGGAAAACGGGCTTTTCAAGTGGTCAGATGAGGGGGGACTTTGAGGTTTGCTAGATGTCCAAAAGAAATGCCGGGAACTGCCCGACCAATATAGCCAATATCTATGACTAAAAGTCTTAAAGTGATATTAAATTTTATCTACAAATACTCAATGGTTGAAAATGATGGCAGTTGCTCGTTCAAGAGTGGACGAGTGGACTCTTGGACAATTTAATTTAGTTAAAGGTCATGTGCACTGCGTTTGTTGTTAATCTAGTTAGTAATTAAAATTAATTTTTCACGATTTGCGCAATATTGACGCAGAAATTCCTTTAGGATTTGTATCGTCATCAAATTTGATGAGTAATGTTTTTTTGTGATTTTATCTTGGACAAAAAAAAATATTTTTTTCTGTTCAAATGCACTATTTGGCAACACAAAGACTGGTTTTTATCGCTGCATTGAAGTTACGGTTTTTTAAGGGGGGGAAAGTATTTTTTTGATTGATTTTTTAGATACAGAAGTTATGATGAGGGCCGCGTGCAGTCACGATTATGATGAGATACACGTCCATGTCGAATGAAGGGACACGTTCTGCTCTTTTGATTTTCTCGTCCATCTGGACGTCTCTGCGGGGTGTCTTCTTTTGCTCGAATTCGGACGAGAGGTCGTCCATTTGTGATGTTTGATGGACTTGTCACGAAGATTCGTTCACGCCTCACAGACGAACAGGTTTCCCGGAGGGGGGTTCATGTTGAAGAAGTTGGTTGCTATCTTTTTTTAAAAAAAACTTTAGGTTGGATTAATTACAGTGGGCATTGTACAGAATTGACTAATTTGTAATTGTTCTCTTGGTAGGGTTGTGTATAGTAATCTTTAGTTTTTTTTTATTTCTTTATTTCTTTATTTTAGATTGAGCATTTAGGGGGGAGGAGTAAAAGGAATTTTGGTTTAGTTATAAAAGTGATTTGAATGCAAATTTGGACGAAAGAACTTGCAAAATTGTACCATGAGGAACAAAGAAGGGAATTGAGAGCTTGATGTGTATCGCAGTTTTATTTAGAATAAATTTTCTGTACTAAGTATTTTGATTAGGAGGAAATGAAAAAAAGACTTTTAAAAAAAAGTTTCAATTGTCAATTATTAAGTTTTGCCTAATTTTAGACTTGGGAGTATCTTTCTTTCTTCTATTAAAAGAAACTATTTAAATTTGCATTTACGGCAAATTTTTTCTTAAGTTGCGCGCTCTGTGTGGAGCCAGATGGATTGAAAGGCTCTAAATTAGTAATTACCTTTTGTATAGTTAATGTAAGATTACTGCACCAATACGATAAAATCTTAACTTGCTGAATTTAGTAGAGAACAAGTTGCTCAAGTTCAAATGTACATGTTTTACAGGTGCTGGAGTCGCGACAGATTGCTAAGTTGTCAGCCACCTCCTTTATAAAATTAGCATTTTAAATGAATAATTTTGAATTCTCTGAGAGTTGCAATCCCATGTTTTATGTAAATAAAAAAAAATTCTTGAAATAGAAGAGGAGGGAAAAAGTTTTGAAAAGAAAGCATTTGTAAATACTGCACAATTCAAACCAACTAAATACTAATTTAATGTAAACAAAACTCATTTATAATTAAATTTACGGTTTGTTGCTTTTAATTATACGAAAAAATGTCTCGGGAATAAGATTTTCCTTCTTTTCCTCGCAGCTTGTTCCACACTAGGAATTCGGTTGGTATGCCGAGGAGCTCGATGTTTATTGAAAATCCTTAGTTGGTAGGAAGACAAAAGGACGGGGGAAATTTTTTCTTTTTGGCACTATTGATTTGGTAAGCCTAAGTATTGACCGGAATGGAGAATACGACCTCCAAATGAAGAAAAATACGACGGGAGGTGGACGCCACCTGGAGCTGGGACGTGGACAGAGTGTCTAAGTCAAGAGGGGCGGGAGTGAGTTCCATGACGGATTGGTCGAGGTGCCTGCCGCGGGTCATTTGGATAATGAACACTGAGTGTAGTTGGTGCTTGGAATACTTAGACGGTCTCTTGTTGAGTAATTTGAGTTGACCAACTGGTTTTCTTTTAAGTCTTTTGTCTTGTACAAATCGCGAGAGGTTTTGCGAGGAAAGTAATTCTTTTTTTCTCCTCTTCTTTTTATTTATTAATTGCGCATTCGAAGGGAAAGTGTGAAGGTGATTATTGTTTTTTTTTTTTTTTTTTTTTTTCTTAAATTTATTTTTTCTCTCTTTCACACGCAATTGAATGTTACTAAGTATGGGGAAATGTGTAAACATCATTCGGAGAAATTCAAGCTCTCTTGAGAGTATAATTAAAGAGGTTTTCCAATTTTCGGCAGATATTTTTACCAATTGGAACTGTCACATTTTGGCCTTAGCTCGTGTTACTTGCGGAATTAACTCAGATATTTATTGTCAAAATGATTTTGTCTGAAGGGACATTTGGAGTTTGGTTAATGGTAATTTGAGTAAAAGTTATAAAAGGAAATAAACAACAACTTTAATGTTTTCAAGGAATATGACCTAAGGTCATTAGGAAGACAGAAAGACTCTAAAGTCTTTTCTGGAGATTAAAGATTTGCTGTCCAAAGAACTTCTATACATAAGGGGTATCTTAATTGGGTGTATTTTTAGCTTAGATAAATTCATGTCAAATATATATATTATATATACTGTGTACGTATATAGAGAGATTCGGTTCTTATCCTACTTTGATTTATAAAGCTCTTGTGGCATATTTTATGGAGACTAATAGCAGATCTGTGCGCAGTAGATGCTATTCCAGCTGCACTGTAGCGATTAGTGATCACTGTATCGTAACCTCTTAACGGGAGAAAACTGGCATGGAAACCGACCTGGGGTTTTTGCTATTACTGTTATTATATGGGTATAATAAAGTAGAATAATTGTTTGTGTAACGAAATAATAGAGATCTGGTGTTTTAGACTGTGCAATCATTTCAATTAATTGCATTATTTTTTGATTTTTATTATTTGTCTACTCCAATACAAATTGTGGTCTGCAGTGAAGAGCGTAATGAGATTAATCAAGCTGATTGGATAGTCTCGTACTCTAGGCTACAGCTTAAAAACGAAATAACATTAAGTGGTGTCACGTTTTATTATTATACGATTCCATAGCCCAAGGTTTACGGCCCAATTTTTGCTCTGCTGAATGCATTCTTTCGTGTTTTAGTCTTTTCCATCTGTTGAGAATTCGCAACTTTTCCTTATTCATTAACAATGGCCAGTGTAACAGACGTCAATAAATTAGACGAAGGATAATACAATGTAATGTGTTGTCAAAATAGAAATGTGAGGGTTATAATTAAAGTTCTCGCGTGTTGGAGATGTAAACAATTGAATATGGAAAAACGATTTGGTTATTGCGAAAAGAGAATATTGGGCAATTAGCTTTGTGTGAGCAATAGAAGCAGCATTGAAATTTGATTTGAAGCTTTTTTTCTTCAGTTTTTCACTAGGGGGAGTTTGTTGAAGCGGAGCTGAGTGAGTGGATAAAATTTATTTGAAAAGGGATTTTTTATTTCTTCACTGGACTTGAGGAAAGACGAAATTGGCAATTGTGGTCTTGTGACACTTTTCTATTTTCTCCTTTCCCATCTGTGTTTATACGGAAGAGATTTTTGCCGATAAAAGTGTTTTGCAACAGGGTGCAATTTTGCTCTTTTCTATTTGCTCGCGATAGACCTCCATCTCCCAATAGAGTGGAAAAAAAAATAAAGAAAAATGCGAGGCAAAACAGAGTTTAGTCCATAACTCACAAGTCACAAGTTAATGGAAGTGGCCCAGTGGCTTTTTATTGACTCCACTATCACGCAATAAGCGAGCAGTGTGCAAATCCCTCTGATATAATCTGGAGTCTCACCCCCGAATAGACTTATTATTTTTCGTGCCAGTATGCTGGCTCGAGGAATATTACTGTAGCTTTAATTTGCATTTGTGCGACAGAACATTAGGGCAATGTCAAAGTATACATTATAAAAGCGGGCAAACATTTCATGGGAGAAGATTCAAGAGAAAGCTTTTCAAACGATTAAATGTGCTTACTAATAACATGGCCGGATTTGCTTTGTCGGGGAAAATTAATTCTGTTTCGGAGCAGATAACGGAAATAAAAGCGAAATTGTAATTTGTAAAACTGAAATTTTCTCACTTTGATTAATTCATCAAAAATAATAAAACTTAGCTGCCAACAAAGGCTGTCGGCCGATGATTAAGTTCTGAGGGATAAAGGGCCAAGTTCGCGATGTGATGAAGTAAAAATCTTTAGCTGCTGTGTCATCAGACGCTACGGGTGGGTCTACCACTAAAATCTTAAGGGGTTCTTGTTCGTGACACCCCTACGAGCGAGCAACTAAGGTCTTTTGATTGTCCATCTGTCTTGAAATTCCCCTCTGTGCTGACGACATTAACTATTTGGACCACCTCGGGCACGAGACCCTAAGAAGGTTCTCTTAGGATGTTCGCTGCTTGCTATATGACACTGAAGAATTATTTTTGGTGAAAGCGAGGAAAAGTTATGGGGCAACGTGGAGGACCCGCAAGGATGGCGGAAATAGGGGAACCCATGACGCCATATTGACTTTTTTGGTAAGTAATGTGGAGAACTTGAGTAAATCATAGGTAGAAAAGTCAAGGTGATTTTTTTTTTGGTATGACATATTAGGCTTGTGTTGATAAGGGTCATGCAATGTTGAAATATGTCATAGAAGTACCTGAGCTGAATTCATTAAAGTAAAAGTAATGCGATTCATGCTACATTTGTTGTGGATGTAATTTGGTGTTAAAAATCTGAAGATCCGGTCAATGTCTGACAAGTAGAAGACAGTAAAGTGGGATCGTCATAGACGGAGAAAATTATAACTTGTTTCACTACCAATTAATCGGACGACTTCTTCATTGACATTCCTGAAGGTGGTCAAAAAATTGGGTGTTGCATGTTCAGTGATGAACTCCCTCTAGACTGGGCATAGGCATGTGTCTGGTCTAGAGGGAGCTCATTCTATTGTATGATCAGTTTTTAAAAAGAAAGATTTTTAAAAGGTTTTTATATAATAATGATGAATTTATTAATTCCATCTCGTGAAACCCAATGCATTTCAAAATACAATTTTCTTTTAGTTTCAATGTAAGCTTATGTGTGGGATGGTGGCAGGTCTATAGAGTTCACTGTAGTTTAAGTTTAAACATTTAAGAGACAGTTCTAGTTCTTTGTTTGGTTGCTGTTGCTACTAGATCTAAGGTAGTAGTAAAAAAAATAATAATCTGTTTTGAAGAATGGAGACTAGTCTGCAGTGCCTCATTGGAATGTTAATCTCTTTCTGATAGATGTCATAGAAAGGTATTATGCGGCTAAGTGGATTATGGGCTGGGCATTTGCATTTCGAATTTGATGAATAGATCGATACGAATGGGAAGAAAAACAGTTGCAATAAGTATCTTCCCATCTGCCACTTGTTTTCTTTGTGGTTTACTTCCAAGGACATAAATCTCAAGATTTCCATTGAATTGCCTAGAGCTAGATCCAAGCAGAAAACGACCAATAGCTACACAAGAGTTGGGGGTTGGCCAAAGGAGGGTCTGTAGAACCCATCCTTTTGTCGTGGAAAAAATCTTTTGAGAAACTGTTCAAAATGAACCCCCTTCTATTATCCACCATCTTCTATTCAATAGCAAGCATCTTTGCATCTCCCTCTTCACGCACTGCAACTGGCCCCCAAACTCGTTTCACGGTTGATGGACTTTGGTCAAGGTGGATTTGCAGCTGATTCTCAGTGGTGTCTCTTTTTTCGAAGACGCCCACCCATATGGATTTGTTGGGACCTGGAGCTTGACTTTTCCTTTTTTCCTCTCTTTTTTTAAATGTCTTTTGCTCGGCTTGATGGGTTGCAGACACTTTGATCCGCTGTGACCAATCAGCAGAAGAGGGGAGAGATCCACTCAAGAACATAATCGGCTTGGCTTGAAAGAGGAGACCCTGCCATCAGGTCCAGATGGGTCAGCTGAAAAGATGATGGGTTAGGGTGAGGGGTGTGCATGTGTGCGTACGCCAGGTGTGGACAAGTGGAGGTGGCATGAGATGGAATTTAGTTGAAATTTGTTGCTTACAAAGTGACATTTTTACCACCTGGGTTGTGCTTTTCAAGTTGCAAGGGGCCCGAAGGGTGGATCCTTCAAGTGGTGGAGTTCGTTAAGAAGGGATCGTAAATTCAGAAGATGTCCAAACTTTCCCGAGAGGACAAATTGCTATGCTGAGACCATTGGCTCGAATCGTGTCCAAGTTGTTGTAAGGTGCATGTCTTGAGAGAGTGTCGTATACGGCGTTGAATGGTTGTAGCTCGAGGTATGTGTGTGGGGGTGGTGTGTTGTGTAGTAGGTTGGATCATTTATTTATCTGCGTCACGTGATTCCTCACAAGGTGTGTGAAGAAGGGTGTTTGGAATAACAAGATGGTACAGTGAGATTCGCTCCTCAATGGTAGTCGGTGCACGAAAATGAAGGGGCATTGAAAGGAGACAGTTTAGAAATGAAAAATTTGGATGGAGCTGTTATGCTGATGCTGAGGCTGATGCTTTTATTCAAGCTTTCTGTTTATACCATGCTTGTAATTTAGGGACAAATGAAGGACGGTTGTAAGTGAATTTTAGATTGTAAATCGATTAGACTTTTATAGATTCGTGAGAATTTGCTTCGCCGAGTTCTCATCTTGCAAATCGTGTTTATTTGCATTTGTTGCTATAAATGTTAATCGAGTGAGTTTGTTGATACGGAGCTTCGAGTAATAGGGATCATTCGCTTTTTGAATAGGTAATCGTCTAATTTTTTAATTGTCGGTGGATGCATTTAAAAACTTACTCAACTGCAAGTTAAATGAATGTAATCGATATCGAGTCGATGTTGCATTAAAATCGATTTTGTCGAGAGATACGCTTTGATTGGGACACTTTAGGCTGCATCGACGTTTGGCACTGTCAGAAAAGTTCGCCACGACTCAAAGAAATTTTTCTATAACCATGAATTGTGGAAGAGATTTGAGTGAGATGAAAGGGGAAAAAATCTATTTTGGAAAAGTTTCATCTGGACGACGATGATACGAAGAGGGGATGTGCAAGGCAGGGGGTGGTCGTCGTCCATTTGCTGATGATTGTCGACATTGCAGCAAAGTGTGTGGTCTGCCATTGATTTCTGGTGGCCCGTGTATTACAGAACTCATTGAGGCGCTTGCGAGTGGAGCTCGTGCGTGGGTGGAATTGTGCCTTGGGGTCGGGCGGGCGGTAGGCGGAGTTCATCGATTTCAGACTCTTTTTTTCTCTTTTTTATGTCTGGGTTGTGGACTTGGAATTTTGTTCTTTGTTGTATTGTCAGTTGTAGGGTTTTAAGAAGGGAATAATAAGGTTGATGGATCTTTTTAATATAAGATGCAATACGATGGGATTTAACCATCAGAGGACATTTTTTTTGTTTATCGCTTTTATGGAAATATGAACATGTATTTGTATTTTTTTTAAATGGTGTTTAAAAAGAAATGCGTTTAGAATGTTGACATTAGTGGAATAATTTGAATGTTTTTGTATTAAATTGAATTTTTGAGTGCGGAATGAAAATGTTGGGAGGGTTTTTCTGCAATACCTTAAAGCGATTAAGATGATTTGAGCAAATTCTCGGGTCGTCACGCACACACGTGTAGAATTCTAATCAACGACGACAAGCGAGAATAGTTTTCCCAAGTAGCAGTTCGGTTCTCTTGTTGCTTTGCTTGTTTGCTCGTCAATTCAATCGAGAAAGGCAACGGGATTAATATTTGGATAGGAAATTTGAAGAAAACACACAATTTCGAAAGATGAGAAAGAAACGTTTTATGGTTTCGCTGTTTGTTTTTCAATTTTTGAAATTGGAAACGATTGTTTGTTTTGGCTATTAAATTGTTTAAGCCTGCCAAAAGTCATTTACGAGTCTTGATTAACGCAAAGTTTGTGTACACTAACCGCAATACAAAGAAAAAAGAAAATTTAAAATTTGCCAAATTGGATTTTTTTTTGTTTTTCAATTCGGCAATTGGTTAAGTTGTCACAGTTTAAAACGTGGGGTTTTTTGACCGATTAAATCGTGTTAATGCGTGAAATAAGTTGTAACTTTGACCCTGCGTCGTGTCAGTGACAAGTGAAGTGTCAGCTTCGCCCCATTATAATTAATGAAAGTTGAGGCATATAGTTTATTATTTAACAACTAAATACTTGCACGTATATGTTTTGAAACTTTACAAATTGCTCGGGTTCAGGTTATATCTTGATAAAATAAAAAAAAATAAAAAATAAAGCTGAGTGAAGCAGCAATTTGTAATCATTAAAAAGTGTCATAGGTTCCGATCATTGAATTGAATTTTGAAAGAAAGAAAAAAATTGTTTTCTTGTTCGTTAGTTAGCTACATTCCCAACTTTATATAGAGTACACACACAATTTACTTTGTCGTCTTTTCAGTTCAGTGCTTTCTGCATCAGTTAAACTTGTGTTTTTGGTCTCTCTGTCGTGACCTTTTCTCTCGTGTCTTTGTCTTTTGGGGCCTTTGGTCTTGTTGACGGTTACAAGCACCAGGTGGACTGGACAGTTCGGACCTCCCACTAACCCAATCACAAAAGAAGGGGGATGTCGATCAATTGTGAGCAGTCAGCGATCCGCGATAAACATGTTGCCATCGAGGCGACGAGAGTCCTTCGCTCAATTGGACGTTTGGACGTGAGTGACATTCTGCTCAATGCAGGTCAAAATATCCAATAACGTACACATTGCTGGCCAGTTTCAGTTAAATGGAGTAGGAATCATATTTTATTTGGCCTGTTTTAACTTTGTCAGGAACAGAAATTGCCAAATTAAAATTCGTTCTGATAAACGACCGAAAATAATGTCTGTTTTCATGGATCTATATTTTTGAGACCCTGTAATTCTCTTAGATTGAGGTAATGTTAGAGGAGTGGAAGGAAAGCCACTTCCACTTCTTGTTTTGCTCCAAGCATATGTACTGGATTATGTTTTTATATATATTTTTTTGTTCATAAAATGCACGTGCACCCTCTGGATATTCATGCTGAATTGGTACTTGTCTATGCATATCCGGTTTTTTTTTTTTTTTTTTTTTGTGTCTGGGAAAAAAAAAATAGAAATAATCTTTATATATGTGTATTGTATGTGCCAGACATCCAGATATGCTTTTCTGAATAGATAATGTTGATTCACAATTTGAATGTCAAGAATAACAATCTGATGGATGAATAAATAAAAGAGATTTTTTTTGGTTTTAGATCTGTATTAGGTGTGTTGGTTGATACCGAAAACACAAACTTTCTAGTCCATAAATTATTAAGAAAGGCCATTATGGGATTTTTTTTATTTCTTTATTTTTTTTACAAATAGCTTCTTTTGTTTCGAGTCTTGTGACGAATCTGGCATCAGCTGTGTGTTCCATCACTTTTCTACTTTGTTGGAGCCATTTATCTTGAGAGGAATTATTTATGAAGTTGACATTTTTCTGTTAAAGTGTACATCCTCGGTTATCTGCATCGCCTCGATAGTTTTTCATTTATTCATTTATTTTTTCGTCTAATTGGCACGCTGATGAAACCGAGTTGACAGTGGCGACATGAATAAGCAACGCAATCCGTCATGGATGCCACAAGATCAGAGAGGATCATGGGAACTGCCACCTTAAATCCAACCATTGTAAATCCCTGCTTTTCGACCTTTAGTGTTACGATGACCATCCAAGAAATTTATAGCTTGCAATTAGCCAAGAGTTGGTGACCCCTTCGGTACCTCTAGTTGCACTCTAATTTAGGGGGAAACTTGGTCAATGAGGTCACGTGACTTAAGCCGGCGCAATATCGATGAGGAGCTTCGAAAAGAAAGCAAAAATAAAACACATTTGAATGAAGGCTACACATCCGGTTTAAATAGAAACCCTTTTTCTTCCCTAAGAGGGATGAATTGAGGCATTTATGGATTAAGGGTTGCAGGTGACAGTGGTTGCCGACAGGTGTGCAATTAGTTGAAGAAATTTCTTGTCTGTCAGTGATCCCTTGATGGCGTGCCCCGTGGCCAGAGCCACGCCGAAGACAGTCATGCATGAGGACAATGTCCACCAAGAGATCTTGGGCATACTAATGATGTTGAGATGATGAGTAAAGCCCGAGGGGGAGGTGGAGAGGCGAGGGGATAGTGGGAAAAGGTGTAATTAGCATATCGACTCGAGCTCGTTGTTTTTAGTCTGATGGTCATGCACTTGTGGCCATGGGAAAGAGAAAAAGAAGTTGTCAAGACTCAAGAGGTTAAAGGGATTTTATTGTTGTTTCGCTTACATGATTTACATGATGATTGTGAATGTTATCGTTACACGTTTGCATTTGCTAAAACGCCTGCCTTTTATTTTTATGGCTCATCTAGTTTATTTATAAGATAATAAAGTGTCAGGTGTGATTTTTAATATCAAAACAGAAAAACAAATAAATAAAAAGGTGCTGGAGAATTAACATTTATTTTGATTATAAACACTTTTCTAGAAAGATTTTAGTTGGGGTTTTTACTACCGGACAGCTTGTAGCGTCCAATTAAACTTGTCTTGCATAAGATGCACGTTTGGATTTAAGTCTGTGGTTCTGTGGTTACGTGCGTTTGAATTGAAAAGCGGTTGTAATTGATTGAAATCTTATTTAGTTTTAATTGGCGATGGAAAATACATACGCGTAAATGCAATCGCATTTAGGCAATCGCATTTATTTACTTTAAAATCAATTTTTTAAAATTTTTTTAACGAGTTATAAATCATTGATGAAACTTAGCAAATTACAAATGGCGGTGGGAGGGGGAAATGAATAATTTAAATTAAATAAATAGGGGAGAATTTGAGATGTCGTTTTTTTTTCTTACTTACTCACTCTCACTTACTCATGTGTTAACACAATTTTTGAGGCCATTTCCCCTTCCCCCGTCAAACTCATTCAGCCATTTTGAATTTGGCTTTTTTCTACAAGATGGTGGTCGTAATAATAATAATAATAACAAATAATGGCGCCTCATCACTTTTCTTTGAGTTGGCGCGTGATGGAACGGACTTTTGTGCATAAGGAATTGCAAATGGCCTTCGGGGGGGTTGTTTCTTGTCTTTGAGTCTCCGCCCACCACTTAAGGCATGGGACGCTAGCTAGTTCTCTATTCATTGCCCATTGGCTATTATTTCTTATTCTTACAAACGACTTTGAATTATTTTTTTCCCCTTCCATTCATTTTACTTCTTTGTGTTCGAATATGAACAAGTTTTTTTCTATTTTTTCTTCTATTCTTTTATTATTTGAGTTAAAACTGTACTTCTGGCGACGACTGGTGCTGAATTTTTATGAGGTGCTGTATGTGTGTTATAACACCTGGGTTTTTGTATTTTTTCTTTCTCGAATTTATATCTGGTTGGTTTATTCTGGTGGGACCAGATGGTTAACATCTGCACAAGTGTCATGATAATACCCCTTTGGGTTAACTGCGTGTGTTGTCACGGATGAATAAATGCAGTAAAAATGTTTGACTGTGGTTGTCATGGTGATATGATAGAGCAATAAATAAAAGGGAGGAATTTAATCAAGATTGATGCAATGGATATTGATATAATTACAAGTTTATAACGTAACAATATATATTGGCAAGAGCAAATGATGCTTGGCATCGATGCAACACCCTGGGGAGTGTGTAATAGTCGGAAAATAAATCGAGTTTAATATTGTAGAAAGGTTTATTAAGTGACCATTATGATTCAATATTTTAACGTTAAAATAATGAGGTCATTACGCGTTATGTGAATACTGCAGTTATCGATTGGGATTTTGCGAAATTTCACTTACCACGTTTATAAATGAAGTTTCACGGTCATTTAACACGACTAACTTTGACTAGAGCTTGATTCCAGAGGATTTAACAAGATTCATTGTGACTGAATGAAAAAATAAATTTTTTTGTGGACAATTATGGTATACCATAAAGTTTATGGTATTTTAAAAGGTAGTTGGAAAATATTGACAGGTTTTTATGGGTTTATGGCGTGATGATTCATTTAATCATACTGTGGGAGTAGACTTCATTATAAAAATTCATTAAAATTAAAATCTGAAATTAATTATTGGTAAATATTTCTGTTTGTAAATGTGTTTGCAAACCATGTAATAACTCCCACTTGCTTAATGCGAGCAGATTTTGTACATCGGCGTGCAGAATACAGGTTGCGGTTGTTGTACCATAAAAAATTAAAAATCCATTTGTGAAGAATAATTTTCTTTATTAGGATTTTACTGCAATATTAATATTTTCTACGGTTTTATTCAAAATCGTGGATTTTAAAGTACATGCGATTTTTTTGTTTTTATAAATTTTTTAAGTTTAGTTATTAGTCAGAAGTTATGGAAAATGATTGTGGAACGTAAATTATGAACGAAGAGTGCTTTTATGTATAAAAAAAAAACATATTTATAATAGTATTGAACGTTGCCACGGCAACTTGAATAATTTAATAGTGCGTTTACAATATGTGGCACTCAAAATGAAGTCAGAAAAGACAAGTTTTTCTTTTTTATATTGATAAAAAAAAAATATGCAATAAAAATATTTAAAAAAAAATTTTTTTCTCTATTTTTTCGCAGGTAGATAACCCCGCATTCCACGATATGGACATACCAAACGTCCACTTCATGCACACGAATCCACTGAAACAAAAAATATCCAGCAAAACACCACCTTCAACCACATCATCAACGTCATCATCTTCGACATCTTCCACGTCCTCCACGCCGGCCAAATTGAAAAGGACGCCATTACTTCGTATGTGGAACCTTCGAGTGAACAAATCCGTACGTCGAGACAGGCGGGCCACGGCCCTTCTGTGCGTCTTGGTCACTGCCCTGGTTCTACTCGTCGCAACCTTAGCCGTGGCCCTCTATCTAACAGGTGAGCGAAAAGCAATTAATTCTCTTCACCTCTGGAATATGTTATGATGCTTTAAGTGGCGAAGCTTCAAATATAGACAAGTTAAAAAAAAAATTATAAAAAAAAAATGTATAATTGGAATGGTAGGGTGTGAAAAGAATCTTGGAGGAGCACTCAGGGACTCCTAATTGAAGGACGGTGTAGTGCGTGGCAAACGAGGCCACGATGAAGTCATCAATAACCAGGCACAAGTTCGGCCTACATACACGAAAACAACTGAGTCGGTTGATGTGTGGGGAAGGCATCGACTCGCTCATGGCTGGCAATGGGGAGTAGTTGATTTGTTATTAAAATGGAAGAAATTATGCAAATGTTTTGGGATTAAAAGTTGAATGAGGTAATGCGTTGAGATGAAAGTTTTTCCTGCTGAAATGCTGAAATGGCGGCGACAGCGGGCGGTCGCGAAGGAAAGTAATAAGATGAAAAAATTCAGTTGTATTGGATTTTAGAAATGGGGAAATTTCGTACAAGTCGGAATAATAAAAATAATAATACATGAAGACAAAATTGTTCGGTTTGGTGGAAATGGCGCTTCGAGTTTGACAAATTAATGCTAAAGTGAATATAAATTGAATACTGGAATTTTACTTCATTGGCTTGAAATTTGAAATTTGAAATTTAATAAATGTTGTGTGTGTAATGTACGGTGTTGGGAGAAAAAGAAGAAAAAAAATTTCACTTAAAAATGAGATAAGCGGAGGACTATAAAATGGTAATAAACAGAAAGCGAAAATATGGCGGAAAGATAAGAAAGAAAATGGGGGTTAATAGGGTTATTGTGATTCAGTGGGTTGTTTGCATTTAAATTAATGTGTTGATGTTTGTTGGTTGAATTTTTTTTCTTTCTTTCTTAAAGTTGTGTAAAAGAATCCAAAAGTGGCAGTTGATGGGTTTATGCTGTTTTAAAGTTTGGTAACAGGAGTCTGGGAAAAATCACTAGAGGGAATTGTTTGTTTATATAGGGTTACTCGAATAATAAAAACAAAAAAATTCAGTAACAAAATTTTGTGAAAACAGAATCAAGACAAAAAAAATATTTTTCTTAAATGCACCACTTATTCGTTGACAAGTTTGGGGTTGGATTTTTACACGCACTTTGTGTTTGCTTAGTTATATGCTTAAGCACTAGAGCAGCAATGTTGGAACAAATGTTAAAACATGAAATGGGTTTATGTTTTAGTGTTTGTCAAGCCAGGTAGTTTAAAAATGTTTTTAAACATGTTTTTATTTGACAATACACATAAACAGTGCTTGAATCTTGCGAGGAATTCCAAGAATGAAGTAGAGTGGACCCTTCTCGCGCTCCCTTCTTTTCTTCCCTTCCTTTCTTGAAAGCAAAATGCGCTTTCTATTGCTATTTTATAAGAATTGTTATTGGTGTACAAATTTGAGGATTTTTTCCCGTCTCTTTTAAAGTTTCATCAAGTAACATTTCTATTTCTTTCAATTTGTAAACAAGTTTTTTTCAATTGAAATGATGCGGCTTTTATTGGCATTTAGAAACGTATGTTTTCTTATGGCTTTCATCAAGTACACAGAAATGCTTTTGGATTTATTTTATAAACACCTTTATTGTAGCGAAAAACACTTGAAGGAGATATTGAAAAGTTTTCAAAGGATTTTTTCTTTCTTTTATTTATTTATTTATTAGGCTTAAAAAATTTGAAAACATTTCACTATATTTTTTCTTTTTGGCATTTGTTTGCTGAATTATCGAAATGTTTTTAAAATCCCTTCTTTGCGAGTTTATTTTTAAGATGTTTTTTCGGTTTTTATTAGTATTTTTTTTTTGTTGTTGCTGGAAGAAGATTGAATTTTCAATAATAAGATTAAAGTTTAAAAGTTTTTATTATTTGTTTGCTACTTGGAAAGGAAAATCCGAACGTGTTCGGTGCGAGATGATTTGCATGTGTGCAAAATGGCAATTTTCAGGTGTCACCCACTTGACAGTTGCGTGAATGATAAGTTATTTGCATAATAACCTTTGACCTACGGCTGATTGTCAGAAGGAAATGAAATTTTCGAGCCAAACGTTATTCCTCCTGTTTATATAAGATGACATGCAAGTGCTGTAGAAATCGATTAAAACAACTTCATAAACAAAATGAAAATGGTTACTTACGAAAAGTTGTAACACAATTTAAATTAAATTAAAAAGTTTGAAGAAAAAAAATTGTTTTAAGGCATAAATCTTTCAAACTTTGAGAAAATTTAGCATTTTGCGTTTCCATCCACTTGTCGTATTTTAATGATGCACTGACGCCATTTATTAGTTGCCATACGGTTGTCATGGCGATAGGACGTGGGCGAGTAAAACAGAAAGGGATATCGAACACTATAATTGAATCACGCTTTTTTTCTACTCTAAAAATGTCGTTTTATTTTAGCAACAAATGATATTTATTTATTTATTTATTTATTTCTATTTTTTTTTTTGCTATCTGAAAGAATTTTTAACACGGCGATGTTAAATTGCCGTGTAAATAAATAACAGTAAACCAGAATTAAACTTAATACTACTGTAATTGATAAAATATGCAAGATGTTTACTAATCAATAATGCAAATGAATTTTAGGCGCGAATTAATGAATTCAGCAATAAATCTGCACCTGCGAAAACTCAACTCATTATACTTTTATACTTCTAAAATTAAATTTAAAAAAAAAATTCGATTAATTAAAGAGTTATTAAAGCAGGTATTTGGTTTTTAAAAACAAAGAAAAAAGTTGTTTGAAATTAATTTTTAATTTTTCATATTTTTTTTCTTCTCTTTTCAGTCGGAGGAGGTCTCGCCCGGCTGAGTTCCAACTCGTCGCCGGAGACGCGGACAGGTAAACAGAAAATTTTCCTTTTCCCACTTAACTTAACTCTCGAGGCCATTTTGGTTCGTAGGTAATGTGTAAAAGCTGACCTCACATTAACATGCGAGGGCCGCGAACCTCCAAATTGCATCAAGTTTAAACTTAAAGTGAAAGTGACTCGACTCGAAAAGAGGATCAAGAAAGGAGTAGTCGGGGAACGAGGAGAGAGAAAAAATCTCACTCACTTTATTTTCACAGCTTAAAAAAAAATTTCTACGGTGGTGTAGCTGTGGAGGTTAAAATCAATATGACGCACTTATCGGGTGAAGAGGGGGGGTGTGGGGGGAGGAAAATCGCTTCATTTCAAGATCAATTTACTACCAATATAGGGGAAAATTGATTGGTGTGAAGTGTGTGAATTCTATTACGGGGTTTCATAAAATGCCGTTTCTTAAAATCGAATATTTTTTTTTGGTTTTTTTATTTTTTTATATTTTAAAGAAATGTTAGATATAGCTTACATATTGACGTGAAAAGGTATTCTTGGTTGATGGATCGTTGCCTCATCTTGTGGTAGGCCTTCGATCGTTGGCCCTGTTGGCTTTGTCCATGGCCTGCCAATCAATTGTGCAGTCGGTGGGCGGTGTCTGGCTTCTCGCTGGCCTCTGATGAGACCCGATAATGTCAGCCGTAAGGGGAAAGAGATCAATCAGGACTCGATGTCCATGGAAATGCCATCATCTATTGGCAACCCGCCTTACCTTTTTTTTCTTGATATGCGCGTTTAGGAATGAATTTTGGAGAGCTAAAAGATATTTTTTGAAGATGGAAAAGTTTTGGATAAAAAAATTTTTTTTTTTTTTTGGGAAATGTTTGGCGTTGCTATGACATTTAAACGTATTATACGGAGTAAAATTTATTTTGCGCTTGAATGCGAAAAGTATAAATATTTGCGTGAAATTTGAGCATTGGAACATGTCGATGTTTAACGCAGCTTGGTCACGAATAATTTTAATGGTGACGTGTCTGGCACTTAGGAAATTACGACATGTGAGGGTTTGGATGACAATAACATCAACACGAGTGGATTGGAGTGGTTGAGGACATTCAACCAGAATGTAAACATTGTTTGAAATTTGAAATTAAGATATAAAATGTTTGTGTCACTGATGAATGGCGGTGGTTTTGTAAAAATGAGAAATTTTTAAACACCTTTTGTCGTCGATGACCGCCGTTTTGAGCACGTAATGAATTCTTTCTTTTATTCGACTCGTTTAATTAATCACTGCACGCGTAATAAAAATTGGGCAGGGATAAAAGATTTGTAAAAGAAATGAGAGAGAGGATATAAATCTTGCTTTATGAAGAAAAGTTAAATGGAAGCATATTTGTGACAGACGGTTTGTGCTTTTTGTTTCTCTCTTTATTTTATTATCTTTCTTATGTCTGTTTGAGAGTTAACTACAGTTTCTGCATAACGTCGTAGAATGAAATTGGAATTTATTCACGTTCTCGCAAGTCAATGAAGCGAGTGAAAAATAAAAGTCGGCCGGAAAAAAAAATATGAAAGGGAAAAGAAAAATGGCGGCAGGCTGTATTCACGCATGTCTTAAAGGTGAGATTCATTTCACTTTGAAGCCTTTAACTGCATGGATGAGAGGATTAATGTGGACCAGTTTTTTTTCGCCGCTTTTTTTCAATACCCATAAATGTAAAGGTGGAACCACTTTTTATCAGTTTACAAAGCAAAAGTCTCATTCCAACTATGCAGGTGACAGCGGTGTCTGTTACAAGTTGGAAACATTTACTGGAGGTGTTCACTCGTGTTTTGATCAGAACTAAAGTAGACGATAAAGTCGTAAAAGGATTCAGTCAGCACTTTGCAATTATTGACCTGTTTCTACCACGCCTTACATTGAAATAAATAAAATTAGGAAAGAAAAAAGCAACAGAATGTTGACATTCAAGAATTAAGACGGATGCGTGTAAACGACGTCTGCGCGCGCAGGTGAATGGAACCAATAAAAGACGTGACATTCGAGTTAACCTTGGACGTATCATTGATTTCCACCTGTTTTTTGCTTCAACTGATCAAAAATGAGGAATATATACGATTTTTATTAATTTTGTTCGGGGTTGAGGGGTCATAAAAGTCGTAAAATCTAGCATGGAAATGGTCTTAATTTAGAGGTATTGATATTCAAGTGAAGATGATAAAAGAATGAAAAATGCAAAGGTTAAACAAAAATATATTTTATAGCATTAATAAAAAATAAAATCCTCTTATTTATTATAATGGGAATACCAAAGCAAAGAATGCAGGAGAAAAAAAAATTCATTGTAAAGAGATCTAAATGTTAAAATAAAAAAAATAAAAAATTGATGTCGGTAGAGTTTAATCCTATCTCCTCAGGACACCTGTCAGGTGTGTTATTGATCAGGTGAGAGAACGAGGGAGTTGCGAGAGTCTCGGGAGCTTTTGAAGTTGCTGCCGTCTCTCGAGACGCCGTCCAAGGAGGATTAGAATGACGAAATCCCCTGACGAGTTGACGGGATGCAGCAAGTGGTCGTTGTTGGTGCCGGCTCCTAGTTTGCACGTCATCGAGCTCTTAATGTCGGCTTGTTGCGAGGTACCGTCGTGCAGTTTCCGTCCGAGATTGCGACGTGAGTGCAGCTGTCAGCAGCTGCTCGTGATGAGACCATGCAACAAGTGTTGATGTCCAATGTTGGGCTAGGGGCGTGTCGGGGTTAAAAGAGTGTGTGCTTGTGACGGTTTTGAAAGCGACGTTGCGTAAATCACGAGCGGAGCTTGGTGGGAAGATGGAAGCAGTTTGTTTTTCCCCATGGACATGAATAATTGTTTCATGTGTTGGCGTGAAACGGCGCGCGCCTCCAGATACGAGCTGGCGATGTATCATTCATGTCTACTCTCACTCTTTCTCAGAACACCCCCGCACTTTACTGTTTTATTTCTATTGTAAAACCGAATTGATGTGAAGGTATGTTTGTGTATATAGAACGAGCCGCATGGGACAGCTTGGGAATGAATGTTGGTATTGGGGGGTTATTTAGAATGGATGGTGGGAAATTGATGTCAGTTGAGTGACCTTCACCTTTAGGTTATGTTGGCTTTTTTAAAGAGAAAATGTTCGGGAAAAAATATACACCTTTCACGGTTATGTCTGTGTGGTATGTCGGGTTTTTTTTTTAGTGGTCGTAAGAATTTGGAAGGGTGCCAAAACGGTAATACGGTATACGTATATGTTTTATTTTTTAATTTAAGGTTTAGGATTTTAGTGTAACTTTAGTTTAAGGGAAAAGTTGTTTTTTGTTGGCAGCGGAATATTTTTTAAAATTTATTTATGGTATATAAATTTTATAAAGGATTACATATCCATTAAAATCCAGCCGGGCTTGAAACTACGCTGAAAGCCGATTCAGAAATGTTAAGTTTTATGGATATTTAACGGCTTATGTGACATTCTTTTACACAAAAAAAGATTTTCGTAGAAGAATGTCAAATAAAGTTTGATTTTTGTCTCGATCAATTGTGAAAGAAGAAAAATAGAAAGCAAAATGTGAAAGTTTGGTTCTTTTTCTTCTTAAATGTCAAGATTTTGTAGATTTTTTTTTGTCTTTTCTCTTTTTTTGCTTTCTTTGCCTTGTCTTTCACACTAGTTGGCAAGCGAGAACATTTGAGGGATGGCATGGTGCGGTGGGTATCTGTTTTCCGCGGTTTTGTGTGTTTGCGCTCACTAGTTTTCTTTGGAGATGAAGCAAGACACACAGAAGAAGCCGAGCGTGGCACTTCCACCGTCATGGCTCATCGTCGTCTGCTTGCTTCTTGTTTGCTCAACCAATTGCCTGTAGCACAGGTGGTAACTATGACAACAAGAGGGTATGCAGGTGCCACAAAAGACATTATGTAGATTCATACTACTTGTAGAAAAACTCCATCCATTCTTTGTATACTTGCATTATACTTTTACAATTTTATTTATCCAAAAATCGTTTTGGAATATTTTTCTTTCTGCTCGTATAAAAATAAGTGTTGGAAATGCGTACCTAGGCGTTTATTGGTTTGGTTTTGGGCTTTTGATAAAATGGAATGAGAAATTTTAATATGAGAAAAGTTGTGGACATTTTTGCATGTTGGAAATAGGTGCTAAAACTGATATAAGGTGCAATTTTATTGATAAGGCAGTAAAATTTTGCCAGCTCGTTCCTCTCCATCTCCTTTTTCTGTTATGCAAACATGTAAATCATTTTCTTTCAAGCTGCTCTCTCCTTTAACTGAATGCCGACATATCTTTCTCCTTATAAACGCGATGTAAATAAACTTCCATCTTTTGGTTTAATTTTTCCCATATGCGAGTACACAACAACAATTATTATGGCGCTTTAATATAAATCAAAAACAAAAAATTCAAGAATTTGCATTAAACTTTTATAAATTGTAAGTAGGAAAATGTAATTTTTACAATTTTTATTTCATTTGCTCCTTTAAAAGAATTTTTTTATTATCATTTTGAAGTGGCAGTCTAATCTCCACGTTAATTTCCGTTCCTTTCTACGTTTCCCTCGCCATAGTTTTGGTCGGTCTTGGTCCTTATCCAATTCATTTGATGGGGTTAAAATTTCTGCGAGGTCGTTAATGGTGTCAATCCACCTCGCACGTAGCTTTATGTATCGAGAACAAAAGAGACGTTGAAATGTTGCTTAGGTGAGGTTTTACTGACCCTGCGTCGACCACGACATTGGCAAGTTGAAAGGGATCAAAAGACTCGAGTCACACACTTTTATTACACCTCAAAAGCGGTATAACTAAAACTTGGAATGTGTCTTGTCGAGGCGGCCGACAAGACTAAAATTGCAAGTGAATTTGGTTTCCAATAACAACCGGAAATGGATACTAGGTGCCCTTCGACCTTAAACAAAAGATAGAAGTGAAGTGGTTCGTAAATAAATGAATCTTCTCATTTCTTAGTGACCTCCCGGTGACCCACAAGAATTAGCAGACCCATTCTAGAGCCAATTTGGAACCTAAGTTATTAGCGCCGAGTAGTGGGTGGCTGAGAAGATAAAAGGGGGTGGGGAGAAAATGATTGCAAATGGCTCGAGTGTTTATAGCTCACGTACTCAAGTGGCTGCCATTAATACAAAGCCCCCCCTGTTTTTTATAACTTCTTTGGCGAAGGTGAAACCACCCCTGTTGGTTTTCCATATTCATAAGGCGACTTTAAGAGTGTCTCTGTGATGGATAGTTATTTTATATCACTTTTTTTTCTTTATTTTTTTATTTTTTCTTTGTTTTTTTCTTTCTTTTTTTTTCTTTTTTTTAATATTTAATTCTTGAGGTGTTTTCGAACACTTTAACCGTAATGGAGTTTTTGAGTGAAGTTGATAGCAAAGTGGGAAGAATGTTGAGGCTTAATGGAGACAATTAAAGTTGTCAGGTGTAAGACATTAGAGGAAAAAAATAGATAATCTTGTATTTTTATTTTTTTTTAAAGTATTAAATGAGTGATAAATTTTTTATATTTTATATTTATTAAATTTTAATGTATTTTTCTTTTTTTGCAATTGTTTTTACAGCTAGTCGACAAGTAGAGGGCTCTTTTAGAATCACCAATCGTCAGTTTTTCAACCAATTGGCAGATCAGAAGAGTGACGAATTCATCGGAATGAGCAACGAAATCGTTTCTCAGGTAAGAAAAAAATAAATCACGCGTGGAACTGTTTTATTATTGATAAAAGTAACACTTGTCATCCGTCATTTCAAATTGTATTGACATTTTTCCTATTAATATTTAATCTTATCAATATTTTTGACACTTGTAAAGTTGAAAGTAGTTTTCGCACCCCGGACAATTTTGCGACACTTAAAAACTTTTTCGGTTTGTCATGGTCGTAAAGTGTAATGTGGTAAAACGCTGTCCCTCAACCCATTTCCTAAGATAAGAGGTAAAATTTATGAAAGTGCACAGTTTGCTGTGGGCTGCACTTGTCGCACTTATTTCCTTTGACCGCACCCATCTTTTGCGGTGCAAGAGAAGTGCAAAAGTAAAAGCGAGTTTGATGTTTGTAAAGTGACCTAGTCGTAAATGGTTTCAATCCTTTTATTGTGTTTTCCATTCCTTGAGCGCAATAGTACTTGGGAAAATGCTAAGAGATGCCTTCTTGCACTGTTTCTCTTTTTTTTCTCTCTCCTCTCGAGTTAAAGCACCTGGTGCAGCAAATTTGTGAAAGGCTTTCACCAATTTTCATGGCTTTGCATGAATAGCAAGTTCGTGGAAGTAATTTGAAGGCGGTTTCCTTCTCTTTGTTCATTTTATTTTATATTTTTTTTTATTTTTTTTTTTATTTTTTTTTTGGGAGAAAAATTGAGTTAACTATTCAGTACTTGAAACATGTAACATCTGGTGCCGATTAAAAAACAGTTTTACACATTTGTTTATGAAAAAATAAAGTGGAGAAATGTAAAAGTATAGTTGGGAATGAAAACATAACTGATGGTTTGTTTAATTTTTTTTTTGGTTCATTTATTTTTTATTTTTTTTTATTTTTTTTAAAAAAAAGAGAGAGGGAGATGTATAGTTTTGCATGAGTGAGAACCAGGCTCGGTTAATTGATTAAAACTTCCACCCTCCTGCTGAGACTATTTTCTAAAACTGACGTTGGGTTTTTAAATTTCTTAATTCCAGGTTTTTTTTTTTTCTCTTTTTTTTTCTTCCTGTGGAATGAATATTTAGTTGAGAAATGTTAAAAATGAGTTTTTAATAGACCCATGAGAGTTTCATATATGAAAAAATTAGAAATAAGAATAAAGAATACAATTTTGCATGATAAGGGAAAAGTAGGCCAGAAATTTGAAATTTGGCAAAAAATTTAGCCAAAAAAAAAAGAAATAATAAAATGAAAGTGCAGACTTGGCTAAAGTTTTAGATTTACTATTTTACACGTTAATAAACTAAAACGAGTATGTTAATTCATTCGGTTAAGTAAATATTCGGGTTTAATTAGATTTTTTTTTTTTAAAACCGTGTTTGGAATATATTCTGTACTCTGACAATGGGAACATAAATTAAAAGAAGTTTAAGCTTCAATTTTAAACAGCGTATAGTTAATTTCCTTCAGTTTAAAAGTTCTGGTTTTCTCATTACACTAAACTAGAAAGTTAAGTTCTCCGATTGTTTTAATTTTGCAAAGTGAGTAACGTAAAACCAAGATGGCTGGACATGAATTATGATGTTGGCTCGTTGCACGTCGACTGGTGTGATTTGTAAGCTCATTTTGGTTTGGTTGAGGCGCCACCACTGCTGTGTATGTGGCATGCATAGTGATATTCCACTTAGCCAGTTCCCTGTGCAATTCATCCCGTGTGTAACTCACCTTCTTCCCACGCTCACCTGTGTTCTGCTGCACTTAAGTGATTGTAATTAATGCATAATGTGCATTCTTAGTTGTGACTTTGTGTGTTCGCCTCGTGTTATGAGTGAAAGTGGACTTTGACTTTTGTCTCCATTTTTTTGTTTAATTTTTTTTTTTAAAAAAAAAACAAAGAATAAGAATTATTAGTTTTTAAAAATAAATAAAAACATTACGTACTTTTATTTTTTTTTCTGGAGATCAAATAAAAAAAAAAGAGGAATGTTGAGAAGTCACTTGGAAGAGCATTGTGCTCTTTCTGGCTCTTGAAAACAAGAAAAAAAAATTGTTGGAGTAAAAAGTTGGACTGGTTGACAAAATGGTTTCACGAAGAAAGAGAGAGAGAGAAGACTTGCGGGAAAATAAAAATTGTAGGTCCAAACGAAAAGTGCTTTTCCCTTAACTTGCGACTTGTGCCTTGAAGGCCTGTCACAAAATTGATAAAAGGTGGTGAGGAGGAGGACGGAGGAAGCAATGTATATACATAATACACACGAAATGGCGAACTTAAGTTAAAAAGCAATAGATTGATGCGCTTAGTAGACATGGAAACTGGCGGCGGACTGACTGCGGTCAAGAGCCCTTTAGGCTTTAATGTAGTTCTTAGGCAATACAAAGAGATTGGCAAAGTTGGAGTGGTAAGTTATTGGAGTCGAAGAATGCCAACAGTAGCAATTCCCCCTATCCGTGTTCCGATGTGACCCCTTTTCATTTTCAATAAGGTGCCAATTACTTGGCCTTAATTAACCTTGCAACCTTTTGGGAATTGGATTTCTTTGGTAATACACAACTGCGGATATTGCCTGCTCCTCTGCGAGTTGTTCAAGATACTTGTAGGTTATTTAACAATTGTTTTAGAGAGATTGGATTTGCAAAACGACGGGAGAAGAAATTAAATTGATTTTACTCGTCTTTTATTTGCCAAATTTCGTTTTGTTATTACATTATTGAAGTTTTATTAAAGGCGATACAGGGTGAAACTTGGAGATCTATCACTGATTTGACTTATCGCGCTTCAAGACTGATAATTCTAATCTGTTTTGCAATAGATATGATTAGTGATGATAACTTATGCATACAATGTGTTTATAGAATTAGATATTGCGAATAATTTACAATTTTCTCGTTTGTGGGAATATGGATGTAAAATATTGAAAAATATTTTTGAAATATTAATTTGAGTAGAGTTTTGTTTGTTTGTTTGTTTGTTTATGATTGAACAAACTGAAAATTGCAGCTTTAACACAAAAGTATATACTCAAATGTTTGATATATGTTGTTTTTCCGGAATATTTGAGTGGGGAAAAACGGAGGATGTGATTCATAAATAATCCTATTCTTTTATAAATTGACATGTGCCCGGAATAAACTGATTTGATTTTTTTTTATAGTTTCATCTTTATTTTTATTTATTTTTTCTTATTTTAAACTTTCTCATCTTACCTGTATCCGTATTTTCCTCCCTAGGTGCACGCCTTGTTCCTCCAAAGCTCCATGGCGGATGAATATAACTCAACCGAAGTGATATCGCTCAGGTAAATTGAATTTTTAAAGTGGAAAGACAGACTGCATTTTTCTGTGGCTTTGTCTCATTTCCATTTTGTCATGCGCGAGCATCAAACAATTTATTTTTTTACCTGTCACAGGTGTGACAACATTTTATATTCTCTATACAAAGGAAAGCAAGGGGAGGCAAAAAAGGAAGTAGAAATGCATTTAAGTAACAGATGCTGCTGAATAATTAATTAAAACTGTCAACAAAAAGTTATAGATTTTTCATTTAAAAGAAAAAGTAAATTGAAAACTTTATTCACAAAGTTTAAAAGGGAAAAAAAGAAAATTGTGTTACATGAAAGAAAATCCCATCTCATCAAATTTAACGCTATTGTAAAAAAAAAATTAAAAAAAAAATTGTTGAAAAATTCTTTCTGGTACACAGCAAACAAAACAAGAAAAAACTTAATTTTTTTCCACTCCGTCCTCCTACAATACTTTGAAACGGAACGAATCACAACGCTTGAGGGGCCGCTGATGCCTCACCTTGGCGGAAACGCTATTTAAAGAGGTCAAAGTGGCCCTGCGTCCGCCTGCACGCATACTAATGACCGAGGGAATAGATAGATGGAATAAGGCCACTCCCGGACCCCTGAGTGAGCAAGTGGAGGAGGATAAGTGGGGAATTTAGTTTCAAAGGGCAGTTGGCATCATTAGCCCCTGCTGATGGAACCTGGTGACCGAATGCAAACAGGTGTAATTAGTATTTGGTGTAAGAATTTGATGTTGTGGGCGGTGGGTTGCGAGAGGAATGGCTGCGAAGTAGGAGGGCTGGTCGAATGTTTAACCAAACATTTGCATTTTGCTCTTTGAGTTAAGTTAATTTTAGTTTATTATTGAAGAATTATATTCAAGTTGAGTTGGTTGTGAGTACTCTCCACTGTGTTTGATTACGCTGGCCAAACACAATGCATTTGGCTTCAAATCGGGAAATAAACATTACAGACAGTTTGACAAGGTTTGTCATTGAATAATGTCAAATGAATAAACACAAAATCCCCATCCACACAAAGATTATGGTAAATTGGACGCTTTACGAGGTTTATTAGGGCTTTTTATGTGCTGTCTAGTGCTGAAAATAGTAATTATTGTTAATTGAATTCTTTCGGCAAGTTGTTTTTGCTTGGAAAAATGTTTTCTTGGGGTTTTAATAGCGCTGCAGTGTTCAAATGTATACATATTTGCAATGTACAACTTTCTTGCATTTACAACTTTTCTATTATTAAAAAATCTAATTCAATTTTAGATTTTTTTTTATTATATTTTTTCATTATGAGAGACAAATACGAAATTGATTTCTTTTTTTTTATGAGCCATTTTAAGCTCATTTTGGATTTTTCTTATGAATTTTTTTTCTATTTTTAGTTGTTTTAAATTTTCATCCCTTATGTTCTTTTATATGCCCACTAATTTTTACGACGTGAAGGTTTCCACATTGTCCTTTTAACGTCGCACGTGGCGCTGCAATCGCAAAGAGCTTCGTTAGATTATGGCGCCGGTGTTTTAGGTGCAGTTAATGTTTGAGCAAAGCAGTTAAAGTGCACTCAGTTATTGTCAACCTGAACATTTTTCTTTTTTCTTTTTATTGCTTGTCTCGCTTTTTCCTGCAATCCTGAATCCTTTACCAAAATCTCTCTCCCCCATCCCCCCCCCTCAATCTTCTTTTACTTCCTTTTGCTCTTTATCCCTGACAGATTTTAATGTAAGCAACTTTCAAATTATGTTCATTTTGCGGAATATGAAAATGGCTTTCCCATTTCTTTTATTATTTTTTCCCGACATTATATTCTCATAAAAAAATTTGAAGTTATAATTTAACCACAAAAAAAGTAAAACAGTCTTTAAAAAAAAATGTAAAACTGCTTTATAAAATGTACAAAAAAAAGTATTTAAATAATTTAGAAGTATTTAAATATCAAATGAACTGTTGAAGCCTCGTTTTGTTTTACTTGGGGTTGGGGTAAAATGGGACATGAGACCTACGGGGGAATTTAATTGAGAAAACCTCCAGGCTCTTTATATCCTTCTAAAGCTTATCGACTTTAATTTTGTTTTCTGAAAAATGTCAGCAGCTTCTTTCTATTCCACCCCATTTTTTTTTTACATTATCATTTAGATGGGACTAGAAGTTAGGTGGGGGGAAAAAAAGATGGCTTGCAGTATTTTTCAGCCAAGTTAGTTTTTTAGCTTTTTTAAAAGAACAAAATTGGTGGAATCTTATATGAAATTGATGAGGGATGTCAGCTCATGCATAAACATGTCGTGACTGATTGGATTGCTCGTTTGACAAATTAATTAATAAATTTCTTGTTTCTCTCGACATGTTGGTGGATTGGTAAGCAGCTTAAGGCTTCAAACAGAATTTTATCAGAGGATTTCACTCTTTCACTATCATTGAAATGACAGGGAAAACAACGCCGCAGCGTGTTGTACAGGAGAATTGCTTGTCATTTTTATGCCAATCTCGTGGAAATACGATTAGAGTTTAACTCATAATTTAATCAGCAAGTTTGCATCCGCCATTCGAGGAAACAATGATATTTATTAGATACAAGTATGCGACAAAAGCGTTTTAAATAAAATTAGCTTTTTAATGAAGTTGCAATTAATTATTAACGATTCTATTCTTTCGAGTGCGAGTGCAAATTATCCAGTTTTATTCATCAACAAGTGAATTTAGCGCTGGAAATAATAATTTAGATTCAACACGGGTTAGAATCTTGGGAGATATATAAAAGTTTGTAAATTCTAAATTACTGTTGCTGGAATTTTCGAACAGCTGGTTGGAAGTGCGGTGGAAAACCATTACTCGTATACAGGAAAAATATGGGTAAAAATTGGCCGTGTCCAATGGTGCAGCCATGCACAACGGTCTCTCATCAGCAACCAGAGTAAATTGGAGCCCCCTGAACCTCAATAAATCAACCGATGCCTCATCAATACTTGGTCGCTTAGACGGAAAAGGGGGTGGGAATTCGGAATGGTAAATGCCGAGCCGGGTCAGAAATAACTATCGGAAAGGTCCTGCTCCCGTCAAGGGAGAAAAGTGCTCATTTCGAACCGCGCTCGACTTAGTTATTTGCAAGGAGGTAAATTACACAGTTTGAGTTAAGATCGGCCTCAATGGGAGGAAAATGGGTGGTTTTGGTTAAAATGAATTAATGTCTCCTCCCGAGTGAGAAATTACGATCGGTAAACTGGTGAAAATGACCAGGCACCAGGGATTGTGCAAGTAGTTTGGTGGTTTGGTTGGCAGCTGGAAGGCTACTGGAAGGAAGCAGGGCGCGTCCGTCTGATTAGATGAATGATGGCGGGAAAAATTGTAGGTGTGAAACAGGTGTTTTATTTGTGTTTTATTTCGTTTAGAAATGGGAGCGTGGTCGTGAATTTACTCATTCGCCTGCAAACTCAAGTGGAAAATGCTGCCAAAAAAATTGGCATGGCATTCGAAAGAGGACTGCTCAACCACAATGGACAAATTCGCTTGGCTGATTTTGTCATCGATTTCCCCTCGATACGCTTCTCAGGTACGATAATTGCCCTTTTATATCACATAATTTCAAAAAATAAAATAAATAAAATAAAAAAATTGATTATATTTTTTACAACTTAAACTATTTTCTTTTATAGTCGCACCTGAAACGAGTGAACCGTTCACATTGATGCGCGACATCCACGAAATTGATGCCGAGGATTCGTGGTTTGCGCAAACGCCGCCAGATAATTCGTTAGACGAGGCGGTGATATCGAGTAGACCAGAAACACCGATCACAACGACGATCAAAGCTGTACCAAAAACCGAACTTCCATCATCCGTGTGGACGACTCAAACGATGCGATCGTCATCTTGGACGACGTCTGCTCAGCCCGTAACATCGACGTCTGTGCCTTTGACTACTGCATACACTACCCAAAGTTCGCGCATCAACTATACTCATATGATGAGATTTTTCCCGAGCACGCCACCAAGACCGCCGACTTTCATCAGAGCTACTTTGCCGCCAGATCGCAATTTTCATCGTTACTTGCCGTTTCCACTTCAATCTGCAAGGACAGCTGCCGACCTTTTGGGTACGCAATCTGAGAGTAGAAATAAATTTAATGGCATAAAGCAACACACTGGAATGGCATAATCGCATCACACAAACATTGGAAATCTAAGCTTGCTGCTTGGAATATAGATTGCGTTTAAAAACATTCCCGTACCTTATTCCGTAGCTGGAAATTGCGGTTGCCCCATTACAGGTTTTAGCACTGTGCCAAGGCGCTTATTGGGGGGGAGTACAGAGTACAGTAAATAAAGGAGAGGGAACGGGGAAAGCAATATGGTAGTCATTGTCTCGTAATGAATTATTGGGCGCATTTGGACCGTTATAAAGTGCGGAATACATTTGCAATTTGTATCTAAATGGCATCAAATTATTCGTTTATGCACAAGCGAATTTGCATCGTTAGTTTGAGCAAATATTTGCAAAATTTATTTGTGCGCGCCATCGATCAAACGCACTGATAACTTTTATCTTATTCTCCCACACCGAAAAGTTTTAAAAATAACTTACGGGTCATTTGATTGGGTTAATGAAGTTTTCAATTATCTTTGGGTGACATTTGTTTTGTGTTTTGTTATCGTAAAGCGCAATTGATAAATGGGCATCAGCGGCACATGTCTTCTCCCAGGCTTCTTCCATCCATCATTGACCTACTCATTAACCCACTCCCCCTCTATCGTCTTCAGCATGTTTCTTACGATCAAATTATTTTCCGTTTTCCCCCTACACAGCCGCACTCGTTTTTTTTAATTAAATGAAGACAGAGACGGAGCGAGGGGAAATGCAACTTGTTTTTTATGAGGCTCGCTAATAATTTGTAAATGAGGTGCAATGAGTGTCTTGAATCCCGCCCTTGTAATGATATGTGAAAAATTATTCATACAATTTAATTATACACTTTGCCGTTTTGTGTCTTTGGTATCTCGTGCAGCTTGCATATTTGCCTAACGAGCTCCTAAGTTGGCTGTGGACTAGTAAAAGATCCACGAGTTCTTCCTCTAATCCAATTAAGCAAAAATGTAGCAGCTGCGACTGGAGTTTGAATTTTGGCAATGGCGGATCTCCCCCATGTTTACATTGAAGACTTGACATTGATTTTTTTCTTTTCTTTTCTTTTTTCAATTGATATTTTAGTTCAGTGGTCCGAATGGTCGCCGTGGTCGGAATGCGAAACTGGACGATGTCCCACTAACCAGACGCAAGTTCGCACGAGGGAATGCCGAACGAAGAATGGAACCGGACCCAAACTTAATGACACTAGATTATGCGCCCTTCTGGGAGGAGTCGGTATGGAAGTGAAGCAATGTCCGTGCACTGCATCATTCGTACCCAAGGGATTGAAGGAGGAGTCGGAATCGTTCACTATGAGCAGCAACGCCAATGCACCAACACGTAATAACCGCTTTGAATATTTTAAGAGAAATATGATGTTGGTGATGAAGAAGTGGTCCATTGGGGGGAGGGGGGTGGGGTTGCGGGAGAGGAAGGAACACGTGATGGATCCTGTTTCAGAACTGGTTTAAGTTTGAGATTTTTAAAGGAGATATGGGTGGGAATTGATTAGGGGTGATGGATTTGGTGGAATTTCGAATTGGAATTGTGAAAAAAAAAATTGGATAGCACTTCTGTCACTGCACTTCAGCACTAAGTCCTTTGAAATCATCATTTTTTTTCTTCAATTTCTTTTTTTATTTTTAAATTAATTTTTTTTTTGTCTATTTTTTTGTTTATAAAATAAGTAGCAATAGTTTGGCTTGATATAATTTAGTTTTAAGGGTAGAAATAAATGGAAATGTGACTAAATTGAGGTTATGATCTTTCCACAGCGCGGCTCTGCCATGAATGTTTGCCCTCAGAAGTGTGTTTGGCACTGCACGATGATCTTTTTCCTTTCTGCCGTGAAATGAAGGATCCCAAAGATCCGTTGGGATGTCGAGGTTGGTGTGACACCAACACGGAGTACTGCCAGCACTTGGGCAACGGTTCCTACCGCTGTGTGGACGACAGATGTAAGTTTAGGATAGGAGGAATAGGAAAATAAAAACTTTGTTTTTTGAGAGCCAAACAAAATTCTTATTAAAACTTATTCAATTTTTTTTTATTTTTTTTTTAAATTTTTTTTGTTAATTTTTATAAATTTATATTTTTACAAAGTGATGATTTCAAAAGCTTCTTACGTGCAGAAGAATTTGGATTCATTGCATCAATTATTTATTTTTTTCTCAATTTAATTTATTTTTTTATTTTTTTGTTTGGTGCTGGTTTTATTTGATTTGTATTTTAATTTATTATTATTTTTATTTATTTATAAATTTGATTTATTTTGTTTCAGTATGTTTAATTGATGAATTCCGATGTAAAGACGGATTGTGTGTACCGAAAGAGAAGATTTGCGACGGTCATTTTAATTGCTATGACATGACAGACGAGTTAGATTGTGGTAATAATTCAATAAGTCAAGTTAACTCGCACAATAACATCTACTACTTTACTTCTATACTAACCTCTCATTAATTATTTTATTTGTCACACTGGTTAAATTAAAATGACACTTGATTTTCCTCTTGCGCAATTCTATTACTACAGCCATTATTCTAAATTACATCTGCAATCAAATTAATTAATCTTTTTTTTAAATTCTTTGTTTAATTGCAGATTGTGAACCGGGATATTTCCACTGTGGAGAGAAAACGTCTTGCGTTCCCGACAGCAAGAAATGTGACGGCGTGCCCGATTGCTGGGACGGTGACGACGAAAAAAACTGTTCTAAACGTACGTAGCAACACAAGTTGCACGTGTGATGTCAACCCCATGCACAAATTGTAAGTTTAAGTTGTCCAAAGATCACTAACCCTCAACACTACTAACCCCGATGGCATGCGACGGATTGTTCTTATTTCTGGCACTCTTTGCTTTGTATTTGATTTGCGTCTGGCGAAATTGGTGTTAACATGTTTATCAATTGTTTTACAGCCTGTGATCTCGGCTTTTTCGCTTGCAACGTCGGGCATTGCATCCCCGATTTCCGTTTCTGTGATGATTTCCCGGATTGCAGCGACGGTAGCGACGAGCCAATTGGTTGCAAAGTCAATCTTTGTGCCAAAAAAGAATACCGTTGCAGTAATGGCCGTTGTTTGCCATCCCGATGGGTGTGCGACGGATTGGATCATTGCGGAGATGGCAGCGACGAACTCAATTGCAGCACCACTCATAGCCCGGATATTCAACGGGTGTTGATTGACGGCTGTGGCGCCGCACAATTCTCCTGTTCTTCTGGTGCTTGTATACCTCTAACGGCGCAGTGCGATGGTAACGAGGATTGCTCCGATTCAAGCGACGAACTCAATTGTACGAATTCGTCCGTCACTTGTCAGGAAAGCGATTTTAAGTGCCAAAATGGTTCTTGTATCAGCATAGAGAGGAAATGTGACAACGTTACCGATTGCACGGATGGCGAAGACGAATTAAACTGTGGGATTGGTGTACCGGTTTGTTCAGCAATAGAATTTACTTGTCAAAATGGAAAATGCATCAGTAGAGATGATGTGTGCGATATGGTTAATGATTGTGGAGACTTTAGCGACGAGAAAGAGTGTGTTTATGAAAGGATTGATGCCAGAGATATTGCTGCAAATTAGGTCTGACTGTTGAATGAAAATTAAATTAGTGTGCGCATGTGCAGATGAATATTTTTGAACATTTAGAAGTGAGATTTTATTAAGAGGAGCTTTTGTCTTCTCTATTGTGTAAATGTAAATATATATATGTGAAAAAAATTAATTTAAGTTACCTAAATAATTTGAATATTGCATTTGAAACGTGCAATATTTCTTATGATTTATAAGTTATACTAATATTTTTTTGTAGTTTGATTACGTTTCAGGAAAAAATAAGTTTTTAATTAAAAATTATCTTCACTAATAAGAGTATAAAAAAAATTCAATTACAATTACAACCCGAGGATGGACGGGAGAATTCTTTTCATGTCTGGTTTGATGAAATATGCAAATTGAATCAACTATTAAAAATTTAAATAAACAAGGTGGAATTAGTTTCAACTTTAAGCTACTTTTATTGAACAGTCCATTTTAAACATAAAATCGTAACAAGTCATAAAAATGATCGAATAAAATAAAAAATAGGCCATGGCACAAGGGAAGAGATTCGGGCTTTTAACGATCTGTAATTGGAATTTAGGAAGAAGATAAGAAGACATGATTATAAATATATATTAACAAATATTGACTAGATAATTAACTGAACGCCGCTATAATAACAACATATATAGTAAAAGTAGGGATCTTAAGATTTAGTTTTGATTTATTCGTGTTCTATACCAGACACTTGATAAGACTGCTCGGCATAAGTGCTTTTATGTTTGGCTAAAATGCGCAACAATGGACGAAGCATCAGCCACCACTGGTCTTTAGGAATACGATGCCTGTATTAAAAGGTAATTTTTTTATTTTAATAATTACCCAAACGAGTGTTACTCACTCGAAATCAGTTTCCGATTTTAAATCTTCGACTGGGGTAAACTTGTATTGCCTTTTAACCAATCCCAAAAGAGCAGCTGATTCAGATTTCTTGGTAAAAACCGATCCTGTTACAATAAAAATTAACCATTTAACCATTAAAAAAAATAATAATAGATACCATCATCTTGTCTTGAAGACACCATCATATCTATCAACCATTCAGCAGCTTTTGCTGCCATTTTCGTCCCCATATTTCTGTCAAATGGAGACGGTCGGCCACCCTAGAAAAATAATTTTAAATCGTAGTTGTACATCAACTAATGATGTGTTAGTTAATGATTACTTGTTGCATGTGGCCCAAAACATTTAATCTCGCAGTCAAAAAATTTTTTCCTTCTTCCGCATACAACTGAGTTATGAAATCTGTTGTGTAATTAGGATTAGCCTTTTCGTTTCTGCAAGTGTACAAAGATGAGCATTGAAATTTTGATTTAGACTCGAAATTCCCAACCTCAAAATAAGTCCACGCTGAACTCCTTCATCCATCTTAGTTTTCATGTGTTGGTAATCTTCGTACAAGTCCTTCACACCGAATGGTTCTTCCAAAATGTAAGCTGCATCTGCACCGCCAGCTAGACCAGACATGGTCGCCAAGTACCCACAATAACCACCCATTGTTTCCACAACAAATACGCGACGTTTGGTACCCTGTGCAGATTGTCGTATTCTGTCACATATCTATGGGTTTGTAAAAAATATTTCTTTTATACCAAAAAATAAAATTTGAAAAAAATAATTCAATACTTCAGTAATTTCGTTAAGAGCGGTGTCAGCGCCCAATGTGAAATCAGTTCCTGGGACATTGTTGCTGATGGTGCTGGGCAACAATATCATTGGGATACAAAATTCTTTGTATTTATCGCGTTGCTCACACAACATTTGTATGGATTGGTAACCCTGAAAAAGTATAAAAAACCATCGTAAAATGCAAAAGGAGATTTTAAAAGCAAACTCACCTCAAAACCTCCAATAACAACCATTCCATTAATTTTATAATTTTTAAGCGTTGTAGCTATTTTGTCAAAATGTTTCAGTGGAAGTGTTCGTTTAGTGCTTAAAAATGCACCGCCTTCACCAACCCAGCCCGCGACGTCTTGCCATGTTAGTAATTTAATCTGGAAAGAATTTTATTTAAATTATTTACAAACAGTCCGCACACCGATTACCTACATTTGCTTCGATGAGTCCTTCAATGCCTTCGTAAACACCATAAACTGTGTCACCGCGCCAGATGCAATTTCGAACACAAGCACGAACAGCTGCGTTCATTCCACACGAAGGAGCTCCCACGTGCAGTATGGCAACATTGAAACCTTTCTACAAAAAATGGAAAAAAGACGTGAATTCAGGATTTAATTATACAAACATTTAACACAGAGATTCGTAGAAAGCAACAGATTAAACATTGATTCACATTTAACACAAACACGTTACCCACCAATCACATATCTTTATTCTTTGACTTTTACTTACCTTTATAGGATCAGTCTAACAAAGAAAAATTATCAATCAATATTAACCAATTTTCCCACATTAAGAAAAATAAATTTTCACACGTTAACACTAAAAGTTACCCATGAAGTTTCAGAGACTCTGTGCTATATAAGTTTCAAAATGTCAGTAAAATTTAACCCAATTGTTTTCTTTCGTTATTACCTGAACTTCTTGCACCCCGACATTGTCTTTTGGCGGCCGTAAACGAGACAACATTTTATAAGTTTCCAAATTTCGTTGAAAACTCCTAAAATGCAGAATTTCAGTCAGTACGCACAATTGAATAATTTGATAATTTAGTTATTACCGTCCTCGAAGCTCAACAGCGAGGTCCCACTTTTTATCAGCCATTGCTTTAGCTACTGCCTGGGTCTATGAAGTAAATACACTTTTAAAGTTATCTAGATTTTGGAAAAGTGTAGTGACCAATACTTTCTCAACACATGCCATAAGTGGTACACGAACAGCTTGATTACCGTCTAACGAAACTACGCACGGTTCAGTATCTGGAGTTGCTTCAAATAAAGCAAGAACAGCTTCAGCACCCATTCGACAACCCTGAATAATAAATGCAGTTATTATTTAGGGAACAAATTTTACAACCAATTTCTTACTAAAATGCGATCAAATGCTGATGGGCTTCCTCCTCGTTGAACGTGACCTAACACAGTAATTCGTGTATCTTGTTGCAAGTTTTTAACAATTATCTAGAAAAAAAAAATTTAATTTTAATTTTTATAGTTATTAAACAAAAAAAATAATTAGTATACATCTCTGATTTGTTGCGATGTAATAGGATTGCCTTCCCGATCAATGGCACCTTCTGCAATCACTATAATGTTTAATCTCTGTCCGGTTTTCCTTTCCTAATGATTACAAAATTGTAAAAAGTTAGAAATAATCTATTTTCACATTTCAAAACGAGATGCAGTTAATAAACACAACCCGTGCAGCAAAAACAATACATTAGCCCGTTTTTGTACAATCTAGCAAAAACAATACATTAGCCCGTTTTTGTACAATCTGACTAAAAAAAATCATTCCGTTAGAAAATGCATTGGCACTTAGAAAAAAAAAGTTTATAAAAAACACCATTCCCTCACCTCAAGTAATTTTGTACACATTTTCTCTGGCCAATTGTGTTCAGGTGGCCATTCAGGAATAAAAACAAAATCTGCTTCCGTTACCAATGCTGTATAAATTGCTAAAAAACTGAATAGAATTTTCATGATAAAACTTAATACATTTGCGGAGTTCGCAATGAGTTTTTATTTCCATTCCCTCAGAAGAATAATAATATCTAGGAGCACGTTTATGTTCAAGTGTTACAATTTGGAATTACATCAACATTTAAATTCTGCATGATGTAATTCCATTGTACAAAATCTTAGCCTTGCCTGTGATAGTTTTTCACACAGCTTTTTAGGCCATACTGGATCAGGGGGCCATTCAGGAATGAAAGTGTAATCAGCCTCTGCAGCCAAAGCAGTCACCAGAGCTAAATACCTGAGAAAATATTTCTTTTTATCACTGATTTTACTTGGCCGAGAAATTGATTGCGTCGTTTAACTCAAAGTAGAATCCATTTCTTTTCCTATTAACTTACCCACAGTGGCGACCCATCACTTCCATAATAAATGTTCTTTGATGGCTAATTCGACAAACGATTTGTTTAAATTAATACGAGCAAATAAATCAAAGCTAAAATCAGATAAATTAACCTAGAAGCAGTGGTTACAATAGCGTCAACAGCTTCAATGATACGATGCAAAGCGCTGTCTGCACCGATAGTCATGTCTGTCCCACAGAAATCGTTATCGATCGAACCAACGATTCCAACTATATTCAGATGACTACAGGTAGACCTCTGCTCAGCTGTGATCTTTCCTATTAAAAAACGGAAGTATTTTAGTTCAGATGCAAAAATAAAAATTATATTTTCTTTTTCAATTCTTTCACACCCTCAGTGAGAAGTTCATCAATTAAACTAGACCATTCCTGCCGGAAGAGATTAGCTCCAGTTAAACTGCCATCTCCTCCAATTACAACTAAATTGGTGATCTTTTTCTGAATTAAATTATTAGCCGCTTTTAGTCGACCGATTCTGTCCCGAAAATCCGCACAGCGAGCACTGCCAATTACAGTGCCACCCTAAAATCATAACATAAATTAAAATATTGCTTATTTTCTTCTTTTTTTAAAAAAAAAATTATTAACCTTGTGAATTATGCCGGATACACTCGCCCATTTAGCTTCCACAATATTATTTCCACCGTCCACCATTCCTTGATAACCCTCTCTAATGAAATATACATTGGCGCCCATGTAGATGCTCATGCGGACTACAGCTCGGACAGCTGAATTCATTCCTTTAAAATAAATTAGAAGACAAAAATAATTTAGTGCAGATCGGTTTATTTAACTTTTTCTCTCTCTCGTCAATTAATACCCTGAGAATCGCCTCCACTTGTGAACACAGCGATTCCTTTTCCTTTTTGACTACCAGATGCGATAAATTTGCCTTCTTTTCCAATTCGAACACCGACATCTGTCGCAATATCTGAACTGGATGCAGTAGCTGCCATATCTGAAAAATAAAACAATTTTTAAAAATATTTTAAATTTTTAAAGAAAAAATTAAGGTTGAAAATACAGACCTGCAAGATGATTGAGGTAAATAATAAAGTTTAACAAGCCCTTTAATCCAATAAATATGACAACATAAAATATTTGCTATAAAAAATTAAAAAATTATTATTTTTAAATGATGAGGATGAGGATGGCGAATAATTAATGTGCATCTCTCACTGTAACATAGCCAATTACATCTTGTAGCATTTCAACACTCTTACTTTATAATGATCGAATGATCGAATCAATAACTTTTTTATATTTTTATTAATTTATATTCTTTAATATTTTCAGTTTCAATAACTATCCTAAGCAAGAAAAATTTAATTTGATCAATTTTTAAAATTAAGTGATTTGTAATTTTATAAAAGCATTAATATACCCAGCATTTGAGCAAGAATCGAATGCAAAAACCCGCTTTACCGTAAAACAGAAGTACGACCTTCGCTTGTTCTTCAGCTCCGCGGTCGAAGGGTCGAATGACTGAGAATGGGTATCAATAATTACATTTTTCGCGACCGGTCGAATGAAACAGTGACGTGATATTCGGTTATTAATTTATTTATTTTTTGTGTACAGAAACCAATGTAATTTATTAGATAATTAACTGAATAATTTTTCTCGAGTTATATTCTAGTAATTTACATAAACCAATAAGTTTAATAAAAACGAAGAAATATTTTTAGCTCGATTTTTAGGCTTAGATTCTTACGCCACCTCGTGCTGCGGTCTGGATCTGTTCTATCTCGCTCGTATTACTAAGTTATTGTGTACGATCCGTGGGATATTATGAGGTTTGTGGTTAATATAAACTATTTCTTGTGCTAAATACTCTTATTAATTTATTGCTATTTAACAATCAGTTCTTTTTAATATGGTAAAGTTAACGATACACTGTTAAATAATGCAATGCAAGTGGTAGTCGCCATAGTCGATAGGCCTAACGTCTGCCATGTGGCCACGTTTAAAGAAAAAGTGATTGATGTTGAATAATTTTGATAATTTTTCGTTTTCAGTTCGTTAAGGTTACAGAAACGGCTCGCTTCAGCCGTTTTGAAGTGTGGCAAAAACAAAGTTTGGTTGGATCCAAATGAAACGAATGAAATAGCGAATGCAAATTCACGTAAGAAGCAACTGCAACAGAATAAAGTTGAAAAATTGTACTAATTTAATTTTTTTTTAGGGCAAAACATTCGTAAATTGATTAAGGATGGCCTTATAATTCGAAAACCCGTAGCCGTGCATTCTCGTGCACGCGTTCGTAAGAATGCTGAAGCGAGACGGAAAGGAAGACATACGGGACCGGGAAAAAGAAAAGGAACAGCAAATGCTCGTATGCCACAGAAAGTTGTTTGGATACGAAGAATGCGCGTATTACGGCGTTTGTTGAAGAAATACCGCGAAGCGAAGAAAATTGATTGTCATCTGTGCGTGAAAATTATAAAATTGGAAATATTTATTCAAAAATTTAAAAAATTGTTTTTTTTTTTAGTTATCACAATTTGTACATGAAGGCAAAGGGTAATGTTTTCAAAAACAAGCGTGTTTTGATGGAATTTATCCATAAGAAGAAGGCTGAGAAGGCCAGAGCTAAACAATTGGGGTAAGTTGAATTAGGAATGAAATTGGGTTGGATATTTTATTAATATTTCACATTTATTTATGCAGCGATCAAGCTGAAGCTCGCAGAATCAAGGTCAAGGAAGCTCGTAAACGCCGCGAGGAAAGATTGCTCTTGAAAAAGCAAGAATTGTTGCAAACTTTCCAGAAGGAAGAAGAAGCAACGAAAAAATAAGAATTATGGATCTTGTTTACAGTTAAAATTAAAATAAATGAGACTCTATGATGTAACTTGTCTTTGTGTGACTTCTTTTTATTGGGAAGGATTAAATATTAAAATGGCAAACACATTACAATACATTACAGCGGTATTAGACAATTATGAATTTTTGAAGTGATATTATAGAAGGAGTAGAAGACGTCATAATTTCGTTGTTGAGTTATTGCGATACGTAACTCCCATAATTCCTTACGCGAACAAAGGAAACAATGGCAGCCGTAGTAAAGCGTGGCACCCATTTCCAACAGGCAAGTAAGCTTTTGTAGTTTGTAGTTATAATTTTACTAAGTATTTGATTCATATAATAAGTTACATCGATGATCGCTATTCATATAGGCATCAACGGGGCAATTGAAATCCTTGGAGAATTCTGGTGTGTTGCGAATGACGTTGAGAACTCTGCAAAGACATCAATCCTGCTTTTAAGAAAAAGATCGGTAATTTTCAATTTATTACTAGATATTACTTAATTCTGGAAGGAAAACCAGGTGGGTTTGCTGTGTTCATAAGTGCTTCTTCATCATAGGTGTCACAATTTAACTGTAAATTATATTTGAAGAAAAAAAAAAACGGGATTTTAGTTGGTGACGTGATTTACCACGAGCATATTTACCGTAGCATAACTTATCCAGAACATTTGGTTCCTAGTAGCATTAATAGTTGGTAAAAGTTGTGGGGAAGTACGATGCGGAACTTTGACCCATTTTTGTAAAGCCTAAACGTCAGATAATTGAACGAAAACTTTTTTATTTGTGCAGTTATTCAGATTTCTTACATTGTACGCGGTTCGTACTGCGATCAGTTCATTAGCCATGTGTGTACTCAAAGCGGATTTATCAGTGTTACTTCTAATCTGTGCGAAACAGAAAATCATAAGCCATCTTTTCATGGTTTAACTAACATTCTCACAGCATATTTTGCTTCTGGATAAAATTTGTTATTAACATCAAACTGTTTAGCCATACATCGTCTCATTTGTTGAAATTTATCAGTTATTTGCCGTGGCAAAGGCGAAAAACCCATGTCTAATAACAAGTGCACAATTAGCAAATAATAGTTCCACTAAATAGTTCCATTGTAACATAATTTTAATATACGCTTACTACTTCCTAAATACTGCAGCAATCCTTCCATTATTTTTATTCCTAAGGTTCCAAAATTAAGGCTGGGGTCTCTGTTTTTCGAAAACATTATTCCTCTCAATGATATAGGAGATATTCCTATATTAATGGAAGAGAAAAATATATCGATTAAGGAATTTGTATATTTGAAATTTATTTACCGGTACCTATATATATTATGCCAGTTTCCACATTGCCATAATAAGTTACTCGATTTTCGATAGCTGTATTGATTAGTTGCGCACTGTAATAACATGGTGTAATTAATTTATTTGAGTAATTTTTGTTATTTTTTCGCAACCTCTCAATTGCCTGTTTAAGGGTGTCGTAATGTCTGAAGTGTAATAAGTGACCGAATCTACTACGGCTTAAAATATTTGCAAAATGATCCGACCGATGACTCGGCAACTGCATAATATTGCAATGATATTAATTAATTATTGTATTCGATTTAATTAGACATGATTTAAATACTTCGGAATAAACCTGATCCAAAGTCAAGTCGTCGAGCATGGCATCCGTTGAGCCAATGTCAATAAAAACATTAATATTCTAAAACTAATATTATTAATCGAGATTTTAATGCGAGATTGACGAAATTAGACGTACTGTTTTCAACATTTTAATGGCGTCTACCCAAGTTGTATTTCCTTCTTCAGCCATGTCATTTTCCATTGATTTCACAAATTGATCTCTAATTGCATTTTCCATTTTAAGTACCTGAGAAAAAAACTAGAAAACGTTGAAAAGAATAAAATAGTAAATTTATAATTTAATTACCGCGTATTGTATATCTTCGGTTAAATATTTTTTGAAGTACATGGACTTAACAACGGCGGATAAATAATGTGTTTGTCGCACACACGAACTGACACTGGGGAATGCAATTAATTATAAATTGAAATTTATTATGGTAAATTAATTAATTTTTTTTACTGTTGGCTCTGTGATGTAACTTGTGCGCCAAATTCCTTGTAGAAGGTCACTGCAATCTTGAGTGCGAGGTATTGCGTTAAATCTTGTTGTTGGTAAAGTGATAATAGTAGATTCAATATTATGTAATTGGCAACGGTTCTAAATTTAATGAGAATTTATTTATGGGTTTTAACAAATTTAATGCAATACCGTTTGTCTGTGATGGATGCAAATTTGACAATTCTTTTTAGTCGGTTAAATCCTGATATTAAAATCGCTGTCTTGTTGTCCAGTTTTCTGTTGAATACTTTTTCGAGCATTTTGCTCCATTCAACCTCTGGCATTATACGTTTTAATTCCGACAGTGTGAGCACACCTGACTCCCCGTCAGGACCCTGGTGAAATGAATAATGAGGATTATTCTGTTTGTGACGTGGAAGTGTGAGCTAAACCTACATTTTCGATATCAACAGCAAATTGAACAATTTTTTTCACTTCAGCTGTGTGATTAGTTTCATCTTGTGGGGATAATTCACGTAACAGGTTCACAATGAATGTTGTAATGTTTGGATGCGCATCTGAATAGCGCCGGTTTAAAAATATGTTGGGGAATAAAGACGAAATCGCGGCTCTTCCTGCTGCAACCTGACATCCTTAATTTAGTTTTGACTAATTCTTGCAATATCTACACTTAATAGGTATCTTGTAGAAGTGAAAAGTAATGCGTACAATATCATAAAAGCAACGACAGCCAGGAAAGTCACTTTTGCCTCGTCAACTAAAAGGCAAAATGATAAAGAATTCATTTTTTGATGATGGATATTGGACGCATTCGTTTAATTCTACAAGATTCCCAATCTATACCGTATTACCTCACATTAAAACGCAAGCCGGTGTAGTGCGAGTTATACCGGCATGCCGATAAACCTCGTTTTTAACGGCATGCCTGTGTAAGTGAGTACAAATTTTTCTAAATGAGAATTCGGCCAAAACAAGCATAAAATCCTTTTTAGATTTTCAAAATGTAAGAAATGGCCTTAAATTTCTATAAATTTACCCAGATTTTATTAAAAATCTGCAGAAAATTAGGAAAACTTTAATTTTAGGCCCAAAAACCAACATATTTTTTCATCCAGGCTCTTTAAAGTAAAAAAAAAAAAACCCGTTTTTTTACTTATACCGGCAAGTTTCGCTTTATACCGGCATGCCGGTATAAACTTTTTGTACGCAATTTTAAAAACCTGGTAAACCCATGCCCAACGGCATGTCGCTTTATGTGAAGTAATACGGTAGCGTTATATAAAATTTATACTTGGAATTGATATTTTTCATTATTTTGTAATATATTCTGCGATAGCTCAAAGAATCCAAAGTTTTGAAAACCACTTCTGTGCAAATATGTTGCCATATCGAGCCAATTGAAGTTATCAGGTTCCCACGCATCTTTCATTAATAAGGGAAATCCACCTAACGAGTCTTCAATGTACCTTAGTGCTGAATCGTCTTTTGGATAAGCTGAATTGAATGTATAGGGTGAATAGTTGCGACTCGGATACTAAAAATTCTTACAATCATTCATGCAAGCAAAGAAAAAGTCTTTAGCTTTCCATATTGCTTCGGGTTCGGCGAATCTCTTTGGAATGTCAAGCAGACCTGTGGAATTTTGAATATTGGGCGGTTATTCGAAAGTCATTTAGACTAAACAGCATTTTTTTAAAAATGGTGGCTGTTTTAGGCTCAAAGGGCTTTTCGCACAGCATTTAAACTGACTTTTCGAATGCAGCTACTTACTTCGTACTTCCGCAAGATATTGCTGATATTTTAAAGTTTCTGTTGTAACTATTATTTTATCTGCATCCACGTAAGTGTGCTCTGGATATTTTCCACATACATAATCGTAGAAATCTGTGCAAGGGTTTACTTCAGTGTCCATATTTTTATGTAAAGTAGCAGCTATCAAAAAGAGAGGGTAATTTCATTAATTTAATTATAACTCTCGTTTTTATTTACCTGCAATAATGCAGTCTTTTGTGAAGCATAGTTTACTTTTTGTTTTTTCAACTAAAAATAAATATAATTATTTTTGTTTAAAAAAAAATGTAGGGAAGTTGGGTAATTTAATCGGTGCATAGGTCAGTTTTTGATGAAAAACTTACGGTTTGATGATGCAGAAATTTGAATCAAAACTATTAGCATGCATGAAAGTATATTTCCCATGCAAAGATGAAATTGCCACATTTTGTTTATTTTTATGTAGAAAACTGACTTTTTCTTGGAAGGAACGTTTTTATGAGATAAATTATCAGTAACTTAAGTTGTTGTAAGAGAGTACTTTGAGTTTAAAGAATATCATTTTACAAAATATTTTTAATTTCTAATTCACAAATTCTCTGTCTAAAAATGCATTAAGTAATGCAGTTTTGAGATTGAGTAACGGCGTTCAGTAGCTGCATTCAAAAATAAAAATAACAATTTTAGTTTAAGTGTATTTTAAGTTTTAACATGGGTTTAAACAGGAAATGATGTCATTTTTGGTTTAAAATTGAATAAAACACAAAATATTTTAAATTTTGAATGCAGCTAGTGGAAGGGGTCATAACCGTGCTAAGCATCAATAATACAAAAATAAATGCAACAAAAGATATTCCGTGGAAGGGTAAATCGTATTATTTCTGTAGGCTACTTTGGTTTATCACCAAAGATCACACTTTTCTTCTGGATTCATTAAACTTCCAACTGGACATAAAAAGTCTTCCGAAAAAACTTTCAAATTTGATGCGGGGATGTTGATTCTGTGGACAACATTACATCATCACTATACAACTATATTATTCATTGATGTTTTGTACCTAGAAATTGTTTCCAACTGTTCAGTTGCGCGTTTTTCATGCTTTTCACATGCAATCTAAAGAAGTCAAATTTTTTACTATTAGGAAGATATTGTCCGATTGATTTAAAATTACTGTTGCATCTGTCATCCAAAATAATTGTTCAGGCGTAAAATACAACCCTGGTAAAGGTTTCTCTCTCTGGTTGTTTTTAACCCATTTGTTATAAGCCTGCGTTATTTGTAGAAAAATAATAAGTTTGAAAAAGGCGAATAATAATTTTTTTTGTCGGCTTACATCTCTGGCCAGCTTTAGGGCTGCCATTATTTCCATACTCTCTGATATGAGAACCTGGAAGTTTATTGATAATTTAATATTAGAAATTACTTAAATTTTTAATTTAAATGAAATTATATAACTTGCAGGTATGTTTTTATTTTGCAGTTGCATCAAACTGCATCTGTCTCTATCTGAAAACAGTTTGTCACGAACTAAAGACAGTTTATGATTACACAAGTGTTTGGATAGATTGTTGACCTGGAATAGATACCTTCATTTGGAAGTAATTGTATTATTTCTTTGCCTAAATAAGTCGCCAATGATGCGTAGTTGATGTATCTTGGTTTATCGCCATTGAAATTAAACCCAATTAGCATATAAAAAGGAATTTCTGAAATTAAAGATGTGGTAAGATGTGGAGAGATAAGAAATTTCGAAATACTAACCTATTGTATTATCGTAGATGTACCCAAGGTTGTATTTCACGTGGAAAGGGAAATGTACGTTTGCCCAACTTGAAAAAACAGTGAGAAGAAATAAACAACAACTGGTCAAGGGTTTGTTGTCAAAAATTAATTACTGAGGTTTGGTTGCTGAATTCAGAAGTTCTCTAAATTTGATTTCTCTTAGAAATTTGAACAATCTTAGCATATTGTGGAAGTACTCTTCTTCATTAAATGATAACTGTTAGGACAAATTAAGTGTAAAATTCGATTTGGATAGACATTAATGGGCAGTTACTAACACTTGAGTAAAATTGGTCTAATTGGTTGTCATTTAAAAATTCATCAGGAAATAAATAATGGCGCATTGAGTCTAACTGGAAAAGTATAGAAATATTAAGAAAGTTGTCAGTAATAATTGAATGGTAAATTAATTTACTAAATCTAATGTCTTTAGCCTGTCTTCTGTTTTTAGTCCGTGTAGTTTTTGAATCACTGGCTTAAGTTCACTTCGGAAAACATTAACTAACTCTTCTACCATGCTTTTGTCATTGCTAGTGACATATTTTCTGACATATATTGCGGCTGGGGTTATAACTGATGTCCAGACAGTCTGTAGACACACAAACCACCTGGAAATAGTAACACACATTAATGAAAACTTACGATAATGATTTTAAAGTATTTTCATGTTTGCCTTTGAGAATCAGCAGTGTAACGAAAATGAGGCTCATACGTCTGACTTAAATTTCTCGCTGTTTTATTTAAATATTGTAAACTAGTCTGAACAGCTCTCCAAAATATGAAGTTAGCTATTGTTCTGAAACGATTTGATACAAATTTGTTAGGATTTAATTCTGTAAATTGGTTTGATTAACCTTTTTGATGTTGTTTGGACTAAGTTTAAGATTTTGCTGATAGATAAGTGTGACTCTATTAGTACGGATTCTTTTCCAGTGATTTTTATTGGCAACGTTTTTGATAGATATTCTATCCAATTAAGCTGTAAATTAAAACAAACTTTATTTTTTTTGTGTAGATTAAGTAATTGAATGCATACTTGCGGAAGTAGGCGTTGAAGACTAGTAACTGGAAGCCTAATGGGCGTTTCAGGATGGCTTTTAAAAATTATCTGGAATGCGACATATGGATATAAGCATAACTGTTTTATCTGACATTGGTATAACCGGAAATCTATACAGACCAGATCTAACACACAGTAGACTTATAAAACAGCTTTTACTGTAGATTCAATAGCTGCATTCAAAAATTAAAATAACAATTTTAGTTTAAGTGTGTTTTAAGTTTTAACATGAGTTTAAACAGGAAATGATGTCATTTTTGTTTTAAAATTGAAGTAAAACACAAAATATTTTAGTTTTTGAATGCAGCTACTGTATGTAAAACTAAAACCTTACTTCTACAAGTTTGGCTTCAAAATCGACTACTTTTTTCATTTCCTTTTCTCCAATTGAACGATTAGCTCCAAGCAAAACTGAAGCATTAACCATGTAATTATAATAATTTACAACTCTTGGATCATTCGTCCATTCTATCACACTGAATGTCTCCTCATCTACTGGGAATTTTAATAGCGGTTTAGTTACCTAGAAATTATCGACAATTAAGTCTCAGAGTAAAATTTCTCGCATAATTATATCTTAACTAACTGTTAATATATTTGTATTTTGGACATTATCTTTTTCAACTGTCAGTGTAAAAAATAATGACGCATCAAATCCGTACAAGCTGAGTTTTGCTAGCATGTCCTTCCATTGGAATTCCGAGTCCTCCCATTTGCTACCAACAAGTACTGGCCAATTCCCCATGTTTTTAAGCACGTCTGATAACGGCTGCATCTGCAGTTCCTCTATTTTTTCTATAGGATTTAACAAAAATAGAAACAAACAATTTGCCCACTCACTGTGATCTTATACCTGTATTTATACACGATGCGTAGAGCGTTTTAGCTGTTACAAACGAGTGCGGTTGCGTTCCATTGTCGGATTCGTCTATTAAACCTGTCAATTTAAATATAGTTTTCCAATCACGGGCATACACTTACGATTGATTTACTTTTAACTCGTGCGTGAAATATGTTTAATTTATTGCTGAAAAAATCGACTCCTGGGCTACTAAATAATGTGTGACTGCTTTCAGATTTGTGAGGAATTAAAGTTTTCTCCATGAAACCACCGCAAGCAAAGTCGTGAAAATTTTCGCACGGATTTACTCCGAAGTCGAGAGATTCCAGAATTAAACCTGCCGAGATAACACATTCTTCCGATAAACAGACGTCATTTCGACTGTATTCTCTTCGTTTTAAGACTGTAAATTACGTAATTGAATGTATGAATACATAAATGTTGTCTGAAAAGTTATGTTCACCATATATTGCTAAGGATAATCCAATTATCGCAATGACACTTATGATAAGGATCACTAAACAATTTCTCTCTGATACACTTCGGTTGTGCCATTGTCTCGACAGCCTGCAGTGTGTAAAGTTGATGATGTGAGATTTAGGTGAGACAAACTAAATTCTAGACTTACCAGTAACATTGACAAGCACATTTGCATTTTTTCGTGTTTTTATGCGTTGCTGGATTTTTATAGATTGGCCGGATGGTGGGAGGTTTTGGGGCTGCTCTAGGGCTTGGCGATACAGTATCGCTCATTTTTTTGCTTTGCTGGTAGATTTAATCCCAAGTTGATCGTATTTGTAAGATATATTTACCTGCTGTTTACGAGGACGTAACATGTGGTGCAGTTGGTAACTTGGGGTAGACTGAAGGGTGATTAACAGAACTGGTTCTAGAGGAAGACTTCATTCTTCATGGTGAAATGATTTTAATTTAAATAATAGTTGAGTTTCTTTCCCCGGTTCATTCGAGCAGAAATGTCTTAATTGTTCAAAAATTATCTTACGCAATGAAGATAATTTCTTGGGTAAACAGCCAATCAATTTTGCATATTGCTGGGAAAAAATGGCACGGGGCACGTTTGGGAAATGGGACGTGCAATGTTGTTCGTCAATTGTGGAAATAGCTGTTGGAATTTGGAAAGTAGTGTCACTATCAATTTTTTTTTAACTTTAAATAAAACAATAACTGGTGATAAAAATCCCGAGTAAACTGTAGTTGGCAATGGGAAAGCAAAATGCAAAGTTAATACTAGCCAAAAATTAAAAGATTCAGAGATTTTTAATAGGTGGAAAAAATGCTCCGTGCTTATTACCAAGATGCATAAGGATACATAATGACATTGTGGAATCTCCTGTAGCGTCGGGGTAAGGCGGTATCACAGATGGACTTGTACAGTTTAATAGCAGGGCAAAATCCTAATGCAAATCCCATTTTTGTAAAGACACATATTGTAAAGACACACGAATATTTTGCACCGAACCAATTCTTTTAAAATGACACAAAGAGAAATATGACATTAAGAAAATCACGAAAGCAAATAAATCTCTATATTCTAAAAAAAATCTAAAAATTTTAATTTCTTTTTTCTGTAGTAAGGTGGTCTACGCTGTCTGGTGCGAGATGTGTGTCGTATTGCGAGATGTTCATTTTGACCCCGACGCGCTTTTAGGGCTCCCTGGGCTTCCTGATACAACCTCTTATATTCTCGAAGTTGTTCAGACAACTGCTCGAACGCAATCTGACGTTCAGCACTCTTTGCGCGACGTTTTTCACGGCGTTCGTCACTGTCCGCCCTCCTTAACTTGCGACGTTCATCACTCTTTTCACGCTGTATCTTTATTTCCATTTCCCATAATTGTAATTGTAATTGCAGTTCATTCATTTTTTCTTCGATCGATTGGTATCGATTTGGATGTAGACCGAGTGGTAGAGAGAGCCCAGCTTGACCCAAATGCATTCCGCTTGAACTTGCATCGGAATCCGTAGTCCCAATTGGAACTACATTCGCTCGATTATTTTCTGTTGGATCGTTATTTCCTCGTCGGGTTGAAGCTCGGATATTAATTCCGTGTTGGTTATTGTTATTATCCATTTTCTGCTATTCGAAGGAGATGAATGAAATTAGACGACTTGTTATTCTGCTGGAGAATTAATGCTTTTACTGATTTGGTTTGGGTGTTTATATACCCGTTCAAATTGTAGTTACTACGTTCAATCGATCGCATACGTTACTGAAACGTAATCATTGATTGATTGTGTTGGTTGTCATGGTTTATACGTTTCGTATATTTAACGTATCATGTTTACGTAGATGAGACATAATTTATCGGCGTTGATCGTTTTTCAACAGATATTGATTTCCACTTGTGATGGTGAAACCTTCACTTGTGTATGATACAAAAAAATGACAAGTCACAAGCAATAACTGGTGATAAAAATCCGGGGTAAACTGTAGCTGGCAGTGGGAAAGCAAAATGCAAGTTAATACTAGCCTAACATTAAAAAGCTTCCTTTTTATTACCAAGATATGATGTGTGTGTCGCGTCAGTCGTCGCACTCGTACAAATAGTTACAACAATGCAATGAGTTGCCAGAAAATGATTTAACCCTGATTTTTGCACAGAGGAAAAATTAAGTTGAGTTGATGAGAAGCTTATACTGCAGTCACAGTGCGATGGCTGAGGAAGATGCATGAAGATACATAATGACATTGTGGAATCTTGGAAAGATCTGACAACTCCTGCAGCGTCGGGTCGGGGTAAGGCGCTATCATATCATAGTGGTAGCTGTAGGGTTGGCGGAGTTTTCCCAGAATGTCTAGTTTCACCTGTTTTGTTGTCCGATTTGTCGTGTTGTGTTGTTTGTGTATTTTGGTAAGCAGTTCGCATTTAGTTTCATGTTTTTTGGAGCAAAGAGGAAGAGACGTTTTTTGAAGATGGAAAACAGTTTAATTACATGAACCAATTTTTTAGTTTTTGATTTTTTGCTTATCACATTGTTGAATACGGTATTTTTCAAAGTTGGAATTTGTTTTCTGTTAGGGGTTTTGTAAACAACACATTTTTTTCCAACATATATGAGTTGGTCAGTTGGATTTGAAGAACACCGTACAAACACCGACAAATACTCAAATCAACCGCAGATTTCTTCAAACAGTTGCAGTGGAACCTGGTGGTGGTTTTTCAAACTTCATTTTTAAGTTCATAGAAAATATTCGAAAAGGAGAAAATTATGGCACTGGAGTGGAGAGACGGGTTTAGTGGGTTTTGTTTTTGTTTTGTTTACACATTTTTTTGCCCATGGAGTTGTTCAAGATGTAGATGTAATAAGGGAATTCCCCGTAATCGCGCGCATGTGTAATGCGAACAGCTGCGCAAACTAAAACTAAAGATGTGAACATGCGCCCACTTTGCCATCAGGTCGTAGTGTGTTGGTATTAGTTTCACTTTACTTTTTTATTCCTTCTAATTTGATATCAACTACGACTACGGAGTAATATCTTTTTTTTTCCAGAATTTTGACGTTTCCTCACATCATTAATGAATCATTAATTCGCAGCTAAAAATATTTGAAAGAAACCTCCAGTTGTCGGCTTTCTTGCTTACGGTAAAGCTAGTTTACATAATTAAACTTGTATATTCTCATTAATTCATTATAATTAAATTATAAATTTTGATTTGCAGGTGAATTATAAAACGACATGGCAAACTCAAACAGCCGTTCGGATTTGAAATCAAAACAACTTAATTTGCTGACTACTGAACTCAATAACATGAGATTAAAACAACAGTTTATTGATGTCATCTTAATCGATCAGGATCAGAACGAATACCCGGCGAATAAAAATGTGCTAGCTGCTTCCAGTGCATATTTCAGCGAGAACTTTACACAACCAAAACAATTCGCTGGTGCTGGTGATGGAAGTTGTGTGGACAAGTTTCAACTTCCGTTTGGTGTTTCGTCTAAAACTCTCCAAGTTATTTTACAATTTAGTTATACTGGAATTTTGGAAGTTTCAGATGATGATACGGAATTGATTCAAGATTTGCTTACTTCATCCGAACTATTGCATTTTGAATTACTAGGACAATATTGTTCCAGACTAATTTTTAGTGAATTGACTCCAGAAAATTTTCTAGTTCATTGGCAGTACGCTGAGAAATGTAAGAACGAAGAAAAGAAGCAGGAAATTGCCAAAATTATGGCTAATAACTTCAAACAAATAAGCCAATCGGATGATTTTCTAGAAGCCAGTGCCGATTGCATTAAATTAATGCTCGAGCAAGAAGATTTAAAAACTCAAACTCAAGATGTAGTTTTTGAAGCGCTTCTCAAGTGGGTAAATAAGGATATTGACGGAAGACAGAACAACTTTGGTTCCTTATTAGATAAAATAATTTGGGGAAATCTTTCTGATGATTTTCTGGACTCGTTGGATGAAAAAGAACCGGAATTAATAGGCAAGTCCAAGGATTTGATGATGAGGACTTTGAAGGAGGTTTCGCGTCGATTAAAGAACCCGGGATGTCGACAAAAGCAGGAAACACCTGTCCCAACTCCTGTTTTGGTCCAAAATACAGCAATTGTGAACGTTCCGCACATTAAGCCAAATTATGCACAAAGCAATCCGCAGTTTCCACAAATTAATCCATCGCTAAACGAGACGAATGCTACGAAAATAGATGAACATGGACAGTTTAATAGCAGGAAATTCGTTCCAGGGCAAAATCCAAATGCAAATCCATTTTTTTTGTTTTATCGGCCGCAACAACTTGTTCCTTGTGCAGATTTCACAAATACCAAACCAATTCCACAATTTATGCAGGAAAACCGTGATAAAAGAAATATAAAACAATATAATCAGAATTTTGAGCGCTATCCACCCAAACCAAGCTACAGTCCGAGACCGAAGAGCGAGATTGGAATGTCTAATAGAAATGAAATTCCCCGCGAATACAAAGCACCGGAGAACAAAGTCGATTCGTTTCAACCAGTTAAAGAGCGCGATCGACGTGACTTTGAAACTTGCAGCAATGATGGTACACATCATAATCCGCGCGAAGTTCCAAAAAGCAAAAGTGATGGTTTTCAACCTAATAGAAATAATAACCAGCGTGATTTTAATGTTCCCACAAATAAAGGCGATAATTATCACTCGAATAGAAATCAGAATCAACGTCAAGCTACACCTCGGAGAAACAAAAACGATCGGTTTCAACCTAATCTGAATCACAATCCACGTGAAGCTCAACCACCGAGAAAGAAGTGTAGCGAATTTCAACCCACTGGAAAACAACTTCCACCTACTGGAATTAAAACTGACCAGATGCAGCCGAGTAATACTTCGAACCAGCAGCAAGCTCAATCTCCAAGAAGCATTGAAAACACTGTCAATCACAAACAAGAAATTGTTCAAACTTCCCCGTTTGAGGCCAAGAAGCCAGAAACTAAACCAGCTGAGGCCATAAAGCCAGAAACTAAACCATCCGCGGCCAAAAAGCCAGAAATTAAAGCAATCCAGGTGCAAATACCACAATTTCTACCGGTTAAGGCGAAAATATTAGAAATTCAATCAGATACGCCTAAAAAAGCAGAAATCCAATCGATTAAAAAGGTAGAGGATAGGTTTGATTACTTTAAAGCTAAAGCCGAGACTGTTCAATCCATTTTTGACGGTAATCCGAACAACAATGATGCGAGCAATTGTCTTAATCACACGTCCGAAGAAATCGTACTCCTAAAAATGCTGGATGAAAACACTGAAGTCACCATTATCGATACGGATGGGAATGATAAAACGAGTGAAATTCATGAAATTAAATTGCCACACGATGCAGCAATTTGTTGTTTGAAAAACCAGATCTACGTACTCGGTGGTCGACATGATTCCGGAGAGGTGTTGCCAACATTTCTCGTTTTTGATCTCGACGCTCGAAATTGGGAAGTGCTAGCTGATATAACAGTTGGTCGATGTGAAGCAGGTGCTACCGCCCTGGACGATTCTGTTTACGTTGTCGGCGGACTTGGGGATGAAAATCAAAGTCTGTGTTTGGTCGAATGTTATAATTTGATAACGAAGGAATGGTGCGAGGTGGCGCCGATGAAAATCCCCCGAGTTAAACCGGCAGTTAGCAATTTTAAGAATTGTCTTTACGTTTGTGGAGGGGACGCTGTTTCGTCCGATAATAGTAAAACCAGTGGAATTCTAGGTGTGTTTGCAAGTTGCGAAATTTATAATTTAAAATTTAAACAGTGGAATTGTTTACAAACAAAATTGCCCATACAGCGCTCGTTGTGCGCTTTCACTTGCACAGTCATGAAAGGAAAAGTTTATGCTGTTCACGCTTTTAGGAATGAAGAGAAATGGGTATTGTATCAATACGATCCAAGAATTAATTTGTGGCAAGAAATACTTATTGATGAGGCTAAAATGCACTCTTGGGTTAGCATTGGAACATTGGGGGATGAAGAGCTGTGCTTTATGGATGATGAAGGGGGCATTTTCAAATATAAGTTGAGAAATCGGCCGATTCAAGTTAGAAATGGCATTGCAGGTGGGAAAAATGTTTCCTATGCTGTAGTATCAAGTTAAATATTAAGAAATATTTTGCTGTAGTATCAAGTTAAATATTAAGAAATATTTTGCTGTAGTATCAAGTTAAATATTAAGAAATATTTTGCTGTAGTATCAAGTTAAATATTAAGAAATATTTTGCTGTAGTATCAAGTTAAATATTAAGAAATATTTTGCTGTAGTATCAAGTTAAATATTAAGAAATATTTTGCTGTAGTATTAAGTTTAGTTAAATATTAAGAATTCTATGATTTGTTCACGTTTGTTCATTCTTCTTATTTGAATACGAGTGTTATTCATTTTTGTTATTATCATAATTTTTTTTTTCATTAAATTTGATTCTTATTAAACGCGTTTTTTTTGTGATGTAAAATAAAATAAGTTTTTACATTTTTCTTTCTTGTGTTGGTGATTTGATTGCATTTATTGTCGTTGTCACAAATATGGTGGTAGTCTGGATTTACCTAGCTTCACCTTTTAATATGAGCTCAAAAGTTAAATAACCCGACGAAAAGATGCTTCGTTTGTATATTACTAATTAGTGCATCATACCGCTACAGGTAGATTTACTAACGTCGATTAACGAAATTATATGACGGAATTTTTTTCAACTTGTTTTCAGCGATTTGCCAACTGGGAAGTAATTTCATAGTTGATTTTAGTACAATTCGGAGTTTTTTTTTCTTTTTTAATTTTTGCTTCAACAATAAAGTGTCTATAAAAATTGGCTGACCGGTTGTGCGACTCAAGGAAAACGCCTGTCCGAGAAGAAGTATCGTGTCGGCGTGAGTGAAGGTCCACAACTGGAATGCCCCATCGCACAGCCCCTTTGTATTTCACGCCTTCCGCTTCCTTACAAATCAAATGCGTACTGACGAGTAAGTTATTTTGCACATTTGCTTTACGAACTAAAGTATCCTGATATTTAGCGCCGAGTAATACAGCGAGTTCGCACAAACTTTCACGTTCGATGCTCGTAAATTGACTGATGCAAAGAACGCAGCCGGACAACGGTTTAACACTCAAATCCAAACGAATCGGCGTGAAGAGGAGGGTCGCTATCTAACGGAATACCACGGAATTGATTAACAGATGTTTTGCTACATGACAGTGCAAAAGCTTCTCCTATAAAACATTCGAAGCCGTTGGACTTGGAACCTAGCAATGGAAGAAGAGGAAGATGAAGACATTCCAAAACCAATTCCAAGATTTATGTTTTCCAAACGATGAACGAATCGAGTTGGAAGAAATGATCGAATCACAAATATCGGAGTTTGATCCATCAGTTGTGTTGAAAACTATCGAAATTGGTACAAACGATTTGCACAATTGCTGATTTTCTCAAAGGCATTTTGCGAACTGTACGTGTATCACTAGGAGAGCGAATAAGATGATGAATTAAAATCAAAATGAGATGGGGAGTTTATATATAAGAACGAGGAGGACTACGTGTACAGAACGTGACCGAATCAAAACGAGAATGTGCAGTGGACGTTCAAGCGATGACCGAATGCTGGGATAGAAGTCAAACCGAAGACGTATCTGCCACAGATGCCGAATTTGACAAATTGCGCACTCCTATTTTTAAAAGACTCGTCGTAACACTCCCACTTCTAATCGTAATCGACAAACAGCAGAATCCGTTTTTTTCCTTGCACTGTACTTTTAATCAGAACGGTTTTACTGTCGAAATGAAAGAAAACAAATCGTTTTAGAGGGTAAATTTAATGCACAATGATGATGAAAATTAAATGATATAAAACATTAAAAGTGGAAATGTCAAATGAAATTAAAACATTAAAAAAAAATCATTTGAGGTGAATAATGATTAGCACGTGATTATTATGAGAACCCAGCTATCAGCAGTTAGGCCACAATGAAAATACAAGTTTATACAACAGATTACAAGTTTTCTGACATAAAATAAGTTTGACCAAATCAAACAAAACCCCACTCTCATTTTCTTCAAAAACAGTTTAAAACTTCCCACAAAAAATTATAAAATGAAATGAAAGAAAATAAACATAAACAGTAACAGATCGTTTATCGAATCTGAAATTTAGTTTCAACTAGTTCTAGACGGTAGGCGATAAATTTCACTTGAAATTCATTTTTCAAGGTAATTTTATTATTTGTCCAAATTATTCTAATTCACTATTTTATTACACACAATTTCTGAATTCATTCGAATTGGAAATGGCAGCCTATACTCAGACTCACCATAAGAGACACACCACTAACACCAGTTCCTATTGGCCGAGCCCACAGGAAACTGTAGCCGAGCCTATTTACTCCTTACTGTTGCCTGTATTATTCTACCAGGAAAAGTAGGTTTGTTGTGATTGTAATTACTTTGATTATTTTCGGTGTTTGAAATGATGTAAATTGATTAATATGTAGTAATAAAATATTTTAAAAAGTCTGGAAGCAATGTTTTATGTTTTAACTTCAAAATATATGATTGTTTAGTTCGTTAAATTTATCGGTTGCTTTCTCCAGCTGGTTGTTTTCAAATGTATTATTGATTGTTATGTCTGGACACAAAATGGCTTCCCGTAACTCAAGCTTTTGTTTTTTGGCCTACTTTTATGTAGCCCTACACCAGTGAATAGGCAGCCAATAGGAACTGGTGTTAGTGGTGTGTCTCTTATGGTGAGTCTGAGTATATCTCGGTGTTTCTTACAACTAGCCAAATGCTACAATCATGTCTTGATCATTTGTGTGTAACTTGCAAATCCAGATTGACACTTCTAATGTAAGAGTTAATTTCATTATAAGCTGATAGGTCAATGTTCATACAATCAAACAACAGCAACTTCTTCAGTGGATTTCGCATTTTTAAAATTTTCTTAACCATACTTTGGTTAATTGAGGGACACCCTATAAACCCTAAACATTTTAGATTTTGAAGTCCATTCAATTCATCTAGTTCTGAAATTAATTTGTCAGTCAATGTTTGACAATTAAAAATACCTAAACTGACTAACTTTGGACTTTGTACAATTAACATTTTCAATTGAGCTTTAGTAAAGACATGAATAGTATCATCTATGCATAATTCCCACAGGTTTTTGAATGAAATATGTTTAGCTAAATCGTGCACATCTTCAGTATCTAAAATACTACAACCCGACAAACTTAATCGTTGCAACAATGGACAATAATGATGAATAAGTCTAATATTAACTAATGTAAAATCTACGAGACAAAGATCGGTCAATTGTCGTGTCCGTGCCAAGACAATATTCAAATCCAGACTAGTTGATATTAATGAAGTAATTAACGCCAAATCGCAAAGATTGGGAAAAATAGTGGTTGTAATGATGATATCTTCCGTATTGGTTAAACGCAGATACTGTTCATCGATGGAATAAGTATGCAATGTTTTCTCCGATTTGAATTTTTGTTTTAACAAATCAAATAAACCTTTCCAGCATTCATGACGAAAATTTCTTAAAACAGGAAGTTGTTTTAAAATGCATAAACAGCCTTGGGGTGTGACAGTCGAATTGTCGTATAATTGCAAATATTCCAGTTTCTTGCAATTGCTTAATGAGCACAGCCCATCATCAGTAAAATTGTTGCATGAGTTTATGTCTAGATGTCGTAATTGTAGAGAATATTTACCAATTGCAGCAACAACTTCATTCGAGCATTCTTCTCTCTTAGAAAAGTTGAACCATTCAAGTTTTGGCAATTGCTGCAGCAGTTTAACCATGTATTTAGGAGGAATTTTACCACCGGAATTGGACCTCAGATCTAAGCGTCTAAGGTTCCCACAAACAATTCCTATTTTATCTAATAGACAATCATACATGCGTAATTCAAACATATCGAAGCTATGTAATGTGTTAGTGCTAGGATGAATGAAAACGTCGCAATTCACGCGTACTGTTATACTAGTATTACGGCGAAATTTCTCACTCAGACATTCATAAACGTTTGAAATAAATATCGGAGGTTGATCCATCGAAGCCGGGTTGTTTAGTCGACTTTCACTTAGTCGACGCCGTTTAGTCGACGCCGTTTAGTCGACAAGGTCACTTAGTCGACGAGTTGTCGACTAAGTGACCTTGTCGACTAAACGGCGTCGACTAAGCGGCGTCGACTAAACGGCGTCGACTAAGTGAAAAGTTTAATGGTAAATGTAATGAGACAATTCTCGTCGACTAAGCGACCTTGTCGACTAAGTGAAAATTTTTTTTACACGAATGATTATTCTATTTTGGCACTAATGTTGATGTTTGGTTTTAACGCATGACTGGCACACACTGCAGTTTTAGACCACTTTAGACCCAAAAATGACTTTTTAATCCAAAATGGACAGTTTTAGGCCACAAATGTCTTAAAAAATCAATTTTTTCGTCAAAGAATTCAATGTTTTCGTCAAAAAACTGCAATTTTTACGTCAGAAAATATCAATTTTTACGTCAAAAATCCAGCTTTTAATTCAAAACTTAATTTACACTTAAACACAAAGTTACTTGGCGAAATACAATTCATAAAGTGTAAATTATCAAAGATTGAGTTGTTCTAGCTGTAAATTCAATGTTAACAGTCCGGAGACAACTGGACAAACTGTCACGTCGACAAAACGTGCGTCGACAAACTGTAACGTCGACAAAACGTGCGTCGACTAGATGTACCGTCGACAAGACGGAAGCAAGCATTTGATCGACTAGGCGACCAAAAATTATTGTCGACTAAACGACTTGTCGACAAAACGGCTAGTCGACAAAATGATCGATTTAGCGCGACTGTCGACTAAACGACCGTCGACTAAACGATCTGACCCGGATCCATCAGTTTGTCGCGCTCAACTCTAACCGTCGCTAACTCGTGGGTTGATTACTTAATTCGACTAACTCACTACCGCTTTGCTCAAGCGGTTTACCCAAAGAAATGATTACACAGATATAAAAGGTAAAATATAATATAGATTTATTCTGTGGGACAATGTACAGATATATCTTATATATATATATATATAAAAGGTAGGTAAAAGGTAAATCGGAATGGGTGAAGGGAAATGGAAAGGTAAAGGTATGATGAAAGCTGGCTGGAATCGGCGAGGTCGTCTGTTGTCTCGGTCGTGTCCAAGATGGCGTCCTCGTTGTGGCAACGTGGTGTCGTCTTGGGCCGGCGTGGCAATATGGCGTCCTCGGCTCGTCTCTGGCTGGTCCTTCGGGCTCACGCTGGTCGGGCGCGAGTGAATGCTTAGTTAAAAGGCTTACTTCGGGCTGTTGTCTAGGTTTTTGTGTGGTGTCCGGCGATCACACAGCGGCGGACTCTTCTGGCTCCCGGCGGTCACACAGCGGCGGGAACGCTCGTCGTGGTTTAACTGCAGTTTAGGCTTGTGCGACCGTTTGTCTGCACAACTCGCTAAACTGGAGTGGTTTTTACTATTTCTAGCTGGTGTGCTAAAATAGTGTGGTAATCTTATCTCGCAGGTTACTCTGCGGAGTTTGACACTGACCAAACGTACTCACGGTAAATTGTCCTTTGTCCTTGGTCAATCCCAGTATATTTACTTGGGCCTGATCTTGTAGGACGACGGGTTTACGTGTGTTTCTCGTTTGATGGTTGTGTTGGTTCTGCCCGCTCAGTGCAAGGCACATTCCTTTGCACAAAGCGGGGTTGACAGGTGACCGGAATCACCCAATGGTGGGGTGGACGAGCCATCCCCACTCCCTCAGGGCAGACGCCTGTCCATTGACTAGATGTCAATGCACTGAGGGAAGGGAGACGCGCTTGCGGCTCCCCTTACACCCGAAACGAGGTCACGAGAGAAACTCTTCGTTGACCCCGGTCCAGTCGGGTCACAACACTTCCCCCTCCGAGCTCAGACCGTGGGGCTGAGCGATCACTTCTTTCCTGGGGGACCCGACACTGAGTCCGTCACCTGGGCGTAACTCACTCCAGGGACAGGCGGTTGAGTGCCGGGTGGCGCGGGTAGATCGCCTACTAACGCCGAGGACCGATCTCGGGGGTCCTCATGCTCCGTAATGAAGCATAATGCATGGCCGTCAACTGGCTCATGCGGGGCACGCGTCCTCTCGTGTAACCAAACGCTCGGGATGTAGGCGGAGAAGCCGGTGTTCGTATGCCGGATGGCATTGGCTTCCGCTGGCGTCACTGGCGCACGGTGGGCTCTCAGCAACCTCTGGTGGAAGATGAGGTCTTTAGTCTTCCGTATCTGGTTGTGAAGCCAGATGAAGACCGATTTGCCTTTGTCCCGCTGCGCGAGGATAAACCTCCTGGTCGCCGTCGTCATCGAGAGATGGGGAAACTCTTCGATGATTCGCCCGTAATAGTCTGGCGGAGGCGGTGCCGGCTTCGGCTTCTGGGTGGCCGCGGGAATAGCGGCTTGCGTCGTTGTCGCCGCTCGGGCCGGTGAGGTCCCGGGCGGTGTCGGCTTCGTTTGCTCGACGGACCTGACGGGTGGCGTTCGGCACAGCAAGCGCTTTGGTTTACCCGCCACTTCGAACAGGGCGGGTCCTTGCGGGGATATCTCCGCAGGCATCGGTGGCGGAATCGGAACTCCGCTCGTCGGCGAGATCACCATTTCTACATCCTCTGCCGATTCTTCCGTCTGGATGGTCAAGGCGCGCAGTTGTTGGGTAGGCGCCGCTGTCCAGGTGGCGGAGGTATAACGAAACGCCGTGCTTCGCAACTTGTACCCCTCAAATTCGGGGTTTACCACATCCCTGGTTAGCTCGTACCGAGTCAACACAGGGTCGGGCAGAATGGAGCTCCACTCTGCGAGGAGTGCACGGGGAACCTGTACACCCTCTCTGTCCACGACAGACCATGCGGCCATCGCCTGACGCCCTTCTCCGAAGAGTGCTGGGGTTAGCAGCTGCATCATGACCTTGGTCAATGATAGCTGTAGGCTGCGACGATTCACTGGATTCGATCGCTCCGAATCCGCAGTGAAGGCACACGAGAGCTTACTCATCATCGCCGTTGCCCATTCGATGAAATATCGCTGGGCCTGATCCACACCTCGCAAGGCGGGCGCGGAGACTCTTGGGTCTTCCATCACGAAGCGAAACGCTGAGAGCTCGGAGATAGTCGGATTGGCGGCTTCTCTCGCGAGTCGCGCTTCTTCGTCTCGCCTCTCGAAAAACAGGGCCGAGGAACCGGATCGGGGTTGGCTCGGCCTGTAAATGCCGGTCAAATTGGCTCGACATTCCTGCGCAATGCTCTGTCCAACGGGGAGAGGGACTGAGCGGTCGGTGGGTAAATCCGGCGGATCGCTCGAATTCAACAACGACGGCGGCGGCAGGTTCGGAGGCGGCTGCGTCTTGGTCGGCAGCGTCGGCGTCGGCAGCGGTGGTGTTGGCTGCGTCGGCGGTGGTGGCGTCTCCGTCGTCTGCACTCCAGTCATTGCGACTTGGAGCGCCGGGAGATGTTGTCCGGAGCCTGAAGGCTGCACGATGGCGGTTGGCATGCCATCGGGTCGTGGTCGCGAATTAATGTAGTCTGCGAGCCACCTTGCCACCTCGTGTGGGGTCACCTTCCCGTCGGTGACAACACCCATCTTCCTGGCGTGTTTCATCGCGGGATCGAAACGTGTCAGTTTCGTCCGCTTCATCTGAGTCAGAATCTCGCGAAGGTCCCGCGTATCTGCCGCTGGGACGTTTCGCTCACCTGACTGGCTACCACCTCGTCGACCCGCTCTCTTGGAGGCGTAGGCGGGTTCGGGGATGGGACGGCCCCGAGCTTCGCACCTCGCGAAGTATCGCTCTTTGCGATCTTTTTTCCGCTGCTCGCGATGAGTCAGCGGACGTCTAGAAGTGCTGGGACGAGAGACTCGCTCTTCGTCACCAGACATCCAAACCTCCTTGCACTCCTTACCGTCTTTAATCTGACGGTTTATGAAAATTCGCGGTCGGGAATACTGCGAAGGGTCACGCACCGTACTAGTGGATGGCCCAGCTTCGTTGCCTTCAGTCGTGTTTTGAGCGACACGCTGCTTCTTGGTTGTCGCTGGGGAACGCGACTGGCTGTCCCCGGCGCCTTTGGAGCGCTTGCGCTTCCGCGGGTAGCTGCTCTTGGGCCCCAAAATCCCCAGGTAGTGGAGCTGCCACATCTCGGCTTGGGACGTCAAAATTCCCATCCGAGGTCTCCACTGGGGCGTACTCTCTCCCAATCGCAGCCTCTCAAACCACAGATGAATATCATCCGCGGTCATCCCCTCGTTTTGGAGGATGCGCTCGGCCACTGCCGTAGCGGTATCCACCAGCTGTTGTCTATAATGCTGGTAGATGGCCTCACGGGCCTCTTCTGTCTCGGCTGCTCGCCACGCATGCAGCACGTGTTCCTCCGCCGGGTTGCCAGTGTACTGACTTGACAATCCGGGGTGGAAAATCGGCGATTTCGGGTCATCGTCACGAGCTAACTCTGTGGCGATGCCTTCGCGCATTCCCTCCGGGAACGTATCCAGGAGCGTGCAGTCTCGTACCCAACGTCGGGCGATGCATCGGGAATGTAGTATTCGCAGGCGCCAAGGGTCGGCGTCTTCGCCGAAACATCGTCGGTAAAAATCGGGCAGCGCGCCTCGAAATATCCCGCCACGAGTGATGCAAGCGGGGTCTAATGGTCCCCATGTTTTACGTAGTGCCATCTGGAAGGATGGAGAAATAAACAATTAATAAAAAGTTAATATTTAAATACGTAGATAAATGGTTGGTTTCGAGGGACGTTGCCAGTACGTGCAGCCGTCCGTCGAGACCGATTCCTGTCTATCGGTGCAAACGTAGGACGAATTGTCCCTCGTCGGATAGAAAAAGAGAAGTCATCACGTGAAAAATCTGTCTCATGTCCAAAACGCACAGCGAGACGGAATCGAGCCTTTAATCCGGATTTTTATCATCAGATTTTTACTTTAAATTAATTCTAACGTTAATTAGAACATTACCAATAATTAAATTAATAATTATCAGTCATTCGTAAAAAGAATTCGTCGGGTGTAAATTATTACTAAAGTTGCACAATAAATGTGCTTGTCGAAATTTTATTAAATAAATAAATCTAATAAAGAATTATTCCGAAGTCGGACTTTGTCTAATTTTTAAAAAAAGTTAAAGTCAAATTAAATTTATCTAACACATCGAAAAATTCATCGTACGAATGTGAAGTTGCATCAATTTGATGCGTCAAATTACTTGTGGAGAAAAATATTCTTTTACAGAATATTCTCCCCTTGTCATAAAATTATTTATGGCTCGAGCCCATTGTCTCGCTCGTGACTCAAGTCATGAGGAATTTTCGAGACGCGAGGCGACTTGAAGTCTGCGCTCGCACCCCGAAAACAAATTAACAAGAAAAAAATACGATCGTGTGAGCGATCGCGGTTAATAATTAATTATACGCTATTGTGAGTGCAAAGCACTCATGTCAGGTATTAGTCAACAAAATTTCTTCTTCAGCAGCACGGAACTAGTTCTCATGTGCCGATGCCGACTTCTACCTGATCGGGCTGGACTTGGTTTACATCGCGGTCCCAGTTTTCCTCGTCCTCGTGCTCGATGGCCAGCACGTCGTTCTCTTCCTCGTCCATGGCGAGGAGCGCGCACAAAAATCTCAATCACGATTTAAAAAGGATGATAAAACTATCTCAAAAACTCGGTGAAAAACTCGGTAAAACGTTAAAAACGAGGATCACGCACGAATGCAGCGATCAGCTGTGAAAAGCGGAAGTCTGTGTGAACACGAGGTAATCGCGATGGATTCTGGGTAATATACTCCAGAACCCGGGTGTTTGAGACTAGTGCGCACCTACCCGTGCGCATGTTACGCTACGGGTCTCCTTTGTTTTCACTCCCGTGCGCGATTGCTGCTACGGGGTCTTTTGCACGCGGTATCCGACCCGTGCCGATAATTTTGCTACGGGTCCCGCGCTTCCACGCCATCTTGTGACGTGAATTCGACCGATATCCGCTTTGTTGGACTTAGCGGAATTTTCTTCGAGTCTCGCAACGTGATGGCTTGCACTATCGGTCGATTAGAATTTATTTTTAGTGCCGCCATCGACTCGTAATTTATTTTACTTCTTTCCTACGACCTTTCCGCCTTTTATAAACGGATTATCTCTTTTTGGTCGCAGGTTACGGATCGAGGCAGGTACGATATTTTTTGTTGTTTTTTGTGTCTGTACCTCCTCATTATTGTTTTCTTTTTTATCCGTGTTTTTTGTGTTTGTTTCAGGAGTTTCTCCTGTTTCCCCCCCGACCAAAATTGGATCCGGAACGGATTCAACGATCTCGTTGACCGGAGGTGAAGGGGCGTCGAAATACTCCTCGTTGTCACTTGGCGGTGCTTTTTCCGACTCGCCAGCGAACATATCGACGATTTGGCCGTCAGTTTTAGACTTGACTTGGCCCTTGGCCCACATTTCTTGCGGGAATTCCGGAATGTACGGAGTTAACTCTCGTACTTGTATCGACTTATGCTCGGTATTGTCCTCGAGCTTACGTAATTTATACGCGTTACCGCCATGCTTGCCGATGATCACATATGGACCATCTCTCTTGTCGGCCAAGCTGGCGGTGATTCCTCTCGCTGCATTTGAGAGGGTGTGTGCATCTTTCCACACCAAATCATTGATCTCGAAATTCACGAATTTTCCACCGCTTTTATCTTGTAAAATGCGGTCGCGCATGTTAAAAATGTGCGCCATCATATGCTTGTATGTGTTCGAAATTGTTTGCTCCAATTTATACACATACTCATGTGGTTTCTCTGGGTCCACCACATTTACCGACTCTGCCACTCGTGGGTCCCAAGGCACTCGTAGCTCTCGGGCGAAGTTGAGGTAGGCCGGAGAAAAATCTCTCGTCCTCGAGACTGTTGTTCGTATGCTGAACGCGATCTCCCTCAAGTATTCATCCCACCTATTGTGGATGTCAGTGAATATGCTTAGTGCATATTTAATGTCCCTGTTGAGTCGCTCAACGGGATTTGTTCTGGGATTGTAGGTCGAAGTATGTGACGCCACAATCCCGAATTTCTCACAAAACTTACCCCAAATTTTCGAGATAAATTGGGGTCCGTTATCGGATATAATTTTACGTGGAAATCCGTAACGTAACGCCACGTCGTAGATACATTCAACGATTTTCTCTGCTGAAGGTCTAGCGACGGCGTACAACTCGGGCCAACGAGTTGCCACGTCCATTATAACGATAATGTACGCATTTTTATTTCCCGTAACGGGTTTTGGGCCCATCACATCGACACTTAAACAATCAAAAGGCGCGTAAGGCCCTAAGAAAATAGTTTCGAATGGTGATTTACTCCTCGGCTTGCACGCTTGACATCGCTGACATTGGTGGACAAAAAGAGCAATATCTTTTTTCATCCCTGTCCAGTGAAAAAGCTGTGTAGCACGATAGAGTGTTCTGCTTACTCCCGCATGGCTCGCAAGCGGGTGCCCGTGTAACAACCACAGCACGCGACCGATTAAGGAAGCAGGTATTACTACCTTTACTGCGGTGTCCGATTCACTCAAGTCATCTTGGTGATTTGGGTGATGTTTCACTAAAAGGCCGTCATCCAATAGGTAATCTATGGATTCGTGTGCATAACGACGCTTCTGCCTTCTGGTTAAGTTGGGCGGATATCTTCCTGTCAGTACGAATCTAGCTCTGTCCTGACATTTTTTGTCTAATTTTTGTTGCACAATTATTTCCTCCCTTGTTGGGGGATTGCTTTTCATTTGCTTGCCGACACGAGCGTGGAAGGCGCTTAGAAGCGGGTCATTTATTCTCCGCTCTAGCTTAAATTCCTTCTTTGCGTTTGGGTAATTGTCAGCAGCTGGTTGGTATAACCGCGTCCAGAATCCACAGAATTTTACGTCTGCCGGAGACGCGGTGGGAATTTCATTCATCTTCCTTAAATCCCAACGGTGACAACTCGTAGGGCAATAAATGATGCGGGAGTCATCCTCGCCATCATCGTCAGCGTCGATTGGATCTGACACTGGTGCCCGTGACAGAGCGTCAGCCACGACGTTATATTTGCCGGGCTTGTATTGAATGGTCAAGTCGCATGCCATCAGTTCTAACTGCCATCTGGCTAGTCGACCGGCTGGCTCTTTTAATTTCATCAGCCATTGTAACGCTTGATGATCTGTGTGGACCACAAATTTGGTATATTCGAGATAATCTCTGAATTTCCTTATGGCCCACACAACGGCCAAACACTCCAACTCGGTGGCATTGTAATTTTTTTCAGCGCCTTGGAGTTTGCGACTTATAAACATGCACGGCAGGTCTTGTTCGACTCCGTCGCGCACGTGTGTTTGAAGCAACGCGGCTCCCAACCCAACTCTGCTGGCGTCCGTATGTAATATGAACGGCCGGTTTAGGTCGGGTAGAGGCATTACGCCGACTTCCGTCAGCATCCTCTTTATCGCATTAAATGCGATGTTGCACTCATTTGACCATACAAATTCGTTTTCATTCTTCAGGAGGTCGGTAACTGGGGCTGCCACTTCAGCTAGACCCGGTAGCAACCTGCCGAAGAAGTTTATCATTCCCATAAACCGTTGGACACCTTTAACGTCCTCGGGTGGTGGGAAACGATTAATCGCATCGATTTTTTCGGGGCCAATAGCTAAACCATTGACTCCAATGCGATAACCCAGGAAGGCAAGCTCCTTTCGACAGAACTTGCTTTTGCCCGGATGCACGTGTAACCCAGCTTTTGCCAGCCGGGTGAGCACTTGGTCGATGTGCTCAATGTGCTCTTCGAATGTTTTAGAGGCAATAACTATGTCATCTAGGTATGCCCACACAAACTGATGCAGGATATCACCCAATACGCTTTCGATTAGTCTCTGAAAGGTACTGGGAGCATTCACTAAACCAAATGGCATGACGTTGAACATCAACCGTCCAATTGGCGAGTAAAATGCTGTTTTTAACTTATCCTCTGGCCTCATCTCAACTTGCCAGTATCCCTTCGACAGATCCATCGTCGTAACCCAAGAAAAGGGGCTAAGCTCTCTCAAAATGGATTCGATAGACGGCATCTGTATGGGATCTATTTCTGTCACCGCGTTTAATGGGCGGTAATCAATGCATAGGCGTGGGTCCGAGCCCGGGCGCATCACGAGCACAACTCGCGTCGCGTATTCTCCCTGGGCCTCGGAGACAATGCCACTGTCTAGCATTTCTTGGCACATTTTTTGCACTATTTCACGTTTTTGCGGGTTCATTCCCTTATACGCAACTCGTATAGGTTTATTATCCGTCAATTTAATTTCGTGAATAGCCCTATTCGTTCGGCCCGGTTTTTTCGACAGGATCCCCTCATATTTAAGTAGGACCCTTCGTAGGGCTGCCGCTTCGTTTAATTCTAAAGCGGCGTCGGCGACAAGCGTTTCCACTACATTGTCCCGTTGCAATTCTGTTACGAATGCTTTAAAATCGTAATCTTGAACGAATTTCTTTAGGCCTTTCTCCCACTGTGTCTTGTCGGCCGCTTCTTTTACAAGAGCTGGTGGCACGACAATTGCGGGTCTTTCCTTATCATTTCTGATATAATTCCAAGATTTCGTTATTGGATTGGGTTGTATTTCCATTGACGCCATGAGGTCTAAGCCCAACAGAAAAATTCTGTCGCATGTGGGCAGGACCAGGAAAGGGTGCTGTTCTACTCCTCCGAGCCACTCCATGGTCAATAATATAACTCCTTTTGGACGCGCCATTCCGTTGGCGGTTTTCAGACGTATATTTTTATTAACGCCTTTTATCTTATCGGTGAGACCCAATGATGCTACTATGTCTTCGGAAACGAACGAGCGATCTGCTCCCGAGTCTAGTAGTCCCATAATTTTTTCACGTTCTATTGTCATGGGCAACATACATAGGCGGTTGGTGTATTCGACCGCCACGTTGCACATGAAAACACGAAATTCTTCTGTGTCTTCGACTACTTGAGGTAATTCTTCAAGCAGTAGGTTCGGTTCTTCCGCCTCAGCCTCAGCGTTTGCGGTAATTACCTGCAAAGCGTTGTTGGCCCTGTCTTGAATTTGGGCGTTAGCTATGTCACTACCCATTTCTTTGACTGGTGGCGGCTTATCGAACCCTTTGTTAAACCCCTTTTTCTTCATGAATGGCGCAGACGGTCGAGAAATTATTTCTTCGCCGCCTGCGCTGACTCGTTTTTTGACTCGTTTTTTGCCATGGCGAGTTTAATCTCTGCCATCTGCTTCATTATCGCGTCAAACTTAGCGTCTTCTTTCGCTGTTCTTGGGCACTCATTGGAGTAGTGGCCCGGTTGGTTACACTTGAAACAGCGAATATTTGATTTGTCTCTTGGGGCTTCAGTCGATTTTTTCTTTTCAGGGTCTGCTTTCGACGGTGGCGTGTAATTTTTCCGAAAATACTTCGGAATTCGACCGGCATTTGGTTTTAACCTGGCGCGAAATTCTTCTACCGCTCTATCTCGATGGATGAGATGTACTAGCGGTCCTTCCTCATCGCAACCCGTTGATAAGGTATCGCGATAGCTTCGTATTTCTTCGTCCGTCGAATAATCGTCTTTTTCTTCTTTTTCGTCTGATTTTCCGACATTTTGTTCGGCTTCCTCCCCCTCCTTGACCTCCTCCAGTGTCGCTTGCATGGCTGACGCTGTCGGTGCCTTTTTAGGGGCGGCCAAAGGGTTGGAAGGCAGCGTGGATGTCAGTTTATTTTTTATTTGCAAACCAACGCTAGCTTCTGCCAGCTCCATTATACCGCTAAGATATTCAGTAGGGCGCATAATCTTATCTGTCGCCCCATATCTTTCCGCACTCAACTTGAGACGTTTTGCGGTCGCTGCTTTCTCCGCTTCTGGTAAAGCGGAATAATATCTCTTCTCGATATCTATCGTGTTCTCGAACAGGAAGGCGCTCATCTCCTCGTAGCTACCTCCTGTCGGTGCCCTTTCTTCAAGTAGCACCCTTTGCGAGTATTCCGACAAACCGCCGAGAAAGAAAAGGTTGAATCCCGTGGCGTGAAATTCCATCGGGGCCTTTTCGAACAACAATCTGGCGCGAATGTCGTAATCCATTATGGTTTCACCAGGCATCTGGCGAAGACCTCGCATCTTTCGGCTCACCTCTTCGGGTGTCTCGCCGTAGCGCAGGTCGAATCTCATTAAAAAGTCGTCCCAATTGACGCCTTTCAATCCTTGGTACCACTCACGTGCCGAGCCTGTCATTAGCTCGACAATACCGTGGGTGAGCATGTCTCCTACGGTGGCTTTAGTGGCAGTCTTAATTCGAATTACTTCGTCAAGGAAGCGATCTCCCGCTTTCCATGACCCGTCGAAACGGTTCTGAATATAAAATTGCCACCTAATATTCCCGGTAACACTCATGGTGTCACGTCGGGAGACAGCGTATTTTTTCTTTACGCGGTCACCAGTGCTACGATTACGATCGTTTCGTTTGCTCAGATCAATTCCCTCGGCTTTTAACGAGCCGAGTAGGGCTCTTCCAAGCTCTCCCATCGTATACTGCCGACCCGTCGAATCGGTAAACGCGCTTTGTCGGGGAAGGTCCTGAAACTCCTCCCGTCGGTGGTCGCTATTTTCCGATCGACGTCGTTTCTCTCTATCGCGCGGAGAGTTGGATCTCTTCCGGCGATTACTTGATTTTTCCTTTCGTCTGTCGTCGTTGGATGAGGGGTCGGAGCTGGGGTCGGGAGACGGTGAGCGGCGTGGCGGGTTGCGCCGTGAAGAGTTTGACTCTTTCCGGCCCCTACGACGGTCGTCACGTTCCCTTTCTCTGCATTCATCGCGTTCTCTTTCCCTTCGTCTTTCTCCGGAACCTCTCTCCGAATCGTGATGACTGGGTGCATTTGACTCCAGTCCATCTGACGACGAATCACTATTTCCGTAGTGAAAATATTTCGGTCTTTCATCGCGTTTGCCTTCTTCTCGCGAAGAGGTGCGATCATGCGATTGTCTCCTTGACGACTCGTCGTCTTTAAGGATGGGCACTGGTTGTTGCCACTCAGTCCCTTGTGGATTATCATGCTGTTGGCTTGTGAGAGCTTGCTCTTCATTTCGCCTAGCATTATTAGCGTTGATTAATCGCGTTATCGCATTATTTGTGGCTGAATCGAGAGCTTGCATGCGGGGCCGAGTTTGTTGTTCTCTGGCCGACGCATCTCTCTTGCGCGGAGTAGCTGGTGTTGCTCTCTCCGGCTGGGGTTTGGGTTTGGCCTTCGGCGTGCGCTTTGGGTCTCCCTCTAGGCTCTCGTCGGACAGCTCGGATGAACTGACCTCTGGTTTGCGGACGGATTTCGGGTCATCTCGTCGCAATCTGGCCATAAATGCTCGCTCTGCTTCTTGTTGCGAGTGGAAAGCATATCGATGTGCTCTCAGGGCTCGGTCAACTATTTCTACCTCCTCGGGAGTAGTCGGATTGGGCTGGGTTCTGCCGTACTCGAGAGCTTGCGCTTCTCTTTCCGCCAGCTTCCTCCGTCTCTCGCGAATGGCTTGACGAGCCTCGTTCTCTGCATCCGCTTCAAATTGAGCGGAATCAACCAATTGTTGAGCGTGTGCACCTTCAACAATGGTGATTTGTGGGGATACACTGTGCGCTTTTAAAGCTGCACGTACGATCTGTAACGTTTCGTACACGGTAATTTTCCCCGTCGGAAGGGTGTATCTCACTCCTTCCGCCTGTGCCAATTGCATCGCATCAATCAAGGTGCCCGAGACGCTGTAAGGCTGGCTCGAAACACGCTTGACAGAGGATGAGTTGGACTTGTGTCCTTCGGACCTGACCGAAGCTGGGCGGCTTTGCGTAATTGGCGTGTTTAGTGCCGAATTAGCGGTCGTATTTGAGGCCGTCTTTTGTATCGGAGACGCTGCTTTCGGACTGCCCACCTCGGTGTCGTGCGTTAGACGAGGCGATTGGTTACGGGATAAAACCTCGTTTCCGCTCGTCTCGCCGTCACGGTTAGAACGCGGCAGTTTGGAGTGAGATTGCTCTTCACCCCGCTCTGTCTCGTCCAATCGCTGCCTCGTCTCGGTGCGAGACGGGTGCGATGCCTCGGATGCGCTTCTACGATCGGGTTTAGGCTTACGCCGTTTTTGCCTCGCTTCGTGCGCTGAGGCTTTGGGTAAGGGACCTCCAGATCGCAAGTGATAGTCGGCGCCTTTACGACTGCCGGCTCTCTTGTTTGCGTCGGAGTCGGAATCTGTTACTCGGGTATTATCTGCCATTTCTTGCTTTGGGTATGATGTAATCACAGGTTAGAATCAGTTATTCAACTTGATCCCGGACAGGCCCCCACGTGTCGCGCTCAACTCTAACCGTCGCTAACTCGTGGGTTGATTACTTAATTCGACTAACTCACTACCGCTTTGCTCAAGCGGTTTACCCAAAGAAATGATTACACAGATATAAAAGGTAAAATATAATATAGATTTATTCTGTGGGACAATGTACAGATATATCTTATATATATATATATATAAAAGGTAGGTAAAAGGTAAATCGGAATGGGTGAAGGGAAATGGAAAGGTAAAGGTATGATGAAAGCTGGCTGGAATCGGCGAGGTCGTCTGTTGTCTCGGTCGTGTCCAAGATGGCGTCCTCGTTGTGGCAACGTGGTGTCGTCTTGGGCCGGCGTGGCAATATGGCGTCCTCGGCTCGTCTCTGGCTGGTCCTTCGGGCTCACGCTGGTCGGGCGCGAGTGAATGCTTAGTTAAAAGGCTTACTTCGGGCTGTTGTCTAGGTTTTTGTGTGGTGTCCGGCGATCACACAGCGGCGGACTCTTCTGGCTCCCGGCGGTCACACAGCGGCGGGAACGCTCGTCGTGGTTTAACTGCAGTTTAGGCTTGTGCGACCGTTTGTCTGCACAACTCGCTAAACTGGAGTGGTTTTTACTATTTCTAGCTGGTGTGCTAAAATAGTGTGGTAATCTTATCTCGCAGGTTACTCTGCGGAGTTTGACACTGACCAAACGTACTCACGGTAAATTGTCCTTTGTCCTTGGTCAATCCCAGTATATTTACTTGGGCCTGATCTTGTAGGACGACGGGTTTACGTGTGTTTCTCGTTTGATGGTTGTGTTGGTTCTGCCCGCTCAGTGCAAGGCACATTCCTTTGCACAAAGCGGGGTTGACAGGTGACCGGAATCACCCAATGGTGGGGTGGACGAGCCATCCCCACTCCCTCAGGGCAGACGCCTGTCCATTGACTAGATGTCAATGCACTGAGGGAAGGGAGACGCGCTTGCGGCTCCCCTTACACCCGAAACGAGGTCACGAGAGAAACTCTTCGTTGACCCCGGTCCAGTCGGGTCACAACAAGTTGTGCTTGAAAACTATCGAAATTAGTACAAACCATTTGCAAACACAATTGCTCCAGACTCGATGCTGATTTTCTCAAAGGCATCTTGCGAACTGTACGTGTATCACTTAGGTAAGAGATGAATTAAAATCAAAATGAGATGTGGAGTTTATACAGGGTGGTCAGAAAGTCTGGTTCTATGTAAATAATTCTCAAACTGTTCTAGATGTTGATTCAGCAAAATTATTGTAAGGGTAGTATGACGGGGGAAATCCAATTATGACGTCCAACTTGACCTCAGAGGTTATCTTCAAGGTCATCCATATTGTAACTCGAGAACCGTGACAGATAGAGAGAAAAAGTGAATTAGAAAGTTGTAGAGGACCATCTAATTAGTCTAGAAATGTTCTTAAAAAAATTATCTCTTACCGAAAAGTTTTGAGAAAAAAGAGTTTGAAATGTTAGTCTACTCAGCTTTGTAACATAAAAGAATCATGTTGGAATGTATTTCCAAAATAAATTATTTCTTTTCTTTTGTGTTTCCTCTCTTCCACTTATAAGTATGACCAAATAAAGTGTCCTAATTGAGGATTAGCTTGGTTGCCTCAATCGTTTTAGGTTACAAAGCTGAGTTGCAATGCTGAGTAGACTAATGTTTCAGACCTTTTTTCTCAAAATTTTTCAGTACGAAATAATTTTTTTAAGAACAGTTCTAGACTAATTGGATGATGCTCTACAACTTTCTAATTTACCTTTTTGCTCTATCTGTCACGGTTCTCGAGTTACAATATGGATGACCTTGAAGATGACCTCAGAGGTCAAATTGGATGTCATAATTGGATTTCCCCCACAATACTACTCTTACAATCATTTTGCTGAATCAACATCTAGAACAGTTTGGGAATTATTTACGTAGAACCAGACTTTCTGACCACCCTGTATATTAGAACGACGAGGACTACGTGTACAGAACGTAACCGAATCTAAACTGTAACGAGAACGTGCACAGGACGTTCACGCGATGAGAAGAGAAATAGGTGAAATTTCTAAAATTAGGAAACAATTACAAAAAAAAGATTGCGCCTATGGCCAAAGATCGCTTTGGTATACAAAGAAAATTACTCCACTGGGATGTAAGATCATCTTTTTTGTTTTTATTTTTTTGTTTTTGTTTCGTGTTTGTGTTTTTGCTTTGTGATGTAAAAACACAATAACGTCAATAACACAAACACCTAAAACACTTGAAACACGACTGTTTGAACGCAGCTAATATTGAAATTTCGTAACATCTATATTTTTCTGGCATTGAATGGGTAAAAAACGGATGGAAATGGTTTTGCCATGTGCAAAAATAGGAGTGTAAAAAAGTGTATAGAAACGGCAAAAATCGAGTTTAATAAAACAAAATTGTCTGATTTTGAAAAACGTTGATTTCTATGGATATTTTGCTTCCATGAAATACTCCCAAATCGTACAATACTTTATAAAACATGCACATTTTGACGAAAGTGATAGTGACAGTCGTGGTCGGAAAGGTGTTTAAGTTAAGAAATCGGCTTATTCAAGTTAGAAATGGCATTGCAGGTGGGAAAAATGTTTCCTGTGCTGTAGTATTAAGTTCAATGTTAAGAATTATTTTTGCTGTAGCATTAAGAATATTAAGAATTCTAAGATTTGTTTCTGTACTCTCGAAATTCACGTTTGTTTATTCTTCTTATTTGAATACGGTTGTTATTCTTTGTTGTTATTATCATAAATTTTATTTTTTTTTATTAAATTTGATTCTTACGAAACACTTATTTTTTTTAGATGTAAAATAAATAAGTTTTTACAATTTTCTCCCGTGTGATAGTGATTTGATTGCATTTATTGACTTTGTCACTAGTGGTCGCTAGTTGTGATGTTTGAGGAGGATCGGCGAAGTTGGTCAGTTTCTAGCCGGGGATTTTCCCGGCGATTCGATTCTGTTATCAGCTGTTATGGATGTCTGGTAATTTAGTCGTTCAGTCGTATGTTTGGGCGGTTGCAGCGTTTCTCAAGTTATCATTGATAATTTTTATTAGATCATTGTGTTTTGTTTTATTACTTTTTTCCTTTCTATTCATTAATTAGGTTAATCAAAACCTAAAATTAAAACTGTTGAGTTGCAACTTTTTACTTTCGATTTGACTGGTAAGTAATGTACTCGAGTTCTGTATCGGTTTTTAGTTTTGCTAAACACACGTATTTTTATTTCTGCTTCTCACAGACGACCTAGGCTGATTGAAATTCTTGGTCACCTCAGAGGTTTGTTATCTAGTTAAAAGTCTAATTAAATTTGCATTTTTTTAAAAATAAGTTTTACCGCTTAGAAAATGTCAGTAAATTTGAAAATGGATCTGAAATTCAAGCAAATGGAACTGCTTTGTGAGCAACTGGAAAATTTACGAATAGACAAGTTGTTTACAGACGTTACTTTAATTGACGGTATTGGAATACACCATGTGGCTCATAAAAACATATTGGCCGCTTCGAGCACTTATTTCCGCGACAAGTTTGCCACAGAATTTTATTTAAAGGAAATTAAACTCCCAACCGAAATATCAACCAAGGCTATTCAAACGCTGCTCAAGTTTAGCTACGTTGGAATTCTCGATATTTCATCCGATGACACTGAATTTATCGAACAGCTGAATGCCGCATCCGAGACACTTGGATTTGAATTCGTTTCTGAGCATTGTGCCCAGCTAATCTTGGAGAATGGCGACTTGGACTCGCTCTGGAAATATGCAGTGAAAAATAATAAAGAAGAAATGAAGAAAAACATCGCAGTCAAGATGGCTAAGGATTTAGAGCAAGTTGAACAGTCTCCTGAATTCGTACACACTTCTTTCGAATGTCTCGAGATGGTACTGAGCCAAGAAGAGTTGAAAATACATGACGATGATTTTGTTTTCAAGACAACTTTAAAGTGGATTAATAACGACATGGACGAAAGGATGAAGCACATTAAAGCTTTATTCCAGAATACTAATTGGGACAATTTGACGACCGAATTTCTAAATTCTCTGCTCGAAAACGAAGAAGAATTGATGGAGAAATCTCTTTTTTTGATGAAACAGGTTTTCAGCGAGGTTAAAAAGCGTTTTAAAAACCCTCAAGAACCTCGTAGAAAACAGACGGCTCCAGAACCAGAAATTCAACCAGTTGCCGCTCCTCTAAGTCATTCGAAATCGCTGACTGAACCGCCTGTGAAGAATGAAGGAATCCGCCATCAACCATTCGCCCCAGTGGTTACCATACCTGGCCAAAATAGGTTCACCAGGCCACCGAATCTTACGAAGGAATACGATCCTATAATAGAAGCCATCAACAAGCGCAGCCAGCCTATGGTTTCTGACCGAGGTGATCGCAACAACGAAAAGATTTCACTGAGTGAAATTCCGGTTGCTGATAATGATTTTCTTCTGGATGTCTCCGAAGATCTCGTCACGATCAAACTGTACGAGCACGAAAGCAAAATTGAAGTAAGGAAGTTGAGCGAGAATAAAATTAAGAAAACCATTGCGGTTAATGGTATGGATTTACCATTCTCTGCTGCCGTATGCCAGGACAGTAAGAAGATATATCTAATCGGTGGTCGTAATGATTGCTGGGAGATTCTAGCATCGTTTTACAGTTTTGAAGTGAAGACTGAGAAGTGGGAAGTTTTGCCCGAGATGCAGATTGAAAGATGGTCAGCTGGGGCGACCGTTTTGAATGGTTGCGTTTATGTCGTTGGAGGAATAGCAATGGAGAATAAACGACTGAATAAGGTCGAATGTTACGATTTGTTAACACGCAACTGGAGGCAGTTGCAAGATGTGAAGATGTGCAGAGAAAAGCCAGCAGTTTGTAGTTACAACAAGTACGTGTATGTTGTTGGAGGTTATTCCGTTTCGCCAGACCAATGGAAGAAGTGTGTGCCGCCTGAAACTTATGCATCTTGTGAAGTTTACGATGTGACGACGAATCAGTGGAGCATGACTGAAACGAAAATGGAAGTTGGACGCAACATCAATGAAAAGTTGTTTGTCACTGCTATTATGGAGGGGAAAATGTGCGCTTTGAGGGCGTATTCCAATGGGAAGTTTGTGCTTTATATTTATAATCCGGAGACTGGAAAATGGATTGATTTACCCGCTAATTTGGTGAAAACTGAGCTTTGGTTGAGTATTGGGGTTTTAAAAAATAGAGCTATCTGCTTAGTTGATATTACGGGGCGAATTTGTCTGTTCAAGTCAAGTGTATTGAAAAAAATCGCAACGGAAGCTGAAAGTGGACTTAAAGCTTGTTATTCTGCTGTGTTTGATTAGTTTTCGAATTACAGTGTTATGTTACGTTTATTATTTTATTATATTAATTATATTTTATTATATGTATTATTTTCTATCAACTGTTGTATTTCTGCAAAAGCAGTGTTCGAATTATAATGTTAAAACGTTACATTTATTTTCTACAGTTGTATTTTTGCAAAAGCAGTGTTCGATGACTGTTCGAATTATAATGTTAAAACGATTCATTTATTTTCCACCGACAGTTGTATTTTTGCAAAAACAAAGTCAATTTTATTTATAATGTTAAAAAGATTCATTTATCTTCCATCGACAGTTGTATTTTTGCAAGAGCAAAGTCAATTTTATTTTTGTACTTTGTGGTTGTATTAAAAGATGTCGCTGCATATCATGTAGAGTTGTTTGTTGGTGCGCATTAAGTAGTTATGTACATTATTATCTCCAAGGAAACGGGACGACCGAAATCGAAATTATCGACAATTATTATTACTAGTGTGCAAATTTTTTTTGTTGCACTAGGAATACATTTACTCGTCAACTTCAAGCAGTATTTTATTTATATTATAAACGGATAGAACTTATTTCCATATGCTAGCACGTGGCTGTATGTAGATGTTTACGGGATGAAAGCTGGATGAGCAAGAAACTTTTATCCCGAAAAATACGACAAGTAGGCTTATTTAGTTTTTGCGAATATAAGATGGTTTCGTTGAAACGCCGCATCAACTAACTTGTCCAAGGACACATCTTTGTTTTTTATTTTTATTTTTATTTTTTTGTAAGTAAACAAAAACATCAAAATGTTCTGACAAAGTTGGATGGTGAATTGACAACCAAATTGTTGTATTTTTATTCACCTTTCAGCTGAAAGTTGATACGCTCTGGCCACCATATTTAATTTATTTTTGCTTTTAAGACCCAAAGAACTTAGAGATTGCTATCCAACTTTGTCGGGATGCTTTTTAAGCATTTATTTTATTCAGTTTCTTGGATTTCAGTAATTTAATTTAATTTTTGTGTGCAATTTTTTAGAGTTTTAATCTGCAGTATATGTGAAATGGAAAGCTACGAAACTCCAGTTTTCTACAGCAGAAACCATGCATTTGGTGAATCGCTCTTAGAAGAATCCATTCCAATTTCCCGTCTGAATGAAATGAATTTCCCGCACATATCTCAGCTTATAGGACCAAAGAATGAAATTGTTTTACAATTCACCAATTCAGAGGTAAGAATAGAATGCTAACAGATTTAATTTTACAAACATAGAAATGTAAATTTGATGTGTAAAAAAAAATAGAAATAAGAATTTGTATTTAAAAAATAAGCTAATGACAATTCCGGTAATTAGGACCAAAAACTTAAAACCAAATGCACATTTGATTAGATTTTTATTCTATAAATTTCTAACTCTCAATTTACCCTGAAAATAAGTACACAGATAGGAAAAGTTCTAAAAGCACCCCGTGGATAGGGCTTTGCTGCATGAACAATTTTATTACCTCAGTCGTCATAACACCACTTTCCACTCAAAGCGAATTTTCCCTGCACATTTTCAGGATTCGTACGAATAACTATTAGTCTATTAGTGTGTAAAAGAAAAGAAATGAGATAAACTATTCCGTTTCAATTTATCCTCAAATGATTTTGTATTGTCGGAACGCAGCACAGTATTCTGGGGGAATGCTGAAGGTTGTCGAGAAAATCAATAAGCAAGTCACACAACACAGACTTGGTTGAGATCCCTCATCCCGCGTCTCGCTCTCTCTCTCTCTTTTCATCCCAGTTTCCCTACCTCGTGGAAGGGCAAATGGAACTTGCCCTCACCTTCAGACATCCTCTAACTATACAAAACTAGGTCAAATCTCAACTCTAGGTCTGAGCACTCGCTTGGTACAAGAGAAGCATCTGTGCTCCTGCGACATTTTTTATTAGTAATTTTCGGAGTAAAATGAGGAAGTAGGCGAGAAAATAAAATTAGTTTACTGATTGATCTAATTAATTGCAAGGTTGGCGCTAATTTTATTTTATTGCATTTGATTGATGTGGCTTCAAGGTTAGAATTTGAAGTGTTTTATTTATAGTTTGTTTTGATGCGCGATTGAATTATAGATGTATTGGATTTACATTAAGATAAAATGATGTTTAAAGTCGAGATAAAGTAAGAGGATGGAAATTGTAAATGTCACAAATATATGAAATATTAAGGTCTAAAAACCATTTCCTAATGACTCGGTTGTGTGTGGTAAAATCGATATGTTTGAAAGTTGAAAGCAAAAATTAAAAAAAAAATAAAATAAAAAAAATATATATAAAAAAATCCTAGATTAAATTAGGAATGAAGTTTAAAGATGTTGCTCCTTAATACATCAATATGCCAGATTTTAAATTTTAATACCGCAATAAAGTAATTAGAATTGCAAAGTGTTTAGCGATTATTATATTTGGCAATAAATTGACTAAATAACGAGGAAAGGAAATTTATGTGTGAAATAATTGATGTGCAATTGGACTTGGAAATGAAAAGATATTCACTAAATATAGGCCTAAATTTTACTCGCATTTAAAATGCCTTTTAGACCCATATCTTTTCACTGTTTAACAGAATTTGACTCCTTAGAAATTGGAATAATAGTGACATTAATGCCGCTAATATTAAACAAAAGCAAAAACAAAGACCTTTCGTCAGTGGTGTGCTTTATTTAATCACAACAGTGCTGGACTGGCCCGGCGGGCTACCGGGAGTTTCCCGGTGGCCCGTGGCCGCTGTGGTCTGTCGCGGCCTGCTGTGGCCTGTCCCGACTTCATAAAATGTGGCCCGGACACCCAGATTTCCCGGCCATCAATTTGTTCCCAGTCCAGCCCTGAATCACAATCTAGGGAATCTACGCATTGTAAATAATAAAAAGGCAGAAAATGTCTGCCCATGTCCATTATGTTGTGCAACGCTGTCCATATACGCTGGCTCTCGGAGGTTTCCAAGAGGGGCAATTTGGTCCTTGTCCTGGTGGAGATCCTTGAACTTTTCAATGGCAAAAAGTCAACAATTTTACAATCTTCTTCCTCTTCTGTTGTCGCTTCAATCAGTGGTTTTTTAGCTAATTCCTTGTCCCTCTTAACAGGCGTGGCCTTCTCCCGGTGCTCCCTGGTGACGTAATGACATAAGGCAACATTTTCTGCTAGCCTACTGTTTATAAATATGATTAAATAAAGCTAGATCGAAAAGCCTTTGGTGAAAACTAATTTTTGTTTTTGTTTTATTATTGTCATTATTCTAATTTCTAGATTATCATGTTTGAAATGAGTCCATTGAGATAGAAGTTTGCTGGAAATTTGTCTCTTGTCACTTAGATGAGTTTTACCACCAGCAGGTAACTTGGAATACATCACAAAATAGGACAAGGTCCTCTGGGTCTACCTAAGAAAGTGTCTAAGAATAAATAGACATGTCTTTTGGGTCCAAGGCTACCATCTTTTAAGTTGCTGCCAAATATTTGGAATGAGTTTTTTGTTTTGTCTTTTTCTTGTTGACTTTTTATTTCTTGTGGTTTTTCACATTAGTCATTATTGTTTTTTCTCTCTTTTTTTTCGTTTAAATCTTATCTGCAACCAAAAATAATCTTCAGTCATCTCAAGATTGATAAAGCAGGGGAAAAAATATTATCTAAAAGTTGAAATTGTGTCTAGGGAGAGACCTAAACGGTTTCTTTTGTGGGTTTGAAGGGAGTCTTTAGATGGGCAAAGAAGGAAGCAAGGTGGGCGATTGTGGAGTGAATTCTAATTACCAGTACAGCACGTGCTCAGATGGTGTAAGAGAGGTCACTCACTGATTATCACCATTACTTCAACGGGGAAACAAAAAATGGTTGGCAAAAAAGTGACATTTCATGCATTAAATATGATACAACAAAATTAAATTTTCATACAGAAAATTGCATAGAATATTGGTCCAACAAAAACAAGGAAATATTTTGTTATTTTATTTCTATACGTTTTCAGGGATGTGATTTTTGCATGAAAAAATAATATAATAGATTTGTTTCCCGGAATTGGTAAAAAAATATGAGGCCATGAGATTCACCCATCTTTGCGGAACCCACCCTTAATGGTGTTGTACGCTTTTGTTTTTATCCTTCCTCCTCGAAATTGTGGACCCCACTCTCGAGCGCCCCTTGGAAACAGGGACTCGTTCACTGCCATCGAGGGATGATGAGGAGGGCCAAGTCAGCATCCGCATGCAGTTGCCTGGTTGTCGGTGCAGGAACACGGTTCTGGTGTACGTCATCGTCCCCACCCCTTCGAAACATTTGCACTGAATTGATTGCACATAGATGAACTGATGATCGCTTCGTCAAATTTATGTTTCTACCAAGAAAGCTGCAATTGAAACTCGCGCAAGGTTGACTTCCGTCTCCTCCCCCGCGCGTACAATCATGTTGGCTGTGGAGGTAAGTGCAGCAAGGGTTAATAATCTGCTAAATTAACGGTATAAATAAATAAGATAAACAAGTGTTTCACATTTGCTCGATGCATGTTCAAAAATCGTGTAATTAAAGAGAGAGAGAAGAAAAAAAAAGTAATTTATTCTCGTTGTTTGCACGGCTTAATGAGAGATTGATTGATGACTAGGGCAATGCATTTATCGTTATTCTAGACGAAAAATTACTGACAACTTTATCCCCTCCACTCTCGCCACGTGTTCGATCTCATTTACTTCCTCCTTTCCCCCACCCATTATTTTTTCCTGCATATTTCTGCGCTTACTCATGATCCCCTCTAGTGCTTGCACATACAGTGGGGGTAAATAATGGTAAAAAGGCGTTGCTGTGTGGCAATGACTGATACAAATATAGCATCGGCAGGCACTGGATGCATTTTTCAGTCTAGGGAGGAAAAAAAATCATCCACATCCTTGTTTGGATGCCAAATAGATGAGCAACACTAAACAACACAAGTAGAAGGAAATCTCGTGTCAGGGTCATCACTCCCTTGCGTTTATCTGAGGGTTTTTATCATTAATAGGTAGTGCAATAGCCTAAAAAGTTGCTTGCAGTGCATTAACATTTTTGCATATCTGAAATGACCAATTTTATGGTGGTTTTTGAGGGATTCTTTGATTGTTGATTTGAGGTTTATGGTAAATTGAATTTGAGGTTGTGAGTGCAGAATTTTAAAAGCCAATTAAGGAAACCATATGGCTGAAATTTATGGTATAAATGGGGATAATGTGATGCTACGTTTATTTTTTAATAATATCTGGTGCAAATCTTTACTTCCTGGTGTTTGATATGGAATTTGATGGAGTTTATTGGCATCGGTTGTTTACTACTCGTGGTGCATTTTATTCTTGTATTTATTGATTTTATTTTTAAGTTTGCGAGGTATTTTGGGAGTAGTGCGATTGACATCCGCGATGACAACTCGGCGCTTAGTCACTTTACCGGCTTTTGGACTTGGTTAATTTCGGTATTGCTTTGTTGATGTATGTGAAGGTCAATAGTCTCCTAATGCTCTGCCCTCCCATGCTGATTGCTATAAATGTCGGAATTATCTTTTCTTGCAAAGAATTTCATTCTTGAAGATGGCGCAATTGAATGCTTGCCAAAATTTCAGTCACGGGAATATATTTTTTTTTATTTCTTTAATGTTTTTTTTTTTGGATATAGAGATTTATTTGTTTTCGTGATTTTCTTAATGCATGTTTTTGTGTCATATTAAAAGAATTGGTTCGGTTGCTAAGCGACTGATAATGGCTGCGCATTCTGCGGTGCAATACGGAATTTTTTGCTTTCTTTTTTTTTATTGCAAATAGTATGTTATTTTCTGTTTAATATAGCTTCTATTCTTGTTCAGTCGTTTGCACAACATAAAGGGATGAATTTTAGCAATTAGGCATTCTTTCTGCTCCAAAATAAGTTTACAATTTTTGCCACAAGTGGTACATGTGCATGTGTAGTTGTGTACTCTATTGGATTGCGTTATAAACACGAACAAAAGAAAAAATCTACGCCTAAAGTAATAAAAAAAAACATTGCAAAAATGGGGGAAATAATCAATTCTTTAATGAAATATGATTGAAATGAATGGTGCACGTTGTTACGATGCAGAATATTTGTGTTGCCCATTGTATATCTTAACTAAATAAAACAAACATGGTCAAAAGTATTAATCCTCGCCTTAAGATGTTGTTAATAAAAGGGAAACATTAGCTTTGAAACATCGTCTTTAAATTTTTGATTATAACCGATTTCTCCCCACTAACCATGATTAGGGAATTGAGGAGTGGTTTTAAAACATTTTTCAGATGAGATGATGACTGTTTTGTAGAGGTCAGTGACTGGGTTAAAGAGTTAGAATCATTTCCATGGAATTGACCAACAAATTCGAGCAATCAGTCTTATTGATTTTGAGGATGATGAAGGTAAAAAGACTTAACACTTGACAGATTGGTTGTATTTTCAAATTGGTGACCTAAATTCTATAACTAGAATCTAGAATCCTTGGCACGTGAGCAGCCTTGGGCGTTTGCCTCCTCATCGTACTGATATGATTCAGGTGTCATCCACATCGTTCTCGGTAGAGGAGGCCGTTGAAAAAGAGTCTTTGATTGCGTGATATGTTTTATATTTTGAGAAATGGAGGGATAACTCATTAGATAAAAATTGATCGACGAAAATTACCTGGAATGAATGACTAGGTAATGGGCGATGGATTATTGATTTCTTTTTAATGAGAAAATAAAAAAAGTATTTTTTTTTTCTTCTAATGTAATTTATTATTGTATTTGTCATCAAAAAATTCTTAAACTTTTTTTGCTGGTTTGTATGTGGCTCGAATGAATTATTCATTCATTTTTCTACATGACATGACAGCAAAAGAAATGGAGGAATCCGAACTGTAAACAAAGTGATGTAAAATGTTTGTCTGTGAATAATTTATTGACGGAAAAAACATGGAGGAATGTGGCGTTGAATCACGAGATTTTGACACCCAAAAAGAAAAAGTAATGTAGACCATTTTCTTTTGATTGTGCGTCATGAGTACGAGATTGTATTTAAATTATTTGAAATTAACCCCACTCGTTCGTCGATAAAACTGATTTTTTTTTTATTAGGCCTTTGAGAATGATTTTATAACTCGTGAAAATTCAATCATGAAAATGCATTTTTTATTGTTAAACAAAAAAATTAATGGTCGTTTGGCAAAGTAACCATTTTCTCATCATTTGGACGCGGTTCCTGTTTGGCCTTGCAGTGTACGGTGTATTGGAAATCAATAGAGTTGAAGAGGAGAAAATAGATCCAGAGTTCGAGTCGGGTTTGCCTGAACCGACGAAGGACCAGAGCCGGAGTAATCGAGTAATAACTCGTGGCTTTGTCGTGTCAATCAGCTGGAAATAGCCTTGATTAGTCCTTGGTGATGCCATAGGGTTGACCACACCTCAGCCTTGTTGTGTTTAAGGTGTGGTAAAAGTGCACGCATGTGTGAGAATTTCTCTCATTTGTTTTTACCTGATGGTACGCTTGATTGGATGAAATGGAGCCGTTAACTTAAAACAATAATGCCTTGTCTCTCAAGTATGGCCATTTTTCTTCTTGCTTCTAAGTCGTCTTCGTCTGATAGTGATAACTCAAGTCCTGATGTGATAAAAGTAAGAGCTATTAATTTTTTTTTGTAGTCTATTTTAAGTAAGTTACATATCACTTAGATATATGCATTTACAAGGTTTTTAATACCATTAGTGTGACACGATTTATGTTATTTATTTAATTTTATTTTTAAATGTGATTTAAAATGACAGTTCAGTGCTCGCAGAAATGACTTGTGAATAAATAATATTGGGAGTTGGTATATAAGGAAGTGTAGTAGAATTAAATGTGTTTTTTTTTTCTCTTCTTTTGGGTGCATAATTTGGTATTAAGATTTGAGTCAAGGATTATGAAATTTCATAAAGTTCTAGAGGGAGGGAGGAAAAATGCGGGACATTTCCTTTCACATGTGTAAATGTGGGGCGTGTGTATTCTCATTACATCATTTTTCCACTTGTTTCACAAGAATGTTTGTATCAATATTTACACACTACTTTCTCATATTTAATTTTAAGCGTGTTATTGTTTTTTGAGGTTAAAACCTGGTTTTGTTTTTGTTTTTCGTAAATCTCGCACTAGGGGTTTTGATTGTAAATAGGATTTTCTATTATATAATAATTTTTTAGAGGAAGTAGAATTTTTGTTTCAATTTTTGTGGTTGTTTTTCGAGTAGAATAAGAATAAATTTGTTTTTGTAAATTTGAAAATGCGCACGTAATTAGGCCATACGCCATGTAAAAGTAAGTTATCGAGACGTTTATATTGAAAAACAATAGCAACAGAAAGTTATTTGTATCCTTTGTTTGTAAAAGCAAAACAAAGCAATTTTAAAAATTGATTACGGATATGGGATGATGAAATTGAAGTTGTATACAATGCGAAACAAGAGATTTGAGAAATATAATGAACAAGAAGAAAAACAAAGTCCGTCTGGGAATTGGTTGTAATAAATATATTTTTATTGATAGCTATTTTATTTTCTTCACTTTGAGTGATACAAAAACGGAGTACCTGATAAATAATTAGTTGCTAATTACGAACCTTGAGAACTCTTCTTTTAATGCCACAACAAGGCCAGGAAGAAAAATGTTTTGATATGATAAAAGGGTTAATTAGAGGAAGACAATTTGTTATTTCATATCCTTTATTTTTCCGTATTTAGTTTTTGTTTTGCATTTTGATTGTGCTGAATCAGGTTTTTCTGTTGCTCGTGATAATTACGAAGGTTGTTTAGGTAGAGAAAAGAGGGAGGTTGCTAAGTGAAACTGCAGGAAACTAGTTTCTTTTTTTTTTATTCAGGGCAACTATTGTAATATTATTTATCGTTTTAAACAAGGGAGGGAGTTAAAGAGGAAGACCAAAGACGAGATGATAGTGGTGGGTGAAGGACAGCAGGAGGTCCACCCGTGAACGGATTCATACACAATAGACGGAACTGAAAAGAGACAATTCATGCTCTAGATACGGCTGATATAATCCCTGGTTGGTTAGAGAACAAATCTTTAACCGATATTATCTACTCGTAACCCAGTTTGAATTTGAAATGGGAAATAAAAGACGAAATAATATATTATTATCAACATAAAATGTTTTATTAAAAAAATTTAGTGGAGTATTTATCGATTTTGATTTATTTGTTTGGCATGAGCTTGTTCACGATTCACCTTTAATGAGTTTTTAAGATGATGTTAATCGTGGAACATCAAGGGTCAATGAATTCATGTTGACGAGATGTTTTACGTTTTATTGTTTGTAAACAAAATTTCGATTTAAAATAAAAAGGCCGTTGGAAAAGCAATCTCGGTGAGCAATGAAGCAAACGAAACGATTACGCTGGTATTTTTTTGTCAAATCGACACAGAAAGCGTGATACGAGCACATTCTGGACGCATTACTAGCACGTATCGGTATTTTGTTGGTGTGGCGTAGAGTGGACTCTGACTCGTCCCCCTGCAGGTGAAAGTCACACGTAAGTACGTGTGACGACGGTAATAAAATAAGGGTGGCCATGCACGCATTCATTAAGCAGCCGGTCACTCTTTCACCGTATTCCTCCCCTTGACCACTCAAGTGGCACATGGATCCTGCTGGCCTGAAAACCTGCAAACTTTGCGAGGAAGTTGCAAATGTAAGGAGAGGATTATTATTATATATATTTTTTTCCCGTAATTTTCTTTTTCATTTCCCACAAGATGGTTGTCACTATTTGGTCGACCTCTTGACCAAACGTTTGTTTGCCGCCCTATCAGCTGTTGTAAACAGAGTTGAAAACACCTCGTTGGAGGCGCTGTAAAGTTTAATTGGCGTGCGCAATACGCTGTGAGGCTAGCGAATAACTTCTGAAGGCAGCGGCCAACGGAAACTCTCCTGCCGAGTTGTGTAGTTGCAACAAGTTGGTCTAGTGAGTCCTCACTCACGAGTTCCTCCGGCGCAGGGGACAATGTCCTGGGATTTCCCTTTCGGATTGCTCGTGTTTTTGATCGGTTGATTTCGTGTTTGTTTACACGCGAGCAAGCCAATGAAGACCCCAGCTGACGCCATGTGGTTTGCAGTCTCCATGTTCCCCCCAGACACGCGAGGAGGACCTTTATCCCCACTCCGAGCTCTACCTCCTCCACCAGCCTGCTGGCACGGTTGGTGTTACGTACCGGATTGTAGGTGCACAGACTGCGTTTATGCTCATCGGTATCCGAGTACCGTTCGGTATAACCGGTGGGGAAGCTTGGCGGACCTCCGCCGTGGGGAAGAGAATGAACCAGTACCACCCATTCCTCGCCCACGCAACCCCCAGCACAGGTTATTAAGGCAGCAGTCAATGACAGTTGAACGGGTAAAATACATTTATTTTCTTTTATTATTTCGTATTTAGTACAGTAGGTAATGAAAGTTTTGTTTCGAATTTTTAACTATAAATAGTTGTGTGAATTATTTATGAGTAAGTTGGAAGTGATTATAACCAAAATATGAACAAAAACAAAGCAGTAGAGAATGACAATAACATTTGTAGGCTAACGCCCTTTTCGGCTTGTGAAGTCTGAAAGTCTCCCAGGAGCCACAGTCAAGGACATCATGTTGAATAATTTTTAATTTATTATAACTTTTACAAAAAGTTTCTTATCGCATACTTGTGAGACATTTCGTGTACTGTATTATAAAATTACAGCTTTTTTTTTTTTTTTTTTTTTTTTGAAAAATTCATCAGGGATAAAAAATTATTATCAGGGGTTTTAATGATGACAAGCCATTTTATTTTTTTTGATCGATGATGATGTCGCGTACAGGTGAAAATTCACACATTGAACTCTGCACGAGGGGGCGTTGGGGGGACAGTGAACCGGATTATTCCACTTTATCGTCTAAGATCTGCAAAATAGTTGCACTTTATCAAATAACTTAATCTGAACCTTCAACATTTCCATAAATCATCATATTTTGAATATTTCATACGTATTTATTGATTTTATTATTTTAAAAAAAAATTATTTAAATTTTGCCATTGTCCTGCCACATGCAATGTGTTTTTTTAATTGTCACCTTGGGAAACAATAAAAAGTACTGTTTAATCTAGGGTTGTTTGTTGTTAAGGTTTTTAATTGTCGAAGGTCGCAGGTTCATGTCCCCTTGTTTTCATTTCCTTCAATTATTTCACTTGACGTCACTGGCGACTAGTCATGAAGGATTCGAGACTTGCACTGGCGATTTTTTTTCATTTGCCCCTAAAAATCTCCAGTTCATAAACCTCTCACCTTTGTGGCTAGAAGATGACCTCCCCACCCACATAGGTTAGTCGAGAAGCCAGGAAGAAGAAAAAGAATGAACTACGACCTTGATGGCAGGTTCTTAGATGCCCCAAGAGACTGCTCGTGTGGTCTATTAATAGTGGATGAAATTATAGGTTTGATTTTTTAAATAAATTTATTTTTTCAATTTGAAATGTTTTACGTAAAAGTTCGAAGGAAGGATAACTCATTATATTTTTCAAAAAAAATTAAATTAGTTAGATTATTGTGCAATATTGCAAATTGGCAAGTGGTTTGCATTGAATTGTTGAGTGTAATGTATGGTCGCTTTCAACGATGACTATATATGGGACGGAGAGAATAAGAAAAAAAGGAAATTAAATTTCAAGATTTTTCAAGTTGAATTCCTTGTTCCTAAACTTGTCTGTCTAATAAGCTGGGAAATTGCAACATGGATTTTTTTATATTGCATCTGACAAATTTTATCCTTACGGAATAATTAACTTCAACTGGTGTTGGATTATGGCGAGGTTATAAAAATGTAGTTTGAAATTAGATTTTTACAGTCTCGTTTGAGTTGCACAAAAAATAGAGCTACACACAATCAGGTTTCAAGGAAAATTGAAAATATTAAAGGTAGTATTTCAAACTCATGTTTTTTGTTGCTATTTTTTCTATGATTACATGCTGGTTGGAGTGACTCCCATGCCTTTAAATGGAGAAGGTGAAATATTTTTATCTCATGGTCTTTGAGGGGGTTTCGTGTTTAAATGCCATTCCTTGTTGGCTAGGGGGAAAAAAATTAGATGTGTAATGAATGTGAAATTAAATTATTAAATTGAGGGATGTCTGACCCTTAGAATTTATTTATACTTTCTTTTTTATTGTAATTAATGTTTTTGTATAATTTAAAAGCGAATTTCACAGGTGTTTTGTTATGTGTGGGCTCTATACTTGCAAGACAATGTTTAATGCAAGTGAAATGGGTGTAGGCTGATGTTCGCTTTTGACGTCATGATTCATAAGAGGATATAAAACATACATTACCGTACTGGTACATGAAGAAATGAGTGTTGCTCAGTGGTCAATGTGTGTTTTTTTTTTACTTAAGGGTTTGCTTTTAATCGACTTACTCACGCTTGGCTTATTTAAGGAAGTACAAATTACACAGAGGATCAAGGACAAAAGGGCAGCAACTAAAAAAATATATAATAAGTTACAACAATAGATGCAAGTCCAAAATGGCTCTTCCAAATGGAAGTTAGGAGGATTGTGGTGCCCTGCTTCCTTCCTTTTCCTTGAAAATTACTGCCAGGAATTGATTTATTCAATACAAGGCAGCGGGGATTTTTTTTCTTTAGTGCATTTGAATGTGTGAGTGTGTGACAAGATTGAATAAAATATTAAATAGTGTTTTTGTTACTTTACATGTGATTTTTTTCCACTCTGTAATGTGCAAGTGGGTTTTTTTTTGTTGGGAAAAAAACGCATTAGGAAAAAAGAGGGATGAGTCATAAAAGAAATGTAAGTTTAAATTTTAAAAGAAGGCTGGGAAACTTGGCAAAGTTCTAAACTTTATAGAATGTAAAAAATATAAGTGTCATCTATAGACAGTAAAGCCTATTCATCACGTTATGACACGATGTAATGAATAGAAGACAGTGTGTGTCAATAAATTAAGTAAATATTTTATTAATGAAAGTAGTAAAAATAACTAAATAATCTTGTTCGTGGTGAATTAAAATTATGAGTAAATAAAAGGAAAAGTATGTTAGGTGAGCAAGGGCTTTTCCTATGCTAATTCAGCAGCTGGACAGTGCATTGAAATGAAATGAACGGCCTTTAAACCAGATGTTGAATGCCCAGGTGAAAGTCTGACAGGTGTAGGTTCTGTAAAAGGATGTGAGTTTGAATTACACAAAAGAAATTTTATATTGTTCATTTCCTTTTATTTGCCGTTTATACTTTGTCCCTGAAATTGACTGTGATGCGAGTGCAATGTCACCTCCTTAATTACCATAGAAACTGATAAAAATCAGCGCTTTGGCTGCATTGCGTTACTGTCAAGTCATTGGTCTTTGAAGAACGAATAATGAGATTGGAGCAGCAAACTTGTTCCATAACAACCACTGTAAACACTTTTAAAATGAAAAAAGAAATTTTTTTTTTCTGGTTTTTATTTTGATGAAACTTTCAATTAAAGGGAAATTAATGTGAAGGACAATTACGTAGAGAGCAAAAATGGCCTTGACAAAATCACCGCTGCTTTTATTTCCCAAGATTGTTTTGTTGAAATCTTATTATATATATTTATTCAGATTTATTTTTTGTTTGACTGTAACTGAGACTTAGGTTGGGAAAAAAATTCCCGCATCTATTTTTAGCTGGTGATGCAGATGCAGTCAATTTATTTAATAGTGAATCAGGGGTTTAGAATGACTTAAACATTTCCATTTGAATTTAATTTAATACATTGTAGAATAGACTGTTGCTTGGCAATTAGGAATGCCACTTTTTATGATAGACGGCACTAAAGGCTTTCCGCTAAATGAATATACTCCACAACGTGCGAGCCTAATTTCTATAGATTTACACACACTTGTTTTTTATGAGATTTAGTTTTTATTTGGTACTTAGATTTACTGAGTCAGTTTAGCAAAAATATTGCCTACGGTATTGGAAGTTGTTTTTTTCAAGTGATCCCTAGTGAATCTGCATCTAATTGCGTGTTAAAGAGGCAGTTTAGGGTTTGGAAAAATTAGATTTATAATGGTACATTATAATTGGTTTAACTGAAGCTAAATTATTCAAAATGGCAGTTACTCTTGGCAAACGCTGCGATCAATGCTGTGGAACTAGTTCACTTATTTGCTCCATATTTTCTGTTGCTATGGTTACGCTTTGGCGACATCATGTTTGAATATGATTGTTGTTACATACTTTTGGTACGTATGAGTATTAATAAAAAAAAAGTATTAAAATCAAATGATACTTGTCAATAAAAATTTATTCTCGGGTTGTCACAAGTTTATTTATTATACCTACGTTTAAATGTTGAGTCCTCCCATTCATCTTGAAGGGAAGGTGCAGGTGGGAAGCGTCACTTGTTGCCACAACTTGTTCAAGAGCACATAACTAGAAAAAAAATGTAATGACAATTACAAGAAAAAATTGCAATGAAGAAATTAAATTTTTAGTAATTGCACGCACTCGGGGGGGGGGGGGGTTTGCACGAAAAAAAAATAATAATTCGTAAAAAGGTTTGTGCGATGTGATGGATTCTGTGTTGCCATGACAACCGCGTCGCATCTAGTGGGATAAAAGAGCATTGTGCAGGGAACACGTGCACCAGAGACGACATTCGATTGGCAGAATTGAGCAAGCTAGGCGGTCGTAAACAGGAGGGAAAGATGCTGCCTCTGTTTTGATCTCTGAACATTGGGTCAATCACAATGATCGAGAGTGATTTTTCTTGGACATGAATTTACCATTCGGTTATTTAACATATCCATGGCATAAGGGAGTGAGAAAACACAGTGAGGTAGAAATTACTCGTTGTTTTGCTTGTGTATACATTTATTAAATTCCATCTAAATGTCAAAGCGCATGTAATTTTAATGACATGTTTGTAATTGGAAAAATTTCTACGAGACTTGTCGTGAAATCAATTTATTTAAGCGGTAAAAAATAACCCAATTGATTTTGTAGAGTAAATAATGGAAAAAATCCAATGTCAGGACTTAGAAATCGTGCCTAAAAATAGCTAAGTTGTTTGTTTATCTTTCTTAATTGTTTTTCTTTAGAGTCCGGCTGCCTTGCATCATAAAGAACCCACTTCCAAATATCACCGAGGATCGGTTGCTTCTCATGTAAGCAGTACCGGAAAGCCACCCGCGGGGGTTAGGAGTACAAGGAACTCCATAACAACTACTACAGAGGTAGGTTTAAATTTAAAATGAAATATATTGCCATATTGAACGAAGTTAGGAGCGTTGGAATTTTTTTTTATTTTTGTTTTTTATTATTTTTTTATTTCCTGGGTTGTGGCAACGTAAATTGGATATTGTTTTGATTGAATTTATTATCCCTTTAGATGGGAAATATCAGAGTTGAGACTGCGATGTTTATAAATTGACATTTTATTTCACATACTCTTTTTTGTGGAGAAGAGATTGAAATGTTTGACATATTTTGTGTTTGTAAAATGGGAATTTGCTATTACGCATGCAAGAAACATTTTAGATTTATCTTTGGCAATAATATTTTCCATTGCGCGTGTTTTTAAAGGGAAAGCAAACGTGTTTACTCCACGTTAAACATCAATTAAAAAACAAACTAGCGGAATATTTTTCCTTTTATTTTCTTTTAAAGCAATATTTATGCAGCAACGTTCGACTGATTTTCTTCGTTCACTTCCTCTAATGCGAAATTAGGTAAACTCGCGAATTGCTCCAATAATTCGTAGTAACACAATAGAGCAATAAACATAAACGCGAATAAACATTAAAAATTTCATAACGAACTTCCTTATCACCTTTTATTTAGCACACTTGATTTATATATTATTAAACTTTAGTATTACAGCAATAATTTATATATATATATATAAGCTTAGATATTGTTTATTATGTTTTCAGAAGACTGTGACTTCTCTGCCAAATATCGGGGCCATGAAATTTTTATCTCTTTCTCGCAACAACCTCAATCAGGACAATTTAAAGGATGTGGGTTCTGGAGTTGGGTACAGCGCAAGTTTCCCAAGTCTTAGCAACAATTACAGCAACCACAGCAGTAGCAATAACAACAACAACATTCGCTCGTTAAATGATAGTAGTGGGACCAACAGCCCTCTTCTACAAAAAGGACAAGTGAACATCAAATCTGCTGCGAGACAGGATCCGTATGGTCGTCGTCTACCACTTTTACCGTCAGGTAAATGGTTTTAAATATTAAAAAAAAAACGATTGCCCAGAATCTTTTATTTAATTACTCCTATTCAGCTTGAAATTTGAATGAGTGTCGGGGGAAAAAATTGATTACTTTGAATCAATTTTTAATTTTCTGTTCGAATAACATCTCGACTGGGGAATGTTGAATTCTGATTCCCGTAATACAGTTTAGAAAGATTTATAGCTGATGAATTGGAAAATAAATCTAAATTATTATGTTCTTTTTTGTATTTTATTTACGATATTGCATTTCAATTTTTTTTTTTAAATTGTCAGTTGCTATAAAATTAAAAACGAATTTGAGTATAATTAATGTAGATTAATGGTTTTGAATTTCTAGAAGCACTCAAGTATTACAGTTCGAGTTTAACTGAATACGAGAAAAAGGAAATCGAACAATACCCAGAAGCATGGTATTTGGGTCTAGATGCCAAAAAAATTGAGGGGGAAGAAGGTGCCCCTCAAAATTGTGCATATGATGACGAAAACGGATCTTATAATAAGGTAATTTAAGAATGTCTGTATTGGTATTTATTTTAATTGCTCATTTACGGATATTTTTCAGGTTCTTCATGACCATATTTCATATAGATATGAAATTTTAGAAGTAGTTGGTAAAGGTTCATTCGGTCAGGTGATCCGCGCTCTGGATCATAAAACCAATCATCAAGTTGCAATAAAAATAATCAGAAATAAGAAAAGGTAGGCGTGTAATGTAAAGTTTTAAACATGAATAAAATTATTCAAAAGGAAATTTCTATTTTTGGATTAGGTTTCACCATCAAGCTTTGATTGAAGTGAAGATTTTAGATCATCTTCGCAAACGAGATAAAGATTGTTATCACAACGTTATTCAAATGTTGGATTACTTCTATTTTCGAAACCATCTGTGCATTTCGTTTGAACTCATGGGGTAGATGTATATATTTTCTATATTCTAACATAGCTCGTGTGTAAACCGTGAGATTAAGTCATTCTAAACAATTTGTTTGATCATGACACACTATAGTTTTGTTGTAATTGGGATCTCCATTCTTTCTCGTATTGACCCTACCATTTTTCCACCCGGGGACAACAAAAGAAACATAAGCAGGAAACATTAAAACTTAAGCCCTTAAAGAAGCAATCGGAAGCATTAGAAGTTTTCTCTTACTGTGTAGCCATATTAGATAATTAAACAAACCATCAGGTTTTCCCAGGGGTTGCTGTAATAATATAAGACTTGAATGTTATGTCCTGAATTATGCACAAGTATTTGTACTGGTCCACAGAATAAGACAGAATAAATTAAAGTTTAGATTTTGCTCTGTTTTGTAATTTGAAATGCATAAACTAATTTGGGGAAAATATTGTTTATTTTCAGAGTGAATCTTTATGAACTGATCAAGAAAAATAATTACCAAGGATTCAGTCCCACACTCATCAGACGATTTGCTTATTCCATTGTCCAATGTCTTCGTTTGTTGCAGAAAGAAAACATTATTCATTGTGATCTCAAACCAGTAATGAATAAATCGCTTCTTAAATCAACACGACACGATTTATACCTACTTTTATTTCTAGGAAAACATTTTATTAAAACAACGAGGTAGCAGTGCAATTAAAGTGATTGATTTTGGTAGTTCCTGTTACACTCACCAAAGAGTTTACACCTATATACAGTCAAGATTTTATCGATCTCCCGAGGTAAATAATCTGAGCTTGTGTCAAAGATGTTCAAAAATTTAATGTTCAATCTGCTTTTAGGTGATCTTAGGTATGCCGTACGGTGTTTCTATTGACATGTGGAGTTTGGGTTGCATTTTGGCCGAACTTCATACTGGATATCCAATTTTTCCTGGCGAGAATGAAGTGGAGCAATTGGCTTGCATAATGGAAGTATTGGGACCACCACCTGACAATGTTCTGGAACTGGCTTCCAGAAGACGACTATTCTTTGGTGCGTGGATTGTACCGATTTAATTATTACCTTACGAAGTACTGAGGAGAGCATTTTTAACAGATTCCAAAGGCAATCCACGTTGCATTACAAATAGTAAAGGCAAAAAGCGGCGCCCTGGATCCAAAGATTTGGCAACTGCACTCAAATGCAGCGACACCCTTTTTGTCAATTTTATTGCCAGATGTTTGGAGTAAGTTTTGAATGATTTGGCTTTTAACGGTGAACAGGATATTAAAGTTTGTAATTTGTTAATTAGATGGGATTCGGAATTACGCTTGACATCCGAAGAAGCCTTGCATCATGAATGGGTGGCAGGACAAAGGTCCATTTCAAAACACACTGCCATGGTTTCTAATCGCGCCAAGCCATTAATTGAAGAATCAGGTTCGATCGACATTTCTGCCAATTGTTTTACTTTTGATTTACTAATGAAATATATATTTTTTTTGTGCTCAGAAAATAACTACGCAAAACAGTACAAAACAGCAAAAATAGGAGCGTACAAAGATCGAGCTAATGGTGTGGACGATTCGGTTAAAAAGACAGGTAGGTGCCATTGAATTACAATAATTATTAACCTAAATTTGATGAATTTACTCTATATTTATTATTGTAAATTTCTTTCTTTTAGGTCACAGTGCTAATAAGCTGGAAATCACTGATCTGACAACTTCTGATGTCACGTTAGATGATTCTGGCACGTTTTTGCCCCCAATTCTGTAAGATTTAATATTTTAAAGGAAGCGGGGGCTGTTTGTTGTAGTCAATATTAAGAATGACAATGTTGTAGGGTTAAACTAGTAGACGAAGGATTTTATTTGGGTATAGAACAGAAAGAATTATACATAAATCTTAAATGTTTTTATTTAATAATAATAATAATAACACTGTAATATTAATTATTGTTTTTAAAATTTTTTAACTTTAAAAATTATTAGGTTGAAAAAAAGAAATGTAAACGACAATTTTGATAAAAATTGTGTTTTACACAATCAGTGCACTACTTTGAAAAGATTTTAAATTGCAATTGTATTTAACAAAGTTTAAAAGAAACGAACGAAGTACTTGCATTTATTTTGGGGGAAAGAAAACTTTGCAGTGATTTGGACTGTTCCGGTTTCAGTGTCAGTTTTTAGGTCAGATTGCTTATTTTTTTAAACAGTTGTTTAGGATTGTGTTATTTTGTAAGTTTTTGTCTCTTTTATACAAGTTTTATTTCAATTTTTATTTTGTTAAGTGGTTGAATGCTATTGCCATTTCGTTATCGTTATCGTAGTGTTTGGTAAAAATTACTAGAAAACTTTTTATTTGACTTTTTAATCTTTGTTTTTATCTTTTAATTAGTTGAGTGGGCAGCTTAATAATAATTATTATCGTCTCAGTTTATGATGTGATGACAACATTTGTTTTTATTGTGATTCAGGTACATTTTTAGTAACTTAATTCTAAGATAACTTTTACTATGTCCTGTTGTGTTGTGCTAATATTGTTAAATTTAATGTTGATTATTTTTATTAATGCACACATTGCAGATCACTCTTATCTTTACCATGTTTTTAATTATTTAGTAGCAATGACGAGAATGCACAATCTCTGAACGATTTTTCATTCACTGTAATCTTTGTGCTTAAATAACCGTTAAAAAAAATACAGTATAAATATTTTCTAGTTTTATTAGTGATAATTTGTTTTAGTCAATATATTGTAGATATGTATGTAAAATTGGTCATATCAAGCAATATTTTTCAATTGTCAATTCCACTTGCAATTATTTTTGTAAACCCTGAACAGAGAAAAGGACAGCCATCACTGTATGTATTGCAAGCTTTAGCTTGTCACTGCCCATGCATTTGAAGTTACACTTGTAATGAAAAGAAAAAAATATAATAACGTTATATGTAAAATGTTTAAAAAAAAAAAGTAAAACCAAAATGTTGTATATAGAAAAAAATAACACTCACTTTTTAAAAAAAAAATTGTTTGTTCACACAGTTTTGGGATGCAGTTGTTGTGTAGAACTGTTAAAGTTTGATGTTAATGTAAATATTTTGAAGTGCACGGCTTCGTTCAGGCTTACGTATTTGCAGATGGAAGAAATGAGGGACACTTAGCTCTCCATCTTGAAGTCATACAAAAAAAAACCTCATTTTGAATCGTGGATTAATTTAATGTATGTTTTGTTTAATTTGAATTGGTTTTTCTTAGGCTTATTTAAAAAATTCTTCTCTCGTAAGATGGGAGCGAAGAGTTTCTTATTCGTTACGTGAGTTGTTGTTGACAGATTATAATCGCACATCACTGCTTGTAATATTACAACTGCATTTAAAAGTTGACAGGTAAACAATTGTTGATCTATGGAAAAGTTCGTAGACAATAAATTAACGTTTACATAAAATGCGTCTAATTATTTTGCCTATCACAACAAGGTCGCTTATTTAGTGTCTTCCACTCTAACTCCTCTAGCCAATCTCTCTCCCCAACTGCTCACGCGAGGGGAGACTTGGCGAAAGCTTCACTCAGATATAACTAACTTAATGAAACTCAACTGTCGAAAAAAGTGCAGTCAAAAAGTATCCAGATGAAAAGATTATTGATGGAGAGAAATTAGGTCAGAAAGATTCCATCCTATCAAAGCACACAGACACAGCTTTCTCTTTGGTGGAGCACTCACCCCACAGAGTGCAACTCTTCCCAGAATCCCCTTCTGCCACCCTCTGTAAGGTAAATTCCTCTTTTCAATACTACATGAGCTCATTTTTTAAATAAAAAGATTGCGTTTTCAGACTGCTACGTCCTTTTTGCGTGCACATTTCTTCGATTAGAAGAATCCAGATCGGAAACATACTGTTTGACGGGTGTCTCATCACCATGGCAGCTAACGGGAAGCGAATGAGTTTATTTCCCTTTGTCTTCTTGCTCTTGACTCATGTCATTGCTCTAGAGCAAGGTATGTGTGTGTGTTATGACGTCATGGAACAGCACGTGACTTGGCTTGTCAGTTCTTTATAATTTTGTTAGTAATAAACTAATATGAACAAAAATTGGAAAAAAAAGAAATTGAAAATTAAATTTTAAGAAAATTTCAACTTTTAAAAATGTCAGAATTTTAATTTTTTTAATAGATTAATTGAATATGCATTAATATTTCTATTGTTCTTATTTTCCCCTCCCTCAGACCTCAATTTCAGCACTGACTTTCCCTTGGAATTTGTTTTCTCAAATTCGACTGGAGGAAAACTTCACTGCATGGCTACTGGAGACTCACAACCTAACATCACTTGGATTTTGGCTGATGGCACGCCTTTAGTCCGTGTTTCCAGATTACGCGATTCCAAACCGGACGGTACTCTCGTTTTCTCACCATTTGCAGCTGAAGATTATCGGCAAGATGTTCATGGAGTTTCTTACAAATGTGCAGCAACTAACAACTTCGGCACCATTGTCTCTAATGAGATAAAAATTAGAGGAGGTATACAAAAATGATAATTCTTCGATCGTATTTTACAAATAAAGATGACACACAAGTAACTTCATTTTCCAGTCGTCAATCAAGCCTTCGACGTGCACGTCTATGATGTTTACGCCATTAAAGGAAACACTGCTGTTATGCGCTGCCACATTCCTAAATTTTTACAACGTTATGTAAATGTCACTGCTTGGATAAAAGATTCGGTCGTTTCAATCACGTCGTCTAATCACGATTCCAGTAATTCATTTCCACGAGTTAGGAGTTAGAATTGATTTTCCCCCTTCTTACAACAGATTCAAAATACGTTTTGTTGCCATCTGGAGAATTGATTATCAAAGACGTAGACTCGGGTGACGCTCAAACTACCTATCGCTGCCAAGTAACACATCGCTTAACGGGTGAAACAAAAGTTAGTAGCAATCCTGGACGCTTAATTGTAACCGGTACGCACAGTGAAAAGTTTAAAGTGAAAATATATCTATCAATTCTTTGATCATTCCTTCAGAATCCGAGGGAAAAGTTCCACCAAAGGTGGTTTTTCATCAAGCCGATATCACGGTTCAGAAACATGAAAATGTTATGCTGCCCTGCATAGCAAATGGACATCCACCACCTACTTATTTGTAACCAAAATGATTTATTGTAAACACTTATTAATTTCAAACATGTTTTTGTGCTATTATAATGCAGGTGGTCTTTGCAAAGTGATTCTGGTAAACCTGAAACTATTATACCAAATCAAAACATTAGAGCTGTGTCTGGATTGTTGTTTATTGAAAATGTGGACGAATCTAACAGTGGTACATACGTTTGTACTGCTACTAATGAATTAAAAAGTGATAAAATAATCACTCAGTTGACTGTAACAGGTTTGTATAACTGTTTTTTATACTGTATATTAATAATTGTATAACTGCTATTGAATCTTTATTCTAGGACCGCTAAAAGCAGTATTAAATCCTTCTCACGCAACAGTTGATTCAAATCAAGCACTTTCGATTAAATGCGACATTAGAGGATCACCTATTGAGAATATTCTGTGGTTGAAAGACGGCACTAAATTGCCTGATCAAGGATTGATTCACACCAGTAATGATACCGTGTTTATTTCTAAAATGTCGTTGGAGTTATCAGGAATTTATCAATGTTTTGTGCGCAATCAGTTTTACACATCATTTGCATCTGCCATTATAAAATTAGGCGGTAAAAACTTCAATTCTTTTTTCTTGCAGTGTTTTAGCTCATTTGTTTTCTTCCTGAATGATTATAGATACTATGCCAGTCATTATTGAAGGATTTAAAGCACAAGTTCTTAATTCTGGAGAAAAATTACTGCTGAAATGCATTGCCAAAGGAAACCCAAAACCTGAATTGCATTGGACTTTGGATAATTTAGAAGTAAAGCAATCACTCCGACATCACATTAATAGTCGTTCAATAGCAGAAAACCAAATTGTCGGTACTTTGAGAATTTCTGCCGCACAAGTTGAGGATGGGGGAATTTATAGGTGCGTTGCAAAAACTAAAAAAGGAACAGTTTTCCACGGAGCAAGAATAGACGTTTATGGTATTATCTTTTCACATTGACTTTGTTTGTGTTAACCTCCAATTGACTATTGTTATTAAAGGTAAACTAGGTACAAGACCAGGTGTTAAATACCAAGGAACAGAAGATGGCACTGTGCAAATTACTTGTCCAGTTTACGGATATCCTATTAATAATATTCAGTGGAAAAAGAGTAGATAATTTGTTTGCTAAGAATTGAATTGACTAATGTAATGACAATTACAACTTTTCCAGATGGAAGAATTTTACCTCAACACATGCGTCATTCTCTACACGCAAATGGAACTTTAGAAATTAAAAACATTCAACGTAGCAGCGACAGTGGGAAATACTTATGTTCTGTAATTGGAAATAACGAAGAAGTTGTGTCAGGCGAAGTTGAATTAATAATCATGGGTATAATTATTATTCGCCATTGAAATTTATATTTAAAGAAAAAAGAAGGAAAAAATACCTATCGTAAAAGTAGTACCGTATTCTAAATAACTTTTGTTGGCTTCTAGTTCCTCCAAAACTAAGTCCTTTTGCTTTTCAAGACGAATTAATACGTGAAGGAGCTCGAGCCCGAATTCAATGTGTCGTTAGAGAAGGAGAAAGTCCTATAAAAATTTCTTGGTTTAAAGATGGACAAAGTCTTACTCAAGGATATGGAGTAGTACTTCACGATTTAGATGAATTCTCCAGTATCCTAATGATCAGTTCCATTAGCCCTCGCCACAATGGCAACTATACTTGCGTGGCTACAAATCAAGCCGGCACTGCTCAACATACAGCTTCACTTTTCGTCAATGGTAATTAAATAAATTAAATTTTCCTGTTTACTTTCAGTTCCCCCCAAAATTCTGCCCTTCAACTTTCAAGACGATCAGTTTTTCAAGGGCATGCGAGCACATATAGTTTGTGCTGTGAGCCAGGGAGACTTGCCTATCACCTTTGACTGGCTTAAAGATGGCCAGCCAATTTCTCTTGCAATGGGAATAAATAGTCGAACTTACGATAGCCATGCTAATTCGTTAACAATTCAGAGTGTTTCATCCGCACACACTGGCAACTACACTTGCGTCGCCAGTAATCCAGCTGCCACTGCCTCTCATACGGCACAGCTACTTGTCCATGGTATGACAGCTTTAATTTATTTAATGTCAATGTTAAATAATGAACTGCAAAAAATTAACACCAGATCACTTCATCAGTTTTCAAGATAGAAATGACTTTAAATTGGATTTTAAAATAAATACCTAACCAGCACTAATAACGTATTAGTTGTGGCTCTTAATGGTATGCACAACAGTGTTGTGACTGTAAGCATCCATGGAAATCTTCACGTGCAAACGTTAATGCATTATTTTTTTTATGTTACCGGTAGATTGATTTTTAGGATTCTGGAGAATTGCTTAAAAATTGTGTCAAAGCGGAATTTTATTTTGGTTTTATATTTGTACCATAATGTTTTAGTAAACGATTTAACAATAGCAAATCATTTGGTTCGCAGTTGCTCCGAAGATCACTCAGTTTTCGTTTCCTAAAAACGTTGTTGAAGGAAAAAGTTTCGTTCGTGTATCGTGTGTTGTACATCAAGGAGATCTGCCAATAACTTTTCAATGGCTTAAAAATGGCGCTGCCATAACTTCTAGAGAAAATCTATCATTTCGCGTAATTGATGATTATTCAAGCATTTTGACAATAGAACACATTGAAAAGGAGCATGCTGGCAACTACACTTGTGTAGCGAGTAATTCTGCAGCAACTGTCAGCCACACTTCGCAGCTTTTTGTACATGGTAAATAATTTAACAGAAATTCAATTCTATTTGTGCTTTCAGTCCCTCCCAAAGTGGTACCATTCACATTCCAAGACCATTCTATATCAGAGGGTGTGTTAGTTCGAGTTTCTTGTATTGTCAGTCGAGGGGATTTGCCATTGACTATTTCATGGCTAAAAGATGACCAAGTTTTAACTTCCAAAGCCGCTGTTTCAATTCGTGCATTTGATGAGTACTCTAGCGTACTCTCTATTGATCCAGTCGAATACGGTCATTCTGGAAACTATACTTGTATTGCTAGAAATCATGCTGGCATTTCGACTCATTCAGCTAAATTAATTATCCAGGGTAAATGAAAATGAAATGCTTGTTTCTTTTTTTTTTATATCTTGTCAGAAGATTTTTTTTATTTTCTAAAATGTCTTAATTTTTAGATGTATTTTATGTTAATACGTATCACACACAAACTTTATAAATGTTTGTTTTTCTTCTTGTTTTTGTAATTTCAGTGCCATTACGTTGGGTTACAGAGCCTGAGGATACACTTACTAAAGCAGGAGAGAAGATATCATTACACTGTGCGGCTGAAGGATTTCCAACGCCTTTTATTACTTGGAAAAGAACTTCAAGTATAAATTAGTTGACAGACACACACAATATGAGTTGACATTATTTATTTTCACAGGCCACTACAATATCCACGAACACTCTGAATTAGTTGTCGACGATGATAACATTCGAATTTTTGCTAACGGAACAATGGTGTTTGAAAGCATTCAAAGTTCGGATGAAGGACTTTATATTTGTGTGGCTAACAACGTACAAAACACAATAAGTCAAGTTGCTTCTGTTAAAGTTCTAGGTAAATTATACCAATATGAGACTTTCTTTCAATGTGCAATGAAATGTACGAGTAATAACTCTTTCAGCTGGTCCTCAATTTACTAAATCAAATGTTGAAATTCGTGTGAAAAAGGGAGAAGGAGTTGAAATTCCTTGTGAAGCTTTAGGTAACTGGCCCATTTCTTATCAGTGGTTTGTAAATAATAAACAAATTGATGCCAGCAATACAAGGTAACTGACAAAACCTTTGAAACACTTTAAACTGTTTAAACTGTTCCTCTGTTTGGTACTTAATAGATACAAAATTGAAGAAAAGCAAAATAAAACAAAATTGTTTAGCACATCGTACTTGCGCATTGATTGGGTAGACAGAAAAGACTCAACTGAATTTACCTGTTTTGCTAAGAATGATATTGGTGAAAGCAAACAATCTATTAATTTACTAGTTCAAGGTAAAGATTGAATTATTTCTCAATACCCTGTGTAATTTAATATACAAGAAGCTGTATTATTTAATTTCAGAAAATCCTGACATTCCGATAATTGACAGTCCTATCAAGACTTCAAATCAAACAGTGGAACTTGCATGGAAACTTCCTTACAACGGAAATAGTGATATTACTCGCTACATAATTCAATATAAACAAAATACTGGTAATAATTATTTTCTTTTAAATATTAGAAACTTCAAAAATGTACTTATTTTGATCTCCCAGAAAGATGGAATGATACAGTTAAGACCATTACCACAAATGGCCCAACGACAACAATAAAAATTGCAAAGTTAAGTCCTGCAACTACTTACAACTTCAGATTGATGGCAGAAAATGAGATAGGCAATGGAAGTTTTAGTCACTCAGTATCTGTGAAAACTGAAGAAACGGGTATGGTCTTGGAATATAACTTTCTATACACTCTCAATACTGTTAACATCTCGTAAATCAAGTTCCTAGTGGGCCCCCAGAAAATGTTGATGTCGAATCCCTTGACGCCAATACTTTGCGTATCACTTGGAAGGTGAAGCATTTATTTCTGTTTCTATAAAACCATCAATCACATTTAATTGCAGCCGCCTAAGAAAAACCTTTGGAATGGTTCTATTCGTGGGTACAACATTGGATATAAAATTCACGACTCGTCCGATAAGTACACGTTTACAATGCTGGAAGTGCCGGATGATTACACGGAAGAACTTATATATCAGTTGACTGATTTGCAAATGTTTACTCAATATGATGTGATTGTACAAGCTTTTAACACAAAAGGCGAAGGTCCAAAATCAGAGATCGTCTTGGCAATGACTTCTGAAGATGGTAAGTAGCGTCACACTAAAAACACAATAAAATAACACGTATTTACAACTGTGTAATTCTTAATAAGTACCATCAAGTGCTCCTGAAGATATTCGCTGTTCATCCTTGTCTTCAAGAAGTATCTACGTTTTGTGGCAAACTCCACCAACAGACACTATAAATGGAATTCTTCGGGGATATAAAGTTGTCTACAAGCCCGTAGACGAATGGTATGGTGAGTAAATGCTTGAAAATATTGTTTCAATGAGAATACCAATTTCAATTTGTTGCTTTAGACGCCTTAATGCAATCAAAAGTTTCCGAAACATCCAAAATTACCATCAGCAATTTGGAAGTGAACACTAACTATAGTATTCAAGTGTTAGCATTTACGAAAATGGGTGATGGAGTTAAAAGTACACCAATATATTGCAAGACTCATGAAGATGGTATGTAAGAAAGTAAATTTATAAATAAATTGACATCAAATTGACAGTTATTATTAGTTCCCGAACCTCCAGAATCAATTAAAGTTCTTCCCTCGTCATCCGATTCTGTTGTGGTGGCATGGAAACCACCACATCGATCAAATGGAGCTCTAACAAAGTACAACATTTATTACAAGCCCATAGAAGATGAAAAACAGGTTTTAAAGATGACATTTCCAGAAGTACAGCTCATTTTTAATTGTTTCCTAAATTCATTCCAATCGTTGCAGATTGATATGCAAGCTCAAAATACTCAAGAACTGCAACGAGATGCAAATATTCACCACTCACCTACCAGTACTCAATTTATTGAACTGAAAGGACTTAAAAAGAACAAAAAATATGCCTTTTGGGTAACTGCAACATCAGCAATAGGAGAAAGTTCTGGCTCTACAGTCGTAGCGCAAACAGTTGCAGACTCAATTGGTATAATTACAATTAAAAAATTGTCTAACCGTTTTAAAACAGAATATCATGTTATATAGCGTAGTTGCAGCTAAATCTGCATCTTTTGACAATATAATCAAATCACCCTATCAAGAAGATATTGTACTTCCTTGTTTAGCCGTTGGAGTCCCATCACCTAATAGAAAATGGAGTCTTGGGTAACATAATTTGTCACAATTAACAAGTTGTTCATTGTCTTTTATTTGCGCAGCGGGCAATTGCTCAAAGAAAGCAATCGTATTAAAATCACAACAGATGGATCTGTTGTAATCAATAAAATTTCAAATGAAGATTCTGGTAATTATACGTGTGCGGTGTACAATGAGCACGGACGGGATGAAGTTAGCTATATGGTTGCTGTCCTAGGTCAGCATTCTAATAATTTTTGCCCAGTATGAATCTTAATCAATTGTTGTTTGCTATTTGCAGTTCCGCCATCTGCACCAATTGTGGACATTGTGTCTAAAACGCGATCCTCAATTAAACTGCAATGGAAAGCTGGACTCACAGGTGGAGAATCAATTCGAGGTACGTACTTCTTATTCATATAAATAGGAGTGGACGGAGATGGTCAACATATTAAAATTATACTGCAGGTTATTTGTTGCATTATAAAGAAGACAATGGCGTATGGCAAACAGAAGAAGTTAGACTCGATCATGTCTTGCATACTTTGGAAAATCTTGCCTGTGGCACAACCTACCAATTGTATATGGAATCGTTTAACAACATTGGAACTAGTTCACCATCAAATACCATTACAGTTACAACGGAGGGAACAGGTGTTTTAATAGTGTGCAATTTCCTTTCAAGAAAAAAAAATAAAATTTTGACTTTTTACCATTCTTTTGAATCAGATGTCAGTCCCCCATCCAAAGAGCAAATTATTCGCGAAGGTTCTACGTTTGTTACAGTTCATTTAGAAACTTGGCCATCAACTGGCTGTCCCGTGGCTAGCTTTTCTGCAGAGTACAAAGCTGTATCTAGTAGAGAATGGACTGTAGCAGGATCAAATATTCGTGCCACGCAGCAGAAATTGGTCATTTCTGGCCTGAAACCGGCATCGTGGTACACATTAAGACTTACGGCAGAAGCCAATAGCAAAGCAACAGTAGCAGAGTATAGATTTGCTACCCACACCACAACAGGAGGTGAAAAATAAAGAAATTTAATCCATAAAATGAGACTAATTATTTTTTTTGTAGCAACTTTGGCTCCGGACACGTTTGAAAAAACTCTTTCACCAGTTTACATTTTCCATTTGGATCCAGTGGTTTTTATACCATCAGTTTCATTGCTCATTGTCGTTATCGTGGCTTCTGTCGTGATTTGCTTTTATTTTAAAAGGCGAGGTGGAAGTGTTGGAACTCCGTCTGGTATTCATTTGAACGTTTTGAATATAAATTCAGTGAATTAACCCAGTCTCTTAGATATTTCCGATACGACGACAAATACTGGCATGAATACATGGATTCGTCATTCTCACACCTTGTCAAGAGGACATGCTGGTCATTCAGGACACGCCACTCTTTCCAGAAGATGCACAGGTTAAAAGTCATCATTACTTGCTGTGAGAAAATTTTATGCCATCAAAAATTTTGCTTCACTTACAGATCCATCACCATACGCAACTTCTCACCTTACTGATCCCTTTCATCCAAATCATGGAAAAATTAGATCAGGTAATTTTTTTCTTCTGATGTTTGCTGCTGAGTATTGAAAATGTACAATATATTTTAAATAGGTGCTTCTATTCCACTGTTCCACGATTCATTTCAACAATCTGCTTGGTAATACACCCTATTTAAATATACAATTTCACTCAATCCGTGTTTAAATTATTATATTTACTCTGCAACAGTCCACGCCAAAATAATGACCTTCCTTGTGAAACGAAATTCATTTTTCCAATGAATCCAAATTTTGAACAAGGACCCAACACTCACCTAGAATCAGACGACTACGACTCTCTTCCAATAAGTAAAACCGAAATAAATATTGATGTGGATGAAAATATTAACCCGTCTTCTTTTATTTTAGGCCACATGCTTCACCATGCTAACCAAAAAAATTAACCGAAATGGATACCGTCCTTGGATTTGAACACTCAAATTTTCTGCCCTTTTACATTTTTATTACAACTTAAAATCTAGTGTTGTAGTTAATTAGTACCTATTTAACAAACTCAAGCTAACCTTTTTATATATATGTATAACAGGAATTAATATTAATAATCATTGAATTACAATAGCTTCAATGTATCTAGATAGTTTTTTTAATTATAATATTAATACATCTTTAATGTAATTACCACGTGTGGTATTGTTGTTTTTCACTTTTACTAATTTGTAAATGATAATAAAATAGTTAGAATTGCATTATCATGTATTATCATATTTTTTCTTCTTTTTTCAAAATAAACATTCACAATAGCACCCGCAGATCAATGAACTGGGTGCTGCCCTTCCCAGAATTCCAAGAGTGGACCCTCTAAGGAGGATGAGTTAGGGGTGAGATTTTATGTGCATTCAACTGGAGGTTATTCTTCAGCCAGATCATTACATATATTTTCAAAATGGTTTATTAATGTAATTTGATACCAAGTAATGATCGCATCAAGTTGAGATACCATGAAGTCGTATCAAAGGCAGCCGATCTGGCTGCTCTTTGTTCAGCTCTGGCTTCTCACTCTGTCTTCCACAACTGAGCAAGGTAATGTAATGTGACGTCAGAATTGCATTCAGTGTCACGTGTTATCGGGTTACTCATCAGTTCCAATATTTACACAGATACATTTTTAACAAAACAATTCTCCCCCCTCCACCATATGTCTGAGTCACGATCGAAAAAAAACTCTCTCCGCCATCCTCTTCCTCATTTTGAAATAAACAAAATAAAAATTTATTTTTAAACATAAAATTGGATTTTAGTGTTTTGAGCAGTAAAGCCCCACATTTGAAACAATTATCGTGTAATCTCGGCGTTTTTTCGTTTAATTTTAGTGCCTAAATTTACTACATCATTCCCTCGGTATTATGATTTCTCCAACGCAACTGGTGGGAAGCTTTCCTGCACAGCTAATGGACAACCTAAACCCAATATCATGTGGCTCATGGTGGACGGTTCTCCAGTGACTCATGTACCCCGACTGCGACAAGTGATGCCTGACGGCACACTTCTATTTCCCCAATTTGGTCCCGATGATTACAGGCAGGACGTTCACGGGGTTTCGTATAGGTGTGCTGCAACAAACTCGTTAGGATCGATTGTGTCTAATGAGATTAAAGTGAGGGGAGGTATGAATCATATTCACGTTTTACTGCGACATCAACAGCTTTTGGAATTAATGTTTAATATTTTATTATTGTTATTATTGCAGTTGTTAATCAAGCATTTGATGTGCATGTTTACGACGTGTTTGCAATGAAAGGAGACACTGCAGCCATGCGTTGTCACATTCCCAAATTCCTATCATCTTATGTCAACGTATCAGCTTGGATCAAAGACTCCGTGGTTTCTATTACATCATCAGATATGAATTCCAGTAATACCCTCAATTTAAATCGATAAATTCGATATTCAACTTGCGCAGATGACAATAAACTATTGCTGTTGCGCAGTTCACAGATTTCACGGCTTGATGTTTTATTTTGTTTACAGATTCGAAGTATATTCTTTTACCAAGTGGTGAACTCATTATTAGGGATGTGGATGCCAATGATGCACTTACAACATATCGCTGTCAAGTATTTAATCGTTTAACGGGTGAATTGAAAAGCAATTCGAACCCAGGTCGCTTGATTGTGACAGGTAAGGCTTAAGTGGTATACTCATGTTAAATTCAATAGATAATTTGTATTTTTTTTTATAGAAAGTCAGGGCAAAGTGCCGCCTAAGATTATCTTCAGTAATTCAAATGTCATGGTTATGAAAAACGAAAAAGCGTTTTTATCTTGTGTGGCGAATGGACATCCACCGCCACACTACACGTAATTATTAAAACAAACTGTTAAATATTTTTTTCATTTCTGCTCTTTCCATGAATTCTATCGTTTTCTATAATTTTACAGTTGGTCCAAACAAACAGCTTATGGAAAATTTAAAGACATCCACGAAAACTACCGTGTTAACATTTTTTCGGGTGCTTTGGTGATCGAAGTCACTCAAGAGTCTGACAGTGGCACTTACATATGCACTGCCACGAATGAAGTCAACTCTAATAAGGCCATTATGCAATTAACTGTTTCTGGTAGGAGCCAAATGCTCTTAACAGATTTATTTATCATATTCTATTTATTTATTATTTCTTCTAGAACCTCTAAGTGCAGTTATGAACCCATCAGAAGCAACTGTAGATGCGAATCAAGCTTTTACCCTAAATTGCAAAGTTAGTGGCACTCCCGTACATAGCATCACGTGGTTAAAAGACGGAAAAGGGCTTCCAAAAAACGACATTTTTCAAATGAACAACGAAAGCATTCACATTTCGAAAATGTCCATAGAACTTGCTGGTATATATCAATGTTTTGCATCAAATGAGCAACATTCAACTTTTGATAGTGCTCTTATAAAGTTAGGAGGTATTTTTTCTTTCTTTCTAAATTTGCAAAACCATTTCATCAATACGACTTTGTCTTAGATACAATACCAATTATCATAAAGGGTTTCGAGGAACAAATTTTTTACCCTGGAAATAGCATGTTATTAGAATGTACTGCCCAAGGAAATCCCATTCCAAAAATTCACTGGTCATTAGACAATTTGGACGTAGCCACACATGGACGCCTCTTTATCAACATGAAAATTGATGGCAACGATAAAGTAGTTAGTACTTTGAGAATACACGGTTTGAGAGTGGAAGATGGTGGAATCTACAGATGCATCGCTAAAACAAACAAAGGATACGTCGAACATTCTTCCCGGATTAAAGTCAATGGTAAATCAAATATTAGTCAAACACACAAAAATTAAAACTGTCTGTGTTACGATTCCAAACAGGAAAGCTAGGCACTCGTCCCAATGTAAAGTACCAAGCAATTGAAGGTGGATTGGTACAAGTGGACTGTCCAGTTTACGGCCATCCCATCAAAAAGATACAATGGGAAAAAGGTAACAAGAAATATCCCTAAAACAATTTAAAAAATAATGCAATTGAAATTGAAATAATATTGCAGATGGACAGTCGTTGCCTTTCGACATCCGTCACTCAAATCCAACAAACGGCTCCTTACTAATCAGGAACGTAAAACGCCACAGCGATAAAGGAAAATACGTTTGTATTGCAACAGGAGAAAATAAAGAGAAAGTCAAAGGCGCAATCGAACTTTCAGTCGTCGGTATAACAATTTAATGCACTTCTACAATTCCTTTCCTCTAATAACTGTCAGAAGTCGACTTATATTGTTCGCATTTATTAATGGTTGTATTGGATTTTGCAGTTCCTCCCAAAATTAGCCCATTTTCATTTCAAGACGAATCAATCCGAGAAGGAGCGCGCGCCAGGATCCAGTGTGTTGTGCGAGAAGGAGATAACCCATTAAAAATTACTTGGTTTAAAGATGGTCATTCTGTGGCCAAAGGCTCGGACATCAATATCCACGACCTGGACGAATTCTCTAGTATCTTAATGATTAGTTCCATTAGCCCGCGCCACAATGGCAATTACACGTGTGAAGCGTCGAATCCAGCTGGCACAGCTCGTCACACGACATCTCTCTTCATTAATGGTAATTAGATTTTCTGGTTTACTTACAGTGCCCCCCAAAATCTTGCCTTTCAACTTTCAAGACGATCAGTTTTTCAAAGGCATGAGAGCGCACATCGTGTGTGCTGTGAGTCAGGGAGATTTGCCCATTAAGTTTGCTTGGTTAAAAGATGGCCAAATCATTTCTTCTGCATTGGGAATAAGCACTCGTAATTACGACGACCATTCCGATTCGCTAACTATTGAAAGCGTTTCTTCAAACCATACGGGCAACTATACTTGCATCGCAAGCAATCTTGCTGCTGAAGTCATCCACACGGCAGAACTTCTTGTTCATGGTATGCACGTGGGCTTCTTTGCCCACTTTTCTACTGTTGGCTCGAGCCAGTTTTCTGGGTACAATCAACACAGGATTTGACAAAATGAAACTGTTTAGTGTTTTTGCACATTGAAAACTATATTTTGCACATTCAAACGACTCATTGTGACAACATAATATTTTGCACACTCAAAACCCGAACCGGTCCTAATGTTGTGTAAAGTTTTCTTCTTTTTTTTTTATTTAGAACTCTGGAGATTTTTTGAAAAGTCAGAGCTGCTTTATTACGTGACATAACATAGAATTAGATACATAGAATAAAATATATAGAAATAGACTTAGAAAAAAAAGAAAAATAGAAATTTAGAAATAGTTCTAGAAAATATACGTTTTTTTTGTTTTTTCCCCCTTTTTTTTGGTAGATTAGTGTCAAATTTTTGTACACTAATTGAAATTTCGTACTGGGTTTACAGTTGCTCCGAAGATCAACCCATTTTCTTTTCCTGAGAATGTTTTTGAAGGTCGAAGTTTCATTCGAGTGTCCTGTGTCGTTTATCAAGGAGACCTTCCCATAAAATTTCACTGGCTGAAAAACAATGTGCCCTTACTATCTAAAGATAATTTATCAATTCGTATCATTGATGATTACTCCAGCATCCTTACAATCGAAAACATAGAAAAAGAACATGCTGGAAATTATACATGTGTAGCGAGCAATCCCGCAGCTTCTGTCAGCCATTCTTCTCACCTATCTATTCATGGTAATTCATTTTAAACACACTCAGTGTATTTTTAGTCCGTGTATCACGTAGTTAGTCGGTGGGGCTCGCTAATAAACATCACATAGTTAATACATGCAGAAAATTATACATGCATTACTCAAAATCATGCTGGGTATCTTTTTCTTTCTTTTTCAAGAGAGCTTGTATGATTTCATGTATAAACCCAAGAAATTAATATTTGTTTTCAAAATATGCAGTGCCTTTGCGCTGGATCATCGAACCTCAGGATACTGTCATCAAGTCAGGACAAAAATTATTTGTTCATTGCCAAGCTGATGGATTTCCTGAGCCTTTAATTATGTGGAAAAAGTCACCCGGTATGCTGCATTATCAGCCGTTATTATTGTGTCGACATCGATAATTAAATCAATCATGTGTAGATAATTACGTCTTGGTTGACGAACCAGAGATTCTGCAAAACAATGGACGAATCCATGTATTTTCTAACGGAACATTGATGTTTAAAAAGATTCAACGACAGGATGGTGGGCTCTATATTTGCTATGCAAGTAACAATATGGAACAGTCATTGGGCAAAGTGATTGCAATTGAAGTTCAAGGTGTCCGATTTTATATTTTCAATTCGAATTTGGAAATTTAATTATTTTCACTCACAGCTGCTCCTGAATTTACTGAAAGAAGACAAGAATTTCGAAGTAATAGAGGCGATGATGTTGAAATTCCTTGCGAAGCTATTGGAAATTGGCCCATTTCTTATACATGGTCCATAGACAACCAAATCATCGATATGCACAACACCAGGTCTGATAACCCATTTTTAATAATATAAATTTAATTTAAGAAAAAAAAATTATCATTTCGCTAATTAGATACAAAATAGAGGAAAAACACGAGGAAACCAACTTGAAAAGTACATCAGTATTACGTATTAATTGGGTAGATCAAAAGGACTCGAAAGATTTTACATGTACCGCAAAAAACGACATCGGTGACAGCCAACTCCACATTCGCCTTATTGTACAAGGTAAAACGAATCAACTGTAATTTATTATTTTTATGTTGAAAGGAAAAATGGTTTGTATTACCAAGAAAATCCTGATGCGCCTGCAATTGACACGCCAATCAAAATCGAAGGGCAAACCATAAAACTAAGCTGGACGTTAAAATATGATGGACACTGTGAAATCCTAAGATACATGATTCATTACAAGAAGGACGTAGGTGTGTACAGTTTAAAATCTAACACCAATTGCATTTTTTCTCTCGTTAGTTTTACAAATTAATAATTCTCACAGACAGATGGGATACTAAAACAACCGTTTTGACAACTTCCGGCACGACAACAACTATATCCATTTCTAATCTCAAACCCGCCACTTTATACAATTTCCGAATGATGGCTGAGAACATTATTGGCAATGGCAGTTTTAGTGAAATTGAAAATGCAAAAACCGACGAAACTGGTGACTATAATTAAAATAACTTTAGAAACATTTATTTTACAACAATTCTTTTCTTTTCCAAGTTCCTGAGGGCGCTCCAGAAAATATCGAAGTAGAGTCAGTCGATGCAAACACTTTAAGAGTGATGTGGAAGGTTGTTTCAATTTATGCCAAGTTTGAAAAAGGTTTTTGGCAAAATTAATCCTTTCATTTCCAGCCACCAAAAAAATATCTTTGGAACGGAGCTATTCGCGGTTACAACATTGGGTACAAAATACACGATTCACTAGATGAATACACCTTTACCACGTTGGAAGTGCCCGAAGATTACACCGAGGAACTCATTTATCAACTCATTGATCTCCACATGTACACCCAATACGATGTCATTGTCAAAGCCTACAACAGTAAAGGCAAGGGACCGAGTTCAGACGTTATTCTCGCCATGACTTCGGAAGACGGTACAAATAAAATCAAATTTGTTATTATATTTCTAATTAATGGCAATAACTCTAGTGCCATCGAGTGCACCAACGGAAGTACGGTGTTCTTCGCTGTCTTCGCGGAGCATTTACGTTCTTTGGGATATGCCTGCACCGGACACAATAAACGGAATTTTAAGAGGTTACAAAGTCATGTACAAGACGACTGAAGAGTGGTATGGTTAGTACGATCCAGATCCCAGTCAAAGTGCCGTGTTCATGGGAAGATGAATAATCAACCTTTTTCCATTCCAGACGCCACAATTCAGTCTAAAATCGTTGATACAAACAAATTAACTATCAACAATTTGAATGTGAATACTAACTACAGTTTGCAAGTGTCGGCATTTACTAAGATGGGAGATGGAGTCAAAAGCGCTCCGGTTTTCTGCAAAACTCACGAAGATGGTCGGAAATCACAATACTAACAACGAAACAAAATACAATTAATCTTTTAAACAAACATTTACAGTTCCTGATCCTCCGGAAACGATCAAAGTTCTTCCATCTTCATCAGACTCAGTTGTAGTTGCGTGGAAACCCCCTCCCCGATCAAATGGAGCCTTAACAAAATACAACGTGTATTATAAACCAATTGAGGATAATCAAAAGGTAGCGTGTACAAATTGTGTTATTAAAACTCAACATAACGTCTGCAAATTGCTTTCTAGGTTGATATGAATGCTCAGAAAACTGAAGAACTGCAACACGATGCTAGTATCCATTCATCGGCAACAAACAAGCAGTCGGTTGAAATAAAAAACTTGAAGAAAAATCAGAAGTACGCGTTTTGGGTTACGGCAAATTCCGTAATTGGTGAAAGTTCTGAATCTTCAATAGTCGCACAGACTGTTGCTGATTCTATTGGTAATGTTTTTGCATCAATTGTTTTTAAATTTCAAACTGAAGCTCTTATTTTATAGTGTAGTTCCAGCCAAAGCTGCATCTTTTGATACGTTAATTAAAATACCTTGGCAAGAAGACATCGTACTGCCCTGCACTGCAGTTGGCGTGCCATCCCCGAATCGAAAGTGGACTGTGGGGTAATAAATAAATAAATAAATTTATTTTAACAAGTTTTTTAATGCACATCTGAATGTATAGTGATCATTTCCTGAAGGAAAACAATCGCCTTAAAATCACACCGGATGGATCTGTGTTTATAAGCAAAGTTGCCAGTGAAGATTCAGGCAACTACACGTGTGCAGTGTACAATGAGCATGGGCGTGACGAAGTCACGTACATAGTGGCTGTGCAAGGTTGCATGAAAACAAATATCACTACGAAATTTGAATGATAACAATATTTTATTATAACCCACAGTTCCTCCTCCTGCTCCAATCATAGATGTTGTTTCTAAAACCCGTACATCCATTAAGTTGCAATGGAAACTAGCACTTACTGCAGGGAAATCCATTAAAGGTGTGTATTAATATTAATAAACCGTTCCAAGCAATTACCCATTGTGCGTATCCCGTAGGTTATCTTCTGCACTACAAGGAATTGAATGGTATTTGGTCAACCAAGGAAATCAGGGCTGAACAAGTGTTGTACACTTTAGATAATCTCTTGTGTGGAGCCGCTTACCAAATATACATGGAAGCTTTTAACAACATTGGTACAGGCTCTCCGAGTGATACTATGACAGTTACTACCGAAGGTTCAGGTAAGAACGTTCCAATGCTTATAAAACTATTATATCTTGATGTTTTTTTTTCCATGTAGACGTCATTGCTCCATCAAAAGACCAAATAATTCGCGAAGGTTCTACATTTGTAACGATCCAACTGGAAGCTTGGCCAAAAACTGGCTGCCCAGTGAAGACATTTTCTGCCGAATACAAGTCTGTTAGTGGTAGAGAATGGGCCGTTGCCGGCTCCAGCATTAGACCGACTCAAAAGAAAATTGTCATTTCTGATTTGAGTCCTGCAACGTGGTATACATTACGCCTCTCGGTAGAGAGCAGCAGCAAGCCCATCTTGGCAGAATACAGATTTGCTACTCACACTGCCACCGGAGGAACTTTGGCTCCGGACACGTTTGAGGAATCTCTTGCTCCTGTCCACATTTTCTATTTGGATCCAATCATTTTCATCCCCGTTGTTGCTTTGTTGATTGTCATTATAATTGTTTCTGTTGTTGTGTGCATTTATTGTAAACGCCGAAATGGCAGTTTAGGAAATTCATCCGGTATTAGCCCGAATTTAAAACGTGTCGTGATGGATTGCTAATGTTTTGTTTGCAACTGTACAGATATTTCGAACGCTGCAAAACACCGGGGCGTGAATACTTGGATCCGACATTCGCACACCATTCCACGAAGACGTTTTAGTCGTGGCCATTCTTCGCCTCATTCTAGTCCTTCGAGAAAAAGTGCCGGTGAGTATAATTAATTGTAAAAATTATATTTCGTGTGTAATTTGTCTATTTGTGCTTAGATCCTTCTCCATACGCAACGGCTCACTTGACGGACTTTCAACCAGATCATGGGAAATCGCGACCAGGTTTATTTCATCATTTATTTTGAGAGAAAAAATACTCTTATCACTTACAAATTAATTGTTTCGTCAATAGTTGCCATTCCATTATTTCAAAATGAGCCTTTTCAACAAGCTGGCCATTCGCAGTTAACAAAAAATTAAAAGAACAAACAAATTTGCTTTATAAAGACTAAATTTTGATACCCCTAGGTTTGGGCCCATGAGTGCGCCATCGTCGGATGCCAAATTTGTTTTTCCTTCAAATCCTCACTTTCATGAAAATAAAATGGCTGTTGGTGGCCAAGGAATTGATGATTACGATCCTCCGCCAATAGGTATAAATACTAAATTATTTTAAATTAAAAACACATGAATAATCTTTGTTAATTTCAGCGCACATGATAAGAAATTCGGATAATTGATTTCGGGATGTGCACATTTAAGCGAACATATCTTTAGATATGCAGTTTTCAAGACATAAAAAAAAATCAATTCGGCGTAACAGTAGATGTAGTAGATATTTAATTACTATAATTCCACGTAACACGTAAGGACACATAAAATTTGTCAAACCTTAACAACAGTATTAACTAAATCTAGTCGGGTTTAATGTTGTTTCAATGTTAATGATACTTCTGTGATCACTAATCATTTCTATTTAAGTATTTATCTATTTCAATAAATATCACTTTAAAATTAATGTTGCTTTATATGTGCTGTACTGAATAATTTCTTCAACTCGTCTGAATTTCTGTAATCAAATCCTGGTGATGATTTGGGGAAGCTGCTAACACAACAGTTGTCGTCACAAACTTATACATATTTGATTTTTTCCTAGTTAAATAGTGTATAAATGTAGGTGTGATTACTTTTAAAATCAAACATTATAACTTTTTTTACCAATCAAAATGGATGTGGAAATAAGAATTTAATCTTAACAGAGGTTACGATAATATTAACAAAAGAAATGTTTGTTCAACGATTCAAAATATCCTTACCGGGCTGCTGATATCATCAACACTTCAATGGTTCAGATTTTGTCGGGGTATTAACAACTAAAAAAAGATGTTTGAAGTTTTTTAAAATTAGTTTGAATTAATTTTTACGATTATCTCACTTTGTTCAAAGTTGTTTGCGCAGCATCCATCGTCCATGTGTGTCGCTCGAAAATTATTATCTCCGAGCTGAAGCGGTTTTTTACGTTGCAAGTTTTTTCCACCAGGTTGCGTTGCTTTTTTTTTCTTTTTATCTTTAGATGACAGCACGCACGAATTTGACGTTTTTTCTTGAACTTCTGTGAATTTTGATTGGTTATTCAAATGAAATGACGAGGCGTTTTCGATTTTTCATTTTTGGATTTCGCTTAGTTTTTCATTAGTTTTTTCCGGCGTGTACGCAAAGCAGACGGCGTTCGACTGAGGTGAGTTTTACTTTAATTTCTAGTTTTTGCTTAAATTACTCGTTTCTAGACTAGCGTTAGCAGACTTTTGTTTTTGTGTTTAGTGTTTTGTACGGTTAAGTCGAGCATATTAGTTGTTTTTTGAATGCAGCTACTGTAATAACATGGTAATTTATTAATTTAGTTTTTATCCGTTATTTTGCATTTTAGAAGAAGTAGAGGAATTTCAATTTAATTTGTCTTTTTAATTTTATTTAACTTTATTTCGGAATGGAAATTTAGTTATTAATCTTTTATTTTACATTTTTTTAAGTTGCTAATTTTGCATTTTTAAAAAATAGGTTTGTCGACGCACGAGTCGAATAACGCGGACGATAACATAGACGACAACATGGATACCGGAGCATATGCATAAAAGATGAATCCTCGGACAGCGTAGACCAATTCCGTGACAGCTAAACCTATTCCGTGACAGCTAAACCTATTCCGTGACAGCTAAACCTATTTTCGGATTTTATTTGATTTCTTCTTATTATAATTATAACATACCGGTAATCTCTACTGTATAATTTTAATTGTGTATCAGTTTCATGTATAATTCTGTATTATTTTAATTGTGTATAAGTTTCATGTATAATTCTGTATAATTTTAATTGTGTATCAGTTTCATGTATTCTGTATAATTTTATTTTCGCGTAATTATGTATGTATATGTATGAACGATTTTTTTTTTAGGTTAACATAAACATCAGGAAGACATCGTGGGACATTTTGAACGGGCCCAGAGCGTGGCACACTCTGGGTCCTGGGTGTGGTAATACGGCGGAGTCTCAAGGGGGATGTTTACCCGAGATTATCCTTAAATGGTCCGTTATAACCCGCTTAAACTTTTGATTAGCCATTTATTTTCCTTTTAAGGAAAAATTTGTATGTTTTTTATGTATAGTGTATTTTATTTCAATAAAGTTTTATTTTCTATAAGCTATGTCATTTCTGCAAAAATTATTCTAAGTCCAATAAGGCGAATCGCTGCCAAATTTTTATAGGTTTGGACTTAGAATAAAAAAAGGGGATGGTGGGTGGGTATAGAGATTCCCCATTTTATATGAATGTTTATTAATTAAATGACAACAAATTTTAATTACAAGTATATACTATGTAATTATAAATTTTATGTAGTTTTATTCAACTACATAAAATTATAAAGACACAATACAAATAAATTTTATTGCACTTAAAATAGAATAAGAACAACGAAATACACATAAAATATTAATGTAAATAATAAAAGCGAAATACACATAAATAATATCTTCAGTGTTGAATCCTCCGGGTTAGCATCTATAAAATAAATATACAATTAATAATATGTAAAATTAACAAACCAAATAAAACAGAAAAGGTCAAAACTAAAATGAAAGCAACACATTAAACATCATGCGCACACCATTTGTAAAGTTATGCGCTGCAAATAGTTAAGATATGGAAAAACAAATTCGATAGGTAGACACAGAAAGCAGAAACTATAATTAACTGCAAAGAAAACACGCTAAAAAAGCTAATTAAAATTAATAAATTAAAAATTAAAAAATAAATTTAATTCATTTAAATTAAACTTGTTACAAGACTACTATAAATAAATTAAACCCGTATAGATGACGGGAGGTGAAAGAATAATTTAAAACACTTCTATAAAACAGAGCACCGAAAGCCTAAACGCTAAAAAATATACGAGAACTATAAAGAAGAAAAAAGCCTAAACGCTAAAAAATATATTAAACCTATAAAGAAGAAGAAAAAAGCCTAAACGCTAAATAAAAAGTGCCAAATAAGTCAAACTTACCTCAATTTGAAGCATGTTTCCTCTTGCAAGCCGAAGAAACTAATGAATAAATCCTCGCGAAAAACACAAAATGCAAAATATTAAAAGCAACGTCGGTTTATTTGAATATCCAATCAAAAATACTTACAGAATATTCTAGAAAGTATAACAATTTTCTTCTCCGTCCTGCCATCTTGTGTAAATTTTTTGAACTAATATATCAGTAATTTGGGTGATTTTTGTTGAAAGTATCCACTATCCAGAGAGATAAAAAAAAGTGTACAAATGAAGTTTATTTTGCCTTCAACTAAAACAAAATTTGATCCCGGCACAAATGCAAGGACACAGATTCTTCTAATCTGTGTGCAAGAATGAGACTTCGAGAAAGTCGTTCCACACAACGCATACGCGCCTAAATTTGGAGGTGTTTAGTTTTTACTATATAAAGTATTTTTTAAAAATTACACTCAAATTTTAAAAAAAACATGCCATTTAAAACAGTTTAAAAGCAATCCGTTTATTTGAAGATAATTTAAGAAAAGAACAGTGTTCAGCAGAAAAGCCATGATTAAGGAACGAAGGAAGGAAGTGCATTTCCCTAAATATAAAATGCGAAAATACAATTAAACACTTCAAATTTGATTCAACAACAATAATATATCCAGAAACACAAATTGAAAAGAAAAAACACTCCTGGAAACACGAATCGGGAGATTTGATCAATAGCCTTACATCTTGATTTTTTCGAAAATTTCATTCTTAACTACAAAAATAAAGAAAAATAAATTATAAAATAATATAAACACATAATGCAGTCATCTGGACATTTAGCTTACACACATTTGTAGTCGAAGGTGTTGAAAATGGAGTCTTAACAGGTGAAAGTGCATTAGAACGATCCAAATGTTCGAGATATCCAACAACAGCATACTCAAGAAGAGATATAAATACAATTAAAATGCAACTGAACATCCACACGTCCAAAGCCATTAGAATGGAAACTGATGGTAACTCACGTTCCGCAGAACTAAATTGTGTGGCTAAAGTAAGCATTGATGTAAGTCCCAAAGCTACACGAGGAGCTGCGTTTGATGGTTTCAACCAGAACGATATCCAATTATAACTATTATAATGCTCGATATCAATACGAGTAATATTTGTCGAGCCTGATCTCTGGGTAAAACAAAGTTATAATAATTACTGTACAACTGTTGTGAACATCTGAGTCTGTAAATACAAATACATTTTTTTATTTCAAATTTAAATTTGATAACTATAATGATTTACTCACCTACGGATGAAAGACAGTCTGTGGTCGTCAACTCAAGCAACTCCAATTCGGTTGATTGCTGACTAAAAATAATAATAACTACATGCTTTAATCGCTATAAAAGTATTAATAACTTACAAGACCTCATTTGCAATCTACAAATCTGCTTGTCGAATGGGAAACGAGACATTTTAAATCGACATATAAAAGTTTCACCGCGTCGAATCCAAGAATAAGTTTAATTTTTCTGTGGTTGTAAAAGAGAGTTGCTTTTTTTTGGTTTGTATAAATTGCTGAAACTGCAGGCTTCGTAGTTTCCAAAATTCAATTGAGGAAACCACATTTTCAACGCTAAAAAATATTGGAATACCGTGTATGGATTTCGTTATTTTTTGAGAACTGTCGAGTTCAGTCGAAAATCTCTCCAGCTTATATAGAAAGCTGATTCTATATGCATATCCTATAAAAAAAATCAAATGTTTAAATAGTTGTTTCAAATTGAATTATTAGTTGTACACAATTCACCGTCATTTTAGGCGACGCTCGAATTATGGTGAGAGGATATATCGCACATCGCACATCACTTCATTCAAACCTGTAAATAATTTCATCTACAAATTTAAGTATTCTGATTCAAGATCAATGATGGTGCTTGATATTAATTGTAGTTTGCTGGAAGTAAGTTTTCGAACCAATTAGCGGAGGTGGTTTTACTATATTTTAAAAGGAAATAAATAAAAGAAAAATGATTATTTGTAAATAAATAATATAAACTACAATAAACATACTGATCCTCTGTTTTCGCCTGACAAATTAATCCGAATATGACGAGTGTACAAGACATTCTTGTATTTAAAGCCAGTTTCAGAGACAAAATTATCCATTGGTATCTCGGATGTGTATGGTTAGCATTTAGATGTTAACGAAGACCAATTGACATCTGGTTTAGCCCAGGAGGAACGCATTCTTCATTGAGGGACCCCCGCTTTGCCTTTTTGCAATCAGGGGCAAATCGATTATCTTTGATTTTCTTGCATTTGTCCCTGAGCTATCGCTATCGGGAAGACTCCCTTCAGAACAGGTTTCCAATTAAGGGCCCTACCGCCAGGAGATTCACTTGGTCGTTCATGTTGACGATTGCGGACATGCTTCTAGCAGGGCTGGACTGGCAACAAATTTTTTGCCGGGAAATCTGGGTGTCCGGGCCACAATTAATGAAGTTGGGACAGGCCACAGCGGGCCGCGACAGGCCACCACGGCCACGGGCCACCAAGAAACTCCCGGTAGCCCGCCGGGCCAGTCCAGCACTGGCTTCCAGTGACGGTGGGTGCATTCCCTTGGTTCGTTTATGTTTCCATGAGGAATAATCTTTTCTCGAAGTAATTTTGGTGATAATTACGAAGTGATTGTCTGTGTGGTTCTTGCATTTGCGAGGGAAGGAGAATTTTGGAATGGACCATGGGCATCAGTCAACATTCACTGGATATCAACAAATCTTGTTTGGTTAATCCCTATCTGTCAAGATGATGAGTGCTGTCCTAATTTCGACAATCAATGGTCGATTGCCACATTGCCAATGCATATAGGCAAATGCACGGGAGCCAGCCATCCACCTTAAGAATAAGATTCAACTGTTTATGGCACTAAAATTTTTTTAATGGAATTGGGAATATCAAATAACAAGTGTACATATCATACTATGAATATAATTAAATCACAACAGCAACAGCAGTCACACTAAGAGTATCTAAAACATACCTCTAAATAGATATCTATCTACTACTAAGAGATTTAGAAATGATTTAAAAAATTGAAATATCAAATATGAAATTGTTAATGAAATTGACACAACATTCAATTACGGCGGATCTAAATTCTCTAATAAATCTTATCCTTATATCCATTGTGGGATCTAAAAATAAAAAGTTAAACGTAGAAGAAAATATTTGTTTTAGAATGATATACTGACCGCATATTGTTATTAAACGTCTATCGGTAATTAATCCATGCACTATTCAAGTTAATCGTCGTGACGAATCATATGCGCTAAAAAAATATTATAGTTCCATTTTTACATTTCTATTATTTCAGACAAAAATAAACTGTACCTCTCGGTGGCGGATCATAGCCGTCGCTGTCTAGATTGCCAACAATCAGTTTGTTCTCATGTGCATCGGGGTTATGAGGGAAAACAAACTTTGTTTCCATAATGGGGACACGCGCGGGATTAAAGTTGTTTCTAGTTTGTAAATTAATCAATTTCTTAATAATTAGCTATATATGTAAAGTAAATTAAATTACTGAGCTGGAGCAAATTGTTGGAATGATTCTTGATGGAATAATGGGATTGTAACTCCTTCAGAAACAAATAGCAAAAAGTGTCTTTAAAAAAAAAATAAAAAATAATGTTATATAATAACCTGGATGCATTTTCCCGTGATCAGCATGGAAACAATCAGTCAGATGAGATGTGGCGTACGGTGAGGGATCTGTACATTTATTGTACAACATTTAAGCAATATGAATAGATGAGTTACTTGTCATGTCAACAATACCTGCACTACGTCTTGAAATGGGAGAATGATCAGAATGGCGGCCTCGTACAAAATGCTCCCTCGGTAATGTGTGGGACTGTCGCACCCAAGTGTTCATCCCTGGATTTGTTGTAGTATCTGAAATATCTATAATAAACAGCATGAAACACCTGATTTAATTTTTAAGTTTTGGTTATGTACCAGATGGAGTGCCAACACTACCGCTTCGACGTTTGAAATAAAAACACACGACGACAGAAGCGATGATAACAACGATCAATAATGCAAGAGCAGGTATAAAAATGAGTGGATCCAATTGGAAAATGTAAACCGGCGCGAGCGTTTCATCAAAAGCATCAGGTGCCAAAGTACCTAATTAAACAATCTTCAACTGTTTATATTAAACAAATAAAACGGTTGTTCTTTTCTTATAACCTCCTGAAGCTGTGTGAGTTGCAAATTTGTATTCGGCAACCATGGGTTTGCTGCTGCTGTCTACTGAAAGTCTCAGAACGTACCAAGTAGCAGGATTCAACCCCGATATAACCAATTTCTTTTGTGTTGGTCTAATTTTGGAACCTGCCAGAGTCCAATCCCTTCCAGAAAGAGATTTATATTCTGCAGAAAACGACTTGACCGGACATCCAGTTGTTGGCCATCCTTCCAAATGGACTGTGACAAATGTCGAACCCTCTCGAATAATCTGATCTTTAGATGGAGCCATTACATCTAAAAGAAAAACGATTGGTTTTTATCAATTGAAATTACATGGTCATGACTCATGTTAGTGCATCACCTGATCCTTCAGTCATAATCGTGACTGTATCACTAGGGGTACCGGTACCAATGTTGTTAAATGATTCCATATACAATTGATAAGTTGCTCCACATATAAGATTGTCTAAAGTATAGAGAACTTGTTCAGGTCTGATTTCTTTAGTAGACCAAGCCCCATTAATTTCTTTGTAGTGCAACAGATAGCCTAGAAAACAATGCAATTGTTTGTTAATATAAAAATAAAACCACCTCTCTACTGACACCTTTTATGGATTTTTCTCCAGTGGTTCCTGCCCTCCATTGCAATTTAATGGAGGATCGAGATTTGGAAACAATGTCGACAACGGGAGCGGAAGGTGGAACTGAAAAATGTATAAATTCTTATTACAATTGCAATTACACATTTCAATTGATTTTTTTGTTTACCTTCCACAGCCACTATGTAGGTAACTTCGTCACGACCGTGTTCGTTATATACTGCACATGTGTAATTTCCCGAGTCCTCACTTCCGGCTTTGCTGATAATGACGGATCCATCATTTGTAATTTTTATGTTGTTGTTTTCTTTGAGTGAATGCTTGCTAGATTTTATATTTTTATAAACATGAATCAAACGTTTTGATTGTGTTCGAATACTACCCAAAAGTCCATTTCCGGTTTGGAGATGGGACCCCGACTGCAGTGCAAGGTAATATAATATCTTCTTGCCATGGCATCTTAATTACGGTATCAAAAGATGCTGCTTTAGCTGGAACTATACTATAAAGAAAGATATTTAGCTCTTCTACTGTTGTGCAGTTAAAACTTGAAGTACAAAGCATTACCAATGTTATCAGCAACAGTTTGGGCAACTATTGACGATCCAGAACTTTCTCCAATTGCTGAGTTGGCTGTGACCCAGAATGCATATTTCTTGTTTTTTTTCAAACCTTTTATCACGATTGATTGGGAATTAATGGGTGATGGCTGAATAACCGCATCTCGTTGTAATTCTTCAGTTTGCTGAGTGTGAATATCAATCTGCAAACCGATATTGAGGAAACTACAATTATAACGAGTTTATCTATGGGAAGTAGGCATACTTTTTGACTATTTTCAATCGGTTTGTAATACACATTGTATTTAGTAAGAGCTCCATTAGATTTGTGAGGCGGTTTCCATGCAACAATAACTGAATCAGATGATGACGGAAGAACTTTGATTGCTTCCGGTGGTTCCGGAACTAAACGATAAATTAAACAAATATAATAAAAAAAAAATTCGTACCATCTGGACTGGATAGTACCATCTTCATGGGTTTTGCAGAAAGTTGCAGTGCTCTTCACCCCGTCTCCCACTTTTGTAAATGCCAATACTTGTATGCTGTAATTTGTGTTTACTTCCAAATTGTTTATTGTTACTTTGGATGAGTCAACTATTTTGGATTGAATCATTGCATCTGAAAGTAAAATTAATATATGTAAAAGCCTTTGTACTGATATTTTGTTCAATATTTCGTTACTAACCATACCACTCTTCCGATGGTTTGTACATCACTTTGTAACCTCTTAGTATTCCATTTATTGTCTCTGTTGCAGGCGGTTCCCATAATACATAAATGCTTTTTGAAGACAATGAGGAACATCTCACATCTGTCGGTGCAGTCGATGGAACTGCCATTAAAACATTAATAAAATAATAAATTGATGAATTTTAATGAGTTTTGTCATACCATCCTCTGAAGTCATTGCAAGTACCACATCTGAAATTGGGCCTTTGCCTTTACTGTTGTATGCCTGGACAATTATATCATATTGGGTGTACATGAGGAGGTTGGTCAATTGATAAATGAGTTCCTCAGTATAATCTTCTGGCACTTCCAGCGATGTTAACGTGTAATCATCTAATGAGTCGTGTATTTTGTATCCAACATTGTAACCACGGATAGCCCCATTCCAAAGATGTTTTACGGGTGGCTGTATAATAATTTATAATAATTCAATTTCTGCTTTGAACAAATAATTCTTATAAAAGTTTTAAAAACCTTCCATGTAATTCTCAGAGTATTCGCATCGATAGATTCTACTTCTATGTTTTCCGGCACACCTTCTGGAACTATAAAAGCAGACGGTTTTTTAAGTTGGAAAAATTTGCTGTAGTGGTAAATTTATATTTACTAGTTTCATCTGTTTTGGCATTTATTATTTCACTGATACTGCTGTTACCGATATCACTTTCTGCGATTATGCGGAAATTGTAAACAGTTGCTGGTTTTAGAGCTGGTATTATTACGCTTGTTTTTGAACCAATAGTGGTCAGAACGTTGCTTTTTGTATCCCATCTATCTGATTTACAAGTAACAAATCGTGGATATAAGGTTGTATCTTTTAAAAATTGTAAATAAAAATGTGTACACACCCACATCCTTCTTATAATGAATGATGTATCTTGTAATATTGCTGTTTCCATTATAATTTAATGTCCAACGTAATGTTGCAGTCTGGTTTTCAATTTTGATTGGAGTTTCAATTGTAGGGGCATTAGGGTTTTCTAAATTGCAAAATAAGCTTGAAAACACTGCAGGATGAAAGAATGCACTATGTGTATTGGCTTTTTACCTTGGACGATAAGGCGTGCTACAAGTTGGGCTTCACCTATTTCATTTTTTGCAATGCATACAAAATCTGTCGAGTCCTTTTTATCAACCCAATTAATTCGTAAAATTGATGCACTTTTAAGGTTAGCATCGTCTTGTTTTTCTTCTATTTTATATCTAGTTTACATTTTTAAATTGAAATATTACAAAAACTAAGAAAATTTAAACTTGCCTCGTGTTTTGCATATTTATTTGTTCGTTATTGACAAACCAAGAATAGGAAATGGGCCAATTACCAGTAGCTTCACACGGAATTTCAGTATCATTACTTTTTCTGGCATGTATTTCGATTTTCGTTTCAACAAACTCAGGTGCAGCTATTAAAAGGCAAAGGAATAAAGCTTTCAGTACTTATAAATTGCGTTCAGTGAATTCTAACGTACATTGAACCTTAACGGAAATAACTTTGCTTAAAAATTGTTGAATATTGTTAGATGCAATACAAACATAAAATCCATCCTCAGATCGCTGAATATCTTGAAATGTTAAGGTTCCATTGGGAAAGACTTTTGTACGCTCATTATTGCCTACTAATTCGAGATTTTTATATGCTATATAATAATCTACAAGAAATAATAAAAAAAAAAACATTCTAATATTTTTACAAAGCAACTGGCAACTGAAAACTGCAAAATTACGAACCAGGTGATCTCTTCCAGGTAACAGTGGGTTCTGGAAATCCATCAGCTTCGCAGTCTATAGATATTTTTATTCCTGATTTTGAAACAATATTCTGAGGTTCTGCAATCCATTTCAAAGGTACTAAAAATAAAAATATAAAATTTATTTTACATTATTTTGTAGATTGTCAAATTATATCATGAATATATTTAGATTTAGAATTTGTACTCGTATTTTTTATTTTATTTTTATCCCTGTCGCTATACAAAACATGAAACTACAAATAAATTTACCCTGCGTAATTAATTTAGCCGTATGAGTTGATACGCCTGCGTGGTTTTGTGCAATACATGTGTAATTTCCTGCATGCTTTAATTTCACGGGATCTATTGAAAGCACACTAGAGTACTCATCAAAGTTTTTGAAAGAAACAGATAATTCTGCTGGAATAACGTGGTCATCTTTTAACCATGTAATGCTTATTGGCAAGTCTCCACGACTAACAACGCAAGACACGCGGACTAACATGCCTTCTGACAAGGGCTCATCTTGGAATGAAAATGGCACCACTTTGGGTGGGACTGAAAACACAAAGTATATGCAGAATGGATTAATTCAATTACCATGAACAAAAAGTTGAGAAGAATGGGTGGCTGATGCTGCTGAATTGCCCGCAACACATGTGTAATTCCCAGCATGTTCTTTTTCAATGTTTTCAATTGTCAGAATGCTGGAGTAATCATCGATGGCTCGAATAGCTATATTATTTTTCAAATTGATCGATTCGCCATTTTTTAGCCAATGAAAAGATATGGGCAGGTCTCCTTGATGTACCACACAAGAAATGCGAATTAAACTTCGACCTTCGAAAACATTCTCAGGAAAGAAGAATGGGGTAATCTTCGGAGCAACTGCAACCCCAATTAACTTATATTAATTAATTTAACCTGACAATCTAAATGTATCCTTAAAACTTGAGTCAATTTGTATGCAGTTTTGTATTAGGTACGGCATGTTAATGAAAAAATTCTCCAGAATCCTGAATACCAGAACGGAAGTAAAATAAATTGTATCCCACTTTTTTAAATCTTCACTGTATTAAATTTGAACTATTATAAACACGGCTGCATACCATGGACAAGAAGTTGGGCCGTATAGGTGACTTCTGCAGCATTGTTGCCAGCAATGCAAGTGTAGTTGCCAGTGTGGCCAGAAGACACGCTTTCAATAGTCAATGAATTGGCGTGATCATCATAATTACGAGTGCTAATTCCCAATGTCGAAGAAATGATTTGGCCATCTTTCAGCCATTGAAATCTGATGGGCAAATCTCCCTGACTCACAGCACACACGATGTGCGCTCTCATGCCTTTGAAGAACTGATCGTCTTGGAAGTTGAAGGGCAGAATTTTGGGAGGAACTGTAATTAAACAGGAAATTTAATTACCGTTAATGAAGAGGTTTGCTGTATGTTGATCAGCTCCAGCAGAGTTCGTGGCTACACATGTGTAATTGCCACTGTGGCGAGGGCTAAGAGTACTGATCATCAGGATGCTGGAGAATTCATCTAAATCATGAATATTAATGCCCTGTCCATTTGATAAAGGTTGGCCATCTCTAAACCAGGATATTTTAATCGGACTATCTCCTTCTCGAACCACACACTGAATACGAGCACGGGCTCCTTCTCTTATTAATTCATCTTGAAATGAAAAAGGACTTATTTTGGGCGCAACTGAAAATCCAATTTAGATATTAATTTACTAGGTATACATTATTATCATATTGAAATGGTATCTTTATATGCAAAAATCAAATAAAATAAAAACATTGTACCAGTCACCAAAAGTTCGATTTCTCCTTTAACCGTTTCTTTATTATTATCAATTGCAGTGCAAATATATTTTCCTTTATCGCTTTGCCGTTTGATGTTGTTAATAATTAGAGATCCATTTTTGAAATTTGATTGCCGAATATGAAATGGTAATGCTTGTCCATCTGCAATAAATTATATTTTACACTGTATAAGAATAAATAATTGGACTTACCTTTTTCCCATGTAATCATTTTAATGGGATGGCCATAAACAGGGCAATCGATCTGCACTATTCCGTCCTCTGTTGCACGATACTTGACATTTAAACGAATTCCCAACTTTCCTATAAATAAACAATTCATTAGCCTTAGCTACAACTACTAATAATAAACGAGCTGAATTTTCATGTTTTACAAACCAGGAATAATTATTCGCGCAAAATGTTCAACACTTCCTTTCTTCGATTCAGCAATGCATCTGTAAATTCCTCCGTCTTCCACCTTCAAATTATGAATTTTTACTGCACTGATAATCTTATTATTGCCGTCCGTTCTCATGTTTATGTTAACACGCCCATCAGAAGTAATATCAAGGCTATCTAAGGACCACTTAAACTGTGGAATTGGAGAACCCTCAGCCACACATTCCAGTAACATACTACTTGCTGGTTGGAATTCTTGTGGATTAAACCGTTTGACAATAACTGGCAGAGCATCTACAACAAACTTTGTTAATGTCTGCATTTTTAAACTAAATGTAGCCCTATTACCTCCCAATTTAATAACTGCAGTACCATAAGTAGAGTACAGGTCATTCATTGCAAAACACTGATAAATTCCAGAATACTGAGAATCCATTTTAGCAATGTAAAGAGTTTCATTGCTTGCATGAATAATGTCATTCTTTGGCACTACTTTTCCATTTTTTAACCAATATATACTGCGTGCAGGCGAGCCATTAATTTTGCAGTTGAGAGAAATTGAATGATTTGCATCCACAGTCATTTTGTCAGGGGTTACAACTGCAGTCAAAGGTTCTTAAAACAAAATCATCAATTATACTTCTGGCAATACCACTTGCAGTAACTATTTGTTCTATTTACCTACGACAGTTACATGAATGACATCTGTATTGGAGTTTATTTCATTCGTAGCAGTGCAAGCGTATTTGCCACTATCAGAAACTCGAGAATTTTCAATAAATAATGAACCAGATATTATTTTGATGTGATCATTTGCAGAAATTTTTTCAAATTTTTCATCTGAAGTTTGTTTGGACCAACTGTAATGTAAATTTCAGATTACACATCGATTACTTATATATTTTTTACCTGTATCTTGGTATTGGGTGTCCATTAGCAACACAATGAAGGAACAATTTTTCGTTTTTAGAAACTAACACATCGGCATTAGTGAAAATAATCTTTGGTGGAACCTTACCCTGAGATTCTAAAAGATAAGATAAGATTGAAGCACTGTATTACATGATTATCGGTATTATGTTTTTATGTTTATACCTGATACAATTAAACGACCTGGATTAGCATTTGTTTTTACTTCACCAGTTAACCTATGATAAACTTGACAGCGGTATGTTGTAAGAGCATCATTTGCGTCTATATCTTTTATAATCAATTCACCGGTTGGCAGCAGAAGATATTTTGAAGCTAAACAACAATAAAAGTGAAACAAAAGTCAACAATTTAAAAAAGTCACGGAGTATATAATTCCCAAAACACATTACTAGTTTTCATATCTGATGAGGTGATGGAAACAACCGAATCTTTGATCCAAGCTGTTACGTTTACATATGGCAGTAAGAATTTTGGAATGTGACAGCGCATGACCGCAGTATTTCCTTTCATTACATACACATCATAAACGTGAATATCAAATGCTTGATTAACAACTATAAAACAATTTTTATATTATTCAAAAACACGATGTATTGAAGCCAAAATAGCTTTAAAGTCACCTCCTTTAACTTTGATTTCATTCGACACAATTGAGCCTAGAGTGTTGGTTGCTGCACATCTGTAAGAAACGCCGTGAACATCTTGCCGGTAATCATCTATACCGAAAGAGGGAAATAGGAGAGTGCCATCGGGTGATATTTGGCGAAGTCTGGGTACGTGGGTTACGGGTGAACCATTCACTGTCGACCAAGTAATGTTTGGCTGAGGTTGTCCATGAGCTTTGCAGGAAAGCTTTCCACCAGTTGTGTTAGAGAAGTCATAATTCAGAGGGAAAGTGGATGTAAATTTCGGCTCTAAAAGTAAAAAGAATGAATAGGCTTGCCAAACAAATAGTTTTCTATTCTTTAGATATTAAAAATACCACATTAGTCACAGAAAAAAATTAAAAAAAAAAAATTTTTAAACACTATAAAATAAATTTAAATGAAATATTTTTTTTCTTTAACAAAATCCGTAAATTTTTTAAATTAAACTGTAATTGTAATAATAATTAGTTTCTAAATGTTTTGAATGAAAATATTGAGATCACGTGACTGTCGTCAATTCGTGACGTCACATTACCTTGCTCAGTAGTTGAAGCAGAGACGGGCAGCAGCCAGAATATGACAAAGAGCCGCCAGATAGGCTGCCTCTTGATCGTTTCCATGGTAACAAACCTCCTTCCAACTGTGATATTATTAATCTCAGGATATCGCTAATCTCCGCAAGTACACAGAAAAACTCCAAACAACAGTTTTGCCAGTTGAAGTTAAACAATTGTTTGCTAAGATAACCGAATTCGTCCTAAAGAGGTTCCTCACATGGAATTGTGGGATGGTTTGCACTCTCACAGTTTATTGGCCTAAAAGCATGGAGGGTTTTTCAAGAGCAGCATTCAAACCAGATGTGCTTGCACAGTTTTAATCTTAAATCTGAGTGCAAAATGGCATGTTAGTCAAATCAGTGATTTAATCTGGTTGATTAATAATTTTCGTTCTATAATTTTTCAGTTAGAAAAAGAGAAATTTATATAAATACGAAAATTCAGGTTACATCACTAGTTGTAATTAATTATCACAAAATTCTAACAATTCTACGTGTATAGGTTTTGAGCATTGTATTAAAAGTTTGAATCTAAACTATGGACGTGTAGTGAATTATTATATTACGTATGGTAATTAGATATTAATTATTAGATATAAATACTAATGACTACTTCTATGTAAACAACAAACATTTATCCGATTTCCTTATCCATTGCCAGATCTACAAAAAATGTATTAAAAAAATGTGTCACAAATTGAATAGATTTGATTTGATTTGGTTTTATTTTATTATACCGTCATTTTATAGTTTGAAATCCAATTGGTATTTAGTTGTCAGAGTTACGGATCATGTGTGCTGAAATGAATTAAAATTCTGTTTAGTTTTAATAAAACTAAGTCAGGATGGTGAAGCTTCTTACCCATAGGTGGTTGATCATAATCATCACTGGCTCGATTATTGGATGCCATCATTTGGTTCTCATGCGTATCAGGATTGTTGAGAAAAACAAATTTCGTTTCCACCAATGGATCAAAATTATTTCTAAAATTTAATTTATTTTATTGTAAGTAATCACAATTGTTCACTTGGTCTGCGAAAATGAAATTTAACTTACTGAGCATGGGCAGATTGTTGAAATGACTCGTGATGAAATAAAGGGATGCTCACTCCTGGGTGCATTTTTCCATGATCAGAATGAAAATGATCGGTGAGATGAGATGTAGCGTATGGTGAAGGATCTGAATAAGTGCAACATAGACAAAATATTGTAATATAATGATAATGAAACATGTATTACCGGTATTTTACCTGTACTTCGTCTTGCAAATGTGGAATGGCCGATATGCTGACTGCGACTATGGCGTCCTCTCGGCATGGTGTGCGAATGTCGAACCCAAGAGTTTACACCGAGAGTGGTTGTAGTAGTATCAGAAATGTCTAAAATAAAAGTTTGTTTAATTATGATTTAATTGTCAAACATTAGTAATTTCACCAGAGGGAGTGCCAACACTACCGCTTCTTCGTTTAAAATAAAAGCAAACAACTACAGAAGAGATAATGACCACAATCAACAAGGCAACAGCTGGTATAAAAATAAGTGGATCCAAATAAAATATGTAAACTGGAGCAAGAGATTCTTCAAATGTTTCAGGTGCCAAAGTACCTTAAGAGAAATAACCATTTAATATGTTAAAATACTGAAAACACCCGTTTTCACCTCCTGTGACAGTGTGTGTAGCAAATTTGTATTCAGTTACTGTGGGCTTGCTACTGCTCTCGACTGAAAGTCTGAGTATGTACCATGTAGCAGGATTCAAACCAGAAATGACTAATTTCTTTTGGGTGGGTCTGATATTTGAGCCTGCTACAGTCCAGTCTCTTGCACCTACAGACTTGTATTCAGCAGAAAATGTCTTTACAGGGCAACCAGTTGTTGGCCAAGATTCCAAATGCACTGTTACAAATGTCGAACCTTCTCGAATTATTTGATCTTTAGTTGGTGCAATAACATCTATAAGGAACAATCATGGTTACTGTAATTTAATTCTCCATTTAATAGTATACCTGAGCCTTCAGTCATAACAGTAAGAGTATCACTAGGAGCGCCTGTTCCAATGTTATTAAATGCTTCCATATACAACTGATACGTGGCCCCACAGATAAGATTATCCAAAGTGTATAATACTTGTTCCGCACGAATTTCCTTGGTAGACCAGATTGCATTAATTTCTCTATAATGCAAAAGGTAACCTCGTATGGTATCTTCTGCTGTAACTCCTCGCTTCCATTGCAATTTAATAGACGAACGGGTTTTAGATACGATGTCCACGATGGGAGCAGACGGCGGAACTGCAATACATTATGCTATTGGTAACTGAAATCCTGTGAAAGTCCCTAACATTTTAACCTTGAACGGCAACTAAATATGAAACATGATCGCGACCATGTTCGTTATAGATGGCACAAGTGTAATTGCCTGAATCTTCGCTGTCAATTTTGGTAATGACCACTGACCCATCGGATGTAAATTTTAGACGATTGCTTTCTTTTAGTAAATTCTCACTAAGTCATTCGGTAAAATATATTATATTTAAACTGCAAATACCATAATTTTTATATATTAAGTCTTACCCAATTGTCCATTTTCTATTTGGTGATGGGACGCCAACAGCCGTGCAAGGTAATATGACATCTTCTTGCCATGCCGTCTTAATTATCGTATCAAAAGATGCTGCCTTAGCTGGAACTGTAGTGTACAATAAAATACGATAAAGAATATGAAACACAATTATTGTGAATAACATTACCGATGTTATCGGCAACTGTTTGAGCAACAATTTGCGATCCAGAACTTTCTCCAATTGCTGAGTTGGCTGTAACCCAAAATGCATACTTCTTGTTTTTCTTTAACCCTTTTATTTCAAATGATTGCGAATTAATAGTTGAAGAATGAATTGTAGCATCGCGCTGCAGTTCTTGTGTACTCTGAGTCTGAATATCGACCTATAACAAAAGTTGTTTTTTTCCAAAATATAATTTATGCTGCACTAAATTTATTACTTTCTGACTGTCCTCAATAAATTTATAATAGATATTGTATTTGGTGAGAGCTCCGTTCGATCTATGTGGCGGTTTCCATGCAACTATTACGGAATCAGAAGAGGATGGAAGAACCTTAATGGCTTCTGGAGGCTCCGGAACTAGTTTTTTAAAATGAATTATTATTCCACAATATGAATTAGTTTTAAAATTGGCAACCATCTTCATGGGTCTTGCAATATATTGGGGCGCTCTTTGCTCCATCACCAACTTTAGTAAACGCCAACACTTGTATGCTATAGTTTGAATTTACGTCTAAATTGTTTATGGTCACTTTAGACGAATCAACAATTTTCGATTGTATCATTGCATCTATAAATCAGAAACAATCAAACAATGAAATAAATATCACTGTTGTAATTGACAGTGTTCATTTACTGACCATGCCACTCTTCTGTAGGCTTGTAAACAACTTTATAACCTCTCAATATTCCATTAATAGTATCTGCTGCAGGTGGATCCCAGAGAACATAAATACTTTTTGAAGACAAAGAAGAACATCGTACTTCTGATGGCGCACTTGACGGTACTATTAAAGCAATTAATTTAATTATACGATAATTAATATCCACTAATAACAACTAAGATGCTAAATATACTATCTTCTGAAGTCATTGCAAGAATCGCATCTGAACTGGGTCCATTGCCTTTGCTATTGTATGCTTGTACAATAACATAATATTGTGTGTACATGTGAAGATCAGTCAACTGATAAATTAGTTCCTCGGTATAATCATCTGGCACTTCCAAGTTAGTGAACGTATACTCATCAGAAGAATTATGTATTTTATATCCAACTTTGTAACCTCGAATAGCTCCGTTCCAATGATGTTTCTTTGGGGGCTGCAATGTTAAAGTCTATCTATTATATTTTGTTCTTGGCTGAAGTTGGCACCACATTCACATTCGCCCAAACTACAGATAGAACTAATCAAATTTTTTTTACCACGGATTTCAATGGTTTTTACACCAAAAGATACAAACCCTGAAAGACACAACACTCTACCCCTCGAAGTTTTTGAGCGGTGGACACTTAAACATTGCGCAGCAAAAACTTGTACTAAATTTCCGAATCTGGTGTCACAACTTCAAACCCCAATATCTCAACAACCTGACCACGGATTTTTTTTCTTTCTAAGACCAAACAATAGAGGACCTTCTCCTCTATAAACTCTGACAAGGACAACACTCTACTCCTCTTGGTTTTCGAGCGGCGACCGTTTGAATGTGGTGAAACTGAAATTGCAAAACCCTGAATCTGGTGCCACAGTTTCAAAATACATTATCTAACAAGTTGACCATGGAGCGAGTTCATTTAATATTAATTAAAATTACATGATAAATGAGAAAATTTTCTGGAATAATATCTTGTTTAAATTCTTTTAATTCTGGATCCATGCCATAATACAAAAACCATATCCCTCCTCGAATCAAATTCTCGTGCGCATAAATGTTTTATCTTATCGCCAGATAACCATTTGATGAATATATCTGCAAAATTTAAATCACCAGGTGCTTTAGAAAATGTAAATATGCCACTTAAATAACATTCGCGCAGAAAATAGAATTTAACACAAATATGTTTGGTACGACTATTTTCCAAGTCGTTTAAAGCAAATTGGATTGTCGTAAGTCGGAATAAACAACAAGAGTTGAAATCGGGGAGCATCCCCCTGGACGACCCCTGGACGACCCCTGGACGACCCCTGGACGACCCCTGGACGACCCCTGGACGACCCCTGGACGACCCCTGGACGACCCCTGGACGACCCCTGGACGACCCCTGGACGACCCCTGGACGACCCCTGGACGACCCCTGGACGACCCCTGGACGACCCCTGATTTTCCCTGACTTTCCCTGACTTTCCCTGGACTTTCCCTGATTTTCCCTGATTTTCCCCGATTTTCCCCGATTTTCCCCGATTTTCCCCCGATTTTCCCCCGATTTTCCCCCGATTTTTCCCCGATTTTTCCCCGATTTTTCCCCGATTTTTCCCCGATTTTTCCCCGATTTTTCCCCGATTTCTCCCCGATTTCCCCCCCCCCCGATTTCCCCCCCCCCCCGTGTTTTTAATGTATGTTACATTTTAGATTAGTAAGGTGTGCTTTTGTTGCACATGTGTACCAGTTTCGTCTGTTTTTGCGTTGACAATTTCACTGAAGCTGCGAACGGCTCATGGAGACATTATATCGCAGGTATTTTCAAGTTAGATAAAGTGGTGGTGGATTTAACGACCATGCAAGCAGTGGCGCATTTAATGTGGGCACAGTGGGGCCCTTGGGAGGGGGCCTCATTTCAGTTTGTCGATCCCAGGTAAAAAAAATCTGCAGAATTCTGCAGAAAATTTTTCAGCAGAAAAAATTCTGCAGAAAATCTTTTTTTCTCTGCAGAATTCTGCAGAAAAATTACCAAGGAAAATTTCCAAAGGTCCCCCAAGGAAAATCTTCAAGGTTCTCCAAGAGAAATCTCCAAAGGTCACCCAAGGAAAATTTCCAAGGGTCCTTCAAGACAAATCTTCAAGGGTCCCCCAAGACAAATCTCCAAGAAAAAATCTCCAAGGGAAAATCTCCAAGGGAAATTTTTTCCCGATTTTTTTCCTCGATTTATTTCCTCGATTTTTTTCCTCGATTTTTTTCCCCAATTTTTTTCTCCGATTTTTTTCTCCGATTTTTTCTCTCGATTTTTTTCCCCGATTTTTTTCCCCGATTTTTTTCCCCGATTTTTTTCCCCGATTTTTTTCCCCCGATTTTTTCCCCCGATTTTTTCCCCGATTTTTTTCTCCGATTTTTTCCCCCGATTTTTTTACTCGATTTTTTCCCCCTAACCAAGGAAAAATCTCCAAGGGAAAATCTTCCAAGGGAAATTTTTTCCCGATTTTTTTCCCCGATTTATTTCCTCGATTTTTTTCCTCGATTTTTTTCCCCGATTTTTTCCCCCGATTTTTTTCTCCGATTTTTTTCCCCGATTTTTTTCCCCGATTTTTTTCTCCGATTTTTTTCCCCGATTTTTTCTCCCGACTTTTTCCCCCGATTCTTTCCCCCGATTTCTTCCCCGATTTTTTTTCCCGAGTTTTTCCCCCGACTTTTTACCCCGATTCTTTCCCCCGATTTTTTCCCCGATTTTTTTTCCGATTTTTCCCCCCGATTTTTTTCCCCGATTTTTTTCCCCGATCTTTTTCCCCGATTCTTTTCCCCGATTTTTTCCCCCGATTTTTTCCCCCGATTTTTTCCCGATTTTTTTCCTCGATTTTTTTTCTCGATTTTTTTCCCCGATTTTTTCCCCCGATTTTTTTCCCCGATTTTTTTCTCCGATTTTTTTCTCCGATTTTTTCTCCCGACTTTTTCCCCCGATTCTTTTCCCCGATTTTTTTACTCGATTTTTTCCCCCTAACCAAGGAAAAATCTCCAAGGGAAAATCTTCCAAGGGAAATTTTTTCCCGATTTTTTTCCCCAATTTATTTCCTCGATTTTTTTCCTCGATTTTTTTCCCCGATTTTTTCCCCCGATTATTTTCTCCGATTTTTTTCCCCGATTTTTTTCCCCGATTTTTTTCTCCGATTTTTTTCCTCGATTTTTTTCCCCGATTTTTTCCCCCGATTTTTTTCTCCGATTTTTCCCCCCGATTTTTTTCCCCGATTTTTTTCCCCGATCTTTTCCCCCGATTCTTTTCCTCGATTTTTTCCCCGATTTTTTTCCCGAGTTTTTCCCCCGATTTTTTTCCCCGATTTTTTTCCTCGATTTTTTTCCCCGATTTTTTCCCCCGATTTTTTTCCCCGATTTTTTTCTCCGATTTTTTTCCCCGATTTTTTTCCCCGATTTTTTTCTCCGATTTTTTTCTCCGATTTTTTTCCCCGATTTTTTTCCCCGATTTTTTTCCTCGATTTTTTTCCCCGATTTTTTCCCCCGATTTTTTTCCCCGATTTTTTTCTCCGATTTTTTTCCCCGATTTTTTTCCCCGATTTTTTTCTCCGATTTTTTTCTCCGATTTTTTTCCCCGATTTTTTTCCCCGATTTTTTTCTCCGATTTTTTTCCTCGATTTTTTTCCCCGATTTTTTCCCCCGATTTTTTTCTCCGATTTTTCCCCCCGATTTTTTTCCCCGATTTTTTTCCCCGATCTTTTCCCCCGATTCTTTTCCTCGATTTTTTCCCCGATTTTTTTCCCGAGTTTTTCCCCCGATTTTTTTCCCCGATTTTTTTCCTCGATTTTTTTCCCCGATTTTTTCCCCCGATTTTTTTCCCCGATTTTTTTCTCCGATTTTTTTCCCCGATTTTTTTCCCCGATTTTTTTCTCCGATTTTTTTCTCCGATTTTTTTCCCCGATTTTTTTCCCCGATTTTTTTCCTCGATTTTTTTCCCCGATTTTTTCCCCCGATTTTTTTCCCCGATTTTTTTCTCCGATTTTTTTCCCCGATTTTTTTCCCCGATTTTTTTCTCCGATTTTTTTCTCCGATTTTTTTCCCCGATTTTTTTCCCCGATTTTTTTCTCCGATTTTTTTCCCCGATTTTTTTCTCCGATTTTTTTCCCCAATTTTTTTCCCCGATTTCTTCCCCGATTTTTTTCCCGATTTTTTTCTCCGATTTTTTTCCCCGATTTTTTCCCCGATTTTTTCCTCGATTTTTTTCTCCGATTCTTTCACTCGATTTTTTCCCCCTAACCAAGGAAAAATCTCCAAGGGAAAATCTTCCAAGGGAAATTTTTTCCCGATTTTTTTCCTCGATTTTTTTCCTCGATTTTTTTCCCCGATTTTTTCCCCCGATTTTTTTCTCCGATTTTTTTCTCCGATTTTTTTCTCCGATTTTTTTCCCCGATTTCTTCCCCGATTTTTTTCCCGATTTTTTCCCCGATTTTTTCCCCCGATTTTCCCCCCCCCCGATTTCCCCCCCCGATTTCCCCCCCCCCCGATTTCCCCCCCCCATTTCCCCCCCCCCGATTTCCCCCCCCCAATTTCCCCCCCCCCCCCGATTTCCCCCCCCCCCCCCGATTTCCTCCCCCCCGATTTCCCCCCCCCGATTTCCCCACCAATGGTACCAAAATATATTTGGTACCATTGGTACCACAATACCGGAGAAAGTCCTTTATCTTTTAGTGTAAAAACCATTGAAATCCGTGGTAAAAAAAATTAGGATTTGTTCTATCTGTAGTTTGGGCGAATGTGAATGTGGTGCCAACTTCAGCCTGGTATGTTTCGTGGCAAATCGACATCTGTACCTTCCATGTAACTCTTAAAGTGTTCGCATCAATTGATTCTACTTCGATGTTTTCTGGAGAACCTTCAGGAACTTTTTATAAAATACGTGTTTTTAATGTATGTTACATTTTAGATTAGTAAGGTGTGCTTTTGTTGCACATGTGTACCAGTTTCGTCTGTTTTTGCGTTGACAATTTCACTGAAGCTGCCATTGCCAATAATATTTTCTGCCATCACTCGAAAATTGTAGATAGTGGCTGGTTTGAGATCAGGAATAGTCATGTGTGTTTTTGAGCCAGGTGTTGTCAGAATAAGAGTTTTGCCATCCCATCTGTCTGTGAGGAAATTTTAGATTTCCTTCTGCAAACATTGAAATCAAGTGTACTCACCGACATCTTTCTTGTAATGGATGATGTATCTGACGATTTCACTGTTGCCATTGTAATTTAAGGTCCAGTTTAATTTGGCAGATTGGTTTTCAATTAAGATGGGTATTTCGATTTGCGGAGCATTAGAGTTTTCTGAGTTTTCAATGTTTGTATTTAGTATAGAAAAATTGGATAAATTTTTTCTACTTACCTTGTACTATTAAATTAATAGTGATTTGACTTTCTCCAATTTCGTTTTTGGCAGAACACACAAACTGTGTTGAGTCTTTTTTGTCAACCCAAGTAATGTACACCTATGGCCAAAAAAATCTTCACTTGCTCTCACGCTGCTCCAGCTCTAAATGAGCAGTTCAATTTTCCGCCACCGGCGGCCAGAGCAGTCTACTTTTCCTGGGGGCAACTGCAAGTTTAAATGCAACTAACACTTAGATTTTTAGTGAATTTAAAAGCAAATTTACCATGTTTTTGCACATATTTTAACACGTTTTTGCACACATTTTAACACATTTTTGCACACATTTTGTCACGTTTTGGCACATATTTTACCATGTTTTTTCACACATTTTACCATGTTTTTGCACACATTGTGCCAAGTTTTTGCACACATTTTGCCACGTTTTGGCACACATTTTACCACGTTTTTGCACACATTTTGCCAAGTTTTTGCAAACATTTTGCCACGTTTTGCACACATTTTGCCACGTTTTGGCACACATTTTGCCAAGTTTTTGCACACATTTTACCACGTTGTTGCACACATTTTAACACATTTTTGCACACATTTTGTCACGTTTTGGCACATATTTTACCATGTTTTTTCACACATTTTACCACGTTTTTGCACACATTGTGCCAAGTTTTTGCACACATTTTGCCACGTTTTGGCACACATTTTGCCAAGTTTTTGCACACATTTTACCACGTTTTTGCACACATTTTAACACATTTTTGCACACATTTTGTCACGTTTTGGCACATATTTTACCATGTTTTTTCACACATTTTATCACGTTTTTGCACACATTTTACCACGCTTTTGCACACATTTTGCCACGTTTTGGCACACGTTTTGTCAAGTTTTTGCACACATTGTGCCACTTTTTGGCACACATTGTGCCAAGTTTTTGCACAAATTTTGCCACGGATTTGCACACATTTTGGCACACATTGTGCCAAGTTTTGCTACATTTTAATACGTTTTCGCACAAAAATGGTGTTTTTCAACAAAAGTAATGTTTTCAACAGAACAAAAATATGTTTTTTTTAGGCCAAAATGGTGTTTTTTAATCAAAAATTGTATTTTTATTTGCTGAAAATAGTGTTTTTGAATTTTAAATTGTTTTTTGCCCAAAAAGTGTTTTTTTTGCTCAAAAAGTGTTTTTTTTTGCCCGAAAAATGTATTTTTACACCAAAAATATCAAAGATACATGCTATTTTTTTTTACTTCTGATCCAGTGCCCAATTTTCATAATAAAAGTTAATTTCATTGGCATTTTCTGAAGAAATACTAAAAAACTCATCATGTATTTATATGTATGGCTAGAATTTTTTTTAGATGTTTTTATATATTTTGCAAGCTTAATTCTCCATTCTTTAGGAAATATTTCATGTTGTTCTCTCACCCCTCCATCCAGAAGTCCAGTTAATCGATTTTGCTGTTCTACACTTAATTTTGGTGCCATTTTTTGCAAAACAAAGTGTTTAATTCTTTTCCTTTAACCATGTTAGGAGTATGCAAATTTTGTGTGAAGTCAAGAAAATAAAATACAACAAAAGTTATGATTTATTTTTTATTATATATTCAAAAATTTAATTTACAATAACCTGGTCCTGTTTAAGTGGATTTGGAATGATATTTATTTAATGTTCACATCAAACTGTATAGAAGAAGAAATTCATCATAAAAACAAATAATAAACCTGAAAATCTAGTAATAGTTTTATTTTATTGAAAGAAGCAAATTCTAAAATAAATTTTTTAATTTGAAAAGTTTGTTATTATTTGAAATCACAACTTTTCTTAGGAAACAAAAAAAACGTGGTAAAATGTCGGCAAAAACTTGGTAAAATGTGTGCAAAAACGTGATAAAATGTGTGCAAAAACTAGGCACAATGTGTGCCAAAACGTGATAAAATGTCTGCAAAAACGTGGTAAAATGCATGCAAAAACGTGGCAAAATGTGTGCAAAAGCGTGGTAAAATGTGTGCAAAAACGTGGTAAAATGTGTGCAAAAACGTGTTAAAATATGTGCAAAAACATGGTAAATTTGCTTTTAAATTCACTAAAAATCTAAGTGTTAGTTGCATTTAAACTTGCAGTTGCCCCCAGGAAAAGTAGACTGCTCTGGCCGCCGGTGGCAGAAAATTGAACTGCTCATTTAGAGCTGTAGCAGTGTGAGAGCAAGTGAAGATTTTTTTGGCCATAGGTGTACAATATTGATCGACTTATTTGACTAGCTTTGTCTTGCTTTTCTTCTACATTGTATCTAAATGACATTTGAGAAACTATAAGTCGACTGACTTATAAAAAATAATAACTCTCTAAGTGTTAAAAACCTTGTACTGTGTTTGTCTATCTTCTGTTGACTTATGGACCACGAGTAGGAAATAGGCCAATTCCCAGTAGCTTCGCATGGAATTTCAACATTATCACCTTTTTTAGCATGAATATCGTATTCTTTTTGTAGAAAATCAGGAGCAGCTGTAATAAAAGAATAAAATGGAAGTTTAAATTCCTATTACCGTGTGTTACAAATATTTCTGGCAACAGACCTTGAACTGTAATCGAAATGACCTTGCTTAAAGATTGTTGATTGCTGTTACTGGCAAGGCAAACGTAAAAGCCGGCGTTGGATCGTTCAATGCTTTTAAACATCAATGTTCCGTTTGGAAATACTTCTGTTCTACCATTGCTTTTCACTAATTCAAGTTTTCGAGTCAAAAAATCGTGGTCTGTATAAAAATTATTATATATTATATATCACTGATATAAAAATAAACCAATTTTGCTATTTACCGTGTGACGTTTGCCAAGTGATTGAAGGATCAGGAAATCCCTCTGCTTGACAATTTACTGTCAATCGTTCTCCTGATTTCACTACTGCATCTTTTGGTTCCATTATCCAGCGCAAAGGAACTAATAAAAAAAATAAACAATATATGATTACCGGTAAACAGTTTTCTTTTTTAATAATTATACTATTCACTAAAATGATTATTTTATTTTATCGAATATAAGCGCAATTTGTCCCATTCCCTTAACCTGATGAACGAATGAAAATGTAGTAATTACCCTGAATGATTAAGTGAGCCGTGTGAGTTGAAATGCCAGCATGGTTTTGAGCAATGCAAGTGTAATTTCCGGCATGCTTTAATTTGACTGGGTCAATTGAGAGTACGCTAGAATACTCATCAAATTCTCGGATGGAAACTGACAATTCAGATGGAATAACTCGATCGTCTTTCAACCATGAAATGCTTATTGGCAAGTCTCCACGACTAACTACGCAAGACACGCGGACTAATGTGCCTTCTGATAAAGGCTCGTCTTGAAATGAGAATGGCACCACTTTGGGGGGGACTGAAAACACAAAGTACACGTACAAATATATTAAATTAATTACCATGGACACGTAGCTGGGATGATTGGCTGACTGACGCAGCAGAATTGCTCGCAACGCATGTATAATTTCCAGCATGATCTTTTTCAATATTTTCAATTGTTAAAATGCTGGAATAGTCGTCGATCGTTCGAACAAATAAATTATGTTCAGAAATTATAGGTTTGTCATTTCTTAGCCAACGAAAAATTATGGGCAGATCTCCTTGATACACGACACAGGACAAACGAATGAAACTTCGACCTTCGAAAACATTCTCAGGGAAGGAAAATGGAGTGATCTTCGGAGCAACTGTAACCCCAATTAACTTAAATTACAATGCAGAAGTTTATATTTATGTTAAATTACAATATTAACCCAGCATTCCCTCCAACTTCCCATCACATTAATTCAAAACTAGAACGTTAATCTCTTAAATTCTCCAGTATCCTGAATGACAGAACAAATTTCAAGACTGTTTCGCCCATGTTTACAGTTTAGAGGTTTTACTTTAAAAACACGGCGGCATACCGTGGACAAGAAGTTGGGCCGTATAGGTGACTTCTGCGGCATTGTTGCCAGCAATGCAAGTGTAGTTGCCAGTATGGAGAGAAGATACGCTTTCAATAGACAATGAATTGGCATGAACATCATCATTCCGAGTGCTAATTCCTAATGCCGAAGTAATGATTTGGCCATCTTTAAGCCACTGAAATCTGATGGGCAAGTCTCCTTGACTCACGGCACAAACGATGTGCGCTCTCATGCCTTTGAAGAATTGATCGTCTTGGAAGTTGAAGGGCAGAATTTTGGGAGGAACTGTAATTAAACACGAAATTTAATTACCGTTAATGAAGAGGTTTGTTGAATGCTGATCAGCTCCAGCAGAGTTTGTGGCTGTGCATGTATAATTGCCATTGTGGCGAGGGCTAAGTGTACTGATCATCAGGATGCTGGAGAATTCATCTAAATCGTGAATATTAATGCCCTGTTCATTTGGTAAAGGTTGGCCATCTCTAAACCAAGAAATTTTAATCGGACTATCTCCTTCTCGTACAACACACTGAATTCGAGCACGGGCTCCTTCTCTAATTAATTCATCTTGAAACGAGAAAGGACTTATTTTCGGAGGAACTGAAATGCTTATAAAACATTAGTCTCTGTGTCTACATAGATAAATAATTCTATAATTATAAGAAATTAATACTTTTAGTAAATTATTACTATATACCCATTACAAGTAGATCAACTTCGCCTTTGATTAAATTGTTGTCTTTGTCATTTACATGGCACGTGTATTTTCCCTTGTCGGCTCGTCTTTTGACATCATCGATAATTAAGGATCCATTTGTTAGAACGTAATGCCGAATATTAAACGGTAACTGTGTACCATCTTAAAAAAATCAAATCTGTAATAGATAAATCGATTAACGTCTTTGCTACAACCTTTTTCCCATTTAATTTTATTAATTGGATAGCCATATACGGGGCAGTCAATTTGAACAACACCATCTTCAATTGCTAGATATTTAACATTGGATCGCATTCCTAGTTTTCCTGCAATAATACAAAATGCAATATTATAAAACATTCTCTTCTATCCGATGCATTTCCATTTACCATTAACAAATATTCTTGAAGAATGTTGAACCAATCCTTTTGTCGTTTTGGCAATGCATCTATACACTCCACCGTCTTCAACTTTTAAATTATGAATTTTTAAACTACTAATTACACTATTGCTACTGTGTGATTTGATATTGATATTAATTCGTCCATCCGCAATTAATTCTATGTTGTCTAATGACCAGTGAACTTGTGGAATTGGATTGCCCCGGAAAATGCATTCTAATAACATACTTTCTTTTGGATTCAACAGTTGTTCATTAAAACCCTTTACAAGAACTGGTATTGCATCTATCATAGAATAAAATAAACCTACGTAAAAAGCAATTCTAACATATAAAGCAAACAGTTTATTTACCTCCTATCTTGATTACTGCAGAGCCAAATGTTGAATACAGTTCGTTCTTTGCAAAACATTGGTAAACACCAACATGTAGAGCGCCCATTTTTGAGATTTTAACAGTTTCATTACTGACTAGAATAATGTCAGTTTTTGGCAACAGCTTTCCATCCTTAAACCAAACAATACTATGGATTGGTGAACCACTGATTTTGCAATTGAGAGTCACTTCGTGATTTGCATCAACAGTTGCCTTAGATGGAGTTACAATCACATTCAAAGGCTCTAAAAATCAACTTAGAATGAATATTTCATCAAAGTCGACCTTTTTGTTACAAACCTATGATAGACACTTGAGTCATCATTTTAATAGAATTTACTTCGTTTGATGCGGTGCACATGTATTTACCACTATCAGCCGCTTGAGTATTTTCAATGATTAATAAACCAGCTCCTACATTCATTCGAGCACTTGCATAACTTTCATAATTTCCATTTGTGGTTTCTTTAAACCAACTAGACCAAGAAAAAAAATTAACCTTCTGCTGTAAACAAAAATTTTAAAACATTACGTATAGTTTGGAGTTGGGTGTCCGTTTGCAACGCATGGGATAAATAGTTTTTCACTTTCCGGAATTACAATATTCGTATTACTGAAGATAATTTTAGGAGGCACTTTGCCCTGTGATTCTTCAGATGTAGAGACAGAAATATAAAAGATATAATCTCATTTACATTGCACACATTTTGCTAACCTGTAACTATTAAACGACCCGGATTACTGAGCTTCACTTCCCCAGTTAATCGATGCAACACTTGACAACGATAACTTGTAAGTGCATCATTACCATCTACATCCTTAATAATCAATTCTCCAGTTGGCAATAATATATATTTCGAATCTGTAAACAAATGTAAGCTCTTTCGGACCCACAAAATTAACGTTCGTTTCAATTCTTACTGGCGTTCATATTTGAAGAAGTGATGGATACAACCGAATCTTTGATCCACGCTGTAATATTAAGATAAGGAACGAGAAATTTAGGAATATGGCAACGCATGATGGCAGTGTTTTGCTTCATTGTGTATACATCGTAAACATGGATATCAAACACTTGATTAACAACTGAAATCAAAATTCGCTAATATCAAAGTGAAAATTTTAAATTTTAAAGTCTTGAAGTACCTCCTCTGACTTTAACTTCATTTGACACAGTCGTTCCAACAGTATTGGCAGCTGAGCATCTGTAGGAAACGCCATGAACATCTTGTCTGTAGTCATCAATGCCAAAAGATGGAAACAGAAGAGTGCCATCGATTGATATTTGACGAAGTCTGGACACGTTGGTTACGAGAGAACCATCGACTGACAGCCAAGTGACGTTTGGTTGAGGTTTTCCAGAAGCAGTGCAGGAAAGTTTTCCTCCAGTTGAATTGGAGAAGTCATAATGAAAAGGAAAAGTTGTCGTAAATTTAGGCTCTAAAAGTATAAAAAATTACGTAACTTAAAAAAGAGATAATAAAAATAGCGATAAAATAATGTTTTTGAAGTAAAAATTTTGACATCACGTGACGAATTGATTTTGTGACGTCACATTACCTTGCTCAGTTGTTGAGGCAGTGATCGGGAGCAACCAGGGTATGACAAAGAGTAGCCAGATCGGCTGCCTCTGGATTGGATCCATAATAACAGACCTCATCGCAATTGTGGTCAAATTAATACTCAGATGAGTATTGCAGCACCACACGTATGTAAATTTCCTCCAAATAACAATGCAGCTAATTGTAGTAAATAAATATTTGGTTGAATGAAAGAATTCGTCCTAGAGAGGGTTCTCAATTGGAATTCTGGGACGGTTCACACCCTGACAGGTCATTGGCTTGAACTAAGGGAGAGGGGCTTTCAAATCGAGTTGGTTGAGCGCTTAAGAAAATCAAGGTTGGTTAATGATTATACATATGAAAATTCAATTTATTGATACAACTCTAAAAGTTGAGTAATTAAATGACTAATTTAAACGAACTCTTAACATCTAATGTGTAAAAGAAATGCAGTTAACAGTATACAATATAAAAATTTTTTTAAAGTTAAATAAAAAATTTAAGTATATATTTTCAACTTTATGCATTATATCTTAATGCAAAATCATGGCAATTGACAAAGACAGAAATTACATGAAAAATTGAGCTTGCAGAGATGGAAAACGCTAATTGTCATTTTAAACATTAAACATCAAACTACTATAGTAAAAAATTACGATCTACGTAAAAATGCAGTTTTCCGTATCCATTTGCATTGTCTAAACACACAATAATTTTGTTAATATGACGAAAAAAACTTTGCTAATTTTACAAACCGTGATTTAGTGGGCGTTTATAACATTCACAATTTAATTGCCTGAATTATGAAACATATGTGCTAAAAATGAAAAAAAAACGTGATTTTAAACTCTTTGTAATAGATACTGTACAGAATTATTAATTACCCATCGGAGGCGGATCATAATCATCACTAGGATTATTCAGAAAAACAAATTTTGTTTCCATTGATGGATCGAAATTATTCCTAAACAAAAAATATATAAATACGGTATATTCACTAAAATAAGAAAATATAATATACTGAGCAGCGGCTGAATGTTGAAATGATTCGTGTTGGAATAAAGGAAAAGCAGCTCCTACACAATAATTTAAAAAATAAAAACTTAATAGAACAACAGTAACCTACTATTAACGACAAACCTGAGCGTGTCTTTCCATGTTCTGGATGGTGGCAATCAGTTAGATGAGATGTAGCATAAGGTGAAGGATCTATTTAATTGAATAGTGTTAAAAATGAACCATTCATGAAAATATAAAACAATTTTTGTGATTAACCTGCACTTCGTCTTGAAAGAGTAGAATGGCCAGAATGTTGTTGACCACGAAGAAAATGTCCTCTTGGCACGGTGTGGGAATGTCGAACCCAACTATTCATCTCAGCATTTGTTGTAGTATCTGAAATGTCTAAAACAAGACACACAAAGCTGTTTACCTGACCTCACAAACTTCCCAAATAATAACTGTACCAGATGGAGTGCCAACACTGCCACTACGACGTTTAAAATAAAAACAAACAACAACAGAAGCGATAATGACAGCAATCAATAAAGCAACGGCTGGAATGAAAATGAGAGGATCCAAGTAAAAAATGTAGACTGGGGCCAGAGATTCTTCAAATGTTTCAGGTGCCAAAGTTCCTGGAAACAAAATCTTAGTCTCATTATGGAAATATAAATCATACATACTAAGTTTGTTTATACCTCCTGTGGCAGTGTAAGTAGCGAATTTGTATTCAGCTAATGTGGGCTTACTGCTACTGTCTACGGAAAGTCTCAGTATATACCATGTTGCAGGATTCAAACCCGAAATAACTAGTTTCTTTTGGGTGGGTTTGATATTTAAGCCTGCAACAGTCCAATCTCTTGCGGCTACAGGTTTGTATTCAGCAGAAAATGTTTTTACAGGGCATCCAGTTGTTGGCCAAGATTCCAAATAAACAGTTATAAATGTCGACCCTTCGCGAATTATTTGATCTTTAGTTGGGGCAATAACGTCTACAAGTTAGGCAATTTTTACTTAATTGTACTGGAAAATGTTCTCAACAATTCTATTACCTGAGCCTTCAGTCATAACAGTAAGAGTATCACTAGGAGCGCCTGTTCCTATGTTGTTAAATGCTTCCATATACAACTGATACGTGGCCCCACAGATAAGATTGTCCAAACTGTATAATACTTGTTCCGCACGAATTTCTTTGATAGACCAAAGTGCATTGATTTCCCTGTAATGCAAAAGGTAACCTCTTACGGTGGATTCTCCTGTAATTCCTCGCTTCCATTGCAATTTAATAGAAGAACGAGATTTTGATACGATGTCCACAATGGGAGCAGATGGCGGAACTGCAATACATTATGCTATTGGTAACTGAAACCCAGTGAAAGACTCTTAACATTTTTACCTTGAACAGCAACTAAATACGTAACGTGATCCCGCCCGTGTTCGTTATAGACGGCACAAGTGTAATTGCCTGAATCTTCGCTGTCAATTTTGGTAATGACCACCGACCCATCGGATGTAAATTTTAGACGATTGCTTTCTTTTAGTAAATTCTCACTAGGTCATTCGGTTAAAATATATAATATTTAAACTTCAACTACCTTATTTTTATTTTTTAAGTCTTACCCAATTGTCCATTTTCTATTTGGTGATGGGACGCCAACGGCCGTGCAAGGTAATACGACATCTTCTTGCCAGCCCGTCTTAATTATGGTATTAAAAGCTGCAGCTTTGGCCGGAACTGTACTATAAAATAAAAAATTTGGTTTACTAGTCACTAATATTAATCTAAAAACATTACCGATGCTGTCAGCAACAGTTTGAGCAACAATTGACGATCCAGAACTTTCTCCAATTGCTGATGTTGCTGTAACCCAAAATGCATATTTCTTATTTTTCTTCAACCCTTTTATCTCAAACGATTGTGAATTAATTGTGGCTGGATGAGTGGTAGCATCGCGCTGCAGTTCTTGAGTATTTTGAGTTTGAATGTCAACCTGAACATTATTTGGGATTAATAACAAGAAATAATACTTTTATAATCATTTCAAACTTTTTGATTATCTCCAATTGGTTTGTAATACACATTGTATTTAATAAGAGCTCCATTAGATTTGTGTGGAGGTTTCCATGCAACGACAACTGAATCCGAAGATGAAGGAAGCACTTTAATAGCTTCTGGAGGTTCAGGAACTTAATAAAAAAAACTGAATAGTTTTAAAACTATTACTTCTGATTAATTTATATTCTCAAACCATCTTCGTGAGTTTTGCAAAATACTGGACTGCTTTTTACTCCATCCCCCACTTTTGTAAATGCCAATACTTGAATGCTGTAGTTGGTATTGACATTTAAATTTTTTATAGTTAACTTGTTTGTATCAATGATTTTGGATTGGATCATTGCATCTATAAAATAATAAATGTTTATTCATTTTGTAATATTTCCTTCCACTAATCCATACTAACCGTACCGTTCTTCTGTTGGTATGTAGACAACTTTGTAACCCCTTAAGATTCCATTTATAGAATCCTGTGCGGGTGGATCCCATAAAACATAAATGCTTTTTGAAGATAAAGCAGAACAACGTACTTCTGATGGTGCAATTGACGGTACTGCATATTTGATTAGTCTTAATAATTTAACAGAACTTAGTAATTAAATATATTATCACGTACAATCTTCTGAAGTCATTGCAAGAACTATTTCCGAACGAGGTCCATTGCCTTTACCGTTGTACGCTTGTACAATAACATCATATTGCGTGTACATGTTGAGATCCCTTAATTGATAAATAAGTTCTTCAGTATAATCGTCTGGTACTTCCAAAGTAGTTAAAGTAAATTGGTCTGTGGAATTGTGTATTTTATATCCAACGTTATAGCCTCGAATAGCCCCGTTCCATAAATGTTTCTTTGGAGGCTGCAGTAATAATATATCACAACACAAAGAAAGATTAAACAAATATACATTAACTACCTTCCAAGTTACTCTTAAAGTATTTGCATCTATTGACTCGACATCAATATTTTCTGGAGCTCCATTGGGAACTAGTAAAAAGTAATGTCATTTATTAACTCAATCATTTACACTTGATAAAATGTATTATCATGTGAGTAAATACCAGTTTCTTCTGTTTTTGCATTAACAATCTCACTAAAACTGCTGTTGCCAATAATATTTTCTGCCATTACTCGAAAATTGTATACGGTGGCCGGTTTTAGATCTGCAATAGTGATGCTTGTCTTTGAACCTGGAGTTGTATGAATAACAATCTTTCCATCCCATCTATCTATAAAATGTACATTCATGATTACTGTTGTTAAAGTATGGCATGAAATCGTACTGACCCACGTCTTTCTTATAATGGATGATGTATCGTGTGATGTCACTGTTGCCGTTATAACTTAAATTCCAAACCAACTTTACAATTTGGTTTTCGGCAATGATGGGAAAGTTGATTGAAGGAGCATCAGGATTTTCTGAGAAAATATAATACCTTTCATCCCAGTAATATACAAATATATTTGCTTAGTATCGTTACCTTGTACAATTAACGTGATATTAATTTTGTTTTCTCCAATTTCATTTTTTGCTAAACATACAAATTGTGTTGAATCTTTCTTGTCGACCCAAGTAATGTGTAATACTGATACACTTTTTAAAGAGATTTTATCTTGTTTGTCTTCTACTTTATACCTAAATATGCAGTAATTTAATTATAATTGTAATAAATAAACATGTATTATTATATCAAAGTATACCTTGTACTACGATTATCAATTTTTTGGTTACTTATAAACCAAGTGTAATAAATCGGCCAATTTCCTTGAGCCTCACACGGAATGTCAACATTGTTGCCTTTCTTAGCAAAAACTTCATAATTTTTCTGTGAAAAATCTGGAGCAGCTAAAAATAAATTTTTTTTAAAGAAATTAATTTTTCTTAGTTTTGATATTAATCATTTTTCGCATTCGAGATAAAAATTATCCCAATTAGTAAACAAACCTTGAACTTTAATTGAAATAAATTTGCTCAGAGACCGTTGATTGCTATTACTTGCAAGACAAACATAATAACCGTCGTCAGATTGTTCAATAGTTTTGAACATTAATGTTCCATTGTCAAGCACTTGTCGTTTTTCATTATTTTCCACTAATTGAAGTTTATTAAAAGATATATCGCTGTCTAAAAATTAAAATTATCATAAAAACAATTCATTTTATATATCAGAGTTCAATATATTTTACCTGGTGACTTTTTCCAGGTGATCACAGGATCAGGAAAACCTTCCGCCTGACAATCTACAGATAGCATTAGCCCAGATTTAATTCTTGCGTGCTGGGGTTCTATTGTCCAACGTAGAGGAACTGGAAAATAATGTCATTGATATAAGATTTAATTTTGAAATTCTCCTATGAACATCAGTAATTTAGTTTGCATAACATTCTATCCTAAATTTTAACGCACACTTTTTATAAATGACAATTTTGACGTATGAATAATTACAAGATTACAAGTAAATTACCCTTTATAGTTAACTGAGCGATGTGAGATGAAATGCCAGCATGGTTTTGTGCAATGCAAGAATAATTTCCAGCATGCTTAATATTGACAGGATCAATTGAGAGTATACTAGAGTACTCATCAAATGCTCTGATAGAAACTGATAAATCAGATGGGATAACTCGATCATCTTTCAACCATGAAATATTTATTGGCAAGTCTCCACGACTAATAACGCAAGACACTCGAACTAACGTGCCTTCTGATAAGGGCTCGTCTTGAAATGAGAATGGCACCACTTTGGGTGGGACTGAAAACACAAAGTAACGCACAAATATATTAAATGAATTTACCATGAACACGTAGCTGGGATGATTGGCTGACCGAAGCAGCAGAATTGCTCGCAACACATGTATAGTTCCCAGCATGATCTTTTTCAATATTTTCAATTGTTAAAATGCTGGAATAGTCGTCAATCGTTCGAACAGATAAATCGTGTTCAGAAATTATAGGTTTGTCATTTCTTAGCCAACGAAAAGTTATGGGCAGATCTCCTTGATACACGACACAGGACAAACGAATCAAACTTCGACCTTCGAAAACATTCTCAGGGAAGGAAAATGGAGTGATCTTCGGAGCAACTGCAACCCCAATTAATATAAATTACAACGTAGATGTTTGTTTATATTAAATTGCAATATTTGACTCAATAATCCCTACAACTTCCCATCACACTGATTCAAAATCAAAATTTTGATTTCTTAAATTCTCCAGTATCCTGAATGACAGAACAAATTTCAAGACTGTTTTTCCCATGTTTACAGTTTAAAGGTTTTACTTTAAAAACACGGCGGCATACCGTGGACAAGAAGTTGGGCCGTATAGGTGACTTCTGCAGCATTGTTGCCAGCAATACAAGTGTAGTTACCAGTGTGGATAGAAGACACGCTTTCAATAGTCAATGAATTTGCATGGTCATCATAATTACGAGTGCTAATTCCTAATGCAGGAGCAATGATTTGGCCATCTTTGAGCCATTGAAATCTGATGGGCAAATCTCCCTGACTTACAGCACACACGATGTGCGCTCTCATGCCTTTGAAGAACTGATCATCTTGGAAGTTGAAGGGCAGAATTTTGGGAGGAACTGTAATTAAACACAAAATTTAATTACCGTTAATGAAGAGGTTTGCTGTATGTTGATCAGCTCCAGCAGAGTTCGTGGCTACACATGTATAATTGCCACTGTGGCGAGGGTTAAGAGAACTGATCATCAGGATGCTGGAGAATTCATCTAAATCGTGAATATTAATGCCCTGTCCATTTGGTAAAGGTTGGCCATCTCTAAACCAAGAAATTTTAATCGGACTATCTCCTTCTCGTACAACACACTGAATTCGAGCACGGGCTCCTTCTCTAATTAATTCATCTTGAAATGAGAAAGGACTTATTTTCGGTGGAACTGAAATGCTAATAGATTATTAGTCACTGTCACTGTAAATCCGTAAACATTACAACAAATTATTTTACTGCAACAAGCTGTTATACCCAAAACTAGTAGTTCAATTTCGCCTTTAACTTTATCATTGTCGTTGTTAGTTACAGTGCATGTATATTTTCCCTTATCATCAAATCGATTGACATCCCAAATAATCAAAGAACCATTTTTTGGAACAGAATGACGAATGTGAATAGGCATTGGCTGGCCATCTGGAAAAGATAAGTTATTCAAACTAAATCTATCTAAGACATTGCAAAGTTTTTAGAAGTAATGTAAACCTTTTTCCCATTGGATTTTATTCATGGGATATCCATAAACCGGACAATCAATTGATGCAACGCCATCTTCGATCGCTTGATATTTGATATTGAATCGCATGCCCAGTTTGCCTAAAATGCATACACAATATATAATTTCCGACCAAAAATTATCTTCTTTGTACCTTTGACTTGTACTTACCGTGGATAAAAATTCTTGCTGAATGTTCAACAAATCCCTTTTTTGTTGTAGCAATGCATCTATATACTCCACCGTCTTCAACGGTAACAGTGGACATTTTTAAAGAACTTGTTACCCTATTGCTGCCATCTGATCTCATATTAATGCTAATTCGTGCACTTGTTGATAGTTTTACATTATCTAAAGACCATGAAAATTGGGGAGTGGGATTTCCTTGAGACGTGCATTCCAGCAACATGCTATTTTTGGAATTAAGTATTTGCTCATCAAAACCCTTCACAATGATTGGTACCGAATCTATTAACAAATGAAATTTAGATGTTAAAGAACAAATTTCTTCTCAATTTGTATATTATTCACCTCCTATTTTGATTATTGCAGAGCCAAATGTTGAATACAGTTCATTCATAGCAAAACATTGGTATAAACCAACATTTCGACTGCTCATTTTTGCAATTTTAATAGTCTCGTTACTGACTTGCAAAACGTCATTCAATTCCAACGGTTTTCCATCTTTAAACCAAATGATGCTGTTGATAGGAGACCCTTGGATTTTACAGTTGAGAAAAGCTCCTTGATTTGCATCAACAGTTGCCGTAGCTGGAGTTATGAGTGCACTCAAAGGTACTACGAAATCAAGACAAAATCAATATTTCATGTCAACTAATTAATTCTTCAGCATGCACAAACCAATGACGATCACTTGAATTGTCATTTTAACAGAATTTACTTCATTTGATGCAGTGCACATGTATCTACCACTGTCAGTGTCCTGAGTTTTTTCAATAATCAATAAACCTGATCCCATTTCGATGCGATCAGAGGGAAAAATGTTTTCGTAATTTCCAGGTGTCATTTCTTTTGACCAACTTAAAAAAAAGTATTTGCTTTGACTTCTAAAATATACGGAGTAAATTAAATTAAACTAGTTACATGTAATCAGGAGTTGGGTGACCACTTGCAACACAAGACAAGAATAGTCTTTCGCCTTTAGAAATTACAAGGTTTGAATTATGGTAGATAATCTTTGGTGGAACTTTACCCTGCGATTCTAAAATAAAAATGTGAAATACTGTCCCATAAAAAATGTTGTGATTCCGTACCTGTCACTATCAAACGACCAGGATTACTCAGCTTCACCTCGCCAGTTAATCGATGCAACACTTGGCAACGGTAAGTTGTAAGAGCATCGTTACCATCCACATCCTTAATTATCAGTTCACCAGTCGGCAGCAGAACATATTTTGAATCTTAAATTTGAATCGGAAATTTAGAATCCATTAAACAGTGGTAGGGTAATAAAACTAAAATTATAACTACTAGCGTCCAAATTGGTTGAAGTGATTGACACGACCGAATCTTTAATCCAAGCAGTGATATTGACATATGGTAGTGAGAATTTAGGAATATGGCAACGCATGATGGCAGTGTTTTGTTTCATTGTATATACATCGTAAACATGAATGTCATATATTTGATTAACAACTGAAATCAAAATTATTTGATATAAAAGTCAAAATTTAAAATTGAATGTCTTGAAGTACCTACCTCCTCTGACTTTAACCTCATTTGACACAATTGTTCCAACAGTATTGGCAGCTGAGCATCTATAAGAAACGCCATGAACATCTTGTCTGTAGTCATCAATGCCAAAAGATGGAAACAGAAGAGTGCCATCGATTGATATTTGACGAAGTCTGGGCACGTTGGTTACGAGAGAACCATCGACTGACAGCCAAGTGATGTTTGGTTGAGGTTTTCCAGAAGCAATGCAAGTGAGTTTTCCACCAGTTGAATTGGAAAAGTCGTAATGAAGAGGAAAAGTTGTAGTAAATTTAGGCTCTAAAATAAATAATATAAATACACAATTGAAAAAAAAATTAATTAAAAAATAAAAAGTTTTTGAAATTGACAATTTTGACACCACGTGACGAGTTAGTTTCGTGACGTCACATTACCTTGCTCAGTCGCTGAGGCAGTGATGGGGAGCAACCAGGGTATGACAAAGAGAAGCCAGATCGGCTGTCTCTGGATTGGATCCATAATAACAGACCTCTTCGCAATTGGGGTATGATTAATGCACGGATGAATACTGCAACTCCACTCGTATGTAAATTTACTCCAAATAACAATGTAGCTAATTGAAGTAAATAAATATTTGGTTGAACGAAAGAATTCGTCCTAGAGAGGGTTCTCAATTGGAATTCTGGGAAGGTTCACACCCTGACAGGTCATTGGTCTGAACTAAAGAGAGGGGTTTTCAAATCGAGTTAGTTGAACACGAAAGGAAATTAAGATTGATTAATGATAACACATGAAAATTTAGTTTATTGATACAAATCTGAAAATTGAGTAAATACCATACTAATTTACACTAACTGATGCAGTAACATCCATTGTGTAAAGGAAATGCAGTTACTTTTGAGAAAGTTAATTTAAAAAAGTCGAGTTTAGTATACTTGACTTTTATCGTGATTCCAACTTCATGGATTAAATCTCAGTGTTAAAAAACATGGCAGTCAACGATAAATAACAGTACATGAAAAGTTGAGCTTGTAGACATGGAAAATACTACTGGTAATTGCCTATTTATCACTAGAACTAGATCCTAAACATCAATCTATGTACTCGTAAAATTACGTTTTAAGTAAAAATGTAATCAATGGCAGTTTTCCGTATCCATTTGCTTAATCTAAACACAATTATTTTGTTAGTATGGCGCAAAAAAACTTTGTTAATTTTACAAACCGTGATTTTCTGAGCAGTGATAACATTCATAATTTAATTGCCTGAATTATGAAACATGTGTGCTAAAATAGAAAAGTCGTCATTTAAAACTCTTTCTAATAAATACTGTATCGTATGGAATTATTAACTACCCATCGGGGGCGGATCATAATCATCACTAGGATTATTCAGGAAAACAAATTTAGTTTCCACTGATAGATCGAAGTTATTCCTAATTAAAAAATTTATAAATGTGTTATATGCACAGTAATATAAAAATTGAGTAATTTACTGAGCAGCAGCTGAATGTTGAAATGATTCATGTTGGAATAAAGGAAAAGCAGCTCCTACACATTAATTTAAAAATAAAAATCAAATAGAACTACAATATTATTACGACAAACCTGAGCGCGTTTTTCCATGTTCTGGATGGTAGCAATCAGTTAAATGAGATGTGGCATAAGGTGAAGGGTCTATTCAATTAAAAAATGCAATCATTGATAAAAATATATAACAATTTTTGTGATTAACGAGTTACCTGCACTTCGTCTCGAAAGTGTAGGATGGCCGGAATGTTGGTGACCACGAAGAAAATGTCCTCTTGGCATAGTGTGGGAATGTCGAACCCAACTATTCATCTCGGCATTTGTTGTAGTATCTGAAATGTCTACAACCGGACGCATAAAACTGTTATCTGATCTTACGAAGTTCGCAAATAATAACTGTACCAGATGGAGTGCCAACACTGCCACTACGGCGCTTGAAATAAAAACAAACAACAACAGAAGCGATAATAACAACAATCAATAAAGCAACGGCTGGAATAAAAATGAGAGGATCCAAGTAAAAAATGTAGACTGGGGCCAGAGATTCTTCAAATGTTTCAGGTGCCAAAGTTCCTGGAAACAAAATCCTAGTCTCATTATGGAAATATAAATCATAATTACTAAGTTTGTTTATACCTCCTGTGGCAGTGTAAGTAGCGAATTTGTATTCAGCTAATGTGGGCTTACTGCTACTGTCTACGGAAAGTCTCAGAATGTACCATGTTGCAGGATTCAAACCCGAAATAACTAGTTTCTTTTGGGTGGGTTTGATATTTAAGCCTGCAACAGTCCAATCTCTTGCGGCTACAGGTTTGTATTCAGCAGAAAATGTTTTTACAGGGCATCCAGTTGTTGGCCAAGATTCCAAATAAACAGTTATAAATGTCGACCCTTCGCGAATTATTTGGTCTTTAGTTGGTGCAATAACATCTATAAGGAACAATCATGGTTACAGTAATTTAATTCTCCATTCAATAGTATACCTGAGCCTTCGGTCATAACAGTAAGAGTATCACTAGGAGCGCCTGTTCCAATGTTGTTAAATGCTTCCATATACAACTGATACGTGGCCCCACAGATAAGATTGTCCAAACTGTATAATACTTGTTCCGCACGAATTTCTTTGGTAGACCAAATTGCATTGATTTCCCTATAATGCAAAAGGTAACCTCTTACGGTGGATTCTCCTGTAATTCCTCGCTTCCATTGCAATTTAATAGAAGAACGAGTTTTTGATACGATGTCCACAATAGGAGCAGATGGCGGAACTGCAATACATTATGCTATTGGTAACTGAAACCAAGTGAAAGACTCTTAACAGTTTTACCTTGAACGGCAACTAAATACGTAACGTGGTCGCGTCCGTGTTCATTATAAACGGCACAAGTGTAATTGCCTGAATCTTCGCTGTCAATTTTGGTAATAACCACCGACCCATCGGATGTAAATTTTAGACGATTGCTTTCTTTTAGTAAATTCTCACTAGGTCATTCGGTTAAAATATATAATATTTAAACTTAAAATACCATTATTTTTATTTCTTAAGTCTTACCCAATTGTCCATTTTCTATTTGGTGATGGAACGCCAACGGCTGTGCAAGGTAATACGACATCTTCTTGCCAAGCCGTCTTAACCATGGTATTAAAAGCTGCAGCTTTGGCCGGAACTGTACTATAAAATAAAAAATTTGGTTTACTAGTCACTAAGATTAATCTAAAAACATTACCGATGCTATCAGCAACAGTTTGAGCAACTATTGACGATCCAGAACTTTCTCCAATTGCTGATGTTGCTGTCACCCAAAATGCATATTTCTTATTTTTCTTCAATCCTTTTATCTCAAACGATTGTGAATTAATTGTGGCTGGATGAGTGGTAGCATCGCGCTGCAGTTCTTGAGTATTTTGAGTTTGAAAGTCAACCTGAACATTATTTGGGATTAATAACAAGAAATAATATTTTTATAATCATTTCAAACTTTTTGATTATCTCCAATTGGTTTGTAATACACATTGTATTTAATAAGAGCTCCATTGGATTTGTGTGGAGGTTTCCATGCAACGACTACTGAATCAGAAGATGAAGGAAGCACTTTAATAGCTTCTGGGGCTTCAGGAACTTAATAAAAAAAATCAATAGTTTAAAAACTATTATTTCTAATCAGTTTATATTCTCAAACCGTCTTCGTGAGTTTTGCAAAATACTGGACTGCTTTTTACTCCATCCCCCACTTTTGTAAATGCCAATAGTTGAATGCTGTAGTTGGTGTTAACATTCAAATTTTTTATAGTTAATTTGTTTGTATCAATGATTTTGGATTGGATCATTGCATCTACAAAAGAATAAATGTTTATTCATTTTGTCATATTTCCTTCCACTAATCCATACTAACCGTACCATTCTTCTGTTGGCTTGTAGACAACTTTGTAACCCCTTAAGATTCCGTTTATTGAATCCTGAGCAGGTGGATCCCAAAGAACATAAATGCTTTTCGAAGATAATGCTGAACAGCGTACTTCTGCCGGTGCACTTGACGGCACTGCAAATGTGATTAGTCTCAATAATTTAATAGAACTTAGTAATTAAATAAACTTATATCATCACGTACAATCTTCTGAAGTCATTGCAAGAACTATTTCCGAACGAGGTCCATTGCCTTTACCGTTGTACGCTTGTACAATAACATCATATTGCGTGTACATGTTGAGATCAGTTAATTGATAAATAAGTTCTTCAGTGTAATCGTCAGGCACTTCCAAAGTAGTTAATGTAAATTGGTCAGTGGAATTGTGTATTTTATATCCAACGTTGTAGCCTCTAATAGCTCCGTTCCACAGATGCTTCTTTGGGGGCTGTAGAAAAAAATGTCAGGACACAGAAATTATAAACATACAGTAGTGTGTAGCCCGGACATTAGGACGGATCCCAGAAAGTTGTCCAGACTAACAAGCTGTCCGGAAGGATAGAGGGATTTAAGATTGCTGGGTGCCGGTCGAGACCTCTAAACCTGTGTGGACCATCCAGCTGTCCGAACGGCATTATGTCCGGGATACGCAGAATACACTGTATATACAATAACTACTATACCTTCCATGTTACTCTTAAAGTATTTGCATCTATTGACTCGACATCAATATTTTCTGGAGCTCCACTGGGAACTTTTAAAAAGTATTTTAATTTTATAAAATTACTTATAAAGTGAGTAAATACCAGTTCCTTCTGTTTTTGCATTAACAATCTCACTAAAACTGCTGTTGCCAATAATATTTTCTGCCATTACTCGAAAATTGTATACGGTGGCCGGTTTTAGATCTGCAATAGCGATGCTTGTCTTTGAACCTGGAGTTGTATGAATAACAATCTTTCCATCCCATCTATCTATAAAATGTACATTCATGATTACTGTTGTTAAAGTATGGCATGAAATCGTACTGACCCACGTCTTTCTTATAATGGATGATGTATCGTGTGATGTCACTGTTGCCGTTATAACTTAAATTCCAAACCAACTTTACAATTTGGTTTTCGGCAATGATGGGAAAGTTGATTGAAGGAGCATCAGGATTTTCTGAGAAAATATAATACCTTTCATCCCAGTAATATACAAATATATTTGCTTAGTATCGTTACCTTGTACAATTAACGTGATATTAATTTTGTTTTCTCCAATTTCATTTTTTGCCAAACATACAAATTGTGTTGAATCTTTCTTGCCGACCCAAGAAATGTGTAATACTGATACACTTTTTAAAGAGGTTTTATCTTGTTTGTCTTCTACTTTATACCTAAATATGCAGTAATTTAATTATAATCGCAAGAAATAAACATGTATTAGTATATCGAAGTGTACCTTGTACTACGATTATCAATTTTTTGGTTATTTATAAACCAAGTGTACGAAATTGGCCAATTTCCTTGAGCCTGGCATGAAATCTGAACATTGTTACCTTTCTTTGCAGCAATTTTGTAACTTTGCTGAGGAAAATCTGGAGCAGCTGCAAGTAAAAATTGTATGTTTTTAAGCGATTAACATTCTTGCTTCGCAGTATAACCATTTAATTTCAACAAACCTTGAACTCGAACTGAAATAAATTTGCTAAGGGTCTGTCCATTTATATTACTTGCAAGACAAACATAATAACCATCGTCTGATTGCTGAATGTTTTTGAACATTAATGTTCCATTGCCAAGAACTTGTCTTTTTTCATTATTTTCAACTAATTCAAATTCTTGAATAGATGCATCACTTTCTATAAATTAAAATCACGGAATGGAAAGTATGGGTATTGTTCATAGACTTAAATTGAAGATTATTTACCTGAGGACTTTTTCCATGTAATCGCAGGATCGGGAAATCCCTCCGCTTGACAATCCACGAACAAAATTTGCCCCGATTTTATTCTAGCATCTTGCGGTTCTGTTATCCAACGTAAGGGAACTGTGGGGAAAATAATATCGATAAAAAATCTAATTTCTGGATAAAGTGGTACATCAGAATTTAGTTTCCCCACATATCTCCTACTCTAAATTTTAATTTTAATTTTTAAATAATCACGAGTAAATTACCCTTTAATGTTAACTGAGCGGTGTGAGATGAAATGCCAGCATGGTTTTGAGCAATGCAAGAATAATTTCCAGCATGCTTAAATTTGACTGGGTCAATTGAGAGTACGCTAGAATACTCATCAAATTCTCGGATGGAAACTGACAATTCAGATGGAATAACTCGATCGTCTTTCAACCATGAAATGCTTAGTGGCAAGTCTCCACGACTAACTACGCAAGACACGCGGACTAATGTGCCTTCTGATAAAGGCTCGTCTTGAAATGAGAATGGCACCACTTTGGGGGGGACTGAAAACACAAAGTAACGCACAAATATATTAAATGAATTTACCATGAACACGTAGCTGGGATGATTGGCTGACAGATGCAGCAGAATTGCTCGCAACACATGTATAATTTCCAGCATGATCTTTTTCAATATTTTCAATTGTTAAAATGCTGGAATAGTCATCAATCGTTCGAACAGATAAATTATGTTCAGAAATTATAGGTTTGTCATTTTTGAGCCAACGAAAAGTTATGGGCAGATCTCCTTGATATACGACACACGACAAACGAATGAAACTTCGACCTTCGAAAACATTCTCAGGGAAGGAAAATGGAGTGATCTTCGGAGCAACTGTAACCCCAATTAACTTAAATTACAATGTAGATTGGAAAAATTTAAAACAAGTTTTAGACTTGACTCAATATTGCCTACAACTTCCCATCACACTGATTCAAAACCAGTTTGTAATCTACTAAATTCTCCAGTATCCTGAATGACAGAACAAATTTCAAGACTGTTTCTCCCATGTTTACAGTTGTAAAAGTTTAACTTAAAAAACACGGCAGCATACCGTGGACAAGCAGTTGGGCCGTATAGGTGACTTCTGCAGCATTGTTGCCAGCAATGCAAGTGTAGTTGCCAGTGTGGCCAGAAGACACGCTTTCAATAGTCAATGAATTGGCGTGATCATCATAATTACGAGTGCTAATTCCTAATGCCGAAGAAATGATTTGGCCATCTTTGAGCCACTGAAATCTGATGGGCAAGTCTCCTTGACTCACGGCACAAACGATGTGTGCTCTCATGCCTTTGAAGAATTGATCGTCTTGGAAGTTGAAGGGCAGTATTTTGGGAGGAACTGTAATTAAACACGAAATTTAATTACCGTTAATGAAGAGGTTTGTTGAATGCTGATCAGCTCCAGCAAAGTTTGCGGCTACGCATGTATAATTGCCATTGTGACGTGGGCTAAGAGTACTAATCATCAGGATGCTGGAGAATTCATCTAAATCGTGAATAATAATGCCCTGTCCATTTAATAAGGGCTGACCATCTCTGAACCACGAAATGTTCATGGGGCTGTCACCTTCTCTTACAACACACTGAATTCGAGCACGGGCTCCTTCTCTAATTAATTCATCTTGAAATGAAAAAGGACTTATTTTCGGAGGAACTGAAATAAAATGCTAGTACAGTATTAGTTATTGTAAGCTTCAAAAACACCTGCAAAATTGTAAACCAAACTATCATATTAAGATAATTATTTTACGGTATACCTATCACAATTAGTTCAATTTCGCCTTTAACTTTATCATTGTCGTCATTTGTTACAATGCATGTATATTTTCCTTTATCAGCAAGTCGTTTGACTTCATAAATTATCAATGAGCCATTTTTTGGAACAAAATGTCGAATGTGAATAGGCATTAATCGACCACCTACAAATTACAAATTTAATGAAATAAAACATTGCTGAGCTTTTAATGTCAACCTCTTTCCCATTGAATTTTATTCATAGGATATCCATAAACCGGACAATCAATTACGATAACTCCATCTTCTGTCGCTTGATATTTAATATTGGATCGCATTCCTAGTTTTCCTGGAATGCATATACAAAACAAAATTTTATACTAGTAACATGCGTTCTACTACTGCTTACCGTGAATAAAAATTCTTGCTGAATGTTCAACAAATCCCTTTTTTGTTGTGGCAATGCATCTATACACCCCACCGTCTTCAACGCTAACAGTGGACATTTTTAAAGAACTTGTTATCCTATTGCTACCATCTGATCTCATATTAATGCTAATTCGTGCACTTGTTGATAGTTTTACATTATCTAAAGACCATGAAAATTGGGGAGTGGGATTTCCTTGGGAAGTGCATTCCAGCAACATGCTATCTTTGGGATTAAGTATTTGCTCATCAAAACCCTTTACAATGATTGGTAGCGAATCTATTACCAATAAAAATTAGATTTCAAATTTCGAGTTTGTTAACTACAGTATTATTTACCTCCTATCTTAATCACTGCAGAGCCAAATGCTGAATACAGTTCATTCATAGCAAAACATTGGTATAAACCAACATTTCGACTGCTCATTTTTGCTATTTTAATAGTCTCGTTACTGACTTGCAAGACGTCATTCAATTCCAACGGTTTTCCATCTTTAAACCAAATGATGCTGTTGATAGGAGACCCTTGGATTTTACAGTTGAGAAAAGCTCCTTGATTTGCATCAACAGTTGCCGTAGCTGGAGTTATGAGTGCACTCAAAGGTACTACAAAATCAAGACAAAATCAATATTTCATGTCAACTAATTAATTCTTCAGCATGCACAAACCAATGACGATCACTTGAATTGTCATTTTAACAGAATTTACTTCATTAGATGCAGTGCACATGTATCTGCCACTGTCAGTGTCCTGAGTTTTTTCAATGATCAATAAACCTGATCCCATTTCGATGCGATCAGAGGGGAAAATGTTTTCGTAATTTCCAAGTGTCATTTCTTTTGACCAACTTAAAAAAAAGTATTTGCTTTGATTTCTAAAATACACGGAGTAAATTAAATTAAACTAGTTACATGTAATCAGGAGTTGGGTGTCCACTTGCAACACAAGACAAGAATAGTCTTTCGCCTTTTGAAATTACAAGGTTTGAATTATGGTAGATAATCTTTGGTGGAACTTTACCCTGCGATTCTAAAATAAAAATATGAAATACTGTCCCATAAAAAATGTTGTGAATCCGTACCTGTCACAATCAAACGACCAGGATTACTCAGCTTCACCTCGCCAGTTAATCGATGCAACACTTGGCAACGGTAAGTTGTAAGAGCATCGTTACCATCCACATCCTTAATTATCAGTTCACCAGTCGGCAGCAGAACATATTTTGAATCTTAAGAGCGTAAATTTAAAATCCATTAAACGATAGTAGGATAATAAAACTAAAATTATAATTACTAGCGTTCAAATCAGATGAAGTGATAGAAACGACTGAATCTTTAATCCAAGCGGTGATATTGACATACGGCAGTGAGAATTTAGGAATATGACATCGAATAATGGCAGTATTTTGTTTCATTGTATACACATCGTAAACGTGGATATCATATATCTGATTAACAACTAAAAAAAAAATTAATTTATAAAAACAATGCCTAAAATAAAAAATAAAAATATCTTGACATTACCGCCTCGAACTTTAATCTCACTGGACACAATTGATCCAAGAGTATTAGTAGCAGCACATCTGTATGAAACACCGTGAACATCTTGCCTGTAGTCGTCAATACCAAAAGATGGAAATTGAAGAGTGCCATCGGGTAAAGTTTGGCGGAGTCTCGGCACGTGAGTTACAGGGGAGCCATCAACCATGAGCCATGTGATTTCGGGTTGAGGTACTCCTTGCGCCTTGCAGGAAAGCTTCCCACCAGTTATATTGGAGAAGTCATAATTAAGTGGGAAATCCGAAGTGAATTTAGGCGCTAAAATGTATGTTATTCAGGTTAAATTCCTAAAATCATATTTTTTTTGTGCATTTATAAAATAATATTAATTATCGCAATAAAAAATGTTTCTTTAAAATTATTTTTATAATATTTTTTATAATTAATAATTTTTTTGCTATTATTAACATATTTTTAATGTGTTCTTTAAAATTAATTCAAACTTTTCTGAAAATTTCTTGTTTTTAGTTTATTTGCCGAAAAAGAACGAAAAAGTAACAAGTGCTTAAAAATCACGTGACTAACATAAATATGTGACGTCATTTACCTTGCTCAGTTGAGGAAGTAACGGGCAGCAGCCAGAGCAGGACAAAGAGCCACATCGGATGGCTAGTAATCGTTTGCATGGTAACTAACCTCCTTTCAATTAGGATTTTATTAAATCCCAACGATTCCCACACTCCACGAAAGTGAAGATTGCTTTGAAAAACTATTCCCGCTAATTTAACTTACAAAATTCGCTCTCGCTTGATTGCAATTCGTCCTAGAGGGGGTCCGAATGTGGAATTCTGGGAAAGATTGCACGGTGACGATTCGCTTCACAGAACCTAAAAGAAAAATCAAATTTTAAAAATTCGTTTTTACTCATCTAAAATGAATTCAATTGCTGTGCATTCACAATAAGTTACCAAATTCATGAAAAACAAATTTTATTCACGAGTTTTTAATAATTATTATGCAAATAAATCGTAAATCAGTAAATATAAGACACGACCTTGGTTATGACTAAACAATTATTTCAGCTACCTCACTTTTTTCATCACTTTTTTCATCACTTTTTTCATCACTTTTTTCATCACTCTTTTTCTCAATTACAACATCGGTTTCTTGTATTTCAACTTTATGGTGATATTCTACACCTTCCACAATAACTGGAAGGCGCTCAACCTCACTTTCCTCCTCTGTGTTTTCTTCAGTCTCCGGTTCAATTGTGACTTCCAGACACTTAGTATCTTCAGGCAAATCCTCTTTAGGTTCATCCAAATCAACATTAACGTCGACGTTCGCTTCACTTTGCTTTTCCTCGTCCAAACTTTCTTCTATGAAATCAATATGCGGTGGGGGCAGATCCCAGTGTTGATCGTTTGAGGAACCGTAAACAGCGTACATAAAAACTCCAAACATTTGAATGATTGCGATGAAAACTATGAACGAAAAGTTCGATTTTTCGTGCTGCAATAAAATATAAATTTATTTAAATTAAAAAAATAGAATTACAAATTAAATATTCGCGAAACTTACTGATGAGAATTGAACTTTCATAATGTAAATAAGCATACACGCTAAAAAGCTGCCAAAAGATATGAAAGCCGATGATAATGCAGCAAATTGTTTGCCCAAATCCAAGCAATTAACAAGAATTCCTATTTTTATTTAAGAAATAAAAACATTGGATATTTAAAGAACGAAATCAATAGTGTTATTACCACAAATCGCACAGCCAAATAGAAAACTGCTGCCTGAATAACCCGTGGTTGCTAAAATAGGTATTTTCGTAAGGTGTGTCATTAATGATACTGGTAATAATAAGCTAACACCTACGAAATAAATGATAAAATTAAATTTTGCAAAAGGGAATATTTACAGTTTCTTACTTCCACATATTGTTATTTTACGAATCGTATTCAGAGAAAGAATGTTGCGTTCAAATAAAAAATCGCTTCCCCAACCAGTAATAAGAAGAGCAAAACACATTACAATGCATAATATACTAAAGGTGAATTCATTCTACACAATGTTAAATTAATTTTGAAATTAATTATACAATTTTACATTCTTAAAACTCACTGTAAAAAAATGATATTGGGGAGACGGAGTATAAACATTGAGTGTAGTAATAAAAATATAAACAGATAAAAGGCAACTTGTTGTGACCGATGACAACGCCCAAAGAGGTCGGGATTTAAATATTGCGCTGTATGGAACCGATATTGGCTGCAAAATTAATTTAAAATAAATTGAATAACAATTAAACTATTTTTTTTTACTGGCCTTGTGTTCCTTGACAGATGGCACAATCACGTTAAATATTCTGTGGTGGATTTTTGACGATTTTTCTCTCACAAAATAGCTCCAAATAACACACCAAGTTATGGCTAAAGCCCCTGCAATACAAATTGCATGTAAATATATCACCATCTAAAAAACAGATATGTGTAAAGCATAAAAGCAAAGACTGAAGGGGCAGCAAAAATAAGTAATCTCTCACCAAAAAAGTAAAAAGTTGCTTCCCAACTAAATCTCCAAGATATGCAACGAGATAAAGGAAACGATAGTGCAAATCCAAGCAAGCAACCCGAATAGGCAAGTGAAACTAAAAATGCCTTAGTTTCCGATATTGTGAGTCCCCACACTCTGTATAAAGCGGGTATAACAACACCCTTAAACAAAACACATCAATTTAATTTGTATTCTGCGGTAAAATCGCATACCTCAAGTCCTCCTTGCAAAAATCGTAACGCCATTAGGAATTCACTTCCGAGGTTAATGGCGCCGGGCAGAATCAAATTAATGAATGCGGACGCAATTACACCTGTAATGAAAAGTCTACAGAAAAAATATTTAGAAAAATAATAAACTGTAGTCTCTTTTCATGTAAAAAAATTCACTTATTCGCTGAATATCTGTAACAAAGCACTGCTGCGGGAATTTGGGTTATAATGTAACCAACATGAAATGCTCCATCGATTAATACGACCGCTGTAGGGATCAACGAGAAATCTTTCTGCCAACAATTAATAAGAAATTAATTTTCCTTTCTGCGTTGTTCGGTGTATATCGTTACATTGTAGATGGTGTCAAATCCGGGACCCAAATTGCAACGCATGCCCATAATCACGAATAAACCAAGGCATGTCAATGCGGCAAGAACATAATCTTGATTGTAATTTGACTTGGATTCGACTTTTTCATGTGAAATAACTTCGGGTGAAAGTTTGGTTGTTTCTTGTTCAGAAGCATCTGAAAGGAATTAATGGTTGCTTAATTTTTCACATTTTTCTTTATTTGTTTACCTTTGGGAATTGTTTCACTCGGTTCAGAACCTTCCATTTTGATTAGTTGTTGAGCATATCGAGCAATATTCGGTCTCACGATGAACGGTGTCAAGAGAATTCAATAACCGTACCATAATGATTGTCAGTGATTCAATTACTATAATCCGCCCATCCTTTTAATAATAGGTCAATCCCTGGCTAAATTAGCGATATAAATAGTGGGGCGATACACTAATAGAGTGATACCAATTGATTTTATTAAATTATTATATCAGAGACAAATAGATAATCCGAAAAATAGCATCTGAAGTGAATATTTAGTGAAAAAAACAATCGCCATTTTTCTATACAACAATTCAACAATAAATATAACAAAACCAATGGTAAATATTAATAAATTCATTGTGGCCTATTATTTTAAAGGTAAATTATGCGTTTGTTTAATCATGTGAGCACCTTTTTCACCTATCATAACAGTTGGTACACTTGTGTGAGCAGATGGAATAGTAGGCATGACGGATGCATCAATTACACGCAGATGTTCAACTCCTTTAACCCTACCCACAGAAAATAAATTGTTTAAAAAAGAGAAAAAATATGGTTTAGTTTCAAGACCTTAAGAATGGATCCACAACGGCGAGTAAATCGGTGTCCGGACCCATTTTGCAAGTGCCCACTGGGTGGTGAAATCCGTAGGAATAATGTTTAATAACACACCGCCAATAGTCGTCAGATTCCTGGTCTTCGAAGGAAGCACATGATGGATATTTACGAGCATGATAACGTGTACCAAATGCTTTGAAAGCATGTGTTTGGGTGATTGCAAATACCATTCGTTTAGCTAAGGAAGAAAAACAATGTCATTAATGAGTTAGAAACAAAATTCCTTTTTCCTCTTACCATCCAAAAGTATATCTTCATCGCTAGGATTTGAAAAAGAATTGGGTTCAATAATCGGATGGTCTTGAATATCAGTAGTGTTAATGGTGATATATCCTACACTCTTTGGATGTAACAGGATTGGAATAAAACTTATTTGTGGCTGACCAGGAATGGGACCAAAATATTCATCCCAAACCTAGTATGAATAAAAAGTTAAAAAATATATAATTTTTAAATTTATTTTTATGCATTATTTTTACATCTATTGGAAGATTCCAGTTGGCAGATCTGTAGGAAACAAGCTTGAGTTCAAAATCTGGGAAATCTCTATTTTGATTTCTTAAGTTACTGGCTAAATATGCTTTTCCTTCATGTTTTTCTACAGCAGTCAATGGACCTGACATTACATTAATGCCTTATGTGTTATTTTTTCACACCATGGAATAAGTAAAATTAAAATTACCAATTTTATGACTGTGCCATAATTTCCAATTTTCTTCAGTGATAACCAAACTGTCGTTAAACGCAATTGGAAAATCAATATTAAAAATCAATCCATGAAAACTCATATGATTAATAAGATTTTGGCCTACTCCCGGTAAATCCACAATTATTGGAATCTAAATCAAATGTACTGTATTATCTTGACAAACTGTAAAATTCTTTTCTATGTAAGAAATAGTACATTATGTTTGATTAAAGTATCTTTTGGTCCTACACCCGATAACATTAAAATTTGTGGCGACTGAACTGTGCCTGCCGATATAACAATTTCCTTCCGAGCATTAGTTTTATAAATTTTCCCCAGATATTTGTACGTTACCCCACGAGCAATGTGACTGTCATCTATATTAACCTACAAAAAAGTGTAAACTTATTTTTTATAACATTGGTAATGCTGGGGACACACTAGGCGCGTGGCGACGCGATTTCGACGTTTTCAAAAATGGCGTCAGGTCGCAGACTAAAAAGTACTTTTGATCTCGACCTGACGCCATTTTTAAAAACGTCGAAATCGCGTGGCGACGCAATTCGCGCCGCAACGCGCCTAGTTTGTCCCCAGCATTAAGTAAACAAATTAAATTAAAACCTTCTGAACAAGAGCTTCAGTCAAAATTGTAAGATTTGGCCTTTTTAAAAACGGCTTTAAAAACGATTTATAAGTATTGTAAGTCTCCCCATATTTCATGGTTGAATGTGGAAACATGAATCCTTCAGAAAACGTAGATAAACATTAAATAAAAATTAAAAACTGAATTTTTTAAAAATGTTTTTACCAGTTTGATATCTAGCATTATTGTCGACTTCAGAATACCCAAGTTCAGTTCCAGCTTGAAGCCATGCATCAGCTAATGGTGTTTTGAAACATGGAATACTGACCGGCAATAATCCACCTCTTTTATGATATGCAGCTTTATTAGTTAGAAAGATATATTTATAGATCAATAAATCTTTTATTCAAAGATTGTTGCGATTATTACCATCTTCCCTTCTTGCTGGTGCATGAAAATCTTCACTTTTCAAAAAAAACGGCAATACTTCGTCATATCCCCAACCCCAATTTCCTAACTTCGACCAATTATTGTAATCGAGTTTATTTCCCCTTGTATGACCCTGATTGTTTATTGTAGAGGTTCCTCCCAATGCTTTACCTCGGGACCAATCCTGACGCTATAAGTAAACAAATTTATTCTTTAAGAAATTAAAGTGATAGGAAAACAAAGGCAAATGATGTTACTTGATCAATTAATGAATAACAACAGTTTTTCTGAGGTTCACTTTTAAATCCCCAATTAAGGTGTTTGGGAATCCCACCGACTTTATACGGCACGTCTTCGTAATTGGTATTGTCGTCATCAGGATTAATTCCGGCTTCTAGTAACAAGACTGTAACTGAGGGATCTTCAGAGAGCCGTGAAGCAACAACTGCACCTGCAGAACCTGCTCCAACTTAAAAATATCAAATTAAATCCATCTGCAATCATATTACAAAACCACAACAACTAAAAAGACCATTTTTATACTTATGATAAAATCGTAATCCTTTTCTGAAATATTTTCCTTGCATATCATTAAATTGAGTTTCGAAAATAAAATAAAAACGCTGAGATATTGCGCGAATGACATAATTATCATATTTTTTTAATATCGTTCACCAAATTCTGAAATGTAGAATTTATCATTTAAATTATTTCTCAAAACAAGCTGTGAAAACAAGATTAAACATTCTATTTTATAATAACCAGTACCTTGAATAAGCTTATATCGTTCCGTTTTCAACTCCGTGGTTTCCCCTTAGAGTTCCCCTTATCACTTTCATTAAAGAGCAAACATCCTTCCCTTAATACCTTAATACCAATAAGCATCCGCTTATTTTTTATTTATAATAACTGACAAAAAAACTAATTAGTTAAATGTTTATTGTCGATGTTCCGATACATATAAAACATTTAGATTAACTTAAATTTTTGTTTAATCATATGTGCACCTTTTTCGCCAACCATAACCGCCGGTACACTTGTGTGAGCAGAAGGAATAGTGGGCATAATGGAAGCATCAATCACACGCAGACGCTGTACTCCATAGACGCTACCAAAGAAAAAATAAATGTGATTCTCGAAAATAAAATGTGTCTACCTTCCATACTTTAAAAGTGGATCTACAACTGCTTGTGGATCGGTGTTGGGACCCATTTTGCAAGTGCCGACTGGATGATGAAATCCGTAAGAATAATTTTTAATAACACAACGCCAATAGTTGTCAGACATCTGATCAATGAAATGACCACACATCGGGTACTTGCGACCATGATAACGCGTGCCAAATACTTTAAAAGCGCGTGTTTGAGTTATGTCAAATACCATGCGTTTAGCTAAACAAGAAACAAAATGTCCGATTAAAACCATTCGCAAGGTGCTGTTTCTATTTTGTACCTTCCATTAACACAGCTTCGTCATCGGGATGAGCGAAAGAATTGGGTTGAATAATGGGATAGTCATGGATGTTTGCACTTTTAATGGTAATGTATCCGACACTCTTTGGGTGTAACAAAATGGGAATAAAACTGATTTGTGGTTGACCAGGAATTGGTCCAAAATATTTTTCCCACACCTAAAGCAAAAATATAATCAGCTTTTTATAATTTATATATTTTTTTTTTACTTTTTACATTTTTTGGAAGATTCCAGTTTGCCGATCTGTAAGAGACGAGTTTCAGTTCAACATCTGGGAAATCTTTGTCTTGATTCGTTAAGGGACTAGCTAAATAAGCCTTTCCTTCGTGTTTTTCAATAGCCGACAGAGGGCCTAATGGTTTAAATATACGATACATTAAATAGATAAACTTAAAAAATAATAATAATAGTAATTTACCAATTCTGTGACGACGCCACAAATCCCAGTTTTCGTCGGTGACGACCAAACTATCATTAAATGTAATCGGAAAATCAATATTGAAAATCAAGCCATGAAAACTCATGTGATTGATAAGATTTTCACCAACACCAGGCAAATTCACTTTCACGGGGATCTAGTAAATAAAAATGCAGCATAACAAACAAAAATTTCACCATTTTTAACGTACATACATTGTGTTTCGTCAAAGTGTGCTTGGGCCCTATTCCTGATAACATCAAAATTTGTGGCGACTGAACTGCACCCGCAGATAAAATCACTTCTTTCCGAGCCTCAACCGACTGAATTGCACCCTGATATTCAAAAGTCACCCCACGAGCAACACCATGCTCCACATTTACCTACCAAAATCACAATAACTTGAATAAATAATTTTAAAAAAGACCTAAAGATTAATTTTTGAACCTTATGAACAAGCGCTTCGGTCAAAATGGACAAATTAGGTCGTTTTAAAAATGGTTTCAAAAACGATTTGTAAGTGTTGTAGGTTTCGCCATTCTTCATAGTCGTGTGTGGAAACATAAAACCTAACAAATCAAAATAAAATAAAGTCTAAAAATTGATATTCCAATAATTAAAACATAAAAAATTAACCCGTTTGATGTTTAGCATTATGATCAACTTCCGGATGGCCGAGTTCACATCCTGCTTGCAGCCACGCATCAGCTAATGGTGTTTTGTAGTAGGGAATGCTAACAGGTAATAATCCACCTTTCTTATGATAGTATGCTTTAATTATATAAAATTAATATTAAAATAATGTGCCAAGAATTTTTTTAAATCATTTTACCATCTTCTCTTCGCCAAGGAGCTTGATAATCCTCACTTTTCAAAAAATATTGCAATATCTCATCGTATCTCCAACCCCAATTTCCTAAGCTTGCCCAATTGTCATAATCGTGTTTATTTCCCCTCGTGTGGCCTTGATTGTTTATGGTAGAAGTTCCTCCCAACACTTTTCCTCGAGCCCAATCTTGGCGCTATAGAATAATAAGCAAATTTAAACTTTGTTTTAAATATCAATCATATATTCATACTTTATCGATTAATGCTAAACAGCAGTTTTTCTGAGGTTCACTTTTAAAACCCCAGTTAAGATGTTCGGGAATGCCACCGACTTTATAAGGCACATCTTCGTAATTTGTACTGTCGTCGTCAGGATTAATTCCAGCCTCTAATAACAGAACTGTAACTGATGGATCTTCAGAGAGCCGCGAAGCAACAACTGCGCCTGCAGATCCAGCCCCAACTAGGAAAAAAAGAAAATAATAATTAAATCATGTCCTTCCTACAATAGAAAATATAAAAAAATTCATAAAAATACCAACAATAAAATGATAACTATATTTTTTCCTCCTTGCTTCGCATTTCGGTAAAATTAAATACCATATCGAAAGGAACAGCAAGATGAAGAGGCGAAGAGGATACATAATTACGAGAGCAATTCGATCTCTCGCTACCAATTTATGTTTACATGCAGATACAGAAACAATACAAATATTAATTACCAACGATAAAATCGTAGCTATTTCCTGCGGTCGCTGCTTCACATTTCGGTAGAACTAAAAATACCGAGAGAAGCTGCAAGATGAAAAAGCAAAGAGGAGACATAATTACAAGAGTAATACGATCTGCCACCGCCAATTTATGTCAACGCTCACACAGGTGCATCAACAAATGATGTTAACGATGCAATTACGATGAATGAAATTCGCCGTAGTTAAACATTGGCTTTACAAAACACACAAAAGAGCCCTATTAATGTGTAATGAGGAAATTAAAATGCTGAAATGGATTGACAACTTTGCAAGGACAACAAAAAAAATGGATCTAAAATATAATATCGATATAAATAATAAAAAATATTATTCAATATAAGAATTTTTTTTTTATTCTTTTTCTATTATTCAATCTGAAAATTTGAAATAAAATAATCATTTCCTTGCAAATGATTCAATAGTTCCTTATACATTCAATATATATATATATAAAAGTGATGTAATTTATAGATAATATCAGAGTTAAAAAAAAATACATTTGTTCTGTGTTTAACACCAAAAATTTGTTTTATGGCAACTAAGGTGCTTTTTCAATTTTCTCAGCAAAGAGAACACGAGCAAAAGGAATGCTAAAGAATTGCTTAATGCATCTTTGATGAGGTATGTCGCATTTTGTCGATTCTGGACAACAGTGTTGTTTATCTGTACAGCAGACAGCATGTGGATATGGGCAGCAGCCATAACTTCCATCGGGCAATTCGCAGCACGTCGTGTTATCTGGACACTTGAAATGACCTCCGGGACAAACGATCGATCGTTCTGCGCAATAAATCACATTTAAATAAATTTTTAAAACCAAAAAATGTATTTTAACCTTTTATTTTTTCTCCAACTAGAACTCGCGCCACGTCGAAACTAAAATCATCTTTTACACAAAGCAGCTTAGCCAAATCGCATTTGAATCCGTTCGGACAACAGTGGGCCTTGTCGCTGCAACAAGTCGCTTTGGGATAAGGACAACAACCATAACCCGACTCAAGTTTGCAACACGTTGTTTGATCTGGACATTTGGTTGTACGATCCGGACACACGACTACAATTTTCAAAACAAAATAAATGCACCTTTATTCTCGTTTTCAACTAAAAATTATCACTTACCGTCTTCAGCTTTTGTTTTCGACAACACAACTTGATTCTCAGATTCGACGCAGCGCATGTGAACAAGATCGCACTTCATTCCATTAGGACAACAATGTTGTCCATCGCTACAACAAGTTGCCTTTGCGAGAGGACAACATGCGTACGAACCACTCTTTGGTATTTTACAACACGTGTCATTGTCTTTGCATTTCATTTGACCGCCTGGACAAGTCTGGTCTTCCAATTCTGTAACAAAAATAGATTTTCTTTAAATTGTTTTATCATTAAAAAATAAAAATCTTCTCACTTGGAGCAATGTTGGACCATGGGAATGAATAATCGAGAGTTATTTCGTCAGCTGCTACTTCGGTAATTAAAACCGAATTTGTTAAATCTTCTTTTTCAACACAAGTGCCACTAGTTGTACCACAGTTCATATGTTGCGGGCAGCAGTGTAATCCGTCGGAACAGCAAACGGCATTTTCGTGCGGACATCCTGGGCAACCTTCGTTTTGCGATTTGGAGCCGTCGTAACGATTGTAGATTAGATACATTAATTTATCGAATTCTTTATGAACTGGTGTGAGTGCCTCCATTGACGAATGCGATTTAATTGCCTTCCTTTCGGATAATATTTCAGGAATGCAACGTTGTCGTTTTAAATCGCAAACCGATCGTTCCGGGCAACAATGAGCGCGATCGGTGCAACAGACAGCATGAGGAAGAAGGCAGCAACCGTAGTTGCGATCATCAACCTGACAGCATGTTTGAGCTATTAAAAATAAACCACGGATGAAATTAACAATCATAAAAGTACCAAGGGAAAGAATTAATAAATCTTTTTTTCTTTTCCATTTTTAGAATCATATTTTACTGTCTCGAGTTTATTTCTCTAAATTGTGTTTCCGAATTCAAACCTGGATTTCATTTACTTCAAAGCTTGAATCTTTATCTTTAATTTTTTTTTAATTTTAATTTTTAACTTACGTGTGTCCTCTATAAATAAATCAAAGCAATAAAATCATTAAAGATAATTTATGAACAATGATTATTTTACCATCCTTGCATACGCTTCCATCGGGGCAAACTAAACCGCCTTTCTCCCCGTTACATGGTCCGTGAGATACAGCAATTACACTCAGAATAAAGACGAAGAAACTGACTGCGGCCATTCTTTACGGTTTTGAAACCTTAAAAATAAAAAGGAAGTAAAAAAACATGAGTATTCATTAGATACCGATACTGAAAGAATCAACCGATCTCAAAAAATCCGATTTTAAACAATTTAAAACAACGTTAAGCATAATTATCATTACAAAAAGTGGAGGCTGATCTGTTATCGTAATGAAATGATATCGGTATCTTATCTTATCAAAAAATATCGAAACCAAAGACATCTGTGGATTTGGCATCAGAGCAAAGAAATCGGTTAATTCCAATCATTAAAAACTATAGCTTACCTTTTCAATAGAAAACAAATTTAGAACATATACGGCGCAAATAAAACTTTTCGTGACTGTTAATAATTGGAAAGCAAAGCTGCTCAGATATAGTAGATAATCTGGCCCGAGTCATAAAAGAGGTGCAAAACTAAAACTAAAACCGCTAAACATGACCATGTGATGTTGCCAGTGTGAAGGGGAAATCCGTTGTCACGTGACTCGGGGCTCGTGATTGTGACCTAATGGCCGCTTGCTTCCGCTGTTGTAGAAAAAACCACAGACAAAACTTTCAGTACCTCAGCATCGAATTTCATAAATGAACTATGATTTTTAATGGTTGAAAAATATAAAATTTACTTATGATTATGCTTGAGTGAATTTCGTTACAAATCCGTGAGAATGTGTGCAACTAGCTTTAATCGTGATCGATTTAATGAAAAGAAAGTGTCTCGACTTTGTTGACATTTCACTAATTATTTTTAGATGTTCAGATAATAGTAATCACGTAAAATCAGTTTTCCAAAGAATTTAGTTGTCAAAATAGTTTACAACGCAAACAGGGAAGGAAAACTTTAGAAATACTAAACCAAATCAATTTCAAATGTACATAAATTACAGTTCAAATATTTCAGAATTTTACAAAAGTTGTGCTGTTAATATTTCATAAACCATCCGTCTTCGAAAGTATGGCATGTGATGCTATAAAAAAAAACAATTATACATTAAAATAAAATTTATTTTTGATTAATTCAATAATAAATAAATACCTGTTTGAATGTAATCTTTGCATTTCTAGTAATATATTCTGCATATTTACATGCAAACATACCACAATCACTGCTGTTCATTTGTTGTGGGGCCTTCTAATTTTGGATTACACAAAACAAAATATAAACAACACAAATATTTTATATTTATTTAAAATTTTTTAAATACGAACCGTGACATTCTTCATTATCCAATCATCCATACTTAACGTTTGCTTTTTCTTATCCAAACTTTCCTCTTTCAAGTAAGTAGACAGAGCATTTAAACATTCATTATTCTTTCCCCGCATAGAATCATAATATTTGATCATTTTCTTCCTGAAATCAACTACCTGTAAACAAATAACAAAATATTTCCGTCATCAGCAACTCTTCGAATGACCCAAAACAACAAAACTTACAGCTAAACACCAATGCACTCCCAAATGTACCGGAACAAGCATAATGTCGTAAGAAAATATGTCTGTTCTCCTAGTCCAACGTTTTAAGGCCGCATGTCCACCAGTAATTAATTTGGGATAGAAAAAAGTGTTGCAAGCATATACTGACGGCATATTGTCCAATTTCCCTCTTTCCATCAATAGATTCATATAAAAATTAATTATCTAAAAAATGGCCAAATTTAATACAACGTCAAGTAATCATTCACGGCACAACTCACTGCATCATTGAGCCAATTAAGATCTTGCAGTGTCTCCATATCTCGCCTATGGATTGGAATTTGAAATTTATCAACAAGTATTTCGTTGGGAGGTTTAGGACGCAATGCACCGTCGATTTTCTTCTCCATTTCCGGTGAAAGTTCTATTCAAACGAGTAAATAAATTTGTAATTTGCTATTAACCAACGTTTGCGAGCTTTAAACCTGGCATTGGTTCTATTTTTTCGTCATCAAGTAGATCTTTGTCATCTTTAATGGTGTAAATTTCTTCTAGAACTTCCGATTGCTTTTCCGCGATTGAGAGCTGGTCTTTGATGTTCTTTTCTAGGTCACGAAATTCTTTATCCCACGGAGGCGTGAGGACGTCGATTCGCTTTTTAGCTTCAGCGATCTGACGTTTTTTCTCTTGCTCGTGAGTTTTACGCTTTGTATTCCTGTACCAATCAATTGTCGGAAAGTAAGAGAGTAGTGTCGGAAACAAACTGCAATCAACAGAACAATACAATTTTCTTTTTCATTTACCATGATTCCAGCCAATTTTTATCAGTATAAGGGCAGTTCAACTCTTCACTTTTCAATCTGGAACATTTTTATCGGTTAAAAAAATTTCTATTTCTACTCGGGTGAGCCTGAAAAACAACACGAATAATTTTTAACTTTATTCTTACTTCCATTTCGGAACTTCGTTCACAGTCTTCTTCGATTTACGTGAAGCAACTGGAAATAATCGAATTTAAGCAAATTTTAAAAAATAAACAAATAAATAAATTACCTGGAACCGTTCTATTTGAAGGTGTGAATGGTTTATCCAGTTTGATTGACTTTTCCACGAACGACGCCTCATTAATGGGAGAGTGCACCCCGTTGGCAACACTTAGGTTCCATTTCGACGGTTGTTTTGTTTTGCTGGAACCTGATTTAAGAAGACGTTGAATCTGCTGCTCCTTATCAGCATTATTTAATTTTTCTCTAGTAACTGAATTTTTGTGATATGATGAACCTAAATTTGTTAAGCTAATAAAATAGATGTTAGTTGACAAATATTAATTTTAAATGAAATAAATAAAAAACAATTTAATTATATACTTATGATTAACGTTATGTCGTAATGATAATGAATCATTCCCATAGATCGGAGTGAATGGCTGTGGGTACCTATTTAGTAATTGCCTATATTTTTCCTTCTCTTGTATTTGGGCACACTAAATTTTTGCAAACTTAATTAGATGTTTGTCGAGATAGAAAACTTCTATATTTACTGTGCAAACTGTTAATCTCGAGGCAAAATTGTTTCGAGTTTCACTAGAAGACATATTCGAATGAAACTCGCATTCGTGGCCACATTTACGATCATATGAATGTACATGATGAGAACCATTCCTAAATCAGAAGAAAAAAATTACCACATGAAATTTCCAACTGGGGAAGAACAAAATTCAATTGCACAAATGTCATACATAAACCGGTGCTTCGAAATCGAACGTTGTGGCGTCATTTTCTCGAAATTCGTTGATTGTGAGTCAGAAAACGATGTTTTTTGCGAGCACTTATTTTCATCGTTCTCATCATCTACACCCAAAGCGAATATTAATAAAACTAAAGCAACATTTTGTTACATTTCACATTTCTGACCTTGTCGCGCCTCAGAACGCGTACCCGTTAAACTTTCGGAAGAGCTAAGCAACTGATTTCTCCCGGTTGTTCTTGGTTTCGGTCGAGCAAACAGTCGATCAGTGCTCTAAAAATTTTGAATAAGTGTTAAATGTTAATAATTCATTAGAGAACGCTAAGTTCGGTCAACAATACCTCTCTGTTGAAGACGTCATGTGCTGGATTCTCTTTAGAATAAATGAAACACTGAGAAAATCGTTGAGGTGGTTTAATCCAAGTTGCCATATCGTCCAAGTCTACGAAGCAATAAAATTAAAACCATTTATTTTGTCTTTTAACATAGAAATAGACAAAATAATTACATTCTACGTCGTTTAGTTTTTGTCTTTTTACGGCTTTTATCTGTTCGTAATCAGCTTCCTCGTCGGTTGTATTGTCATCGTAGAATGCAGAAAGATCTCTGAAACAATTTCAAGGTTATTAATACCGCATGTGTTTTGAATTCTATTTGAAAATATTTAAAACTTTTTTGCGCCTAAAAAAGTAATTCACCTGGCATCCTGATGAGGCCGCTTCCTCGACTGTGCTTCAGAATTAAATCCCAAAAAATTTTTAAATACTTTAAAGATTGACGTAAACATTAGGCAAAACGGAAAAATCCAAAAAGTAACAACCAATGTGGCAAATGAATAAACTTTCAATCCATTTCAAGCTGCCAGATAACTTCGATCACTGACAAGTCGAAAAAATGGCAGATAAAATAGAAAAATAAACTCAGCGAACTAAACACAAATACATTGTTATGACGTCATGAAAACTGCATCTACTAGCAATTTTAAAACGAGTGCTGACGTCAGAAACCATGGTCACAGTTCTATGTTTAGCACACAATGTGCTGGGTAAACGGAAAAGGAGAGTCAACGGAAATCGCTGTTGATTTCGTTTATAAAAAAACTTTTATTTCTAAAATTATAGGCACGATACAATAAAATTTTGGGCAGTATTAATTTTACGATTATTAATATCGTAAATTAAACAACTTCACATCCCGCTCCGGTTTTAGAGCTTCCAGTTTCCTACAAGTAAGTGGCTATAAAATTGTGATTGAATTTGATATCACATTACTTAATCATTGTTTTATGTTGTTCCAGGGTCAATTCAAACACGTCTTTCTCTTTCATAAGCCTCATTGTTTGGGCATTTGAAGTTTTCGCCAGATATTGATGAGTCTTAATAACCAGTAACTTTTCTTGGCTTTTCCAGTCATAGAACTTTTTTTTTTTGTAAAATCCATATAAATAAAATCATTTAAAAAAAAAACCATGCAATTTACTTGTTGATAATAATTAATTGTTTCCCGTTTTTCCTTGTCTTGTAACAAATGTTTGCATTGCCTTTGAAATCCTGTAATGCTTGAAGCTCTGTTTGTAATTATTCTTGAAATTGAATAAATGAATTCCTGCTCCAATGCAAGTGGTTCCATTCCTTCAATTGTTAATTCATCTAAAATTTCAGTCCAGACTTCCCCTCCCTAAAACATTTTTCAAATAACCACATTAATATTTTACCCATCCATCTACAAATTACTTTTAAATCAAAATATCCTTCAATTATGGCTAGAGTTGACATTTCTTCAAGTGGCAGTTTTGCCATCTCCACCGGTGGTTCTAATTCGCTTCCTTCATTCTTTAAGAATTCGATAAGCCCATATACTTTAGCTCTGAAGTTTTCAGTGATAACAAGAATAGCGGCACTCATTCTGTATGATGGCATTGCTTCGCCTGACATTTCCGCCTGATGTTTGCCAACCAGTAACTTTCCTGTTCCTAAGTTTCGTTTTAGCACGAATAAATTTTCAAGAGACACATATACTGGGACTTATAACTGACCGATAAATTGTTTATTCGCAAAATGGATATTTCTGGAATCGGAATCATCCCTCCTAATACCCAACCTTTCTTCTTCCTCACGCCAAAGACGGCATAGAACCGTTGGCGCTGTTATATTATTAGGTCCTCTCCATTTCAAAATACACGCAGTGCTATCAGTACTTGAACCTGAACATAAGTCTGTAAGACAGCCCAAAATCAAATCTTGAATGGTGTGATGTGAAGTCTAAAGCGCACAAATGTATCCAGTTAATTCAAAATATGTCGTAAATGAAGAAAAATTTACCAATAAAAGATCTATGATATAGGAAACTCCGTTTTTGCATTTAAATAACTGTTCCATAACTGGAATGCCAATTATGCTCCACCTGTTAATTTGAATTAACGGTAAATAAAATAGATGCAAAAAATTGATTTGTATATAGTTTACCTGATGCAATTTATAACGGCAGTTAATAACATGTTGTGCCCAGGTAAAGCAATATTTTCTTTGGTGTTTAATATCTTCAAGTATCTGATTATAATATCTTCACCTTCAGCCCCAATGGATATCTGTTAATAACATTGAATTAGGTAGGCTAATAAAAAAAATGTATAATTCTGTGAGTGTTCGACGGATGCCACGTGGTCAGGGGAAGGCCACAAGGCACTGACCACAACACACACTATAAAAACTACCTGCAAAATACAAGAGACAGTTATATTATTAGTATAATGGCTTTATTGTTGTCTAGGGGATTTTTGGTGTCTCTAGTGCATTTTCCAATGCGTTGGCTGCATGGCAGACCGCGTGTCACAGCAGCCATTGTCCACATGATACACATGGTCGGTATTGCTGTTACTGCCACGCAGTTGTAACACTCACGAAGAACGTACGACGGACGCGGTCAACACGAACACTCAGGTTCCGGCGAGCGACAGTCGCTACGCTAATTGTTTGGGTCGCCCGAGCAGCCAGTTTGGAGAGACGGTTAGAATGCGACCGTTTGCCTTGCTGGTTGCTAGAACAACTCCTTGGGCACCACTTCCGGAAGGTCATTTCCGCGGCCCTGTTGGTCAATTCTAGGGCCCGCAGATCCACCAAGTGCATTGCGCTGCAGGTAAGTGGTCAGCGCGCATGGGCAGCTGGTCACAATGTTTTCAGTTAATTTTTAAACTTACCATTGCTGGTTCACCTCCGGGATCACATAGCCAACCTAATATTAAATAAGCCAAAGTTTGTATCTTGACTACATTATCAACGTATGGAGCTTCGTATGGCATATCACACGTATCGTTAACAATTTCTATTGATTAAAGTTCAAAATAATAAGCGTTTAGGGTTATGTTAAGGAAAATCAAAGTTACTTAGCATGTGTTCGACTGTGTTTAAGTTTATTAGGGATTTAATAACTTCTTCATTGCGCAGTCCTATAATGTTAACTAGAATTTGTAAACAAAATCTTAAATATATATCTCTCTCGTAGATGAATCGTCTGGTGGTTAATATATCTGTTAAAATTGATAAGGTTAAATAATTGTAGACTATTATTATTATAATAATAAAATAAAATTATAGAAAATTTACTTCTGGAAAAACACCAAACAATTTGACGAATTATTAAAACTTCTGCATTAAAATCTAAAAAAATCCTTAAAAATTCCGGTCCGTAATAACTCAAAATTTGTAACGCCAAGGTTTGCAGTGTTTTCTTCTGACTTATAAAAAGACTTTGTCGCTCTACATTCAAATTCAAAGGGCGCAGGTGAACAAGTAAAGATTCAATCAAATTCTTGGGGTTTAAAAACTAGAAAAAGTAAACAAATAGACTATATGTTACTTAATCAAATATTAAAAAGTGATCAATTGGATAAATACATACAGCAGCATAGGCAGCTCTACCGCAAATTAACTTTAAAATGCTTAATAAAAATTCTTTCATCTCATAATCTTCCCAACTTTCTTCAATTTTTAAATGTTTAATAGGTTCATAATCTTGTTTTACTGAAACAAAATTCAACAGTTACAAGACTTTAACTTCCACTTTTTAAGTTATTATAATATTAAACCTTCTGGCAAAGTGGCTAAAATTGATAATTCTTTTATAAACAGTGGCGGCTATAAAAACAAAATACGAGGAATAATTTAAAATATTTAAAAACTGTACTACATATCTACTTACCAGAATGTTTTTCTTACAATTGTTTTGATAGGCGATAAGTGTTAGGAATAAAAGCAGAAAGTCATTTCTATATGGAGTAATAAATGCAATTTTATAAAGGCGACGATACTATTGAATATTTTTACCGTAGTTCTTTAATTTTTTTCCCATTACTTTGAGTAATTGTGTCAAAAAACGCATCTCTGAGACACCTTAGATGTAACAAAAAATGAGCAATTAATTTATATTAAGAAGTTTGTTCTGTTGCTATTCAGATTGCTTAGCAGCAAAACAAGCCATTAGCACTTGTGCCCGCAGTGAATGAAAACATTACTTTATACAGGTTTTCGTAGTCAAAATTTTAGATGTTTCTATCGACCGTTTCTTAGTCAAATTCCAGAACAGTTCTAATCCCCAAAATCTCACGCGAGTACGTCTATAAAAATATGCAGAATTAAATGAATGCTTATAACTTAGAAAAATAGGTACAGATGAACGTCAGGCACTGCATTCATTAATGCACAGGTCACTTCAGCACCATTGTTTAGCAGAATCTTTTCACAATTTTTACCTATAAATGTGACAAATTTTAATTTATACAAATATACTACAGATCCTTACTTGACATTTCAGCTAAGTTATTTAAGATGATGATTATATCTACCACGAAAGTAAATTCAGTTTCTTTGTCGTTCTTCAATATCTAGTTTCAAATGTTCCGTTGTATTATATTTTTATTTATATACGGTATTTATTTATTTATTTAATCAACAAACTTGAATAAGTGAAAAACATAAAGTGCTGTCTTCAAAAGCCGTCACTACAAAAGCATCTGACACAGGTTTTAACCATGATGAATCGCTTCCATCAGGAAAAACCGTATATTTGTATTCTAAAAATTTATTACACATTGGAACAAAAAATGAAACAACTAAAAACGTGACTCTACTTCGATCTTTCTTTAACACTTCTGAGAAGGCCAACAGAGTTAGAATAAGAGAAGTTTTGAAATTTGGTTCAGATAGTGAATAATAACCTAAACATTTTTTTAAAAAAAAAAAAATATTACAATTTATTGCTTTTTACATAATTATATACGGAGTACTATTTATTTATTTTATTTATTACCTAGAAGTGATATAAAATTTGAAGTTGCAAGGACGAATTCTATTTCATCACTCTTACTTTCAGTTCTTAGTATAGTTTCTCCAAATAAATTTAAAATACACGTTATGTGTTGTGCGTATGGATGATGCTCTTTGTATCTTTCAAACAAGGTAGCTGTAATATTGGTGATTGTGTGCATATCGCGAAGAAACTAGACAAAAAAAATTACTTCAATAAATGAAACATTTGACACTGTAATTTACAAAGTTACGTACAAATCCTTCATGAAAATACATCAAAAATTCAACCATCATGTGATCATGTCTTTCAAAATAATTCCTCTGGTGGAAAAAGAAAATTGTTTATTACTTTTGTTTAGAATTTTAGAATACTTGGTAAGGCTTACGGAAAATCGATCTGAAATTATGTGAAATAATTTTTCAGCTAAACGCCAATTGCCAAAGCAAGTAATGTCATCTGGTGAACATGCAAGATTTGAAACTAATTCAAATTCTGATTTATCAGTGGAACAACAACATTTTCCCGATTCAGCCATACTAACATTCACTCAAATAAATAGGATACTGCACAATATAAACAAAAGACATCCAAGATGCAGCTACAGCTCACTACGCCATCTATTAGCTGGACCTGAAACTACAAATAAAAGTTGTGCAATACGGTAACGAAATAATTCTGACAATGCGCGCTTAACTGAAATAAATTGGATCTTGAATTTTTTTTACAAAATATGGCAAAATATGACGCACAAACATAAAATAATAAAAAACACGACATTTCCTAAGTTAACATAAAATTATTTCTTGCATACATAACTGTAAATGGTGTAAAAAGTAGCAAAACTTTTGTACTTATCTGGATTACTGGTGCAATATGTATAATGATGGCTAATTGCTGCCAAATAACTCGAGCCGAACGAACAAAACATTTTTTCATTCAAGTTGCGGTCGCACAGCTCAAGTGAGTGAACAGCAAAAACGTTATTAACCAGTTGTAGCTGATAGCAATCATCTTCATACATTGTACGCAAGTCCAGATGCTGCTTGTAGCTGGTACTCCCACGCACTGCACGCTAAAGATGAGGAAGTTAGGTATAAACACTTTTTCCTAGGTAAACATAAATGAATACAGCCAAGCTGATGTCACAGATGTAAACATTAAAAATATACAAAAAGTTGATAAACAAATAAATAAATAAATAAATATCCATTATTTGGTTTCACACGTATATATGTGCAGGTGCCACGTGGCAAAAGATACCGTATTTCCAAAGCGATAGAAAATGCCCTTGATAGCAAATTTCGAGCTGTGACGCGTTTGTCTGGTGACACGGGTGAGAGAAGAAATTATGACATTTTCCGTGCTGTATTCAATCTTTCCGGTAGCTCAATTTTCTCTTGTTTTGCAAATTAGTAAGGAAATTCAATCACTGACCCATGCAGTTGGGGCCCATCCAAAGTGCAAAATAAAAAGGGTTCAAAAGTCTTTTCACTTTTAAAATATTTAGAGCAAAATAATATCGTAATATTAAATTTTTCTTAATTAATTATCTATAATTGTACGCGCAAATTATTATATTTTTTTAAAAGTTTAAATTAATAACTTATACCGATACCTTAAAATATGGATTCTTCTTTCCTTCTCTTTCCCATGTAACTTCGATATTTATATTTCTAATGAAACGACTTCTCATTCTCAATGTGGCCCAAAGTCGAGTGCAGATATTGAACTATCTACAGCTTATCAAGAAAAAAATTTAGGAAAAAAAATATTATTAAAAAAAAATTAACTCATCCTCCAGCCGGCCTCAATAGAACTCGAATAGAGAAATTTCCCACCTACTTGGCAGCTGTCTTTATTTAGCCGCTGCTGAGCACAGGTGGGATGGTCGTTTTCATTCCACAATGATCGCTTCAAATTTAATGTAGCATAGGTAACGCTCAATATTATATTCATTTGACCTTACTCGTATATTTTTTTCGAAAAAAAAATATATATCATAAAATCTATTTTTAAATAGAAATTATCTTCTAGAATATCACCAATTCCTTACAATAAACGCTTGTGAATTTTGCAAAGATTGTGTATACTTATAAGAACTGTAGAGCTTATGCAATGATGGGATGGAGTGATATTCTTACAAAGAAAAAGTCTGCTTGATATGAATGAATGAAAATGATGAAGGAAACGGAGTTCATAAGGATTTCCTTGCTAGCCTATGAAAACGGGACCAGTTTTATTTCATTTTATATACAGACAAAAATAATAAAAGAATACAAAAAGGATTATTTTTTTTAAATTTATTATTTGCATATGTGTACTGTGATTAATCATGCGTCGATGATGACCGAATTTAGAGCATTTGTGTTTTAGAGTTAGGTTGTAGGAAATAAAAGAGGAGTCCATCATTTATTATAAAGTTGTCAAGTGGTGACAATGATAATAACAACCTTATCGACACAGGTGGTTCATTAATTCACTAGTCAAGTTTCCTGGATCTGAACTTTAAATGTGTCTTTTTTTATTTATCTGAGACCTATGTCAAACATCCGCCCACACTTCAGCTACTATATATAAACACCAGTTTTTTTTTGTAAAGGTTTTTTTATTTAAATAAAATTTAATGAGAACAAATTGCATTTATACGTATATTATAATTTTACTCAGCACTTTTTTAAAATAAGTTTTTTTATTAAAGTGTTTATTTTATCAAAATATAAAACATTTTATATAATTTCTTCAAACATTTTTGCAAGTGTTTGAAACAATCATTTGTATACACAAATTCAGCGAAAATAATAATAGCAATAAACATATATTATTATTACAATTTCTGTACATAATGTTCATATATACAGAAGTATTTATCTATAATTCCTTTGGCACTTAATTCACTCTCTGATGATCATCATTTTTGATCTTCTTTGGTTATTTATTTATTTATTTTTTAAATAAAAGTTTATTTATTTCAACAATTACTAAATTTTATATTTTTAAAAAATATTTTATATAAGAAAACAGTGGTCTCAGACCATTGATAAAATAATAATAATGACTAGCATTTTCAAGAGATATTCTCAAAATCATTTTAGGGAAGAAGAGTATTCAAACTTCTTCCAAAATAAAATACGAAGCAAGTAAAATAAAACAAATAATCAAGTTTACAGTTTTGTAAATAATTGGCAGAACTTGGAGATCCTGGAGTATGAAGAATTTGAGCTGATTTCAGGGGCGATAACAGCACGTCGGTCAAGAGAAGGGGATTATCGTGCGTTATAAGTGAAGCCAGCTTCTCAGCTTCCGTAGCACACACTTGAGTTTGCAACAAAGTCGGAGAAATGGTAATGGGTACTATTAAAACAACCAATGAGCCAGAAATGCTCAAATAAGCGAAGAGATCACATTCTGCACTTTGTACATATCCAACAAGATGCTCCCCAATTTCTCGAACTTCAATTTGATTAACTAGAGACGAAAGTAAATAATCCGCGTGTTTGTGGCTGTAAAGAACTTGTAAACCTCCGCCTGTAAAATAAAAACAAAGCTCAACAACCACTCAGCAGCGAAGCTCAAGGGGCAGCCTATAAACAAAACAAACTGAGGGATTAATTACCGCAAATCGGGCAGCAGGCACCTGGTGGAACCACTTCAATGCAATTTTTAACTTTTAAAGTTGGGCATTCGACCCCCTTACATCGAGCATCGTTTTTATATCCTACTAAAAATAAACACATTTAAAAATGCAGTTTAATTTCGATAATTAAAACATTACTGTTATCAGTTCCAATTGCAATACAAGGTCCTTGATAGTCAATGGAAATCCGATCGGCACGTGCAGCACATTCACTGCTGTAAGTTTCACCATTATGCCCGCATACAATACCAGTGCGTTTGCACTGCGACTAATGAAGTTAAAAAATAAATATTCAGATTACATTCAAACTTAAATGGTAAAATCTTACTAGACATGGTCCTCGATATGCAATAATAGAGTTATTCTTCAAAAGGTAACAAAGATTGGGGTATTGCTTGTTGTTTATATCACACACTGGATGTAATGATTGTAATGCACAGTCGTTATTTACAGGAACTAAAAGTAAAATTTTGTACACATTTTACTGTGTAATAACTAAAATGTTGAAATTCATAACTTACTGCATTCATATTGGTGACATGGTTTACGGTTTATACTAAGGCACACCGTTTTCTTTGAAACACATCTGAAAGTAAACGTTTTAAAAATATATTTATACGAATACCGGGTGTGTTAGGGTCTACAAACCTTTGATATGGCAGACATGGATTTGTTGAGCAAGGATTTAGGGAATTACAAGAACCAAAGTCCATTTGATTTTCTTGGAGATTAGCGCACCTGTTTTAAATGAACTTAAATGTAATTAACATTTCTTTTGTACTTTGATTTAACAAAGGATTTACTTTGCTAAACAGGCACTAGCATAGGTTTGACCATTGGCTCCACACATTGGCACATGATGAGCAGCGCAATTACAAGGAAGACCTTAAATATTAAATTTCGAATTTCAAATTGTGTAACAACAGTTATAATTTACCTCAGTAATGTACCTGTGGGTGCAGTAAATTGTTTTAATTCACACGCAAATTTAGTGCAAGTAATTTCTCCACTGAAGCAAATGCATTTATTGCATCCTGAATCAAAAACCTGTCCGTGTTCTGTCGGTGACATTGTCATTGTATAGTTAATTTATTATTGTACATATTTACATATTGCTCTTGCATTACTCACCAATCCTTTTGTTTCCATTCCAACAATGTTTATGCTCAATACAGGGTCCATTTAAACATTCTTCAACCTGTAAATTCTCGGAACATTTGCAAATCTTTTGACAACCAACAGTTATGGACATGAGTGGAATTGAAACTAAAAATCTTTTAGGCACGACCAATAAAGAAATGTCTCCCATTCTACAACCTGTGTGTGCAAAAATCAAACATTTCTTGTTAGCAAAATAGATTAATTAATATTACATAAACAATTTCTCACCTGGTTCACATTTATAAGGTAAACACACTTGACCTGGTGTGCAGTATCTGGTAACTATACAAACTTCACTCACATTGCACGGATTTGGGTGACAAGGATGAGTAACTTGAAGAGCATTTACAGCTTCTGGACTTTTGCCTAAAATCACAGAATCATTTTAATGTTATGATAAATCAAACAAAACACAATAAATCATACCCATGTAAGGTTTCAACGATATACAAGTGTCATCATCATCAGATGTTGGGGCTAAAACTTCATTACATAAGGTGTCAGCAGATATACCCATTGGAAGTCGGTCGTAATCGAGGCACTTCGTTAATATGGAAATGCAGTCAGATCTACAATTATAAACATAAGATTATTTTTAAATAAATTCAATATTTATGTTTATTATAATAAAACTTGCTTGCAAATGGTGGCAGTGGGTCTGTGTGGGCGGCAAGGTTTCAGCTGCAGTGTGCACGCCACTGCTTTCCACATGTTAGGATCACACCTTGTAATATCAACAACAGGAATTTGCATGTTTGGCATCGTTATGTATCGACTTTTCCACAATGAAACATCTTTCTGAGCTGCCCTATCTGCTGTTGAAGAACAGCTTTGAAATAATTCCGTTGGTCGATCGTTAAAATTTGTGCAATAAGTGAGTCCTTCACAGCCCAACTCGCATGGTTCATCAACTGATCAAAATGTATTAGTTTCATCAATAAAAAGTCAATTTTTCATTTTACCTTCAGCTAAACACGAGCTTAATTCCAATTCATTACTATCTGATTGGCATTGCTTGTCAAAAGCGTCCCAATTGCTTGCCCATTCATTATTAAACGTCTATAAATTTAAAAATGCCATTAATTAGGAAAACTAGTGAAAATTTAAGCACATCGCTTACTTTAAAACACAATTTCCTGCATGTAACACTGACAGCTTTTCTGCAGCACTGCAACTTTGCACTGTCCAGTCCCATGCGGTTGATGGATGAAATACTTGTGCTTCGGCTTCTGGGGGAATTAGCATGGCGAAGAAAGCATTGCCACATTTTATCCTATATTTGAAAATTTAGTATTAACTTAGCGCCGATATTAATTTAAAACAATATAAACTAATTACTAGTTTTGCATAATCCGAGGGAGGTCCACACGCCGCCTCAATAGCATCAACAATGTCTTGATCCGTTTTTTTAGTTCGTAAGGCATGAATACAGGCTTTTGTACAGTGTTCATCGGACGATTTATCACAACAATGAAGATCTGACAAAAATAGCTGTTGTTGTAATAATTTTCTAACAATAATTAATTGTTGTTTAATATTAATTATTTCATTGCTGAACAACAATAATTCGTTTTTTTTTTTACTAACAATTAATTTCTACACTTTGGTAATTATTACAGTAATACTGCATTAATTTTTTCAAGCCTAAAACAAAAATATTCTTACTGCGTTGAGGATTGTTTGAGGGTGTCATTCTTACGTAATCTTGGACACATTTTACCACTTTAGGACTGTGGTAAGAACATGAGTGAGTGACTGCGTTACGTGTTTTTCCGTTTGGAGTTTGTTTTGAAGCAAAGACATGTTGACACGCCTGATGACACTCGACAGTTTGAGCATTTGAGCAACATTTTTCACCGACTAATTACAAAGAAAGTAGAAGAAAAAAAAATCTTTGACTTCTTAATTGTGACTGTTAAGAATTTTGTTTGTTCCAAGAGCTCAAAATACCTTCTAGTTGCTCGACGCATGAAAAGAAACCAATTTCATCACTGCGCCGGCATTCTTGAAACAGATCACTCTTGACTTGAGCCTAAAATAATAATGACGACATGAAAAAATGCTGCTCTAAAAACAGTACAATGACAAAATTTCGATTCTTTAAACCGAGGATGAAAGACATACTTTTAAGCAAGCGTAGCGACATGTTTGGGATTGAGGTAATTTACAGCATGGACGACCAATCCATTCCTCGCCCTGTTGAATTTCTAATTTAAAAAATAAAAAATAATATAAGCCTATTTTTTTGTGCTTAAAATGCATACAAAAAAAAACCCATACAGTGAACCTTGTGCACGATTAAAGCATATTTAGTATTATACACTAAAAAAAGTGCTTTTTTTCCTATTCTTTATTTCTATAATTTTTAATTGAGTGTTTTTGAAATTAAATTAAGTTTATCTTGTGGTTTTGGGGTTTTCTCTAGACCCTGGCTATCAGTTTTCACGCATCTGAACTTGCAATTGGGGAGGTTGAAGTTTCTTTAATGGTTGTCACAGCAGCTGTTAAGGGTTCTTAACAAGACATGGCTTCCAAGACACATTCCACTCTAGGGGAAGTGATAAGAAATTGTAAGCGAAGAACACATCTCGCTTAAATAAACGTTGATAAGGCGAGAAAAAAAAACTGCATGTGTATTCAAACGACCAATTAAGTGATGTATCATGCAATCATAATTATCAAGCGATAAAGATAAATAAATACAGTGTAAACTAATGTTATGATGGGAAAATGTAACATATGGCCAATTTTGCTTTTTATTTTGACTGATCCTCAGTCCTCACTTCAAAAAAAAATATTTATTACAAGAGATAACAAGTACTTACCACTGAGTGATTGATTGAAACATTGCCAGAATTTTGTCTGAAATAAAAAATTATAATAAAATTATTTTTTTTATTTTTTTATTTTCTAATTTATGATTTTCTAATTTAAATGAGAAACTCAGAAGCTATTTCTGAGATAATCATAAGTTTCTCTACTGCCAATGGCAACCAACGCTAATGATGTCTGTATGTCAATCAACAAGGAGCCGGTTATCTTTTAAGGGGTGGAGTTAACGCTACTGTTCCAGCCCTAGCTGATAAGAAGTGTAAACATAAAATAAAAAATATTAAAATATTTTTTTTAGTCCAATTCATTGTATAAATGGTCACATAAAGAAGCAAGCGTATGTTTTAGGTCACGTTGACAAGTGACGAGTAAAAACCCCGCTGTGAGCCTATGAAAACAACTTTTTTTAAAATTCCAGCGTTTAGTGCCGTTGTTTTCATGTTGTTTTCATCGTCACGACCTCTCAAACGATTTATTAGGGGTCCTAAGTAAATAAATTTCTGTGCTCGTGTGTCTGTTTTCAAGCCTATAAAGGGAAACGCAATATTCTTCCCATTTTCAACTCAAGACAAGCGCAGTTGGAGGTCATTTGAGAAATAGGGCTGAGTCCACTCATTTATTGTCCAGATGAGTGACAGCTAATGTCCAATTCGCAGACACGAGGTCTGGTCAAAAGCCTCAACCCAAAGGAAGAAGGAAAAAAAATAATAATTTCACAAATTGGACAAAGCTGCTCTCTGTGAGTTAAGTATGGTGTGGGTGGATCCAAAAATAAACAGACAAATTGTGTCTAACTTATTTCTTTACGAGCACTTGTCAGAAAAAGGGAAAGTGGCTTCGCGTCTATTGAACTGCGTTGATTCTGAATAGAAAAACACACTCATTCGTCTGTTTTATTATGGCTATCTACATCTTGAAAGTCCTGACGACAATTTCTCACATTTATTTTACGATGTTGAATGAAAACTACCACCTCATGATAAATGTATCGTTTGGATAACCCACAGCCAGCCGGCGCCACACGCTGTGATGGCCTCTTGGGGGTCAACTGACCTTTTATCCCTTTTATTCATTACACCCTCAGCTTTTGTTTTTAATAGAAAAATATATATATTTTTTTAATGAGTGGTCACAATTGGTTTCCAGTTGTAAATGTTTTTCCACTTTTGAAGCCAAAATTTCATGTAAATTGTATCAAAGCAATTTTTAATTCGTTTAAATCAATAGATGTTATTACGCATTATTTTGCAATTGATGTAAATCATTGGGGTTTTCTTTGTCGTCCCCCTGTCATACAATCCATGGCCAAAAGTTCACACACATTCTTTTCGGAGAAAACTGCATGTTTATGCATGAAGGCAATTAATATTATTCAAACAACCGTCTCAATAAATAAAACACAAACTTATAAATATCGTCTACAACAACTCACCAATTCTTTGTCACAGTATTGGTGCAATGTCCATAGCCTGAATTGACGTTCTTGAGGATCTAAGGCAATGGATACAAGAGAAATCTGTAAATAAAAATTATTATTTTTAAAATAAGGTTTTATTTTTTTGTTGGAAGGAAAAAACGGTGGCAGTTTGAGGGTTTCTATTTCAAAACCACAAAAGTAAGATAAAGCTATTTATTCCAAGAAAGGAAGAACTATATACATTTAAAAGCTTAAGGTTTGCCACAAACAGCTGCACAACTCGTATTTCAGGTGAGGAAACACCTGAAAGGTAGAAATTTAACCAAACAACTCCTCCCCCACATCTTTTTGGAAAGCAAACAATGCAGAAACCCAAAAGGGGCAAAAGCTTGATCACCAAGTCTAGTTTCCCATGTAGCAAAGCTTTTGAATGAACCTAATTAATGATTCAGATTCATCAAAGATAAAAATTTGTTGTTAATGCTATCCTTGGCGTGTTTCTATGAGGTCATGTCGTGTGATTAATACATTTGACTTCTAAATGCATAAAGGTTTGATATGACTAATGAAATAAACATACATAATATTTATACAAACACAATTTTAAAAAAAAGATTTCTAACGTTTGAAAATAAAAGAAAAAAGAATGAATCAAATAGGAAAGAGGAACCTTGTGTTAAATAGTAAATATTTATGTTTTCAGGTCAGAAGTAAATTTAAACATAATCATTTCATTGTGATAAAAATATAAAAAACCAAGTTTGTTATAAGAAAAAAAAGGCATTTTATCACACATGATTCGCTACACTGTATAAACAGACATAAATTTAATCGGAGCCTTCTGAACAAAAAATGAAAAGTGTTTTTTAGATGTTGTTGTTGTTTAAAGTGAAGCCCATCTGCGGCTCATCGGTTCTCACAAGTCAAACATAACACATTTTAAGAGTCTACTCCTTAAAAACTGCTGGTATCAATTCGTCAACACTGAAGTGACAAACTCACAAACATTAGAGGGTGCAGAAGAAAGAAAAGAAACTTTCCCCCCTCGTAAACCACATTTCTTGTATAGCATCGAATTGCAAATAAAAACTGAACATGCAAACTTGCCCATCATTTTAAACCCAATTACTAACACTTTGAATAACTTTAAATAAATATTTTTAAATGATTTTTTTTTTTTGGTTGCAAGTTTTGATTGCTAAAATCAAAAGATTGCTTGCAAACCTCGTAAACATGTCATAAGTATATTGTTTTCAATATCTAAAAAATGGCTGAACATCCTTAGCTTTCCTTGCAGCTGGTTATCATAGAATAAAAATAGTTCCATCAGTTGAGTAATGGTAAAAATGTGGAGCAAAAAAAAAAAAAAAATCTTGTTTCTATGAATTACGAAGGCAACGCAATAGAAACTCAAGATGGTTGTAGTCAGAATTTATTAAACTCTCATCAATTTTTCAGTTGTCTTAATTAACATAAATTGGCAGGGACAAGTTTCCAAAACTAAAAGCAAAATAACTTTCTTCAAATAACATTTTATCATCCAATCTAAACTTGTTTGAAACGTTTGAGAAACGGAAAAAATAATCATTTAACACGTTAAATCTTTCAACGTCAAAATCGTCACATACAATTGAATCTAATTCATATTCTCTACATTTAATTAAATGATTTATCCCCCAACTCATTTAGATTCGACCCCACAGGAAATGGAAGCACAAAATGCCATCCATGTACTTATTTTCCGCTTGACATTAGAATAGAAATTAAACGAAGGTGAAAAGGACATTAAATTACTTCATCATTTCTGCTTGTCTAAGTGACAATTAAGAACACTGGCCTCTTGTTATAAGTAGCCTATAATTAAAAATACCACAAAAAAAAGTCTATTTATACAGTATGAGCATGGAAGAAGTTTCAGTGATGTGTATAATTAATACAGTCTATATTTAAATGGATTAAGAGATTTTAAATGTATAGAAAATCACTCGCCTTAAGAACACAATGATTTAAGGCCTTAAGTTGAACAAATAAACTCCTCCCAGCTCCTCACTGCCCCATTAGACATCAATAGAGCAGGGTGGCAATACAGGGGTTGGATGGAACCCCCAAAACCTCAACCAAAGGCTGGGAGACCAGTTCAGGTGACAGCATGGGGCAACAAGTAAAGAAAAGACATTTCTTTATGCCCTTACACCCAAGGGCCTCCCAGCTGCACAAACTTTGCGGATAAGTGTTTTTAAGAAAATTTTTATGAATAAACAACATTTTTGAATAGTTTTCAGATTTACCAGTAGTGCTGGTGAATAAATATTTGGAATAAATAGTATTTTTCTACGTACAAAGTTTCCATGTAATTTGTAGTTCCATTCAACCCTTCGTGGTTATTTAAAATAAATAAAAACGAGACAAATTTAGCCCCTCAGTTTAATTCTTTACCTGCTCACAAGCAGATCCGCACAATCCTGAGATGAGGGAACAACATTCTGGAACAGGAACTCCTAAATTGAAATAAATTAACAAAAATCTGACACACATTCAAGTTCTACACTACTCCAAATGTAAATGCAACGGTTTTTTTTTCCATGTGATCGTTAACACACTTATAATTAACATCATTTCACGGTGCAAAATAACATTTTTCACTCGCACTTAATTTTTTACAAGCGTAGCTGCTTGGCGCATGGAAAAAAAATTCAAAAGCAAAAATAAAAAAAAAATTCTAAAAACAGAATCAACTTCTCCATCTTTCGAAAGATGATGGCAACTCTTCATCCGAAAAATATATCCTAAACAACTTTTATCACGTGCACTCACCTGAAGTGATGATGATTGAAGAAGTGAGTAAAATGCCAACAGGTAAAAATGATGTCATGATACGAAGTGAGGATGAACAGTGAGCATGTTTCTGGCCTCACGCATACCACATCAACTGATCTGTTTGCTCCCAGACTCCGCGTGGCGCTAGTATAGGATGGGACGCTGGGACCTCTTCCTGGCCCTGGTCCGCCTCGGGCTAGCCTCATTAATCAGGTGGTGGTGAATGACAAGCCAAATGCCAAGGAAAAGCCTTATAAAGAGGGGAACCTCACTACAAGAAACGTTAGGAAGATCTAAGTGATTTACGCACGAGGAACCATCTTGGTATGAAAAATTTGTCTGTTTTCTTAATTTGATTTGTGAAAATATTTATTTCGGTGTCGAAAATACAATGAATGAACAGAATTCGGTTACATTTGCTGTTTTTTTTCTTGGAAATGATAAGCATCAATTGAGATAATAAAGTTTGATCAACATCATAATGGAGCATTTTTTCTATTTACGTATGTGGATTGGTATCGTTTTAGATGCCCAATTAACAACTTTTTTGTCATTCCACACCATTTGACCTTTGGGTTCACTAACATCTGGTGGCAAAAGGGCCAAGTAAGATGGCGCCTCCGCACCTACTCAGACCAAAATTAAAAATTATTTAAAAGTTGATTTTTTTTTTATTATTTTTATTTTGGAGACAAATTTAATGCAAATTCTGCAAATTCTAATCATAAAAATTAAACTTTTTCCATACCAATTCACTTAATATTTAATTTTAATTCTAATTACCTTTAAAAAAAATTAATTTTTTATATAGGCTCTTCAAAATAATTCCTATGCCCAAAAAAAAATTATTTTTTTTTAAAAACTGTTTGCATAAAAACCACCAACGGTGAGTTTACGATATGTCGCCAAAACCACAATAAAGAATTCCAAATTTATGCTAATTTATTTTTTTTTGCATTTTTTTTTTACCTTGGTCAGGAGTTAAAGGTCCTTGATGGCTAGTCATATCAGTGTCAACATACCCTGGATGAACCTGGTAAATTAACAATAATAAATTAACACCTACAAATTTATAAAAGAAACGTAAAAATTAAACTCACGGCATTTATAATTAAATCTTCTCGTTCATCCTCATCAAATTGTTTTTGCTGTAAAAATGTCAATGCAGTTACACCAACTTTGGAAACAGTGTACGCAGACCCTCCCCATCCTAGGTCCAAATGTTTAGCCGTTTTAGCGGCGCTAGATGAAAATAAGAAAACAAAACATTTGACTATTTGCAGTTTAAATATACATCATGATCAAACTCACAAAACAAAATCTTCCATCATTTTACATAAAGTTTCTTCGGTTAAATCAGGGCTAAGAAATTCGCTTTTTAATTCCTCACTAGGAATCCGATCTAACATTCCAGCAGAACTGGACACGTTCACAACTCTAAAATAAAAAATAAAAAACGGAGTTTCGTTATCTATTTTGATCGGATTTTTTTGTCGTTCTGCTTATAATTACCTGGCGTGAGGTCGTAAAAGCGGAAATAAACTCTTGCAAACGTACAAAGTACCAAAAAAATTTATTTTGATTGTGCTTTCTGCTTGGATTCCAAAAGGTTCATCTGAAGATATCTGCAAAATAAATTATTGTTATGTACGGTATATATATATTTTAAACAACCTGTTTCCGCTGGAATTAAAACATTAAAAGTGAAATAATACCTTAAACGCCATCGCTGCATTATTCACTAATATATCCACACCACCGTAGTTAGTGGAAATAAATTCAGCTAAGGCTTTAATTCCTTCTTTATCGCTAAGATCCAACGGAAAGCAAATCGGATCATAACCATCTTTGCGGAAGTTGTCAGCTATTAGCTTACAGCATGCCTCATTGCGACCTTTAAAACAATATTATGCAAACATTCTAAAGTTCGATAAAATAATTATACTTACAAGGGGAGTGCACCAATAAGACTCTTCAGTCATGACCAAAATTTTTGAGGAATTTATTTATCTCAAACAGGTAAATAAGCTGCTAAAATGTTTTTATGCCATGAACAGGCAGAAAGAAATAAATGAAACATTAAATTCGGACTCTTTCCATGGTGATAGTACACTTTTGGGAGTAATTAAGCTTGTGGAGGAATATTGTAAACAACTGTTGCTAGGTAAAAAATAGTTCCAAGATCCAGGTTGAATTTTATCATTTGACATTCAATGATGTCATTTCATCATTTGAGATTCAATGATGTCATGACATCAGAACTTTGTTCACCAATATGACTGTCTTCCTGAAGACAACAATAGTTTGTAGTGTTGGTCCAGTGGTTAAGGCAATGGACTAGAAATCTTTCCACATAGGTTCAAATCCTGTTGTGTGTGTGAAAATTTTTTGCTTTTATTTTTTATTTATTTTTAGCAGTAATTTTAATGTTTGTAATTTTATATTTGTTATCAAAAAATTAAAATTAATTAAATTAAAATTTTTTGAAAACAAATATAAAATTACAAACATTAAATTTACTGCTAAAAATACATAAAAAATAAAAGCAAAAAATTTTCACACACACAACAGGATTTGAACCTATGTGGAAAGATTCCTAGACAATTGCCTTAACCACTGGACCAACACTACAAACTATTGTTGTCTTCAGGAAGACAGTCATATTGGTGAACAAAGTTCTGATGTCATGACATCATTGAATCTCAAATGATGAAATGACATCATTGAATGTCAAATGATAAAATTCAACCTGGATCTTGGAACTATTTTTTACCTAGCAACAGTTGTTTACAATATTCCTCCACAAGCTTAATTACTCCCAAAAGTGTACTATCACCATGGAAAGAGTCCGAATTTAATGTTTCATTTATTTCTTTCTGCCTGTTCATGGCATAAAAACATTTTAGCAGCTTATTTACCTGTTTGAGGTAAATAAATTCCTCAAAAATTTTGGTCATGACTGAAGAGTCTTATTGGTGCACTCCCCTTGTTAGTTTATAACTGTACCAGTGAACAATACAGTTCCATCAAACTTCTTGCACAATTCTTTAACAATTGAATTTCCAATCCCTCTCGTACCTCCAGTCACCTGAAATGATTCAAGTTGATTTTTCAATAAACAGTTTCAAATATTTTAACAAGTAAACCTAAAAAAAACTTACGACTGCCAATCGTTTAACCATTATCCAGTCGAAGCGGTGCAAGATTAATTAGTTTCGAAGTTTTACGCGCGGTGGCAATGTAATCGGGTCATTTGCACCAGGTTTTCCATGTTGTCTCTCGTGTTTTCCAGTTTTCAAGCACTCCAGCTGTATTCCATTTAAAATACATTCTTTTATTCAACCTTGCTTTTGTTTACACTTTTACATTTAAAAACTAGGTCGCTTTTGTTTTTCGGAAGCACTTTCCAAATCATACATCTCCGTTACAATAAAACCAATAAGTTTATCTAAATGATCTTGATGTTGCATTATTGCCGTGTCCACTTTAAGTCCAAACGTAACAAACCCGTTATACGCCACAGTAGCTATAGAAACTCCTTTAAAAAATAATTAGAATTAGTTTATTTTTATGTACTTAAAATACAAAATATTACCGCTTATGCCTGGTGTAGCTGCTGTAGCAAAACCTTGAATGCTCTCACATCCGAGCAAACTTTGAGCAGATTTTACTCCATAAATATGGACAATGACTCCGGTAGTCTGCAAAGCATCGACTGCAACCTTTGTAAATAAGCTGGGACTCACATTAACACACAACAGTGCGTACAAATAACCAAGATTCAATCCAGGGTTACTGTCCCATTCATCAGTTATTATTTTGGTTTGCCTTAGTCGATCTAGTGACGTTGTAGCACCAATTGGAAGCGTGAAGCAAGCACAGGACGAATTGCTCATCGATTTATTTTTCTTGTAAAATGGACTTCCGGGCAAGAGCGTTGGTTTTAAAAACCGCATCGTTGATGGTATAGAAATCCTCTCGGAAAGGAAATAAGAGCGCAATCCACCAACTACACATGTCGTAAGCACGCTGTCTAAGTCTGTGCCAGTGCGGTCTGCAATACCTTCAAGACGTTCCAGCGAAATCTGGTCCGAAAAACTCACTAATTTGACGCCCGTCAATCGAAGACCCAATAACTGATGTCTTTCTCTGACTGCGCCAAGTGACAGGACATTGAATGGACCTTCGACGATCGTTTTAGCAAAATAAATTAAACGATTGATGAATGACAACGAGGGTTTAGACCGTATGTAGCTGTTATCGGGCGGATTATCATTTAGGTTAAATAGAAATCTTAGAAATGTAATTTGGTCGCCGAGCGAGTGGTGACAATTAGCACACAAAATGCACTTTGGTCCATTTTCGTATCCGGGGAAAATGTCTGGTAAATCGATTAGATGTATTTGCCAAAAAATTTCCTTTTTCACGGGTAGAGATGTTGATAATTCCGAAGCAATTGCATTCAATTCCGCCGTGTTTCTCGGTTGCCGACCTTCGTACACGAGTATATGGTCTTCGAGTCGAAGATTAGGATTAGGCAGCCAGAAAAAATAACCCAATTCGTGTTTAAGGATGCGACGAAATCTCAAATTGTCTTCTTGTCGTAACCATCGTTCACTTACTCGTTTGCGAAGACGTCCAATGTCAATTTTATCCGCAAAAACTTGATACATTTGAACGTGCATTGGCGCCAAATCATTGTCCATGGAAAATAAAGTGGACAGCCCGTCGAGAAACTTAACAGCATGGTTGTATTTTTTGCTCAGATATAATCCAATAACATACCGATATGGAATGAATAAAATGGTAAATAAAAAACTGGAGAATATCAAGACAAAACTGACAACATAAGAAATGGCACGTACAATCAAGAATATAAGACTTCTATCTTCCTGGTGAATGCAAATCCTACTCGGCTGCATTTTTCCCAGCAAAATTGTGAGTACAAATGTTAACAGATGATATGAAATGCTAACAGGAAATGCGAGGCCAAGCAAAAAAAATTATTTTTTTTATAGAGAGTCCTTGAGAAGCACAAATGGTGCAGACTTTTAATTCGTTGCTGCGCATTTAGATTAAATAAATGGTGTTAATGATAAAAATCACGTGTGTACAATTGTTTTGCAAGACATAATTCACAACATCTGGTTATAAACTTTATTCAATGCTAGAGGTATTTATAAAATAAAATATTAATACATAAATTTTAAATCCTGTCCAAAAAGTAGATTTTATTCTGAATATTGTAAAATAAAATCCATCTAATTTTTTCTTCTGCCATAACTACACGGGCATGAGTGTGTTGCAGAGAAAAGACATCTCGCCGTTGTCCCAAAACCCAGGATTAAAAATTCGGGATTAATTCAACGATAAATATTTGAGTAAATAAACATTACGGTATGTAATACTGTTAAAAAAATATTTGTTTAGCTGCACCTTAAATTTCATAATCAAATTTAACTCCGGTCCCATCAAAATATTTTCTGACGTATTCATCAATTTGCTCACTTTGTTCCGGAGTCATATAATTTTTCCAGTCGCCCACTTCACCTGTAAATATGTTGAATAAAATGTATAAATGTTAAAATAATTCCAAGGACTAAATTATTACCCTTTCTCATAAAATCCGATTTTTTCCTATCGAAATGTTTCATATATGACAAATTTACGGCAGGATTTGATTTCATCGAGTTAAAACTGGTGTATTCCGCTAAGCCTTTTAGCTGTTCATCAGTAAATTCCTTGCCTAAAAAGCTACAAATTTGTTTCAAATTTCCAATGGTATCCTTTTTTTAATAAACAAAACTACATTTTAACAAATTATATATTTTACCACTAAAATAAAAATATTACCATTTTTCTCTCTTCATAAGATGTAAACAAAAAATTACTTTCGCTTCTGTGTTCCCAATACGATAAAAAATTCTTCCAAAAAGGACCACAAACCCCTATAAAAATAACAATAAAATATACAAATCTATATATACAAATTTCTAAAATAAATACTTGCATTTATCTTGCATGAATAGATCAAACATGTCATTGAAATCACCAACAAAATTTAAATTTTTGTTCATCGATCCAAAATTGTAATACGAAACGATAGAATCCTTAGGATTTCTATACGCATGTATAATCTAAAAGAAAATACAATAATATTCAAGTATTTAGATATTTTTGAACTGTAATTCGGTAAAATACTTTGCACTTTTTGTCCTTAATGCATTTTGGCAAATGAGTATACGGCAGATGCGTTTTTATACATCTGGGTGATGGTATATCGAAAGCAGTTGTCGGTGTCCAGTCAAAGTTTAAGAAAGGGGCTCTCACCATGGAAACTTGCTCTTTAGCCTTTTCGTAATCCAAATCATTGAGAATTAAATAAACTATTTCTCCAGTCCATGTGGTTCCTGCAATGTAAAGAATTGTGGGACTAGATTAATACGAGGAAACAAAATTACGATATACCATACCTGATCGTAGTGAACAAGTAATGTAAACATCAGTTTCTCTCGCTTCAAAATTATTTCCATGTTTCGTCCAAAACTCAGGGCCTCCTATTAGATCGGTATATATAAATCCGTCAAGCTTATGTTTGTAATAATTAATTCCAGGAAAATGCGGAATGGGTTCTATTTTTTCCAAATATTTTTCCATCGCGACTATAGTTCTATCACAGACCTACACATATGTGCATTAAAGTCCTATCAAAGACCTTCATACACATACATGCGTGTATACGTATACAATGTTTGACCTCGTTGGTGGTTGTTGCGCATAAACACTGGTTTGAGGTATAAGGAGGAAGGGAATAGATTGAGCAATCAGTTTGTGCAAAACCGATGCACGATAATTGACAATATCTTGATAAAATTTAGCTGAAGTGGATTCAAAGTACAAACACTAAAAATAAACCATTAAAAATTTTGTCTGTTCTAAGCTTAACTAATTTCCACGTACAGCTTTTTAATAAATAAATAAAAGATATTTAAAATAACGACGATTAGCTATCAGTTGCCACTAACGTCATTGAAGTTTTCGTTCAATGTTATGCATGATTTTGATTTCATAATAGAACCTCACACTGGTTTCTTGACATCTTGACAATAATTTTTATTTTGCTACTTTTTAATGCAGGAATAAATTCATAAACCAGTTGTAATTGAATGGTCCACAACCTGCGCCATGATATAAAAAAAATAAAAAGATTCAAACTCCGATCTTCTATTCACTAATTTTGCAATACATAATTCACAACATCTGTTAATAAATTTTATTCAATATTAACTTCTTAAAAATCGAAATATTAATACTTAAATTTTTTCAGTTCACAAAGTAGATTAATTACAACTACCTTGAATATTACAAAATAAAATATAAATTCGTCCTATCTTTAATTAACCATGATTATTAACAGTATACTGTTGCCATAACTACACTGATATGAATGTGTTGCAGAAAAAAAGACACCTCGAAAAGTTTCCACTGTCCCAATCCCAAAACCCACGATTAGAAAAACGGGATTAATTCAACAATAAATATTTGAGTAAATAAACATTTTGTAATACTGTTAGTAAAATATTAAGTCTTTAGCTGCACCTTAAATTTCATAATCAAATTTCATTCCGGTTCCTTCAAAATGTTTTCTGACATATTCATCAATTTGCTCACTTTGTTCCGGAGTCATATAATTTTTCCAGTCTCCCACTTCACCTAAAAAATTGTTGAATAAAATGTATAAACGTATATACGTCAAAATAATTCCACGGACTAAATTCGTACCCTTTCTGATGAAATCCGATTTTTCCCTATCGAATAGTTTAACATCTGACAAATTTACGGCAGGATTTGATTTCATGGAGTTAAAACTGGTGTATTCCGCTAAGCCTTTTAGCTGTTCATCAGAAAATTCCTTACCTAAGAAGCTACAAATTTGTTTCAGACTTCCAATAGTATCCTTTTTTAAATAAACAAAACTACATTTTAACAAATTATATATTTTACCACTAAAATATAAATATTACCATTTTTCTCTCTTCATAAGATGTAAACAAAAAATTACTTTCATTTCTGTGTTCCCAATACGATAAAACATTCTTCCAAAATGGACCACAACCCCCTAAAAAAATAATAAAATATATAAATCTACACATAAAAATTTCAAAAATAAATACTTGCATTTATCTTGCATGAATAAATCAAACATGTCATTGAAATCACCAACAAAATTTATATATTTGTTCATCAATCCAAAATTATAAAACGAAACGATACAATCTTTAGGATTTCTATACGCATAAATAATCTAAAATAAAATATATAAATCTTCTAGTATTTAGATATTTTTTAAACGAAATAAAATACTTTGCACTTTTTATCCTTGATGCATTTAGGCAAATGGGTATAAGGCAGATGTGTTTTTATACATCTAGGCGATGATATGTCGTAAGCAGTTGTAGGTGTCTCCACAAAGTTTAAGTAAGGAGTTCTAATCCGGGAAGGTTTTTCTTTAGCCTTTTCGTAATCCAAATCATTAAGTATTAAATAAACGATTTCTGCAGTCCATGTTGTTCCTGTAATATAGAAAATTGTGAGAATAGGTTAATACGTGGAGACAAAATTACGATATACCTGTTCGTGGTAAAGAAGCAACGAAAACATCAGTTTCTCTCGCTTCAAAATTATTCCCATGTTTTATCCAAAACTCTGGTCCTCCCAAGTGATCTGAATATATAAATCCATCATGTTTATGTTTGTAATAATTAATTCCAGGAAAGTGCGGAATCTGTTCTATTTTTTCCAAAAAATTTTCCATCGAGACTAAAGTTCTATCAGAGACCTAAACATATACCGTATACACGTTTGCTTGTGGTTTTAACTGTGTTTGACCTCATTAGTACTTTTATAGCGCAAAGGCGAACAAACTCAAATAAAAACTGGCATGAGGCAAAAGGAGGAACGGAATGAAATGAAATGAGCAATCGGTTTGTGGAAAAGGTGATATACGATACTTTACAATATGAATGGATACAGCGTAAACACACTTAAAAATAAACCATTGAGAATTTTATTTGTGGTCAATCCTTAAATTTTCAAACTCAAGAGTATAAATTTCCTAAGTTTTTAATCATTTTTCATTGAATTTTATTTTTTAAATGGTATCATATTTCTCGCTCCTTTGGCTCTTCCTTACTGAAATGGTGATGCATTGGAAAGCAAACATTTCCATGTTCAGTTTTTTTAAATAAAAATTAATAATTACAATGACAACGATTAGTTAAAGTTGTTACAAATATCGTTTAAGTTTTAGTACATTGTTATGCATGATTTAAATTTCACAACAGTACTGTATTTTATACTGGTTTCTTGATAAATATTTTTATCTTATAAATCTTAGAATTTCGCTTTCATTGCAGGAATAAATTCATAAAATAGTACTGCATTGTAATTCAAGGGTCCATAACCTGCCCCAGGTAGCACAATTTGTTACCATATTGGTTAAATTAAACGAAACGGTAAAAACTCCGAGTAGACCTGAGTCGGGTTTAGAACCCAGATCGTCCACATACGTTTCACTGCATCTATTCTTTAATATTCTTTTTTGTGTGTGTGTACAATCTGTAGGACAATATGAATACAGAAAAATGACATGCATTTTCATAAAAGGAAATGTTACAAAAATTTATTACTAAAACCTACATTTCCAAGGTAAGGCTTCTATGATGAGGGCAGGTTAAAGGAAGAAAATGTCATTCAACCCATAAACTCACAATTGAAAGGATGCACAAACTTTTCATATTCAACACTGACACAGGAAGAAACTTGAAAATTTTAGTGCTACTGTACTCCTAACCAAAAAAGCCACTGCACAATTTACTAACAAAACTAGTAGCCTTTGCATTCCCAAAATGAGACCCACAGCTAAAGCACCACATCGAGCACGAAATGAGAGACGATGAACCGCTTGAAATCAACGTTGATTTTCACTTCAATTCTACAGGTATTTAACTGAATTATGATTATCACTACTTAATGGTACATAAAGACACAATTCTCTAAGGCTCTTCAACTTGCTTATGGATCCACAAGACCGATTGAAATAAGTAATCTTCCAACAGTAATAAGCATAAGTAAACAAAACATTAATTAGTACGTTAAATACGTAATGGTTTAATGCACATCAATGTTTATAGTGTGTGGCCAGTCGGTGAACCTGACAATAGGTAGTTCACAATGGATCACATCTCCTGATTACCCAAGCAAATATCCGCCAGATACGGATTGTGCGTGGAAAGTGACGGTAAAACTGTTCTACTAACCCTTTAAACACGGTAAAATCAATTCCTTATTACAGGCTCCATTTGGTAGTCGAATATGGTTAACCTTTGAGCATTTTGTCATGCAACCGGGCCAATTTTACACTTGTTTTGCTGATTACTTAGGCATTGAAGACTCTGGAATAAAGAGGAGGTGAATTAACTGAAATATTTGTTTAAAGATTCCTTACCGGTACAAAATTTATTCATTTATGCAAGATATTGCGGGTTTGTTCCGCGTGGTAAGATCATTACAACGCTGGCTAGTCGTGTTGATCTGCGTTTTGTGTCGGATAATACATGGGAGAATGTTGGTTTTCGTATTCGACTCGAAGCTATAGTCAATAAATGTTCCGCTACAATTGTAAATATAGTAAAGGGGACAATTTCCTCGCCCAATTATCCACTTGCGTATCCAGCAAACACAGTATGTACGTGGAAAATAGAAGTGCCGTTAAATAAAAGAATTGTTTTGGATTGCCAAGAGCCGTTTCATATACAAAGCTTACCCGAAAAGTGCTTGAATGATTTTTTAGCTGTGAGTACTACGGGAGATGAAAGTTATAAAAATGCACGCAGGTAAAGTCCGCATACCCATCACTAAGATATTAGTTGCTTAGTTATATTTTTTGTGTAGATTTTGTTGGACACAGGAACCTCAGACATTGTCATCGGTTAAAAGTGCTATGACGATACTTTTCAAATCAAATTCGTGGTATCAAACAAGTGGGTTTCGCTGCGAGTTTTCCTACGCATCAGTGAAAAGAAGTAAAGAATTTTTATTTTAAATTTGCTAGAATTTATTACGTATCGTTGTGAAATAAGAATTATTGGATCATGCTTTGCCGAAACGCTTTCTTGCGATGACGCGCAGCAAAGCTGAAAGGGCAGCAAATCCAATGAAGTAATCAAAGATTCTCATTGCACAACGGGAGAGAAATTGAATTGAATTAATAATTCTACACACTTTATCTTTCAGCTTACAATTTTTCAACTAGTCCTTTGCCAGAATGCAGTTTGTGTTTTATATTTTTATACAATACCTAACACTAAATTTTTTTTATGTAAATTTGTTCTTATTTTTCCAGAATGTGGGTTTGCAAACTTAAAAGAAAATAAAACCCAAAATGGATCAATTAATAGTAGAATTGTAGGCGGAGAAACTGCACTACCAAATATGTATCCCTGGATGGTAAACATCAATTCAACACTATTTTACAGACTGATTTCTCAAAACAAAACTGACTAATAATAAATAAATAAAACACAATCAGGTGGCAATCATCATCCATCCTGGTGTGTTGGGTTGTGGTGGAAGTGTGATTAGTGATAGATATGTCCTCACAGCGAGTCACTGCTTCATCCAGTACAGTAAAATTAAAAAATAAATAAATAAATAAATAAATAAAAAGCTTTTAACTATTTAGAACACGTCAAGCACGTCTGATCCGAGTTGCACTTGCGTCTCACGATTTACGCAAAATTACTACCGACGAAGATGTGCAATTAATGGATGTGGATCGAGTCATCCTGCATGCAAATTTCGACCAGGAAACATCACTGCACGATATTGCGCTTTTGCGGCTGTCGAAAAGAATCGTTTTTAACGATAAAATTCATCCCATCTGTTTGCCAACAAGTTACATGGAAATAGAAAACAAAACGGTTACTGCCATTGGTTGGGGAAAAACATCAAATGGTAAAATTAGATTCTAATTAAAAATGTTAATGACTACTTTTATTTTCTTCTGTTTAGATGGTTCGCACAGTAATAAACTGCAAGAAGTAAAACTTCGTGTTGAAAATAATTCATTGTGTCAAGAAAATTATGTTAACACAATCACGAGTGAAATGATTTGCGCAGGAAATGGAAACAAAGATGCATGTCAGGTAAAATTTAATTCAAGATTTATTACACATTTCTATGCATATAAATTTATTTTTAGGGAGATTCTGGAGGCCCACTAATGTTAGAAAAAGGTGAAATATACATTCAAGTCGGTATTGTTTCGTTTGGTCTTGATTGTGGAATCTATGGTGTTCCTGGGGTTTACACTCGAATTGATCAATATTTGGATTTTATTTCCGAACATGCATTAAGAAGTGACCACTGTGTTCCTCTCAAGGGGTATCAGAAAATTGAAAACCGCCAAGAATTACTGCTAAATAAAACCAAAATTCCTCACACATTGTGAAAGTCATCAATCAAAAGCTAATTAGTACAAATAGTGTCATTGTTCACACTATTTCAAACTTAAAATTCATTTCATAGATATTTATCTTTGAATTTACATTTTTGCTCAATTGATAAATACTTTTTACAATTCATATTTGTAAACGTTAATGTATTACAATAAAGCCTTCCATTTACTGGTTTCCGCGTTGGTAGCAACAAGACAACATTTATTTTAGTGAATAATCACAATAACACAAAATTCTAGTAATTTGAATTGCAGTAAAAATTCTTTAAAAAGTCTTCTTAAATATTTAAAACGATGCTGTAAAGTTATAAATAAAAAATTGTAATCAGCTTGGATAAATGTATTAATAAACTACACAGCAAAACTTGTTCAAACTACACAGCAAAATTTGCTGAAACTACACAGCAAAACTTGCTGAAACTACACAGCAAAATTTGCTGAAACTACACAGCAAAACTTGCTGGAACTACACAGCAAAACTTGCTGAAACTACACAGCAAAACTTGCTGAAACTACACATCAAAACTTGCTGAAACTACACAGCAAATTCATAAAATGCATCCGAATTTATCGGTCACCATGCAAAACTTGCTGAAACTCAACTGCAAATTCATAAAATGCATCCGAATTTATTGCCCACCATGCAAAACTTTCTGAAACTACACAGCAAAAACAAAAAAGTCATCCGAATTTATCGCCCAGTCACAAATACAAGCTGAAATTGCACTGAATACCTACAAAAGTCATCCGAACTTATCGCTCACGAATTTATGGCATGTGTGCCAAACTTGTTGAAACTGAGCTGTATGTTAATATAACAATAGCGTATTGCATTGCTTTCACGGGCGATAAATTGAGTCTTTTCCAAAGCGTAATCACCACTTACTAGTCAGAGGAATTTCAACGCCTAATTAATAGACACTTGAAAACATAGATGGCGCCACTGTTTTCCAATCGGAAACTGTCTCTGGTCGCTCCTGCCATCTAGAGACGACTGAACGAAACAATATTGTATGGAATACCTTATCAATGATAAGCAATGTGTGATAAGCAATCATCAAACACAGGCGATTTACGCAAAGCAAATGCATCCCCATTTATCACCCACCGTTGCGAAACTTGTTGAAACTCAACTGCAAATTCATAAAATGCATCCGAATTTATCGGCCAAGTTGCAAAACTTGTTGAAACTCAACTGCAAATTCATAAAATGCATCCGAATTTATCGGCTAAGTTGCAAAACTTGCAAATTCATAAAATGCATCCGAATTTATCAGCCAAGTTGCAAAACTTGTTGAAACCCAACTGCAAATTCATAAAATGAATCCGAATGTAACGGCCACGGTACAAAACAAAGCTTCAATCCATAAAATAAATCCAAAAAGCATCCGAATTTATCGCCTACTGTGCTAAACTTGTTGGAACTTCACTGCAAATCCACAAAACACATCCGAATTTATCGCCTATCTTACAAAACTCCACTGCAAATTCGCAAAACACATCCGATTTTATCGCCTACCGTACAAAACTTCACTGCAAATCCACAAAACACATCCGAATTTATCGCCCGCAGTGCAAAACTGGTTGAAACTAAACAACAAAGCCTAAAAACGCATCCAATTTTATCGCACACGATGAAAACTAGCTTCAATCCGTACAATAAATCCAAAAAAGCATCCGAATTAAATGAAGTATACGGAATACCTCACAAACTCAAACCTGACCCTAACCTTAACCTAACACTAACCTAACCTTAACCTAACACTAACCTAACACTAACCTAACCCTAACCTAACTTAACCTAACCTAAGGTAATTCACAAATACAAGCTGAAACTGGACTGAATACCTAAAAAACTCATCCGAATTTATCGCCCACGCACAAATAAAAGCTGAAATTGCACTGAATACTTAAGAAAAGTCATCCGAATTTATCGCCCACGCAGAAATACAAGCTAAAACTACTCTGAATACCTAAAAATGTCATCCGAATTTATCGCCCACGCACAAATACAAGCTGAAATTTGAACTGATTATCTAAAAAAGTCATCCAAATTTATCGCCCACGCAGAAATACAAGCTGAAACTGGACGGAATACCTCAAAAACTCATCCGAATTTATCGCTCACGCAGAAATACAAGCTGAAATTGCACTGTGTAAATCGAATAAACGTATCCGAATTTATCGCTCATGATCAAAAGTCGCTTCAATCTGAACAATAAATCCGAAAAACATATTCAATTTATAGCAGGTGTGCCAAACCTGTTGAAACCGAGCTGTGTGTAAAATACAAGCTAGGACTATACCGTATTGCATTGCTTCCATGGGCGATAAATCAGGTACTTTCCAAAGCATAATCACCACTCCTAATTTAACTCCTAATTAATAGCAATCTGAAATCATAGATGGCGCCACTGTTTTCCTATCGCAAACTGTCTCTGGTCGCTCCTGTCATCTGGAGACGACTGAACGAAATAATACCGCATTGAATACCGCCCAAAAATTGCTTATCATCAAACACAGGCGATTTACGTAAAACAATACAGTGTCTTCGTTTTTACTCGCCGAGAGATTAAGGACAATTTTTAGAACGATGTTTGAACATTTGGAGCAACTCATTTGAGATTTTATTTTAACTGTATTCAATTTTTTTGTAAATTAAATTTTTGCTCTATTCTCTCGATTTTTGGTTTCGCCAGCTTGTGTGTTGCAGAATATTTGTACAAATTGTTTGTGTATTCTTCAATTATCATTGAAATATTTTTTGTTCAAAATTAATAAAAGCAAAATCAAAATAAACTCGTTATGTTTATATTTTATTCAGCTCTTTAAGCATTTCCATCTTCCTTTTAAAATATTCTTTGCTTCTTCCCCGCTCTTTTCCTTCTGTTTTGTGAAAATATTCAACCACGAAAATTGTGTTCGTGATTCAATGATCCCTATTCAAATAAACTTATTTCACTTCTATGACAGCAATTTTGAAATCGAATATCCATTTTTGTCTATGGTTTGGCCAAATTTAGCTTTAATCTAAAATCACCCATTGCAGAGCTCCCCCTTTTATTTTATTTTAATGTTATTCTTTTTTGTTGCTTTTATTTTGTTCTTCTTTTTTGTTGCTTTTATTTTGTTACTCTTTTTTGTTGCTTTTATTTTGTTACTCTTTTTTGTTGCTTTTATTTTGTTTTTCATTTTTCTTGTTCTATTTCTTATTTTTCTTCTTATCATTCTTTTGTTTTACACCTCTTTTTGCAAACTGTGGTACAATTTTCTCTAGAATTTTAAAACAAAAATTACACAATCTCAAAACAAGTAAAATAAAACAAATAAAATAAAAAACAGCAAATGCTTCATTGATGACGACATCCACTGCTTCATTGATGATGACATCCACTGCTTCATTGATGACGACATCCAATGCTTCATTGACGGCTTCATTGACGGCTTCATTGACGACCCTAAATTCCACAAGAACAAAATAAAATTAATAATCAACAATAAAACATTAATTTAAATAAATTACCTGTAGAAATCCGAATCGACCACCAGCTCAAACACAAACGCAAGCTAGTTTAACACAAATTAGCATTACTCGAGCTGAGTTCTTTTTGCGCCACTGTGTGAAGCCAAGTGTAATCACCTTTTCAACATTACTCTTCCATTTGGGTAATTCACAGCATGTCCCTCGTTTGAGTTCTATTGCTGATACCCGTGAAAATCACTTGACCGCGCATAAAAGACGATAGTGAGTGGTGGCTAACAATGCTCGGCTGCATATAGCGAGGTATAGCGCCTTGGTCTTGCCTATCACATATCAATTTACGCGCAGCGGTAGCGCCTTTTACTGTAGGACCAACTACCAACTTCTTTGGAAGCGCCTTTTATCTTAGGACCAACTTCCCTGGAAGCACCTTTTATCTTAGGATCAACTTCCCCGGAAGCACCTTTTATCTTAGGATCAACTTCCTCCCAGACTCAATGCCAAACTGTGAAAAACATCATTACTTGCAATTTGTGGGATCCATCCATTGCTGTCAAAAGAAACAAAAAAATAAAATTAATAACCAACAATAAATAAAACATTAATTTAAATAAATTACCTGTAGAAATCTGCGTAGTGATAAAATCCTTTTTCATCAGCAAACGCAAGCTAGTTTAACACAAATTAGCATTACTCGAGCTGAGTTCTTTTTGCGCCACTGTGTGAAGCCAAGTGTAATCACCTTTTCAACATTACTCTTCCATTTGGGTAATTCTTAGCATGTCCCTCGTTTGAGTTCTATTGCTGCTACCCGTGAAAATCACTTGACCGTGGCCGCGGAAGCGCCTTTTACTTTAGGACCAACTTCCCTGGAAGCGCCTTTCATCTTAGGACCAACTTCCTCCCAGACTCAATGCCAAAATGTAAAAAACATCATTATTTGTTATTTTTTCCTTAATGAGCGTAATGACCAAGACGGGTTCCGAAACCAAAGATAATCACCTTTTTTTGAACCACTTTGCCCATTGGTCAAATGCCAATTCCTCACGAGTTGCCAGTTCGTGTTGGTCAAATGCCAATTCGTGAAAATCATTAAAATTCATTGAAAATCATTTCCCGGTTGGCGTGTCCCTCCCCTGGGACGTGTCCCCCCCCTGGGACTACTTGACTTAGTCAAATATGCCTGTAAGTGTGTGGTCACTTTTACCCGGTCTACGGAAGGTCCTTCTAGGCAGGACCGTCCTCCCAGTCTATTGATCACCAGCTCAAGCACAAACGCAAGCTAGTTTAACACAAATTAGCATTACTCGAGCTGAGTTCTTTTTGCGCCAACGTGTGAAGCCAAGTGTAATCACCTTTTCAACATTATTCTTCCATTTGGGTAATTCACAGCATGTCCCTCGTTTGAGTTCTATTGCTGATACCCGTGAAAATCACTTGACCGCGCATAAAAGACGATAGTGAGTGGTGGCTAACAATGCTCGGCTGCATATAGCGAGGTATAGCGCCTTGGTCTTGCCTATCACATATCAATTTACACGCAGCGATAGCGCCTTTTACTGTAGGACCAACTACCAACTTCTTTGGAAGCGCCTTTTATCTTAGGACCAACTTCCCCGGAAGCACCTTTTATCTTAGGATCAACTTCCTCCCAGACTCAATGCCAAACTGTGAAAAACATCATTACTTGCAATTTGCGGGATCCATCCATTGCTTTTTACGCCACTGTTCGAAGCCAAGTGTAATCACCTTTTCAACATTACTCTTCCATTTGGGTAATTCACAGCATGTTCCTCGTTTGAGTTCTATTGCTGCTACCCGTGAAAATCACTTGACCGTGCACGCCACACGTGTAAGTTTGGCAAGCGGAAGCGCCTTTTACTTTAGGACCAACTTCCCTGGAAGCGTCTTTCATCTTAGGACCAACTTCCTCCCAGACTCAATGCCAAAAGGTGAAAAACATCATTACTTGCAATTTGCGGGATCCATCCATTGCTGCCGAAAGAAACAAGAAAAAATAAAATTAATAACCAACAATAAATAAAACATTAATTTCAATAAATTACCTGTAGAAATCTGCGTAGTGGTAAAATTCTTTTTCGTCACAAACGCAAGCTAGTTTAACACAAATTAGCATTACTCGAGCTGAGTTCTTTTTGAGCCAATGTGTGAAACCAAGTGTAATCACCTTTTCAACATTACTCTTCCATTTGGGTAATTCACAGCATGTCCCTCGTTTGAGTTCTATTGCTGATACCCGTGAAAATCACTTGACCGCGCATAAAAGACGATAGTGAGTGGTGGCTAACAATGCTCGGCTGCATATAGCGAAGTATAGCGCCTTGGTCTTGCCTATCACATATCAATTTACGCGCAGCGGTAGCGCCTTTTACTGTAGGACCAACTACCAACTTCTTTGGAAGCGCCTTTTATCTTAGGACCAACTTCCCCGGAAGCACCTTTTATCTTAGGATCAACTTCCTCCCAGACTCAATGCCAAACTGTGAAAAACATCATTACTTGCAATTTGTGGGATCCATCCATTGCTGTCAAAAGAAACAAAAAATTAAAATTAATAACCAACAATAAATAAAACATTAATTTAAATAAATTACCTGTAGAAATCTGCGTAGTAGTAAAATCCTTTTTCATCAGCAAACGCAAGCTAGTTTAACACAAATTAGCATTACTCGAGCTGAGTTCTTTTTGCGCCACTGTGTGAAGCCAAGTGTAATCACCTTTTCAACATTACTCTTCCATTTGGGTAATTCTTAGCATGTCCCTCGTTTGAGTTCTATTGCTGATACCCGTGAAAATCACTTGACCGTGCACGCCACACGTGTTAGTTTGGCAGAAGCGGTAGCGCCTTTTACTGTAGGACCAACTACCAACTTCTTTGGAAGCGCCTTTTATCTTAGGACCAACTTCCCCGGAAGCACCTTTTATCTTAGGATCAACTTCCCCGGAAGCACCTTTTATCTTAGGATCAACTTCCTCTCAGACTCAATGCCAAACTGTGAAAAACATCATTACTTGCAATTTGTGGGTCCCATCCATTGCTGTCAAAAGAAACAAAAAATAAAATTAATAACCAACAATAAATAAAACATTAATTTAAATAAATTACCTGTAGAAATCTGCGTAGTGGTAAAATCCTTTTTCATCAGCAAACGCAAGCTAGTTTAACACAAATTAGCATTACTCGAGCTGAGTTCTTTTTGCGCCACTGCGTGAAGCCAAGTGTAATCACCTTTTCAACATTACTCTTCCATTTGGGTAATTCACAGCATGTCCCTCGTTTGAGTTCTATTGCTGATACCCGTGAAAATCACTTGACCGCGCATAAAAGACGATAGTGAGTGGTGGCTAACAATGCTCGGCTGCATATAGCGAAGTATAGCGCCTTGGTCTTGCCTATCACATATCAATTTACGCGCAGCGGTAGCGCCTTTTACTGTAGGACCAACTACCAACTTCTTTGGAAGCGCCTTTTATCTTAGGACCAACTTCCCCGGAAGCACCTTTTATCTTAGGATCAACTTCCTCCCAGACTCAATGCCAAACTGTGAAAAACATCATTACTTGCAATTTGTGGGATCCATCCATTGCTGTCAAAAGAAACAAAAAAATAAAATTAATAACCAACAATAAATAAAACATTAATTTAAATAAATTACCTGTAGAAATCTGCGTAGTGGTAAAATCCTTTTTCATCAGCAAACGCAAGCTAGTTTAACACAAATTAGCATTACTCGAGCTGAGTTCTTTTTGCGCCACTGTGTGAAGCCAAGTGTAATCACCTTTTCAACATTACTCTTCCATTTGGGTAATTCTTAGCATGTCCCTCGTTTGAGTTCTATTGCTGCTACCCGTGAAAATCACTTGACCGTGGCCGCGGAAGCGCCTTTTACTTTAGGACCAACTTCCCTGGAAGCGCCTTTCATCTTAGGACCAACTTCCTCCCAGACTCAATGCAAAAATGTAAAAAACATCATTATTTGTTCCTTTTTCCTTAATGAGCGTAATGACCAAGACGGGTTCCGAAACCAAAGATAATCACCTTTTTTTGAACCACTTTGCCCATTGGTCAAATGCCAATTCCTCACGAGTTGCCAGTTCGTGTTGGTCAAATGCCAATTCGTGAAAATCATTAAAATTCATTGAAAATCATTTCCCGGTTGGCGTGTCCCTCCCCTGGGACGTGTCCCCCCCCTGGGACTACTTGACTTAGTCAAATATGCCTGTAAGTGTGTGGTCACTTTTACCCGGTCTACGGAAGGTCCTTCTAGGCAGGACCGTCCTCCCAGTCTATTGATCACCAGCTCAAGCACAAACGCAAGCTAGTTTAACACAAATTAGCATTACTCGAGCTGAGTTCTTTTTGCGCCAACATGTGAAGCCAAGTGTAATCACCTTTTCAACATTATTCTTCCATTTGGGTAATTCACAGCATGTCCCTCGTTTGAGTTCTATTGCTGATACCCGTGAAAATCACTTGACCGCGCATAAAAGACAATAGTGAGTGGTGGCTAACAATGCTCGGCTGCATATAGCGAGGTATAGCGCCTTGGTCTTGCCTATCACATATCAATTTACACGCAGCGATAGCGCCTTTTACTGTAGGACCAACTACCAACTTCTTTGGAAGCGCCTTTTATCTTAGGACCAACTTCCCCGGAAGCACCTTTTATCTTAGGATCAACTTCCTCCCAGACTCAATGCCAAACTGTGAAAAACATCATTACTTGCAATTTGCGGGATCCATCCATTGCTTTTTACGCCACTGTTCGAAGCCAAGTGTAATCACCTTTTCAACATTACTCTTCCATTTGGGTAATTCACAGCATGTTCCTCGTTTGAGTTCTAGTGCTGCTACCCGTGAAAATCACTTGACCGTGCACGCCACACGTGTAAGTTTGGCAAGCGGAAGCGCCTTTTACTTTAGGACCAACTTCCCTGGAAGCGCCTTTCATCTTAGGACCAACTTCCTCCCAGACTCAATGCCAAAAGGTGAAAAACATCATTACTTGCAATTTGCGGGATCCATCCATTGCTGCCGAAAGAAACAAGAAAAAATAAAATTAATAACCAACAATAAATAAAACATTAATTTCAATAAATTACCTGTAGAAATCTGCGTAGTGGTAAAATTCTTTTTCGTCACAAACGCAAGCTAGTTTAACACAAATTAGCATTACTCGAGCTAAGTTCTTTTTGAGCCAATGTGTGAAACCAAGTGTAATCACCTTTTCAACATTACTCTTCCATTTGGGTAATTCACAGCATGTCCCTCGTTTGAGTTCTATTGCTGATACCCGTGAAAATCACTTGACCGCGCATAAAAGACGATAGTGAGTGGTGGCTAACAATGCTCGGCTGCATATAGCGAAGTATAGCGCCTTGGTCTTGCCTATCACATATCAATTTACGCACAGCGGTAGCGCCTTTTACTGTAGGACCAACTACCAACTTCTTTGGAAGCGCCTTTTATCTTAGGACCAACTTCCCCGGAAGCACCTTTTATCTTAGGATCAACTTCCTCCCAGACTCAATGCCAAACTGTGAAAAACATCATTACTTGCAATTTGTGGGATCCATCCATTGCTGTCAAAAGAAACAAAAAATTAAAATTAATAACCAACAATAAATAAAACATTAATTTAAATAAATTACCTGTAGAAATCTGCGTAGTAGTAAAATCCTTTTTCATCAGCAAACGCAAGCTAGTTTAACACAAATTAGCATTACTCGAGCTGAGTTCTTTTTGCGCCACTGTGTGAAGCCAAGTGTAATCACCTTTTCAACATTACTCTTCCATTTGGGTAATTCTTAGCATGTCCCTCGTTTGAGTTCTATTGCTGATACCCGTGAAAATCACTTGACCGTGCACGCCACACGTGTTAGTTTGGCAGAAGCGGTAGCGCCTTTTACTGTAGGACCAACTACCAACTTCTTTGGAAGCGCCTTTTATCTTAGGACCAACTTCCCCGGAAGCACCTTTTATCTTAGGATCAACTTCCCCGGAAGCACCTTTTATCTTAGGATCAACTTCCTCTCAGACTCAATGCCAAACTGTGAAAAACATCATTACTTGCAATTTGTGGGTCCCATCCATTGCTGTCAAAAGAAACAAAAAATAAAATTAATAACCAACAATAAATAAAACATTAATTTAAATAAATTACCTGTAGAAATCTGCGTAGTGGTAAAATCCTTTTTCATCAGCAAACGCAAGCTAGTTTAACACAAATTAGCATTACTCGAGCTGAGTTCTTTTTGCGCCACTGCATGAAGCCAAGTGTAATCACCTTTTCAACATTACTCTTCCATTTGGGTAATTCACAGCATGTCCCTCGTTTGAGTTCTATTGCTGATACCCGTGAAAATCACTTGACCGCGCATAAAAGACGATAGTGAGTGGTGGCTAACAATGCTCGGCTGCATATAGCGAAGTATAGCGCCTTGGTCTTGCCTATCACATATCAATTTACGCGCAGCGGTAGCGCCTTTTACTGTAGGACCAACTACCAACTTCTTTGGAAGCGCCTTTTATCTTAGGACCAACTTCCCCGGAAGCACCTTTTATCTTAGGATCAACTTCCTCCCAGACTCAATGCCAAACTGTGAAAAACATCATTACTTGCAATTTGTGGGATCCATCCATTGCTGTCAAAAGAAACAAAAAAATAAAATTAATAACCAACAATAAATAAAACATTAATTTAAATAAATTACCTGTAGAAATCTGCGTAGTGGTAAAATCCTTTTTCACCAGCAAACGCAAGCTAGTTTAACACAAATTAGCATTACTCGAGCTGAGTTCTTTTTGCGCCACTGTGTGAAGCCAAGTGTAATCACCTTTTCAACATTACTCTTCCATTTGGGTAATTCACAGCATGTCCCTCGTTTGAGTTCTACTGCTGATACCCGTGAAAATCACTTGACCGCGCATAAAAGACGATAGTGAGTGGTGGCTAACAATGCTCGGCTGCATATAGCGAGGTATAGCGCCTTGGTCTTGCCTATCACATATCAATTTACGCGCAGCGGTAGCGCCTTTTACTGTAGGACCAACTACCAACTTCTTTGGAAGCGCCTTTTATCTTAGGACCAACTTCCCTGGAAGCACCTTTTATCTTAGGATCAACTTCCCCGGAAGCACCTTTTATCTTAGGATCAACTTCCTCCCAGACTCAATGCCAAACTGTGAAAAACATCATTACTTGCAATTTGTGGGATCCATCCATTGCTGTCAAAAGAAACAAAAAAATAAAATTAATAACCAACAATAAATAAAACATTAATTTAAATAAATTACCTGTAGAAATCTGCGTAGTGGTAAAATCCTTTTTCGTCACAAACGCAAGCTAGTTTAACACAAATTAGCATTACTCGAGCTGAGTTCTTTTTGTGCCAATGTGTGAAGCCAAGTGTAATCACCTTTTCAACATTATTCTTCCATTTGGGTAATTCACAGCATGTCCCTCGTTTGAGTTCTATTGCTGCTACCCGTGAAAATCACTTGACCGCGCATAAAAGACGATAGTGAGTGGTAGCTGACAATGCTCGGCTGCATATAGCAATGTATAGCGCCTTGGTCTTGCCTATCACATATCAATTTACGCGCCACGGTAAGTTTGGCAGAAGCGGAAGCGCCATTTATCATAGGTCCAACTTCCTCCCAGACTCAATGCCAAAATGTGAAAAACATCATTGCTGCTATTTGCAGATCCCATCCATTGTTGTCGAAAGAAACAAGAAAAAATAAACATTATCAATTTAAACAAATTACTTTTAGAAATCTGCAACTTCACGCGACGTGTTGCACAAAAGCCAAAATCCATGGAACGGGGTAGCAAGCGGTCGACCATTGGGTTTGTGCTCTTTTGCATATTGCGCATCGAGTTCGAGGTACCAACTCGATCAAAGACTTGCAAAACCTTTATTCTTCTAACTTTTGCCGACATTACATACACAAATCGGTCTCCAAACGACAGCAATTAATTTCCCTGAAAAAAAGAAAAAATAACGAACAAACAAACAAACAACTTATTAATGGTGAAACATCCACCGTATAATGCCATGCAAATAACATTACGTGTCCTAATCGAGTTTTTTTTGCATACTCATGATATAACATTAAGCCAGTATGAAACATACTTCTTCTGAAAAACATTGCAGATATAAATCGACCTGCAAAAAGAAAAAATCGTGACGCGCGCTTGAAAACTTTTCATGCCCCAACCCCAACTATTAAAATTCAATTGAAAACATTTCTGCATTCCTTCCATTTAAGTGTGACACATCAAATCATTAAATTGAGCCTGTAGGAAAAATAATTAAATTTCTTTTCAAATTTTAGTAATCAACAAGTATTTCTTAATTCGTATTCACAAAAATTTTTCTAATTTACCAAGTTAGTTGCCAATGGTTGCTGCTGTTCTAGGTCGTTTCGCTGCTCTTCTTCCTACAGTGCAGTCTTGTTCTTATTTCCTGTCTTACGATCGGACTTACAACCAGTAGTTACGTCACTTGCGGGTAACGAATCGTAATACCGCTGGAAAGAGAAAAAAATAAAAATAAATAAACCCACAATTTATTAATGTCAAATTAAAAACATTTGAGAAAAATCGTGACAAGTATGGCCGTGCAGGAACTCTACATAAAGAAAGGACGCCTCAAATCTGTAGGAAAAATAAATTTCTTTTGCAATTTTAGTATTCATAAGCCTATCTTATTTCACATTTAATTCGAAGCGAAATTTATTTACCCAAGTGTGTGTGCTGATGAACACACTCAGCCGCCACTTGTTCAAATTACTAAGTTTCTTGAAAATTAAAAATTAAAAATACCAAAATTCATTAAGGAATTTCCTAAAATATTGATAAATTTGAAAAGTGCACTTACCAATCTACATTTTTAAGCTCAGGAAACTTTATTCCTCATCAAGGCGAGGAGAGATTCGATTTCACCGTGGTCCGCCTTCTGTTAGAAAAAAAAAACTAAAAATGCCAAAAATCGTTAAAAATCTTAATTATAGTTTAAGATAAACAAACTCAAATTCCCACCTCGAACCGAGCAGATGGCTAAAGATTAATTCTAAATATACCACCCAATGGTTGCCATTGTCATAGTCATCCGTGTCAGACTACATACTGTTCTACTTCCCACAATGCAATCTGATTCTTACCTGCGGTCGCTGTGATTGGCTCAGAACTAAGCCACTTCTCCGCAAGTGCATGATCTTTCCCATCAAGACTAGGAGATTATGAACTTTATATTATTATTATTATTATTACTAACCCCAACTGCCATGTTTGAATTCAGGCATCTTTTACTGTGCTTTTCAAAAATATTAAAATATGGCTGATTCATTAAATTATTTCCAAAAATTTTGTTAAAATTGGAAAATGTACTTACCAATGTGTATTTTGAACATCTAGGAACTTCATTTCCCATCTTGAAGTTGTGGATGGCTCAGAATCAAATCTCTAAAAATGGCGCCGAGATTTATTTTCAAAGTGGTCTGCTTTCTGTTTTTAAAAAAAAAAGAAATTTCATAATTCCTTAAATTATTCTGCTGTAAATAGTTAATTTTGGAATCTTTTCCAATCTTAAATTTTGTTTAAAATAAGCAAATTGTATTTCCCACCTCGGAATGCTGGAGATATTTCTAAATATACCACCCAAATTTTTCTCGTGGGAATTTTACCAGAAAAATTGGGAATTTTACGAGAAAAATTGGGAATTTTCCGAGAAAAATTGGGAATTTTCCGAGAAAAATTGGGAATTTTCCGAGAAAAATTGGGAATTTTCCGAGAAAAATTGGGAATTTTCCGAGAAAAATTGGGAATTTTCCGAGAAAAATTGGGAATTTTCCGAGAAAAATTGGGAATTTCCCGAGAAAAATTGGGAATTTCCCGAGAAAAATTGGGAATTTCCCGAGAAAAATCGGGAATTTCCCGAGAAAAATCGGGAATTTTACGAGAAAAATCGGGAATTTTACGAGAAAAATTGGGAGATTTCCGAGAAAAATTGGGAATTTTACGAGAAAAATTGGGAATTTTACGAGAAAAATTGGGAATTTTACGAGAAAAATTGGGAATTTTACGAGAAAAATTGGGAATTTTACGAGAAAAATTGGGAATTTTACGAGAAAAATTGGGAATTTTACGAGAAAAATTGGGAATTTTCCGAGAAAAATTGGGAATTTTACGAGAAAAATTGGGAATTTTACGAGAAAAATTGGGAATTTTACGAGAAAAATTGGGAATTTTACGAGAAAAATTGGGAATTTTACGAGAAAAATTGGGAATTTTACGAGAAAAATTGGGAATTTTACGAGAAAAATTGGGAATTTTACGAGAAAAATTGGGAATTTTACGAGAAAAATTGGGAATTTTACGAGAAAAATTGGGAATTTTACGAGAAAAATTGGGAATTTTACGAGAAAAATTGGGAATTTTACGAGAAAAATTGGGAATTTTACGAGAAAAATTGGGAATTTTACGAGAAAAATTGGGAATTTTACGAGAAAAATTGGGAATTTTACGAGAAAAATTGGGAATTTTACGAGAAAAATTGGGAATTTTACGAGAAAAATTGGGAATTTTACGAGAAAAATTGGGAATTTTACGAGAAAAATTGGGAATTTTACGAGAAAAATTGGGAATTTTACGAGAAAAATTGGGAATTTTACGAGAAAAATTGGGAATTTTACGAGAAAAATTAAGAATTTTACGAGAAAAATTGGGAATTTTACGAGAAAAATTGGGAATTTTACGAGAAAAATTGGGAATTTTACGAGAAAAATTGGGAATTTTACGAGAAAAATTGGGAATTTTACGAGAAAAATTGGGAATTTTACGAGAAAAATTGGGAATGTTTATTGCAATTCTAATCGGGCTGGGAGTTTTGGTTGAATAAAATTTTTTAAAAAAATCAATATTTCAATTTTTTCGAATTTAATCATCTTTTCGTGTTTTTACGTCGATTAAACCTGATATTACCATTTCTACATAGACTAAGCCCTATTATTACAAGATTTAACACTGTTTAATCCCGATAATACACGTTTTACGTTGTCAGACGACAGTTTTCAGTTAACACTAAATGCTTCACTGCATCAAAATTAACAAATATCGCATGTGATGTTTTTACTTTTAATATTTTTTTTTGGTTTAACTTTGAAAAAGTTTACTTTAAAATAATGTGAAACTATTATTAAAGGTATTTCAAAACTTTACAAAATTTTTTTAATAACTTATTATAAAAACGTGTGAACTCATGTAAAATTCGGATAGAATAATGCAAAAACGTCTAAAATCGTGCTATACCAAGTTCAAACAGTGTAAAATCGTGCTATATCTTGTTCAAACAGTGTAAGAATGCTCAAAAACATGACAAAATGATTAAAATCGAAAAAAAAATCGACAAAACTTTAAGACGTATTAAAAACGGAAGGACACCACGTTAAACCAGTTGTAAAAAAAAAAATTTCTTTTGAAAATTTATTATTCATAAGTAATGTCTTAATTCACATTTAATTTGAGGCAAAATTTATTCACCCAAGTATATGTGCTCATGAACAGACTCCTTCGAATTCAGCAAGTTTCGTAAAAAAAATTAAAAACACTAAAATACATTAAATTATTTCCTAAAAACCTCAATAATACACGTTTTTAAATTTTTCTACCGGGTGGCCCACATAAAACCGGCCCGACAATACAAGGAGGGTTACAAAGAGTGACTCAAAAAAATGTATACACACGCAAAATTAAATATACATTAATCATTAGCTGTGTAATGAACGTTTCTATTGCAGTTTTTTTCCGCTTTTTCGTTTGGTGTTTAGTGTTTCGTTCTCGAGATATTTGCATTTTGCATCAATTTTTGTCCGAATTTTCCATGTTTGATGGCACTAGTTAGCTTGAATTTTAGATTTTGTGGTAATTGAGTGGATTTCTTCAGCAGTACCGGTACCGGTACAGGTACACAGTATTTTTCGAAAAATGCCGCAATTTGTGGGACTGGTACGGTACCTGTAAAACGTTTTTGGTACCGTATGACTTTACTAAAGCAAAATCTCAATAATGTAGCAAAATCTCACAAAATCAAGCAAAATTTCAAAAATGTAGCAAAATCTCACAAAATCAAGCACAATCTCACAAAATCAAGCAAAATCTCGTAAGAAGAAATCCATAAAAGTACCATTGAAGAGATTCAAAAAGTATCACAAAATTCAGGAATGACTAGGGCAATCAAACTTGGTGAATTCAAACAATGATTGATTAAAATCGCAAATATCTCGAGAACAAAAGCTCGGATCGTCAAAAGCTAAATGCCAAACGGAAGAGCAGAAAAATTGGCACTAGAAACGTTAATTAAACAACCATGCCCACAGATAATGATTTATGTACATTTAATTTTGTACGTGTATACATTTTTTTGAGCCACCCTTCCTAACCCTTCTTGTATATGTATTGTCGGGCCGGTTTTATGTGGGCCACCCGGTACATTCCTTCCAAGCATGTACGTATCGCCGTGCAGGATCACTACATAAAGAAGGGGCGCCTCAAATCTTTACAATAAGCTTGTAGAAAAAATAAATCTCTTTTAAAATTTTAATATTCAACCAGCACATCTTAATTCGTATTGAATTTGAGACGGAATTTACCTCGATTTATAAAGTGATTAAGTTGTAAATACAGTAATGAATTTTTTAAGATTTACTTACACAAGTGTGTGTTTGTGCATTTCCTCGTCGAACTCGAACATGATGTCGACGAAGGCCAATTGTGGTGTCATTATTGCGGTTGTATAATCGGATATTTAATCTGAAATAAAGAGGAAAGCAAATTAAATACATAATTTACAAAAAAATATTTAAAATAATAAATTTTCAAAGGAATATATACGATATTTTTATTAATATTTTTCTTATTTTTCCTTTTCTCCCCCATTATTCATGTAAAATTCCAAATTGTTCTTGCAATTCTAATCGGGCTGGAGGTTTTACTTGTAGGTGAATAAAAGTTTTCAAAAAAATCAATTTTTTAATTTTTTTTCATGCTTTTACAACTGTTTAACCTCAATAACACGCGTTTTTAAACTTTTTACGTTGTCAGACGACAGCTGTCAGTTAACACTAGATGCTTCACTGCATCACAAATTACAAATACAGCATATGATGTTTTTACTCTTAATATTTTTTTTTGATTTAACTTTGAAAAATTTTTCTTTACTTTATGTGAAACTATTGTTAAAGGTATTTCAATACTTTTCAAGAATTTTTTAATAAATTATTATAAAAAGGTGTGAACTCATGTAAAATTCGGATAGAATAAAAATCGTGCTATACCAAGTTCAAACAGTGTAAAATGGCGCTATATCGGGTTCAAACAGTGTAAGAATGCTCAAAAGCATGACAAAATGATTAAAATCGGAAAAAAAATCGAAAATCAAAAATCGAAAAAATTTATTATAAACGGAAGGACACCACATTAAACTATAGTTCGCGCACAGTATCTTGATGCTAAATTCGTACTGCGCATCCCATTCTGCGCAGACGATTTTCTAATTCCAGAAGTTATTTAGCAGTATTAAGCCTAATATTAGGCCTAATAATGCTAAAATAAAGTAAATAAACAACAATAAACTAACTCATTATTAAAAGTAATTTACAGCGTAGTACCAAAATGTTTTTATTTATTTACATTATTTTTAGCATTATTAAGCTTAATACTGCTAAATAACAACTTGAATTAGAAAATCGTCTGCGCAGAATGGGATGCGCAGTACGAATTTAGCATCAAGATACCGGGCGCAAACTGTAGGAATAATTCTACAGTCATCACAGATATTTACCAGTCTGATTATGAACAGATTCATTGCTGTCTGAACTAAGGGTGCCTGAAGTTGAACCTAGTCTTTTTAGGCTATTGGCTCTACGAACTATCGTTGCTACTGTGCGACAGTAGAGAGCTTTGGCCAGTGCATCGCGAGTCATGTTGGACTGAAATTATGAAAGTATATTTTAATAACGACGAGATTACAAAGGGTAGAGTATTTTACCATGTTGGCATCGCACATAGATTTGACCAGTTGACCTCGCACATTGTGTGTGCGTGAGGTTAAACCGCAGAAGAGGGATATTGGGGATACACCGAGTAAAGATGCAACAGCTTTGATTTCTTGAAAGAGTAATTAAGATTTAACCATCGACTATTAAAAAGAACAAGTAAAGGTTTTAACAAACCATTATTTCCTTTTATTTCCACTTCAACTCCTTTGCTTTCAATAAACTGAATGTTCCCAAGTAAAAGGACTGCGGCTAGAACGCGAACAACATCAGAAAATTGGATTCCTAATACGGACAGGCAGGACTAAACGAAACAAAATAAATTTCTTGTTAATTTTTTAAAATTCACATTAATTCAATATTAATTACTTTCCAAGCTTCGAACCGACTTGCATCCTCTTTCTCATTCTGCACAACATCGCCGAAACTCAAATAATGCAAATTGTGGATGGAGTAACCATTTAAATTCAACTTGGCTAGAGAAAAAGTAAAACATTGCATAAATTAGTACAAACATTTTCATTATCCCAATATGGAGCTGTAGGTAAGAGTGGCTTACTTCTTTCTTCACTTGTTAATCCAGCAAGCATTTGGTAAAATATATGATAATTTTTCTCTTCTGGCAGTGGATGAACAACTCTAGTCTGAAATAGCACAATTTTTTACAATAAATTTACATTTTCTATCATAAAAACAGAAGAATTTACTTGATCAAGAAAGTAGCAGTGAATTTTAGTCCTGTAAAGCGCTCCATCAGTCACTTGTACTTCAATAAAATGACCCATATTTAAAAGTAATTTACAACTTAGTATCAAAATATTTTTGTTTATTTACCTTGTTTTCGCATCATTAGGCCTAATATTAGACTTAATACTGCAATATAACTGGAAATAGAAAATCGTCTGCGCAGTATGGGATGCCGCGTACGAATTTAGCATCAAGATACCGTGCACGAACTGTAGTAGGGAAAAACAAATTTCTTTGTAAATTTATTATTCATAAGTAATATCTGAGGCAAAATTTATTTACCCAAGTATAATTTGAAGCTCAGAAAATCTGATTTCTCATCAAGGCGGAGTGGATGGCTCCGAATCGAGTTCTTAATAATGGCGGCGAGATTCGATTTCAGCGTGGGCCTTCTGTTCAAAAAAAAAAAAACGAAATATGTCAAAATTCGTTAAATTATTCCGCTGTTTTTAAACTATTCTGAAACATTTACAATCTTAAAAATAATTTAAGATAAACTAACTCAAATTCCCACCTCGAAACGATTGGATGGCTGAAGATTAAATCTAAATGTTTGGGCCAATGGTTGCTGCTGTCGTATCCATTGCGTCAGAACACATACTGTCCTCCTTCCCACAATGCAATCTGATTCTTACTGCTCATGTGCGTGGATTTCTCCCAATTCAAACCCCAATTCAAATTGTTTGAATTCAGCCATTTTTTACAATGCCTTTTATAAAGATTAAAAATATTACTGATTTCTTAAATCATTTCCTAAAATGTTGTTAAATTTGAAAAGTGTACTTACCAAAGGATTTTTTGAAGCCCAGGTTGTCAGAGTCAAGTTTGAACGAGTTAATCTCGTTCAACCTTGGTCTGATGATCCTTACTGCGCATGTGCGTGACCTACTGCGCAAATGCGTGACTTACTCCGAGGCTAGGTTAGGATCACCGTGACTGTGGCTCTGATTCAGGATCACGATAACTCGTACGATAATTAGATCCGTTTCCACCCTTGGTTATTTTATTTATTTTTAATTAAGCCAGATTAATATCAAAAATTAAATAAATAAAACAAGTTATATTTAATCCCTTGATTATTTTACCGACAGCGCCGGTCAGCGCCCACTTGTGTAGAATACGTAATCTATATTTACACCAGCTGAGAGATCTCTTGCAATGATCTTCAAATTTCACTGACACCGAGTAACGATGGACAGTGGGCATGTATGATATGATAACCAGCGAAGAAAACAGTGACTCAATGGGTAAATCACAGAAAGGCATATTTCCACAGATTAGACATCTTAATTTTGTGTTCTTCTTATTCTATAGGTGATGTTTCGGAGACTGTTGCTGTGGAGGGCGATGTGCCGCAAGATTTTGAACCCGGTAAAAGTACACACTGTATGTTGGTGACAACAAATTCTTACGATGAAATTCAGGAAGAACTGGAATCCGAACAAACTCCTCAAAACAGTGAAAGACGTCAATCAACTGGAAGCACCACTGCGAAAGAATTCGAGAAAAGCGGTTCAGCCGATGGTGATCATTCCGAAGAAACAAAAGTATTAATTAATTTAAATTATTGTTTTATATAGTCATAACTCATTCATGTTTCGTCACAGTTAGAAGAAACTGCATCGCAGTTATGTGATTTGTCCGTGGTGTCTAATTTTCCCGAATGCGACGAACCGAGCAACGAAACGTTAAACAGTGACGATGATTACGAATATATTCAAAGTAGCGAATGGAGGCATAAGAAAAAGCATATTTTTATCTTAAGTGAAGCTGGCAAACCGATTTATTCACACCACGGGAAAGAAGACAAGTTGGTCACGCTTATGGGTGTAATTCAAGCATTGATATCTCATATACAAAATAATAACGACACATTAAGAAGTATCATTTCGGGAAAACATAAATTTGTTTTCTTACAGAGGGGACCGATAATTCTCGTAGCTGTTTCTAAGGTATAATAATCAATTAATGTTATTTTTGGCAGTTGAAGTAAATAATTAATTTTCTTTTCTTCAGGGTCATGAATCAATTCCGCAATTAATGATGCATTTAACTTATTTATACAATCAAATTCTCTGCTTGTTAACCCATAAAACAATTTGTCACATATTTGAAAATCGTCGTAATTATGATTTAAGACGACTCTTGTCTGGAGTTGAAAAGTTTCTAGATAATATGCTATTTCTTATGGCGCACGAACCGAGCTTTTTGTTAGGTGCCGTGCGTTGTTTGCCAATGGAGAGCAATATTCGGGAAGTTGTTAGTCAAACTATAGTATCGAGTTGCAGTAAAAATAAAGTACGCATCTTGTTTATAAAACACGAAATTGAAGATGATTTAATTTTCAGTAAAATAATTATTTACAGGATTTGGTGTTCGCTTTTCTCGTGGCGAAAAATCAATTGATAACTTTAGTCAGAATGAAAAAATATTTCATTCATCCAGCCGATCTACACGTTCTTTTCAATTTAGTTAATGCTTCAGAGTCGTTCAAAACAGCCGAATCGTGGATGCCTATTTGTTTACCAAAATTTGACTCAAAGTAAAAAACATTTTTTATTTTTCTTGTGTTTGTTATATCTAATCCGTTTTTTTTTTAATATTTTAGTGGTTTTCTTCACGGTCATGTTTCTTATATCGATGACAAATGTGAAGTTTGCCTTTTGTTGCTGTCGGTCGATAGGGATGCATTTTTCCAATTATCTGAATCAAAAACAAAAATTGTCGAGGTAATTGCGAAACGGAATTATCAAGAGATTTGATTTATTTACACACATTCTTGCAGAAACTGAAGAAAACCAACATCCTTAAAGCAATTACAGAATCTGTGAACAACGACAAATACGAAATCGGGCAAGTCGGAATAGCAGATTTGCGTCATTTCATTTACAAGTCAAAAAGCACAGCTCAGTACACGAGCCCGGAACTCGAGACTCCCTACGTGACGCAGAAAGAACAAGAACGGCTTTTTGGCTTGTATCTCTACCTCCACCAGCGCATTCACAGTGCGTCGAGGCCTCTTAAAATGTTATTTCACGTTGGTGATAAAGAAACGATGCTAGGATGGGTAAATAATAAATTATACGGAGTAATAGTTTCATTTCATGTTTTAATTCTTATTTTTTCGCAGGTGACAACAGGTTTTGAGTTATACACCACTTTCGAGCCACTAGTGACCAAATTGGTAGCTATCACTGCAGTTAATAAACTGTTGCGGTGGATTAAGAAAGAGGAGGAAAAATTATTTATTCTCATTCCTTCCGTATTCTAACTTTATCAGCAAATAAATAACAACTTTAATTTGGTTTGACGTCAAAGTTTGTTTAATTTGGGGTCAAAATGAAGAAAGAGAATTTGAAAAACCACCTTTATTTCATGCTAAATTGTAAACTTTTACTTAAAAATTGGATTTAGTCTTCATCCAAATCAAAACGGGGTTATACATCAAGCTAAATAAATTCTTACAAACAAATAAATACATTGCATGAAAGTAGTGATATGTGGATGTAACTTATTATAAATTATAAAATAAACTAGAACTACTCCTACTAGTTTGCATTTGTTGCAGTGCAAAACCATGTTCAATATTTCAACTACAGAAACTATAATTATACGAACCATTGAGTGTTAACATTTCAAATGTCTATTCGCCCGAGGTAACTTGCAGTACTGAGCAGATGGCAAAACAAAAACTTGCCACATAATAAATCTTTAATTTAAAGCTGACATGTTTTCGGCATTAATTTAAAACAAAACGGAAAAACAACTCAACTTTTCAAGAGCACCGTATTTAAAACATACAAAATCAAATTAAAATTAAAAAAAAAAAATACATTAAATAAACAATCGTATCGTTATGACATTCTATTATTTCATCATTAAATATTATTTTCATTCAATATTTAGTAAAAACACGCTTGGAGTACAAAGCAAATAAATCATAAAATCAATCTATTATATAATAAACTATCAAACTTTCCTTTTTTCTTAAATAAAAATGCATTTAAAAAAAAATATCAGTAAAAGGAAGAAAAAAAAAGTTGAAATGTAAGTTTCAACAGTTTCCGTTAGTCAATCGACTGTATCAACGTGTTAAAACCTCAAATCATTCGTGTCGTATTACTGTATTCCCCCTTTCTTTACTTTCAATAAAACATTAGTCAATGTTGATAGCGGCGAAGCAGCTCCTCGCCACTAAACGCGAAAAGAAGGCCCAGTCAACGATTACGGAGGCACATAAGGAGGTGGCATGCGATAAGTGAGTGCATGTTTGGGCCAATGCATACGATTATCCCGATCGGCAGTGACAGGCGGCGGCGGCTGATACAGCGGCGAACTCTCGGGAGGTTGTGCTTGCTGCTGTTCCAGCGTTGGTGTCTGACGAGAGCGATGGTATGGCGACTTGGAATGCCTGGCACTGCGCGAGTGATCATGTCCGTGTAAGGGCGGAGTGGAGGGGCTGCTACTGCCCGAAGACGTTCGTGGGTATTCGGGTGGAGGCAATGGCGGCTTCTCCTCCTTCATAATCATGGGATGTTTAGCCGAATCCGGTTTCTCTTCCAATTCGTGCGTGAAAATCACCGGCGCGCCTCGCTTCACAAAAGTGCTGCTGTCTTCCATCGTCATCTTCCCCTTGCGCTTCTTCCTGTACAGAATACACGCGACGATCGCAGCCACGATTAACATGGCCGCAATCACCAGGGCAGGAACTATGGTCGAAATGTAGATATCGTCATCACTTGTCGCTTGCCGTGGCTTCTCCGTTGTGGTGATGAGCACGCCCGACGTGGGCGTGATGTAATTCATGCAAACGCCGTACGGAGTGGCGATTGCCTTCGTCACGTTGAACTCCGGCCTCATCGCCTCCGTCAAATTGCTCGCGACGAGGCCTTCTTCCGTCATCAAATAAGAGAGTAAAGCGATGATAGATTGTTTGGGGCACGCTTTCTGCGACAGGGTCGTGTTGGTCCACGTGAATATCACCGATCCGTTCTTGATGTTTCGCACGTCGATGTACCTGGCGTCCGAATCGTTAAACAGCCGGTACAATTTATCCACAATCATAATCTTCCTCGACAAATCGTTTTGGAAAACCTCGAAGTCGTAATCCAACACAATGCCAAATTCGATCAGAGGCGAGCTGCGATTAGCGGGTCGACTCGAAACAACGATCACGAACGTATCGCTGTCGAATAATCCTTCCTTGTCAAACGCCGTCAACTTCAGATTCGTCACACCGACGTCGGTCTTCATCGGTAAACCTACCAACAACTGCAGCGTCGTATCGTAGCGAACCCAAAAATTAGCTTTCAACGCCTCGCCGCCGCCCCTTCGCAATTCCAGATGCAAAGATCTGGTATCGCCTTGCTCCTCGTCGAAGAACATGTCGTCCTTAATTTTGTACTGAAAAAACTGCCCTTCGGTTGCATTGACCATGTCGATGGGATTGGGCACTCGCGGTGCTGTGTTTATACGAGTAACGTGGGGAGGCGTCGTGGTCACGTGGTTCTTGCAATGGCTGTACCACCTGATGGAAACGAGTGGCTGCACGTTTCCGACTCTGAAATCGGGCCCGAGCGCTTGCTCCAGACGAGACCTCTGATGCTCCTTGTCCTTCCTAACGAGGATATTACGCAGTCGCTCGATCTCCTTGATTGGACAACCGCTCCTCTCCACGAGCGTGTCGTTAGTCCAGGAAAATGTTCCCATGCTGGAAGATAGCACCGTCATGGCGGACTCGTTTAGACTGCCCACTTCGCCAAAAATCTTGCGCAAACGAGTCAGCAATTGCACGTTTCGATCCAGAATCATCGGAAAGGCTGATTTGTCGTACTCGACTTCCAACACAAATTCGTGATTCACCGCAAGGTCCATGGCGTGTTGTTCCACGTTAATTTCTATCGCCTCCCGAGCAATTTCGCCGTGTTTATCAACGGCCTCCAAAAGGAACTCCCAATGATTGATAAAGTTTTTAGCCGGCAGACCATAAAGCATTTGTCGTTTGGCGTCGAACTGCATCCAAAAATCGTCGGCGATTTCTTTCCCCTCGTCAGTTAGGAAGCGCAGCTCAAGATTGGGCGTGTATTTCTGTTCGCGGTCGTAAAAGGTGTCTTCGGGAATATGGAATTCAAAGTATTTTCCGGCGACGATGGACCTCTTTTGAATTCGGTTGCGAACAACCGGACCCGTGTTGTGGAACTCGGTCGGCTCTAACGTCGACGTTCCTTCCTCCACCGACGGATGAACTAAATCTGGAGTAAAAAGAGGCTGGTGTAAAACCGGTGTTGACGTGTGGAAGGGTTTCCAGTCGGTTGGTTCGCTCGGAATTTCGTCGGGAAAAACTCGACTCGGTTCCAGAAAGACTGTCGTGTGGTGCAAATCGGGTGTGGGCACTGGTGTCTGATAATAACGGCTCTCCTTTCTGTAATAAGTGTTTCTATCGTGACCTCGCGAGTGAGGATAAGTCGTCATGTCGTGAACGTGCATGTGACGGCCTCTTGTTTTGGTTCGTTGGTGTTGCTCGTGGTGTTGGGGATGATGAGACGGATACGTGCTGGCTTCGAGGAAGGTCGGCGATGCCATGGTGGGAATGGAGCGCATCGGAGGCTGCACTTCACTCTCGTCAAATGATTCTTCGAACCGATTGTCGTCGTCGGTGTCCCAAAAATGAGGAATAGCTGGCTTTGTCGGTATAAGAGCCGGCACAGGAGTTGAATAATCAGACCGGAGCTGGCGCTTAACTCTCAACGACTGCGTAAGCAAATGCTTGGTCAAATGCCAGCCGATTACGGGCACTCCGACAACCTGCGATAAAGCACCGTTGCGAGCGTCGGATTCCAATTTCGTTATCGCTTCTTCTATGCTGGGAGTTAAAATTTGGCATGCGATTTTCCATACGATAACTGCATTTGCTGTTTGATGTACTTTGGCATTTCCTGGTCCGGCTCGAATGGCAGAATCGTCCAGACTATTACGATCGCTTCGTGTCAACACTTGAAGCTCGTCCTGAAATCGAACGCACGTTTTAATCGAGAGCACGTTTGCAACAATTACAATTCAATTACCTGAGGTGCGTTTAGATACTCGGATGTTTTCAGTATCAATTCACATCGATTTGAACTGGGCAGCGTTGATATGTTACTGTCGATGCTAATAACTAGCCTCCACGAGGAGTCACTCCTCTGGCAATGATGATTATCTTCGGTCGTCAGTGACCGAGTGGGAATTTTAGATTCGTGATTAGCGGGTAAAACATCGATAAAAAAGACATCATTGGCAGTGTCATTTGCTAAACGAATTAAACAAACCATTTATTTTTATTAATATAATTAAATATTAAAAATAACTAAATAATTAACGTCAATTTACTGCGACAAAAACAATTATGGTTTCAAGGAAATAATGAAACAAATTATCACGTGATTTTTACAAGGTTAAGCTAATCGTAAACTAAAGCCATTAAATTTTATACGAAAAAAATAATTTCAACCACTAGAAACGCAACTGAAAAATATATACCTTCTCCATAAGCCACAACTGAAATATAATTTTGGCCTACATCATCTTCTAATGGAACTCCTTCTAAAATAGACGTGGAAGGCTTAAAATAAAGCCAGGTTGGTAAAACCGAGTGCCCGGCAGTTGCAACCTGTAAAAAAAAAAACAATATAAAATTTAATAAACCACCGCTATTTTTTTATTTATTGATTTTTTAAAAAAATAAAAATGATTCCACTCGCCTGATACTTGATTACATGTCCGCGAAACGCGTCACTGGGAATATGATACTGAAATAGCTGTCCTACAGTGGCCACTGTGTCCGCTACGCCCCAAAATCTCTCAACTGGTACACTTGCAGCTGGAATACTGTTCGACTCTTCTTGACAGCTGACATTTATACACAAGAAGAGAACGAATCCAACTGCAACAAGCCTTAGTTCGGGCATGGCTGCACGTTCATCAAACTTTCTTCATTCTACAACTGAAATTAAATTCGTTACAAGTGTGCGTTGAAATCTGATACTTTTTTATCAGTTTCAACATATTTTTCCCCCTCCTCATTAAATCGTGATGTCATTTTGTTTGCCGACGTTAGATGATTAATGCATCGATGCAAACGAGGAAGATTTTCAAGGATGTTAACAACTCCTTGGCAAATTGAATAGATTTAATCAAAAATAGACAACTTTTGTACTTTCAATCAGATTCAATCTAAGTGTAGATAATTTTTAAATTGAATTTTACATGAAGATAAATAAAAAATATTCGTTTTCAAAACCAATTAAATCGAGATCCCATTTTAAGACTGAGTCAGTCAGAGGCAACAAACTTCAACTTTGTACAAACAAGTTGAAAGATGTGTTTGCTCTCGAAAGAAAGCATCCAAGTGGAATAAAGGTCCTATTCATGTTATCATCAAAGCGACTGATACAACTCTCCAATCCCCCTATCAAAATACTCCTAGCCAATCATCACCTTTAAAAGGCTCTCGATATTTACCATTTTCTGCCAGTTGTTATTTTACAAAACAATTTAATTATTTCATGGAATAATTCATCTGTGGTGTTAAATATTCATCGGGCAAATAAATTCAAAACCACTTTTATTAAATTAGGAAGTGGATGCCGCCTCTCACGTTATTTACACCAACCTTTTCAAACTCTTCGTAGTTTCACGCAAAAAACAAAAATCTGCATAAATTTGTAAACACCAAATATGGGCACGTCTAAATCATGCTAAAAATAGGCTCGGAACCTTATCAATGTTTGAGAAAGCTTCAGATTTCCTAATTTTTTCGATCACATTCGGGAGTGGCACATGGTCGCCATTTTGAGCATGAATTTTACGAGCAAACCCTTCGACTAACATTTTTTTTTACCTGATAGATGATTCATTTTTCTTGACCAATAAACCAATGCATTTAAAGATCAAGCTTTATACCAGTTCACTCGGATAGGTTAATCACCTGCAACCGCTGGATGGAATGACGGCTAGACAGACATAGTCACTTCCGGTCTTCCTGGTAAAAGGAAAACATGATATGCCAAGTTATTGGCCTTGAGAAACAGAGTTTAATCCATTTATGGATTACAAGAGGGGGAAAACATCTTATCCTCGTTCGGAACGATTAGAAAACACAACGATGTTGATATTAGAAAGTGCAACGTACAAGTTTCAAACAAAATAAGATTTATATTACCGGAATTTAAATTAAAATTACAGATATCGAATTACAGTTAAAAACTAAACCGGTGGACTGCGCATTTGTTTGCTGGGAATAAACAGAAATATTCAAATAAACAAACGAAATTCTAGTTATTAGTGATCAATTACTTTAAAGCCAGATCCACTAACAAATCTTTCGTGTAACTGTATCTGTGAAGGCTGTTCATATTGAACTCGATTGCTGCCAGGGTTTGATAGTACTGAGCTGATAATGAATTCTGAGCGCCGTTGCTATTTATTTACTCGATCAGAATTAATTTCGGTTATGTTATTTTTATGCGAAACCTCTGGGATGCCTCAACCGATGGCATCGTTTCGTACGATCTCAAAGCGATGCTCGAGCCGCTTTTAGCTGTCAAGCGAAAAGGACGTTCACTCGCCGTGATCAATGGATGAGCTGCAATGCATTTAAAACACGTCAATTATTTACTGCATCAATTTATTCATACGTCACTCACCCCCGTGTAGAAATTTGTGCAGAAATGCGTTGTTATCATCCAAGTAATTCTACAATATTTATATTGACTTAATTGAATATTAATTAAACTTTTTGCGTGTTACCATGTGTTCAAGATTAACTTCTTCCTCTACTATTCGAACTGCTGCAATGTAATTACTTACAATAATTGCAATAATCAGACTGTGAAATAGCAGTTTAGTATTAAATCGCAAATTATAGTCATTAGTTAAGTCACTTTATGCAAATAAAACAACTGCCAATTATATACACGGCGATGTATAAAATAACGCTCCAATAAGCTGAAACAAAAAAATTTTAAAAATCGAATTTTAAAACGTTTTAAACATCGCATTGATTCAAGTTTACATTTTTCTATGGATGTAATTTCTGTGTAAATACTTAACCATTCGTCAAATGTTAATAGTTGCATCATAGTGGCAACTATCGAACCGTAATCGTTGAAATAGCGGGAATGAAGTTCTCCAAATATTCCGCGGCCGATAACTGCAAATGTATCTTTAAAAGAAAATAATACAAAATTATTTATCTATTTTTAAAATAAATATTTATGTAAGAATTCACAAGTATTGATTAAAAGCAACGTCCCAATAGCTAAAGCAGTTCGAAAAGAATTGAATATGCTGTTGGTAATAATTCTAAAAAGAGATTTTAAAAATAAATAAATAAATAAAAACCTTCAAACAGCAAGAAAATATTTTGGCCGTTCGGTTTACTTTATTGTTCCGATCATTTGAAGAAATCTGGTCGAGCGTAGCATTTTAAACACCAAAAGTAAACGAAAAATCCATGATGTATGAGCTGCCACTATAATCAATGTAAAAAAATGTAATCCGATTTCCACAATATCCCAAACAATAACCAGAAAATCTAAAAAATTAACAAAGAAAAACGTCTTGAAATTAGTTTTTAAAATCTTTTCCCGTAATTTGTTGTCACCAAGAATGTTCCATCCATCTTTAAAAAACTCTTTGCCAAGAGCAAATATTTTCAACAAAATTTCTGCAAGAAATACAGATAAAACTAAGAACTCGAAACCAGAGAGATAATAATCTGAAACAAAACACAAACATTATTCAATCTGTGGTTAATTTTTTTTTTTTGGGGGGGAGGGTTATTATTACCATAATAAGCTTTAACATATTCTGATGTGTGAACTATTAAGATAATAGAGGAAATAATAACATCAGCTGCTATAAAAGTTCCATACGTTTTTGAATAAACAAAAAGCAATGCCGATCGCCTTAGTCCGGCCCAAATTCCTTTCCCTTCTGCCGGTAAGTGCTTTATATCATGTTCATGTCCCATTTTATCTTCATAATAAATTCGAACAACGAATTCTGTTTCAACCAAGGTTTAAACCTTGCGCGGGTTTTGTTTCGTCCAATTATTTTATAGTCAGAAGATGGCGCTCTGAACCTTTCCAGCGCGTGGTCCGATTGGCTAGCTAAACCGAGGACTAACCCTAAACGAATTAACGACGAAACGAAGTGGTCGTTTTGTTTATAACTGTACGTTTAACGCAATTGTTGTTCAGGTTTTCAAGGGTAGAAGGATAAGTATATTTGATAAATAGATCTCCCTGAATTGTCAAATAGAATCATGGCTTCGACAAGCGGAAAACCTCAGAAAATTCCCAAAGTTGCAAAGGTATGTAGTCGTGATATCAAAAACCCCGCTGCTAAACAATATTCACTCATTTCGTTTTGGTATAATTTTTTCTTTTTATTTTCAATTACCAGGTTAAGAACAAGACGCCGGCCGAAATTCAAATTACGGCTGAACAGCTTCTGCGCGAAGCAAAAGAAAGAGATTTAGAAATTCTACCTCCGGTTAGTACAAAAAACAACACGACCGTTTAGAAATCGTTTCAACATTTTCATTTATATATTTTCAGCCGCCAAAACAAAAAATATCTGATCCCGAAGAGTTGGCAGACTATCAGCTGCGGAAAAGGAAGGTAAAGTATTACCGTTTTAATAAAAATGCTTCGGTTACTAATGCTTCTAAAATTATTAGGCGTTTGAGGATAACATACGGAAAAATAGAACGGTTATTAGCAACTGGATAAAATATGCTCAGTGGGAAGAGAGCCAGAAACAAATTCAAAGGGCGAGATCCGTCTACGAACGTGCGTTGGACGTTGATTACAGAAATATTACGTTATGGCTGAAATACGCCGAGATGGAGATGAGGTAATTAATTATTCAATCAGAAACTAAGTTTCTCCAACAATTAAATACTAATTAATTTTTTTTTTAATTTAAGGAATCGGCAAGTGAATCATGCCAGAAACATCTGGGATCGCGCGGTTACGATTCTACCTCGTGCTAACCAATTTTGGTACAAATATACCTACATGGAGGAGATGTTAGGGAATATTGCTGGTATAATTCGTAAAAAAAAACATTTTTAAATTACAAATTTGCTTAATAATGTTGTATTGACAGGTGCCAGACAAGTATTTGAAAGATGGTTGGAGTGGGAACCGGATGAGCAAGCGTGGCTAACGGATATAAATTTTGAACTCCGGTACAAAGAAATTGAACGAGCGAGAAAAATTCACGAACGGTTTGTTGTGATCCATCCGGAAGTAAAAAACTGGATCAAATATGCTAAATTTGAAGAGCATCACGGCTACACGGCAAACAGTAGAGCTGTTTTTGAAAGAGCTGTTGAGTTTTTCGGCGAAGAACACATGGATGAGCGATTGTTTGTTGCATTTGCAAAGTTTGAAGAAAGACAAAGAGAGGTAAATATTGAATTTAGTTTATTTTTTAAAAAATAATATTAACTTTAAATTGAAGCACGACAGGGTTCGCATTATTTTTAAATACGCATTGGATCACATTCCGAAAGAAAAGGCCCAAGAATTGTTCAAAAACTACACAATTCACGAGAAAAAATATGGAGACAAGACCGGAATTGAGGACGTAATAGTCAGCAAAAGAAAATTTCAATATGAAGAAGTGAGTTGAATTATAAATTGAAAATTTCATTAACTAAATCTAAAAAAAAAAAATTTTGTAGGCTATCAAGGCACACCCATCGGATTATGACGCTTGGGTTGATTATTTAAGACTTACTGAAAGTGAAGGGAACATCGAAGAAATTCGTGAAGTTTACGAAAGAGCGATTGCCAACGTGCCACCGATGAAGGAAAAACGATACTGGCGAAGATACATTTATTTGTGGATCAATTACGCATTATTCGAGGAATTAATTGCAGAAGATATGGAAAGAACACGTGAAGTGTATAAAGCGTGCTTGGATCTCATCCCACACAAAGAATTCACCTTCGCCAAGGTTTGGATTTATTTTGCTCATTTTGAAGTTCGGCAAAAAAACTTGACAATGGCCAGGAGAATCTTGGTATGTATTTTTGACACATTTAAGCGTAGTTTAACATTTTCTTATTGTGTTTGTTATTATTATTATTAGGGCGCTGCAATCGGAAAATGTCCGAAAGATAAATTGTTTCGAACTTACATCGAGTTAGAGGTACATTTGCGTGATTTTGATCGGTGCAGAGTTCTGTACGAAAAATTTTTGCATCGTGGGCCGGAAAATTGCACAACTTGGACAAAGTTTGCGGAATTGGAGACGATTTTAGGAGATACGCAGAGAGCGCGAGCAATTTTTCAATTGGCTGTGCAACAACCCCGGCTTGACATGCCAGAAATGCTTTGGAAAGCATTCATTGATTTTGAGACGGAGCAAATGGAGTTTGACAATGTTAGGCAATTGTATCAGAATTTGCTGCAACGAACTCAGCATATAAAGGTATGTTGAAGAAATTGTACCAAAGAATTGTGTTCCTGATTAATGTTGGTTCAATTGTAGGTGTGGATAAGTTACGCCAAGTTCGAATTATCGGTGGAAGGCGACGATAAAATTGAAAGATCGAGAGAAATTTATAAGAAGGCAAATAAAGCGCTTCAAAATTGTGAAGAGAAGGAAGAACGGTTGATGCTATTGGAAGCTTGGAAAACATTTGAGGTTCGTATTGTAAGATTTCAATTTTTATTATTAAATATTAATATTTTTTTAATAATGATCTAGGATGAGTTTGGTGATGACGACAGCCAAGTAAGAGTTGAGGCTCAATTGCCCAAACGAGTTAAAAAGAGGAAGAGAATTCAAACACAAGATGGGGTATGGAGAGTTGTTATTAAATTCAGAGATAAAATATTAAATTTTTTTTTGTTTTTAGACTGATGGTGGTTGGGAAGAATATTTGGATTACATATTTCCGAGTGACGAGGCCGCTCAACCGAACCTCAAACTTCTCGCCATGGCAAAGAGATGGAAGAAAGACGTGGAAGTTCCGATTGAAGCGCCTGAAGAGTCATCAACAGACTGAGTTTTTTGTTTAAATTATTATTATTTTAATTAATGCGTTGTAACAAAAAAAAGTAATACATCATCTGATTGGAAAATACTATAATACATTATTCCATAATTGTTCTGAAGCAGTTTTTTTTTTTTGTATAATTTTTCATTTTTTTTACAAAAAAAAAATCAAATTTACCCAATTAAATAGTGCACTATTTGTCACCAAATCATGTCATACAACTTTTAGTCTCGTTTTGTGCCCATTACTAAACATTTTCTCAAGAAATGAGCATTTTATTTGGCACAATCCAAACACCGTTTGAGGAACGTACTACATAGATAAATTTCCGAGTTACTGAACTATTGTTTTTGTTTTATTCTATAGATGAAACTTAAATTATAGCAAATGAGGGAAGTGGGGTGTGCGAGCATTTACATTGCATGGAGATGTTAGTAAGAGGGAAATGATATTTTTTTTATATTTGCAAAAAAATAAACACTTTTGTTAAGTATCACTTGGGTATGAAAGTGCTATACAACTATATACAGTTGAATAAAGAATACAATTAAAATTTTGCAGCTTTTCAGTTATGATTTTAACGAGTAATAAATTGTTTAGTTTATCGCTGCAAGAATTTGGATGGAAGAAGAAATTAATCCTAACCTTCATACATAGTATTAAAATGGCATTGATATTCACACAATAATAATCTTTTTTCTTTTAAAAACTGACATTCAGGAAAAGTGAATCAAACGATAAATGCCAACAACAAATATACATCGTATATATTTGTATTTGTATATATATATATATAATATATAAAAATAGAAATATAATTTTTGTTTAGTTCGTTTTTTATTTCTTATATTTTCCTCCTTGATCTTTCCATGCTAGTAGATTCATAACTGGGATGTGGGGACTTTTACACATGACTCTTTCATTACTGAAAATAAAAAGAGAACAATTAAAAGGTAAATCACAATTGACAATAGTTAAAAAGTGAAAGGAAATTGAATTTCACTTCCGTACCCAGGGCCCGGTGTTTGCATTGGATACAGTTGGATGGTTTTCATTGTATACACGTTGTTACATAGCACACGCGCCATTGATGTTTTACGAATTTCTTGCAATTGATCTGTTTCATTTTTAAAAAATAACAAATTGTATATAAATAAAGATTTAATATTTTTAATGTACAGAATGTTTACCTGGAGTAAAAGCCCCGGGATAACCGCCATTTTCATACCAATATCTATCTCCATAACGTAAATTTCTGAACTGCTGAGCGATGATACATGCAAATGTTGGACCCATGATTGCCCCAAACATTGGCGTCTCCGCAATGCCACCAGGATATAATTCCAAATCGTCAACATGCCTATAAAATTGTACATAAAAAAATCAATACCTCCAAATTTATTCAACAAAAAGCCATTAGATTTTTACCCATATAAGTGAACAAATTTTCCCAAAGTTTCATCACGTATTAATCCACGTAATTGGTCCCAATTTTTCACCATTCCATGGCCACAATATTCTTTCCACGCCGTATAAGATGGAAGACCATTATCTCTTCCACGCTGGATATTAATGGCGACCAAATCCAAACCCCAACCATCGCCTAACTTCTCGAAAAGGTGGTTTCGTAACTGGTGTTTAGAGAAGAGCAGACACAAAAAGGTAAAAGTGGGTCAATCGAAGTGACATGATGAAAAAAATAAAATAAAATAAATCAGCAATGACTTACTTGGCTTGAAAAAATTTCATCCACTTGGTAGGGATGTTGGTTGATGAGGCCGTAGATAACTTGATCAAATCCATATTCATGAGCCATTGAGGACAAATTAAAAAACTCAAACCATAATGGCGGTGACGTCGGAATCTCTTTATGGTCAGCTGTAAATCTAAAAAAAAAAAAAATCCGTTTTTTATTTTTATTCTGGTTGTCCAGATTACTCATAAAAGTAATAAATTATATTAATGACTCTGCTGTTACCATACTAATAATTTGTCCACAAACACAGATTTTAACAAACTATGTTATTGGGTCTGCCAAATACGGCACGAATACTTGCACTCGTATGAAAAAAGTGTGTCAAAAAGGTTAAAATTCCTCACCTTCTGAACCTGGGTTGTACCATACTGTGACCAAAGCGGTAAGCAGCTGCAGAAAATCCAGACGCAACTCCGGCATTGATGTGAGGATCGTAACCTTTGAAGTAACCATCGTGTTGTAACCTAAGTCCAAACACATTCATGTATTCGGGACCCAAAATCACTGGTAGATATTCGTTGTAGGTGATATGTTGAAACACAGCTCCCACAATTCGTCTTGTTTCTTGGAAAATGTGGTCGTCATCCCAATGTGGATTGATGTCTCCAAGAATTCTTGCAATTCGGTTGTGTTCGCGCAGCCAAATTGTGTGCATGGCAACCATTCCTGGATGTTGATTTACACGTTTGTCGCCGGCTTTGTAACACATTGGCGTGCGACATTCTTTATCGTAGGGTCCAATCGGTGGGAACTCACCGTACAACCAAGAAATTTCCAAAAATCCTAATAATATTTCGTACACATTTTATATACGTATTGTTTTGTCATAAATTTCACGCTTTACCTCCTCTAAATGCTCTCAAGCCGTAAGAATCCTTCTTGGTAGATCCATAAATGTGGGATGCATCAATAAATGAACTTGCTTGATTAACCTGTTCGCGATGACCTAAAATTGAATTTTAATTTGCCTGTGAGTTAATTAATTCATACTTTAAAAAAAAATATAGTACTTTACTAACCTAAATTACAGCCGTGTGGTGTGGTACCAGAACGAACAAATTGCATACATTGTAATCCAAAACGACTGTAAAATGGATCGTCGTGGGGAACGGAAATTGGATAGCAATCTGGATGACGGAATTGCGCAGACACGTTGCAACAATGTATTTTTGAACCACCAGGCCCTTTAAAAGCAAGAAAACAAGTTTAAATAACCATAAAACAATCTTTATAGTTTTTGTCCGTTTTATTAAGCAGTGAAGTTTGACTCAAATGAACTGCAGTGAAGCAAATTTTACCTCGCGTGTCAGGCTTCGAAGTAAGATCATGGCTAATGAATTGACCCCATTGCATAAGCATATGGGTGTAGGGCACCATGTAGTATCTTCCTGGTCGATGCAATATCAAACTAATTATCCGAGGGTTTGGTAGGAGAGCGTGATCTTTTCGTAGTCTCGGAGCACTCACACCTAATTTATTTATTTTTTAATGTTAGTTTCTTTTTAAATAATTTAATTTCTAAATTATTACCGTCGGAGTAATCCGGCATCATAAAACGATGATAAGAAGAATGAGACTTTCCCCAAGTCATTCTTTGAAGATTATTACAACCACCGTCGTATCGTCTATATTTAGCATGTTCACAAGTCTGAGGATGATCATACTCTTCCATATGTGGCATTTGACGGCCACCTTGAGGACGTCCACCACCTCCATAACGGTTCTGCATCCTACACGTGTGTTTTCCTTGAACCGAAATTTGCACGTGCGGTAACATGTAATAAACTTGGCGTTTGGTCAAACCCAATCTAAATATCAGTCAAAATAATTTTTATTAAAACAAATGTAATATTAAATTGTCATTTATCATATGTATTCGTACCTATCACTCATGATTTTAGTAGCTCTTTCATTTAAATGACCTTCTTTATCTAATCTTCTGGAAGCTGCATCAGGAGCATTGAAAGTGGCTAAATACGCTGCAGCACTTTCATCGTCAAGAATAGGACCTAGAATATTAATTGAATTGTATTGAATTCTATCTAAATATAATACGTTTTATTTTATTTCATTTGTAATTAATAAATTAAAAATTTAAAGAACAATTATTTTTTATTTGAATTACTTGCGCTGTAGATTAAATATTAAATACTTCCTCAATTAAATGTGTATAGATAACACACTTCTAGTGTCGTTGAAATTACACAGTAGAAAAAAATTGGAATTATTATTTTTTTTTAAATTAAATAAAAAAAACAGCAGTGCAATAAACTGAATGTCATAACATTCTTAACAAGGCCATCCACTGACCACTTGACTAGACTAAAAACAGGAAATAAACACACACACACACTAATGTATAATTATGTCACCAAAACAATCACGTTAGAAGAAGTAAAATGACGTCATTAAAATACTTTCACTCAGACATCATCAAACGATTAGACCTGACAAAAGTCATTAAGAACAAAATCAATACGAAGGTGCGAATGTTTTATGCGGATAAAGAGCTCTTTGTGTACAAAAAGAGGAAATTGCAAATCTCATTCACACCCCACAAGGCGATAGACAAAGACAAGAAAATTTCACAATATTTTTCTTTCTTTTTAGTTTAATTCGTTATCGGTTTCCTCTTGCCCTACTTTAGAAATGAAGCACAGATGACAAATGGGAAACCCCAACGCGTATTTTACAAAGAAACAAGTAGGGGAAATGTTTTATAGATTGACAATTGACATAAATCACTAGCAAACTAATGGGAATGGCAAAAATAGAGGTATGGCAGATATGTGAAGTGATAATTGAATGTTATTTCCGGCCTAAATGTTTATAATTTATAAATGTTAATTTTAAAACAATAAACTAGCAAAATAAAATAATAAAAAAAACAAATTAAACAGTGCCCATATTTTGCTACACACTCCAGAAATTTCTAAATTTATTATTATTATTGTTCAAACATTTGAGATAGTTTTACTAAACGTAGTAAATAAAACTTGAACGTATTATTTACTCTGGGTCAGGATTGACCCAACTAGCAATTAAAGAGCTGCGGTAATTTATTTTTTAAATCACTACTGGAAGTCCAGCGAAAGCTTCGCCCTTATGGCGATCAGTCGTTGACCGCGAAGTGTCCTCGACCTTAAAGTGGAACTCAGCGTGGCCTTTTGGGAGTCGCTTCGTAAGCCGACGCCTAAGACGATCTTCAATATTCATTTTTCTCAAACATTAAAATAAAAAGTAATGGCCCATGTATTGTATTTTTTTTTTCATTTTCATTTTTTTTTCTTTTTCTTTTTTCTACTGCGAATAACTCAATAATACTGGAAAGTCCCGTTTGGTTGTTCCATTGACCTGGAAGCCAAATGAAGTTAAGTTGGGGCGCTACGAGTGAATCTCAGAAATTGAGGCGAAATGTGAACCATTGACCTCTTCACGTTGAGAAAGGAAAATCACAAACCCTCCTACTTAACTTCTACTACTCATCTTTGCCCTCGTTTTCCTAGGTTAGATATTTTGTAAGATAGTTTTTCCCCAAAAAATGTCAAAAGCAGAATGTTTTTCACATTTTAATTAAGGATATTAAACCTAACAGAAATTTAAAATAAAAACTATACAAAAAATAGCAACGAGACGTTTGTGAGAGAAAAAACCGTGAATTTCTATTATTAAAACAAGTAAATTTAACGGTAACTAACCCTAGTTATTCGTTATTGTTTATAGTTTATTGTATAGTTAAGTTTTCAGACAATTTAACTGTTAACCAGTACAATGTTCTAGATTCATGAAATTCTCTCTCACGGACTAGTGAGCATTGAATTATCCCGCAGATGTATAAATGTGTTTACTGAAGCAGAAGCGAATCAAATGAAATCAAGAGAGTAATATGATCACGCATTTATTATATTAATGATATCTACTAATCAAGATATTATCTCTTTGAATTTATGCATTTTGAATAATAATAATTTATACCCTCATACATCCAAAACAAAAAAAAATGTATCGGTTCATTCATCTCTTTAACTTTTTACTTTTTATCTCCTTTTCAATTCCTTTTATTTTGTAGCGACATGCAAACAAAACCCAACTTTTATTGGACCCTAAACACGACTTTACGACTGCAGGAAATAGCCAGTATATGTTCAAAATGTTTTCACATAATTCAAACATTTAATGTGTCCCATCATAAAAATCCTACGCCAAGGTCACCCACTGACCTCATCTCCTAGAATGAGGTCAGTGGGCGCGCACTTTCACCTTACCACTCACATACTAAATTTTTTTCTCTTACTCGCTTTTAACCCACCAGAAATTCGTAAAAATGTTGGTTCACCGCCTTGCTTAAGACTGGACGATGACCCATAACCGACCGGAAAGTAGTTGAGCTTTCATATACATCAAATGGGGGCAGAGTGGCCCAAATCCACCTTTGCTACTTAGTTTAAGAGCTTAAAAATCGAGAAAACTGCTGGAGAAAAGAAAGTACCCAGCAATTTTATGTAATTCCAGTTTTTTCCCCTGTAATTTAGTTACGTGTGGTCGCAAAAGCCAAAGACTTTTGCTGAAATTAATGAGCAATGTAGGTAGATTTTGAGACACATTTATATCATTAGAGCAGAAAAAATGTTTTAGAGACAAAAAAAAATGGTGATGTATTTAAAAGTTCACTGCCATGTTCATGGATTGTCGCATGTCGCTTAGAGAGTAATAAACTCAAAAGAGCAAAAGTAGTTTAACCCAATGCACTTTCCAATAATTACTGAAAATGGGAAATGCGATGCAGTTTATTTATTTTCCTTATTACGAGTGCAGAAATTTGTACGGAATGTAAAAAGAATACATGGAAGAAACAAATTTAAATATTATGGATTAAATTTAAGAATATATTGCATAAATATTATTCAAGTATTTAAATTTTAGTCATTTAATACTGTATTAACCTCTTAATTTCGGTATGATTAAGTGTAGTCATACTGGCCTTAATAGCATTTGAAATGGGCTCGATATACATGAAATTTTGAAAACAAAGATTTTTTTTAATTATATTGTTTTTATTTTCAAATTATGACATTTCCAGTCGAAATAATGAGCCTAATTTTACACGTTAACGGTTTATTATGCAGATTATGCACCCTAATTATGCAAGAAATTTTTGAAAACTTAATCCTAAAATCATACACCTCACTGGGCACCTTGGCAATGGTCGTCCAAAAGGTCAGTCAACCCTCAAGCTAACATTCATCAAATCAAAGATGAGGAAGAGGAAAAAATATCCTCTTGAATGAGAATTTCTTCAACCTTCGTACAAGAAATTCTCATGAATAAATAAAAATTCTTGAGACTTTAAACAGGAAGGCTAAAAATGGATTTTTTTAAAAACTCACTGAATCTTCTGAGTTAGCGAAAACATTAAGTTTCAATTTCAATAGTCACTATAAGCGAACAGCTTTACTCATCCATAAGGATGCGTGACTATTGCAATATAGATGTATCTTCCGCATCTGTCAACTCGATTTTAAGTCATCACTCATTATCGTTATCTTTTGGAGAGAGTTGTTTTATTTACTTCTGGTTTCTACTACCAAATAAAGAAACAAGTTTTCCCATTTATGTTCATGACATTTGCCCAAATGTGCTCAACCTCGCACGCCCATAACAATGGGGATCAAACTTTAGGGTGGCTGGAATATCTATAAAAATGATTTTCATATTCTAATATAATTAGGCTGACAATTAGTCTCGCAGCTTTATTTCAGAACATTGTGGGTAATTAAGATAGTCACCAAATAAAATTTCGTTCCACGAACGTGCTTTAAACAAGAGAAAATGTTCACCCATCAGTGTCTTGTTTCAGAAAATAAAATAAAGAGTTCAAGTTCCTAGACAGGGTCACCTCATTTGTGAATTAATTCAACAACAAAATTTTTTTTTGTGAAAATTTAATGGATTTATTGTGGAACAAAATTGAGTGTAACACTGACCTAAGCGTGTGTCAAAGCCCTCGCGCCTCTCGATCTCTTCAGCCATCGCTAACGACGAATTGGCAAAATCACCGAGCATTCGTACAGTCCGTTCCCGTGCTAAACTTCTCGACTCCATCGTGACGGTGTTGTTTTCATTATCAGCTAAAAAATAAAAATGATAATGTCACATAATATGTTAAATTTTACATCGATGATTTTATTATTGACCATCTTTTTTTTAATTATAGTTTTCAGTGCTTGACCAGTCATTGAGGTGACAAGATTGAATTATGCATTAAATTGCACTTACAAAGTGCAGTGTAACTTTTTAAATATGTGCATAAAATGGTGTTTACTACACGCAAAATAAGGTCAATGTACCAGAACGAAAAATCTTGAATTTGATATTTAACCTAAAAGTTTTCAAACGCTTGACTTGGTTTTTATTTTTATTTCAAGTTCAAGTCAAATAAATTAAATGCTTATTAACTTGAATGTTTTCGTTTATTTTATATGTACCATGGTAGTTGCAACTACATTTTTTTTCTACCACTTACAAAAAAAATTATTTTTTTTAGGGCCAAATGTATGTCACGTTTAAGCTATAAATGGTTTCTCATCCCTTTCTCTTTGTGTGTTACTCAGAAAGTGTCAAACAAAAAAATTTCGGGTCATGTGGTGGTCAGACCACATTCCGTCCCATTTTCTCCGCGGTATCTAAAGTATTTAATCTCTTTCTACACGCCGCTTTTTCTTCCTCATCTGTCATTCATTTCAGATTTTGTCGAGTCATCAATTAGGTATGAAAAATGATGTAACACACGACGTAGTGTCGAATTTGTTTGGCTTTTAACCTTATTCCTGAACAAAAATTGTTTTTTTCCCCCTTATAAGCACTAAACAAATATCAACACATAAAATAAAATTAAAAATGTCCCAATTCCAAACACAAAAGTCCAGGAAAAAAAATTATATAATGAATACTGCGAATATTCCACTTCCTAGGTGTGAATACCCCCTGGTTCGAAGACACGCCACACCTGAGTAATTCAAATCCCCCTTTTTTATGGCTTCAAATGTGGGACACCAAAGGCACGCGGCGTCTCCCCATTGAACCCATTCTTTTTATTTCTTTCTTTCTTACCTCTTTCCCTTAGTTGAGCAACATTGATGGTGTCAAAATGTGGCAATAACGCTTCCCAATCTATCTGCGGTTGCGTTGGCATGACCACTCGTTCTGGTATTTGTGTGTGTATTGTTGGACAAACAAACATGTGATATAAAAGTATCGTCCATAATAGGACAGAACATCTATAAAAAGAGAATATAAATTTAATGAAAAAAATATTATCCATTGTATTCAATTGATATAATGCCACAAATCAAACGAATGTTACAATGGTAGTATATTTCCTCGCACAATTATTTTGTCACGGCATAATCAACAAAAGAACGAATTCATTATTTTCCCTTTCAGTTGTAATCACAATACAAAAACACCCCTTCGGTAACTTTCGCTGCAATACATGCAAAATCTCATGACTGCAATTTTCAAATTTTAATAATCTGACAGCAATTATCACGATTTTTTCAAACCAAACACGGAAATACAATTTCCGACACCTTGATTTTTAACATAGGTGAATAATTTTAACCTAAGAACCGACGTTGCTGAGATTCGCTCTACTAACTACAAATCAATGGCATAAAATAGTTCTCTTAACCCAATCTTTAGTAGCATCAGACATTCAGCATCATTTGGAACTAATGACTAAAAATTTATATAGGTAACTTAATAAATATTAAACGTTAAAACTAATACAAATATTACGTTATTATAAATTAATTTTTAAAACAGCGTGCTGAATTTTGATAATTTGATATTTAGTTGGCATCTCTTACCTGTGCCTCGATATCCACGAGATGTCCATAGCAAGAGTGTTGGCGATTATGGTTTGGGCGGCGCACGCGTGGACTCCTTTTATAACGGTGTGCATTCTACGCCTGTGGGTGCTGCTTCAGCGTGGACTACGGATGGAAGTTCATTTGCCTCCGAAAACATTACGCACTGGGTCACGTGATCACGGGAAACCAGCACAAGCAGAACCGACGAAGAACAACGGCTTAGCTTACGGTTACATATAAAAATCGCTTTGCAGTAAAGCCCAGAATACAAATTAATTTTTTTTTTAATTTAAAAAAATTAATAAAATCAATTTGCTTTGATTAGGGTTTTCGTTATTTTTTATTATAAATAAATATTATTAGGAATTATTCTTACAATAAAAAAATACAAAAAAATAGAATAACTATTATTATTAAAATTATTAGTATTATTATAGATAGTTTTATTGAATTAGTCTGTTATGAAATTGTAAAATTTTGTTGTGAGACCTTAATAAGCACTTGTCCAAAAATTATATGTGATACAATGCTGAAAAAAATTAGAATTCTATCGGGTGGGGTTATTACTTTCTCTCACCCATTTACTGCAAAGGAGTATAGAGAATAAAGTTTCCTAACTTATATAATCTGACTAGAATTCAGGCTACAGGGTCATCATTAAGTACAAGTGCAAATTAAATTATTAATTATTTCCGTATTTAATTTAAACGTAATAACACATTGAATTATTTAATTACAGAACTGCACGTCTCTTGTGAATATTCCACGGAATAATTCAAATTGGATCCTACAGAACGGTAAAACTAAATAATTTTGAATGAAATTTAACATTTCCATTTCGTTTATGAATAATAATGAGATTCGAAAGCAACAGGTAAATAAAAATAAATCTTGTTGTTTTGAACCAAAAATGTTGCTTAAAAGGTTAATGGTGGAGTGAAGACCGAAGACCCAGTTTTGGGTTTAAATTCCGGTTAAAACGCTATAGCAAGAGAAACAATTTTTTTTAATTCCATTAAGAATTAGGGTTAGAAAAAAGTAAACATTTTCAAATTTTCATGTCATGTTCCAGTTGTAGTAATTTCAGTACAATTGAAAATCCCCAACAACCAAATTTTCGTTTCTCATCGTTTCCTTAGGAAAACGGGACAACTACTGACGGTCACTCAAACGTGGCCAACATTTAATCAGGTCGGAGAAATTTATGGGATAAATAATTAGCTCCACCCAAATTTACCAAACATATGGTTAGAGCTACTTCCAATGTCAATGAACATTTTTAATTCAATAAGATGATGAATTTATATTCCGCGATGAGATGTAAATGGCTGACCGTTGCGCGCACTCTCTTGGCAAAATTTATAATAATAAAGAAATCAACTCAACAAAAATCCATTTAATTCGTGAAATTACGTGCTTTTAAAAGGTTCACTACATTTTTAGTAAAATTCAAGTAAATAAAACAATTCATTAAAACATATTTTTAAAAATTAAAATTATAAATTGTCCATTAAATCATCAGAATCAGAAAAATACTGAATCGATGTTTTACTGCAACTAGCCTTTGACGTCACAACCGAATTACTCGAAGTTGTCGCCTTCAGATTAACAACATTCTCACGTTTGCGTCTACCTAACCTTTGGGTCCGTTTCGGTACTTCAATTTCTTCTACATCATCTTCATCTTTATCCATGTCAATCTCAGTTTCACTCCCAGAATTTACGTCGGGACTTTTCGCAATATTATTATTATTATTATTCTCATTACAATTTGCAAGACGCGCTTCGAAATCTTCAATAGTCGCTTCTAATTCTCGAATTTTTCTTTTCTTTCCGTTCAAAACAACCACAAATTTCGCGTACAAATCATTCTCCAATTTGTCTTTCACCTCGCTTAGTTCTTGAACCGTTGCTAACGAATTGTCCAATTCTCTCAAAGTCTCGGCTACAGTTGATTCTAATGCCGCAATTTTCTCATCATTCTTCACCAAAGTTTCACTGCTGTATTCCCAATAATACTTAATAATGTCAAAGTCACTTCTGATCAACACAATTTCACCTAATTGATATTTCTTTCTGTCTTGAATTCTTTTCCATTTCAGTTTCACTTCATTTTCGGTTAGTTTTTCGACTGAAAAGCTGTAATTTGATTGATTGGAATGATGTTTGAGTAAAGCTTCGGTGTTGTCCGTACTGGTTGATTTTAGATTGATTTCTGATAATTCGCCACTATATGCAACTCTGGTATCCGTTAAGTGCATACTCATAGGTAAAGCCAATCGATCTCGATTACTAATTTCACACACTAAATAGTATTTTTCGCCTTCCTCGGATGATATACACTTCACAGTTAATTTGGACTCTGTCGCAGACATGATTATCGGAGTATTTTATGGTGAATATGGGCGGATTTCAAAACACGACGCCATATTTGATTGCGTAATGCTATGAAAAAATTTGCTCAAATTTTTACACCAAATGAAATTTTACGTCTAAAAAACAAATTGGCCAAAAGGGACAGGAAAGGATTCTTCTTTTTGGAATATTTCAAAGAAAATTAATAATAAAAAGAAATAATGTAGCTCTCAATAGCGACAACCTGTGGTACAAACGTGCAACATTTGCTTTTGTCATAATCACGGCGCACCAACTTGCATTACAAATCGTGAATGTTTAAAAGCATGGCGGACGATACTGCAGCGGTTGAAGAAATTGGGATTACATTAGCAGATTCTGAAAACCGTGATGTGATCACAGAGATCAAAACTGTGTCTGAACTAGATAAGCAAAAGGCGGAGGATTTAAAAGAAAAAGCAAATGCGTTCTTTAAAGGTATATAGCCAAGTTGATTTGTCCCAACAAGATCGCGGCTTTTTCTACTATGACATCATGGAATTTCGTTTTTTTTTTTGTGTTAGAGAAAGAATTCGATAATGCTGCGAGTTTGTACACAGAAGCAATTAATTTAAATCCGAATGTAGCTGTTTATTATGGTAATCGAAGTTTTGCTTATCTGAAATTGGAATGTTTCGGGTATGCTCTAGCTGATGCAACCAAAGCTATTGAATTGGATCGGGCATATCTAAAAGTAATTTATAAAACGAAAAATAACTTTAATATGTTTTTCTTTTCTTTTTTTTCTTTAAGAAAAAAAAAATTAATTCTTAAAACGTTTTTAGGGTTATTACAGACGTGCAGCTGCTTATATGTCGTTAGCAAAATTTAAATTAGCTTTGAAAGATTATGAAGCGGTGAGTTTTTACGGTTGTAGAATTTAGAATTTATTCAATTGTCTTTTATGTTTTTAATTTTTTTTTAGGTTACGAAATACAAGCCGTCGGATAAAGATGCCAAAATGAAGTATTTAGAATGTAGTAAAATAGTTAAACGAATTGCTTTTGAACGAGCAATTGCGGTTGATGATACAAAGAAATCTGTATCAGAGACGATAGATTTGGAATCAATGAGTAAGAATTTTTTTTCTTTTTGTGAGGAAACAAATCGGGAATGTGAATTTTGTTTTGTTTTATCTTATTTGTAGCAATTGATGATGATTACCAAGGCCCATCGTTAGACAATGGAAAAGTTACGTTAGAATTTATGCATCAGCTGATGCAAACGTTTAAAGAACAAAAAAAACTGCACAGGAAATTTGCGTATAAAGTAATTTATTTGTTAAATGCATTTTATTTATTTATTTATTTATTATTATTATTATTTAAAGATTTTGTTAGATGCAATGGAGATTTATAAAAATCAAAATTCCTTGGTAGATATTACAATTCCAGACGTGAGTATAGAAAAAAAATCAATACAAAAAGTAATAACAACTTACTCGTTATTGATTTCAATTGCAGAATAACAAATTCACTGTTTGTGGTGACGTACACGGACAATTTTATGATTTGATGAATATTTTTGAATTGAACGGATTACCATCTGAAACAAATCCATATGTACTATTTGAATTTACACACTTTAAAACCAGCAATTATTTTAATCACTAACTTTTTCAGTTATTCAATGGAGACTTTGTTGATAGAGGATCCTTTTCTGTCGAATGTATTTTCGTTTTATTCGGGTTCAAGTTACTTTATCCCAACCATTTCTACATGTCAAGAGGTTAAAATTCAACAATATTAACGATTTAAAACCTATTCTATATATTTCTTTTAAAATTTCTCTAGGAAACCATGAAAGTCAAACCATGAATCAAATGTATGGTTTTGAGGGCGAAGTGAAAGCTAAATATTCCACTCAAATGGTCGGATTGTTCACTGAAGTGTTTAATTGGCTCCCGTTAGCGCACTGTTTAAATAAGAAATGCTTAGTACGAAATAATAATTCATTTATTTATTTTTCTCTTATTGTAATTAATATTTCTTTTAAAAAAAAAAATAGGTAATGCACGGAGGTCTGTTTTCAAGAGATGATGTTACGCTCGATGAAATTCGCAAAATTGAAAGGAATAAGCAACCGCCGGAAGAAGGCGTTATGTGCGAATTACTTTGGTCCGATCCGCAGCCCCAGATGGGACGAGCTCCTAGTAAACGTGGCGTTGGAGTACAATTTGGACCTGATGTTACTAATAAGTTTTTAACGCTCAATAAATTGGACTACATTATCCGTAGTCACGAAGTGAAAGCTGAAGGTTACGAAATCAGTCATGACAGTAAATGTATCACGGTTTTTTCCGCACCTAATTATTGGTACGATGAATATTGGTTTCGTTTTATTCGATTTTGTTTAATTTTGTTTGTTTAATTTGGTTAGTGATACCATGGGAAACAAAGGTGCGTTTATTAATATGACTGGTAACGATCTCACACCTCATTTTACAACGTACGCCGCTGTGGTAAGTTAGAGAGATGAAAAATGTGGATTTTTATTTGTAAACTAAATTTCTAAATTTTTAATTTTCAGCCACATCCTAATGTCAAACCTATGGCATACGCAAATTCACTATTCAGCATTTTTTGATAAAAAGAAAACGAGAAACCTATTTTATTTGGGCACAAAAATTGAATAACCAACAGTATTTCTTAGCCTGTAATAAACATAGAAATAAATTTAAAATACTCAGGCATTTTATATGTTATAATGTTGAAATATTTTTTAGTTTGAACTTGTTTTACCACATTCCCGATTTGAAAAGAAATAGCAACGAGCTAAGTTTTATTTAAGAAAATAAAATTGACGTAATTAGTAAGAAAATTAATTCTTTATTTGGTAAATGCATCTACAATTGTTTGTACCAATTCGTCCCTGTTTTCTCGCGAAACCTGTGAATTAATCAAAAAAAATTATGAAATCATCATCAAATTAATCAATTGGGCGCTCAAATTAAATTTACGTGGATTAGATTGATGTCACTTCGAGATCTTAAAGTGTCCACTAAAGGTATTTGTTTGTTCGTAGACAGGGGGATTGTGGCTAGAATGAATTGTTGCTTATCATTACTAAATAATTCCATAACGGTCTGTTGGAACGATTTGCTAAATAATTCCATTTTTCCAATTTCGTCTATAACAAGCACGACATCTTTGTCCTGAAAGTTTTTCAAAAAATATATAATGGAATTTATGCAGGCTATTTTCGGACATAACCTGTTTGAGATTAGGTAAGGCGACGGATTCGAAAGATTTCAAATTAACACTATATTTGCCCACTCGATATGAATCGCTATTTGTTGTAGTACTACAAGTAAAAACAAGAAAAATTAATTTTAAAAATGGACAAAACCTTCCTTTTTATTCATCTTACCAAACTCTAGCTAAAGGACCACGATTGCCAGCCAGGCTAACTATATCAAAACCGGTTCGTTGGCCATCCTGTCTCACTTCTTCAGTGAAAAATCCAATCGTTGGAGTTTGTCGTCTGCTCAATTCCTTACACACTTTCGTGATCAATGTTGTCTTACCGACCCCTGGGTTCAGAAAATGGTTAGTTTTATTCTAATTTCAACTTTGTTCGATTACCTGGTGGTCCTGTTATTAAAATTCGATGTTTGCTCAAAGGAGTGGCCATAATAAATACAATCAAGGTGCCAACAATTTTATAGGAGTGACTTTCCCGGAAGCGCCGTACGTAATGGATGGCCCTCGTGTGGTCAATTTTGACACATAATAACTATGGCTGAATATCACGAGGGATTTCTTGATTACGTATGATTGGAGATAATTTGTGGAAACCATGGCAAATGTCAACTATTTACTGTTATCTCAATTAATTGTTTACGTATTTACATTTATACTATCTCTATGTTTGTTTGTTCCTGTCAGCATCCATTTAAATAACTTTCGGTATTTGTTTTGGTTTTTTGTGCTAAAATGGCAATGTGTGCTTAATTTTTTTTTTTTTTTATTATTGTAGGGGCCACTGTCTTCTCTTTTCGTCTGGAAACTGGAGCAACAAAGGGCAGTTGATGGTAGAATGGAGTTCTTCATTTTACTGCAGCTATGTCATATTTGTTGGAGGAATTTTTGCAATCTCGTCTGTAATTCAAGTATACAGATTATCGATATTTTTGTACAAAGGCGTTGACAGGTATGAAAAAAATTATTTAATTTGTATTTACACGTCTATATATATACATATTTTTTTTCAGTTCGTTTTTGTCTGCTTTTATTGATACAATTACCAGCACGCTTTTGTCTATTATGTCGTTAGCAGCAGCAATTTTCATCACGCTTGGTTTTAAAGCCTGGTGTGATGCAATTACAACCAGATATATTTCGTAATATAAAATAAGTAATCCTAATAAATAGTATAATAATTCTTGTACGTTTTTGGTTTAAGTTGTAAAGATGCTAGTTCAAGTGATATGGATGAGAAGGCGAATATTATAATTCCAGGATTTTATATTCAAATAGGCACAGCACAGGTATGAAATTTTTGTATTCGTTTGCACACGAGTAATAATAATTGTTTTATTTAGTTTGCAGCGTGGAGTGCATGGGTGTGTTCGGTTGCATTGGCTGTGTTCTCATTTTTGAAGATCTGTCAGTACCACCAGCGAGCAAATATTGTGGCTAGTATGGCAAAAGAGAGACAACGATTAGTTAGAGATCCGTATGACAAATCTCTTCCAATTGCGTAGGGTCTATCTGTTAAATACACAATTTTATTATTATTATTATTATATTAATTATTTACTGTATTGACTGTTTTACGTTCTACTTATGAATACAGTATTTGATTTGATATTTTCTCACTACTTTACAACTCATATGATTGAATAAGATATTTTTTTTATATTTTTGTGTGTATAATTATTGTAATAAATAAATACCAAATGTAAATTACGATTTTTTAAATCTTTTTTCAGTGAATTGCACTCCACTTGAACAAATCGCAGAGGAAATCTTTTTGAACAAAACATCGAAATCTCATTTTATTTATTTATTTAGCATATTTGTTATTTATTTATTTATTTATTTGTTTCTTATTTATTAGTTTATTTCTTATTAATTAATTTGTTTCTTATTTATTTATTTATTTATTTATTTGAATGCATTTAAATATTACGAAAAAAGAAATAAAAGTTGTTCGAGTTTCTTTCGGGGTTTCTTTACGTCTCTTTTACATGTATAAATTTGTCAGTACCGCTATAAACACAAGTGAACGTATAGAAGCGGCGTTGTTTTCCAGGTTCCGTTCCCATAATACCACGCGATAGGCAATGGCTGCTGCTGTTGTGAATAACTACACCACTATTCCTTCCAGTGATAATCAAGGTAATCCTTCGTAGTGACAAAGTTTTGCACACAAATTCATACCGCATTTGCCCAATATTGAACGAATGACACAAAAAATTGGCGTATTTGGCTTCAAAACCGCCGCTAAACCGGATATTAAAATCCATGATTAGGCTTAAAGCTTATCCGTTGCCATTATTTCAAATACGACGCTATTATTTCCCTTTTTAATATTTCTAAAATTGCATTTTTCTTTTATTGTTTAAGCGAAAACCATGGGCGCACATACCGAAAGTGGTGATTTTGAGTCCTCACATAGTCCTAAAGATGATCAGTCGCATTCAAACGACGAAGCTGGTCGAATAGGAGATAGCGACAAAGATTCGTCAAAAACAGAGGATGGATTACGAAGCAAGAAAGACAACGTTGAATTAGAAAAATACTGGAAAGCTGTCCGCGAGAATTGTCAAGATTTCACTGGTTGGACTTACTTGCTTCAATTTGTGGAACAAGAGGTAAACATAAACAATACTGTTCACTTTATTACGTTTCATATTTTTCTTAAACATAATTACGTATTTATTCGAAGCATGCGTTGCAAAAACAAGGATGAAGTTAACATTATTTGCAGTTGATCTACTTTCTCATAGTAAAGCCCATAGCAATGAAAATTTCAAAAAAAAATTCAATATATATAATTAATATTTTACATTTTAATATTTATTTAAAAAAAATATAAAAATTTAACTAATATGTGCATACTTTTTTAATTAATTCTTTCTAGAACGACTTAGACGATGCGAGAGAAGCTTTTGATGCATTCTTTGCTCGTTATCCTTATTGTTACGGCTACTGGAAAAAGTACGCGGACCTTGAAAAAAAGAATGGAAATATTGATAAATGCTTAGAGGTAACACACAGCGGATGTTTGTATTTTTATGTGTGGTGATATTGACGCTTTTATGACTGTTTTAATAGGTTTTTGAGAAGGGCGTAGCCGCTGTGCCGCTGAGTGTCGATTTATGGCTTCATTATTTGAATTTTTATAAAACTCAGCATAAAGACGACCCGGATGGCGAAGAAAAAGTGCGAGAGTAAGTTGAATCAATACATTTTGCAATTGTTGTGTGGTTTCTAATTTATTTGTTTTAATTTTGTAGGTTGTTTGAATATGCGACTGCAGCAGCTGGTATGGAATTTAAATCGGATCGTTTGTGGGAAATGTATTTGCATTGGGAAACTGAACAGAAACAACTGGCAAATGTCACTGGAGTATACGACAGATTGTTGAGCACTCCTTCTCACTTATATTCCCATCATTTCGAGAAGTAAGTTGAATTGAACTAGTTTTAAAACAATTTAAAACTTTTCCTTTTATATATTTATATATATTCCAAAATTTGAAAAATTTTGATGTTCAAAATTTTTTTTATTTTTATTTTATTTTTATTTTTATTTTATTTTTGGTAAATTAATTAAGTTGAAATTCTCACAGCTTGCTTCAGGATTGAACCTGCTGCCCGAGTGAAAATAAAAAATGTGCTAATGGCGATAGCTGAGTATGTTGCAGCTGATTTGCATGCATTTAATTGATAAGTTGCTTTTTACAGTGCTATGATGGTTTATAATTATTGACTTTGAATGTAGTTGGACGGAAATTAACCGTGTGTCCCTGTTCTAGGTTCCAAGAATTCGTTAACAACAATGATCCTAAAGAGATCGTGTCTGCGGAGGAGTATGCGCCGTTGAGGCAAGACATTGTAAATACAAAAACTAAGGAAGACGACCAAGAGCCTATTCTTGGTGGAGAAACGCCGCCGCCCGGGATGGAGGACGATGCACCGCCTGGCGAGGATTCGGTCCCGGCTCAAGAAAAGGCGCCGGTGAGTTTAGCTCTTGTTGAAGAGCGAATTGTTATAAACATTTTATTTCTTGATGATAACGCAAGGGATTAGTATGCCGATTTAAAATTTTTCTTGCCTGCTTTTTCATGAGCTTTTGTTCTGTAATCTTAGACAGTTTTTGTGTTAAGCCCTCAAATTTCAAAAGCATCTTATTCACCGATTGGGCAAGATCACTTTAGACAATTGTGAAAATATGTAAGAATCCTTTTTCTTCTTTGAAAAAGCGTTGAATGAGATTTTTGAGGGATTTTTGTAGCACGTATGTTGGGAATTAATTGTTGTTTTTTTGTGCTGTTGCGTAGCAAGTTGATGAAGAGACGGCGACGCTGAGAAGAAAGATCATTGAAAGTAGAAGGCAGCTTTATAAAGCGAATGAAGAGGAAGTAAGCAAGAGATGGGCTTTTGAGGAAGGGGTAAGTTGGAAAATGGCGTTTACAGTTTGGTTGCTTGATTGATTTTGTTTTAAATCTTAGATCAAACGCCCGTATTTTCACGTGAAACCGTTGGAACGAGCGCAGTTGAAGAATTGGCGCGATTATTTGGATTTTGAAATCGAAAATGGAAGTCAAGATCGGGTTGCGATTTTGTTTGAACGGTGCATGATCGCTTGTGCGCTGTACGAAGATCTGTGGACTAAAGTAAGTCGGGTTATTTGGTTATTAATTATTTTTTTAGATAAATTTAATAGTAAAATTGTTCGTTTTTTTTAGTACGCGAAATATCTAGAGACGTTTAGCGACGAAGGTGCTAGAAATGTGTATTCTCGTGCTTGTAACATTCATCTTCCAAAGAAACCAAACATTCACATGGCGTGGGCTGCGTTTGAAGAACGGCTGGGTAAATTTGAAATTTAATGATTATAAAATGAAAAAAGTTTTAATTTTTTTTTTTTTAATTAAAGGTAATTTTGGTGGCGCATGGGAGATTTTGGATAATTTGGAGCGCACCTTACCAAATTACTTGCCGGTGGTGTTCAGACGAATTAATTTGGAAAGGCGGCAAGGAAACAAGTCGGAAGTGGAAGAGCTATACAAGGCTTATATCGAGCAAGCAAAAACAAAGGAATTGGCCTCACATTTTGCTTGCAAATTTGCTCGATACTACTTCAAGGTATGTATTTAGAGGAATTGTAAATTGAGAATAATTTAGAAATACATATTCGTTTATTTTATGATTTATTTTGTTGAGTGAGTGTACATGAGCTTCCTCCTATCTTTTTTTTTCTCCTTAATTTCATTTCGCTGCACAAGTTCTGCGAGGCGCCATGTCAGTCACATTCTCCCGGAGAGGCTTCCGTAGTTTCTCATGTAATTGTAAAAATTTTATTTGAGACAAATTATTTTTTTGAGTTGATTGGAGTTCATAATAATTTCCGGAATAAAACATTTTTACAGCTGTGGTCAGTGGTGCATACCATCACAGGTGGGTTTACTTCTATGCGGCTTCTAACAACGTTGATTTGTTATCATCTGCAAGTGTAAAACCAAACTGAAATGAAATAATTATTAAGATAAATTGTGTTTATAAACATCTCCACGTTCGGAGTCTGTGCAGATTTGAATTAATCCTTTTTTCTCTCTGTTTCATGCTAATTTCAGACGAATAACGACTATGAAAAGGCGATCGAAATTCTCCGCGAAGCGTTGAAAAAGGACAAGGTTCGGTGGTTTTTAATTTCTTACGATTATTTTTGATATCTGACATATCGCATTCATTAGTACTGATTCATTGGTTGCGTTCTTTTTTAGCTTTTTCTTTTACATTTTTTACACGGCTTGTGCTTGTTTTATGTAAATACCTCTTTAAAACATGTATATTGTACAAATTATCTATACATATATCTTTTATTGCCGTGTGTAAATTGTAATTTTACTCCGCTTCGCCAAGTGTCGGTTACTGGATCGCTCAAGGATAAAAACGTGGGCTGTTATACACTCGAAAAAAAATCTGTTTGGTGATTGAATCACCTTTGTAAACATGCAACTTTGATTTCCAGTTCTGAATCACCTACAGCGAACTGCACTTGAGGGAGAGAAGGGAGTTAAGAATCATGGGGCGCATAGGTTTTGGCGTTGGAGGTAGTCTTGGAGAACGAGGTTTGATTATTGTTCTTTTATTTTTTTTATTTTCTTGTGCGTTAGAAAATTTTTCCCTCAGAGATACTATTTGAATGCCAAACTGGAATATGAAACAGCCCGTGTTATTTATTTCTTACTTTGGGCGAAGACCAAGCCGAATAAATATGCGATTTGCTTCTTTTATTTGCAGGAAAATCCCAAGTTGTATCTGCAAATTTTCGACTGTTATTACCAGCAGTTTCCCATGAATGAAGACGCCATTTATAAGATCTTTGACGAAGCTGTGAGTGCGGAGCTTCCAGTCGAGATGAGGATTCTGTTCTCGCAGAGAAGACTTGAGTTTTACGAAGATTTCGGGAGCGACATAAAGCGGTAAGAAAGTTTAACTGTTTATGGTGGAAAAAATATAATGTATATTTTTAATTATTAGATTGCAAGAATTATATGACGAACACGCTAAATTAACCAAGATCTTAAGTCAAGATAGGAAGAAACGAGGACTTCCGGATGATAGCCGAGGGTATTTTTTTATTTATTTTTTTTTATTTTGTGTATGTGTGGGTATTGATTTTTTTATTGGTTTTGTTGTAGGGACGAAGGAAGTGCGGAGAAGAAAGCTAAAATTGAAGCTAACGGAGTTGTCGCTTCTGCTATGCCAACTGCACAAACCGCAACAGCAGCGACCGATCAAACCGCAGCGGCTTATAATTATGCCGCAGCTTGGCAGGGATATTCTCAAGCAGCAGACCCATCGGTTAGTGGAGAATTTGGCGGTTAAGTGTTCGGTTTTTGAGTCTAATTTTGTGTTTTTCTTTAGCAGGCTTATAATTATCATCAGGCAGCAGCTGCGTGGAATCCATACAGTCAACAGTACTATGCAAGTCATTGATCGGAAACTTTCAAGATGTGGAAGTTACTTCAAGTCATTTTTTGTGTTAAATGGGGGTTATGTTTATTTTGTTTTTTAATTTTGCCAAATGGTTTAAATTTTTATCATTTCGATCATTCTTTCGAGCTTTGCAGAGAATGGGTGTTTTTCGTTTGGCAAGATGAGTGCACTTTGATCGATTGAGCACGTGTAAAATAAAAGATTCCATTTTTTTTAAAAAAAGTGAAATTTATCGAATTATAGGCGATGAGTATTTTTGCTGATTTTTAAGTGTTTTTTTTTTTTTCTATTTTTTTTTTTTTTTTTTTTTGCTATCCATCAAGATCGTTCATATGCATAAATTTGTCCAAATTATCATTCATCAGTCGTTTAGTATCTAGTAGTTCCATGTTAATAGCAAACTTATAAATTGAAATTGTATCTGCTATTTGATGCCAATAAAGTTTCAAGTTCTGGTGAAAATAGAAGTTGAAATTATACATTTCGTACGTTGACCGATCGCAACCGGTTGGATTAATGGATAATTGAAAAACCCAATGCGGATTTTTGGCCAGGAAGTGCCCGGATGGAGTGTCGTCATACGTGGCCTCCATCTTGCAGCCACCTTGGATAGGGACGCCTGCGTCCTAAAGTTCGTCGACAGTCAGAAGATTAGGTACGAGGTACCGAACTTTTAGATATAAGGTAAAATAATTTTAAAATTTTTGTGCTTTGATTCATCAAATGAGAAAAAATAGTTTGGTTGGATTTTTGGATGAACTCGAATGACTCGACGTCAAAACACGTTTGTGGATGAAAAGCGAGCGAAATAAACCACAAACAATTAAAAATTATACCAAATTTGAGTTTTCTGAATAGTAGAAACCGCATTGATCGATTTGAATGGCAAATCAATACATAAAGGAACCGAAAACATCTCTTCGGTGATGTTGATTAGGCTTACGGCGCGCCGCCCCCCTTGTATTACGTGTTATTTTGCCGGTTGTTATCGAAGCAAATAATTGCCCTTCTTATTAATTAATTGTGTAATGTGTAGACAGAGCTGTTAATGGTTTCTATGTGTGTCTTTTGCCCGTTGTGGGACGGTTTATTTTCACAAATGTGGTAATTTATTGATTACGATTAAATATTAATGCATTTTTTATGTTTTTTTTTTGTTTTGTTTTTGTTTTAGCAAGGAAAAGTTATAATAAACGAAAGCAAACATGACTACCGCCGTTGCTGAACCCCCAGTGCGAACTGAGCTGCAAGAGCTCCAGTTCAAGGCGAATTCAACGACCGATGAGGTATTTATTGTTTTAATATTATTATCCGATATTCCTTTTTACTTTTTTATTTTAAATTTTGGAATTTTTGTTTGTTTACAGTCGTTGGAAAGTACGCGACGGATGATGAACTTGTGTGAAGAGGTAATGTGTAAGAACATGTGACTTTTGTAGTGAAAATTTAAAATTTAATTGATAAGTTATTTATAGCTTTGCAAAACTGACTGGAGTTGAAAGCTTAAAAGTTATTTAGATGTTTAATTTAGGAGAAAAAAAAAATTGTCTTCTTGGACCTTAGTTTTTTATTTTTAGACTTAGAGATTTGTGTGATTTTTAATTTTGTATTGAACAATGTTTGCCACTGAAATGAGCTACTGCATTTGGAAAATAATATCTACTTCTGTAGAGTAAGGATGCAGGTATTCGAACTCTGGTGGCTTTGGACGAGCAAGGAGGTAAGAATACGAAACGCCAGGAGTTTGTCAATTTTTGTCTGTTTTGTTTTGCAAAAAACTAAAAAAAATAAATTAAATCTTTTTATAAGCGGTTTTGCTTGTGTTGTCAGAATTTCTCTGATACAAATGAATTTGTTCGTCGTAACAAGACGTTTGGTACAATTTAAATGTCGCAAAAAAGTTACAAGTGTATTTGGCTTCAAAAAGAAATTTACGGACTTGTTAGATTTAATAGAGCTTGTTAAGGGGCACACTTTCCCACCATAGTAACCGGATATTGTTAGGAATGGCCAATGAATGAATCAAATTTAATTTTAAATTTGAATTTATTGGATTGTAGTTGATTGTACACGCACATTTGGGTCTGATATTATCATTGAATGTTTACTGATACGTGTCTTGCTATGAAAATTACATAGAAACTATTTTATTTAAGCTTTAAAGCGGAACTTTTTAACGAATCGAATGTTGCAAACCCCTGGGAACACATGGGGAGCTAGAAAATCTATTAAATCTATTTCGTATAATAACAACAATCCGCTTGAATAACATTAAAAAGCCTTTATGAATGCACTCTTTTTTGGCGTCGATTCAAATTGTAGCAAGAAAAAAATCAGGAAAAAAATTACTTTTTGGTTCGATATTGATGCCTGAGTTATTATGGTTAAACACAGGAAGTAAATAAAGTTTCGCTCTTTATTTACCTTTTTTTTTGTTTAGAAAAATGTAATAAATATTTGCTTAAATTTGAAAGGAATGAATTCATTTGTTAAATATAATGGTGAACTGAAATGGTGTGTGAAATAGCTGCTGAATTGAAACAGCAAAACTTGTTTTTATTGAGTACTACTGCATCCTTGCTTTGCTGTTGACATGTTTACTAAAATTCGCTTCATGGCTACTTCATTTCCTTTCTTATTACTATTGCATCTGACAGAGTAAAGAATATGGTATTCGCACACTTGTGGCCCTGGATGATCAGGGAGGTAAGGACGATCTATAGATAAATCTTTTAAAACAACAAAAATCACTGGAACCACTGAATTCACATTTATTTTCGAGCACATTTGTTTTGTATCAAAAAGAAATATTATTTTTTTACTTTGTTTTTATTGGCTTGGATTATGAAAGTAGTTTAAAATAATTAATTTAATTTCTTGTAGTTTTTTGCATGTTTCGTTTTGTTTTTGGTTTTTTTTTTTTTTAAATTTTAGAGTCGTGAAGTAGGAATCCATACTTTAATTATGCTGGATGAACAAGGGGGTAAGCCGAGAGTTTAGTTGGTAAAAGTAATATTTAATTTTATTTTGTTTTCCAGCACAGTTAATTTTCAAAGTTATTTTTAAAGAGAACAAAATGAAAAAATAAATTTACCGATGAGTATTTGATTGCATGGTAGCAAATATTTATTGTTTGCTTAGCACTTGCACATTTTTATACTGACTTGGCGCATGTTTCAATTTGGATGAAGCATGTTTTTATTTCTGTTTGCTTCACTAAACACTAAAAATTAAAAAATCGTGAACCCGCACATAAAAATCAAGATATAAACCACGTGTTGTGTGTTTATATACTGTTTCTAAGCGGGTTTACGAGATAAATGACAGAAATTGCAATTTTTCTTCCTAAATTGTTGAGAAAGCTTGGAATTTAGTGAAGAAAAGGTGCAAGTTGGATAATATTTTGGAGAGAAATGAAACTAATTTATTTATGTAACAGAGCAATTGGATCGAATCGAGGAAGGAATGGATCAGATCAATTGCGACATGAAAGAAGCTGAGAAGAACTTGACCGGAATGGAAAAATGTTGTGGCATTTGTGTTTGCCCGTGTGGAAAGTAAGTCACTGTCAAACCCCCACGAATAGAATGTGCAGAAAGTAATTTGCTTTTGCCTTCCTAAATGGGCGATGGGAATGGGATTTAACTTGATAAGGAGTGGCGGAAGGATTGAATTTGTTTGTTCACAATTGTTTTTGGTTATTTCTTTAAGGCAAGCGAGTTTTAAAGAGGATGCTGATTATGAAAAAACATGGAAATCCAGTAATGATGGAAAAGTTGTTAGCAATCAGCCTGCTCGTGTTATGGATGATCGGAATGGATTGGCACCTGGTGGTGGATATGTGGCCAGGTAAATTCGAAATATTGTACTTGTGCGATTAGGGTTATATATGTCGAACTTTGATAAATTCTGAAGTTTTATTTTGTGTATTAACTTGTGTTTTGTACTACAAAAAAATCAGAATTACAAACGACGCTCGTGAAGATGAGATGGAAGACAATATGCAGCAGGTCAATACAATGATCGGCAATCTTCGCAATATGGCAATTGATATGGGAACTGAAATAGGTTCACAGAACGAACAAGTTGACAGGATTAATATGAAGGTAGATTTTTTTATTTTCATTTTTTTTTAAAGAAATAATAAGTACTTACAATTGTAATCTTGCAATGTGGTGACGTAATTCTATATTAACCTCTATTGTGAAACTTGTCAGTAACAGTGTTGTTAACGTTTTCGTATTTAACAAGTTGGCAGATGAATGCAGGCAAAGACGACACTTGCGAAGACTGTGCAATAGTTGATGTGGTAAAAATGAGAGATCACCATTTTTATCACCGAGTTTTGTTTTACTATGCATTTTCTTATCCGTTTTTTGCATTTATTTAAAAAATAATTTTTTTTCATATATTTTTTTATTATTATTATTTTTAAATTCAACTTATTCTTACACAATTTACATTTTGTTGTAGGTATACTTTTTAGCAAATTTTCTAATACCGAAGAATACATATATTTTTTTTATGTTTGTTGAACTAATTTATTATTTTAAATTGCATGTTTTGTTTGTACATTTTGAGTTGTGAGACTGTTTACAGTGTGTATGTGACATTTGCTTCTCTCCCTCACTTTGTCCATTTTTTGTTTCACCTTTAGGGAAGATCCAATGAAGATCGGCTAAGGGCAGCTACTGAAAGAACGGGGAAAATGTTAAAAAAATCCTAAAGCATTGCTGTTTGCTGCTTGCTTTTGTATTAGGGTCAGTCCAACCAGTCTCGTATAATCGCAGCCAATCAGCGAGCCTCCAAACTCCTCAAGGATTAAATAAGTTGGGTTCCTTCAGCTTGGAAGATGGAATTTTATTTATCCGTTTAAACCAAATGTTTGATTTTCACTTTACTTTTTTGTTTTATCTTCTTCTTTTAAATGTACTTTTTGTTTTTCCATTTTTGTGCGGTGTTTTCACAAACATGATGCCAGGAATTATCACGAGAATGAATATCTGTTGATATTGTTTCATAATTTCTTCAGTACACTGTTATCCGTAAAGTTAAACTACTACGTTTCTAGTCATAGTCTGTTATTCCTTTCGGATTTTAAATTCACGACTGTTCATGGCTGCAATTCGACGACTGTTGGGAATGTATTACAAATAATTAAAATGCAATACGTGTAGGAAACTTGAGAATTCTATAAAAAAAAGTACCATATTAAATACCATATTAATGTGTGTTGTACTAATGATGTAAATATAATTACTAATTATTTTTTTCGTGATTCTGCAAATGTGGATGGAAGAGATTTCCTTGATATTAATGATGTTTTTCTTAAAATATTTAAACAAAAAAAAAATTTTCTTTCTCTGAATTTTTATCATTCCAAAAAAAAAAAAAAATATTTTCTTCTTTAACTTTATATGATAGATTTTGTCAATATTTTTAGTGATTTTATGGGATTTAATTCAATTTGAAACTGATTTTTTAAAAAGAAAATCGTGTCTTTAAAATGAAGTTAGTTAAAGATTTCGTTTAGTAAAAAGGGAAATAATGGGAGAAATAATTCTGTCATATCAGATGCTAATAAAAATGACCTTTTAGTTGTAACATAGGCTCGATCTACTTTGGAAAAATGTAGTTAATCCAATTGCAGAACTTAGGGGTGTAGTTCAGTATTAAGTAATTCTTGTTTTGAGCTCTCAGTGAACCAAACTGGAATTTAAAAACGAGAAACATTCTTGTTTTTAAATTAGTTTAGTGTTCATCTTGTGTTCTCAATTCACATAGATTCGAAATATTTCTCAGTTTGCTTGCAAATTTAATATCTAAATTATTCTTCCATTCTGACCAATGTTGATTATTTAAACTGGAGGAGATTAATGTAAAATGTGTGTACTTAAAAACGAGTTTAAAAAATATGCACCTTTGACTTTTGTAAATTTTCTGTAGATGGCTGACTCGCTGAAATGAATCTCATCAATATTATTTGCTTGAATGTTTATTTTTAGCTGACAAAAATGAATAAAAAATGGAACTAATCATGAACAAGCTTTTATGAAATAGTAATTTATATCATCAAAAAAAGTTACTTCCAAAAAACATCTTTTAGTATTTAATGTCTACAGTATTTTCCATCACTTTCTCCATGTACAGTGTTTTTGCTCTTGCCAAAAAAACAAAAACAAAAAAAAATCAAAAAAAAGTTCTGTTTTCTGTCAAATGTCCAGAATATTTTTGCTGATGTGTACTTGAAAACATTGCTTAATAAACTGAAAACTGCACTACACTTGTTTCCGGTAATCTTATCGAAATCTTGAATAATTTTACATTAGGTATGTCATATATATATATATATATATATATTGCATAAATTCATTATGATTTATAAATTAATTAACAGTCAAATATTAAAAAAGCTTTTTCCTGGTGGCAGTATATCTTTCCATGTACTGAAAAATTTAAAAAAAAATTAATTTTTCCATTATGTTTGGATATAATGGAAAGTCTTACTGCTTCGTAACCCTCCATGTCATGAAATTCCTTCATTTCAAATAAATTTCCATCAAGAGCCAGCAGAGAGACTTGCGAATCTCTTAAAACTGTTACTGGAATCGTAGTTAAGGTGAGGCAATTTTCTTCAAGGCGTAAGATTTTTACACGTGGCCAAGAAACTATGTCTTCGGACAAGAAGGAGACCTTTAAATTAGCATGTTTTTATTTATAAAAAATTAATTAAAAGGTTTTATTTAATAAGAAATTACCTGATTTTGATTTAAGTTCAGTTCTATCACTTGGAATTCTTTCACTTCGTCGGGGATGCTGCAAATTTTATTTCGCGATAAATCAACCACCTCAATATGAGGCAAATGAACGATCACAATCGGAAAAGATGTTAACTTATTATTCGAAAGGGATATAATTCGCAAGTTTTTCAAATGAGACATGTTGCTTGGCAAACTAATAATGTTGTTGTCATTCAGATACAAATTTTCCAATTTTTTCAAATTCCCAATTTCGTTTGGCAACTCCTCTGTAAATTTTTTTCAGAAATGTAATATAATTTACTACTTGTAAAGTGTACACATTACTTAGTCTGTTTTTTGATAATGTAAGATGCTTCAATTGTGAAAATTGTCCAATATTTGATGGCATAATGACTAATTTGTTGTCGGATAAATCTAATGTTCTCAACACTTTGACCATTTTGAATAGGTCATTCGGGATCTATATTTTTAAGAATAAACGATACATTAGCCAAATACACATTGGAATCAGTTAATTGCTTTACCTCCGTTAAATTTTTTGAACATAGTTGTAAAACGCCCGTTTTCTGGGCGTTTTCAAGATGATGTTTTAATGAATTACCCATTACGGAAATTAGAAGTGATCACAATATTTCTTTTCAATGCTTAGAACATAATCGTGCCCCTAGAATACAACATCTAGGCGTCTAGTAACAAAAATTATCAATTTTTTAAAGAATTGATAGGAGATTTACTCCTAAAACGACATTGTAAACACGCAGTGTGTGGAGCCGGGTATCTATTTATTATTTTCGGACTCGGGAAGTGATCAGTGATGGTAAAGTTTAGTTACAGGATAATACTCGCGAGATTTATGCATAAAATTTACTATGAAAAATTTTAAATGTAAATTATTAGACGTTATGACGAGTGATAATAATTTTAATTTTAATGTTTCAAGTGCGAATCAAATTAAATAGACAACACAAATAGTTGGTACGTTCCTGTATCTAGAAAGCAGCCATAGCAACCAGCCAATGAGTCTTAGCAACAGCTAGGAGAAAACAGCGGAATATGGATAAACCACAGATTATAGTTCATGCCGAAAAGGCGTTAAACTATACGGTGTTTGATACTAAATGGATTCCTTACAGTGCAAAAATAATGGTTTTGGGTTCTCATCCATCAAACACAGGCGCATTTGAAATATACGATTTGAATGAAGGCAATTTGACTTTACTGAAACAAGTTAAGTTTTCATTTTTTAAGTTTTTTTCTTGTTCTAATAAATATTTTACTGTTTGTTTTATACAGGAATCGAAATCTAAAGCAATAAAATGTGGAACTTTCGGTGCATCGACTATGTACCAAAGGGAATTGGCGACTGGAAATTTCGATGGAAAAATGCAAATTTGGTAAAACTCAAAGTTGCAACTAGGAAAAATCTAAAAAAAAAAACATTAAATTAAGTTGTTTTAAAACAGGAATTTAGATAAAAGTGAGTTTCCCATTTATTCAGTTGATGCGCATAAAGAAATTGTTAATTGCATCGATGGAATTGGTGGATTGGGAGAGGGTAAAGGAGCGCCCGAAATTGTCACTGGCAGCAGAGATGGTAAAAAATAAAAAGAAAACTGTTATGATATATCGTATTTATTTATTTCCAATTTTTAATTATGTAGGAAGTGTAAAAGTGTGGGATCCTCGACAGAAAAAAAGAGCCGTTGCATGTATGGAACCAGCTCCGCAAGAAAGTAGACGAGATACGTGGACGGTTGCCTTTGGACACGCGTATCACCAAAATGAACGTTGTGTTTGCGCTGGTTATGATAATGGAGACTTAAAAATGTTCGATTTACGAACTCTGTCCGTGAAATGGGAAACTAATTTGAAGAATGGAGTAATTTTTTAAAACGAATTAATGTTTAGCCGTATTTTAAAATTTTATTTTTTTTTGTTGAAACAGGTTTGCTGCGTTGAATTCGACAGAAAAGACATCCAGATGAACAAATTAGTCGCAACATCGTTGGAATCTAAATTCAGAGTATACGATTTAAGGACTCTTCATCCCAAAAAAGGATTTGCACATTTGAACGAGAGGGTAAACGCAATAAAACGTTTAAATTATTGTGTATTAAATTTTCGGTTTTACAGGCGCACAACTCTACCATTTGGCTCGCACGTCACTTGCCCCAGAAACGAGATATTTTTATGACAACTGGCGGCAGTGGAAAACTTTGTTTGTGGAAGTAGTAAGTCATTTTCAACATTTTTCTTGACGAATTCGATAATTGATCGCTTCTTCTCGGTAGCACTTACCCTCCAAACCGCAAAATCAACGACCAAGACGGAGTGCCTATTGGGGTAGCTGGTTCAGTTCAACAGTTACAAAACCAAATGATTGGAACCCAACCTATCACTGGGTTGGATTGGAACAAGGACAAGATGGGTTTGCTCGTTTGCTCGGGTTTAGATCAAATTATACGAGCAGTGATAGTCACTAGATTAGCGACGTTCTAAAAGTTTTACCAATATAAATTTATTAATTTTTGTATACATTTAAGTAAACTAAACTTTTAGCACACAGTTAGTCGTGCCCAAGCTTTTCTGCTATCATTCGTTGTATTTTTTCTGATTCAAGTTGTTCTACCGTGAGAAGAGAAACTCCTAATTGATCCTCCTGAAAGAAAAATAAGATTTTATATAACTCGATATTTTCTTTATCGATGTTAATATTTACTCTATTAAACTCTTGAGCCATTTGTCGCAGAAATCTTTTGGACATTTGGATCGCTTCTTCCGTTGATAAATTGCAGTAACTGTCTTTTAAGTGCTCTTGGATCCATTTAGGGAGTTTCCCACGCTTGTCACTTCTTGAAAACCTCTGAAATGTGAACGATAATATAGTAGATTGGATTTCATTTTATGATTAATTAATTTTCAAATACTTTATCTGCAAATATCATAATGCCGTAATCGGTTTTTCCACGAAGGGCTCTTCCTACGCATTGAGCGGCATGACGCATCGCGTCAAAAGTTAGAAAATCGTTTTCTTTTATTTGAAACTGGTCGCGAAGGTATTCTAAACGAGCCTAGAAATAACAGTGTACATTAATAACGAGACATTGTAGCTCCAATGTGCCGTTCACCTTTAATATCCTACTTTGCGTGTACACGTATGGAATTCCAAACATCACCACAGCACGACCAAGATGATGATCTTAAATATGATTTAAATTTTAAATTTTGCTGCGTTATTTTTCCAATTTGTACTCGTACCAAAATCGATTCCTTCGGACACTTTGCCTCTTGCAACTGATAAAAGAACCGCCCCGCGTCCATTTTCACACGCTTTTATGTAATTCAGTAACGCTAAACTCGTTTCAGCCGCATCCTGTGTCTCTATGAACAGTAATTTCCTTCTTTGAATGTTATCGATGATTCCTTGTTCGTACCACGATGCCACCACTGTTTCCATGTATAAATAGCTGGTGAAAAAGCAGACTACACCGTCTGGTACAATTTGAGTTATATCTACTAATAAATTTCCATAATTCCGAATAACAGCTAAATTGAAAAAGAAAGAAAAAAAAGAAATTTTAAAGTCTAAAAATCTAGAATTATTGTTTATAGGTATTAGACTTCGATGTACCAATGTCTTCCCTAGTTTCAAATTTTGTTGTCATGGCAACTTGATCATTCCCTTTACTGACAATCTAGAGTTTTAAATTTCATTAGGAAATTTGACATTTCTTTTCACTGCAGCTTTAATTACCATCGGACATATGCACGGTCTCGATAGTGTCATTGTTAAAGATGTTGTAACAACTGGGTGAAAGTCTAAAATTTTAGGATACATATCGGGTGGTGACAGCGTCTAGAATAGAATGTAAGAAAGTTAAATGATAGTTTCAAACTACGATGCAAATTATTTACTCCTGAGGTGATGATGACCGATTGAAAACGGTCAAAAACTGGTTTGATTGCAATCGAAGAATCCAAGCAGCTAAAATGTAAGATTGGATTTGATATTGTGGGTGTCCGATCATCAAATGGTTCAATAATTATCGTAAACCCTAAGGAAATAGTTAATGCGCATGTAATTAACGATTGATCATATGTTTTGGGTAAATACCTTTAGTGTAAGTACTAACAAGAGTAGCAAAATTAGCAATTAGAGAGATTGCAGAGAAATCTGCTAAATCTGAGATCTCCAACGTCCTAATCATAGAACGAAGTCGTTCAGCACAAAATCTGCCAGAGAAATGTCAATTTTTGTCATGTTTGTAAATTTTTAAATTAAAATTTTACAATGTTTTACCTTAATGGTTTCCTTTCTATACAAACTCTCTGCGAGATATCTCGCAGAAATGAAGCAGGGGTTTCTTGAACCACGTGCTGCACTCGTAACCGTGTTTTCAAATATTCCACTAATCTTTTCATGAACCCTATGAAATGTTCCGCGGTACGAATATTTCCAGGTATTGCTTCTACGTAAAGCAATTAATATTATTTTTTGCTGTTATTACATTGATTTAACTTCCAAACCTCTGAGAATATCATCTGGTAAAGCAGGGTTCGTTAAAGCAACATCAGTTTCTCGTGCAACATTCGCTTCGCGCAGACCTTCTACAAGTCGTTGGTATTCCGTTTTCAATCTTTGAGAATCAGTTTCTTTTATTCTGTCAAAGTAATGGAATATAGTCGAGTTAATTCAGTTTTATTTTATTAATTCTCAATTTCTCACCTTTGAACAGTTTTTTCCAAAACAGTTATGTTTGTTTGACATTTTTCAACTGTTCTCTTAGTAATGTTAACACTCATTGAATCAATACACACGTTATCTGATGAAAACGATTTTTTTTAAAAAAAAATTAAACAGTTAAATAAATGTAATTAGATTAAACCTATATTATGCGCTTCGTCAAAAACCACTACTGACGTCTTGCTCATCTCTTTCGACACTAAATCTGCAATTTTCGGATCTAGTAAGTAATGATAACTGTACACAACAATGTTTGCGTGTAAAATCTAAACATGTAAAAATATACATCATTAGTTATGGCTTCCTAAATTAATGTTCAAGACTTATTTACAGAATATCGAGCCATAAAGTATGGACACCATCCTTTAGCACGAGAAAATTCCTTAAGGTCGTCCTACAATTGAAAAACAATGTTGAAAATGACGCATCTGTTTTATATATTTTGATTTATCATTTCTCACCATATTGTATACTCCTGGAGGTAATGGAAATTCTCTTCCGTGAAGATCAAATCCCTCGTAGAAATTACAAACCTCAACATCCGAGTTGCGAGTGTGTCGTGCTCGTACGTGACTCGCCGTTAACGAGTAGCAGCGGCCATCAACTATTTTCCCGTCACGTTCTTTGCTCACCTAAGGTAAACGAAAACGTAAATTATCTCCCAAACTAAGTGACTTTCATATTTTATACCTGTGGATGTATACAGAGGTTTTTTCGACTGGTTAATACCAAACCGAGGATGTTTTGTTTGACATTTGTTTCCTTTTCATAGTACTCTAGTAAGTTTTTCAATTCTTCAATCACCTAAAAATAATTATTAACAATTTTTAAGCAAAATAACTCGAAATATAGTGTATATACCTTCTCGATTTCTGGGAGAGTGCGGGAACAGTACAACAACTTGCTGAGATTAGCGGGATAAGTCTGTTTTAATGAAAAATGTATAACACAATGGATTTTGTTCGATATTTCTTTGTACTTTTAAATATGCAACTATTAATGACAATAACGAGATGGTTTTTCCTGTTCCGGACGGCATTTCTAAAATTCCATGACCCTTTAAAATTAAAAAAAATGTAAAACTTAAAAAAAATAATTTTATTTTCTACTTTTCCTGATTACTTTAGCATCAAGGCTTCGCTTCAACTCCAGCATGTATGTATACTGTTCGGGGTATATATAATCGTATGGAAAATACACCAACAACCCGTCCACGTTGATACTGCAAACATCGAAACAAATTTCAGTTTCATAATAATCAATAATTAAAAGGACAACAAATCTACCGCATGATTATCCTTGGCAGTTGTCTGATAGATAAATAATTTCACGCGCCATCTATGACTAAAAGCTGAAGTTTTAGTTTCGGTTAGAGACTATAGACGTCGCATTACACGATTGTTTTGGACGGGACGTGGACCACGTGCATGGATGAAAATGGCAAGAAATTGGTATCCGTGCTTTTTCACTGAAACATCAATTATTTCTGATGATGACATCCTCAAAGCCCTAGTCCTAGAATCATCTTGCGACGTTTTGAAAATCGACGATCAAACATCGACGAGTTTCGCGGCAATCACTGATGGGCTGCATTCGATAAAAAACGGAAATTTATTTATTTCCTTAAAAATAACAAAAGAAAATGATCAAAAATCGTCCGCGACATCCGAAAACCGGCATTCGGGGCGAAAAAACTCGGTGGAATTATTTGCATCGAGATATTTCATCACTCATTATTCGTTATGCGACTCAAAGACGTTTTTCATGAGGATCATTAATCCATATCCGTTAGAAAAAATTGTTCTCGGAACAACATCAATCAACACGTTCAATTTAATTAGGCGCAATGAATGGACGTTGGAATTAATGCTCAGAGTCTGCAATGAGAAGATGCTTTGTCGTCAAGGAGATGTTTTTGTCTGGCCGCAAACGTCTGATATCATAGTGTTGGAATCCCAGCCAGTTATTCAAGGTCTTCTGAGTATTAAAACCGAAATTATCATCGTGAAAATTCAAGGGGATTCCATTAAAGAACCTTTAAATCTCTCGATTTCGTCTAGAAAATTCAACATGTTTGCTCATTGGGCGCTGATGCAATACCTCAGTTGTTTTTTATTCCCTTTACTGCTGAAGAAAACTGAGACTATAAATCCTGTACTGTTGATTAAAGCCTCGGCGTGTACGAAAGTAATTGGGATCATTAAACCAAAGTTTGCCATTAGAATAGTTCCAGTCGACCCGTTTCTAGTGGGTAATGATGCGATAATCGATCCGATGAATACGATTTTTATGTGCGAGTCAAGTGCTAGGAATTTATGCATCAAAAATGGGAATTGGGTTTTGATAAGTTTGTCAAATGAGGATAGAGAAGTGGATGGATGTGATGGGGATGCTAAGAAAAGATGGGCGCAGGTTTGTTGTCTTCCGTGCGATAAGTTGCGAATGGATGTTTTTGGGTTTTGGAATGAAAAAGATGTTCACATTGGGCCCAGTTTGTGGTTTAATTTGAATAATCACCCGTCACTGTTAGTACAGCCCTCTACGAAGCTTTGTATAAATGTTAGTATCTTAGGATCGAAATAATTATTTTTTTTAAATTAAATTAAATTTATTCTTGTTTATTTTAGAGAATTCATTTTGCTAATGAACCGAGTCCGATTTGTTTTGCGAGTGAAGTTGGTGTTGGGCCCGTTCAATCTCCAGAATACGATACGGACGATTGTTTTCACGATTTATTAAACCATTATTTTGATAGACAAAGGTATGTAGTAAATATTTTGCAGTTTAAAAGTTTAAAATATTAATTTTTAAATGTTAATCTTTAGATATGTGCAACTCGGTGATGTTATATCGATTCGAAGCAGCGGTAATTACGATTGTGGATGTTTAAAGTAAAAATTTCTCTAGTTCTTTCTCTAGATTCGTCAACTGCTCGTGTCGTACATTTCAAGGTTTCTAATATTTTAAAAAAATCTAAGAAAATTGAAAGCGGGGTTGGGTTTTTTATCTCTAAAGCAACAACATCTTTATATGAAGTGAGTTTGGACGAATATAAATTAAAATCTCCCGGAATTATTTCATCTAACCGATTTATTTTAGCTACCCACCGTATTTTCTTACGTGCCTAAAACTATGGATGTATATCTAGGAGTTAAACAGATGCATAGGATTTGGAATAATCCACTAACACCGGGTTTCGAGGATTACATTAAACAGTTGGGAGACATTATCGCTCCGTATACATTACATACGTAAGTTTGTACGCATTTTTCATTTCAAAGTTTTAATTTGATAAGTAAATTTCAGGTCTTTGTGCAAACAGATTTTACCGAGTGTTTTGCTTTCTGGTGCCATCGGTTGTGGAAAAATGACAATCTTGCATGCTCTTGCGCGAATCCTAAATGTGAATCTTTACTGCGTTGATTGTTACGATTTGGTCGCTGAAACTTCAGGCGCTACTTCGGCGAGATTAAAGCGAATTTTCACTACGGGTGAAATGTTTAGTCAAAAGCAGTGAACTCCCTCTAAAGCGGGCATAAGTGGGTCCAGGAAAAAGTGCTCGGGTGCTCGGTATGCCCTGTTCAGAGCGAGTTCACTGTAAAATAAATTTAAAACTAAATTTTAATATATTTTATTTTATTTTTACAGTTTCTAAATTCGTTCCTTGTATATTGGTAATGAAAAACATTCATGTCATTGGATCCGATCAAGTTGACGAACGAGTTGTACAAAGTTTTAGGGAATGCTTTGACCTTGTCGTTAATAATATAGGTGCACATCCAATTATTTTAGTGGGAGTAATTACGAAAAGTGATCTCTTGTCTTCGGATTTAAGTTCGTTATTTCTTCATCGAGTGCACATTAACGTAAGAAACTGAATGACAAATGTTTATATTTTATTTTAATATCAATATATATTTCAGGATATAAATGAATTTCAAAGGAAAGAAATTTTAGAAGGGCTTTTGGACAATAAATTTATTGCAAATGATATTTTTAGTGATCAATTAGCAAAAGACACACAAGTAACAACCATAATTAATTTTTTTTTGTACAATATTCTTATTTTTTTTTAATTTTAGGGGTTTGTTTTAAGCGATTTGTGCGCGTTACTGTCTAGATCTATGCACCTGGCAAATAATCGGTTGTTGCAAATGTAAATTTTGTTATAATGATACAAAACAATGCAAAAATGCATTTTTTTTACATTTTTATTTCTAAAAGTATTTTATTTTCAGGAATAATGCCACTTCATTTAATACCAATGAAAATGACAGGGAGGAATTAACGATGTCCGGTGTATTTGTGCTTAAAACCGACTTTGACAATGCTCTCGCTGCAATGCAAGAGGAAGAAAGTGATTTCATGCAAGCGCCTGAAGTTCCTAATGTTCTTTGGGATGATGTGGGAGGTCTTGAAGATGTTAAACAATCGATATTAGACACTATTCAATTACCGCTGAAATATCCAGAATTACTTTCTTGCGGCTTAAGACGATCTGGGGTTTTACTTTTTGGCCCACCGGGAACGGGAAAAACACTATTGGCGAAAGCAGTGGCGACCGAATGCAAATTACATTTTTTAAGGTTTTATTACTATAAAAATTTAAATAATTTAAAAAATATGTATATATAAATTGATTTACAGTGTTAAAGGACCGGAATTACTAAACATGTATGTAGGGCAAAGCGAAGAAAATGTACGAGAAGGTAAAACTTAACAATTTTGTTTGATTTTTGTTTTTGAAATATTTATTCCAAAGTTTTTAGACGAGCTCGTAGTATGTCACCTTGTGTTATTTTCTTTGATGAACTTGATTCATTAGCACCAAATAGAGGGCGCAGTGGAGATTCTGGAGGAGTGATGGATAGGTAATAAATTATTTGCAGTTTTTAATTTTAAAAAATGTGAAATTAGGCTTGAATAATTTTTTTTCTTTGCTTTTTTAGAGTAGTTTCACAACTTTTAGCCGAACTGGATGGTTTGGATAAAGCAACGACGGTATACGTAATCGGAGCAACTAATAGACCGGATTTAATTGATCCTGCACTGCTTCGGCCCGGACGGTGAGAGAATGCAAAAATAAAAAAAATAAAATTTTATATTTATTTCTCTAATATCCAGGTTTGATAAAATGCTTTTTGTTGGTATTGCCGAGGATATGACGTCGAAAGTGAAAATTCTGAACGCACTTACGAGAAAGTATGCTTAAAATTAATCGTGTCAGGCATTACAAGCACAAAAACGATTAAACTATTATTGTTAAATTAGGTTCAATCTGTTTGAAGATGTTAATCTGGAAGAAATTGCATCAATTTTACCAACAACAACAACGGGAGCAGATTTATACGCACTGTGTGCTGATGCTTTAACAAATTCTTTGGCAAAGTGTGTGCAACAGATGCAAGGAGGTAAAAAAAAAGTGCTTTTGTTTGTTATCATCTTTGTTTTTTAATCTCGCTTTTACTGTAGTCTACCCAGCTAGGTACTTTTAGAGTGCTTTGTTTTGGTGTGTACAAAGTACTTGATTTGATATAACGATCTTGACTGACACTTAAATTTAATTTTTACAACAATAACAACAGGAAGAAAAAAAAATTGATTAAACTGCGCTTTGGGTATAAGCTCTTAGTAACAAGATACATAATCTTGTGACATTGGCCTTTGATGATGTTGTTTATCAAATCTTTCTGCTTTAAAAAAGAAAAATTTACACATTAATTTGGACTTGCACCAAAAATAGAATGTGTTTAGCTGTTTACAGAGAAAAAAATTGATTTATTTGCCCCTCACTGATATGATTCTTAGTTCAATGTTAATGAAATTGTGCTCCATTTTGAAATTTTGACACATTTAAATTTTTTTATTTTCATTTTTATTAATGGATATGCAATAAAAATTTCACACACCTCTCTCGGCGCAAGATTGAAGGAATGTATGCACCTACTTACAAACACTTTCTCACTAGATTTATAAAGCATATTTGGCTTAAGGTTTTGTGTGCTTAGCTAATGGCAGCTTGATTAAAGTAAAACAACAAGATAACATGGAGTGCAGCGTAAACTAATTTTTTCTAAATATATTTTTGCGATCCATTTTTGTTTTTAATTTAACAGGTTTAATTTATACATTTTTTTTATTAGATCCTGATCTGGTCGTTGGTGATCCACTCGTAGTCAGAATGGAAGATTTAAAGACTGCAGCAAAAAATTTGGTGCCTTCGGTATCAGTTGAAGAGTTGGAAAGATATAAACAAGTAAAAATCAAGGCCTTAAGTTCATGAACAAAACTTTTTATCTGACTTGCCCCTGAATTAGGAATCAGATATTTATATTTTGTAATGTATTTTTACACATTTTTGCGTTATTGCACATGTTCGGTTGGGAGAATTCTAACTTGCGGTAGCACCGTGTTCAGTACACTTTGTTTGCATTAAAATTTACCATAAATGGATAACTTCTCAGGATTGCTTTCCAAATCGTTTTTATAACCAGTACGAGTGGTTACACCCAACAATTTAATACGGAAACACTTGTAATGGTAATTGCTAGGCGTTTCTAAAGATTTATTTAAAATTGTACGTAGAAACTGCTGTCTTCCAGACAGCTAATCAGGGTTACATAGACAGAACAAGTCGTGTCTTTCATCGGGGACAATAATTAATCTTATTTTGCCTAGACATGTTGTTTTGTATAATGGATTTAATTTTCTTGGATTATACGAAGTTTAATGAGTACAACGTAAACCCTTTAATTTACCGTTATTTTTTAAACTAGAAATCGGGGGTTAAACGTGGTTATTTAACTAATGATTGTTGAACTTTGATATAATCTGCAATGAAATATTTGGTTACTAATGCCTCGTGCTGTTCTATCATGAGATTTGATATTACTGAAGATAATTAATTATATTATCTTTAGCTTGACTTAATTAATCACTGTTGTATTAACTGGTTAAAGACCTACAAAAGAAAAGAAAATTTATTGCGAGCTTCACGCGACATTATGAGGTACAACTGCGAAACGGCAAGAAAACAAATTGCGAGCCACTTACATTAAAATAACATGAAATTATAAAAATAAAAAAAAACAATTTCTCAGACATTGCACACGCCTCTCCTATCGATGCAATGCAATATTTCCCCAAATGTAATCACAATTTTAAGAGAAATGTAAACATCCTTGTCATTCTTTCAAAGAACACTGCAGAATGATGTTTATTCTAACTTGATAATATCAATCATTTATACAAAAGCGAAATCAAACGTGAAATTGATAGCTAAACCGATGAACAAGAGATGCTGTTACGAAACTATTATTCAATATACAGTATATTCGATGGCATCGGCATTGAATTTTGCGGTTGATATATAAAATTCCACACCCTGGTTCACAGCAGACTTAAAACTCACGTTCCATTTGTGAAAACTTCCCACGGAAATAAATAATTACAAATTTGTTACACTAATAAACTCGTTGCCCTTCGTCAATTCAAATAGGGAAAAAGAAAAAAAATTAACTTCCTAGAACACGAGCAGTATTTTTAAAAAAAAATGAAAAATGAGTTGTAACTTTTTTTAAACAGATAATTAATTACTTCCTACAGACTAACGAAATAAAAAACTACATTGCAAAAAGTCTGGCTGACATCATTAGTCCTCCTTAGCTCCTAAGACAATGAGATGTGTGGGCGGAAGAGACTGGCGTGTGTTGGCAAACTTCATTTGCTTTGTCGTACTGTCTCTGTAATCCAAATAAAACTGGATTTCATCACGGAGGAATATCAACATACCGAGCACAAACACACCCCAAATTCTTGTTTTAGTTGCCCAATCAGTGTTTTAAAAGCCATAACATTTTCATTACGTGGAAAGCGAAATTATATTAATTTGACTTGGATACGAATAAAAATCAAAATTTTCTACCATAAATATTTTTCCTGTTTTTCTTTTTAATTTCTATTTTTTTGGAAATAAAAAGAATTTGTACGAACCAGTTCGCTCCAATATAAATTGGCCAATTAAATCATTTTTTTTAATGTAAAATTGCAGAGAAAAATCTTTACTTTTTAAAAAAAAATTTTTTTTTTGGGATAAAACAATTTTTTTTTATTAATGTCCAAGGTACACAAATATTGAAATCCAATTTATTTTGATGTTTGTGATAATCTCATTGCCGGATCGTTCTGACTATGCTGAAAAGCACCTGCAATGGACTTTGTTACTCCGTTGCTACTGATCGATAATAAATTGGTGACTCTCAGGTCGGTGAACGGAGCTTTGCTGCAACAAACGTGCTTTTGAACACACAACACGAATTGTGTATTAGATTTCCAAAGAAGGCAAATAAATAAATTCCTGAATAGATAGCTGTAGCATAAAAAAAAAATCTATCACCAAATGCGTATTACGGAAAGAATTTTTTAAAAAAAAATCGTTATTGATGCATTGCAGAATCCCCTTCACAATGCACCTTTGAAACTTGTATAGTATATTTAATCTCTAAAAGAAACCTTCGATCTGTGTTAATTGTGCGGCAAAAAATTAATCACCAGTGATTCATTTTCAGGTGACAATACTAATGTAACAAAAAATTGAAATAAAAAAAATTTTGGAATCGCCTATGTTGACCGTTACACATTTCGTGATCTATTGATGACATTTAAATTACAGTTTAATGATGATTACATAATTACGACGAGGCTAATATAATTTATATTTGTAACAACTCAAGTTCTAACCACTGAACGACACCGATGTGTCACAATAAATTTCTGAGAATAGAAATCCTATCCTTATGCACACATGTTCTTCATCTGCCAAGACATTTTTAAGAAAAGAGGCGAGCAGACACCGCAGAGGCAGAAAGGCATCTACGAGACGGCGCTGTCTCGACACACGCAATCATGAACCGGAAACCATCGCGTACAAGTTTCCATGTTGATCCATCTTTGTGATTGATGATTGGTTGTTCATTTTTTCCGAACTCGACCCCTTCCCGCTCTCTTTTCCGCATAAACCAATGCCGGTTTATCTGTTAAGTGTTTGCACTCATCACATTTACCGCCACTTTTTCGCTGAACATGCCGCTGACGTCACTGAGACAGTATTTAAGCACGTGATAGTGAGCACGATTGGCAATTGGGTTCTCGGCTTTGAGTGAAGAGACAGCAACTTCTCCCATATACATCCACACACATTCACACACACCTCAAAGGTAAGAATTATCAAATTTTTTTATTTATTCGCCAACAAATTTAGTTTTAAATTTTTTCAAACTTTCAAACACATTTTATGACATTTTCCCAAGTGCATTGACACTATAAAAGCATTTAATTTGTCGTTTTAATAGCTAAATAGTGCAAAGTTTGATATTTCGTTTAAAACATTCGTTTTGGATGATATTTTAAGTTCGATTTTTGGCGTTTGCTGCTTCGAAAAAACTCACGTTTGCTTACTCATGTTCATTTAGTACTTAGAATTCAGTCGAGACACGCTATATATTTTTTTTTGGAGGATTGATGAGGGGAGGGGTTTGTGGGAGTTGTAAGAAGATCCATGAAGTGATGAGTCATTCAAAGAACAAACTGTACAGATATTCATTGAGTTATAGTAAAAACCCTTGAGTAGTCAGATAAATTTGTGGGATAGAAAAAAGCTCCAACAGGTGCATAGATATTTGAATTAATTGTAGAAATTGTCACCACTTTTTGGTATTATCTACTAATGTGAAGTTTATCTTTGAATTCATGAGTAATAAATTTGGAATTTTATGAGCGAACAACAATTCGTTTTTAGTTGAATATAATAATTAACTTTTAGAAACTTTTTTAAAATAAATTTATTGCATCTATACAATTTATTTGGGTGTACATTGGTTTTGCGTGAAAATGTTTTTCCTTAAACAGTTAACTAAAAATGGAACATGTAAAAGGTATGCATTTAGAGTACGACCTTCGCCTCAATTCTATTCTCGAGTAAAAAGATTCTACACTGCGAGGCCGAAAACTCTTTTTCTTGTATTATGTAAGTGACGAGAGTGATAAGGAAGTCGACGCAGAAAAATAAAAAAATAAGCAAAAGAGGTAAAAAAAAAATAAATAATAATAAGCAAAGTTTTTATGAATGGATAAATTCGTGGCATGAATATGCTTAAACAAATTCCTAAGCCTTAGCAACAGCTGATTCATTATAAACCAGACACGATGATGCGGGAGACTTGATCATTAAAATGTACCCACAGACTATACAATATGGGTCAATAATACTATGATTCATATTGCATACGAAGCCTTGAAACAAGGTCATTTATCCGTAGGTTACAGTGGAAGCAAAAGTAGAAAAGGAAAATATCAAATTAATACATGAAAAATTAATTTCATTAATTTTTTCCTAAAAAATATTGAGCCAATTTAAAAACGCTCACGCTTGCAACTTAATATAGCCTCGTTTTGGTTGGTTTTATGTTGGGCATAAAATAAACTTTAATGAATTTAATGAAATGTTTTTTCTCAAGTCTAAAAATAAACCCAATTCAATAGCAGTATAGGTTTTTTACGTTTTTTAAAAACGGGTTTTTATACCCAGTTTTCCGAGTCGTTTCGTCTTTACAACTTACGAAACAACAACAGATGCAACATGTTGCAAAGCCTAGCAATCAAACTGAACCTGTTTCAATTTACCTCACCCAAGGGTGGTTAGTGGAGGACCAACTGTTCTCGAGGAGCAAAACAAAGCTTGAAGTGAATGGGAAATTTTAATAAAAAATCTCCCAGGAAGACTTTCGTGAGCTCTCACTGCAACAGAGACGTCTTTAAATACGGAAATGAAAGCCCACACTGGAGAAAAAAGAAAAAAAAAACCTTTAAAATTTAAAAGAAAAAACGTTTGACGTGAAATGTCTAAACAATCATTGACGCACAAGCAAAAATTTAAAGTTTTTTAATCAGTGATGAATCATAGATTTCGTTTTAGTGAAAGAAAGTAATTAAAAATAAATTTTAAGATAAAGAAAAAAAAAAATGGTTCCATTAAGGCGAGGTCTCGAAGTTTAACTCGAGTCAAATGATTCGAGATTTACATGCCCAAAGGTCATCAGTATCTTGTTTTAATGTTTACGAAGTCTAAAATTCATTAGATATCAATTTTATTCATACAAATTTATTTGGAAATGCCGTTCAAAAGTTTCAGCCACGCAGTGAAGCTCACAGCAGGCGGAGCTTTCAAAAATAACTCGTTAAAATTATTTTTGAAACCCGCACAGACGTTCTTAATGATTCACTATTCTAAAAAGAAAGTTAGCACGCCATTTGGTCGTCATGAAATCCACGCACATTTTTGAAAATTTGGCTTTCCTTTCTTTATTTATAGGACAAAATGTTGAGCAGCAATTCCATTAGTGTCTACACTATTTGCCAACCGATTTGAAGTTTTAAATGTCAGGGCCAAATTCACAGACGTAAAGATTACGTTTTTATTAAAAGTACGTCAGTGATTGAAGTCCTCTTCGGTTCGAGGTCATGTTTAAATGTCCAACAAATCGACAAGCGTTACGTAACGCTTCTCAGTTTTTAAAAGCGAAAGATTTACATTGAAAAATGGGACATTGACCCTTACACTTCTCGGTACGGTAACTTAACTGGGACTTCTAGTAATGTTGCCATTGTTCTCAATGGAAAAGCCATTAACTTCCTACCCACGCAAATGATCAATAAAGAGAGTGGGCGCGCACAAGTGAAAGACAAATTGTGGGAAAAATGACACTTGGACAACTTGTTTATTGTGAATATTAAATTTAAAAGAGAAATTAAAGAAAAAAAAAAAAAGCGACAGAAAAAAATTAGGTCACGTGTTTGATTTCTCTTTTCTGTTTACAACAGTTGAACAGTAATTGATGGACCCACTTTTACTCAAGGTCATAATGATGACACCTGATCCCATGTCTCCTTATCGAACTACTGATATTGTCTGGTCGATTTTATGATACGGTAAATGGCGTAAACGAATGACTTTCACTATTTAAGAGTACATGTGGACTTTATTTTAATCTCTAATAAAATGTGATATGTGCCGGATTTATCAATAATTATAAATAATTATTCCCACAATGCTGATTTAAATTCTAGTGATAAAAAAATTTATTTCCGGTTTAATGGAAATATTAAAAAAGAAGAATGAAAAAAATCAGTATAGTATAATATTTTGATTTCGAATTTCCGGTGAACGTTTTATTCATACGTTAAATGCCATTTCATGAACGTTTGAAAGTTATTTTGAAATAATATAGACATTTTTTTTAGATAAAATTAAAATATTTTTATTTACTGTTTGATTTCAGATGAAGGCAGTAACACTTAGCATTTTGGCCGCGCTGGTTTTAATAGCAACAGTCGTATCAGCAGCTTATAATGATGTAATGTTAGACGACGCAGAGAACGAAATATTTCTTCATCGCAGAGATAATGGCGAGTGCGACTCGAGAAGGGAAGTCAAAGACAAGTGCGAGAAGTGCGCCAAGGAAACAAAATCACCCATGATTTATCGCATGTGCTGCAAGAACGAAGAAGACGGACGAGCTTGGTGTAATGCATTTCTCAGTACGAGTAAGAAATGATCGCCAGATTGTGTTGGTTGGACCGCCTACGCCCATACATGAGCCGTCCTGGACATTGATCAGATGATGTACTTTGACCCCTAAAATGGCCATCGACTGCCCCTTTCCTACCCTTTTGCCCTTTTCCTTTTCTTGCCGGCAGGGACCAATTTTTTTCTTTCCTCTTTCGATTGCTTCTTGGAAGTAATATATCTTCGCCTTCCGCCTAACGTGGCCTCTTAACTTAAAATAATACGTCTTAGTGATGATCTTTGTAAGTGTGTTGTTATTATTTGTTGTTTGTTAGTCCACCGAAAAAATGGTTTTAATTACTTATTTATTACTTCCGCATGTTATTTTTACTTAAGGTTTTTTCCTTTTCTTTTTTTTTAATATGAATAAATAACGGGCAAACCTTTACCTCTGTGAAGAAATTTGAGAATTGTTTTGTAATTTATTTTGAAAGTGAGAATGGAATTGAAAAAAAAAGGAAAATATATATATATAATACTAATCGAAATAAAGAATGATGCTTTTTATTAGAGTTTGTAGCGCCATCGAGTGATAAACTATTGCACAAATTTATTTATAAATATTTATATTTATTATTATTAAAAGAAAATTTTTGTTAAATAAATTTTAATTTTCTCTGCACCACGACTTTTATTGTGTTGAAAGTGAAAAGTAAATGACATCTTGATTTTGAATTGCACTTTTAATTTTTGACAATACAAACTAGCAATTTAAAGAAGAAATAAAAACAATTTGAATTTTAAAAGGGGTAGACAATTTTACAAAATGTTTGCTTCAAGTTTTGGGTTTCACTGCTGTACACGGGAGTAATTTCAATTTCAAGCACGGACCCGTGGTTCAAGCGAGAAGTCATTCGGTACCTACAGCAGAAGTTTGTGATATCATGTCAAAACAACGAACGAGGACCTAGACTGAGCTGGTGAAGTCGGTCGCAAACACGAGAAAGAGAAACATCTGATCAATCTGCGGAAATGTTTAAGTATTTTAATCATAGTACTGTTTGTAATTGTCCAGTTTGGCATAGACATCAAACAATAACTACTCTTCAACTGCCGCATTTAACAATAAACAAGTGAAAGTGTAAGTGAAATAGATTTTCTTTCAGAATTTATTACTGGATGAAGAATACATTAAAATGAAACGGTCACCATACCATAGACATCAGAAACACAATTCTAAAAATCTTGGCGTTTTATTGGATCTCCTCAAGTTTTATTTTTATTTTTTTATATATATTTTTTAATATTTATATCAGGCATAGTACTGACTCCTGTTGCATCAACTTCTAAAGTATAGTTTATTTGTGTATAACAATGGTTGACAATATTTCAAATGTTGCTTCAATTTTTTAATTTTTTTAATTTTAATAATAAAATATGTATCGTATTAATCTTTATTCAATTTAGAGTAAACATTGTTTTCATTACACATTTTTACAAACACACAATTATTTCTTATTACACGTGATGGTATAAACTGCTAACAAGTAAGTTAGCCGAAAGTCTCAACCAAAAAAAAGACTGTGTTGTGTATGGGCGTCAATACGAGCCATTTGCGATTTACAAGTTATATCAACGATGGTTACATCAAAGAGTTGTATGGGTTACGTCGGGCTTTCGAATTTTTAAATTTTTTTGTGGCATACTAATTTTTTAACATTTTATTTTAAATTCAATACAGTTTTCCCTCAATTATCTGCGAAATTTAAATAAAAATCATTCGGGGACTATAAAAATAACATTAATTTAAAAATAACAAGTTCAAGAAATGTACACCAGATGGCAGTATGCAGCAGAAAGTTATAATCATTCTAGAATATTCTGGAGATATTTTTTATTGGATATGCAAATGATTCTTCGTTTCTTTTTCCGTTGTGTCTTTTTCGCTGTTCATTAGTTTCCAAGGCTCGGAGGAGGCAACGTGCGCCGAATTGAGGTAAGTTCGACTTTTTGTTTAGCATTTAGGTTTTTATTTTTATAGATCTTATAAATTTTTTAGCATTTTATTTTCGGTCCTTTATTTGATAGAATTTTCGTTTTTCTTGAGAATTACTTAACGTTGTTTAATTTTAAATTATCATTTCATCTCTCGTCAGTTATATAAGCAGTATTATTGAGGAATAAGTATTTTTAACGTTTCGTTTCGTTTCGTTTATTGCTTTAGAGATACTATACCGTTTTGCATTCAGTTCTGTTTTAGAAACCAACAGGTAGTTTTCAATTTATAGTTTATATTATTCTTTTTATTTGTTATTAATTTTAAATCTTTTTTTCTTTAGGTTCAACGCATGGATTCCTTCGACTGCAGACAGAAGACTACAGGAACAACTCTAGTGTCGCTAATTTATTAATATTTTTATTTTAAAAGTATTAGTTTGTATAGTTTATATTTTGTAATTCGTTTTATATTTTTTGTAAAATTAAAAATTGTGTGTTTGTGTATAATTATTATATTTAGTGTTAATTTTAGAATAAAAATTGCACTAAATTAATAATTTATTACTTGGAATAAAATATTTTTAAACTTCTCTACTTACAATTATTAAATACTACAACAAATAAAGTGGGAAATCTGTATACCCACCCTCCATCCCCTTTTTTATACTAAGTCCAAACCTATAAAAATTTGGCAGCACTTCACCTTTTTTGATTTTTGGACTTAGAATATTTTGCGAAGAAATGACATAGCTTATGAAAAATAAAATTTTATTGAAATAAAAATATACACTTTACAAACAATATTTACAAATTTTTCCTTAAAAGGAAAATAAATGGCTAATCAAAGGTTTAAGCGGGTTATAACGGACCATTTAAGGATAATCTCGGGTAAACATCCCCCTTGAGATTCCGCCGTATTACCACACCCAGGACCCAGAGTGTGCCACGCTCTGGGCCCCTTCAAAATGTCCCACGATGTCTTCCTGATGTCTTCCTGATGTTTATGTTAACCTGAAAAAAATCGTTCATACATAATTACGCGAAAATAAAATTATACAAAATTATACATGAAACTGATACACAATTAAAATTATACAGTAGAGATTATGTTATAATTATAATAAGAAGAAATCAAATAAAATCTAAAAATAGGTTTAGCTGTCACGGAATTGGTCTACGATGTCCGAGGATTCATCTTTTATGCATATGCTCCGGTATCCATGTTGTCGTCTATGTTATCGTCCGCGTTATTCGACTCGTGCGTCGACAAACCTATTTTTTAAAAATGCAAAATTAGCAACTTAAAAAAATGTAAAATAAAAGATTAATAACTACGGTAAATTTCCATTCCGAAATAAAGTTAAATAAAATATTTATAAAATATTAAATAAAATTAAAAAGACAAATTAAATTGAAATTCCTCTACTTCTTCTAAAATGCAAAATAACGGATAAAAACTAAATTAATAAATTACCATGTAATTACAGTAGCTGCATTCAAAAAACAACTAATATGCTCGCCTTAACCGTACAACACACTAAACACAAAACACACAAACAAAACTCTGCTAACACTAGTAATTTAAGCAAAAACTAGAAATTAAAGTAAAACTCACCTCAGTCGAACGCCGTCTGCTTTGCGTACACGCCGGAAAAAACTAATGAAAAACTAAGCGAAATCCAAAAATGAAAAATCGAAAACGCCTCGTCATTTCATTTGAATAACCAATCAAAATTCACAGAAGTTCAAGAAAAAACGTCAAATTCGTGCGGGCTGTCATCTAATGATAAAGAAAAAAAAAGCAACGCAACCTAGTGGAAAAAACTTGCAACGTAAAAAACCGCTTCAGCTCGGAGATAATAATTTTCGAGCGACACACGTGGACGATGGATGCTGCGCAAACAACTTTGAACAAAGTCGGATAATCGTGAAAATTAATTCAAACTACTTTTAAAAAACTTCAAACATCTTTTTTTAGTTGTTAATACCCCGACAAAATCTGAACCATTGAAGTGTGGATGATATCAGCAGCCCGGTAAGCATATTTTGAATTGTTGAACAAACATTTTTGTTAATATTATCGTAACCTCTGTTAAGACTAAATTCTTATTTCCACATCCATTTTGATTGGTAAAAAAAGTGATAATGTTTGATTTTAAAAGTAATCACACCTACATTTATACAGTATTTAACTAGGGAAAAATCAAATATGTAAGTTTGTGATAACAACTGTTGTGTTAGCAGCTTCCCCAAATCATCACCAGGGTTTGATTACAGAAATTCAGACGAGTTGAAGAAATTATTCAGTACAGCACATACAAAGCAACATTAATTTTAAAGTGATATTTATTGAAATAGGTAAATACTTAAATAGAAATGATTAGTGATCACAGAAGTATCATTAACATTGAAACAACATTAAGCCCGACTAGATTTAGTTAATACTGTTGTTAAGGTTTGACAAATTTTATGTGTCCTTACGTGTTACGTGGAATTATAGTAATTAAATATCTACTACATCTACTGTTACGCCGAATTGATTTTTTTATGTCTTGAAAACTGCATATCTAAAGATATGTTCGCTTAAATGTGCACATCCCGAAATCAATTATCCGAATTTCTTATCATGTGCGCTGAAATTAACAAAGATTATTCATGTGTTTTTAATTTAAAATAATTTCATATTTATACCTATTGGCGGAGGATCGTAATCAGCAATTCCTTGGCCACCAACAGCCATTTTATTTTCATGAAAGTGAGGATTTGAAGGAAAAACAAATTTGGCATCCGACGATGGCGCACTCATGGGCCCAAATCTAGGGGTACCAAAATTTAGTCTTTATAAAGCAAATTTGTTTGTTCTTTTAATTTTTTGTTAACTGCAAATGGCCAGCTTGTTGAAAATGCTCATTTTGAAATAATGGAATGGCAACTATTGACGAAACAATTAATTTGTAAGTGATAGGAGTATTTTTTCTCTCAAAATAAATGATGAAATAAACCTGGTCGCGATTTCCCATGATCTGGATGAAAGTCCGTCAAGTGAGCCGTTGCGTATGGAGAAGGATCTAAGCACAAACAGACAAATTACACACGAAATATAATTTTTACAATGAATTATACTCACAGGCACTTTTTCTCGAAGGACTAGAATGAGCCGAATGGCCACGACTAAAACGTCTTCGTGGAATGGTTTGCGAATGTCGGATCCAAGTATTCACGCCTCGGTGTTTTGCAGCGTTCGAAATATCTGTACAGTTGCAAACAAAACATTAGCATCCATCACGACACGTTTTAAATTCGGGCTAATACCGGATGAATTTCCTAAACTGCCATTTCGGCTTTTACAATAAATGCACACAACAACAGAAACAATTATAATGACAATCAACAAAGCAACAACGGGGATGAAAATGATTGGATCCAAATAGAAAATGTGGACAGGAGCAAGAGATTCCTCAAACGTGCTCGTTGCTAAGTGATATTTATTAAAATAGGTAAAGGTATACACAACACATCATTGAACAACATTGAACAGCAACATACAACAACATCAGATCAAACTAGACACAAGTTCCATTTTCTTTTCTCTAGTTGAGGACGAAGATCTAAACCCGTAGAAAGAAACCACGATAAACTGGAAACTCGAATTACTTTCTCGATGTCGCCATCTGGCGTTAATAGCTAATAACTAATCACAGTAATATTTCATATCAACGAGTGAGTTGCTGCGGTTGCTAAGCAACCAGAAGCATGTTCCGACGTTTCATGCAGGATGTACTTGTAGTATCACATCGCATCGCATGGTAAAGAAAACTAATTTTTTTCTGTCGTCAGATGTCTAGGAAATTTGTGACATGGAAATTCATAAAATACGGAGAACCGTTTGACAATTTATCAAGAGGAAATATCCGTTCTTGTTCCGAGAATAAAACGCGCCCAAACTAAATGAAATCGCTTCAGCAAATTCTGATTTCAGCCGGCATGCGGGAAAGTCACATCACACCTGAGATCAAAATAACTGAAAAAAAGTTCCAACTTTCTGCAACAGATGGCGCTGCATATCTGCAAAATGTTAAAACTAAAAGCCTCTCATTAAACCACCGAAACGAGTGTTTACATCATTTGTTTTAATACGATTAATTATGAACGAAAAGAAATATCATCTCAAAATCACACATTAAATGAGCTGGAGTGGGAATTATGTATTCTAAATATTAATTATTACTCACAAAAACATCCACAGTTCAGTTTCATAAACACACGCGCGTATTAACTGAAAAATAACACTCTCCAACATTTCTTTTCGTACTTAATTACGACATCAAACAAACCCACCTCATAATTTGAATGCTGTGCCGAATATTTCTCGATCCATCGCAAGAATGTGCTGAAAACCGCACGCGTGCTTCGCCCCTGGCTCGGTATTATTATTACATCGCTAATTTGTTCTTGCGCCGATAAGTGACGCGCCAAGATGAAAGCCAACCATTTATTTACCAACCGAAAATCCAACCAATACAAATAAAATAAAATTTACAAATAATAATATTTTGATAATTCCATTTTTATCCAATTCCAATTTTATCTAAAATAAAGAATTCAAAGAATTATAGAAAATCAAGTTTCAACATATTTAATCTGTGGTATGTACTCAATATCGCGCAATCTTTTTTTCTTTTTTTTTTTAACTTCCTCTCTCGCGTGTGTGGTTACACAGACCTAAGGGGCAAGTTGGGGACTAATTCGCCATTTTGTCCCACAAACACTGAATAGGGCGATCGTCCACGGTTCATTAAGGTCGCCGGTAGGGGGCCGCCACCCTTTGTATTATTAAAAGAAGGGGGTTGGAATGGGCGGCAGTCATCACTACATGCCCAACGCCCCTTGTCGTTACTCACAGCTGTGAATCGTCTTCTACAGTCAAGAAGAGGGGAAAAGAAAAAGGATGAATATAAAAGAAGAAAAGGGGGAAATATTTGGGGTCGTAATGCAGGAAGAAAAAGGTGTTTTTTTTTTTTAAGATAAAATTTTTTTTTTGTGAAATATAGGAAGGAAAATGTAATTGTTTGCATTAAACTAAACCTCCACCGAAACAATTGATTTGTAAAAATTGTGTACGGACAGATAAGTAGGTGAAACACGTGCACAAATGTCGTCAGGTGCATAAAAGTACACGAGGACAATGTTAACAGTCGCATACAATGAAGTCGCAAAAGTATGAACTTAAAAAATAAACATAAAAAAAAGAAATATTTTTATTGCTCTTCAAATTACCTCAACGCCATGGCACTTTTACTTCCTATTACACAATAAATAAAAAAAAAAGAAGAAAAAAAAAGCTCACGTGCTTATCACGAATAATAACTGCCATAACAACCATAATAGGAGGAAGGAATCTAAGCTGAACGCGTGCAATCCGCGCATGATTCCACCGGAAAAGGAAGTGGATCGGCGGTTTGGATTATTCATACGACCACCTGGACTCGTGTTAGGAGGGTGGATTTCACACCTCACCATTAAAAACATCTCGTCGTGACCCCTGTCGCAAGTTGGAATCCTTCATGAAGACAAAAACAATAAAACAGAATATTTAAAAAATGCAGAAAAAAACATGTGCAGTTTAGTTGAATGAAAAGCGTTATTTTTATTTTTAATTGTTTGCCCTAATCGCTCGTCTAACAAACAAAGCCAAGCACACCACAGATAAACTACAACTACACGCTAGACGTTACAAGGCGCAAACTCCCATGGACACCCTCTAGTCACGGTATATTTTTTCGCTCAACAAACTATACCCTCCACCTCTCTTTAATCCATAAGCAAGCACATTGATGGCGTCGCTAGTGTGTGACCAAACAAATGTTAATTCTCATATCAAACATGAACCGAGTTTGTGTGCTCTTTTTTTTCTTTCCTCTCCATCTCCAGCACATTTGATGGAACCAAAAAATGATTGAGAAAAATCTAGAGGCCAAACTGTGTCGGACATTGGTGCAGAAGGTTGCACGCTGCCGCCACGACAATAAGCGCCGAGTGAGCCGAGCGGAGCAGTAAAACGTGGCGGGGAGGCGTGGCCTGAGTCGGGTTGATTGACGTGCAAGGGGCGGTCGCGGTCGCCCGTTTCCATAGGAGCGCGGGCGGCATGGGCGGGGCGGCGTGGCGAGGCAGTGCATTTGCAGCTGTAGGTCGCAGAGCTTGGCAGAGCTCGAGTCGTATGTTCCGAGCGGGGTAGTAATTTGGGGCGTGCGGCTTCGTGTTGGTGGCTGTCCCGAGTGTTAGGTTGTTGGCCAAGTGTGTAGCTGGCCTTTGTTTTTGTGCCGTTTTGCCATCATCAGAACATCAGAACACCTGAAACACCTGAAACATCTGAAACATCTGAAACATCTGAAACATCTGAAACGAGAGAACACGCGACAACATAAGACAATGTTGTCCCACAAAGGTTACTCGACGGATAATGTGAGCAGTTCGATGAGCACGATGAACACGATGAACCCGATGACCAGTTCGTATTCGATAAACGGAATGGGTGGAATGGGACAGATGGGTATGAGTTATTCCACTCAAGGACTCGGTTCCAACATGCTTTCGGCGGGCGGCTCCATGACTTCGATGGGCGGCATGAACGGCGCGTGCATGGGCTCGCCCGTCGGACCGATGGCGTCGCTGAGCAGCATGCAGTCGTACGCGTCGGCGCCCACGATGACCAACATGTCCAGCGTGCCCCCCGCGTGCATGGGCAGCATGAGCCCGAACGGCATGGGCGCCGCCATGAACGGAGCCATGACACCGGTCTCGATGAACCGCGACTTGGCGTCTCCCGGAGCGAACGCGGCGGCGGCGAACGCGGCCCTGCAGCGTGTTCGAGCCGACAAGACGTACAGGCGAAACTATACCCACGCCAAACCGCCGTATTCCTATATATCGCTGATAACGATGGCCATCCAGAACTCGCCTCAAAAGATGCTCACGCTGAGCGAAATATACCAGTTCATCATGGACCTCTTCCCTTTTTATCGACAAAACCAGCAGCGATGGCAGAATTCCATCCGACACAGTCTCTCGTTCAATGACTGCTTCGTCAAAGTGCCCCGCACCCCCGACAAACCGGGAAAGGGCTCGTTTTGGACACTGCATCCCGATTCGGGCAACATGTTCGAAAACGGCTGCTACCTGCGTCGACAAAAACGATTCAAATGCGACAAGAAGGAGGCGGTTCGGCAACAGCACAAAGTTTCCACTCACCACAAAGAGGGCAAAGAACCACTAACACCCAGCTCCTCGTCCACGCCGACGACGGGCGGTCTGGATCTCAAGGATCACCCGTGCCTCATGGACCCACACAAAGGCAGTAGCGGGGGCGGACTTCTCGACACCTGCTGCTCCACCGTCCTCGGTCATCACCCTCATCACCAGGACCAGCATGCGGCGGCGGCGGCGGCGGCGGCCCACGCGCTCGGCATGATCCCCCCGCACCAGCGGGCGTTAGCTGCTTCGCCAGGCGTCCCACCAGGCCTGATGACCACGGCAGGTCAGTGTAAACCAGATCCTCATTTCAACCCGACCAACCACCCGTTCTCCATTAACAACATCATCTCATCGGAGAACAAAGCCGACATCAAGTTGTACGACTTGAGCCCGTACACGGCCTACAGTCCGCTCTCTCCTGGCGGCGGGGGCGGGATGGGCTGCAGCACCAGCATGGCCTCGTGCGGCGGGCCCGGCGTCTCGTGCATCACGGACAATTCCTATTACCAGTCGTCCATGTACCATGCCACAGCTACCACTGCACTTTAACATTTTTCAAACTTTTTACTTTTTTATTTTTACTTTACTTTTTACTTTTTAGTTTATCATTTATTTTTAAAAAAAAAATAATACTTTTTACATTTTTTAGTATTAACATTATGATTTATCATTCACTATCGAGAACAGTGTGGAAGTGATGATTTAATTTAAAAAGAAAAAAAATATTATTATTCCATTTATCATTTAGTCCAGGAGAAGACAATTTAATGACACTTTTATTGAAAAAAATAACCTAACGTGATGAAAGTGTGATGGGTGGTTGGCACTGGGTTTTGAAAACAAATTGTTATTTTTTTATTCTTGCTATATTATCGAATGATCTCCTTATTGTATAATCCCGGTGTGCCATTCTATACATACCTTATTCATTATAACGATGGAAAAGTAGCGTTTTTCATCTCTCTCTATCTCTTATAAATATAAAAAAAAGAATATATATATATACATACATATATATTAATTAATTAATTAATTAATTCTGTTGTATTATAAATACTGCATTTGTTTCTTTTCATTTTATTTTTATTTTTGCCCTTAAAAACAAAAAAGTTTCAATACACAGTTTCTTTATTTACAAAACGAAGTGCACATTTATTCATTTATTCATTCATTTATTCATTAATTCATTTATTTATTTATTTATTTATTTTCAATTTATTTCAACACCACACGCATGGCGAGCAGATTTTAAAATCTATTAATTGATTGATAAAAGTGAATGGAAATTTTTAATTGAGGAATTATGTCTTTAATCACATCCCTGCAGGGTGTCGTCCATGTTTGTCTTGAGATTATGACCTCCAGTCCCCACAACCCCTCCTTAAAGGATTATCACTGCACCAAATCCGTTCTTTTCTCTTATTATGAAATAGACTCCACACACCTTAGTACAACTCTATGAAAACAAATTTTTCTATTTCTGACACTTGCCTAGCAACTTCCTAGACCTTGAAGGCTTGTTCGCACTGTAGTGATAACAACAGCAAACTTCTTCATGACTCCATTTTGTGTCCTCGAATGCCATGTGGTTATATTCCACGAACAAACACAATAGAAACAACAAATTTAATCAATTTATCATTAAAAATTCATCTTATTCTAATTTTTTTTGCATAAAAAATTACACAAAATATGATAAACCTAAATAAGGAAAGAAAAGCACTTTTATTTATTTATTTATTTATTTATTTTTTACTTCTCAGTGACCTTCATGGCTGACTAAAAGTCAACCCAACTAATATTATTCCTCTTACAAACATCCTCACACGTTCGCAGTTTATTGTGCAAATGTCAAGTTTTAGTTTGAAACGGTTTGACGGACGCATGATTGGAAACATCTTCATAATCATTAATCACAATAGATACAACAAATCACGATTTTTCTCACACTACTAAAAATGAATGAAAAACGGTTCGGCAAAAGCACATCGTGTTGGCTCGCGTGCATGTCTTCACCACCTGGTTTTGACTTGAATCGCGCTTTCCTCTCTTTCTCTTTCTCCCCACACACTAAATCTAAATCTCTTTCTCCACGCTGGACAAGAGATAAGTATAATGACCAAGACGCCAGCTAGGCTCAACCACCCCTAGTTTTTGCCGCCATGACCTCTGACCTCAGTCACCACCCCCGCAACGGAAACGGTGATTAGAAACGACCCTACAATCTACACAACAGATTGCTTCATTGCCATTGATCGATTTACACAACAACATTTAGAAAAGACAAAGTTCCCTCGAATAATAGTATAATAAAAATACCGAGTTTGGCCATCAATTACGATTTCCTAGCTTGCTTTTTCTTGCTTTTCACTTTTCTTGTGTGTGAATTGGGTTTAGCGACCAGTGTGTGGTCCCGTTCTGACCTAGCTTTTTTTTCTGCCTTTCAGGAAGCCTGTCTGAGCGCGAGCGACTTACTTCACGTGCCGGTATGTTAATCCTTTGATTCCAATTTCTGATTTATGTCGCACATTTTTTTTTCTCTCTAAAATTCACCTTTCAAATCCGAAAATGTGTGTGTGCTTTTTACGCGTGCGAAAAACTGTTTGCATCTTAAATTAAAATCTGAGTGAAACGTTCGGTTTTCAGGGTGGAAAAATGGAAATTTTTCTATTAAAAGTTTTTTTATTGTGGAAATAGAGATAAAAATATATGATTATACATACATATCTTAAGCATAATTATTTTTATAAAAGATAAACAATTTTGGGAATTATTTGATTATAGAATTTATTCAAATATTTTTGTATTTTTAAAAGAAAAATGTAGAAAAATATGTATATACGTGAGCCCAATATTGACACATTTAATACAAGATGAAAATAATGAATTGAATCTCAGTTTCCAATTCCTTCAGCTCAGATTGTCTTCGATTAGAGGCCCCTAAAGCAGAAAGTCAATGAAAGGTGCATTAACCCTTTCCCTTCATCGGTGATAAATTATAGCCGGTTGAACCTGTAATCTGTTATTACTTATCAATATTTAGAAATAGCACTTTGCACCTTACACCACACATTCAACATTTTTTTAATTAAAACAACAAAAAAAATAAAGAAAGTCTAAAAATCTAAAAATCTAAAAATCTCTTACGTTTTGTGTGAAATTAAAAGTTCAAGAGAAATGATGAATCAAAATTTAATTCCACCTTGTAGGTGAAATTAAAATTAAAATGGGTGGATATACAGATTTCTCGCCTTATTTTTCAGAAAACAATTTTTTATTTATTTACAAAAAAATTTATAAAAAAAAAATTTATTTTTTATATTTTTCAAGGGAATAAGTGAAAAAAAATAATAAAACAACACAAAAAGAGCGCGCCCAATCGAATTTTCAATTCAAACCCTCGCCTCTTCAACTTTTATCATTTTTTTTCCAGTGTGAAAATTGATTACAAGATAACTACAGCACTGCCTTTTTATTTTTATTTTTTCAGTTCAATAGTAGTTGTGCCATTTAAAAACCTTAAAAAAATGTCTTATCGAATACACACTGCATAAAAATCAAATTATTTAAAAAAGAAATGGGTGAAATAAAATTTCTAGACCAGATATAACTGACAAAGAGAGATGAGATCAATTGAATCAGTCTCCATAAAGTAAAATGTATTTTGTGTTCCATTGAGCAACAACTAACTTTGTCTGGGCAGGGTGAGTCAACAGCTGTAAAATTAAGGGAACAAGGCTAGAGACAGGCCAATGTCAACAACAAGCAAAGCACCACCAAACTGCATCTATACTAAGAGATATGGCCATTTCCTCAGCAAAGGCTGTAAATTACTAGCCAACAGGCTGCTTGCAATCAACACCTGTCAAAAGGACAACTACTATTTCATTGTCCTTTCTCTTTCTTTTCGTTTAGACCGTGTAAACATAAACATGTGGCGACACAAAATAGTCAAATATTTTCCGTTTTTAACAGACAGGCAGACAGCAAAGGGGAAGGGCTTAGATTTATCTAGACTTTCCTTTATCGCGTTTTCCCCTTCCCTTAATTTCGCAGCTTCTAATTAGCGCAGGATAAATGGCGCCAAACTAAAGCGAGACTCGCGACGGACGATCATCCGTGATGACATGTCCTACCCTAAAGGCAAATAGGATTTAACCTCGTTAAAACGAAGCCTCAAAGAATTTTAAAAAATAAAAATAATTAGTTTTTTTCTTCTTTTTTTTTTTGAAGCACAAAGTTCAATAAAAGGAAGATCAATGTTATTTTAGTCAAATTCCTATACAGTTAGCTCTATTAAACCTAATGCCGTCTATTAATATAAGAAAAAAGGGTAAATAATTGCTGCTTCACCTTAAGCTATATGCCTTTTTTCTTATACTTAACTCAGACTTAATTTCACCGATTCATCAGTTAATGTATTATTTATCCTTAGAAATTAGACTGGAATGGGGTTTCATATCGAATGGAGAAAAATGGGTTAAATTTCACACATGTAAATAATTTCTGCTTCACCGTAAGCTATATGCCTTTTTTCTTATTTAACTCAGACTTAATTTCACCGATTCATCACTTAATGTATTATTTATCCTTAGAAATTAGCCTAGAATGGGGTTTCATATCGAATGGAGAAAAATGGGAAAATTTCACGCATGTGATAGTATATAGGCCAAGCAGAAAAATGATAGTTTTGCTGAACGAGGCACACAGGTGGACTGTCTTTTATTTTATAATGCTTAAACTGCATGACTAAACCGGCTGTGGATTCAGCTGCAGTTCATCACAATTTTGCGCATCTATATTTGTTTGTTCATTTCAACACGTTCTCAATACTTACACAGAATATATTTATAACAAAATATCATATTCTAGTTTTTACCCTTAAATCCCTTAGATTCAATAGTCCCGCTGTAGTCGATTTAGCCGTTCTACATGGACTAACACGGGACTTTTGGAATGCGCACAATGTATGTGAGTGTGTGTGTGGATGGATGGATGGATGGACTGTGGACTCACGGAGTTCCAAGTCAATATTTCACTTCTTGTCAAATATGGCAAGGATAAACATTTTCACAACTACTTAAAATTCGTTTCAATAAATATGAAAGCGCTGCAAACGTGGCGTAGCACTAACCACATCACAAACAAGGTGAGAACTCGATTACTCTTTCAGTTTTTCAATCGCAAAACCTTATTAACGCAATAAATTTGCAAAGCATTACCCTCGACTGAAAATGGAAGAAATTGCCTACCCTTAAAAAATATCAAACTAAACAATATCGATCTCCATCACACTTTAATTCCATAATACAATATTCAAACAGTTATCATGCTTTTGAATTTCCTCCAATTCTGTCCCTTAAATTATTCTCAAACAAGAATACCGAATTAGAGAAGCCAGTTTCACTTCTCAGCTTTTTCCTTCTCCTTGCCGACATGCAAGCAGCCAACTGCGTGGGCGTGATGGGAGTCGTCAAGGAGTCTTGTTATTGGTTGCTATACTGAGTGCCCCGCCCAATCGGCTATTGAGTCCATGTTTGCGTCTCCCTCTTTTTCTAAATTCGAAATATGCCAGGCTTTATTACACACCAGAAAAGAGGGGAAAATGTTATTCGATTTCAGACTGCTGGGTGTTTTTTTTTCCTCCTTCTCCTCTTTTTTGCTCTTTCTATATATATTTTTTCATTCTATATATTCTGTTTACAAAACTGGAGATAAACACGAAATGGTGTAAGAAATCCATCGTGTTATGAAAAACATGCTTTTTTTGCAAGTTGCAGAGAAAAATAGATTTAGGCGTATTGATTAGCCCTTATTTATAACTCGGGCGATTTTCTTTTCCTCACATTTTGCTCGCAATTTTCTTTGTAGATCGGATTTAGGATAGCTATTGATCTCTAAACCAGATCACATTAATTTTTCTTTGCTCGAGGGCTGCGTTTTAGAATCGGCTTTAGAGAAACAGAATTACTTTGTTTCTCTACAAACCCGGAAATCGCGTCATACAAACACTCCGGGCTTCACTGCTCAGCACACGAATAATCATCTATCCCACTAGAAAAAATAGGTGTACACATTTAAATCTAATAAACTCAATTGCCAACAGTACACAAATAATTGCAACAACCCACGTCTGATATTTCAATAAATAAATTAATTAATTAGAAAAAAAAATTGTATATATATGGGGAAAATATTATTCACTGTTTCTACACGAGTGCATCCATAGGCTAAAAATAAAAAAATAAAAAAAGGGAAGATAAAAATGCAATGCTAGTTGATTGAGTCAACATGAAGTCTAATTAGGAGGGCGCCATAGGTCCCGTGTTTGCTAAGCTGCTTTCCCCATCCCTCCATACTTAATAAATACATGGCTGCCAAGCATGGTGTTGCATTAATAACCATTTATTTTTTGACAAACACTTGAGTTTTTATACAATTACAGGGAGAGAAAAATAGAATTAAATAAATAAAAGCTGAAATGAATCCAAAAAATCTCGAATTTGTCGAGTAAATTTCACGTCGACTGAGTAAAGTTTGGGGAGAGGCCTTTTATTGTATGATCAATATCTGAAGATCTCGAGTAAATATTCGCCCGGTCGGTAGCTGCTACTAATGCAGCTTTTATTTTTCCAAGCCGTTCTCGGCAAAAGTCAACAGCAGCCATCGCCTGCGTGTGCGTGTGTGCCGTAGTCAAATAAAATGCGCACGGCCCCGATTTCAGTGGCCACGCCGCAGCCATCGTCGTAAGACGGACCGTGCCACACGGCATCTTTTAGTTCACCGACAGGCTTATTGCCGTGTGTATTCACGAGCGTGTACGACGTTTCCACGTTGATGGAGCCATACGTAGCAGAAGAGAGGTAGGAATGATGTTTTGTTCCAATTTGTCGATACCTATACATTAACTCTCTCGGATGAATTCAGTTTTATGAATATCGCTTTGGTTTGATCAGTTTTATTGCGTATTCAAGCGCAAGTTAGATGAGGTATTTTATCCACCCTCAATCACAGATGGTATCTGAGTAGGTTTACTCCCATCAATTTTAACGGCATCCAATTGGAAAATCGCGGCGATTATCGCGGGAAACACCGGCTGCTGCTCGCAGACACCCACAAACCAACGAGAGTTACGATTTTGCTGGAGTTTATTGAAATTTAATTTTAATTTTAATTTAATCCAATAGATCTTTACTGCATTTACTGTATTATCCCAAATACCTAAATTCAGAACTTAGGATTTAGTGTTGTTATTTGTAAATATAATTTCCTTTTTATCTAATCTTGTGTTTATTTGTTCGTTAATGTCTAAAGATTGGAAGAAAAAATTCAAAATTATCAAGTAACGTTTTTAATCTTTGCGCTATCATTGCGCTTCCGTTCGGATTTGATCGCCATGTTGAAAAATGTAGTAAAACCGTCGTGTTTATAACTATGAAAATTCAAAGAGCGTTGATGATTGGATTAGAAGTAAAGGGGAGTAACGAGAATCCCGCGGGCAGCAGCCGCCCACGCGCCGCGGTCGACGAGGCGACAGAAGTGGTTGGGTGATGCACTGGCAGAGTTAGGGGTGCCTGCCTTGTAACCCAATTAGCACAGCGCCCATCTGCAAAGCAAATAAGGCCAGTCGTGGCACACTCTCTGGCTTATTGCAAAAAAGACGAGATCCAATTAAGAGAGAGAAAAGACCGTTCGTCTCAGGGGCATTACACGCTTTAAAATAATTTCAAGCTGAACCTTAAAGCGGGGGGTGTGTAGGTTAATCAGCTATTGTTCAAAATGAGCGAAAAAGGAACAAGGTTGAAAGTCAAATTCATATTATTTGTTTTCTTTCTTTCTTTCTGTTTTAGTTTTCGAAAAAAGAAATATTTAATTGCGTTTTTCTTCTTATTTCTTTCGCCCTCACAAGTTGGAGCAAACAACAACTACAATATAAAGAGAGTTGTGGATTAAGGGTTCAACTTTTCATTAAGGTGCAATCTTTAATTAGACACCGTTTGTTTACCTGGTGCAATTCGTCTCTTGCTTTCATTCGTTACCCCCTCATTACAAGCTGTGTTGACTCGGCGACACATTTATGGCCCTTTTTATTACCCTACATGGCGGGCTTGGTGGTGGCGCACCAGCCGGTTTGTCATGTCCCTAACCTCACGTGGGCGCCATTATTTTACGACACCTACACCACCACCACGTCCCAATATCGACCTCCTTTTATCCACCCACCCTTTCACCAACAAATTGTCACGTAATCGAACCAAACAGCCATTAAATGCTAATAACACTATGCATTTTAACTGCACTTTTGTCGTTAATGCCATTTGAAAACAACACGTTTTCTAAACTGTGGAAAACAATTTGCAGAGTTCACATGCTGGATTTGTTGCGTAGCCTGATCAAGTTTGTTATCATCCACATCCATCAGCAACATCCACGGATGAAACCTCGGTTTCGGGTGCTCACGTTCGAATTATGGCAGAGATATAAGCAAAGCTCACACACGCTTTCAAAGTCACGTCTAAAACTAGAGACACACTCGACCGAAAGGCGAACAAACAACATGGGCACCCACTGATAGTGAACCCTCAACTACTCACTCACATAAAATAGAGTGCCAAGCTTAATGTGTACGCTACTCCATCATCCTTGTCGTCGTCTTGCAAGTGTAATAATCCATTAAGCATAGAATGAATCATGTTGCGCGCCATTTACATAAAAAAACAAAACTAAAACGGGGATAAAGTTTGACATTATTTGGGGACAATGTCAATATTTTGAGATTACGCTTAATTTCTCACACATTGGAAACACCCTGCCTTCAAAACACATACGCTCGGCACTCAAATGTGCAGGTGGTCCGAGAGGGCGTGTGTTGTTTGAGGCGCTGGCTCAAAGAAAAACCGCCCCAACTGTTTTAGAGATGTAAAAACAACGGCTGGGTCACGAGTCGAGTTATGGGCTCACCTGCAAGTGAGGAACAAACGCGAGGCAATCTGTGCAGCGGAATTGAGAGAATCAATAGAAAGCAGAGCTGAGCGAGAGACAGAGAGAGAGAGAGAGAGAGAGAGAGGGAACCGACTGCGTGGCCATAGATTTTGTGACGTTAGAAACTGGATTTGTGCACAATCATGACAACGCAGCCGATTTTAAGCGTATCGCTTACAGTGAATGTTAGTTGCAATGGCCAAATATTGTTTTCAGATTTGAGTAACTGATTCATTTTGCCATAAGAGTCCTTCATTCTCAAAATGGCGGAGGCGGAGGATGAGAGGGAGAGGAGGAATGAAAGCTCTTTGCAACCTCTCACTCTCTCGCCCTGGAGCATGCACGTGTCAATATCCTGTGAGCGCATCCAAAACTGCAATTTCCGGCCGATACACTTTAATATCAGGGGCTTGAAAGACGCACGCGCTCTGCCACCAGTTATTCCCTCCTCCTCCTCCTACCCCACCCCACCCCTTCAATTCACTCCACCTTCCTGCTGTCATCACACAGATGAAAGCAGAGCAGATGGCGATGCAGAGTGGTCACATGATCAAAAGCTATACACTTTACCCATTCGGTTTGTTTAAGCGCCTTTTAGCTTGAATTTTGTCGATACAATTATTTTCAAAATATGCAATTAGGCTTAATTATAATAATTTTTTGATGTTTTATTTTTTTTTATTATTTAAAAAAAAAATTAAATTGATGCGTTTAGTTTAGCGAATTCAGTTACAATTAATTTTTGACAGTGTCCATTAAATTCTTCTCGAGTTATACTTTTGCTTGAAGATAGTGGAAGAATCCTGGATAGTATAATGGGGAAAAGGGGGGAAAGGGATTTGATTGTATGTAGGAAGGCGGTGTGTGTATAGGAGGTTGTAGGAGAGCAGAGATTGGTTGGCGATAGATGAAGCGCGTTTCTTCAGGGGCTGCGTGCAAGAATAGCGTCGTGCGTGGGCGGAGTCCAATCACAGAGCGAGGAAATTTTGTTTGAGAGCATAGAAAGAAAAGGAGACAGCGTTTTTTTTTTCTTTTTTCCACTTTTCTTTTTTTCCCTCTTACGGATCCCTCCACTTTCATTCAATCTCATGGGGAAAAAGACAACTTGCAAAAATGAAGTTGGACCTAGAACTATAAGGTTCCCTTAATTCTCTGGAGAAAAGTGTGTTCGATTAACAACTGAAAAAAAAGTTAAAATAAAAAAATTAAGTAAATATTAAAAAAAAATAAAAAAAAAATAAAAAGCAAATAAATAAAAATAAAAGTTTGCATGAAAATAAACAAGCATGAGGGGAAAAAACGATGAGAATTCGAAAATAAAATCATAAAGCATAAACTAATTAATATGCAAGCGAAGCGTTTGTATCAGAATCCCGAGTGGGCCCCACGGGTGCCCCAGCTGGCGTCCGTGCTTGGACCTCATTAGCACCAACATGGAAACAGGGTAGCAATTAGGTGACCGCGTGCCGCTGCATGTTTGTTTAGAACAACTCGTTAGTCGGCGCCATGAAATATTCAAAGATTCATTTTTACCTCATGGACGCACATAAGCGTACAAATGCAATTCCCCACACAAATCCTTTCAACTTTTGTTTCTAACAAACCTATTTTTTCCCGCCATTGCTGCTTTATAATTGATTCAAATGTTGGGCTCTTTTCACACTGCTACGCACTTATAGATTTAATACCCTCGCCAAATAGATTCATTCAACCACCATCTTGGAATCGATCAATGTAGCCGAAGGCTGCTGATACGTTCCCGGGTTCACCAACCCATACACTGCTCTCTTTCAGTATTTATGAGAAATTCATAATTACGAGTACTTGATTCATTATTACACAATCAGAAGCAAATTATGCAATCTCCACAAAAAATACGAACGGAAGCGTGTATTGGATATTAAAAATTAAAATTCTTTCAATTATTCACAATGTTTTAAAATTAAAATTTGGGCTTTAAATTTAAAATATAAAAATTCAAGCAATAATAATTGTATTTCGTTATATCGAGGTTCATTCTGAGTTTGCCCTAATTGGCCCATCATATGAGGCGTCACAAGCGAGGATTAGCAGGCCGATTGCACTGATCCGGAGGCTTTAGCAAGGGACGATATGTTTCCCACTATACCACCCTGTCAGTGTAGTAGACGAGGGGGAAAATGAACAACATGTGTTACATTTTCCACCTAGTTTGTACGTTTATACACCGCCACTCTTCGATGCCGCTCAAACCCCAAACCCTCAAACACTAACCCGAAAAAAAGTAATTTCCTATAAACCTCTTTTTATCCCATCTGATCTATTTTTATCAGAAAATCAACAACGGAGTGTTAATATTTGTGTTTTAGGCCAATATTTTTAGTACACCTATACAAACGTCGTAAACCTAAAAAAAAATACACGTTATTTATTTATTTTTCTGCTTTTGTTTTGTTTTACTGTTAACCTTAAAAATATATTTTTTTTTTTAAAAAAAAAGGAAAGGAAAATAAAGCATCAACTGACCAAGATCGAAGGTTTATATTTGGTTAAGAGTTTGAATCAATAAATCCCCCTGCACGCCCACACCCCTAGGTCTTTGGTGCAACGCCGCCAGCGGGTGCACGTGTCTAATGAAGGCCCAAAATTCGCTAGCCAGATGGCCGTGTTGACAGTGTCGCGCGCCGAGCAAGGATTGCGAACAAAAGCACGCGGCACATACATCGACGCTTAATTTCGCGAGGCCTCGTGGGAAAACGAGAAAAGCCCCCACATTAAAAACCACTGTCCCGTGTGCTGAGCTAAATGCCCGCCTCAAAGGTGGCTGCTCTGCATTAACCGAGAAAGCAAATTTAAAAAAAAAAGAAATTATTTACAAACTTTATCGTGTGTTTAAGGAGATTTCACGTTATAAATGAGGTTTATAGGCGAATATTTTTTTTGTTCAGATTTAGATTATCTGGCTAGGTAAACAATTGCGTGTAAACAGTTTTATTACATTAAAATAATAATGAAATCTAAAGTAAATAGTTTTCCGTGGTAATTGAATGTGCCTTTTCATTTGAAAGCATGTTTGCGTTGCGTGTAGTTAGTTAAGTCAATGATTAATCAAATAATAAGCATTACTTTAGTAAACACCCCGCTATAAATGTGGTTAATATAAGAAGAAGAAAAAACATAAAAATGCTTCTCAATTTCATCAAACACGTTAATATGTTTGCTCACTTAACCGTGAGGTTTGTGTTCAATAATTATTTACTGTAACCTAAATATGTATAAATAAGTGTTTGAATGACTGAAAAAATGAAATCATAAATGAAAGCGCAAGCAAAATACGAAGCAGAATCAACACTTTAAACATTTGTCGCAAACACTGGAGAAGATACCGAAATAAATGTCTCCAGCCAGCACCAAGTTGACTTAGCTTTTATTGGAAGGGACAAATCGTTGTCTGAAGGGATGAAATCTTGTCAAGAGACAATCCCCGTCTTTTCGCTTAATGTTTCTAAATATAATTGCTTTCTATACAAATGGGTTTGTCTCCAATACAAAATTCATAGCCTAACGTTGGAAAACTGCTGCATAATTCACCGGTCGCACACCAGGCAGTCATAGTCGCCCTAGCTCGGCAAAATTTCATCTTGCATGGTTTGGTACAAGCACTGCCTCTGCTCGGTTGCATCTTGTACATTTCCAACTCATGCAATTGTAAAGGGGAAGGAGGGGCAGTTTGGTAATTGGAAAGTCTCTTTCTAAGACGTGACACGTTCTTTGGAGGAGAAAAAAGAAGCCAAACGCGGGAGTTCCCTTCAAATATTGACAGAGAGAAAGGCCAAGTATCAACACACTCAATAAGCGTTTCGTGAACAAAATGTTTTTCTATTTTTTTTTAACTGTTTGATATACTCCCAATAAAGAAATGATACGTATACACACAGTAAACATTATAGAGCAAAAAATCTATATAAAGGGGGAAAAAATTAAGGTTCATTGATAAGTGTCACTACAATGGGGTTTAGCAATAGTTAATTGAAAATAGCTATGTCATACAACGGCTTAACCTCTTGGCTAACGCACTAGGAATTTAGGTTTAGTAAATAAATGTGTTACATACAAAACTCCTCACTGCAAATGCATTTTTTTTTGTATTTGCTGCATGAATTTAGCAATTGAGGAAATAAATTAAACGTAAAAAAAATATCTAGCACACAAGTTAGAAAAAGCAGCAAAATAACAGGAAAATTGGACAATTCTTATGCAATAGTTTTCTTTAGAATATCGGAAATATTTTCCATTCTTCTAAATTCTTCCTTTCTTGAAAACCCCATAATGTCCTTAGAGACAAGCAGAAGGAATTGCAGAGAAAACTTCAATTATATTCTGGCATAAAGAGCAAAACACAAGTTTTGCGTCCAAAAAGTAGAGAATTCAATTTACTCCGATCGATACCTTCCATGCCCATTTCGACCCACCACCTGGCTCCAACTTCTTCTTCATCCCTAACCTCGTACCTCCCACGCGTGCGCACGGATGACTCTTGATTCTCTACATGACGTCACTTGCGTCTACTCGACAGGAAAATAGGGGGAAGTGCCTCAGGAGGGAAAGAGAGAGAGAGAGAGAGCGAAGAGTAGAAGAGAGATGGAAAGAGACAGAGTGAGTGGAGAGAGGGTGCGTGCAAATGGGGAGGAGGAGAGGAGAGGAGAAGAGAAGAGAAGAGAAGAGAAGGGAAAGACACTGTATCCCGCCCTGAAGGGGGGGAGGAGCGAGATCAGTCCAAACATTCGACGCGGAAATCTCCTTCTGGCCGATTGATCACCAATGAAGCACACCAACTCCTCAGCTTCACGACCGGATTTCACAGCTACGTCACATCCGGATCAAACTAAAGCTTTGCAGACAATAGTGTCGAAAAGTTGCTGAGTTTTGCTTCAGTCCTTAATGCACATTATTGATGGCTCAAGGGGGAAGTGGTTGTGTATTGCAATATTTAATTATATTCAGTTTACTGGTCGCAAGAATCAACACTTGAAAGATGTGATTGGTTTTCATTGCATTTTGTGTCCAGAAGCAAAAGATGCAAAGTGGAAACAGTGGAGGTGGTGGTGGATGGGGGCAGGGTGTTTTACTAATTCTCATTTAATATTACCCACGTCGACAAACAACGTCGTTGCCCATGCAAAACCGGATATGAAGTTTGGTTGCCCGTGGGGCTCACGTGCCGTATTTTCTCTTCGACTCGCGTGAGCGGAAATCCTTGTTACATATTAACTAAGATTCTTGCAAGGATAGTGATGTTTACAATTGGTGTCGCCATTAAATTCCACTCTTCTATTCTTTTTTTTCTTGGTTAATTAGAATTCATCCTTATTTTTTCTTTAAAAATAGCAAAAAGTAAATTAAAACGTGTTAGAAACGAACTTTTAAAGTTTGCATCGATTGTTTACATGCATTTTTGTGTCTAAAAATGTGTTTTTGATGTATTTGCAAGCCGAGTTAAATTGATCAGCAATATTTATTCGAAATTTCGCCACAGTGTCATTTTATTGGTACTAGCAAGCACCTAAAGAATTACTTTTCTTTGAATAACAAATTATTTACACTGTGTTTAACTTGGCCAGATCCCAAATTGCGGTCTCTTCCGTATGAGTGCGTGGCTCGCCTTATGACGTCATGTAACAGCGCCGTCTTTTGTCGGAGCTTGGCGCCTATTGTCGTCGTCTTGTGTATTTAACCTTGTCCTCAAACCTTTGCGGCTTGAAAGCCAAGCCAAATATTTGAGGTGGGTCCAACGCCGAGTCCGACACGGCCCACGTTCAATCGGCCGCGTCCCCGAATCGCACATAGGCCACGCTTGTTATGTAAGCCACACACTCACCCATCACCTTCACATCAAAGAAGAAACATGGCCGCCTTCCCCCACTCACTACAAAGACGAACATGTTAGCTCAAAAATTCCCCCTAAAATTTGTTTACCCTCAGTCTTTTAAAGGACAATATCTATTCTTTAATCGACTTCTTCAAATTGGATTTAAGAATTTACTACTCACACGCCTTTTCCTCAACGATTCTCATGCTCAATAGTTCTAACACAACGTATGAGAAGAAGAATAACATGTTTCTTTTGTGTACAGAATTCGATGCATTCATTGTAAGATCGAATAGCCTAATTGCTGCATTCAATTAAAATGATTGATTGCTTCTGTATACTTAAGGAAAAAGAGGAAAGGTACTTATAAATGAATGCTTCTGGTTAAGGAAAATAAGAAATCACTTAAGAAATCACGTTTATTTCCACTTGGAATAAATAAATTGTTAGTTCGATCTGTTAACAAGTGTGAATTAGTCTCGCAAAGCTAAAAAGGGAAATGAACAACCGGGCAATTCATGAGCAATTTGTCAGATAAGCAATCTGAGCTAACATATTCATCCCCTGCATTTAACCTGCTTCACCCCTCAAACCCGCCCCAATCATACATCTCACATTCCACATACACAACACTCCTCGTAGAATTGAGAAGGGTAAATGGCAAGAGAAGGGTGGGCGGAGAGAAAGGCGGGATCGGCTTTACTAAATACTTCAATAGAATGCCATCCATCAGCAGCCACCTGATGGTCGAGAAAGGCGGAGAAGGGTCTCGCGCCCTCAACGACGGGGGCGTGCTGGTGGCGGACCCACGTTCAGAGCCGGCCTCATACATGGCGCCCACAAAGCGCCCTCTAACTGCCATTAATTAGGCCGATTCGGCGCATTGTGTCATGTCAAAGGCCAGTAGCAGCTAGGGGTTTGCCGGGGAGTTGGCGCCGACAGCTGGGGGTCTGTGGTTTTCAATGAGGGAGGAGACGCTCAATGCCCCGTGTCACAACACTGTGAACCGGGTGCCACACTTGACTGTGAAAAGTGAGCTTCAAATTACAAAGTTGAAAAAAAGTCGAAAAACAATTATTTTATTGCATCTTCGGATACAAACAAAACTCAACTTTCGTTCTTTTTTTCTTTCTTTCTTTTCCGTTCTTTCTTTTTCTCTTTTCCTGTCACTCCTCCAAGTCCTTTTCATTCCAATTCCTGGCAACAGAAAAAGCAAATAATTATTGAACTAACCAAACAATTGCATAAGTGCCACAAATAGGAAAAAATTTTCATTTCCAATTGCTGTTACCTAGCAAGAAATAATTCCTTTTTAAAAACGAGTTTATCTAGCAAACTAAAACGCAACGCATTTCTCAGGGTGCAGAGAGCAGCTGCGCAGTGGATCCCCGAACTGACACCCATTCATTGGCCCGGGAGGGAGAGGGAGAAACAGGGGCATAAAGGCCCTGGCGAAATCCCGAGTCGCCATTGTGGGAGAACTGAGGAACAGAGAGGGGTTCAGAGGCTATGCTTTAGATGGCAAGGGGGAGGCGAGATCAGACTGGGTGGGGTGGTGGTGCTGGTGGTGGTAGTATTAGCGCCTTCCCTTAGGACTTGGCTTCGGAACGTGAGCGGCAAGCTGGACGACCCTAGTTGAAAAACCTAATCCATTACTATAGGTTAAATCTTTGGCCAAACACGAGTTGAAATGAGACAGAATCGCGGTGACAATCCATAAAAACAAATAAACAAACACTCGAAAAATTTCGAGTCAATATTGGATTTGGTGTTGGTCCATTCAGCTTTCATTTCGCCGTTGCCAGCAAAATGTTTCTTGCTACCTTTTTTTCTCCAATTGAGTACAATGGGTTTACAAGGGGATGAAGGCAAGTCATGAGTTATGGAGTATCCCGCTGGCAGTTTCTTAGAATAAGTGATGACAATGTTATGCTTTGAATAATACAAAGGCCGAATTTATGAGCTCGTCTATTTCAAATCCCAATTTAATTTGGAACCTCCAAGTGCAATTTATGTGTGTTTCGTGTTATATATTTAATCTACTATTTTTTATTGTTTTAAATGTATTTCCAGGTCTATGGCGAGGTACTCCGACCCATCCAGCGACATTCCCTCCATGGTCAACTAGTTGGGATGAAGCTAATGCTAGTTACGCTGGATCAAGAGTAGGCCGTCATTATCTGTACAGTTACGATTTATATTAATAAATAATATTCCTGTATACAACATTATTATCAACAAAGTACATCATTAAAAAAAATAAAAAAAAATTCAATTCAATTCCGATTTTTATTATTCTGAATTTTCATCATATGCAAAAACATCAAAGCTTCATAACAGTACGCAGAATAAATAAGAAAAGAAAAGAAAAAGATTAATCAAGAGTAAACTCCAAAGCAGAACATGCCTTTTTTGGTATGCAATATTCTTAATCAATAAGAGATGAGTATTTCGATCGGACTCCCTTTGTTCGACTTATGTTTTCAAGTTATGTACTCTACACTTCACCCAAGGCAAGTCACATCTCATTGATGCAATTAAACGGGATAAAAACCCTATTGTGCAAAATTCATCAAACAAAATTGAAGCTAGCAATTGAATCCATAATTTAACAACCTCTTATTCGCATGTCGTGCAAGTGTCTATTCATTTACAAAATGTTTCTGTCATTACTTATTCACCGCTGCGAGTCAACTTTTATTCCATAACATGGACTATTCTCAGCAATCAAATGACCTTGTATATTTGTAAACATGTAAATTACTTCTCCGCACTTCTCTCAGCAAACGAACGAATTCAAACACGTTTTAGTTGTGACGGATTTCAATTAGCTCTGCGTTTCAAGTTCAACTAATTTACTAGCCAACATAATTACGTGCCCAGTCCCACTTGGACCCCATCGCACAGCCTTCACAAATCTATAATCCTTTCATATTCTCCAAGCCCTATGTCCCTTCTTTTCTTCGCCAACTTGATCTGCTTAGCGTTAAACGCAAGCAGCCGCAGAATTGTGAGCCGACTGGCCCAACATAAATGGCGAAACCCATTCAAGCAGTTTGCCCGAGTCGCCTCCCTCGTTCATTCAACACCCTACACAAAGAATTAGAGAGAGGGATATAAGCCCACAAGAAACTTCTGCCCATATAAGAAGGTAAATCTCTCTCCAAATGCCAACTCATCTTCCCATTTTATAACGGAGGGACACCGAGACTTCTTGGCCACTGTTGTAAACCCCCATCTTCAAATCATGTTGACAACTACTTGTCCGACACAAAAAACATTCACTTTCTTTCATTCTTTCTTTCTTTCTTCGCCGTTCCATTTTCTATTTCGACAACAATCGCGTATAATCTTCTCTCAAATTCGTTGGTGTTTCCACGAGGTCAGGAGGTAAAATCCCATCCATCTGGCTGAAAAAAAATAATCAGAAAAAATAGAAAGAAACCCGGGGCTGTTAGAATCGCGTCCTTTCAGTTGCCATGACAACTAACCTCGGTGCCCGGCTATTCATCATGTTGAAGAAACAGCGACGAGCCAAATAAGATTAATGACCAACCATTTCAGACAAGCGAGAGATTTCAGGGGCCTACATAACGCCATTTTTTTTTATTTTACCCTCAACCACGACTGAATTTTTTAAATTGGGTTTAAGCCTGCCGTATTTATCCAAAATCTTGATATTGCTGCAATTTTACGCAGTTATCTCATTTAATTAGAGGAAAATTGAATACAAATGAGTTAAATCCCCAAGTGTAATTTTCTAGAAATTAAAATCTAACTCTAAAGATAAATGTGCCAATTCTCCATTCCATTAGCAAACAAACATGATGGAAAAGAATAATAAAAATATTACAGCAACTCGATAACAAAACAATTCCCGCACAGTCATTTAACAAAATCCATATCTGCCAAAAAGAGACATTGAACGAATGGTGGTCATTTGAAATAAATTCCATTGCCTGTGTTTTGATATTTCCATTGATATTTTCATCTCATAAATCAAATCTGACAAATATAAAAACGTCCGAGTTTAAAGCGACTAAAATGTTAAGCTTAACCCGTTTGGCACTCTTTAAATTCACTCATTACTTTCCAAGTGGGTTGCCCACTTGACTTGATCTTAGCACGTGGTGTGGACCGTCAGCAACGGATTTGGACGACTCAATGATAGAGTCACCTGCACACACTTGACAATTCACTCGTACCATTTGCAGACAGAGAGGGTTTTATATGATGAAGTCAAAGGTCCACACCTGTGAACTGTTGACAATGATTTAAGACAACAAAGACGTACACCACACACACATATATACACATATCTAAATAGATTTGATTTTATACTTGAAAAATTAGGAGTAATCAAAATTGATAAACAAATCAACAACTTCCGTGCTCACATATCTAATCACAAACTGATCCCCAATTAAACAAATTCCTCATTGATTGGGTAATTGAAGGTATTAAATTTGTAAACAATTAAATTAAATTTGCCTCAAACAAAGCAAATCCAAACAACAAACCGTGAGCTTACAGAAATTCTTAACGACGGGTTAACCGAAAGAAATAAAATGAAAATTTATTACCAAAACTTACGACACAAAATAACCCACTTAAAACATCCACGCCTAGGAAAAATACGGCAATAAAAAACTCATCTCGACGCATGCGTTGTAAAAATTCAATTTTCCTCCACACACCCATCTTTTGTTATTTCGTTTTACGATCCAAAATTCCAACAAGCAGCCAAAAAAAAAAAAACTTATAATCATCCCATGTCGCAATGGGTGCAAAAGGGTTCAAGGAAACAGCGCTTGTGCGGGTGTATGTCTCCCGATAAAAGCCGCTGACGTCTCCACCCCTCCCAACCCATGATGGATGAGCAGGACAACCTCTCCGTGTCCTGTTTCCTAGCAACCCGATTTGCCAAGACGGTCGCTTAGCAACAGCCCGTGCTGCATACTCGACCGGCGCATGCGTTCTAAGAGGGGACATTAATCATCTTACTGTCAACTAACAAACTCCGCCCACACACCCATGTCTTTTCAGAGGCATGTGGCAAGCCATGTATGCACGCATCGTGTTCATTGGCTCAAAAATAGCTCTTTCTCATTGGTTTAAGCGCCATGAAAAAACGTCTCAAGCACCGCCTCTGCCTTAACCCTTAAGGTCGCCTATCGAGAAAAAATGAAACTAACAACCTTTTTTAATGATGCTAATTTTTTTTCCGGAAATTTTTCAAAAATTAAATAAGAAAAACACACTTCTATCGATTAAAATTCAAAACTAAAAATATTGAAATTTCGAGAATTTTCGCTCCTTCTGTGACAAACATAGAAAAACAACCAAGAAACACAGACAAAAACAATTAATTTTGCACGTTTATTAACATTAACAATGTAAATACATGTATTGTTACAACAGTAAGTACATTAAACCTATAGAGCGCAAACAGAGCGAATATTAAAATTAAGCTGCTTTTTTATTTTTTTAAGTTTCAGTCAATACAAAAAGAAAACATAAAATATTTCAGTTACACAAAATTAAATCCTACTCGACAAGAGATAAGAAAGACAAACAGTCAAACAACAACATAAAAAAAAGCCAGAAAATAAACAGACGTATTGAATGACTACAAACATCACTTGCAACTGATTTCCATAACACGGAAGAGGAATTAATTGAAATAAGTTACCTGCAGTCAATAATGTGATTGCTTAACTCCGTGTTTAGAATGAAAATAAAATAATAAAAATAAAATTTTAAAAATGCAAAATTTTAAAATTAAAACGAGAGATGTTTAGAAACAGCAACGTCAAGTAAACTTTGAGCAAACTCTCCTTAAATTATTAATTTATAATTATTAATTAAGGTAATCACTCAATTTAATATTCACAAACACACCACCGCGTATAAAAAATGCAAACAAACTTGCTTTTAACTCTAATTACTCCAAAAGTTTATTATTTAGTATGTAACAATCTTTTTTAATGCGTAAGTACTCATGCGCACAAAAATTCCCGTTTTTTCCTTTCAAAAACATAACAAAAAACAATAAAAAACAATTCCAAACATAAAATCATAAATTTTAAATGCAAATTTGTTCAGAAAAATAAAAATAAAAAAGCGCTTCTAAACTTTTAAAACTTCTTAAACAACAAAAAGCAAATAAACAAACAACAATCCTAAATAGCCATTTAAATATATACACATATATCATATCCCGTATATAAATGTATAAATAAGGCACTTCGAATCTAAATACTGCAGTGAGTGTTTAAAATTAATACAAACTGATAAAAGCGTCAGTCAGATTAGTTTTAAAGGTCATCGGTAACTGATTCCGATTTCTGAGGAGCCAAACCATTGACTTTTCTTCTTAACACTTCCACTAATCTCTCTAATCTGTTATGAAACGACTGTGATTAATAAGATTATTTCTTCAAACTCATCATCAATCATCTAACAGAAATCATCAATCAAGTCAAAACGGCGCACAATTTAGTTACAAAAATTCACTAATATGAGGCCTTATTTGATTAATTGCAAATTTCTAAATAAAATGATCAAGATTCTCAAATTTGTATTTAAATCCAAATTATCGATCAAGCCATAACTTTTCTGTGCTGCTGAAAATTTTCATTCACCATTGCCATCTTGCTTTGCTTGTGCAAATGAAGCAGAGCGATGACAGGTGGATATAATCTGAGCCCGAGGTGGTAAATAAATAAATAAAGGGAAAGAGATGCAAAGAGAAATGTGCATTATTGCCACCTTAATGAAATGGTTGACCACGTTAAGCCCAGAAAAGAATGGGGACCGAAAGATGAAAAGAAGAGCATAACAGGATTATGCGAGCGGCCCGAGTGATCCCACGAGACCGAGGTAATCTGATTGTTTTTGTGTATTCGTCCCATGAGGTGGTGGACACATGCAGATGGATAGCTGTGTACATCCATATGAAATGTAGAATTTGCAAGTCCACAAGAATTTGTATGGGTGAAGACAAAGAGAGAAAAAAAGTTTTAGTGTTTGTTTCACTTCCCTGCAATGCACGCAGCATAGAAAATAAAGCAAAGTACACATAAAAGCACCAAAAAAGAAATTTATAGATATAAAATATTAAAATAAAAAGTTACCTCTGGCATGTAGCTTGAGCTTCCTCTTTAGCTTGCATCTCCTCACTTAGTCGTTGTTGCGCATGACGCAAGTGCACCTCAGGATCCAACTTGCTATCATCAGAGTGCGAATTGAAAGATTTCTGCAAGCTGCAAACAAAACATTCTTTTTCAAAATTTATGTTTTCATGCAATAACTTTTATGTTCAGATTTAGAAAGATAAATATTAATCCATTCTGTAAATATTTTTTCCTGAACTGTCCCTTACATGAATCCCCGTTTTTGTATCTTGTATATTTATTTTTTATTAGTGCTTTTAATTTTTAATGAAAATTCTACTACATATCTTTTTTGTTTGTCTTTACTTTGATGTCTCGTTTTCTCATTTTCCCCAAGGTATAGTGCGATTTCCACTCGTTACTTTAATTGATTTACTTGGCTAAAGAATTGAGGAAAAATACAAACGAGCGAGCAATTCGACAACAAGATTAAAATCCAATTCAAAGGTATCTCGATGTCAACGTATATTTGACATTCAAATATTATCAGAAAAATATACGCACTTGACACTTATCAAATCGTTCGACCGTAAACTACAAACACACGCAGATAAACAAAAAATATTTACATACCAAACTTGTAAACTACTTTAAAAAGTCACTCGAAAGCAAATTCACATTTATTATTAAATATTTAAGGCTCTTATTGCTTTTAAATCAACGTTAATTCCTCCTTCCCTCGGCAATTTTTCATTATTTACGATAAATTAAAAATTAATTCCATCCCATTTAAGGTTTATAAAAACAAAACAAAAAAAAACAATTGTAGACAAAACACAATTTGGAAAAGAAAAAAATAAATGTCGAACTTCCCTAACTCATCGTATAATAGAATACAACTAACACAGGTGGTGAGGGCAGCAGGTGAGAGAGGAAAAGAAATGTTTGATCAACTACACAATTTCCCACATCTGAGACAAAAGGAAAAGTTGAGATGAGGTGGGGTTGTAAACCTGAGGAAAAAGGGGACTTGGAGGTTCGTTTTTCACACAGCCCCTCCACCCTCTCGATTGTTTCCTGGGTAACCCAAGAAGATCCCGCCCTTTACTTTGAAGTTGGCAAAAAGCAATGTTTACTCTGTGAGCGCCAAAGGATAATCATCCAACACCCACCCATTCGCCTTTCTCATTGCTATGACAACAGTCGCCAACACGAACATACGCAGCTAAAGAAAAGGAGCAAAAGTTCATCACATTTCTACGCTTTCTGACAAATTAAATTATTGCATCCATTTCAAACCAATGAATTCCTTTTTGGCTCATTGATTAACAAACTCTTTGAAAAATCCAAAATGCGTCTTATATTGTGCTATTTTACGGGAGAAATCAAAGACTGAATATTTTTAATTTAATTTAATTTGTTTGGTTTTTTCCCTGATCTAAAGCAGATAGGAAATTGACGTTTTTTAACATCAGAAATTGTAAATAGAATTTTTGACAATCTAATCTACAATAATCCAAGCACGCCAGCGATTGGTTTTCGTTATTATCTGACGTGAACGCCCGAGTTTAGCTCTCCATCTTGGATTCCCCGTAAAATTGGTCGTAAATTATCATTGTATGCATTGTGAGTCATTCTATAACGCAATCAATAAATTATTTTAAACTAAACTGATACGGTATCCTTCTCACGTAAAAGCAAAACACGTAAAAGCAACAAAAACAACACTTTTAACTTTGACTGCATATATTGACTTGTAGCTAGAAATAGAATTCAGATAAACCATAATGGCATGTTTTTTCTTCTTTTTTAAATAAAGAAAATACTGCCTGGCAAATGTAAAAAGCAAATTACTTTTCTGGATTTGTTATACAAACACTCGTTTGGCCTAATTCCCCCTGGCCCAAATATGCATTAATTAAAAAAAATCAAAATTTATTCAAAATCAACACCTTGTTTCCTTTAAATACCTGCTGATAGTCCTCGCACTTGCCACACTGTCGTCACGAGTCCTCACACTTGCCACACCGTCGTCACGAGTCCTCGTACTTGTCACACTGTCGTCACGTTCAACCTCATCCATTTCGAGATTCTGCAATTGCAAAGATTCCTACCAAAAACAAAACAAAAATAAATAAATAAATAACAATTACCGAAATAAAATAAAAAAAAACATTATTTTTTTTGCCATATTACTTTTCCAATTAACCAACAACATCAAAGCATCAACGAGAGAAAAAGAAATCATTTAGGTCCCAGTACAAGCAAATCAAATAAATTTACTTTCATCACTCTGCCACCTGTTTCGCTTGTGCACTGACCACTTTACCCGTCCTACCGCCCTGCCATTATCGGCCATAAATACTTGATGAACTACTCGTCATTTATTCATGCACCTCAAGGGACCACAACCACTCCCCAACCCTCCCTTTCCAGTTTCTCCGCAGTTATATGACAAGCGGAATTACATCACATGATTGAAGACTTCATCTCGAACAAAAAACAAAAACAAAAACAATACTGCAGAATTGCCACTCATTTTGATTTAAAACGACTGCATGTAATCAGCAAAAATATTGATTTTAAATCCCAATCCCTCGCTCTCCCCTTCTCCTCTCGTGAATCAATGCAGTGATCCACCATTTTTACAAATTGTCACAATTAAATCACAAGCAAAATAAAAAATATTATTTTTATCGAGCAGACCACAGCTCACGTGCCCAGTGCAGACTTCTTTTGTGTTTCCACACATAATTTTGCGCATGTGCACAATCCTTTTCCCGTTTCAATCGTCCTAATTGGTCGCAATTAACCCCCCCGTCCCCCACCCCTCACCTCGCATTTCCTGTAAAACCACCCTGAGCGTGATCCAAGAAAAGGTGTCATGATCAGGCAGGTTGCGGGGGTGGTGACGATTAAGGTAATGCAACTGTTCCCTGGTGACGCGCAATTATATCTGTCGCCAAGTGCATTATCATTATTACAATCGTTACCGCCATATTTTTTTATGACTTATTTTCAAGGTAATTTGTCATTCATTGCACACTTCGCCAAGCCAAGTTTTTACATGCGCTTCATTAAGTCGTTAGCAAAAAAAGAAAAAAATATATCAAAAACTTGAAATTTTTAAATAAATAAAACAAAAAAGTTCCATCCGTATCTACCAAAATACCATTTCCAATACCTTCACGTTCATCGTCTAACTTGTGTGTAGCGAACGTGAGTTTAAAAATAATGGCAGGTAAACAATGGCTGGAAATATCAGAAGAATACATCTCGAAAAAATCCAATCTTGCAAATAGGTATCTAAATCAAGCAGACAAGTTGCAAATCATTTATCAGCAACAGTTATCTAACGTTTTTAAGCCGAAAACACTAATTATTTCGACGCACGCACTCGCGTTTTCATATATTATTAAAGCGCGCCAAAAACCCAAAGATAAAACTTAACGATAAAAACATTTAACTCTATCGAGAAGCATGACACGCGTTATTTTTATTAATCAATTACTATTTCTAACGCCACACATAAAAATAAAAACTATATACATTTTTCTATTTATATTTTATTCTTCGCACAAATTCATTCATTATCCATTTAAACCACAACGGGAAAATAAAAAAATTATCCCGAAAAACAGTTTAATCTCATTACAATGACATTTCCGTCTCCGAATGCAAGGGATCCTTTAATAATCCCCCAAACGCTTGCCTGATTCAGATTTAGGGTTGGATAAGGGGAGAAAATTTGAAATGTATTGATCAGCTCAACGGCAGAAAACGGGGAGCCGAACTAAATCGATGACGACTAGATGACACGTGACCATTGTCACAAGGAATCAAAGGGGGTGGAGACTAATCTGAGAACACTATTCCGCCATCAGTTCCCATCAGGACACCGGAAGTGTCCACCGAGGCTTCGTGCTCTCCTACTCGACCTGCGAAACGCGGACATCCGGTGCGAAAAGGCGTACGCACAAATTGTTGTTTATATTCCATTTTTTTTTCTTGCTTAAAAACATTAAACTGTCAACATTGGTCAAACTTATGGTGAGTCACACTAAACACACTGAGTGTATATTGAATTTAGCAAAGTTCAATATGGTATCAGTTCAGCTTGACCTAATGGCTGCATGTGTCAAGTGCGCATTTTCCTAATGTACAAATTGAGCGAGACTAAGTACGCCACTTTATGCGTTAGAATAAGCAAAAATGGCTCCAAATAAAAGCTCTTTTTTCTATTTGCGACCAGAGTTATTTCGAGTTAAACACTTAAAAGAGATTTGGCGAAGCATTTCGCTAATCTTTAAATTGATTCAATTGTAAAATCTCAAGCTACTTTCAAATGTCAAACTCCGTTGTACACATTTGCCGTATATAGTGCATCAACAAACTCGCAAGGGACCTTCAAACATCGATTAACTTAAAAAAAATGTTATTTTTTAGAGTCGGTCTCGTCTAAACGAGTTTAATCGCGAAATGCTTTTAGAGTTACAACTTCACCATTAGACGTCCAAGCTAGAATCAAATAAGACTTTATTCCAAACGGTGTTCAGCGCTATAGAACTAAATAAGAAGAATTTTAAAAAAAATCTTTAAAAAATGGCACCCTTAACTAGATAATAATAGGAACAATATTTGCACACAAATCTGGTTCAACCTCAACAGCACAAACATCTTGAACGACGTTCAAGATCCCACATAACTCTTCAAACTAATGTCGCTGTTGGACATCTTATTCTTCCACCAGCACCACACATCACACATGGCACAATAAGCCAAGAGCACATTTTCCACAAATCGCTGCAGGAGATTGTTGCATCATCAACCACTTGGCCATCTGTCCCCTTCAACGCTCCATTTTGATAATGTGTTGTCCTTATCGATTCTATTTGTTACGCCTATATATATATATACCACGATTTGTATTTATAATGGCATTTGCTACTTATAGAACTCATAATTGCGTCGCCAATGCAATTTTATAGCTAAAACTCAATTTTTCTTAATTTCAGATTTGTTTTTTAATTTTTCAATTTTTAAAATAAAATATTGAAAAAACTTTTTTCCCCCTTTTCTTTATTACGGTACTTTTTTTCAGAAAAGCGAAATTAATGAAATTTATTTCTGACGATATTAAAAAGCCGTGTGGTTGAGTCTTGATAAGTTCATTGATCCATCCAAAGGCCACTGAGCACGTGCATTATAGGGAAAAGCAAATCCATGCAACAACCTCCCCCGTCACGTATTATCACCTCAAATTATACACTTCAACGTGGCACTAAAAATTGATTAATTAATAATAAATTTATATTAAACCGAACAAATTTCTTCCAATATTTTCCCAATTTAGGACTTCAAAACCGCAATAATAATTACATTTTTTTCTTTAATTTTTCTTCCACAATTTCATTCCTTTCAGAATTCTGAATTGTATTTGCACAATTTTGATAATCAACCTGAAACGTCCACCATGTTTTCTCCACAATAAATCAACATTATCGTAAAAGCAGATAATATTGTTTAACTTTAAACTGAATTCCAGATTTTAACTTGATAAAACCAAAAAATATTCGAATTAGAACGAGAGAGAGGGAGAAAATTCCCTCCCCATATCTTCCCCTTTGCGGGGGTGGAAGAGAGGACTGATCCCAAGATGAAGATGTGAGAGGGTGAGTTCTTGTCTGCCATCATTCCCAGCAATGTTTACTCGTCAGAGTGGGCGCAGCCACTCAACAAATATGGCTGGCTCTTTCCCAGGCACGCCCAAGGATTAGCTCCACCTGAAATTCTATACTCAAAGGGGTGACATTTCCATGACATTTGCTATTTCATCTTCACTTCACTTCAATTACATAACCGTACAAAACAAATGATATTTTCCCTTAAAAAGTAAGTACTTTTCAACCATATTTAACTCTGCTACTATGCGCAAAAATCTTGATTTCTGAAACACGTAAAAATTCAAAATAATCAAAATTTCAAAAATATTATGTGTCGAACACTACGAAAACTAATTTTCTCTGAATTAAACATCATCGAGTGACAAAATTCAAAACAACAACAAAATGTCTACAAATTTTAGTGGAAAAACAAGCGAATTAAAAAAAAAAACAAATAAAAAACCTTCGCACTAATTGTCGGGTAAAAAAAATCTTTTTATAATGCAAATTTCTTCATTAAACAAATTAAATGTGACACATGTCAAGCCCTCTTTAATTTTAAAATTAAAAGCCTCAAGTCAATGCTCAATTAAGTCAATGTTGAACATCAGCAACCAAACTTTGAAGTTAGATTTTAAAACTTTCCACGTTGCGAACAATTTTCTTAGTAAAACAAACCGCGTCTAGTTTATACAAAATCGGCCATTTTTAATTATTAACGGCTCTCCCTTTCCGTGATCTTTGATCCCACCATCCTTCTCCAATCATTCCGTGCTTAAATCTATAGCCTCGGGCAAAATAAATCACACTCGTCCTAAAAGCCGAAACGGATGAAATCCTCAAGTGATTTTACCCATTAAATTTGCGAGATTCCTCAATGCAATCAGAGTGCAACTTTGTTCATCAACATACTCAATTATTCACTCCGCGACTGCAAAGTCAAACTTCCCAACCAAACTTTGCTAACCACACTTGCCGTCAATAATTTTCAATTAGACCATAATCACACGTTAAACACGGGCACTTCAAAGCTTGCGAATTCTCGCTATCTCACATCAAAAAGCGGGAAATGATAAACGTATAGGCGTAGGCCGAGTTAAGTCAATTGTTCACACTTAATCCTTTATTGCGTATAAAAATTCCGTTGGTTCCACGTTATGCTGCTAGACAGCATGGCTCCTTCAATAGTAATCCCTTAAAATAAAAAAATGCACTTCCGATGCAAAAGATTTACTACACAATTAGATATTTATAGCTAGAACGAGTCATCGTAGTAATAAACGTAATTGCCCTATTTTTTCTTTATTTTTGGCGCCAGAATTTGATTACCTAAATTCAAAATTTTAATTTAACCCCACACACACACAAAAAATTTCATTTTCCTGCAGATAAATCTATCTGCGATTAATTTCCAATATTTTTAAATAAAACTGAATCAAAATAACGTGAAAAAAAATTACAAGAAACTTATAAACTTGAGCAATGATTAAAGTTCAGTACTTTAGTCATACTAAAGACTAATGACTAACTTCTATTTCCAGAGTCTTATCAAAATGAGCAAAATAAGACCCAGGTGGTAGGAACGACACAGTGATAAGGCTTATCAGCCGCTCAAATTATCAATATACGACAAATCGTAAATCACGATATTTCTCCACTCCCATGTCACGACCTCGAATATTATTAACGTTTACATATGCAAATAATAGCTGTTGTCTAGGGGTTAGTTTTGGGTTTATTCTTGGTGCATTCTTAGTCCGATGTCACATAGACCACGGGAGTAGAACCCAGATCCCCCGTTTGCTAGACGGGTGCTCTTCCCATCAGGCACGCGGGGGATCAGGATTCGACTCCCTGCTCGAGACTCAGAGCATTAGCTTTTCCCCTTTTTCAACCAGAAATTTGGGAGACGGGAGTAAAAGATCATTAATTCTTAGTCCTCTTCCCTCAGATTCGCCGAAGTCTCAAATAAGTAGATAATATTTATTCAGGAATCAGTCTAATGTCCAGGAAAAATTACGGTCATACGTCAAGTTTCAGGATTTTAACTTAACAGGCTTGATGGTGTAATGGGTTCCAATTTGGTTTCAATTTTTGACTAAATCTTTTATTTATTTCTTCACGAGTTTCTTTGAGTTTGATAACCGCGAAACTCCTAGAAAGTGTCAACGATCGTCGACGTTATTAGGCGAAGATTATTTTAAAATACTTTCATTTTAATTAATTATTAACTACAGATTTTATCATTCCCAAAACCAGTCTATTGTACAATTTGAACTATACACCTAGTAATTCTGTTTTTACACGTAGATATTCTAGAAAAAAACCATGTAAAAAAAACGTGTAAAACAAACACTGTGCGGTACCTGGAAAATAGATGATTGTTTCAAGATCTTTGAAACCTGTAATAAACGTCCTTCCTAGACAACAAACAATGGAAATTCCCTAAATATTTCTTAGGAAATGAGTTACTTAAACTTTTTTTCCTAAAAATTTAAATTAAATTAGGATGGTAAAAAGGCAATTTTTCAACCGTATTAAATTTGTAAAAAATCGTCTGAAAACTGAATTTAATTTATTTTTCTACACCGTGTTAAATCAAAATCGTGAAGAAAAACACGTGTAAAAACAGAATTGGGTGTATTATCATCTCACGCACATCTCTTTATTAATAACAAAACTCGATATTATTTATAAGCAGTCTTATAAATAAAAAGATTAAAACTTTGAGCTTATAAAGACAAGAAATAACATCCCGCTCACAACCTTAAAATAAACACAACAACACAACAAAATTGCCTGGTGTCTTTAGCCAAGTCACCAGTCAATTTTTTACATTTAATTGAAATATTTTTATTAATATTCGAGGCCGCTACACTCTCTCCACATAAACTGACACTAACCCCCATTCCAAAAAAAAAAAAACTAAAAAATATATAAAATCGCCATTTTTTTTCACTTTAACTGTTGACAAAACACTAATATCCCATAAATTACAGCGTAAATCCATTAACACTATATATAGGATCATTAACTTGTTGGTTTACAAGAGAAAAATTATTTCTCCATTATTTCCACATTTATCTTCTTACAGCAAACCATAAAACAAAAACGAAACAGAAACAAGTTACCAAACCACTCATATCCGATATCCCACGTATCAACCGATGAAACTTGTTTTATTTACTTTTTGTTTTGTTTTCTGCATCAATCCAATTACCAATTTTCCTATCATCAAAAACCATTAGGCCTAACAAATGCGTGTCACTTGGGCAACTTGTTGACATACACTGTGTTTGTACCATTAAAAAAATTATATCTTTCTCTTGCCCGTTGTCCCATTGTGACTTGCCTTGTCTGTTTGCATTCCGAGGTAGGGTCTCAGGCGCCAAAGTCCCCTGCCGCGTGCACAATACACAATGAGCTACAAAGGGGCGTTTTGCTTCATATTGCACACCAAACCCCTCGTCAAACCCGTAGAAAAATCATTCTCGCCCTTTTTAATCATTTCTTCTTCCCCAACGCAAGAAACAACTTCATTAATTAAACTCTCCATCCAATATTTTCTTTTTAATTTTAATTCCACTTTCACTTTTATTATTTCTTTTTATCTAATTAAAAAGTGTATTAAACAAAATGAACATTTTCAGCGCATTATCTTTTTTACTTTAAAAAAGATAAATAGAAATTTTTTTTTTTAAAATGAATTGAAAAATGTTAAATTGCTAATCTAATCGACTTTCTGAGAAACTAAACAAGATTGTTTTCCCCGCCCCACGAGTCTCGTTTTCATTCAGTTACCTAGGTATTAAAATAAATATTTTAATTTTCAACACCGAGTTTCGTTTCCATGTTACTGGAGAGTAAATAAGCTCACATCCTTTTAAATTTAAACGTGTACATACAAACAACTTGATTAAATTATTCTAAACACTTTAAACACCTAGAAAATCTCAACGAGCAAACAAAACAATATGAAAAACGTAAACAACACGAGCCCGACTCATTAATTTTATTCACAAAATAGCAATTTGCACAGTTCCTACACAAAGTTTGCACTTTTTTTTCTCAATTTCCGAGTAAAACCTGCAAATCTGTTGATATTTCTCTACACAAACGCACCAAACGCTACATTTTCCATGTACACAAACAAACATACAAAAATGTGCACACAAACTAAAATAAATAAAAAAAATATCATTAAACGTATAAATAATTACATTTAACAAATATAAATAACGATATTTGTACATGAAAAACACTTCCATCCAGAACATAAACTTCCATCAACAAATTAACAGCTTTATATAAACAATATATTTGCTTGACCAATATGTACCACTCTATATACATCAACCCAAAGACTAGCTCTTGTTTGGAAAAACACTTTCCTATTTAATACGTCAATATTTAATACACAAACATTTCATTACTCACCACAATCACTGAATCCCTTCCTCATATCTTAATAAAACTGAATAATAAATCCAGGTGCAACGTGCAACCAACGGATACATAATTGCTTTTTAATAAAAAATATTAAAGTAAAAAAAAGACAGACATCTTTTGTTCTCCTTAATACCATACCTAGTGGTTTTCCACCAGTTGTGTCCACAAAATCTGCTGCAGCGCGTGCCGCCTTTATTCCAACCAACCAATGAGTAATGAACCAATCGGTCATTACATGGGTTAATTTGGCCCAAACTTCCCACTCGCGCCTTTTAATACACAAACTCGTGGCTCGCTGACCCTTTTGTCATTTCAAGTAGGGGGTCCGGCACAATGTACATCCTGAATCTATTTTTGTTTATTTTTCTTTCGTGTTTTTATTTTGATTTTTAAATATCATCGCAAGTTATAACGCTTCAGTTTCAGTCTTCGTAAATTCAATTTGTTCACTCATTTTAATTTCAATTTTCTATCCATTTTTATTTTTAAAATAACGACATGAGGAAGGAATAAAGAGTATGTTCGTTCAATCGCCCTTTCAGAGATTTCACCAGGTGAAAGCTGTGATTAAGTAGTTGACCCCAGCCTGAAATAATGATCCGACTAATAATGATCACCTCAGATTGAAAAGGGAATGCTGACCCCCACCTTTCACAAAGCGCCCCACGTTCAGCTCACTGATGCTAAATTGCATGCAACCCAGGTGCCGAATCATCACGGAACCGCTACTTTTTCCGGTCCATTCTTAACCCCGCACAATGGCACGTGTCATTCAAAATTCATTAAACCAAAACTATCCTACCGGCCATTAAAAAAAAAAATAAAAAATAAATCCAATATAAAAATTACATAAAACGTTTTTTTAATCCGAAGTTGTTTATCCGCACATTAAGGCTCATTAATTATAATTATTCAAACACGCAAATAATCAATCTCAAGGCTATTTTAACCATATTATCATTTCCAAATAAACGAAGAAGGGAAAACCAAACTTAGACGGTCATGTTTTTTCGAATGTGAATACACTTCCTTATTTTATCATTAGTTGTTTTTTTCCCTCCAAAATAATCACAAAGCAAAGTTTGATGTAAATTGATCAAACAGCCACTTGCCACAACGTTGACACACTCATTTTTATTTATTTATTTTAGATAAAAACTTCTAAAATACGACAAAAACAACTAACTCATTCAGAAAAAAAACAAAAAAAAATACACATTATTATCTATTACTAAACCATCATCTCATTATTAACAATATGACACGAATCATCAAACTCATGCGAATGGCCCCTTTGCTTCGACTGCACAACATGCAACTGACATGGCGTGACAAAAAGTGAAACCAATCCAAACAAACACACAAATACCCAAAAAAATATATATATATATATATAAAAAAAATACATTGAAATTGTATATACAAATAAACTCGCACATGTACATATTTCTTAAGAAATTAAATAAATTCCCAAGAAAAAAAAAATCAATTAAAAACCGTGCTAAATTTTTTTCCACCACAAAAACATAATAAAACTTTATTTATCAATAACCGCGCCCGATATTACTCACACAAGTTGCAGATAAGCCTATCAGCACATTTTTCTTTTCCCTTTTTAATTCTTGAACCTGTGATAAAAATCACTCGTCATTTTTATGACATTTTATGACTAAATACGGTTTTTAAAGCTCGCGCACCTGTGTGACATCATCACATAAAATGAATTTATAGCTCCGCACGAATTTTATGATTTTTTAATTTTACAATTTTTCACCCGTCAATCATTTCACCATTTCACCAATAATAAATAACATTTGGACAAACCACCTGGTTACTGCGTTGCTCGCAGCTGTCTCGCCCCCCTTTGCGCACCTGATTGATGAACCAAACGTCAAAACCTCGAATTTTTTTTGTTCAAGAAAACATGTGACAGGTTTCGCCCCAAAGTGCCATCGAAGCACAGGTGTGAAGAGCCTGAGGGAACAATTGTCCTCTAATGAGTTGTGTATGCAACAGTGACAAGTTTCATTTTAATGATAATTATTTCACAGGTGGAATTTCATAAACAAGAATAATTTTCCCATATAACGCTCGATCCTCTTTGTCTACAATTTAAACGCCACCTTTTGACAGAATACCTAACTCACTTCACTTATGTGCAATTTTTTCCTGTTGACAGTTTTTATTTTACCTCAGGCAATTGCAGCGAATTATTTATTCATAGATTTAACCATATGAATCAAATTTTTGACAATTCATCATCATTTTTATCGCTTGCATCCACCATATGGAATCATAAAGTACCACCACTAAAGAGACCATTTAATTTCATTAATAGAGCCCTTTCAATAACATCAACCGGCTGTGACAATTGATTGGTCAAACCCAACCCCTCATTTATCCACCGTGTAATAATAAAACGTGTAATTTACCCATTTTTTTTTCCTCTTTTTACCCGATCAAATTCGACTTTTTTATCAAAAAATTAAAACGTATAATTTATGGATATTGTAATAAATTTTAGAATAACCTGAATAATTGCGCTATCAAATATCGCCAACCACTTTGAACGTCAAGTAAACGCTCTTTTAATAACTGGGAAAAAAGCACAAATATTGTTTACTAAATATAAATTCATCAAATAAAAACATTGTTCCAATTCGTCCAAAGTTATGACGAACATTATTTGCCAATTAACACAAATAAAAAATAAAAAATAAAAAAAAATAAAAAAAATTCTTGCGCAGTAATTTTCGAGTGACCCTCGTATACACAAAACACTTCATTATACCAAAAGTAAATTTATCAACTAATGCCTAATTCTATAGAAGGAGCGACGGCAAGGGCTCAAAGGGTGACGATAATAGCTATGATGGCTTCAATGTGAACCAACTTAGATTAATTTGTTTGCACAATAAACTCTATACTTTTAGCAACACACACACAATGCCGAAAAACGAAAAGAAAAGGGGGAAAAAATCACTCGTGGTCTTAAATTGGACAAAGATGAAATCACTCAACCCCAAAACAAACACGCAGTGACGTCATAGATGGTTAACGGAGATATACAAGAGATCGTGATGACGATGTCCTCATCAATTAATATTGTATAGTGCTTTGTATGGATCCAAAACATACGGCAAATTGCATGCAAATTAATTGAATTCTCCTTCCCATGGGATTAGAAAACTAGAGGGGGTAAAGAGCCGCAGCCTGCTCTGGCCTCCCAGCTGACACGAGGGCGCTTTATTAAGCTCCATTTCAACATGGCCACCAGTTAAGCCACCTCATTATTCCTATCTAATCAAGGGGAACATCCACTGAGGATTCAAACAACCTACCACTTCATTATCAATCAAAACAATCGACAAAACGCGAACAATTTAAGTTTACAATTCATAATTGCATTTTTTTTCCGTCCCTTTAAAGGAAAAAATAAATAATCAACTTTAACATTTAATGAATCTTTTGCTAGGCTTTATCACTGCACTTGAGTTTCCATCAAATCAATCCTTTATCGCAACCAAGATAACTTCGCTATCACATCTGTGTCCACAATTAATCATTTTACCATCACTTCCCCTTCCCCCGTTCGCCTATAAACCTGAAAATCGAGCTTTGCTGCCCCAATATTTACCTACACTTTTATTTCAAACTTAAAGTCATCTCCCTTTTCTAAAGTACATTCAGTTTTGTCTCTTGATGGACATATGTCACGCACCAAACAAAGATCCTGAGAACTTCCCGCGACAACTCGTCCAGGTGGGCCCAAGCTTCTCAACCCTTTCAACATCACTTGGCTTTTACCTTGCCACAAGTGGACTAAAGTGGACTAAAGTATCCAAAGAGATGTTGCTACAAGTTGACAGCACCAAACACCTGCATTTAAACCCTTAAAGAAATAAAAAACCAAAAATTCACTCAAATTTCACACATAAAAAATTTATTACCAACAAATTGTCCAGAGTATTGACTCAATGTATTGCAACCTGTTTGACAAAATGCCCTCACGTGTCTGCTTTCACCATTTTAGACCTCCTGCAAGGTGTGTGGTCCAACTAAACGACTCTTCCCCTACCTCCTCCATCCCCTTCACCTCACTCCAAACATCCTACACCTACACCTCAAAAATTCCACATCAAATACCCATAGTGACCCCAGTGCAAACATTAATTTCAATTTGGTTACAAAAAATTAAACAAAATAAAAAGGAACAATGATAAAAAAAAGAAGAAAAAAAACCAAATGAGAATAAGTTTCACTATACAAGGAAGAAGACAAACTCTTCTAATGTAACTACTCGACAGCCAATCACAACTTAAGAGGTTTCCTCCAAAACGTCTATGTAAACACAGCTTTCAACCAACAACTTTTCCATCTCTCAGATAAAAGACAGTGATGACAGGTACAAGTTTTGATAAATATAAAAAAAAAATATTAAAATATATATATATAAATTTGCGATTTATATATAGTTACCATACCAAACGACCAAACCGATGCTATTTTTTATTTCCTTTTTTTTTTCTTTTTCAAAAAAGCATTAACATTTTAGTAGCGTTAAATATTTTAATATTTCAAAATCCACACACAAAACAAAGTCCTATTCAACCCAATACATAATGTATTCCGTTTATTCATGGTTCTGGCCCGATCGCATTCTGCTGCCAGATGTGGAGAGCCCTCAACTCAAGGACAGTGATGCTAGACGCTTTTCTCTATCCAATGAATCAGCTAAAATCACGAGCCCTAGTCTTATACATCAAGAGCTACTACTGTGCCAGCAGCACATGATGATGACTACGATGTTAATGCACCACATCAAAACCCCACTCCAACCTTTAGCACTCCATCACTTATCTAGACTCGGCCATATTTGCAGTCTACACCAAATTTTACTCAAAACCTTCTTTTGCGGACATAATTCCCCTCATAGTCAGTAACAAATTAGAAACAACTCACCAAAAAAACTTATGCAAATTCTGGTGGCACCCGCACAAACCAAAAATGTAATCAAACGAAAAATATTATCCGTATTGAGCGAAACAAATCTCAAATTTCCCCGCGCAATTTCAGTCCATCCCAAGCGACTCAAGTTTAAACAACTCTTAATGTCCCACTTGTCAATCTTGATCGAGCCTATAGCGGTAGCAAATAAACAAAGGAAAAAAATTACTGCTCATGTGCCAGGTGACTTTGCTTGCTATTAAAGCTCGTTTATGCTCGAGATAAATAATAACAGATCAAGCCCTCCAAAAATAAAAAAAAAACAATTTATGGATGGACTCAGCCATCAGGTCTTGCAATGTTTGCTCGGTACACAAGCGTGTAAACCTTTCCCTTGGCTTGAGTCCGCTGTTCAAAACCCGGAAGCAATTGGACAGACGTAACCCGTAGTGGACAGGACGTATTTTTTCCTCCTACATACATATATATATATATTTTTTGTTGTTGATCTTGCCAATGCCCAAGAGTAAATCATACTCCAGCTTTGGCTGTGCTGCATTCCCTCAACCTGATCGTGCGTTTATCTAAGCAAACTAATAATTTATCGTCAAATGAAAACCTGCTCAACTTAGTGTAAATATTATACAAACTTTTGACATCGCTTACATCAATATTATAGATCATCAAAATTGTTTAGACCAAAAAGCGAGCAAATAAATAAACAAAATAAACGACAGACTCCCTTCTTTAATAAAAACTCAACTTGATATTCAAATAAACGTCAAAAATAACACGTGGCAAGAAATAAATTCGAATATATTTACCGGTACTTAAAAATTATAATTTCGACCCTACAAGCGCCATCTATTGATAATGTCTTTACTAATGCAATGGTTCGACCAGTTGTCGCCGCCATAACAGGCATAAACTGATTACAAACCGCTTGTTACCGTATAAATTTCACTCACACTTGAATTGTGCATTAAATGTATTAAAAATGTATGAAATTATTCATTTTTAATATATTTTGTTTTTCGGATTTTATTTACCTTTGACGTCAATGGTTTCCTTTTTCTCAAAGTGATGTCTCTTAATATGGCGCTTTGATTATTTAACATGTAATCAGCATCGCTTAAAGAACTTAATTGAGCCTTTTCCAACTAATACAGAAAAAAATTAAAATCAACAAACAAAAACAACCTCTAATAAATTTCTATTACAATTCTACCTCATCGCTTATGGCTGTTATCGCTAGATCTTCACGAGGAGACGCGAGCCTAAAAAGCAACGAACAATACAAAAAAACAACAAAAAATGAATCCCTAAACTAAAAATAAATACAAAAATACAAAAATAAAAATAAAAAAACTTACTCGTTCATTCTTCCTTTTAATTTATCCAGTTTGAGCAAAGCTTCGTCTCTTTCGTCATTCGCCAAACGAATTCGAGACATCATGGCGTCATCACGTTCATGTTGCGCGTGGTAAATTTCAGAAACCATTGCTATTAAAACAAAAAAATAACATAAATATTTAAATAAACAAACAGATTTACATCAAGAAATATGAGTAAATGTTTCCCCAACCCACCCAACAACTAACTAAGAATATTTGCGATCAGGAGTTTTTCATTTTTTATTTTCTCTTTCTTGTCCCGAAAAAAAAAGGAGTACGGACGATGTAAACATTATGAAATTTGTACCTTCTGGAGCATTTTATTGATTCATTTGAGTCAACATCTAAAGTATCGTTCCATTTGTAGTTCTGGGAAAAGCGAGTGCTGCTGTTTTATGTATCATTCTTTTTCAATTACTTTGCTCCATTTGCGAATTCTGTCGACAAACAGCATCCACCTAATTGGTTAAACGTAAGAAGCAAAAGCTTCTATCACACCGCACATCCGACCTTTCTTCGCTCACCTCGACCCCCTGCTCCTCCACCCAACCAGTTGCCATAGTAATAAATCTACATTTGAGCATGCATTAATGCGAAATTCATGGCATTTCGCATTCCGTCGGCAAGATGGGCAAATATTTGAGTGGCACAAACAAGTGCGTCAGCATAGTCACTTTGCCCAAGATCACAGGCACATGTCGGCAGGATGAGACAAAAAAACTCTTCTGGCCAAAATAATTAATAATAATTAAAACAAAAGCGTAAAACTTCAATTTCTAATTCTTTCATTAGATGTTCAAGTTTTGTTTCGCGGTTGTTTTGATCTAACAAAAAAAATAAGTTTTTAAAAAATATATATATATAAATTTTTTAAATATTATTTTTAGAATCATAATTAATCTATCACCTGAAATAACACCTGGACAATAACGGGCAGACGGAGGTTCAGGTGTTAATTTTAAATTGTTTAATTCAGCTTGGACGGCCTTGAGTTGAGCTTTTAGCTAAATAAAACGAGAAAAATTTAAGTTGCATTATTAAAATTCAACTCTTTTCTGTACAGAATTACGTTTTTGTTGGCTGTTTTAGCTGCTTCTAATTCGCACAACAGGTAAAGTATTTGCGATTCCTGAGAACTTTGATTTCCATTTTTGACAGTCGTCCCGGAAGCAATTGAAACTGGACTTTGAGCGTGTAATCCATTCATCATAACGTCTAAACTTCCTAAAAAATAAATTCCCTTTGTTAAAAAAATCACAATTAATCCAGAATCACTTTGTTTTTCTTACCTTCCGAGAAAATTTTAGCCATTTTAATTCTATTTCAATGTGTATAAAACGACTGAAATAACAAAAATAAAAATAAAAAATGAATATAAAAAAAAGGAAAAGTTTAAACAGGGCTAATTTGTTATTTCATTGAAGGATTTAAAAAGAACAAGTGACAGGTCGATTCATCATTCACTATGTGCTTTTGTAATTAAACTTCTAAGTCTGGGCTGTGCCTTGATTTTGTGACATACCATCTTGTAGCCGGTGGATTACCCCAACAGCAAATGACTTATCGCACACTTGCACCTTGAGCGGAGTACTGGGCACATCAGACACTTCATTACATCATTGTGTTGACTTAGGAAACTGAGGGCCTTCATGTTTGACTCTGGATAAGGACTGAGGGCTCGCTATAATCCACATATCAAACATATGTAAATAGCTACAGCTAAATTGGTTTGTGAAAGGCACACCAGCAATTAACTACTGCTCAGATAAGCTAATCCTGCACAACTACCATATCATCTCGTTGCAATGCAAATTTAAGCACCACTAACAATGGTAATAACAATTCAAATGTTGAGAAAACACGAGTCAGACCGCAAGGAAGAATAAAACTGATTACGGTTTATGATTGTGTTTAAATTTTACTTTAAATCGGGAGATCAAGTTCCAAATGTGACAATCGGAATTTTATTTGGTAAACATTTTTTTTTTCTCTCTTTAAAAAAATGCTGTACCAGAAATTGTGGTGCAACGAACGAAATTATTGCCGTTGCGAAATGCAACACAAGTGCAGTCGCCATTTTTCTATGTAGCAAAATAATAAATATACGTTACCTGAGAACATTAAAACGTAATGTTTTAATCTTTTGAATCGAGTTTACATTGAATGTTTGATCCTATCAATTCTCAAGTTTATCAATTTTTATTATTTGCATTATTGGCAAACAACTCTTAATATTTTCTCATCAATTATACAAAATAAAATAAAATTATGTTATTTTAGTTTTGATTTTTAATCAACATTCGATACTTGGAATGCTTTGTTAACACGCCCATTTCTTCACATAAAATTACGTAACATGCACTACCAATAGCCAATTTAAATCTGCATGTAACTTGGCTCGCATTTTATAATTACCTCATTCATTGCAGGCTTTCGCCTTAATTTCAACCAGCCTTCGACTTCGACATACAAAACTTTTCCAAACACGCGATTGAGCAGACCGCCATGCTTAAATTTTCATTTCGTTTTGCACCGTTAGAGTTCGCTGCTAAATCATTGATGGCCGCTGATTATTTACAAATTCTTGTCCGTAACCTAAATATTTGAAAGAAAAAAAAACATGCCTTTGTACGAAGGCATTGGATTGATTAGCGAAAAGCACGCCGTTGTTCTTGATATTGGAACTGTTTACACGAAGTAAGAATGCACTTAGTTACATTTAAATCCGACATGAACTGACAACATTTAATGCACATTTCAGAGCTGGTTTTGCTGGAGAAACTGGACCAAGATGCATAATTCCTACAGAAATTCTCTCTGGAGAGACGGGAAAGGTAATACGAAATACTCACTATTTAGAATCGATTGTATGGCAACTTTTTATTGCAGATGATGGAGCTGGTTGATATTCATTTGCCCGATGACTTGTATAAATTCCTGGTTAATTTTATCCATCATTTGTACTTCAAGTGAGTTCTCCTGATAAATCAAATAAAAATATCTGATTATTTGAGTAATTTACATTTACAGGTACTTATTAGTAAATCCTAAAGACAGAAGAGTTGTTATTATTGAGTCGGTCCTGTCACCGACATTATTTCGTGAAACATTGGCGAAAGTTTTATTCGTGCACTTTGAGGTGAAAAGCGTAATTTAAAAAAAAAAACGAAATACATTTTTTGATATTTTCTCCCCAGGTTTCCTCTTTACTGTTTGTGCCGTCACATTTATTAACGCTGTTCACGTTGGGTATTTCTTCGGGATTAGTTTTGGATATGGGATATCGAGAAAGTCAGATTTTTCCGATTTATGACGGAATTTTACTACTCAATTCAGGCGATACTCTTCCTCTAGCTGCTAAAGCGATTCACAGGTCTAAAATTGCAAGTAAAAATGACACAAATGTAAATATATAATTTTAATTTCAGTAATCTTGAAAATCTTCTGCTTAATCACGCGAGTGTTCATTTCCACGACAGACAAGTTCCCTTGCCAGAAATGACCGGTAAAATTTCAATCCGCACGTTCTTATTGCACCTAAAACCGATCGTTTTAAAATTCTAGCTTCCTTGCCGAAAACATTATTAGAAGATATAACGGTGAGGTTGTGTTTTGCAACAACATTTGAACGAAGTCGTCAAATTCAAGCTGTAAAACGCGCGTCCGAATCAGCCGATAAGTTTCCACCGTCTAGACCACCCATCGATTACCCAATGGACGGAGATAAAATTCTAAGAATTCCGGGAACCGTTATGGAACAGGCTGTAGAAATTCTGTTCGAACTTGATCACGATATGCAAACAATTGCTACACTCGTCGTCGACACACTTCTTTCAGTACTGAAACATTTTTGTTAACAAATATCGATATTTTAATGTAGAAATCCGATTTCTACTCGTTTCAGTGCCCCGTTGACATCAGAAAAACCTTAGCGGAGAATATAGTCATTACTGGTGGAACATCGATGCTTCCCGGCTTCAAAAGTCGTTTGAAATTTGAAATTAACCATCTTTTGGATCACACTCAATATAAGGATCGTTTGGCCATCAAAACGTTTAAATTCCACCGACCTCCTGCTAAAGAAAATTACACCGCGTGGCTTGGAGGTGAGCTGCACGCGGTAGAAATTTAAAATAAATTTTATAACAATTTATTCTTTAATTTTAGCTGCCATTTTTGGATCCACTGATGTTTTAACTAGTCGCTCCTTGAATAAAGAGGTTTATATAAAGCAAGGTTACGTTACAGACTGGGCTAATCTGAATGACAACAATAATAAGAGTTTAATGTAAATGTTGTAATTTAAAGAAATTAGGAAATAAAATGTGAAACATTTTTTCTATGGCAATTGTTAATTTTTACTGAGCTATCAATTTTTTTTTACATTTCTGTACGATGACAAGACACGAAACCGATTCATCGTCAATTAAGTTGTTGCAAAAGTAAAACGTGGTCTGGACTTGTTTGTAAAAGCATTGCCAAATTATAGAGAAAAACGAGATCTTGATGCCGAACTTGCCTCGCAGCTTCTTTAGACAATAGAAGAACCGCTTTATAGTTGCTTCTTATTCTAAAGTTCAAAATTGATAACATTACGTAAGCACACACACACCAATAACACTTAGCAAATGCATTACATTTGGTTTTTAAAAATAGGGATGGCGTTATCCGCTGTCAAAATTGTTATGAGCCAAGTAAGCAAACTAGGAACCCATGTCACGTTCACGTCTTCCCACGGCCAAAGAAATGATTTTAATAAAACTAAAATCAAGTCCGTTTTCATGTTACACCTATTCGAGAATCATCAAACGTTTAAAAAATAAATTTCCAAGTTAAAAACGGCACCTTGACGTCTCTTGTTTGGCTGGAATTTGTAAGTACAGGGTCGCCTTCATGCTCACGCCTTCACGAATGAGTGTTGAAATGAACCGTCGATTGCGCTGATATTCAAATCGACCGGAATCGCAGCGAATCCGTTGCGAAAACTGTTTGCTATAGTTGATGTTTTTGCTCGTGCCCATGTTCTGGAAAGGAACACTCCCCAAAACAGAATCGCTTATGGTCAACCTGACAGGTACAGTTGGAGAAACATCATCTCCCATTATCACGTTACTTCTGGAACGTGGGAGATATGTATGTGAGGCAACTTCCCAGGCAACAACACCTCTGCAAAATCAATTTATTTGAAATAAAATCATTAAAAAAATGTGCACAAATTCCATCAACCTCGGACTATCATCTCTATCCAAGTATGAATCATATCGGCTTGGTAGAGCGCAGTCTTTGAAAGGCACCCATTTGATGAAACTCTTGTTATGTCCGTGTGGTTGTTTATTTAATACATCAATTTCTGAAATTTCTTTTCTACTACGACAACTCGAATCCCCTTCCGATTTCTTACTTCCAGTACACGTTTCTACGCTATTTTCAGTCAGAAGATCGCAATTGGATATGTTGGTCTCACTATCCGAGATGGAATATTCGCCCTAGTCAAATTCGTCAAATTTGAATTTATGTACAATAAACGTTGTAAAATTGAGCGAATTTTACCTGATGCATCACCAATGTTTTCTCCTCAACCTTACCAAAGTCCTGATAACTGAACATAAGTAGATGATCGTCTTCTAACTTACTCCTGATGGTGCTGGCAGATGTGGGGTTGCTTTTAGATGATTTTTTCGAAGATATTAAATCAGATTTACTTCCTCCCGGTTTAATATTATCGTTGGTCAACGGCTGATCGTCGTTGAGCACGGTATTGTCCTTCTGATCGCCGGAACCTGTGCCAACAATGCCGCCAAATACAAATTCCAACCACCTCTTCCAAGTAAAAATATCAAGGAATGAAAGGGTTGCCATAACGAGCACAATGATGATGATAAAAAGACTCAACCAAAATAGACATAAAGAGCACCAGCTGGACGGAGACAGCATGGTGGCTTGAAAAAAAATTTAGAAGAAGATCGGGAGAATGGAATGCCTTTCATTTATGTTATTTGGATGCCGAACATAACAATGCGTCCATTAATTAACAATTGTAGTCTAAACCTCTACTGTTGTAAATAATGTGCAAATGCACGCCTCAAAACGTCATCAGTTATCACAAACCTAAAACTTTTTTTGAAAACTTTTTATTTTTTATTTATTTATTTATTTATTTAGGGTCTACTTTGACTCCAGTTAACAGAAAACCCCCACTGTTACTCATGTTTATGGAGGGATGAGTCCGATTAGGTAAAACCTGATACTCTCGAAGCCACGTTTCTGTTAGCCACAAGGAAATTGCTTCGCCCGAATCCTTTAGTTTGTTATAAAGGTCGATTAGACACTAGACAGATAGAAAATATTAAATTAATTGCCATTTTTAAAATAGAAATACAATTTGACAGTTGAAACTTACTTCTTTGTACATACAATAAACGACAAATGGGCATGATATTTGCAAAAAGTTCATCAATAATAATGTCGGCTCCATCGGGGAATACTTGCATGCAAGTACAATACTAATTTTTTTTTTTTAAATTATGATTTTGTATTTCAATTACTCACGAAATCTTACCCGTGAATGTTTTTTGACGTTAATAGACTTTTCGCACGTTCAAGTTGTGCAGCTCGACTTGCATGTCGATTATTTATCGTTTTAACCTAAAAAGACATTAAAAGATATTTTTATATTTTTAATTTTTTATATTTTTTAAATCTTCTATATTATATATTTAAAAGTAACCTTTTCATCGGACTCGAGTGTACTTTCATCAGCCATTTTTACGTCGCCATCGGGAGAGATTGTCTCCTTAAGTAGTGGCTCTTCATTTAATATTTTTTCTACGTCTTGTATGTTTATACTAAGCAAACATTCTTTTGTTTCTCCTGAGAAATTGTATAAATTTACTGCTTGTCTGTAAATTAATAAAATGCATTAAGATTAACAAAATAAATTTGTGAAAACAAGCTCACTGTTGCGGGATATCCATATCGTGAATCTGTATAATGCTGCCGGATTTTCCAATTCGTTCTAGCGCAGCTCCCACGACAAGACCCAAACACGAATCAAAAACAATATAATTTCCGCCGGAGTGGATATTGCAAACAGATAAAATTTGAGCCAATGAATCGCAGCGAAGATTCCTGAAAAATGTCCAAATAAATCCATAGTTACGTAAATATGATTTACCAGTGATAGATAAGTACGTACAATATCTTTAAGGGTCCTTGAGTACTGTACATCTCAATTATAAGTCTGGTAGTTGGTTTCAGAATAAGTAATTGGTTCGAATACCTTTACAAAAAAAATACTTAAATTGTTATTTTTAACGGAAAAGCTATTTCCACTGATATCGGTATGGGCTATTTTCAACGATTTCAGTAATCATTACAACCGAAATCGGTAGAAATAGCCTCGGCCTATTTTTAATGTTTGTAAAGGTTTTAATAAAATTATAATTACTTTTTTTGTTTTTTTTTTAAATATTTTTCTTGGGAAAATTCAGTTTTTCCATTAAATGTTGTACTGTTTGCAATTAGTTGTTCAACCATTTCCTCTCCCGAAATTCCTTGTGTTTTCAATAATTCAATTTCGTCTTTAGTTAACTTCTGTGATTTTCCATCATCTACGAGCGATCTATTATCCTTTGATAGATCCATTTCTGCAATGAAAAAGAAATTGGTTTTTAAAAATTCGTGTCCAATTTGTTATATTATTTTACCTGTAACTTCGTTTTGTAGTTTCTTTTCTTCATTTTCAACTTTAATAAGGTTATTGTCTTTAACTTGGAACAATGAACCAAACGTATGCCCTATTATTCCTCCCAAGTTAATTTTCTGTTTACATATGTAAACCGGCCTAAAACACGTGTGAAAAATCACGAATTTAATGTTAAAGAAAAATATTTTTTTTTTAAAAATACGCACTTGTTTTTGTTAACTTGGCATGCTTTCATTGTTTCACCTTTCTTAATTATAACATAGTTATTCGCGCGAATAATACAGCAATTTTCTGGAGTTAAAATTGACATGTTGAACACCACAGGAAGCGGATATAAAACGCACCAGGAGAAAACAAACGATGGCGGTCATCCGTTCTGTTTCCAGTCCAATTTCTTGCGCAGAAATTAAGAATCAGATTGCATTGTGGGAAGTAGAACGATGCGATTTGATCATAATAGTATTTAAGTAGCCTTGAGAAGAAAGCAAGGCTACTTGAAAGGTTTTAAGTAGCCTTGAGAAGAAAGCAAGGCTACTTGAAAGGTTAGGTTTCTACTATTATGAATTGGTCACACTGTGGGTTGATATAAAAAGTGCAGCACACAAATTCTCGCATTATTTGCGGCGGTCGTCGTGTGGAAACTAAAGGAGGAGGATTTGGCTGCCGTGCAGTGAAGCCATCGCTTGGGATTGCGAGATATATTATATTATATTAATCTGTGCGATATTAAAAAGATTGAAATTGTTGTTAATAAAGCATATTTATTGTTCCATTTGTTTTAATTCCAAATTTTATTACTTTGGAAATATGGATACTTTGACGTTAGATCGTCCGAGTTAGATGTTGAAGCGATGTGGGCGGTATTCAATACGGTTGTTTCATTCGGTTGTGTCTAGATGGCGACAGCGACCAGAGGCAGTTTGTGATTGGAAACGGTTGCGCCATCTATGTTTCTAAAATGTAATGAATCAGGAGTTAAAATCCCTATATGATGGTGATTATACTTTGGGAAGGACCGATTTATCATCCATGGAAGCGATGCAATACGGTATTGTTTCGTGTACATTTGTTTGACTTGCACGTCAGTTTCAAGCTAAGTTGACTGATCAAACAGTATAAAAATCAAGTTTGGCGCCATTTGTTGCCCTAGATAGTTGGAACAATGTGATTAGCCAACTGTGATAAGAGCCGTGATTGGATGTGCGCATAGTGTAAGTGTATTTACACTATAGTACCATGGAAAGGAGAAATTATAAGAATTTTTTTTAATGAGTGGGAGAGATCTGGCGTGGGATTAACCAGAATTTTTCGTGATATCATTTCCTGACTCGTTTCGAATTGTTACCGAATATAAAACTTGTTTTAATTCAATTTTAACTTTACACAGAATTTAGTAAATATCATTTTGAAGTCTTGGGTCATCTGGCATTATGCTTATACTGTCTTCAGCTCGTCCACATAGAAGACATTCCATTTCATATTCCTGTCAAATTAAATTTAAAATACATCTAAAAAATTGCTGAATGCTATAAAAACTACAAATACAAACCTGATAGTTACCATTTACTTTGAACGAATATTCGTGGTTAGCTATTAAATGATCACAATTTGTACATTTATCTAAAAATAAATCAAATTTAAAAACAACGAGCAAATTATTCGTGTCCACGCATTTATACGTTGGAATGTGACTAGTTCTTCGCCATCGTCATCTTCTTTTGCAACTCGGTTAACAATTTCTAATGTATCTTTATTTTGACATTGACAACAACCTTGGTAATTCAGTAGATACGAGCCAGTGTCGAGACACATTCTACCCTGAATAAGAAATGTTTCATTAATATAAAAAATTCGGCATAATCAGATTATTAATTCATAATACCCGATCGGGGAATTCATCTTTAACACACTGTTCACACATCTCCTTTGTATGTTTGTCCAATCCAAACGAAATCACGCTTTTAATTTGCTCCAGCGAGGTATTTAGATAAGTAACTCCAGACGTTTGCAGTCGATCATTCGTGGTAAAGCCGAGAAAATGGCAATGGGCAAAGCTGATTCGTGGTCATACGAAAAAAAAACAAGATCTTTATATTCTATTCGTGATAATTGAGAAGGAAAAATAATAAACTTTCTTATTAGAATTAGGAATTTCATTTGCGTTACTTAATTAATCATTTTCATTTCGGTTTTCCGAGCGTCTAATTGGTTAAATTAGACCAATGGTAAAAACCATCAAATGTTTATTTCATTCCGTGCATGCGGGAGGATAAAACAAAGTTTGAAACTTACCTTTTTAAATAAATAAAAATTGGAAAACAAAAAATGCGACATTTCTTCTTGTTTGTTCATAATTTTCATAATTTTTTTTTTTATATAAATTTACTCAACTTTGCCTTTCACAAAAATAAATTTATTTTTTCAATAACTTAAATCACAATGATGAAATTCGTTTTTGTTTTTTTTTAGTTGAAAAAAGAAAAACAAATCCAAATTAATTTAAGTACGGTATATTTTTTTACACACCAATTTTTGGATGAAATAAAAAATAAACAAATAAAAAAGTTTTTTAATACAAGAAATTTGGCTTAAACTACTCTTAAGAAAAAGAGAGATTCTAAAGTCATTCATTTGCTTACCATAGAAACGCTTATTAACATTTTTATTTTCAGATTTTAGGCTTGGACCCTCGAAATTGGATAAAATTCAAGAAATGTTTTAAAATTATTATTATCAAAACCTTTTCGTTTCATTATTGAACAATTATTGATTGATTTTTTTTGTTTTAAATACTTTTTAAAATTTAAAAATCGTAATTTTCCTTTCTCAACATTTTGGATTCCATTTATACAAAAAATAAAACTGGAATGACATTACCTAATAAAAGAATCTACAGTTTTATTTAAAATAAATATCCAAAAATAAACAATAAAATACACAGATTTAAGAGTTATTTTCAAGTCCTATAAAAAGCTGCTGAAAAATATGACATTTTTATCGAACTCACTTTATATAAAACTAAACTGACATTTTAAAAAATAAAAACCAATTTAAAAAAGAACAAAGAAAAATTACAACTGTCTATAATAACTTAGTTAAAAACATTAAAAGAATTTAATTCCCGTCTTATTTACTGCTTCATCTTCTCCTCATGAGCTTTCTTCACAATTGCCAATTTGGAATGAGGGTCAAGTACAGATAAATTCTTGTAAGGAGCATCCCGTGTCCCATGCAGTACTAATGTCCATTCTTTGAGGTATCCCATCTGAGACAACTGACTATCGAAACTGGCCTACAAAAAAAAAATTTAAAATGCTTTACTATTCCTAAAAATTGCTTAAAAACCCAAAAACTTCTTAATTAATTAAAATATCTTGTCGGTAATTAAGACTTGGACCCAAAATATGTGTAAAATTGGTCCAGATTCGTGGCACTGTAAAGACAAACCCTCTAAACCAGGGGTGTCCAACCCGCGGCCCAGCACACATCATTAAAAATTTTTTTTTCCAATGTGGCCCGGGAAAGCCGGGATGTTGGGCACTCCTGCTCTAAACCTTTGATCTCACCTCCAGAGTCCACTTGCCTCGAGGATTTTCTCCCCAGGTATGCGTGGTCATGAAAGGCCATTTGGCAAAACCATCGTGACGATCATCATCATTTGGACGTCTACTCAAAATCATCGATCTAGAAAACCCACAAGTTATAAGTAAATTATAAATTATTCTAAACAAAGCGTTAATTATCATTTTACCTGGTTCCGAGAGGTGATGTGAGAAAGAGATTAACATCACCTCTTCGCGTAGCATTTAAAGTGATTATGGCTTGTACGTGCTCCAAATAGTTAACTTCGGTTTCACTACCTTTGCATCCTGTTGTCGCAACTTCGAGTTTCAAGCTGTTGTTAGTGGAAAAGTGACTGCAAATGACAGAGACACCGAGTGAAACTGACGGCTAATACCACTCGAATAAACTCGGAATGACGTATTGATTTCTTTTCGAGATTGGCCCCTTTAAGCCCTCCGACTCTTTCATAATTGCCCGTTTGATTGATCCATTCCTCAACGCAGGTTAATTCTCTCGTTATCTCTATACCCCGTGTCAACGATAAGAAGAGAAAGAAAGAAATCGTTTAATTGACTCGTCTGTGCCGTCTGAAATGTTTTTTTCTCTCGCTCTCTCTCTCTTTTTTCTTTTTGTTATTGCAGCCCGTCATAGAAAATATCCCTTTTGCATTCTGCTCTGATTTTATTCCTGATCATTTGGTTTGATAGGCCATCAAAAGACTATTCATCTCGTCAAACCATGTAATAATTCCTCCTGATACGAGAAAACTATCGACCAAACGACACAATTATCCGCGATTCACTCGACTCATTCTGACGTTTTTCAATCTACGTCTTTCAATTTTTGCTATTCGACACAATAACCAGATAACAAGTTAAAACAAGTTTTATGCGTAAAAACAATGGACTTTCTTTTTAATAGCTGCCATTTCAATTTTTTTTTATTCATACCATTTTCATCTTTATAATGCCAGATATGACATAAATGATGGAGCAAATTTTATGATAATTTTTCATGTAGAAATAAATAAAAATCATAAACACGTGCATAAAAAAACAATAATTACGCACACTTTTCTCATTTTTTCCCCTCTTTTACTTACTGCAATGCATCGTTAACTACGGCTCCTTCGCAGTGATATCTCGCAGGAACTGTCTGCCATCTTCGAGCTAAAGCCACCATAGCACCCGCATCTAAGACGCCAAAGCCGAAGAGGTGATTGTATTCTAAACCAACACCATTCATCGTCCATCGAAATCGTTTCTTCCCATCAAAAAGAGAGTTTCGTTTAGATGTGAGTACAGTTAAATGTTGCATATCGCGCCAGGTTAACTTGGGACTAAATATAAAAGAAAAAAAAAATTAATTAGTAATAGTAAAGCAAACAGTTTGTGTAGTTAATTTAAAAAATAAACTGCCTTTCTCTCGACAAACGGCAAAATTCTTCATTACACAGCTTTCTTTCCCTTCTTCCTAAGAGATTTTGGATTGGAATTTATCGGGATTTGGAAATTCCAACTGCCCGCCCGCCGTTTATTCAATCGCCGAGGGAATGTTAGTCAATAATACTTACTTGGCTTCGAGAGCCAGAGCGAAAACTCCTGCTGCTTCCGGTGCAGCTGCTGATGTCCCTGAATGAGTTTTCGTGCATTTCCCATACAGATCTGTCGTGGCCTGTAATAAACACAAGTATACTTATTGTTGCGAAAAGAAATACAATTTATGTTAGTTTTAGTTTAGGGTACATGCAAATTAAACACGCAACATTTCAGTCGACGGAAAATTAAACTAAAAATCAATACAATGTTTTGTTCCACAAATCGACAAAGCGAAAAATATAATTTTTTTTTAAAAAAAAGAAAAAAAAAGCAAAGCAAATTCAAATAGGATCAAATCAAATTGCATTTAAAAGCGAAAACAGGTTTAAAGCTTTTACGGATGAAATTCATGAAAGAAATCAATGCAACAATTTATTATTTAAGAGCCAAGTTGTTGGATTGAAGGAAAGAAATCACACATCTTTTGAACATAATCAACACGAACGATTTACTCTTCGTAACAAGTAATAATACAATGTTGCCATAGACACAACTACAAACAATATATTTCCCTTAACAACAACAGCAAACTAACTCAATGTTGAAACTTCACTTACAAATTCCCCTTCAGTTTTAACATTAAGTTCACATGTGAATATTCAAACTTTATAAACGAATAAATAACGTAATTGCTTAAATTAAACTGTCTTCATCTTTGCTCTTTCAATGAATTCCCATTCCTCGTAGACACTTGTCTATATTGGGCTTGCTGAGCGGCTTGGTCATCATATCAGCCCACATTTCCACCCCTGGCACGTGAACTATTTGGATCTTGTCTGCTTCAACCTTTGACTTGATCAGGTGGTATTTCCGATTTAGATATTTGGTTCGGACCCGCTGAACCCCGTCCTGCAGCATTTGAACCGCCGCCTCATTGTCGTTGTAAAGTGTAATTTGACCAACCGGCAATCGTAAGTCTCCGAAAATGCCCTTCACCCAGCTTAACTCTTTAATTCCATCAGCAACTGCATCCAATTCACTTTCGCACGACGACTCCGCCACGTTGCCCTGTTTTTTACACCTCCAACTCAGTAGTGATTCTCCATTCTTCACTATGAATCCCGTGAACGATCGCGCGTCTTGTGTCGAGTTCCAACTCGCATCCGCGTAGGAATGTAAACGGCTCTCTCCCTTCGAGTATCTCAACTTGTAGTCCATGGTCCCTCGAATGTAACGTAACACCCGCTTGGCTGCTGCTAAATGTATCTCCCGAGGATCTTTGTTGAATCGGGAAAGAGAACTTACTGCGAAGCTCAAATCTGGCCTAGTGCTGGTCGCTAAATACATGATGCTTCCGATGACTTCCTGATACAGTCTTTGGTCAACAGGCTCGCTTTCCTCGAATTCCTCCAATTTTAGCCCTAATTCACATGGCGTTGTAGCTGGATTGCATCTATCCATTCCAAAGCGCTTCAATATTTTCTCTGCATATTTGCGCTGGTACAGGCAAATTTCGCCATTTTCTTGGCTGACTTCTAACCCCAAAACATACTTCAGTTTGCCCATTGCCACCAACTCAATAAACTTGCCAATGTCCCTGATCTTTTGGTCTCGGATTTTGGCATTCGAACTCGCCGTCACGAGGTCGTCGACGTAAACAGCTATATAAATTGTCCCGTCATCACTCCGATATTGGTAGAGACAAGGGTCATCCGCCAATCTCTTAAACCCGCATGCCGTCAAAACCTCGTGGAGTTTCTCGTTCCAACACCTCCCCGCTTGCTTCAAGCCATAAATGCTTCGAAGCAGTCTGCAAACAAATTCGATCCCTTCCTCCGTGAATCCTTCCGGCTGCTCCATGAAAATTCGCTCCTTTAATTTCCCATGTAAATATGCCGTCTTCACGTCGTATAAGTCCAAGAATAGATCTTCTTTCGCCGCCAAATCTAGTAGAATCCGCAATGTCTCAATTCGCACTACAGGCGAAAATGTCTGATCATAGTCAGTTCCTGGTTTTTGACTGCACCCGACAGCTACCAGTCGCGCTTTGTAGCGTGTAAGACTTTCGTCTGGGTTTTCCTTAATCCTGAACACCCATTTCGATTTTACTGGCTTCACATCAGTTGGCCTCTTCTCCATCTTCCAGACTTCGTGTTGATGCATTGATTTGATCTCATCTCGCATCGCCTCCGTCCATTTATCCGCTTCGGGTGACCACATGGCTTCCTTGTGTGTAGTAGGTGTCACCCGAACATCCGCCATATTGGCTTGCTCCCTCAATCTGGTCGAACGTCGCACGCCGCGTTGCTGCAAGTCCTCTTCTATGGCTTCCACTCGTTGTCGATTTTCGACTGCTAACATCTGCTTGGTTGCGCCCCGCCTACGTCCTCCCCCTCGAGCGGGCACTCGATTCGGCATTTGGACTGGTTCTGGATCGGCTGCCTGTAAGGGCTCCGGCTCAATGTCCAAATCTGGATCGGGTTGCTCGATCGGATCTGGCGGCGCAACCTCACGCGGCTGCATATTCGCTGCGTCGTAAAACACGTCCAAATCGGCTAAATCAATCAGTTCCTCCGCGCGTTCCTCTTGATGCTCAACAATCCTTCCCAACTTAAATTCGTCAAAAACTACGTCGCGAGACTCGGTAATGCGTCCCGTATCTTCCATAAGAATACGATAAGCTTTACGCTTTTGAGAATAACCCACCATGACGCCTGTTCTGGTCTTGGTGTGCAACTTATCTTGGCGAAACTTAGGCTCAAGCACGTGTGCCATGCACCCAAACCGACGTAAATGAGACACACTCGGTGTTTTCATTTTCCACCGCTCATATGGCGTTCGCCCATGCACGCTGGTTTTACACCTGTTGCGCAGGTATGCTGCCGTGAGTGCTGCCTCGCCCCATAACTCTAAAGGTAAACCAGAGTCCACCATAAGCGTCCTCATTGTTTCGACGACTGTCCGGTTCATCCGTTCCGCCACTCCGTTGCTTTGGGGCGCCCATGCAGTGGTCAGTTCGTGCTGTATCCCCTTCTGACTAAAGAAGGATCCCAAGTTTTCGTTCAAAAATTCTCCCCCATTGTCCGTACGAATCCGCTTGACCTTTCTGTCCATTTGCAATTCGCAATGCGCCAAAAAATCTTTAATTGCTTGTCCCGCTTGTGCTTTAGTTCCCAAAAGTCTCAAAAACACCATGCGACTATAGTCGTCCACCATGGTCAAAATATATTTGGCTCCACCAAGTGATTGTGTTGGCATCGGACCCATTAAATCCATATGAAAAAGCTCCATCACCTCGTGTGATTGCTTAAACGGAACTGCCTTATGTGATATTTTAATCATCTTGCCTTTAATGCACTCCGTGCATTGGTCAGTCTGTGTTTCTGAGTTCCATTTCAAGCCCCTTACTAGGTCCAACTTTGCCATCTCCTCCAAACTCTTGTAATTTGGATGGCCGAGACGTTGATGCCACAGCAATCGCGTCGCTACTTGCGCTACTCGTACTGTTTCTGCCGTCTGCACAGCTTCTATGCTCATCGCACCGACCACGAATTTATCCTCCACGCGCCACGCCGTTACCACGTCATTTCCCTCATCATCTCGAATGCATGCGCTTTCCTTGGTAAAAAGCACATTCAGTCCCGCATCCACGATCTTTGGAACCGACAACAAATTCGTCTGCAAATCCGGTATGAACAGCGTATTTCTCAAACGTAATCTATTCCCGGTGTCCTGTTCCTCCATTAACACTTCACCTCGCCCTGGTGAGTCCGTCTCGGCATTACTTGCCAATCCCACATTTTGTGGAAACACCTCGTAGGTTTGGAATCTTTCCTTTGCTGACACCATATGACTGGTTGCCCCAGAATCCAATAACCACTCTTCTGCAATCGTTTGTGCGTGTTTTTTCGGCAATTCCCTCATTCCGCACGCATATTCACGTGGCTTCACTGACTTGCATGTCCCACAGCACGCTGAACGCTCGGTCGGCTTTCCCCCGCGACCTCTTCCTGATCCTCTGTAATTCGATCCTCGACCGCGCGCGTTTGTGTTTGCCGTCGTCCCATCGTTCGGCTTGCCCTTTGACCAGCAGTCCCTCGCATAATGTCCCACCTTGTGACAACTAAAGCACTCTACACTGGTCTTGCCCCTTGGTCGTGCCCTGTATGCACCTTCATTCACCTGAGAATTCTTTTTCTTCTCTTTCAATCTCTCTTCTTCTGATCTCAATGCAAGTCGAATTTCTCCCATCGTCAAGTCATTCTTTTGGCCCTCGAAAATTCTCACGTTATTTTCGAAATCCGTTCGCAAACCTTGCGCCACGTAACTGACCAACTCACGATTCGAGAATACTCTGCCCAATTCGGCTCCCTTGGCGCTAATTGCTTCGGCTCGGTTTAAATAATCGTCCACGCTTTCTTTTTCTCCCATTTTCAATTTGCTTATCTCCAAACTGCATTTGACCTTTTCAAAATCATTCCTTGGCCCCATATCCGCTTCTACTTTTTCCCATAACGTTTTCGCCACAGTTTCCGCACTAAATCTCAGTGCTTGCTCTGCTGAGAAAGATAATACAAGTACAGTCATTGCATCGTCATTATTCTTTTCCCATTCGTCCCAGATTGCACGCATTTGTGCATAATTTGCCAATCCTGGGCGACCTTTTTCCGGCTGGTCGGCTTCAATGGCAGTCTTCCATAATCCTTTGCTCTTCAGCACTGCGCGAACTCTCAGCTTCCATAAATAGTAGTTCTTATCCGTCAATCTCTCGATTACCGCTGACGTTGATGAGACGTTCACATTAACAGATTCGCCCGCCATCTCTTGTCAAAATTCCGCGATAAACGAAGAACGAGAAAGGAGAGTATTGTTAGTGTCGTCTGCTTTAAATCTTAAGCCTATTTTCACTGAATGACGGATAACTTGCGGTTTTTGGTTCCTTTTTGGTGCTTATTTCTTCCCTTGTTCAGTTGGCCACCGGTAACCATCCTCTGCTACCATTTGTTGGATTGAAGGAAAGAAATCACACATCTTTTGAACATAATCAACACGAACGATTTACTCTTCGTAACAAGTAATAATACAATGTTGCCATAGACACAACTACAAACAATATATTTCCCTTAACAACAACAGCAAACTAACTCAATGTTGAAACTTCACTTACACAAGTTCCATTTGGAAAGCTTTCATAAATAAGCTAAAGATTAAATAAAAAATTTATATCCGTAGAATAGGAAATATTTAATAAAAAAAAACCGCAAGGAGCCATTCTGCCACAGCTTTCAAGCAAAACAAAAGTATTGTTTTGTTTAATAAAAACAGCAGCAAACAATTGGAATATTTTTACTACGCTTTTTGACGAGAAAACCTGTTACAAACTTACAACTCCCGTGTTTGGATCCTTAGCGCCATTGCTGAATGTTGATGCAAGTGTTGAGGAACAAGACTCATCATAATGAGCATTCTCTCCATCATTTATAGCCGAATTGATGGAAATTGTCCACATACTGGCAGCATACCCATCACAATTACAGTCATCATCTTCACCGCCATCACCAGATGCCCAAACATAAATATTCCCCAATCCATTTCTTCCCTACACGAAATAGAAATCGAACATTTAAATTTTATCGTCGAAAAGCTTGGCAAGCATGACTAAGCATGCCCACATTAAAACACCCTGGCCTAAAAACTCATTTACTTTCATTAACAATTCACGTAGGATTAAAAGCGCACAATTTACGACTAAAACGAAAAGCTGATAAAACTGATCAATGATTAAAACTGCAATCACGGATTTGATTAATATTTCTTGCTCGTACAATTAGATCAAATGTCAAAAGCTATTTCCAAGATAATGAGTGTGGCCAGTACGCAACAATTACACAACGTACCTCATTAACTCCACGAACTATTGCTCTCATTGTAGCATTTCGAGGACCATCGACTGTTTTTCCATCATCAGTTGGACCCCAACTTGCACTGTAGATGTCTATGAGATTGGGTTCATGCCCCATGGAATTGGCTTCAATCAGATCTGTCATATATGGTTGGTCTAACATCCGAATTCCTATTTAAAATAATTTCCAATGTTATTCTAATTTTTTATTTCGTTGAAAAAAAAAAATTATCATCAGTGAAAGATGAGGAGAAGAAAGTGAAGACAGTAACGAAGGCCCATTCTGTAGTGAATTTAGAAATAATTAGTGTGGTTTCTCTCTTTTCTCCTTCACTTAGATGAGAATTCAGGGATGGTGACTGGCAATAGATGATGTTGCCACAACCAATGAATGGCTCTTTAATGAGCTACACGTGGTACAATAATCTTAGATACGTATTCTTCCAGGTTCATTAATCACAAGTGGTACTCAAGACGAGTTTTCTAATTATCTATCTTTCCACAAAAAAAACACAATGATACTGCAATTCGCTCCAATTTAGGTATACGCAGTAACTCCAACACGAGTTCATATAAAGTTACACAAGCAAATTAATCAAATTTTCCATTCGATAACAACTTCAATCAAGTTGCTATACACAAAAACATCTTGGTTTTATCAGACCATAGTATCGATTTTAACCGAGGCACAACCCGAATAAAGATCCATACTCTTGATTACAAAATAAGCAATAAACTTCCATTAGCTGAATTTCAACATTTATTTTAATGAAAAATAATTAGATCTTTAAGGTTAAAACCCACGCTGCATCTCTTCGCCCCCTTCCGCTTCTCTGCAAAGCCGTGGAAAGTGCTAACCCATCGGTTTGTAACCCCAAGAGGCCGTGTTGAGTGCACGTACTGTACCATTGTGTTGGCCCTTGCGAAATAGTATTACCCCAAACTTTGTTCTGTGGGAGTCTAATAGTACCGATGTCCAATCCAATGGATTTATTTTTGGAATTCCTACTACAAGTATGTTGCTATACACGTGTCACATTTAGTTTGTGTCAATAAAGAATTGTTTTTACAACTCGAAATTTTATAATAATATAAAAAGTCTTAAAACATAAAGGTTTTACAGCATTGCAAACATTGCAATATTGGACTTTTTCTACAAATCGAATTATTTTCAAGCTGACGCGTTCAAAAAAATGTAAAAAGAAAAGAAATAAAAAATTAATCTTTTCAATTTTTATTTCCATTACAAAAAGTTGATTAATATTTTTTCCTCCATTTTTTTTTACACTCAAAACCTAACCATCTACGATTTAATATTTGAAAATTCAGATTCAACATTACCCCCTGTCTTATAGATATTAAAAACAAGCCCTGGAACAGCTTGAAAATCCCTAATTACCAATATCGAGTCACCTGCGCTAAATTTTTCAACCCCTGATTAAATCTTTTTCACGATAGCTGTGGCGTGAACCGCTGAGAAAAAAAAAATGGAGGTGAAAATGTTAACAGGAAATTAGCCACGACAAAAAAAAATGGCATTTGGCATTCAAACCCGCACTAACGCCTTACAAACGATGATGCGTGACATTCCTAGTGGCTTCGTATCACCGAAATGCGAATAACATTTTTTTGGCAAACACCAAACATTATCGTGTTGACTTACATTTGTACCGATAAGTCAATCTGTTCTTTTTCATTCGGCATTTTATAGCTTTGATTACCACTTGTGCCAGATAACAAAAGACCGTATACCCCATTTATAGAAAGGGAAAAAAATATCGAACTGCAGTCACTGCTGTTTCCTATTGAACAAACTACTCTCAAGATTTCTTCCTGTTTTCTCCCCTCAACCCAAACTTGACTGGTACAACTCGGAAGTCTCGAACAAAATTTTACATTCACGCACGCACACACTGTGCATCCACATGCAGACCACGCAAACACAAGTTTAATAGGATTGCTTGTGCGATGACGTGACTAGATGCGCAGCTTTATTCCTTTCGTCTTTAAAATGCACATTATCCAGAGCTCCCAGTTACGCCATCATGTTATCGACACATTCAAAATATTGATGTAAAAATTAAAAAATTTAGAAAATTAAAAATAAAATCGTTTTTACCTTCCGTGGAAAGTTTTTTTTTGGCTTTATTTATCATTTTTACTCACATATATGTGTATTTATTATATAGAAAATGTCACAATAACATTCATTTTGTATTTCCCATTACATCACTGCTCTTTCTCTTTTCCCTCGTGATATTCCATCGATCGATCAGCTTAAATTAGACTCATACGTTTTCGGGATTATAAATTTAGAATCTCGATTATTCAGACTTGGCAAAATGCTTTCCAATTGAGGCGTCAAAAACGTGCACTCTCGCCATGGCATTCTTTATCGACTTGTTTTCTTTAGTTCGTTTTTACCCTAAACTCTCAACTATTTATGCGCGGAATAGAAAACTTGTGAAAAATAATGCGTTCCGGTTCGTGAGTGCGACTCGCACGATGCCAGAGAACTTTCTTTTATCAGCTCCACTGGCAACCATCAAGAATCAAGCTGATCACAATAGATGGCGCGGTTGCATGCGTTCGCAACACAAATGTAGTGTGAAGCACATTAACTTGAGGGGAATATCAGATAATTTTGTCATTTCCAAAGTTCGTACAACAATTTCAATAACCGGATAAACATTTAATACAATAACAACTACCAAAATAACAACAAAAACAATTCTTACCAGCCACCATGGAATCGTACGCCACACCTACGCCACAAACATCATTATCTCGAGCAGCCGCTACTTCGCCTGCACATCGTGTTCCATGGCTAATAATTGAAGGAAAAAACTTCTGTTATTATATTACATTACATCTAATCCCATTTTAGTCTCATTTTCTTTGCACAAATTATTTTTCCTTGCAAATCTTAATTATCACTAATGCGTTTGAAGAAGGCAGAGGCGGATTTACCGGGGTAGTCTTTCGCGCAGTCTTTTTCGGGGCCCCTAATAGAAAAAAAATATTTTTTGGGGGCATTTGGGGGTCAGAATGTATCCAAAATGAAATTAATTGGGCAAATGAACAAACAAATGACCCAAGTGGCATTCATCTGTGGTCAAAATTGAAGCACGCACTGCCCTCTTGACCATTGGAGCGTGGCCAATCAAAAGGGGGTAAAACACACTTGACCTCTACTGAGATTGGGGTCTGCAAGATCAAATATAATGTAAAGATACTTCTTACCTGTTGAACCAGTCGTCAGTGTACCGAGGATAAGGGAAAGGATCGTTGCTGCTAAAGTCGTAACTGGCTTTGGCATTCTGTCATAAATAAATAATAATAACGAAATTAATTTAATTTAGAATACAAAATTTAGAATTCCAGTATTTCTATCTTTTATCATCAGAACTTCTAGATTTTTATCTGTCTAAATTTATTGTGCTCCAATTCTTTTAGTGGTCATACAAAATGGTTCGAATGGTCAGTTCAAGCGTTTTGTCTTTTTATGGGAGGTTTAAAAGCGTTCTACCATTGTCAAGATGATAATAGAAACACGCACACATTTAATCAGGCACATAAATCACGAGTATCACTTTTCTTAAATTTAAGACGAAAAGAAAAATGCTTACATAGTTATTACGCAGATCTGGATGCATGTAATCCACACCTAGATATTATTTTTTTTAAAGAAAAAAAAGAAAAAAAGGAGAAAAAAAATCATTCCGTGTCTTTAATTGATGAAACATTTCACACACACTTTTCAATTTAATTTAACGTCTATTTATACCCACGAGAACGAGATAAATAAACGTTAACTATAGTAAAGTGACAATCAAACCATCAATTTCATTATGCAACCAAACGCCTAATTTGACAATAACTGAATGAATAACTATGTTATAATGAATGCCAACCATTTTAACCTGTTTGGTTTCAACCAAAATTAAAGAGTAACGAATTAAATTATTCAGTTCAGTGAAAATGTCAACGGGTCAAATTACAAAGAATAAAAAATAAATAAACTTTAATTAATCCCGCAATTTCAACATAAATTAAAAATTCTTTGTCAGAGCGCTCAACTTAAACTTTAAAATGCCTGTGGTTGCATTAAAATTGTATAAAAAAAAATCCATAAAACATAGTACATGTTTCTTTAATGTCTGTTCTTTAATGCTCATTTATCAAAGTAACCAGCAAAGAAGTCCAAATGGCAGCGTGTGTACACGCCTCACTTTCCTGGTTGCTTGTCTAATTATCTCGTTATACAATGTACACGATAAGAACAAGCCAGATTTATAAACTATATAGACATTTTTGTATTTAATTCCACGTCTAAATGTGTCTTGGACACCTGCTTCCCCTTTTCTCAACACCGCTTGTCAAAATTGCAGGTGATTGTGAAGGCTGCCATTAACGAAAAACAAACGATTGAAAACGACTCTGTAAAATATCTATCAATTATTTCGATGATTTATCACCGTTGTCACGGAATTCAACTTCCATTTGAAAATTTATTGTGCTCGTAACGATTTTTATCTTCGTTTTCAGTGTATTCTTTCAAGAATAAGAAATGTGAGAAGAATTAAAAGCAGATAATCCAAATTTACTTCCATTCTCGTTCGCTAATCATACTTTCAAAACCTTGTGGTGGAGCTCGAAGATGAGTCGTTCCCTAAAAATTGCCTTAGCAACCAAACCGCAATGCCCCACTAGAGTACATCCGTTTGTAATCCTACGCTTTAGCAAACAACAGAGCCAATAGACGTTTTTCAATTACTATACCGCTGTGGAATGTCGACATAGCTTAGTACTCGCGTCATGAACAACACCAGTGCTCGAAAAGACCAATACCGGCTTCACGAAGTCATCAGCAATTCAGAAAAAAAAAAAAAAGAAAGGAAAAAAGAAAAGAAACCCATAAAACATTTTAGGGGCTTCGCGGAACTCGATTTGCACACACATATGGGACTTGTCCTCCTAAATGAAATGTCATAGAAATGTATGAACACAATGGTGTGTGTACAAATTCTCATTTTCACACTTAGAATAAAATTCGACAGAGCTTTACGGTAGAAAACTCTCGAACGAATCAATTATGTGTGAGTAAAATTGATTTCGCAAGCTCGCATTATCAAGTTTGCTCTAAAGTAAATTGAATCTTACCATCATCCATGATGGCAGTTGTGACATTTTTGCCAGTAAATCCTTGAGCCCAAGCTGCTTCCACATTGAGATCTAGACGTGGTTTCCCCCCATTTTGTCCGGTATTTTTCTAATATAAATAAAAGCAAATACACGATTAATAATTAATATTCTTTCACCGATATTAAAAAGAAATTCAATTCTAGTGGGAAATAAAGATGGATCAACTCACCAAGTACCATTGATAAGGAAAATAAGGATCGGTGGGTCCTTTCTGTTGTGGCACGTGCACCAAGTACTCAACCTTGATAGGTTTGTAACCCCGCTTAACTCGACGGAACCCCATTTGCTGAATAACTCGTTTCACCTAAATAAAAATAAAAAGAAAAAAAAATACTAAATCAGGTAAAGTACCTCGAGATTGGAAAAAAAAAATTGTTTTATTCTCAAATAAACCTACTCAACATTAAAAATAAAGAAAAAGGAAGAAAAAAAAATCTCATTTCGTAAGTGATGGCGGTACCCACGGCAACGCAGCGGCATTCTCTTTCATAAATGCAATGGGACAAACAACAGCACGATAAACTGGAAGAAAGCAAAACTCGTTATCATTAACTTTCCTCTAAATTGAGTATGAAATGGAAACCACATGTCAAATATTTGACGAGAGAATCACATGCGAGTCTCCATTATCATCTCGGTCGAAATTGAAATTCTTTTTCCACACTCAAATGACTACAAAGTCCTCGAGGACCAAATCGAGGTCACACATGACGACAAGCAACCAATGATTCGCGACACGTGTGGGGTTTTGAGACGTGCTAGGATCCATTTTCTCCTTTATTCCGGGGATAAGCGAAGATCCACACTACAATTTCCCTTATTGCCGAATCTCCACACAATCTCTTGTTAATTTCAGCAAAGATTTATCATTTATGAGCAACATTAAAAAGCTTTTCATACAATACATTAGTTTTATTTCTGAGATTCCTACCGTCCAACTGTATTTACAATCCTATTTATTTATTTATTTATTTATTTCCTCTTTGTCCTAAAGTAAACACCAATAAAACTAACATAACAACAAGTCGAGTAGTCCCTCCTTAATTATTTATTTATATTCTGTCAGAGCCGGTGCTCAATATCAACTTCAATCTAGGAATGACAAGACAATTTGTTTTTCCAAGTAAACGAAGGAAAACACAATTACATTTGACTCATCAATGGACTTCGCAGTGAAGCCCTTAAGATGTAATTTTATAGATAAATGAACATTTCTTTTCTCTTTTTCTTTAATACAATCAATTCGTACATCCATTATAGCATAATATTGATCAGAACTGGCTTGATTTCTGCATAGCTTCAAGTTTCCCTAATAAAAAAAAACATAAATGGGAACCTAATAACAACCATAAAATAAGGCTCCCCACAGAAAACAGTTTACAAAGCAATTTCCCCAATGTTAATTTATTGCGTTTTTATAGTTTTCTTCAGCTACCAGCAGTTAATAGTTAGCCATTAGTGCAAACCACCCAAATGTTCCTGTTGATCATCTGCCCAATGCCACTCAAAACAAGTCTGTAATCAATAGGAACCATTACTAACTAGTGGCAAAACATGTCAATGGAGGACCTTGTCTAATGCAAGAAACATGCGAGTGTTGTGGTTTCATCCTCTAACCTTTTCCCATTGATTCCAGGAATTTATAATGGGGTAGCATTGTGCAGTAACATCATTCAATCAAGATTAGATCAGTTCAGGAAATTGAGAAGTCTCGTGTTTCACCAATAATGTCTTTTAACGGAAATGAAGAATCAAGAGCAACTGAATTTAAAACTTTCAACTTTAGAATTTGTACAAACAGCGTATAGAATGACGCATTGCATTACTACATTAAGACTCAACGCAACGTCTGCGCCTCAACCTTAAGTAAATTATTTTTATTTTAAATAATTTTGTTAACTCAAAATTTTGCATAATTTATCAAATGTTAAATTTAAATTTTCTTCATTTTCTTGATGTGATTATTAAACCCAACGTCAGTGTTACCTTGACAACCCAGATGGGTATTCAGCTTACGGTTTTCTAACATGACACGAACTCTTTTATGCAGCCATAGCAACTAAATAATACCGCACTCTAAGAGGAGGAAAAAATTGCCTCAAGAAGCTGAAAGTTAAATTAAGGGAGAATGCTTTTCAAATGCAAATAGATGCTGACGAAAACCCATCATTTTGTTGTGACTGCAATTTCTGCACAACAAGAAATGGAAATCACAATACCTAAATGTTTTACACTCGAATTATATATCATTTTCCTCCCAAAAAACTCAGAAAACAATTCCTGTAAATCATTTTCCAGTCCAGAAATAGTCGACTGCTAAAATTGTTTATTTCTTTCTACGCCAAAATAATATGCATTGTGTAAGAAGAGAGGAAAAGTCAATTTATGTGACACAAACGGGCAAGTTATTAAAATTGCCTGTAAATTCCAAAATTTTGTATATGTAAATACATTATCGTTTACACAAATATCTAAAAGCAAATACAAAAAAAAAAAAAAAAATTTTTTTCTGTGTTTACATACCATGGGATCAGTTTTGAGATATCTGGTATGTGAAATGCTTCGTCTGGTTCTGGAATGAGGGAGTGCTCGATGGACAAAATGGAATTCCTTTTTCGAGTCCAATAGCTAGAAAAAAAAAAAAACATTCTCATGTAAACGAAGTGTACTTTAGATCCACAAAGTGGGAACCTCAATGGATAAAAATGAGGCTATTTATAAAAATTGTTCTCTTAACATTTTAAATTGGGGTTAAATAAAACATCTCGAAAACTTCTGGTGTAAGTAATCGCTTTAACCTTTCGCGCTAAACTTTAATTAATCTCTGCTGTATAAATGTTAAATGATGCATTTTTCTTATTCCTAAAACACAAATCGATTTGTTTCATTCTTCACTTTGAAAAAAAAAAAAAAAAAAAAAAAAAAAGAAAAAATCAATTCATTTTATGTTTCTATTTTACCAAGGAATATAAAATGAAACTTTTACCATTTTTTTTTGTTGTACCTGGTCAAAGTAAAACCATTTTCAAGAAAGTAAAAAAACAAAAAAAAACCAATCGACTTGAGTCTTGAAAGTAGAACAAAATGCGGGGTGGCGTGATGTATATAAAACAAGTTTTATGGCATCAGATTTAAGCCAAAATGGCAAAAAATTTTAACTGATGATTGTGAAAGCATGGATGGTGAAAGCAATTAGTTTGTTGTTATCAGCGGTTGTCATTCTCCATAATGAAATGATCCGTATGAGGATGTGAAACGTCAAAAGGTTTTAAATTTGTCAAGATGCATGTACGTCAATGATGAAAAATCTTCTCGTTTTACGAGCAAAATAAAAAATTAAAAGCAACGGCGACCTTTCCCTTTTAATACTTCGCTTCACCCAGCGAAGCATTTTGTCTGATCTTGTTTACGTGAAGCAAGTTTCAACAACGAACAATGGCCGACTTCCGGTTTTAATACCGCAAACTCCCCTAGCGTTGGACTGATCAAATTATCCGTTTCAATAGAAACATTTTACGAGTTTTTATTTTCCGCTGTATATAATTAACTTTGTTTGTACCGGTACTATACTATAATTTAATAAATACTGTAAACGCGAGGAAACTTCTCTATATCCTGACATTATTATCTATTTTGGTCCACAAGATAAAGGTAGAAAAATAAAAAAAATAAAAACAGATAAACTTAAAGAACACATTTTTCTTTCCTTGATCGAAAAACCTAAATCACGTGAGCGAATAAACTCCCAATGGGTTTGCTCAGCCGTGTTCTTTCTCCAGTTCACTGATCGACAACCTTATCCCAAAGGCACCAGCACCCAAAAAACAGATAAAATTAAACACCGTGTAAAACGAAGAAGCATAAACAAGGCTTAACTTCAATTTATCATCGTCTGACCAACATAAAATTTGAAAAAATAACAAAAAAAATTAATTTCAGTTTTTTTTTCTTCTGAAAATCAATTCAGAGTCACTAAACACGCCATTCATGAAGCAACTCAGAAAATAAAAAAATTCCATTAAGCCTGAAAGCAAATCGTGCTATTTGGAAATTGCTTGCTGCTGCCAGCATGTGAAGCAGCAAGTGGCCACTGCCACTACTGTACGTGGTATCTAATGGACTGTAATCTGATCAGTTTCTTTTCCACCTTTTTTTAAAACATATTTTATTCCTTTCCTTTCACTTACTCGAAAAAAGTCAAATAAAAGATAAAACTGCAGAGGGCAGTCAACAAACTAGAAACTTAAGATGTCAACTATGAAGCTCACAAGTAAAACCTCAACTTAATCAATTTGGAAACTTCAGTGACGTCAATAAATTATTATTACATCCTTCTCAGCTTATCTTTTTGACAGATTTACGGCCAAGAAAATTATAATTAAGATGGGACTTTTTTAAAAAAAAAAAAAAAAAAAAAACCCTAAGGAAGAATAATATCCTAAGAAATGGCGGTTTCACTGCAAAGGTTAATGAATTCATGAATTTAACAGGAAGGATTCAATTTAAATCTACACAGAATGGAATCAGAAAACGGACAGCTAGGGAACACCTTATTTGGCCTTAATTGCTCAGCGAGTTGCAACCTGTAATCTTTGCGCCCCAACTCTTTAATAGAGAGGGGAAATTACATACATTGCATAGTGTCACACTGATAAGCATTTATTCAACTATTCACATCCAATTTTCCATGTTTGTGCACACATGTCAAGTTAATTCGTCATTTTTAAATTAAATTAACGGTTCAACAGTTCAAAATCCCTGCAGTTGGAAAAGCTAACTTTCAGGCGGAGTTTTTAATATCAGAATGCTGTGTGGGTGCCATAAGTTTACTTTACAAACATGGTGAGGAAACTGAAATCTTATTTCGCCTCGTTTAGGTTTAATCGATATTTCAAAACCTAGTTAAAGTTCCGCTTTGAGCACAAAAAAAGAATATACTTTGGATGATTGATCTAATATAGACTTAATTCGCACATGCCTAAATGAATTTATTGGCTTCTTTTTGAAAAATGCCTAAATGCAATCGATTTCTAACGGATCCACGCACATCCGTGACCTATGACAAGAGTTTTATCATATTAACATGCATTAAATTAACTTCTCCAAGGTTTAATAATACGGTAATTATTACGGTATTCGTTCAAACTGGTTTGGAATTAATAAATTTAAGACATAATATCATGGTTTCGTGATTTTAAAGAATTTTATACGTGTAATGAAAGAAATATTAGGCGTATGCGCAAATTTGGCTGCCCAGCATTGCAGATGAGAAGCCGAAAAGCCAACTTTCCGAGTTCGCTTTTGACAGAGTTAAGACGTGTTTTTCCTCTGTAAAAGTTACTTTTTTGAGGAAAATAAATATTACACAGTATTAGAAAATGTTGGTTTTGTAATTTGGTTTAAGTTTTAGGAAGTTAATTAATAAAGATTAGAGGGATAACGAAAAATTAAAAAAAAAGAATGAAAAAAAACTCACCGGTCCCATATTGACAAATCCATTTTTCCTAGCAACTTGATCGGCCACCGAACTGCCCAAATCGTCACGTAGTTCGACCAAAAAAGAGTTACTGAATATATCGAGAGCGTGGGCGCCAATTGACACAAAGAGCACGAGGAGGACAACCAAATATATGACGCCAGTTGAGGCTGAGGCGGACGACCGAATCATGGCCGCCGCTCGACAAAATACCGCCAGTTCTCCGTTTCTGTTGAATGATTCGAGATGGGTGTGCGAGTACGGTGCGTTATCGTATGATGAGTGGCACTTTGGTAGTGAAAAGAGTAGTTATGGTCGACTACGAAAGACGTCTAGCATCTTGCAAGCCTGAGCGACTCGAGCTACCAACATAAACGTCACTCGACTGTTGTGTGACGTCATTGTAGTACTTATCGATCGAGGCAAAGCCCGGATGTTGTCTATTGATTTCCATGCCTCAAGTGGGGCGCGAAAACATAGTTATGAGTTGTGCAAGTAGCTTACTTAATTATCAAAAGATTTGCTTTTTTTCTAAGCTGCTATCTATCGACACGTTATGGTATGTGGGCTGAAATGATAAGGCAATAGATCTAATAAGGGAAAAGTGGGGAAATATGAAATAAACTATTGATAAAGATATAAAGATGAGGATTGAAATGACCGGTCGAAGACTGGGGATGATGGGAAGAATTATTCTCATTGAATTCTACAATTTTAGAAATTTTAATAAAAAAATAGATTTAATTGGACGATTAATTAAAAATGTTTGCAATAGAAAACACGACGAACAAGATGAATAAAAACCTGCACGTGAAAGTTAATTAACAAGACTCTACGTGACTGATAAGAATATCTTAATTGATCACGTTTTTTAGACATGGTATTGAAGTTGTGAAAAAAAAAAAGATAATCTGGAAATAAAATAATAATTCCGATTTGTATGTTTATTTTTTTTTCGTTCTTTTCTTTGTATAAAAAAAAGGAGTCACTATCACTAAACTTTAAGTTTAGCCATTCTGCTTGTGCCAGACCATTGAAAAGAACATATTGACACTTTTCTAACCCTCATCCATTTCATTTGACAAGTCAACATTTGGCATTTCGCTTTAAAAAATGGGAATGGAACCGGTGCTTTTCCAGATTAGAAAAAAAAAAATTTTTTTTACCACTTTCTTTTATATAAAATGTAAAATGTAACCCATCCAAGTCCATAAATTTGCGCTACATCGTGCAATTTATCTCATCGTCAACATCTGCACCAATTCAATAGATACACAATTATACTGAAAGCTAAGTTGATGATTTATTTAATGTCTGCAACATTTTAAAAGCAAGTGTTTTGAATTAAACTAAACTTAGCACCTTGAAACTTACGAGCCGGCGGCTGCTTTAATTTTCAACCACAATCGGTTTGCAAGACGTCGAGTCTTCTTTATGAAAACGCGGTATATCTTAGAAAAATTTCTTCTTCTTCTCTTTGTAAATAATGATTTTAGCTGAACAAATACGCATCGAAGCTGTCGAAAATACCTCGTGGTTTTAATTCAATGAACAATAATAACATTAGCACATATTTAACAAGAATTCCATAATGTTTTACACACAAGAATATGTTTAACAGCCATTTTTTGATCTATACAACCCCTTTAAACAGAGCAGTTTTGTGCTAATTAGAAATTAACATCGCAAGGCACAAGCCTGCGTATACTAATCTCTTAAAACCTGTAGTTTTTCTTTTAATTTACTTTAATTTTTTACATTACATATACAAACCAAAGTATTTACATAAAAAATGTAAACTATTAAAATATCACAATGAAATATACATCATTATTACATCAGTGAATTATAATTTCACCGAAACATTATTGTTTTTTTTTTCTTCTTTTCTTTTCTTTTTCAGTCAATATTTTTAAATTGGATTAAATAATACAAAAATGGTCGAAAATTTCCATTTTCAATTTTCAATTCGTAATGAGCAATTAATAAACCATTTACGGTCACTGTTTGATTGCATTGATTTCAGTTTAAATTTTTGCATTGCGGAAAGGCTTTCATTATAATGTGTCTACTAGAAAATTAATTCACATGAGTGAGAATTTGAATAGAAACAGCGGTTTTTCGGTTGCAACCAACGCAATTTAATTCTGCTTAGTTAGCATCTACTAATTTTCCATACCAGCAAAGTTTTAACACAAATGGGGGTAAAGTAACCATGGCAACGTCATTCCTTTCATTTCAATCACGAGTTCTTTAATGTGAAAAGCATAAACCGAAACTTCCAGCTAAAAACAAGCTCATAATAACAAAATAAAATAAAAAAAATAAAACAGTTACCAGGGAAACGATTTAACTATCAAATATCCAATTATCCTCAACAATTAACATGAGAAAATAAAACCCAGCCGATGACAATCGATGAGTGTTTTCTACACCCATAAATTCGTAGTAATCAACCGAGAAATCGCAATCTCCATTACGGACACTTATTGCCAAAATCATTCGATAGGAAATATTTTTGTGCGTGTATTCGTGTAATTTAATAATATAATAAAAGACTGAAACCTTAAAAAATTAACTATAAACAAAAACATCAATCAAAGTGCACCCAGATATAAACATGGCTAATTAACCAACAAGATTCTGAAATGTAATAAAGACAGAGAAGAAATCTATCCTAATTCTGTTGACTAGTAGTAAAATTATCATCTTTTCCTCTCGTAAAGAAAAAAATCGTACATATTATCACTTATATTTGTGGAGTACTCAACCTTATACACAATTAACATGCACATTTATTATACAAACTCAACATTTCAAATCAATACCACATTATATAATCCCAAAAAACAACTTTGTTCAATAATTGGTAAATTTCGTTGATAATATCGATCCAAAACATCAAAACAACTTTCCTCCTACACTGTCTCTTTTGCATTGATACGGCAAACGGAAGAAGATTAATAATAGCGCACTCATTGCAACTTTTTTTCCTCTTTCATTCCATTTCATTTTAATTTTTTATTCATTTTTTTTCTTCTTCAAATGTAATTCGCTCAAAAAATATTTTTTTATTTTTAAATTAAATAAAAAAAAAAAAAAAATGATAATAATAATAATGTCACACCATCTGCCACAAACTCATAGCCAAACTCGGAGTGATGACAGCAGTAAGGATACTGGACAATAAGTTAACGCTATGGTTATCCAAAATACCCACACCACTTACGTGATCCACTTTTTCGCCCGGATAATCCACGATTTTCCCCGTTTTTCTATCGACACCTACAAATTACCGACACAAAAAAAATAATAATAAAATAAACAAAATTAATGACTTAAAATAAAACTTAAATAAATCTACCGGAATACTGCAACGTGGCTCCAAGGATGGAATCAATCAGCGAACCAATCAATCCCGACAGTGTGGCCACGATTATCACAGGCCACTGAGCAGGACTGTCGCTGAGCTGATGCGGGTGAAGGAAAATCAGTAAGGCACAATAATAGGCCAGACCAACAGCGGAACCACCAAGTGCGCTAAATACTAGTCCGGCTATTGAAACACCACCATTAGTACCTGCAATTCACATATAATTATGTAAACATTTTTTTTCTTTTCAGTTTCTCTACATTTAAATGTTTATCGACCAATTTTTTCACTTAACCCGAAATTTTTTTATCGATCCATCTTTTTTATTTCAAATGAAAATAATTTCTAAATTTTTTTCTTATTTTGAGGATTTCAATTTCGAATTTCTTAATCAAAAGCAAGCACACAAACTCGATCCGTCAACAAGTTCCATTTCGCCTTAAGCTTTTATGTTATCAAAAACAACAAATTTTGAATTTTTATTTAAATTCTCGTTTCAATTTTATTCAAAATATAAAACAATCTTTAATTATAGCCAAAAGTTTATTGTCATTGCGCACTAGCCGAGGGACGCGAGGGTTGTCTTGTCTCAATCAATTCCAAGACGAGTTTGTGCTACGCTGAATTTTAATTAAAATGCAAATAAAACCATTTAAACTCACCTCTTGGTACAGGCTTCAAACTAGTTATAAGGACTGGAAGTCCTTTACCAATAACGGAACCAAGTTCTGAAGCCCAAGTGTCGCCGTTCGAACACGCCAATGCCCCTAAAACGGCCATGGACAACCATGTACTGTGGTAGTCCTTCGCGAAGTCGATCACGGTTTCACCACACCCATGCTCGATCATGTAAATTATTGCTAACTCTGTGGCTATTCCTCCGTTGCACAACACCTGAACCCAATTCCTCTGACCACCTGAAATAATCAATACGAATAAGTTGGAATATTTTATTTTCGTCTTAATATTCTTTATTTATTTACCTTCTTTGAAATCATCTTCCAATTTCTGTTTTCGATAGCTGCGAAACTTGGTCGCTTTTGAGGCAGTGATAAAAAAACATAAAAGTGATATTGTAAAGCAATAGCTGCTCAATGTTAGGACGAAACCGATAAATAAACCTGAAATATGTAATAAAATCTATCATTAAAATTACCATACAATCTTTTATTGTGTGTTGCAGAAATAAGAGAAATTTGCGGGATTACTCAAGGATTCAACAACAAAAATTAGATTTTAATTTTTTTTGTTTGAAAATTAATCATTTTATGTTTGGAGTCCACATTTTATCTCTCAGACTTATCACTTCATTGATAACTATAATTATTAGACTACTATAAATGACCCAACCCAAATTCAGTATTTCGGATTTTGATTAATTAATTAAGATGGAGAATCCACCATAACCACATGAAATTCAAAAAATGACAAGTAAATAAAATTAAATAACATTTTTGCATGTCTTGTAAATTGAGATTACCCGCACATCGAAAAAACTCAATAAAATGATGCATTCAAACGAAAACATACTTAATTTTTTTTTCCAACGCTAAAAATTAACTAATTAAAAGAAAAAAAAATTATATCGAACCGACGATGGCTCCTGAGCAGTCGAGACTTTTCTTCTTTAAACCATACCCGGCGATAATGATTGGAAACAAAACCGATGCTAACCAACGAACAGGTGAAATGGGGTCGTAAACAGCTGACAAAAATAAAAAAATAAAATAAAAAATAAAAATATATAAATAAATTGATTAATTAATAAAAAAAAAAATAATTATGAATTATTTCCACTTTTATAATATTGCACAAATAAAACAAAATTTAAAAATGTATTTATATTTTATTATTTTATTAAAACAGTTACAATGTGAGTAACTCAAGTCCAATTTTTAGTAATCAACAAACCTTGTCAAAGTTGTTCGAAATCATTTTCGTATCAAGACTAGACTAAACAAATCAAATAAAAAGATTGATAACAAAACTCTAAAGTCACAACATTAAAAAGCTATAAGAAAAAAAAAAAGGGAAAATAAATTGCTTAAAACAAATAACTATTTGTGTATTAAACAAGTGTAATCTAAATGTGCGTGTCGAACTTACTTCCATTTGTTGTGGATAAGATGAGATTAAAGATCCAGAAGGACGTGGACAGAGGAAGAATTAATGCCAGTAAAAATACGAGGATCATGATGCCCTCGCTACGTTCCCGAAACGGCGACCTCGCCTCTTTCATTTCTCTGTATTCCCACAGCCACCTAACACTCGACCACGTTCTCGGGCAGAGGAGTAGGCCATTTCCGGTATAGCAGCCAATCACAGCGAAAGTTACGAGACCATTCACACATGACGTAAACTTAAGAGTTACGTCAGTTTTTTTATTGTTGCTATGGTGATTAGTGACTGATATTTGCCTGTTGTAGTGTTATGAAAAGACAACTGAAAATAATTTTTAAAAAAATTAAAATTTCCACGATTCCAAAAATAAATTTTAAAAAAGTTTACATTTATTTTTATATAATAAAACATTTTGGTTTATAATATTTAAAATTTGGTGGTTTTTTTTTACGTTTAAGATTTCTGATATATTTCGACAAATTTTATGATAAATTTTTTTTTTCTTTTTACCGTTTAAATTTTTAAAATAGTTAACAACTATTTATGACTTGCACAAAAGCGAGCATCAGATGCAGTCACTATCGCCATCTAGTGAGACATTCAAACATCAATAACGTTAAAATTTCATTGTAATAGTACAATTCTCGAAAATTCTAGAATATTTATTTTATTTCTTTCGAAACAAATTTTTATTTGAAACGAATTGTAATCAAAAACTGAAATAAAAAGCCGCGATCTGTTTGAATTAAAAATAAAATTTCGGACTTAACTTGTTGACATATGCAGATTAATCGTCCAATCAAAAAATGACCTATTAGACGTCCGACTTTTTGGATTGCGACAATTTCAGAATTTCACTCGCCAGATGTTTTAGAAAATTTAAACATCTGTTGGATTCATTTCCAGATTTGAAATTTGAAATTAACTCTGCCATTACGTTTTCCAGCATTGAGAGCGGAAGAAACGCCAAGCAGATACCTGGACCTTTAGGAAAATGAAAAAGTGGACTGGAAATGGCCTTTTGCAACAAAATAATAATAAAAATTATTCCACGTATCAAGAAGCAAGCTTAGAGGTAAATAAATATCTTTATTCTTCGATTATGCAATAAACTAAGAAAATTATTGGGTGAGAATAGTCACGATTGGGAATTTGACCACTGACCAACATATTTTTTTGAAGAAAAACTTTATCTGCGTAAGTAATTACTAACCTTGGACATGTGGCGTATCGGTTTCCAGTGTCCTTAAATATATATAATAATGCCGTTTTAGAATAAATTTCGAAACTTAATTTAAAAATATATTAATTTGTATAGTTTACACGTAGAAATGTGGTCTGCAATCTCTATTGAACGGAAAAAAATATAAAAATTTTTATTATTATAAATCTCAGCAATTACAGTTGTCAATATTGATTTAAAAAATTACACGTCCACAGCTGTTCTCCAGTATCATTTTAAAAATCGCACCGACATCATTTTTAATTAATAAATTAGAAGCAATTAGTTCACCTCGTTTGGAATATATTCTAACTATTACAACAATTTCAGTCACAACCAATTTTAAACGAAAATGATTGGAATTCCGAGCACCTTCCGAAGGAAATTTTATTGACTTGGAAAGACATCAGTGTTCATTGTACGCAAGTTACTAAACAAAAATGTTGTTCGTGGTTCAAAAAGAAATCAATTCAATCAACAAAGCAGATACTATACAACGGTAAATTTAAAAAAAATAAAATAAAATAAAATAAAATTCCACTTTACTTTACTTTACTTTACTTTTTGTCAGTCAATGGATTAGCAAAACCAGGCGAATTACTAGCAATCATGGGTGCAAGGTAAAATAAGTTTTAAAAAAAAGCGAAATTAAACCTCTTATTGATTCCCTTTACCCCAGTGGTGCAGGAAAGTCTACCCTATTAAACATCCTCACCATAAAAAACCAAAGCGCACTCACGGTTTCGGGTCAAGTGCTTATCAACCACCAACCAGTAACTAGTAAAGTGATTGCAGCTGTATCAGCTTATGTACAGCAAGATGACCTTTTTGTCGGTACACTTACAGTCAGGGAACAACTCATTTTCCAAGTAGATGTAACTAACAACTTGTATAAACTTTTTAATCACGCAATCACGAAATTTCAGGCGAGGCTAAGAATGGATAATAAAACCACTTATCCACAGATATTAAAGCGGGTTGACGAAGTTATACACGAGGTATAAACAAAGCAATTAACTCCCAATACAAACCCAATCAAGCTGTTATTTTTTTTATGTAGCTGGGATTAGCTAAATGCCAAGATACGTTAATTGGAATTATTGGACGTGTGAAAGGGATTTCTGGTGGGGAAAAACGTCGATTAGCCGTTGCTTGTGAAGTGTTGACAAATCCATCGTTGATGTTCTGTGACGAGCCAACTTCGGGCTTGGATTCATCCATGGCCCAAAATGTCGTCTCGCTCTTGCGAAACTTGGCACTCAAAGGCAAAACAATTATATGCACGATCCATCAACCGTCTTCTCAATTATATGCTTTGTTTGATAAGTAAGTAATAATAATAATTAGTACTAACTAGCGTTGCATTTTTAATTTTTTGTATGTAGGATTTTATTTTTAGCTGAAGGCAGAGTTGCGTATTTAGGTACCAGAGAAGATGCACTCCAATTCTTTAATAAGTATGTTTGATATATTTTGTGTGTAAAAATTTTTAATTTTTTTTTTTTAGTTTGAATTACCACTGTCCTTCAAATTACAATCCCGCAGATTACTTTATACACACACTTGCTGTCACAGCAGATGAAATGGAGGAGAAGAAATGCGTTATTTCAGTTTAGTATATCTCAGGTTGCATTGTTTGCTCGAGTGAATGACCATACAAATATTTCTAGGACATTTGCAATGCATTTAAAAGCACTGAAAATTATAAATCGATCAAAAAAGAAATTGATATCGACGTTCATGTCGAATATTCACAATTATTACACCAAAAAGTCAAATCGGCGTAAGTATAAGTTAGACTTGTACAAACCGCACATTCAATATGATTCCATTTACAGCTACAGAGTGTCTTGGTTCAAGCAATTCAGAGCTGTCTTGTGGCGATCATGTATTAGTGTTTATAGAGAGCCATTGCTGATGAAAATGAGAATCATGCAAACTTTAGTAAGTATTAACATGAACCAAAGATACTGTAATATGGACACATATCCACAAGTTTAGTGCGTTTTGCCACCGATAGCGCCACATAATATATCGCCGCACTGTATTCTGGGACGACAACAGGTAACAAACATGCTTAGTTGGCATGCAATGTATGACACGCAATTGCTGACATCCAATCAGTGCACAGAACAACAAATCAATAGGAAATAACACCCGGATATGTGTCCATGTTATCCTTGGTGTATCTCTTGATAAAACGCTAATATTGCACAAATTAAGTGTATTTTTTTTTTAATTAATTATTTCAGTTAGTCGGTTTTTTTGTGGGGTTTGTCTACTATCACCAAGATCTGTCTCAATTAAGTGTAAACAATATTAACGGTGCGATGTATATTCTATTAGTCAGTATGACCTTCCAAAATCTATTTGCTGTTATCAATGTAAGCATTCGGCATTTCGGTGTATGAAGATTTAAAGCTGAATCTATAATAACTTCATTAGGTCTTATCATCTGAACTTCCGATATTTCTGCGGGAACATTGGAGTGGATTATACAGGGCTGATGTCTATTTTTTCAGCAAAACATTAGCTGAAGTATAAATAAGAAAATAATTGATGCAATTGGTGATGGCTAAGCACGTTTTTGTTTCAGGCGCCCATATTTATTGTTATGCCCTTTCTTTTATCGACAATTGCTTATTGGATGATCGGTATGAAAGAATAAATTTTTCTTTTTACTTTTTCTAAATATGTAAAATATTAAAAAAAAAATTTCTTTTAGGATTTTACCCAGATATTATAAAATTTCTCATTGCGAGTGTAATCTATATTCTCGTAGCCAATGCCGCTATATCATTTGGTAATCATTCCAAACTTAATAAAATATACAAGTAAAGTTAACCTTTCACTACCTTTTTAGGTTATTTGATTTCTGCTGTTAGTTCAAGTACTACAATGGCTTTATCAGTGGGACCGCCTGCTGTTTTACCATTACTTCTGTTTGGTGGATTCTTTCTAAATAAAAGGTAATCCTTTGGTATTTGCTTTAAAAGAGAGTGATGTTTGACTTTGAGCATTCATGTATAGGTCTGTTCCATGGTACTTAAATTGGTTGCAATACATTTCCTGGTTTAAATACGCATTTGAAGCCCTGGCCATCAACCAGTGGAAAGATGTCAAACACTTAGGTATTGTATTAAAATTTAAAAAATCAATATTAATTGATTTCTTTTCTAGACTGTAATGTTAACAACGTCACGTGTCCCAAGAATGGTTTGGTTATTTTACAAACTTTGGATTTTTACCCGGTAAGAATATAATTGATTGATGCAAATTGAATAATTTATACAATTACTATTTTTTAGGACGAATTTCTGCCAAATATTCTTTGCCTTATTATTCTAATTATACTAATTCGATTGGCGGCATTTATAGCTTTTTCAATACGCGCCTCTAGAAAACCATAAAAATGATTGCATAATAACAATATTGATGAGTTGCACTGTTAAGTTAAAATATAAACAAAATAATCTGACGTTAAAGAATTAATAAATAAATTTATGTTTGTGGTTTATCTATAACTCATTTTCAAGGAATAACATTTAGTATTTCCTTATTTCCTGGTATATGTTTACATAACAGCAGCTAAACACGAGGCACATAAGTTATCACACTGCAGTGACGCCACTGTCCCGAGAATTGATACCTTACCTTAATATCACAAGGAAAAAAAATCTAAGAAAACAAATTAGACGTCGTATTGTACAATGGAAATAAATTTTTGTCATCAAAATAAAACTATTTTATTTTTCAAATGAAATTGTTGTTGATGTACAAGAACTACGTCTAACCTTGAACGAAGATCTAAAGTCTAAAATGCACAGTTACTATATCCCTCTTTGTAATTTTTTTTACTACTAGTAGTAGTCCCGCCGTGGAAGAATGTTTTCAATATTTAATCAGCTGCAACGTTCATTTTTCCTGTACAAATAATGACATCGTTTCTGCAGGTCTGTGGAACATTAAAAAAGAAATAACAAACTTTTTTGTTGTAACACTAGTTTCAACACAGCCATAAATACTTCTGGCGTCCAGGTTGAGAGAGTAGGAGGCATTGTTGGGATGAAGTGACATCACGAATACTCTCTAACTTCCTGTTTCGCGTCTAACTCCACCAATTTCAATCCTATTTGTCGTTTTTCTCTCATTTTATCGTTTTTGCATTTTTTCTAAGTTAAATTTAAACTGAATACATCTGAATTGTGACGTCTCCCAATTCAACAGGTATTTGCTAAGGATCGTTTAAAATTTTGTTTGTATGCTGATTACAGGCAGCCAATACATTATTGACAAAAAGTGAAAGAGAATTTCGTGTTGCCACTTCTTGTAAGTATACGCTCCTTACTCATCACAATCCCTCAGTTCGCAGTCGTGTGTCAATATTTTATTTTATTTAAATTATTGCGTAAGTCTTGAACATAAATTAATGTTATTCATTCAATATACAACATCTCCATCAAAAACTGTCAAATGAACAGCTGCATAACCACCTGTATAATAAATAAAGAAGTTATACAATTTGTCTCAGAAGAGAAATACAGTACATTGAGAACGAACAAAAATCAACTAATCAATATGAACAAAAGAATGTCGAGGCAGAATTCGACTGAAAATTTACTTTTGCTTCCAAAGAAACCGAAAACTTATTTGGCATCCAAAGAAACATGTGTGCAGGTAATCAGCATTTATTAATCTCAAAAAAAGATCAGTAAAACTAAAAACTTTTAAGCTCCATTACGTAAACTAAAAAATCCTCATTCTAATGTAAACTGTAACAAAGTGTAAATTTACCATAACTGAATTCCAGATAGACCAAACAAAATATGAAAGTGGCTCATTTTCCCAGCATTCTTCTCCAGAAATTGTATTAACATGGACAGATATCAGTGCCACTTGTGTCCCACTTGGTACAAAACAAAAGTTCTGTTCCAGTTTAAGAAAAAGCACCATTCAACCTATAAAACAGATCCTAAGTAACGGTAATCACGATATTTATAACCAAATAAACACCCCTTAATTAGGGATTCACTTTACCGTATTACCCTGCTTATTGCCGCATGGGTTTATCATCTTTTTCAAATCTCGCTCAAAAAGTCTATACCGGCATGCGGGTATAGAGTGAAACCTGGTATAAGTGAAAGTTAAAAGAGCCCAGATGAATAATTATGTTAAAATTTGGGCCTGAAATAAAAGTTTTATTGATAAATCAGAAATTACTACTAAATTTTTGGAAAAATTTATAGAAATTTGGGCCAATCTCCTATATCTTGGACATCTAAATATGCGTTATAAGCATGTTTTGAGTTAAAATTTTAAAAAAAAATTCGTACTTACACGGGATAATACGGTAATCATTTTAATAATGTCAGTAAAGATCTACAAAGTGTTTACGTACTAGTACATGCACATGAGTCATGACGCCTTTTATTTACTAGTTGATGGATTAGCAAGACCAAGAGAATTATTAGCCATTATGGGTGCAAGGTGAAATAAATTAAATCCCTCTTTCCTTGGTTGAATTTTCAATTTATTTCATTTAGCGGCGCAGGAAAAACAACACTATTAAACATCCTAACAAAGAAAAATCTAGGCACGTTAACTGTGTCGGGTCAAGTGCATGTCAATCATCTACCTGTAACTAGGAAAATGATTGCATCAATTGCGGCTTACATTCAACATGACAGTCTTTTTATTGGCACTCTCACAGTCAAAGAACAACTCATTTTTCAAGTAAATTTCAATTGTATAACTTCAAAAAATAAATTATGTTACCAAAATTCAGTACTTTAAAGAAAAAACCGCTCGGTGGTTAATTGCCCACCAATCCAATTTTTTCCATCCCTCGAGGGGACTGGGAATGGCCTGTTGAAAGGTGGAACGACTATGTTTAGATTCGTTAATGCGCCATGGCACCAACCTGACATTGGTCTTGAATGAATATTGGTCAGAGGCAGGAGTGTAACTCTTTGTAATGCGAGCAAAGATAGCCGCGGGGGACAGTTCTATCAAGAACTTAGCTGTGCTTAGCTTTAATGGTGAGACTGTGTAACGAGTGCGAATGATGGCCGCGAGTTACAGTTGTAATCAGTTCAAGAACCCGCACATGTTTGTCTCAAGAGTTTTCTGCAATAGTGATAAATGGCTACAAAATGCCATAAGTAACATAATTTATTTGTTGATGTTGTACAATTACAAATTGTGCTAAGTAATGAAGCAAAGTATTAATTGTATGAATAACAAATAAATGACGTTACTCCCCACCCTTGTTTATAACATCGTAAGAAGCCTAACCAAGCAAAATGATTATTCTAATTTTTTTGTGGGAAACAAATAAAACTTATGCGTGGTTCACACTTAAACCACTTTTCTAGAACTTATGATTTTCTAAAAGTCTAAGTTCTACAAATCTGAAATCAGTTGTTCACACTTAAGGATAGTTTTGTACAAGTGTCATGACGTTTTAACCTGCTGTTGGCAGTCATTTTTTGTGAACGTCAGCCCAAAACTAGGTAGTCACATGACACAATGGGGGTGTGCTTTGCAGTTGTGACGTCAAGTTTAAGAAAACTTTTCTTCAACTTGAGTTGTAGAAAAGTCTGCCATCTTGTTTTGAGTTCTAGAAAACCTGTGGTAGTGTGAACACAAAAGTGGTTCAGGTGTAAACAGGGCACAACCATGTGTACAGTATAACTATTAACAAGTCACATATAAAATAATCCAATTAAAAATATTCTATTTATTTACATTATTCTGCTTTCTGCCGGTATGGTCACTAAGATTGGACAAGGTGGCAATTATTTCCAAGTAGGGCTCACCAATTGGACAAGTCATAATTTACATCATTTATTTGTTATTCATACAATTAATATTTTGCTTCATTGCCCAGAAAAGTTTGTAAAATTTGCAAAATTTCAGGCAAGACTTACTATGAGTAATACCACTTACATGGAAAAATTAAAAAGAGTGGACGAAATTATTCAAGAGGTAAGCAAGGTAACCATATCTAAGTTTTAATTGAAATGTATATAGTTTTAATTAGTTAGGATTATCTACATGCCAAGACACTTTAATTGGAATCGTTGGGGTGGTCAAAGGAATTTCTGGTGGTGAAAAACTGCGTTTAGCTGTTGCTTGTGAAATACTAACAAATCCACCTTTGCTGTTCTGTGACGAGCCTACATCAGGATTAGATTCAGCAATGGCCCAACATGTTGTGACCATTTTACGCAATTTAGCAATGAAAGGCAGAACCGTCGTATGTACAATTCATCAACCATCGTCTGAAACATACGCCCTCTTTGACAAGTAAAGAAATGTTGCAAATGGTTGTCAACATGTCATATTGATTTGCTCAATTTTGTTCTAGAGTTTTATTTCTAGCTGAAGGAAGAGTTGCGTATATAGGTTCTAGAGACAACGCTTTAGAATATTTTGAAAAGTGACGTCCCCCATTATCTGATAATGTAATCAGGATGTAACAAAACTAAGTCAATATTTCTTTTTCTAGTCTACATTTCAAATGCCCAATCAATTACAATCCAGCTGAACATGTAATCCGTACTCTTGCTGTCACTGAAGATGACACTGAAGGAAAAATGGGAATAATTTCAGTTGGTAGTTTATAATTTGCAATATATAAAATCATTTTTAAAATATTTCTTTTTACAGGAAATATGTAATTCGTTTAAAAAATCAGATGATAATTTATTACTCAAAGAGGAAATTGAATCGATAATAAATAGTAAAGACATGCAACTACCAGAACAAATAATAAAATCACGGTACGCAATATATTTGTACCGACAAGAATAACATAAACCACCATTTTGTCACTTGAATATCGTTTTGTTTTAGTTATAAAGTCCCTTGGATTGAACAGTTCACAGCTGTTTTCTGGCGGTCTTGTATAAGCATTTATAAAGAGCCAGTTCGAATAAAACTCAGACTTCTGCAAGCTTTTGTAAGTGCACAAACAAACACAACTTATAAGTATTCTAAGAATTAAAACTAACAAGTAAGCCATTTTACTGGTGTAGTGATCCAAAAAAATAGACCCAAACACAAGAATTGTATTACAATGTACAGACATTGTAATCGATTACCTATTGTTAGGAAATTGTTTGCTTTCCTGACAAAGCAACCAATAAACAGAACAAACATGATTTTTAAATTACAAATTATAAAGGCTAAATGTTGATCCTTGAACCGGGCTGAAGTTGGCACCACATTCACATTCGCCCAAACTAGAGATAGAACAAATCCCAATTTTTTTTACCACAGATTTTAATGGTTTTTACACCAAAAGAAAGAGGACTTTCTCCTTAACAAACCCTGAAAAGCACAAGTCTCTACCCCTCTTAGTTTTCGAGCAGCAACCATTTGAATATGACAAAAAAAAGTTGTTCTACAATCCCGAATCTGGTGCCACAACTTCAAACTGGAATATCTCAACAACCTGACCACGGATTTCTTTTTTTAAAAAACCAACAGAAAGAGGAATGTCTTCTCTACAAACCCTGTAAAGGACAACACTGCAGCCCTCTTACTTGTTAGTTTTCGAGCGGCGACCGTTTCAATATGGCGCAAAAAAGACTTGTCCTAAATTTCCGAATCTGGTGCAACAACTTCACACTGCAATATCTCAACAACCTGACCACGGATTTTGCCACGATTTTGAACACATTTTACCACGCTATTGCACACATTTTGCCATGTTTTTGCACACATTTTGCCAGGCTATTGCACACATTTTGACAAGTGTTTGCACACATTTTAACACGTATTTGCACACATTTTGCACATTTTGTACCATTCCTCCATAGGTTAGCCTAATGCTTCCCGAATGCTTCCCGAATGCTCCCGTGTGGGCTTTTTGGTCTGTTTGGTCTTTTTGGTCTGTTTGGTCTTTTTGGTCTGTTTGGTCTTTTAGTCTTCTTGGTCTTTTTGGTCAAAATGGTCAAAATGCTCGCCGGATGCTCCTCGGATTTCCTCCGGATTCCCCCCGGATTTCCCCCGGATTTCCCCCGGATTCCCCCTAAAAACATGCTGAAGGTCGTTTAAAGGTTGTTTAAAAGTCGTTTAAAGGTCGTTTGTAGGTCTTTGGTAGGTTGTTGAAAGTCATTGGAAGGTCGTTTGAAAGTTGTTAAAAAGTCGTTTAAAGGTCGTTTAAAGGTCTTTTTAAGGGTACTGGAAGGTCGTTGGAAGGTTGCTGGAAGGTCATTGAAAGGTCGTTTGTAGGTTGTTGAATAGTTGTTTAAAGGTTACTGGAAGGTCGTTGGAAGGTCATTGAAAGGTCGTTGGAAGATCATTTGAAGGTCGTTGGAAAGTCGTTTAAAGGTTGTTTGAAGGTTGTTTGAAGGTTGTTGAAAGGTCGTTTGAAGGTCATTTGAAGGTCGTTGAAAAGTTGTTTGAAGGTCGTTGGAAAGTTGTTAAAAGGTCATTTGAAGGTCATTGAAAGGTCGTTTAAAGGTCATTTGAAGGGTGTTTGAAAGTTGTTGGAAGGTTGTTGGAAAGTCGTTGGAAGGTTGTTAGAAGGTTGTTGGAAGGTTGTTGGAAGGTCATTAAGGTCGTTGAAAGGTTGGTTGAAGGTCAATAAAAAATCGTTGAAAGGTTGGTTGAAGGTCATTTGAAGGTTGTTGAAAGGTCATTTGAAAGTCATTGAAAAGTCATTTGAAGGTCGTTGGAAAGTTGTTAAAAGGTCGTTTGAAAGTCGTTGAAAGGTCGTATAAAGGTCATTTGAAGGGTGTTTGAAAGTCGTTGGAAGGTTGTTGGAAAGTCGTTGGAAGGTTGTTGGAAAGTCGTTGGAAGGTTGTTGGAAGGTTGTTGGAAAGTCATTAAAAGGTCGTTTGAAGGTCGTTTAAAGGTCGTTTGAAGGTTGTTTAAAGGTCGTTTAAAAGTTATTTGAAGGGTGTATGAAAGTCGTTGGAAGGTTGTTGGAAAGTTGTTGGAAGGTTGTTGGAAGGTCATTAAGGTCGTTGAAAGGTCGGTTGAAGGTCAATAAAAAGTTGTTGAAAGGTTGGTTGAAGGTCATTTGAAGGTTGTTGAAAGGTCATTTGAAGGTCGTTGGAAAGTCGTTAAAAGGTCGTTAAAAAGTCGTTAAAAGGTCGTTTGAAGGTCGTTGAAAGGTCGTATAAAGGTCATTTGAAGGGTGTTTGAAAGTCGTTGGAAGGTTGTTGGAAAGTTGTTGGAAGGTTGTTGGAAAGTCGTTAAAAGGTTGTTGGAAGGTTGTTGGAAGGTCATTAAAAGGTCGTTTGAAGGTCGTTTGAAGGTTGTAGAAAGGTCATTTGAAGGTCGTTAAAAAGTTGTTTTAAGGTCTTTTCAAGGTTATTGAAAGGTTGTTGGAAGGTTGTTTGAAGGTCGTTAAAAGTACGTTGAAAAGTTGTTTAAAGGTTATTGGAAGGTCGTTTGAAGGTTGTTGGAAGGTTATTGAAAGGTCATTGGAAGATCGTTTGAAAATCGTTAAAAAGTCATTTGAAGGTTGTTGAAAAATCATTTGAAGGTCATTTAAAGGGTGTTTGAAAGTCGTTTAAAGGTCGTTGATTGATCGTTGGAATGTTGATTTTTCAGCTCATTTTACGTCTAATCAGCAAGTTTCTGACACTTTTAATTTTTGACCATTTCTCTATACATTTGCCTTTCCTTTTTTGCCAAATTTTAAAAAGTGTCAAAACGTGCTGAATACATGTAAAATGAGCTAAAAAGTCGATTTACGTTGGCGGAATTTGCATATCTGGCACCGTTGCAGAGAAAAATCACTTTTCTGCCTATATCTCTGCAACGGTGCCAGATATGCAAATTGTGCAAATGGGAATATAATCGCAATAATTGCAATAATCGCAACAATCGCAAGATATCGCAATATCGCAACAATCGCAAGATATCGCAATATCGCAAAAACACAAGTCAAGTCACATGTACGTTCGATCAGAGAAGACATTCCTCTATCGTTTGGTCCTTAAAAGGAAAAAATCCGTGGTCAGGTTGTTGAGATATTGGGGTGTGAAGTTGTGGCACCAGATTCAGGATTTTGCAATTTCAGTTGCGCCATATTGAAAGGGTCGCCGCTCGAAAACTAAGAGGGCTGCAGTGTTGTCCTTTACAGGGTTTGTAGAGAAGATATTCCTCTATCGTTTGGTCCTTAAAAGGAAAAAATTCGTGGTCAGGTTGTTGAGATATTGGGGTGTGAAGTTGTGGCACCAGATTCGGAAATTTAGGACAAGTCTTTTTTCCGCCATATTGAAACGGTTGCCACTCGGAAACCAAGAGGGCTAGAGAGTTGTGCTTTTCAGGGTTTATTAAGGAGAAAGTCCTCTATCTTTTGGTATAAAAATCATTGAAATCCGTGAAAAAAAATTGGGATTTGTTCTGAGAGTTGCCAAAAAAATGAAATTATTTAATAGCAAACATTCTGCGTACTGATATTCCCTAGGTGTACTCAAAACTCGCGTTTCCAAGGGATTCGAGATAACCACAGACCTGTGAGATAACACTACTTTTGAAACGAGCTGTGGCTAACAAGTAAGTTTAGTTTCTAATAATTCATTGTAGAATATTGCTCATCAGAATTCAATTAATTTTGAGCTTAAAAAAAAGTCTTCCAACACAAAACAATATTGATAATGTGACTGGCCCACGGAATATAATCTCACTGGACACTGCATTCCCAAAAACCACAAGCAATATTCAATCCTAATGCCAGTTATAAAAATGTTGTGACTAATTTTGCCAATAGATGGCGGGTTCAATCATTTAGCGGTAAATTTATCAAGAATGTTATAAAAGGACCGGGCTGAAGTTGGCACCACATTCACATTCGCCCAAACTAGAGATAGAACAAATCCCAATTTTTTTTACCACAGATTTTAATGGTTTTTACACCAAAAGAAAGAGGACTTTCTCCTTAACAAACCCTGAAAAGCACAAGTCTCTACCCCTCTTAGTTTTCGAGCAGCAACCATTTGAATATGACAAAAAAAAGTTGTTCTACAATCCCGAATCTGGTGCCACAACTTCAAACTGGAATATCTCAACAACCTGACCACGGATTTCTTTTTTTAAAAAACCAACAGAAAGAGGAATGTCTTCTCTACAAACCCTGTAAAGGACAACACTGCAGCCCTCTTACTTGTTAGTTTTCGAGCGGCGACCGTTTCAATATGGCGCAAAAAAGACTTGTCCTAAATTTCCGAATCTGGTGCAACAACTTCACACTGCAATATCTCAACAACCTGACCACGGATTTTGCCACGTTTTTGAACACATTTTACCACGCTATTGCACACATTTTGCCATGTTTTTGCACACATTTTGCCAGGCTATTGCACACATTTTGACAAGTGTTTGCACACATTTTAACACGTATTTGCACACATTTTGCACATTTTGTACCATTCCTCCATAGGTTAGCCTAATGCTTCCCGAATGCTTCCCGAATGCTCCCGTGTGGGCTTTTTGGTCTGTTTGGTCTTTTTGGTCTGTTTGGTCTTTTTGGTCTGTTTGGTCTTTTTGGTCTGTTTGGTCTTTTAGTCTTCTTGGTCTTTTTGGTCAAAATGGTCAAAATGCTCGCCGGATGCTCCTCGGATTTCCTCCGGATTCCCCCCGGATTCCCCCCGGATTTCCCCCGGATTTCCCCCGGATTTCCCCCGGATTCCCCCTAAAAACATGCTGAAGGTCGTTTAAAGGTTGTTTAAAAGTCGTTTAAAGGTCGTTTGTAGGTCTTTGGTAGGTTGTTGAAAGTCATTGGAAGGTCGTTTGAAAGTTGTTAAAAAGTCGTTTAAAGGTCGTTTAAAAGTCTTTTTAAGGGTACTGGAAGGTCGTTGGAAGGTTGCTGGAAGGTCATTGAAAGGTCGTTGGAAGGTCGTTTGTAGGTTGTTGAATAGTTGTTTAAAGGTTACTGGAAGGTCGTTGGAAGGTCATTGAAAGGTCGTTGGAAGATCATTTGAAGGTCGTTGGAAAGTCGTTTAAAGGTTGTTTGAAGGTTGTTTGAAGGTTGTTGAAAGGTCGTTTGAAGGTCATTTGAAGGTCGTTGAAAAGTTGTTTGAAGGTCGTTGGAAAGTTGTTAAAAGGTCATTTGAAGGTCATTGAAAGGTCGTTTAAAGGTCATTTGAAGGGTGTTTGAAAGTTGTTGGAAGGTTGTTGGAAAGTCGTTGGAAGGTTGTTAGAAGGTTGTTGGAAGGTTGTTGGAAGGTCATTAAGGTCGTTGAAAGGTTGGTTGAAGGTCAATAAAAAGTCGTTGAAAGGTTGGTTGAAGGTCATTTGAAGGTTGTTGAAAGGTCATTTGAAAGTCATTGAAAAGTCATTTGAAGGTCGTTGGAAAGTTGTTAAAAGGTCGTTTGAAAGTCGTTGAAAGGTCGTATAAAGGTCATTTGAAGGGTGTTTGAAAGTCGTTGGAAGGTTGTTGGAAAGTCGTTGGAAGGTTGTTGGAAAGTCGTTGGAAGGTTGTTGGAAGGTTGTTGGAAAGTCATTAAAAGGTCGTTTGAAGGTTGTTTAAAGGTCATTTGAAGGTTGTTTAAAGGTCGTTTAAAAGTTATTTGAAGGGTGTATGAAAGTCGTTGGAAGGTTGTTGGAAAGTTGTTGGAAGGTTGTTGGAAGGTCATTAAGGTCGTTGAAAGGTCGGTTGAAGGTCAATAAAAAGTCGTTGAAAGGTTGGTTGAAGGTCATTTGAAGGTTGTTGAAAGGTCATTTGAAGGTCGTTGGAAAGTCGTTAAAAGGTCGTTAAAAAGTCGTTAAAAGGTCGTTTGAAGGTCGTTGAAAGGTCGTATAAAGGTCATTTGAAGGGTGTTTGAAAGTCGTTGGAAGGTTGTTGGAAAGTTGTTGGAAGGTTGTTGGAAAGTCGTTAAAAGGTTGTTGGAAGGTTGTTGGAAGGTCATTAAAAGGTCGTTTGAAGGTCGTTTGAAGGTTGTAGAAAGGTCATTTGAAGGTCGTTAAAAAGTTGTTTTAAGGTCTTTTCAAGGTTATTGAAAGGTTGTTGGAAGGTTGTTTGAAGGTCGTTAAAAGTACGTTGAAAAGTTGTTTAAAGGTTATTGGAAGGTCGTTTGAAGGTTGTTGGAAGGTTATTGAAAGGTCATTGGAAGATCGTTTGAAAATCGTTAAAAAGTCATTTGAAGGTTGTTGAAAAATCATTTGAAGGTCATTTAAAGGGTGTTTGAAAGTCGTTTAAAGGTCGTTGATTGATCGTTGGAATGTTGATTTTTCAGCTCATTTTACGTCTAATCAGCAAGTTTCTGACACTTTTAATTTTTGACCATTTCTCTATACATTTGCCTTTCCTTTTTTGCCAAATTTTAAAAAGTGTCAAAACGTGCTGAATACATGTAAAATGAGCTAAAAAGTCGATTTACGTTGGCGGAATTTGCATATCTGGCACCGTTGCAGAGAAAAATCACTTTTCTGCTTATATCTCTGCAACGGTGCCAGATATGCAAATTGTGCAAATGGGAATATAATCGCAATAATTGCAATAATCGCAACAATCGCAAGATATCGCAATATCGCAAAAACACAAGTCAAGTCACATGTACGTTCGATCAGAGAAGACATTCCTCTATCGTTTGGTCCTTAAAAGGAAAAAATCCGTGGTCAGGTTGTTGAGATATTGGGGTGTGAAGTTGTGGCACCAGATTCAGGATTTTGCAATTTCAGTTGCGCCATATTGAAAGAGTCGCCGCTCGAAAACTAAGAGGGCTGCAGTGTTGTCCTTTACAGGGTTTGTAGAGAAGATATTCCTCTATCGTTTGGTCCTTAAAAGGAAAAAATCCGTGGTCAGGTTGTTGAGATATTGGGGTGTGAAGTTGTGGCACCAGATTCGGAAATTTAGGACAAGTCTTTTTTCCGCCATATTGAAACGGTTGCCACTCGGAAACCAAGAGGGCTAGAGAGTTGTGCTTTTCAGGGTTTATTAAGGAGAAAGTCCTCTATCTTTTGGTATAAAAATCATTGAAATCCGTGAAAAAAAATTGGGATTTGTTCTATCTGTAGTTTGGGCGAATGTGAATGTGGTGCCAACTTCAGCCTGGTGATCCTTGAATACTATTGAGGCCAAATTGAATCTGTGGCTACCGTAAGTGCATTTGCCCATTAAGCACAGTGGGCTTATACTAAACTTTTCCATCTTTTTTCTTCTGCATGCTAAACTAAAAGTTGTAAAGACTTCACACCAGTTCGTGACTTTTGGCCCACCCTTTACTTTCATCAAATAATTAATAAAAATTATTTTACATTTGATTATTCCAGATTGAGGGAGCAATTGCAGGCCTCGCTTACTACCACCAAGATATCACCCAACTAAACATAAGCAATATAAATGCTGCAGTGTATATGCTTGTAGTTGCTATCACTTTTGCAAATATTTACATTGTGATTGACGTAGGTTCGTTCATAAAAACTTTAAAAAACGTCTTAATCTATGTGAATCCTAACAGATTTTTTGCTCCGAGCTTCCCATTTTTCGTCGTGAACATGCCAGTGGATTGTACAGCGTTGGTGTATATTTTTTCAGCAAAATATTAGCTGATGTAAGACAAAATTGTTAATTCGAGGTATTTTAAAATGATTGATAACACACAACCTACTATATTTCAGCAACTTGTATTCATTATTACACCATTATTGTTTACAACTATGTGTTATTGGCTGATAGGTAACAAAATTAAATTGTATCATGTATTTCTTTTAATTTTTTCAATTTTTAGGCTTATACCCGAACATTTCAAACTTTTTCACTGCCAGTTTAGTCTTCATTCTGGTTGCTAATGTTTCGTCATCTTATGGTATTTATCAATAATAGATTGTCACGGTCCTGACTTTAGACAGTAATAATTTTCAAAATTTTAAGCGCATTTTGCGCCTTTCCCTTAATTTTCCCCTAATTTTATTGAGAAATTGTTCTAATTCCTTTAAATTATTTTATTTTTCCCAAATCTAAATTTATTATTTTATTTTGTATTATTTTCCTTATTTTTGATATTTATCTTTAATTTGGCCTGGTTTTAATCACCCCATCCAGACAATTCATGAGAATTCTGCAATAAGTTGATATAATCGCGCTCTAAATTTGCATATTTCACCCCTGGTCGCCTGTTTTCTGCCTAGTCCCCATTGGGAATTGACTTGGCCTTTGACATGTGATCAGAGGTGACTTGTTCTGTCAAGACATTTTTGACAGACAGAATAATTTTCGCCTTCGACTAGACAACAGCTCCTGTCTCAACTAGGAGATTTCCAAGTGCGATTATGTTGCGTCTCAACGCATACGGTCACATTGCAGCCCGAATTCTCATGTTAGTCTAACTAACCACAACATTTATTATTTGCCCATTATTTGCGTACGAATTACTGGAAAAAGGCGTATTCGACGGTCTCAATTCGTCAATACATTTTATGCCACGACTGTGACTTCCTCCTCAGCCTAGATATTTTGAACTCATACTCGTCTCAATTGCGTATTCATTTCATTATCAACGGTTCGACGACGTTGTCTGCGGTTTGGTACCTGTTTGCGCGTTCACCCAACGTTTGCGCGTGTTCAGGAGAAGAAACATACTCTTCGTAAGTACGCCTAGCATATGACGACATTTTCCCTAGTGAAGAGCGATATTTTGGTCTTAAATTCGAAGTATCAACGTTCGCCATTTTGTACGGCGCCCGAATTGAATCCTGCACCCATAAAATACAGATTTCACGAATAGACGCTGTCTTAACCTAGCTACCACCCCCGGCAAAGTTTTAAGAGTTGCAGCGCCTGCGAACCTAAATTTTCTGGTTATCACAATCCCTGGAAATTCTTAAATTTCCGAAACCATTGTTAAAAAGTCGACTACGACGTGACAATCTTGGCGAGCTAGACAGGATTCAACTCGAAACGTGTTCTAAGAGAACACAAACCACCATTTTCTTCAGTGAAGACTACGCAAGTATAGGTCGTTATATTTATTTGATTAATTACTTATTTTTGCCGGCACACATATTATTATTTCAACATGGCTTCACGCGACGCTTTGTCGCAATCCAGTGTTTCGGACGTAGAAGCCGAACAAGCGCATACTTTGCCACTTCCAGACTCACCAACACATGAGCCGGACCAACAGCAGGAACTACTAGTACAACCAATATCCACAGACGTACCATTTTCCAATCCTTGGAGGACATACGCTCAAATGGAAGCGGATCAACTCCAACATGAACGGGAAGCGGCTACAGCACGGGATCAATGGGAGGAAAATAGACGCCATTTGCAGGACTCACTCATGGAAAGAAGACAAATTGTGGACGGGATGCGAGCGGTTCGAGAAGACATTCAACGAGGACCGCCGCCTCCTTACCAACCTGCGTTTATGCAACCGGAACCACAACAACATCGAAGGAATCCACCTGCATTGACGATGGAAGCATTGATGAGAGTATTACGAGAGGATAGAAGGGAGTTACAACACGAACTTCGCCAGGAGTTGCTCGAATCGATGAGGCAAATTAGGCGCGAGCTGAACGACAGAGTGGAGGAATTTATCCATTCGCACAACGAGCGAACTCAGCCTGAACCACCAGCACCAGAAGCAGGTTCAGGGGCCACACGTCGTGGTCGAGAGGGCGCTCGGGGAGCCGACTTTTCTTTTGGAGATACTGGACGTGCATCGGGACCACGACGCACTGGCTCTTATTCTCCGAGACGACGCCAACAACATTCACAACAGGGAGACACGACTTCCAATGTTCCACGGGACCCACCACCGAATCCTGACCCGGATTCCGCTCAAGGAGGTAGTCAAGGCATACCACTCAGCGCCTCAAGACAACTGCCTCACACGAGATCTCAACTCTCGTTGGAGTCGGAGGATCAGCGTCGGGCCGCTCAGGTTGGAAGGTATAAACTTAAAGTTGAAAAAATTCCATACTTCGACCCGGATGAAGCTACTTTCGACACAGTGGACTTGTTCCTAGGTAAGCTATATGCGCACATGTTTACCATGGGAGCACCGGAAGGAATATATTTGAAAGTATACGTGGTTCTCGCGCTCCGAAATAGAGCGCAACGTTGGTGGATGGCTCTGACTCCAAAACCTAACAGTTGGGAGGACTTTGAATTAATTTTCAGGCAGGTATTTTCCATTAATTCAGCTTTAGCTAATGTTAAGTTGTCTCAGCGCAAACAAAAGCCAGGGGAATCAACTATGTCGTTCCTCAGCGAGATGATTCATTATTTAAATATTGCTGGATACAAGGACAAGGGCTTGCAGTGGGAACGAGTTCAGGGCATGATGCAAACTCAAGTCGTACAATTAATGCGCTCTTGGTGCATCAGGACGATCGACGACGCAGTCAAAATGGGCAACGACGTCGATAATCGCCTTCAGTTGGATTCGTTGCGGACTTTTGAGTATAAACAGTGCGGAGTTTCGGACCAAGAGATGCCTTTACCCGCAGGAGTGGGTCCTGCCACACGTACCAGAACAGAGGAGGAGAAGTTAAATCAACAATCTACTTCGTCCAGGTCTGGTCGTTTTTCAAGATTCAACAAAGTATTTACAGCATTGCTCGAGGACATGTCGGCGTGCGCGCTTGATCCAGAGGATCCCAACAGCGAGGAAACCAATAAGGACCCGCCAAAGGAGTCTGCATCAGCGGCAGCACAAAAGTCTGATGTCCACGCCATGACTGCGACTACTGCGCCAACACCTAGAACGGATACACAGCACACATGTCCCAAGGACGTTGTCATTTTTCCAGCCGCTAAAGAAGCGCCTTCAGAGCCAAAGCTCCCGAAGAATGCTATGTGGAGAAAAACACCAACGGACAAATGGTTCATGTCTGACAGGCAATCATGGAGGCCTGTGTGCCCCGTTTGTGGCAAGGAATGGAGTCGTCAGTCGGGAAACGCAAGCGGCCTGCTCAAAGCATGAGTCCAGAGAGCGGGTCGGATATAAACATCAAGGACTCTACTGAGAAGAAGACTGAAGAATCACCAGACATCGATGGAAGTACAAAACCGTCTACTCCGACACCAGAGGCGCCATCTGCTGTTCGAGAAGACAACAACAAATCATTAACCCCGTCTACGGACATTAAATTAACTATATTAATCAAAACAGATTCAAGTAAATCAAAATCAAAAATACCCGGTGTCGTAACACCACAACCAACAAAATCAGCGCAACTTTCGTCTGTGAAAGCCAAGGAAACTCCCAAAAAACCAACTTCGTTGACGACACAGAGTGAGACGTTGAAAACAAACTTCGTTCTTTTGTCGCCCGAAGAATTGCAAAAATCTGAAGAGCCAATAATCGAAATTACGAAGACTGATCGCTTCAACAGAGAAGCACCATACATTAAAATAACATGGGCTAACGTGAGTTTTGTCGCACTTTTGGATTCAGGCGCTCAGACATGTGTAATGTCAGAGTCATTATTTAACAAACTTAAAGCCAATATGGGTTTGGAATTGCTCGAACTTCACGAAACAGTGCGTACAGCGGCCGATGACAAAATTCCAGTTAAGGGATCTGTTAAACTGTCGGTGCGCGCACCTTTGGCCGTTATTTCTTTCATTTGCTTAATTATACCCAAAACATCAGAGGACCTTCTGCTGGGAAGAGATTTCTGCAGAGCGGTTATTCTGTGCACGGACTTTGAATTGTGCCAGTGGTATTTGAAGGGATCGCCGGAGCGAAGACAATTCATGACTTTAGAACAAGCTAACAAGTCAGAATCTGTTCTTTTATTTCCCATCAAGAAGCCCGATGATACAAAGGACAGCGCTAAGGATGTACCCAAGGTAGTAATTAACAACATTAATTGTATTCTTCTAGAACATCGACCTTTGTCGCAAGAGATTTTCGAATATCCAAATGACGATGCTCAGCACCAAATCAAGAGGATTCGGAATCGTACACGAGATCAGTGGTCATTTATATGGTCACCAAAGAGGAAGGATTCCATTAAAAAATCAAGAAAATTCAATTCATCATTGTTTTCGACGCTTAGTCAACGCAGACGTGCAAGACGACAGCGAAGACGCCTTTATGAATTGTCACCAACAATAAAACAACTTAACACGCAGGGAAGACAGCTTTTGCGTCGTGTGGATGAAAATGCGCTCATGGCCAGAGTACACGATCATTCGACGATTTCGGAGCCGCCTTTGGATGTTAATGTACTACAATATCAACCAAGCAGTGATCCAACACAACTGGATTGGATTTACGACCAGCTGTGGTCATCATTGACGGTACCCCAAATTCGTTTATTAATTCAGACTCTTCGACCAATTTCGAAAGTATTTCGCGAGGAGGTTGGATTATGCAACAACACTCAGTTTGAAGTAAATTTAAAACCGGACTTTAGACCAATTCATGTGCCTGTAAGACCCGTTAACCCAGCAAAAAAGATGGTGATTGACGCTTATTTGGACCAAAAACTAAAGCAGGGCATTATTCGTCGATCAAAAAGTGATTGTGCGGTGGCGCCTGTTGTTGTTCCAAAGAAAACTGGAGACTGGCGTACAGCTATGGATTTTAGACCGATGAATGCTCAAACTTTACCAGATGTCTACCCATTACCCGACATCGATAATATATTTTCCTATTTAGGGGGATCAAATTGGTTTTCGATCATAGATGGACGAGAAGCTTTCCACCAGATTGGAGTGCGTCCAGGTGACGAGAGATTTCTCGCATTTATTACGCACAGAGGACTTTTCGAGTATGTGAGAATGCCGTTTGGACCCATTAATGGCCCAGCAACTCTGCAGAGAGCCATGAACAAAACTTTGTCGAAATATCTTTACAAATTTGTATTCGTTTATCTCGATGACGTGATAATTTTCAGCAAAACTTTCGAGGAGCATGTACAACATCTTAAAGTAATTCTTCAAGCCTTGGATGAAGCGGGATTCACGATGAACGCCAACAAGACGGAATTGTGCAGAACATCGCTCGAAGTTTTAGGACACATTGTGGAGGCTGGACACATTAAACCAAATCCAAATAAGGTGACGGCAATTCAATATTTTCCGGCGCCTACCAACATCAAAGAATTACAAAGATTCAAAGGAATGATTGGTTATTATCAGTCATTTTTTCCAAATTATTCAAAAACATGCGAGGTGTTTCGCCCTTTACTCAAAAAAGATTCTGAGTGGAATTGGACGATCCAACACCAAGAAGCATTTAATTCACTCAAGAGAGGACTGGCTGAACCAACTCTACATCGAAGATTCCCGGATTGGACCAAGCCATATATACTACAAACAGACGCCAGCTATTCAGGTTTGGGCGCTGCACTCATGCAATTAAATGATCAGGGTGAACGAACACCAATCGCCTTTGCATCACGTGCATTGAATTCTGCTGAAAAGAATTACAGCGTCACCGAAATTGAGTGCTTAGCGGCGGTTTGGGCGGTCAAGAGATTTCGTGTGTATCTTGAGATGATGAATTTTTATTTAGAAAGCGATCATTTGTCGTTAAAGTGGCTTTTCCAGCAGCGAGAACCAAAAGGACGCCTGGCACGATGGGTTCTGTCCCTCAGTGAGTACAAATTTACATTTCTTTACTGTTCAGGAGCACAGAATCGTGTTGCGGATGCCCTTAGCCGTGCGCCTGTGGAACCATCGGAACCATTGGATGCAGACGACTCGCCTCTCGTTGATGAAACATGCTACATCGCCTATTTTGACGACCCAAATGATTGGCCAAAATTACCAATAATCAACATTATTGGAGTTGGATTGGCTGCGGCACAACAACGAAATAACGCAGCTGTGATGACAAGAGCGCAAAGACGACAACAACAGATTAAACCAAAATTGGGCAGGCCAAAAGGTTCTAAAAATAAGAAGAGACCGCCACCAAATTATCAGGTATTAACTCGAGCCAGGGCACGTCAGCAAGCGCAAGTTTCGACGCCTCCTGGGGCTGTTGCACCATTGCCACCTTTGATGTCGCCTCTGCCATCGCCAAATGTGCCGACTGCATCATTTCCGACCCCTAATATGTTGAGCCCACCTGCAGGACCATCTGGAGCTGCGCGACCGAATTATGACGGATATGGAGGTCCGGATTCGGATTCGTCGGACGATTCGACAACTTATCGACCAGCATGGATGGGACGTGCAGGATTTATGCCACAGCAAGTGCGTCAAGATCGATCACAATTTCAAAGAAATGCGACGAGACGCCCTGTTGCTGATGAACAACAAGACGAAGAAGAGGACGAGGCCGAGCGACTCCATGAGGCGCCGCAAGACCACCAACCATTTCGTCTAATACCAACTATTAACGAAATAATTCGTCGACAACACGAAGACACGTGGAGCGCCGAATTAATCGAATATCTTGATCAAGGACATTTGCCCAACGACCAAGTACAAGCAGCGCGTATCAGGTATCGTGCCGTAGATTTTGCTATTTATTATTGAGTTGTGGTGGAAATATTGTGTTTGATTGTTTGTCGCCATATTGTATAGTTTGTGAATATTTACATTACACACTTTCCGGATATGTGTAATGAATGTGCTGCTATTTAATGTCTCGATGTCGCGTTCAATCGATCTCGATTCTTATTAATGCTGGTTCTGTACCGCGGTTGAACGTTTCCATTTAGCAGCATGCGCTGATAACATCGTCTGCTCAAAAGAGCGAGTCCTGTATTGTTATTATTGCTTAGTTATCGATTATGAATGTCATTGCTTTTATTTTATAATGTAAAGGACAAATCATTGAAATCCAACAATGATTTATCCTATCTTTCTCGAGTGCAGTTGTTAGCCTCGAAGCGTGTACACTTTTATGTTACATTAAACATGGCGCACGCATGTCGGTGTCGCGCACCTGTTTAGACACTCGTCAACTCCTTTCTAACCGATGTTTTGGCCAGGAAATCGCTTTATATGGTAGCAGAGGATGGTTGACGACGGCCCAACCAGTTTGTAAAGGATTTTCGGCATTTTTGGAGACCGAACGTAGCCCAGACGTCGCTCGACATCGCCGCAAACGCGACTCGATCGACCAGGACGGGTTTCACCTCGCCAACGCGCTTGAAACGGATTGACAGGGTGTGCGGACATTATTTCGGACATTTACAAGCGTAAGCTGTGTGTTTTTGCAATTTTTCGGTGTGAAATAAACACCAAAATCGTCGACTTTGAAAATTTTTGTGCGGCGGCCATCTTGGATCGCCCAGGCAGCGTAGCCAGCCGACCAGAGCGTGTATCGGGTCTATTCACGCCCGCACGACGTTGTTTCTTCAAGACAACGTCAATTTTCAACGAGACAACGCGTATCTCAGCGGAACGGCGCCTTCAATCGCCGAAACGACGATTTTTCATCACGAAACGGACGAAAATCATCGTGGGATCGCTGGTGAAGAACAAATCCTCACCAGCGGCCATTTTTGTTTGGATTTTCATCGCTGCCGACGGTGGAAATCAATCGGGAGTGTCTGCGTACGTATAAGCCTACGTACACGACCAATTTTGAGCGGAAAAGCCGTGGCTTGCACCCCGGTGTGCTACACGAAGGCGCGGACGTGCGCAACGACGATTTTGGATTATTTTTCCCCACTTTTGCACGGAAGTGTGCAAGTGGTAGCACGTCGGCCCCAGTTCCGTGCACCAATAACGTCAACCCGACGTTCACCGCTACGAGGAAGCGATTGCGACGATCGGATCCCGCAATTCGCCCAACTTAACAACGAAAAAGTGTATTTAATTAGATATTGTCGTGAAACTTTGTTAGTTTTAAGTTTTTGTTGTTGGTCCCTTGTTAGATTCGGTGCTACCCTACGTCCAGTCGGGCACGTAACACTGTATTCTTGGCTGGGCTTATCCAGGGCCCCCAACCATCCCGCGACCCCAGGAGGTCGGACGGAAGAGTTGGTGGATTGCCAGTCAAGGTTTTCCAATCTCACTTATTGAGATTCCCCGGGTTGAAACTGTATTTTCGCCTTCCTTTTTGGTTTTTGGGACTAGAGACAATTGTGCATTGTGTGATTAAGTGCTCCTGTGAAGTGTTTGTGCGGAATAAATTCCGAAATTGTGTTTTCTCCGTGCATAACTAATTATTATTGTGCATTTTCCTTGTGTCGTCGCGATGGCTTCAAAACACGACGATTACAAGGATATTAAAAAGCTCGATGGCACGAACTATGCCACCTGGTCCGTGCAGGTCCAGTTATTGCTCAAATACAACGGCGTTTGGGGACATGTTAGTGGCTCTGAGCCACCACTGGCTGCAACAGCCACTGCAAAAGAGAAGCGGGAGTTTAACGCTCGAGAGGACAAGGCAATGTCCACTATTTGCATGAGTTGCGCCGAGCCGCAGCAAGTGATAGCTGTTGCCTGCCCCACCGCTGCTAAAGTTTGGGAAGCCCTAAAGGACGCTTATCAACCGACGACGAGGGCACGTCGTGCTCGGTTGCGACGTGAATTCCTCAACATGAAACTTAGAGATAATGAGGAAATGCTAGTTTTCACCGGGCGGGTCGACCGCAAAATTGTCGAACTGAAGGACGTTAAAATTGAGGTCACCGATGAATTCCAGGCATTCCAATATTTAGATCTTCTGCCCCCACAATACGAGGCTGTGAAACAGACCGCGTATCACTGGTCGGATGCGGAATTCACAGCGAAAAACGTTAAAGAACGTTTACTTGGCGAGTATAATCGCCTTTATGAACAGACCAATGAATTTGGCGTCCCACCTGTATTGGCAGACAATACCACCGCTTTCTATACTAAAGGAAAATGGAAACCTCGTGGAAAAACCCCAAATTCGCCCGGAACTTCGCGTGGAACATGTTTTACTTGCGGTGGGTCGGGACACTTCGCCAGAGAGTGCCCATCGCCGCCGAAACAGCAAGGGACTTTCCCCGCCAGCGCGGGCTCGCCAGCCCAATTGAATCGTGGAGGCACCCGTGGCAAAGGACGAGGCAGAGGGGGTCCACAGAGAGCAAATCTCACACAACTGGACCCCTATACAGATGAGCCCTACACTTTGTATTCTGCGGTGTCGGAAGAGAAGCCCACAGTGCCCTTATCTCTTGTGTCGCACGGAAACTACGATTCACAGTGGTACGTGGACACGGGAGCGACCGATCACTTTTCCTTCAACCGGAATTGGTTTTCAAACTTCAAACCGTTGTCTAACTTCAGCGTTCTACAAGGAGAAGGAAAATCGAAGATTGAAGGTGTGGGCAACATCGTTCTCACGTCGCTTTATGGACAAAGAACGAGGAAAATAACTTTGACGAATGTATTCTTCGCCCCGAATTTTCGGAAAAACCTTATTTCGCTCGGGCGCACCGATGAGGCTGGGTTGTGCACAATTGTCAAAGATGGGAAAATGAGTATTTTCAAAGATAAAATCGAGGAACCTTTGATTTCGGCAGTTCGGACTAGCGACAGGCTGTACAAAGTCAACTGCCGGGTCGAGGTTAATTCTGTAAACACAGCTGCATTAACTGCGCAACAGGATACAGCTGCTGTCCTCGATTTAATCAAATCATCCGTGAAGGATGAAAAATTTGTACAACCGCTACTAACCATTTTAGATTTTAAGTCAGCTTTACTAAAAAGTTTCTGTAAGCCGGATATGGGAAAATCCGCATCTAATTTGAGTACGCAAGTAAGCGAGCCAACCAAAGCGAATGCGCCTGCGGCGATTAATTTACAGAAAACAGTGAATGAGGTTCAGACACCTCCTGCTATTGTTCCCGAAGCTAATGCGACTGCGAAAGTTAACAAAAGCGGGGATACTGGGATCAAAATGAAAAATAAAGAAACATCCCAGAGTATGGACACGTGGCATTCCAGAATGGGCCACCATAATGCTAAAGGCATTATTAAATTAACCGAATCCGAGGACGTTTTTGGGATTAATTTGTCTAACAAAGAATTATCCACTTGTGACGCATGTGCACGTGCTAAGAGCACTAGGGCGAGTTTTCCCCCGATAATTACCATTTCCACTAAGGGAGTATTAGATTTAGTGCACATGGATGTTTGGGGGGCATCACAAGCGACTTCCTTGGGTGGGGCTAATTTTTACTTTATATTGGTTGATGATTATTCACGTTATATGTGGATCATAACGATGAAGACCAAAGGGGAAGTTTTGGGCCATTTTAAACGTTGGTTGACGGAAGTCGAAAGAACGACATCACGGAAAGTGAAATGCATTAAAACTGATAATGGAGGAGAATTTATTTCGCGGAATTGGGATGATTATGCATCCAAAATTGGTTTGAAATGTATTCGTACGAATACATATAGCCCGGAAATGAATTCTGTTGCAGAACGTGCAAACCGTACCATTGTCGGTGGCGTCAGAGCTTTAATGTTGGAAAATGATTTCCCCTATCCCCTTTGGGCTGAATTAGCGACGACCATAGTTTACTTGAAGAACCGATTTCCCCATGAAGGGCTTGGAGGAAAAGTGCCCTATACCGTGTTTTTCGGCAAGAAATTGTCTTTGCGACACATCAAGTGTATTGGGTCGAAGACATTTGTACATATCCCGTCCCAGGTCAGAAAAGGCAAACTGGAAGGAAGGGCTTGGGCGGGAGCACTTATTGGATACGCAATATCAACTAGGGGCTACAGGGTTTGGGATCCTGTACGGAATCAAGTTTTTGCGTCCAAACATGTCCGAATTTTCGAAGACTCATATTGGTATGAGATTGGCAAACGGCTACAACAGCCCATCAAGCAACCGCAGGGTGGCCAATTCAAACATTTTGGGGATTCTTCCTCAGACACCGAGGGAGATGATGATGATTCCGTTGCCCCTATCCCTGAAATTGTTGAGGAAGTGAAAGGGGCACTACCACTCCCTATTCCGCCCCCTGCTGAATCCCCGGTTCCGAAGGAGAAGCCTCCTTTACCCACAACCCCAAAGCCTGTTTTCAGACCTGAATTGAGGCCGCTTGTAGAACAAGCGATACAACAGCCTGCGATAGAAACTGTTGAAGGTGACTTGGTTGGGGATGCTGGTGCTGGGGATAATTCAGTTGAAGAAATTGGTGGGGCGAAGGGGGATAACGGCAATGAAGAGAATTACTTCAATGTTTATCCTGACGACGATGAGGAAGTTGATCTTCCCCCTACGATACAAGCTCGTCGTGGTTCGGGTAAAAAGGGAAAAAAGATCAAAGACCCATTGTCGCTGCCGCTGGATATGACTAAGTGGAGACGGGTCCAGTCTGTCCGGAAAGCCGGGGCAACGGCTGGGAAAATTGATGTGGTCTATTTCTCACCCAATGAAGACAAACTTAGAAGTCGGACTGACGTTGCGCGATGGTGCGACGCAGAGGGTTACCACTACGACCCAGATCTTTTTGACTTCAAAACCTTAGAGGGTGAAGAACCCGAACTCCCTTTTGCCGGTTTCTGTGCCGTAGAGCCTGACACCTACGAGGAGGCAATGAGGCACACCAACAAACGGGACTGGGAAAAGGCGATGAAAGAAGAGACAGATATCTTCGACGATCGAACTGTCTATAAAGAAATTGATAAGCCCGAAGGAGAGTTGCTTTTGGGATCAAAATGGATTTATAAAATGAAAAGGGACCAGTCGGGTGCAGTCGCGCGCTACCGGGCTCGCTTGGTAGCACAAGGCTTCAAACAGAGGCCGGGCATTGACTTTACGGAGGTATTTTCCCCCGTAGTCAATTTCGTCCTCGTCATGGTGTTTTTCTGTACCTTGGTGATACTGAAAGGTTGGAGAGATGTCCACCTTGACATCAAGGCCGCGTACTTGTACGGGGACCTTGATAAGGTCCAGTTCATGGAGATTCCCAAGGGCTACAGAACAGCCGAAAACCAACATAAGTGTTGGATGCTGTTGAAGTCATTATATGGACTACATCAGAGTGGACGGATGTGGTACCAAGCCCTCCACGACCGTCTACTCCAACTGGGATTTGTGCCTTTGTTGGGTCTTAACTGTGTTTATGCGTTAGACAACGACGCGATTATTATCTTTTACGTGGATGACATAGTTCTCTTTTCCAAGGATGACTATGTCGAGGAATGCGTTGTTCGATGGATTAGGGAATCTTTTGACACGGTTGATTTGGGTCCCGTGACCCTTTTGTTAGGCATAGCCTTTGATAGGTCTGGGGGCCAAATTAGGATCCATCAAAAGGCATACATAGAAAAACTTTGTAAGTTGTATGGGGTCGACTCATGCCTTCGGATTAGAGTGCCTGGGACGCCAGGAACGATTATTCAGGGCGTGACGGAAAAAGAGCGGGTTGATTCCACTTTCCCCTATCGCAACTTAGTGGGAAGTCTCTTGTTCTTGGCGAGCAGGACAAGGCCAGACATCTTGTTCTCGGTCATTGTCCTCTCACAATACAATGAGAAACATTCGACGCGTCACATTCGTATGTTATTGCAAATTTTGCGATATCTGGCAAATACGTCGGATTATACGATTAATCTTTCTAATTGCCGAAATGATAATCTAACTGTGTATACCGACGCGTCGTTTGCCCTCGATGCAGACAAAAGGAGAAGCTTTGGGGGTCACATAGTCTATTTGGGTGGCGTTCCGATCATGTGGAACTGCCATAAGCAGTCAATGACTGCGTTATCGATCATGGAAAGTGAATTTCTGGCCGTGGTCGATGGCGTAAAGGAGATTATATGGCTAGAGAGGCTTTACGATGCTGACATCATGTTCAGCATCAATCGGAACACCCCATGCGTGTACGCGGACAGTATGCCCGCGATACAATACGCCAAAAACCGAATAGAGAATAGGGCAAATAAACATATCGACGTAAAGCTTCATTTCCTCAGGGACTGGTTCGAGCGCGGAACGTTTGCTATTAAGCATATTCCAGGGGCCCTGAATGTCGCCGATATGATGACCAAATGGTTACCTAAGCCCAGACTTAACACCTTGTGTGAGCATTTATTTGTAAGGCGCAAATAACCAAACAAAGGGGGATATATTGAGTTGTGGTGGAAATATTGTGTTTGATTGTTTGTCGCCATATTGTATAGTTTGTGAATATTTACATTACACACTTTCCGGATATGTGTAATGAATGTGCTGCTATTTAATGTCTCGATGTCGCGTTCAATCGATCTCGATTCTTATTAATGCTGGTTCTGTACCGCGGTTGAACGTTTCCATTTAGCAGCATGCGCTGATAACATCGTCTGCTCAAAAGAGCGAGTCCTGTATTGTTATTATTGCTTAGTTATCGATTATGAATGTCATTGCTTTTATTTTATAATGTAAAGGACAAATCATTGAAATCCAACAATGATTTATCCTATCTTTCTCGAGTGCAGTTGTTAGCCTCGAAGCGTGTACACTTTTATGTTACATTAAACATGGCGCACGCATGTCGGTGTCGCGCACCTGTTTAGACACTCGTCAACTCCTTTCTAACCGATGTTTTGGCCAGGAAATCGCTTTATTTATAAGGGAATGTTATGTCGTTATCCACCGATCGACATAAACAAAATTCGCCGTAGAAGACAAATCTATTTGCCCCTAGTGTTACGCGAACAATATTTCAAAGCTCTGCATTACCCGCCGAGCTGCGGACATTTAGGAGTTGAGAAAACACTTCATCGACTCCGGGCCCGAGTTTATTGGCCAAAAATGAAAGAGGACGTCTTGCTTTGGATTCAAAAATGTGAACCATGTCAACGGGCCAAGCCGTTGAATCGCCTCCCATATGGACCAATGATCATGGCCAAACCACGACATTTGTTTCACACAATTTACATCGATTATTATGGTAAAAAGCCCCGATCGATTGGAGGACATTGTTACGCATTAGTAATTGTGGATGCCGCCAGTCGGTGGTTAGATGTAAGATTGACCGAGACATCTGACTGGAAAACAACAATCAAACAATTGCAAGGATTTATTCAGCGATGGGCATTTCCAAAAGTTATTATAAGTGACAATGCGCCAGCTTTCCGTTCAATGGAATTCCAGGCTGCATGTCAGAGTTTTGGCGCCATCAATCGCTACACGGCTGTTTATCATCCACAGGGGAACTTAGCCGAAAGATTAAACCAAGCATTAAAAAACTGCATTTTGGCATATATTGAAGAGCATGTGCGCTGGGACGTTCACATTGGATATTTTGTGCTAGCAATCAACTCAGCATATCAAGCTTCGCTTCAATATTCTCCTTATCAAATGGTGACGGGACAGGAGGCGCGTTATCCAGGTGATTTCGATTCGGACACCGACGATGGACAGCCGCTGCCACCAGCACGAGCGCGAGAGACGCATGAATTGATGAGAGAATTGCGAAATAATGCCACTGCAAATTTACAAAGAGCTCAAATTAGACATAAACGTTGGTTCGATCGAAAAAGAAGACCACATGATTTCAAACCAGGCGATTTTGTGTCTATTAAAAATCGACAATTGTCATCAGCGGACCGACAGTTTGCTGCAGGACTTCGACAGAGGACGGAAGGCGTTTACGTAATCCATAAATTAACTGGACCCAACACTGTCATTCTTATGGACAAGGATGGTCGTCGAATGCTGCCGTATAACGTCGTAGAATTGCGCCATTGGTTCAACGGTGATGATGATCTAGACCAAACAGACGCAACAATGATCGAAAAACATGTTGCTGCGTTTACATCGGAAATTGAAACCATCATCGCTTCATTTTCGATAAAATAACTTAATTTCTTTTCATTTTATAATTTTATTTCTTTCTTTACTTTACCCAACCTTCTTTCCTTCTTGTGTTTATAATTTTCCCTGCTTTAAACCAAATATTTACGGAGGATAGACGCTGAAAATAGTAAGTAAAGATTAGTTTAGGAATTTGAAATTCATCAATTTAAAATGATGATACAAAAATTTACTAAGTCCAAACTCATGCTTCTTCGAAGTGCGTGATTAAATCTCGTTCACGCGAGAGGTCCGTGTCATATTTTATGACGAGGCGACCCCGTAGCGAGACCGCGTGTATTAAAGACATGTGAGGGCACGACTTAGCCACATTTTAATTTGCGTCTGAATAGTCGCGCCTCAAAAACTTAACAATCACCCAAATTGGATAAATATTGTTAGACATTGTGCGTCTATCACCCTTTCACTTTACGATAATTAATTATGGCGTCCTACGATCCAAAAGTAACAATTACGATTCCAAAACCAACCCAAAAAGGCTATCCAAAATACCTGCCGATGCCACCAATTGAAGCGTCGGGCGAAGGACTGGTGCCACGCTTTCACCCGGACCACCCAAACGACCAAAGTTTTCCAAATTATGAGCTGTGTCCAGTTTGTAGTGGTACAGGATTTGAAATTTACCAACTGCGGGCGCCACGAGAATGCCGAGCGTGTCGGGGCGGCGGTGACTTGCGCCGTTGCAAATTTAGGAAATGGATGCGCCTCATGTTCGCTTATGTACTTGGTTATGAGTCGATAGATAAAACTTCGTTGGCTGGAGTGGATTTTCCGCCGCCGAGGATTCCATTCGGCAGTGCAAACGCCATCGCTCGTTTTCGTCATGCACACGCGTCATATTTGGCACGCATAAAGCAATTGGCGAAGGAGAAGGGAATCCGGCCGTTGACTTGGAAATATCCAGAGGGAGCCTACATAATTGCCGGCGAGCAACCTGCCGAGCTTCCGGACCAGTTTGTGACGCCTGAAGGAAAGACCTACGATGTGGAATCGGGCATAGAACTGTGTTTGACGGCGCCTAATGTAATCGCGGATGCGAAAAGAGCGTATTCGGAGCCGGAGAGAGTTGCGGCCGACTTGCCATTTCAACATTCAAATCTGCGCCCACGACATACGTACGAGGAGCGAAGCACGCATCGTTTGAAAGAGTACACGCAGAAAGTAACAAAGAGAATTGGAGCGGAGGCGAACCGGGACACTCACTTCGTGACGGGACGATCCGGACCAACATCGAGCGCATCTTCGATTATAGTCGAGGAAGATGGAGCGGTTGGAGGAGCGCCTGCCGCCTTGCCTGTCGTTAAACCAACAGAAGAGCTTTCGTTGGGCGATCAAGTGATTAAAAAGGTAAAGAAGAATGAAGAAAACAGAAGAGAGAGAGAGAAAATTAGTAATATCAACACAATGTCGACCCCGATCATCAAAACGGAATCGAGTGTGACGGCGGCGGAGGCGAAGTTAACCAACGTTACAACGGTGACCACTGCTGCGCCGATCGTCATTCCTTATTTTTATGTCGTAAAAAACAAATCATCTTTGATTGAGACGTCTGAATCGAGCCAGACTGCCCGACCTGTCGATGTCACCACTGTGACTCAATCGAATGTGACGCCCAAGATGATGACTTCAGTTGCTGCGACATCGGTGCCGATTACGTACTCCAAAATTGCAACTTCGAACACACAAATGGACACAATTGCTGATTTTAACAAAAAACTAATTAAAACTGATTTTTCCCCACAGGTTGACCGAGATATTAAGGCGTTGCTGAACTTCACACCGTCTTCGTCCATCGCGAATATCGCTGCCGAGATTGCGAGAGATGCGGAGGAATGCGCAAAGATCCACGACGTCAAGAAATTGGAGAGCAAGATTTCTAATCCAATTGCTAAGGCCATTTCAGCGGTCTCGAGCGGATCGACGTCGTCGGAAGGATGCGCGTCTCTGAAGCCACGATATCTCCAGGGATTCGACCGAAACGGATGTACGATGCGCCCGGACCGTATTTTCACTCAGATGTCTGAAATATTCCGGCGCCACGAGCTTGAGATACTGTACCCCATGGAGAACAGGGGTCAAGGACGAATCAACCTGAGATCGGAGGGATGGAGCGAACTTTTTAAGATGTCGATTAATTTGGATTTCAACGTCAGCGCCTCGGACTTCAAGACGGTCGTCGGAACGATTTTCGGGCGCCTCGGAAACATCGCGAAGGAAATAGAGGCAAAGATGACAAAAGACTGTACCGGAGACGAGCACGCGGTGCAGCACATCATCGTGCACGCCGTGCATTTTAATTTGAAGGAAATCATCACCCAAATGCATCAGAGTCGTCGCGACGCCGTTAAACGATTTCGAGAGGCCGACGCGCTCAAGGAGGCCCAGCGACTGGAGGACGAGAGAAATGCGCCCGCCAAACCACCGCTGGATCCGGAATTGATCATGACGGAGGATGAAATTAAGAACTTTTCAGAGAAGATTCTCATTGAACTGGCGCCTGAGAAATTGGTGCAACAATTCGAGGATGCGATTGCTGAGAATCCAAAACTGGCGGATCCCCGAACCAAATATTCGTTCAGATACGATCCCGTAATTGTGGCGGACACCGGAAAACTCGCCTCGGAGTTATCATCGGATATGGGTTCCTCGATGTCGGATGTCGAGTCGCTTCGCGAATCAACGGGCGACGAGGAGAACCACAAGGCATTCCTGGCGGCGCAAGAACACAACAAGATTGAGGTAATTCAGGCCGACGAGCCCTTCAGACTTCCTGGAGTTGGACGGGGCGGTGCAAAGGCTGGACGTCGATCGCCGTTAATGTCAAAGATGCCTAAAATGATTTTGACACCGCCAAAGGAGAATGACGACAGTGCAAGTGAGGTTGTCACACGTGAGAGTCTGCGTGAACCACCACAGCCCAAGGAAAAACGTCTCGTGGAGCCGACTTGCGCATTGGCAATCATGGAGGAAATCATCCCGATTGACGAGATTATTTATTCGCTTCCATGGGAACCAACTGTTAAATTGGTCGTGGATTGGAAGATTTTGTCACGCCTTTTCGAGACGATTATATTCTCGGACCTTCACCTGGACCACACCAAGGGAGAAAAGGTGTTGGCCGACCTTAAACAATATTATATTGAACATTTCCTTTACCGAGTGAACCGAATTAGCCGGAAGTGCTACGCGACTTCTAAGCAACAGGTGAGAGTGATCCTCGTGAAAACAGCGCTTAGATTGATTTATTGTGCGATCGACGGTTCCGGCCCATCTGCATTTATGGATGGCAACGTCTAAAAGATTGTATTTAAAAACCTACAGTGACTTTGCGCCTTCTAAAAACCCATATACGAACTGTTGTGTGTGTGGACTTTATTGTGATAATTGTGATACAAACGATAAGTGTTATAATTGTTTAAAATGTGATTGTTATGCGCCTCGATGAAGATTTTTTACGTAAAGTTCCGTGAAAACTCAAACGCCTACGAAAGAAAATAATATTCGTTTGCGAACTTTTTATTTTTTGATATTTATATTTTACTAATCATTTTTGCTAATTATTTTCATTAACCATTTGTGATCGTTGAAATTTTGCTATCTTATTATTGTGATAATTGACGCCAAATCAGCGCCTAATCAATATTTTTATTTGCTAATAATTTACATTTTTTATAGAGATTTTGCCACTCATAGGCATTGTTAATTAATCTTAAATTATTTTATTTCCTAGTCATAACAAAGAATACCATTGTTAATTTCAAGTGTTATCAAATAATTTAACAAATTTTATTATTTTGTTTAGAATTTAGTCGTAGTTAGCGCCTAAATGTCTATTGATTCTGTTAATTTTTAATCAAACGATTTTTTACAATATTCCTCTCCTAGACCCATTTGTTTATGTTTGTTTGTTCTTGTCTGTAATTGCGCCAAGTTGTGCGCCTGTTGCGTCTGTCCAAATAAATCCCTACCTATGTTATGTGTTTATTATGAGATTAATGTTATTGATTCATTATTTTTATTTATTTATATGTTCAAATTTTTATCAATCATGTTTGTTAACTCCATTTAGATGTTGATTATATAAAAACCATATAATAAACATCTAGGTGGGGGGGAATGTCACGGTCCTGACTTTAGACAGTAATAATTTTCAAAATTTTAAGCGCATTTTGCGCCTTTCCCTTAATTTTCCCCTAATTTTATTGAGAAATTGTTCTAATTCCTTTAAATTATTTTATTTTTCCCAAATCTAAATTTATTATTTTATTTTGTATTATTTTCCTTATTTTTGATATTTATCTTTAATTTGGCCTGGTTTTAATCACCCCATCCAGACAATTCATGAGAATTCTGCAATAAGTTGATATAATCGCGCTCTAAATTTGCATATTTCACCCCTGGTCGCCTGTTTTCTGCCCAGTCCCCATTGGGAATTGACTTGGCCTTTGACATGTGATCAGAGGTGACTTGTTCTGTCAAGACATTTTTGACAGACAGAATAATTTTCGCCTTCGACTAGACAACAGCTCCTGTCTCAACTAGGAGATTTCCAAGTGCGATTATGTTGCGTCTCAACGCATACGGTCACATTGCAGCCCGAATTCTCATGTTAGTCTAACTAACCACAACATTTATTATTTGCCCATTATTTGCGTACGAATTACTGGAAAAAGGCGTATTCGACGGTCTCAATTCGTCAATACATTTTATGCCACGACTGTGACTTCCTCCTCAGCCTAGATATTTTGAACTCATACTCGTCTCAATTGCGTATTCATTTCATTATCAACGGTTCGACGACGTTGTCTGCGGTTTGGTACCTGTTTGCGCGTTCACCCAACGTTTGCGCGTGTTCAGGAGAAGAAACATACTCTTCGTAAGTACGCCTAGCATATGACGACATTTTCCCTAGTGAAGAGCGATATTTTGGTCTTAAATTCGAAGTATCAACGTTCGCCATTTTGTACGGCGCCCGAATTGAATCCTGCACCCATAAAATACAGATTTCACGAATAGACGCTGTCTTAACCTAGCTACCACCCCCGGCAAAGTTTTAAGAGTTGCAGCGCCTGCGAACCTAAATTTTCTGGTTATCACAATCCCTGGAAATTCTTAAATTTCCGAAACCATTGTTAAAAAGTCGACTACGACGTGACAAGATAAACAGTAACATATACAATGTTTGATTCTGTTAATTCTAATAGGGTATTTTGTTTCTTCAATCAGTTCATCAACTCCAAGCGCTGTTGTCATTGCTTCTCGTAGCATTGTACCACTAAGTATACTTGGCGGTTTCTACATACGCAATATGTTAGATTTCATTAAAATAATAATAAATGTGTTCAGATTTATAAATAAAAAATGTTATTTTTTTTAAAAATTTAGTTCTATTCCGTGGTACTTCAGTTGGATACATAGAATGTCCTGGATTACATACGGATTTGAAACTCTGCTCATAAATCAATGGACAGATGTGAAATACATACGTAAGTTAGCAACATCCATAACTTTTACTGTCAACAACAAAATTGCAAAATTTTTACTAGGCGCATTCGTAAAGTAATTTAGTTTTAGACTATCAATCAGCATTTTAAACAACACATTTAAACAGATTTTGTAACTGCTTGACTCGATGTGGCAGCCGATTTAGTTTCAGTTACAGAGGGAATTTAAACAACAAACCATGTTTAACTGCAAGTTAAACATGACTTTACGAATGCACCTACTGAAATTTGGACTTTAATGTTAAACTACTTCCATGAATTTGATATAAAACTAAAAGTATTTCTATCAAGAATGCAATGTAAATAACATTACGTGCCCAAAGAATGGTTTAGAAATTCTTCAAGAATATAACATTCATCCCGTAAGAACATTTATTTAAAAAAATTATTATACTCAATTAACACATCTCCATTTATATTTCATTTTAGACAGAATTCCTAACAAATATGGTAGCACTTATTGCCCTAATGACATGCTTCCGGTTTGCAGCCTTTGTTGCTTTAAGAATGCGAGCCTCTAAATCAGTTTAATCTACCGGTAATTCCAAAACTGTTTATGGAAAGTATAATATTAGCATTAATACTAATTCTACTATAATATCTCACAATACTGTAAACATCCATTAAATAAACCATCCGTATAAAAACAACAGAGCGTTAAAGTGAATCAGCATTGAGAAATGTAAGCTATAATTCTGAGTATCGTGGTAAGGTAAAGCCAGAAATTTAGTTTCGGAATTCAGACCTTTTTCTTTTAATTCAGACTGAATTAATAAATGTGAGTTTTCAGCATGTTGCCAGTAGCAGTTTAAGTGCAAACTTGGGTTGCTGTGGAAAAAAACTCAACCACATCGTATAAAAATTATTTTACAAAATATTGCTTTTCACTTTATTGTACTACTTGTAGTATTACAAAATGTATAGCATTCGGCGGAATTAAAAACATTAAATAATTCATTTCATAATACAATTGAAAAAATGCATTTGAAAATGCATCCATATTTGACAATAATAATATTAGGAATGCATTTTACAAAATTTATTGTAAATTTGCAGACCAATAGCAAGCTAAAAATTATTTCAAAATACATTGCAATATAATTTCAATGTGTTTTTGAGCCATATGCGTGAGTTATGGTTCTAAGGAAAATTACCTTTGAGGAAATTCTGAGGAAAACCTTTATTTTGTCATCACAATTAAGTCTAGCAACATCGCACTAAATCACCCTTATTCCGGGATAACAAGAAAAGGCTGGTTGCGATAAACTAATTCAACCAAGATCAAGTTGTAGAAATACCTTGATTGTGACATCAGGAAGAAGGAAAACAAAATCACAGTAACGATAGAGCGACGAGAAAACCTGAGATTTGACCGTAACAAGCCCGAAGCCTAAAAAAACCGCTTCAATTACACGATAACCGTTTCAATTTGTACATACAGTTCATGATTCGCAGCGCAAGGTCAAAAAACTGGAATCATTTCAAAACCACTCTTTATTCTGGTGCAACCTCATTCGCATAACTTTATTTATGTAAAACTATTTTCCTACATTACGTATAAATTATAAAATTATTCTTCAACTTTAAGAATAAATTCAGCGCACAACTCTGTTCAAATCTTATATTTTATTACAAAAAAAGGAAGTCCATCTTCGATAATGCATTCCAATCACGCACCTCGAATCTTATAAAAATTTTCCCAATACATTAGCATAAATCCAAGGTCGAGATAAAGTATACATAATGCAAATACTCGTTTCACTTTTTTATTAGAGTAGGTTCATTCATAAAGACATTTAGACTAAACAGCACGTAACAATATTTAAACAGCTTGATTACCAACAAAAACTCGCGGGAAAAAATAAAACAATTTTTATAGTAAAAAGTAAAAGGGAAATTTCCCGGTTTCCTGAAACGAACGTCATGATCAACACGACTTATGCAAAAATGAATAAAATTACACTGGCGTTACTGATTGACATTTAATTAAGCATTTAATACTCTTTATGTCAGACAATTACATGTAGGACGTCTAAATTCGTGATATATCGCAACAAAAAACAGGCAATTTTCACAAATTGCTATTAATAATTACATGCATCAGCCAATCAAATGTCTTTGAACGGACAAGTAGAAAAAAAACCAGGCTTTCTTCATTTTATTGCCTTGATTGCGAAATAAACAAACACCGAGAATGACAGTCCAATTACCAGAAATTATTAACGTTGTATAAGGAAACTATCACTATATCCTGCTGAGATGATATTGTTATAAGTAATTAAGCCATCCAAACAGACAACTCATTTTCCTTCGAGAAACATCGCAATCATCACACAAATCTCAAATTCGGTGTAGTTTGCTGGACAACATGACACCGACAGTGTATACTATTGAAATGGATTCAATCAATCTTGACGAAGGTGAAATGAAATCACACAATCTTCACAAAGCTGAAATGAATCCACACAATTTTCTTGAGATTCCTTTGCATCCCAACAATAATCAAAAAAGGAATTCGACATCATCATTAATCAATCAAGAAGTTATAGTGACTTGGAAAGACCTAAGTGTAACTTGGTTTCCACCAAAGAAATTCCACATCAAATCATGTTTCAAGGCTCAAACCAAAACACCGCCGAAACAAATACTTAATAACGGTATACAATTTTTATTATTAATCAATTATTTCACCTATTTTATCTAAAATTTAAGAATACTTTTTGATTTATGGTATACATTTTTTTTTCAGTTAGCGGCATGGCCAAACCTGGAGAACTATTGGCAATAATGGGCGGAAGGTAATAAATAAATAAATAAATAAATAAATAAATATCATAAATAAAGTTTACAGGGATAATATAAAAATGATAAAACACGAACTGGTTAAACTAATCTAAAAATATTGTTTTAGTGGTGCAGGAAAGACAACTCTCTTAAACACACTCACAATGAAGCATCAAAAGAAGCTCACAACCTCGGGTCAAGTGAATATCAATAATCAACCTATGACCAGTAAAATGGTAGCTTCAATAGCGGCTTTTATCCAACAAGACAATCTTTTCATTGGCACTCTTACGGTCAAAGAACAACTCATTTTTCAGGTAAATTTCATTATAAGCATAGCACAGCAGCTGCATTCGAAAAGTCAGATTAAAATGACTTTTAAACGGCAACTACAGGTCGAATATCGTTATTGCGAACAGGTCGGGGAACCAAAATTCGTTCTTAATAACGAGACAATCAAACAAAAAATAAAATTCGGTATAACGGTGTTCGCAATAGCGAGGTTCGACCTGTACTGTTATTAAAATTTTGTCAAATTAAAGAAATACAATTTCAGGCACGACTTACCATGGGTAATACAACATACACTGAAAAACTAAAGCGAGTCGACGAAGTCATGCAAGAGGTAGGCAATTAAACTATACCTAATTTTTGATCGAAATATATGCCGCTTTTTATTAGTTAGGGTTAACAAAGTGCAAAGACACTTTAATTGGGATCGTTGGGCGTATCAAAGGTATCTCCGGTGGTGAAAAACGGCGTTTGGCCGTCGGTTGTGAACTACTGACAGATCCACGCTTGTTGTTCTGTGACGAGCCCACCTCTGGATTAGATACATCCATGGCCCAAAGTGTAGTGACCATGCTACGAAACTTAGCAATGAAAGGCAAAACAGTCATATGCACAATCCATCAACCGTCGTCTGAAATTTATGCCCTCTTCGACAAGTAATTAAAGAATTTTTCAGACGGTAGTACAACGATATTTGACCTAACTTACTTTCACTTTTGTTTTAGAGTTTTATTTCTGGCTGAAGGAAGAGTGGCGTATCTGGGCTCCAGAGATGGTGCTTTGCAACATTTTGACAAGTAAATAAATTATCACAACTTACTGGATGTTTTTTATTTATTTATTTATATATTTTTAGTTTAAATTTGAAATGCCCTATCAATTACAACCCAGCTGATTTTTTTATTCATACTCTAGCCATCACTGCGGATAACAAAGCGGAAAAATTAAACACGATTTCAGTAAGAATTTCCCACTATTTAGTAATAAAATAACTTTTTCTTCATCTAATTATTTCCAATTTTTTCCAATATAGGAAATATGTAACTTTTTCGAAAAATCTGATAACAACGCATCAATGAAACAGGAAATTGAGTCTATAATAAACAACGAAAAAATAAACTCCGCAGATCGAATAAAAACAAAACGGTAAGCAAAACATTAGAAAAAATTGATTTTCCTCGAGTGAATTTTTTTTTCTTTATTAGATATAAAGTGCCATGGATTGAGCAATTCAGAGCTGTAATGTGGCGTTCTTGTTTAAGTGTTTACAAAGACCCAATGTTGATAAAAGTGAGATTACTGCAAAGCTTGGTAAGTAATACGAAGTAGTTAATTGAGCGATGGCAAATAATGAATTATTTCGTTGCAGTTAGTAGGTTTCTTATTGGGATTCTTTTATTACCACCCATACACGACATCTCCAAATGTAAACAACATAAACGGTGCCATATTCGTTCTTATCATCAATCTTACATATCAAAATTTGTTTGCTGTTATTCATGTAAACATAAACACAATGCAATTAAGTAAAGTAATTAATATGATTTAAATTATAATAGGTTTTTAGTTCTGAACTTCCCGTCTTTACTCGCGAATATTCCAGTGGATTGTACGGCTCTGGTGTCTACTTTTTCTGCAAAACCTTAGCTGATGTAAATCTAATCTGTGACAACATCTTTCAAAAATTATAATCTATATTTATTTCAGCAATTTGTATTTATTATTGGACCATTTTTGTACACGCTTCCGACATACTGGCTGATAGGTAACATTTAATTTAATTCAATTTAATTTTTTATTAATATTTTTAAAATTTAGGTTTCGTTCCAAACATTTCAAACTTTCTGTATGCCAGTTTAATCTTCATTCTAGTAGCTAACTCTGCTTCATCTTTTGGTATGAATAGATTAGAAGTACAGTTGAAACTCTATAACGAATCGCGATATAACGAATTATCGATATAACAAATACCTAAAAATGGCTGGTTTGGTTGGCTGGCCATAGAACACCACGTTAAAAAAAAAATTCAATATAACGAATTCTCGTTATAACAAATCGATTTTTTAGGTTCCTTGAGATTCGTTATAAAGAGTTTCGACCGTATAATCAAAAATCAAAATTACGAGTCAACTCAAGTTTGTTTCTCTATTAATTCAATAGGATATTTCATTTCATCCATCTCTTCATCAGTACAAATGGCTTTATCAGTTGGACCTACTTGTGTGGTACCATTACTTCTCTTTGGTGGTTTCTTCTTATCAAAAAGGTAAAAACTTTTCCTTACATCAAAACATGTAGCTTAAGCTTATCTAATTAATTTTTTATATATGCATTCAGTACCCTTCCATGGTACTTAACGTGGATACCACATGTGTCGTGGTTTGCATATGGATTTGACTCTTTGCTCCTGAATCAGTGGAAAGGTATCAAGCATATAGGTAAGTACGGTAATTCTTCGCGATAAGGGGTAATTTCTAAACGTTACATTAAACTATTTCTAGATTGCGATGTTAAAAGTAACAGCACGTGTGAAAAAAGCGGTTTTGAAGTTCTTCAAAGATATAATCTCGAATCAGTATGAATTAAAATTGAATCGTAAATTTAAATTTGGTTTAATTAATATATTTCATTTCAGACTGAACTTCTGCCGCAAATTTTTGAACTTATTGCTCTTGTTGTATTTATCCGGTTGTTGGCCTATTTAGTTTTTGCAATACGAGCAAAAATAAAATCGTAGAATGCTCGAAACTATTTATTTAACTAATCACTAATCACTAATCACTAATCAGAAATACAGAACGTAGAATCTTAATTGTTAGAGTAAAAATTGTAACTTAAAAACCACGTATTTAATTTTTTTTTTAAATGGAAATTAAATTTCTTGTGGGTTACGTATTTTCACATTCATTCAGAAATAAAAAAATAAAATAAAAATAAAACTTTTGCAAAAGGCCACACATGTATTCAAATTATTTTTTGCTCAGGTTTTTTCATTTACTTTGAGTACATAATAATTTTATATTTTAAAAATTACAACTCTTGAGGAAATTGACAAACTCTTTACATAACACGTCTTTTTGTGTAAGAATAATAATAATAATAATAAAACCATGTCAAGTACAGCTGGTCCCACACATGTGCACAGAAAAAAATCAACTCAATTTTATAATTTTTAAACATCTCAAACACAACAAAGTAAAATGCACAATTCCAATGAAAATAATGTTGTGCTCGAAAATAAGAATTATAAAACGATAAAACTCGAATCCAAAGGAACAGGAAGAAATGGCACGGTAAAGATTGTCTGTGCAGTGTAAATTGCTATATTTATACAGTTTAAAATAACGTATTAATCATGCACTTAGTCTTAATTAACTTTAAATTCCAGACAGAACAAAGTAAACACAAAAATAGATCGGATTCCAAGCACCTTTCACCAAAAGTGTTGTTGACATGGACAGATGTCAGTGCTTACTCCATCCCACCTCCAAAAACTAAGTTTTGTTCGCCTTTAAGAAAAAAGACCAATCAACCTGTAGTGTTGTTGTTGTTTATTAATGTACTAATTACTCGCTAGATGGCGTTACTTGTTAAAAGGTTATATATATGAATGTAGAATGATGAGAGGACACTTGTGCACGAGTACTCGAATAAACAACTTAGATTCAACCCAGTTTGGGATTTAAAGATGAAGGACTTTTTATTGGACTATTACATTGGCGACGAGGATCGCGGATTTTAGGAATGTGGAACGGACATTAATGTAGTGAGTTGATTGGAATTTTTGTTGTGTTCAGCGCGGCGGATTGGCAAGGGCGTTTGCCTGGCAAGGTCGTTTGCTCGGAAAATCCAAGATGGCGCTCCCCGTGTCTCCTAAACCTAAGTTAGAAGAAGGACAGTTTCCTATGGCAGCATTATCTGCGGGAGCCATTCATGCGTCGGGCGTCGTCCCATTTGATGTTTATGGAGAGCCAACCACTCAAAACCAGCGTTGGACAAAATGGTTAGGGAGATTTGAAGGTTTCCTGACCGCGGCAGCAATTAGTGATGATGCACGTAAGCGAGCCATGTTATTGCATTATGTGGGGGAGAGTGCGTACGATATTTTTTCAACTTTGACCGGAGTTGAGGCGGGATATGAGGAGGCAAAGAAGGCGTTAACTGGGTATTTTGCCCCCAAGAAAAACTTAGATTTTTGTGTCTACTCGTTTCGGTCGAGTAAACAGGAGGCGGAGGAAACAACTGATCAATTTTGCGCACGTCTTCGAAATTTAGCGGTCGGGTGCGATTTTGCGGATCTGGAACGGGAATTAAAGTCTCAAATTATTTTCGGTACATCGATGACAAAATTGCGTCGCCAGGCCTTGCGAGAGGGGTCATGGCTATTGAAGGATGTCTTGGATTTTGGAAGAGGTCACGAGGCATCAGAGTGGCAAGCAAAACGCATGGAAAAGGTGATGGTGGCGGAGCCACGTGGTTTGGATGTAAATATTGTGCGAAGGAGTGGTAGGAGTGAGGATACTTCGAGGTCACCGGGTCGAGGCGAGGGTCCACGTTTGTGTTTTAATTGCGGAAGGGCGTGGCCGCATCAGGAAGGAGTGCCATGTCCAGCAAAGAACATTAAATGCCATAATTGTGGAAAAGGGGGTCATTTTGCTAAATTTTGTCGTTCGAAGGCAAATGGAGGACTGTCGATGGCGGGAGGACGGAGAGTGCGAGCGGTCAAGATGGAGGCATCCGGTGGAAACGATGATGAGGAGTATATTTTCGGATTGACGGTGGGATCTGTGGAGGCGATGAAGAAAATGCCGAGAGTGGAGGTCATCATGGGTCGGTGTAGGTTGCCAGTAACTTTTGGAATTGATTCAGGGGCCCAAGTTAGTTTGTTGAGTAGGGAGGTGTACAGATCTATTCAGCCTCCGCCGGTGCTGCGTCCGAGTCAGGCGCGCCTGATGCCGTATGGACATCGCGAACCATTGCCGTTACTGGGAATAATGAGGACAGTGATAGAATTTGCAGGTCGGCGTGAGGAGGTGGAGCTGTATGTGGCGGATGTGGATGGGGAGTCGCTTCTTAGTTATGAAGCGTCGGTGAGATTGGGTTTGGTGCGAGTGGTGCGTGCAGTTGGTGAAGATGATCTGGAGGGAGAAATTAGGGCGAAATATCCGAAGTTGTTTAGCGGCGTTGGCAAGCTGAAAGGGCGGCAGGTACATATTCACATGAAAAAGGGAGTAGTTCCGGTGGCCCAACGCTACCGCCCCATTCCTTTTAGTTTACGCAAGAAGGTGGAGGCGGAATTGGAGAGAATGGTGGAGGAAGATATCATCGAGCGGGTTGTTGACAGCATGGGGCCAACGCCATGGGTTTCCCCTATCCATTGCGTGCGAAAATTAAAGGATCCGGACCCAGATGCGATCCGAATTTGTATAGATGCCAGAGAAGTGAATTTTGCCATCGAGCGTGTCCGCCATGCCTCGCCTAGGTTGGATGACGTTGTGGCTTTAGCAGAGGGAGCAGTGTGGTTTACAAAGCTGGACTTAAATCACGGCTTCCATCAGGTTGAGCTGGACGAGGAATCGAGGCAAATTACGACGTTTGCGACCCATGTTGGTTTGTTATGCTTCAAGCGGTTGTTTTTTGGCCTGTGTTCAGCACCAGAGAGTTTCCAGGATGAAATTAGACAAGCATTGGAAGGTATTTTAAGTACTGTCAACATAACTGACGATATATTTTTAGTGGGCAAGCAGACTCAGAGCCACGATATGGTTATGCACCAGGTATTGAACCGCCTACAGGAGAAAGGACTTACTGTGAATGGTAGGAAATGTGAGTTTAGGAAGAGGAGTATTGTTTTTTTTGGTCACGTATTCTCGGCATCGGGAATTTCGATCGACCCTAAGAGAGTGGAGGCCATAAGAGAGATGAAGGAGCCGTGCAGTGTGTCCGAGGTTAAAAGCTTGCTTGGTATGGTCGTTTATTGCGGGCGATTCATTCCGAATTTAGCAGAGCTGACGGGACCGTTGCGTGAGTTGACTAAAAAGACTAACGTCGATTTTGTGTGGATGTCGTTGCATCAGGAAGCGTGGGGAAGAATTAAGAAGGAGTTAGGAAACGCAGGGACATTAGCATATTTTGATTTCAAGGCGGAGTTGCATCTTGTGGTCGACGCGAGCCCGGGAGGGCTGGGTGCAATTTTGGCCCAGCTGAAGAGAGGTCAAGCAGAGGTGCAGGTCGTATCATATGCGAGTCGTTCGTTGACGGACGTAGAAGGGCGTTATTCCCAAATAGAGCGGGAAATGTTGGCTGTGGTTTGGGCCATGGAAGCATTCTATATTTATCTGTTTGGAACTCATTTTGTATTATTTACAGACCACCAACCTCTGATTAGCATTTTGAGCAACAGGCGCGCTAGACCATCTGTGAGATTAGAACGTCTGTGTGTCCGTGTCCAACAGTTTGATTTTGAAGTGAGACACACAAAGGGGTCCACTAATCCAAGTGACTATATGTCACGTCATCCGCCAGCGAATATAAAAGCATTAGGAGTGGGGGTGTTGGAGGAGCACGTCAATTTTGTCGTGCAGTCCAGGTTGCCGGCCACGATGACCAGGGAAGAGGTGCAGAGAGAGACTGATCAGGATGCGGGATTGTGTAAGGTGCGACAAGCGCTTAGTTGTGCGGGTGGGGAAGCGCAGAAAATGTGGAAAGAGGAGGTGTTGCGCCCGTTTGCGATGATTAAGGATGAGTTGGCGGTGGCGGAAGGAGGGATCGTGCTGCGGGGGGATCGAATAGTGATTCCGGAGAGTCTTCAATCCAGAGTGGTGGACCTGGCTCATCGGGGCCATCAAGGGGTCGTTAAGACCAAGACCCTGTTGCGCCAGAAAGTGTGGTTCCCCGGCATAGATAGGAGAGTGGAGATGAAAATTGCGGGGTGCCTGTCATGTCAAGCAAGCATGCCGAGGATAGTGAGGGATCCGTTGAGGATGACTGTGTTGCCGGCTCAGCCGTGGCAACATCTGGCGGTGGATTTTTTGGGCCCATTTCCGGATGGTGCTCTATTGTTTGTCGTGATCGATGAATATTCCAGGTTTCCATTCGTCGATAGAATATCCTCAACGGCGGCTGGACCTGTTTGTGCAAGTTTGGAGAGACGTTTTTGGGAAGTGGGTCTTCCGCAGACGTTAAAATCGGACAATGGCCCACCCTTTACATCTCGCGAGTTTGCAGATTTTTTGCGGGAATTTGGCGTTGTGCATCGTAAGGTTACACCGTTATGGCCTGAAGCAAATGGTGAGGCCGAACGCTTTATGCGTACACTGAATAAATCGATTAGGGCAGCCGTAGTGGAGGGGCGTGAGTGGGTTCGGGAAATGCAGGAGTTTCTCCTAAATTATCGGGCGACTCCACACTGTACAACTGGACGACCTCCAGCGGAGTTGTTATATAATCGAGAGATGCACACACATTTGCCCTCAGTTTGGAATGCCGTGGATGATGTGGACTTGCGGGATAAGGACCAACAAGGAAAGAATAAGATGAAGGATGACGCGGATGGGCGGCGTAACGCCAAAGAGCATGGTTTAGTGGTAGGGGACCGAGTGCTGGTGAAACAACCCAAATTAAACAAATTCTCAACACCTTTTGACCCGGAGCCGTTGATAGTGACAGAAGTGGGAGGAACTCAAATTACAGCGGCTCGGGGATCGCGCATAGTGGTTAGAAATGCTTCTCATTTTAAGAAGTTAGAAGGGGAACAAGGGAAGGAGGGAGCGCGGGAGGAGGAGGAGGAAGTGAAGGGGGCGGAAGGAGGTGAGTGCGAAGTTCCTGGGGAGGAAGTGCCAGTGTCTGAGCAATTACCGACGGCCGGCCCGGTGAGGATGGAGCAGGACGAGAGTGCAACGCCATACAGAACGAGGTCGGGTCGAGAGTCAAAGGCACCAAGTTGGCAGATGGATTATGACTTGTGTCGTGGAAAGAAGAAGAAGTAGGAAACTGAATGCAGTGTGAAAATGAGATTGTACTATAGTGAACTTTTTGAATTTAGGATTTTTGTTCTTTGTTTATTGTGATTTATTGATTGAGATTATTGTTCGGTACTTCTTTATTTTTGTTTTGTTGTGGGGAGGGATGTAGTGTTGTTGTTGTTTATTAATGTACTAATTACTCGCTAGATGGCGTTACTTGTTAAAAGGTTATATATATGAATGTAGAATGATGAGAGGACACTTGTGCACGAGTACTCGAATAAACAACTTAGATTCAACCCAGTTTGGGATTTAAAGATGAAGGACTTTTTATTGGACTATTACACAACCTATCAAACAGATCCTCAATAAAGGTATAACCAAACCTTGAGTTATACCACGTGGGCCTAATTCATATTTTTAATTATATTATTAACTTCCAGTTAATGGCTTAGCAAAACCAGGCGAATTGTTAGCAATAATGGACGGAAGGTAAAATAAGTTGAATTGATGATTGATTAACTAAATATTTTCTTGTTATTTTCCTCAGTGGTGCAGGAAAGACAACTTTATTAAACATTCTCACAAAGAAAACCCAAGGCACGCTTAGTGTGTCGGGTCAAGTGCATATTAATGACCGACCTGTGACTAGTGACATAATTGCAGCAATAACAGCGTATGTACAACAAGACGACCTTTTTATTGGCACTCTTACTGTCAAAGAACAACTTATTTTCCAAGTAATTAAATTAGATTAATTGAATTATTTTTCCCATTACATAAATACAATTTCAGGCAAGACTTACTATGGGCAATACCACTTACAAAGAACAATTAAAGCGAGTAGATGAAGTTATTCAAGAAGTGCACGCTGTGACTGTATGGTTTTTATTTATATTAATGCGCATTTTCTTTTATTAGTTGGGATTATCTAAGTGCCAGGACACTTTAATAGGGATTGTTGGTCGTATCAAAGGAATTTCCGGTGGTGAAAAACGACGTTTAGCTATTGGCTGTGAAATATTGACAGTTACACCTTTGTTGGTCTGTGACGAGCCTACATCAGGGTTAGATTCGTTCATGGCTCAAAGTGTAGTGACGATTTTACAGAAGTTGGCAATGAAGGGCAAAACCGTCATTTGTACAATTCATCAACCATCGTCTGAAATTTACGCCACATTTGATAAGTAAACGACCAGATACAAACGATATATTGAATAATTAATGGTGATTTACTCAATTTTGTTAAGGGTGTTATTTCTTGCTGAAGGAAAAGTTGCCTTTTTAGGTTCTAAAGATCGTGCGTTGGAGTTTTTTGAAAAGTGAATTTTATCTTTTATTTCGGATATACTAAAATATACTTAAATTATTTTTGTTTTAGTTTCAATTTTAAATGCCCCATTAATTACAATCCAGCTGATCACTTTATCCACACACTTAGTGTCACTGCAGAAGCCACTGAAGAAAAAAGGCGTGCAATTTCAGTTACGTGAATACATCTACACAGTAAAAACTTTATTTTAATTTCTCTTGTTATTAGGAAATCTGTAAAGCTTTTGAAGAATCTGACTAGAATGTATTCATCAAAGAGGAAATTGATTCTATAATAAAAAATGTCAAATTTCCAGCCCAAATAACAAAATCACGGTAAGACTTGGCATACCCTACCACAAAAACTGAATTGGAAAAAATATAATTGGTTTACTATTACTACAGTTTCATTGTATAATTTTGGACAAATCAAACTTGCTAAGTTCCTATCATTCTGTATTCTTAGTTACAAAGTCACATGGATTGAACAATTCAGAGCTGTTATGTGGCGATCTTGGATCTGCATTTACAAAGAACCAATTCTGGTAAGATCGAGCGAAAGTGTGGTATAGTTTTTTTTTACTAAATTTTGTTATTCTAGTTCGTCGGTTTGCTTTTGGGACTCATTTATTACCGTCAGGGACTGACTCAAAGTAAATAAAAAACCTGAGCAAAAAATAATTTGCATACATGTGTGGCCTTTTGCAAAAGTTTTATTTTTATTTTATTTTTTATTTTTTATTTTGTGACTTAAGGTGTGAAGTTTTTGAATGAATGTGGAAATACGTAACCCACAAGAAATTTAATTTCCATTTAAAAAAAAAATTAAAGACGTGGTTTCTAAGTTACAATTTTTACTCTAACAATTAAGATTCTACGTTCTGTATTTCTGATTAGTGATTAGTGATTAGTTAAATAAATAGTTTCGAGCATTCTACGATTTTATTTTTGCTCGTATTGCAAAAACTAAATAGGCCAACAACCGGATAAATACAACAAGAGCAATAAGTTCAAAAATTTGCGGCAGAAGTTCAGTCTGAAATGAAATATATTAATTAAACCAAATTTAAATTTACGATTCAATTTTAATTCTTACTGATTCGAGATTATATCTTTGAAGAACTTCAAAACCGCTTTTTTCACACGTGCTGTTACTTTTAACATCGCAATCTAGAAATAGTTTAATGTAACGTTTAGAAATTACCCCTTATCGCGAAGAATTACCGTACTTACCTATATGCTTGATACTTTTCCACTGATTGAGGAGCAAAGTGTCAAATCCATATGAAAACCACGATACATGTGGTATCCACTTTAAGTACCATGGAAGGGCACTGAATGCATATATAAAAAATTAATTAGATAAGCTTAAGTTACGTGTTTTGATGTAAGGAAAAGTTTTTACCTTTTTGATAAGAAGAAACCACCAAAGAGAAGTAATGGTACCACACAAGTAGGTCCAACTGATAAAGCCATTTGTATTGATGAAGAGATGGATGAAATGAAATATCCTATTGGAATTAATAGAGAAACAAACTTGAGTTGACTAGTAATTTTGATTATACAGTCGAAACTTTTTATAACGAATCACAAGGAACCTAAAAAATAAATTTCTTATAACGAGAATTCGTTATATTGAAATTTTTTTAACATGGTGTTCTATGGCCAGCCAACCAAACCAGCCAATTTTAGGTATTTGTTATATCGATAATTCGTTATATCGCGATTCGTTATAGAGTTTCAACTGTACTTGTAATCTATTCATACCAAAAGATGAAGCAGAGTTAGCTACGAGAATGAAGATTAAACTGGCATACAGAAAGTTTGAAACGTTTGGAACGAAACCTAAATTTTAAAAATATTACCATAATAAAAAATTAAATTAAATTAAATTAAATGTTACCTATCAGCCAGTACGTCGGAATCGTGTACAAAAATGGTGCAATAATAAATACAAATTGCTGAAATAAATATAGATTATAATTTTTGAAAGATGTTGTCACAGATTTGATTTACATCAGCTAAGGTTTTGCAGAAAAAGTAGACACCAGAGCCGTACAATCCACTGGAATATTCGCGAGTAAAGACGGGAAGTTCAGAACTAAAAACCTATTATAATTTAAATCATATTAATTACTTTACTTAATTGCATTGTGTTTATGTTTACATGAATAACAGCAAACAAATTTTGGTATGTAAGATTGATGATAAGAACGAATATGGCACCGTTTATGTTGTTTACATTTGGAGATGTCGTGTATGGGTGGTAATAAAAGAATCCCAATAACAAACCTACTAACTGCAACGAAATAATTCATTATTTGCCATCGCTCAATTAACTACTTCGTATTACTTACCAAGCTTTGCAGTAATCTCACTTTTATCAACATTGGGTCTTTGTAAACACTTAAACAAGAACGCCACATTACAGCTCTGAATTGCTCAATCCATGGCACTTTATATCTACCAAAGAAAAAAAATTTCACTTGAGGGAAATCAATTTTTTCTAATGTTTTGCTTACCGTTTTGTTTTTATTCGATCTGTGGAGTTCATGTTTTCGTTGTTTATTGTAGACTCAATTTCCTGTTTCATTAATGCGTTGTTATCAGATTTTTCGAAAAAGTTACATATTTCCTATATTGGAAAAAATTGGAAATAATTAGAAGAAGAAAAAGTTATTTTATTACTAAATAGTGGGAAATTCTTACTGAAATCGTGTTTAATTTTTCCGCTTTGTTATCCGCAGTGATGGCTAGAGTATGAATAAAAAAATCAGCTGGGTTGTAATTGATAGGGCATTTCAAATTTAAACTAAAAATATATGAATAAATAAATAAAAACATCCAGTAAGTTGTGATAATTTATTTACTTGTCAAAATGTTGCAAAGCACCATCTCTGGAGCCCAGATACGCCACTCTTCCTTCAGCCAGAAATAAAACTCTAAACAAAGTGAAAGTAAGTTAGGTCAAATATCGTTGGAAATATCTGAAAAATTCTTTAATTACTTGTCGAAGAGGGCATAAATCTCAGACGACGGTTGATGGATTGTGCATATGACTGTTTTGCCTTTCATTGCTAAGTTTCGTAGCATGGTCACTACACTTTGGGCCATGGATGTATCTAATCCAGAGGTGGGCTCGTCACAGAACAACAAGCGTGGATCTGTCAGTAGTTCACAACCGACGGCCAAACGCCGTTTTTCACCGCCGGAGATACCTTTGATACGCCCAACGATCCCAATTAAAGTGTCTTTGCACTTTGTTAACCCTAACTAATAAAAAGCGGCATATATTTCGATCAAAAATCAGGTATAGTTTAATTGCCTACCTCTTGCATGACTTCGTCGACTCGCTTTAGTTTTTCAGTATACATTGTATTACCCATGGTCAGTCGTGCCTGAAATTGTATTTCTTTAATTTGACAAAATTTTCATGACAGTATAGATCGAACCTCGCTATTGCGAACACCGTTATACCGAATTTTATTTTTTGTTTGGTTAATGGTTGTCTTGTTATTAAGAACGAATTTTGGTTCCCCGACCTGTTCGCAATAACGAGATTCGACCTGTAGTTGCTGTCTAAAAGTCATTTTAATCTGACTTTTCGAATGCAGCTGCTGTGGTATGCTTATAATAAAATTTACCTGAAAAATGAGTTGTTCTTTGACCGTAAGAGTGCCAATGAAAAGATTGTCTTGTTGGATAAAAGCCGCTATTGAAGCTACCATTTTACTGGTCATAGGTTGATTATTGATATACACTTGACCCGAGGTTGTGAGCTTCTTTTGATGCTTCATCGTGAGAGTGTTTAAGAGAGTTGTCTTTCCTGCACCACTAAAACAATATTTTTAGATTAGTTTAACCAGTTCGTGTTTTAACATTTTTATATTATCCCCGTAAACTTTATTTATGATATCTGTTTATTTATTTATTTATTTATTTATTTATTTATTTATTTATTTATTACCTTCCGCCCATTATTGCCAATAGTTCTCCAGGTTTGGCCATGCCGCTAACTGAAAAAAAATGAATAAATCAAAAAGTATTCTTAAATTTTAGATAAAAATAAAATGAATTTTAGATAAAATAAAATTAAATAATTGATTAATAATAAAGATTGTATACCGTTATTAAGTATTTGTTTTGGCGGTGTCTTGGTTTGAGCCTTGAAACATGATTTGATGTGGAATTTTTTTGGTGGAATCCAAGTTACACTTAGGTCTTTCCAAGTCACGAAAACTTCTTGATTGTTTGATGTCGATTCCCTTTTTTGATTATGGTTGGGATGCAAAGCAATTTCAAGAAAATTGTGTGGATTCATTTCAACTTTGTGAAGATTTTGTGGTTTCATTTCAACTTCGTCAAGATTGATTGAATCCATTTCAATCGTATACACTGTCGGTGAGTAGTATACAAGGGGATATAGATCACTTCAAGGTGGCTGCCTTCCTGAAAGTAAGTAAGGAAGTTCCTTGAAATTTAATGACACCCCCCCGGATGTGATTAGGGATTGGTTGTCAAATGTAAATATTGGGTTTTAATTAGATAATAAAAGATGGGTATCATTTTTTATCTAATTGAATATGATAGATGAAAAACTTTATTAAAATAAAAAATATTATTATTGTAAAAAATATTTTTAAGTTTGCATAAAGGTCACTATGTTTCCTGTGTGTTCTCATTTCCAATTTGGTTACATTTTTTATCTAATTAAATATGATAGATGAAAAACTTTATTAAAATTTTATTAGACCTGTAAAAGATGTGTATCTTTATGCAAATTTTTATATAATTGAATATGAGAGATGAGAATCAGAAATTTCTTAAAAATAAAAATATTATTATTGTAAAATATTATTTTTAAGTTTACATACGAACATGTAAAGTGGAGTTTGGATCTGAATTTATAGCCTACAAAGGAGGAAATGTGTAAAGAGACATGTTAACAGCATGTGGGATTCCATCTCTCAATCTGGAAGATTACGGTTGCCCAAAGGTTTGTGACTTGTACGATGGAAACAATTTTAACGTAATCTGTGACTTGCACAAATACATCAAAAAAGAAAAAATTGCAAATAAATGTTGATTTTAATTGAATTGGTGATGGTATTTTGGGAAATAATTGTTTTGGGGAATTTTGAAGGGTAAAGTTGAGGCTTTGTTATGTTTTCCTCAAGAGTGTAATTTTTACCAGATGTGGTGACGTTGTCTTTGTGTAAGAACTTTGACCTTTTTACGTTTTGTTCTCTTTTCAAAGAAAAACTCTTTACCTTTTGTATTTAATCTTGTTTCTAAGCAAGAATAAAACACTACACATTTTACCTTTAACAAGGAGAGTCGCTCTTGCTGAGCGGCTAAAAATTATTGTACTCAACCACAGAACAAACTTGAAGTCCATAGCTAAACTTGAAACCAACTGAACCCACATGAAAAGGATTTTGAACACTTTACGTATTTTTATAACTGGATTTCACATGGTGCCGAAACCCGAGACATTTTAATTGAACTGGCCTGAAAATTGTGCAAATAGAAAAATCGTGAGTGTTAGAAATAATTTACTACAAACAAGTCTGAACTTGTTTCAAATACCATTTCTTAAAATAAAGTGTCACGATTAATTTTAGATGTAGATAATTAATTTGACTTAAATTCGCGCAAAAACTAATTTGGCGCAAATAAGTGGGCAAAGTTCGTGGATTTCCCTCAATGACCGCCGTCAAATGTGGACATCTTGCGGTTAAGGAAATCCAAGCTCGCTGGTGACTTACACTATTTATATTCGACGGGTTTCTCTGCTCGTGATTGAATGTAAAAAGCAATAACAATGACTCAAGTTCAGACTGCAACAAGGGTGAAGGGTGAACACTGAGCATGGCTAAAATGGTAGGAAAACAAACATAAACCAGCTAGTTTTCGGATGGAATGCGCTTGTTTAAGGCGCAAAGAGAAAGGAAAAGATTCATTCAGTTATGAAATAATCTCTTAGAAACTAAGGTAAAATGACAACCTGCCTGGAAATCTAAAGGAGGCCAAACCATAGAAAACCAAGACAGAAAGTCAGGGTTGGGTGTGACATTCTCATTCCACTGTGCACAAGCAGAAAGCTTAGTGCAGAGTTTGAATGGAAGAGGAGAAGTGCTGTTTTAGTGGTCAGAAAGGCTAGAAGTAACCTCTGATCATGTGATCAAAGGGACAAACTATTGTTGTAAATATTAATTCTGAGAGGAGGGGGAAAGTAGAATGAGTCACTCAACAATTGTGACGATTACCTTCTGGAGATAGCAATTGCTAAACTAAAGTGTGAACTATCTGTGTGAAAATGTAAAATATGCAAACCTGATGTTTTCTCAAAACATATAACATTTATTCCGGTTTGAACCTTATATAAATACTATGCCTACAAGTGGCTAAAATGACGAGAAGTTAAACTATACAGTTGTTTGGCAAAAGCCCTGAAATAATATCATTTGAAGGCTTCAGTCATGCAATAAGAATTTGTAACGGTCTTATTGCTGTGACGTAAAAGATGTCATCTATGAATGGCTTTGGCTTCTAAATGGTCCGGGGTTTGGTTCTAAAAGGCGTGTAAATGGTTAGGCTGGGTGGGTTATATCCGAGAGGTGCGGTTGACTTTTCTGTATCGTCACACACATCGCATCGCAGATAATTATTGTAATCAATAATTATTGCGAGATGTAACAATGTGAGAATAAATATTCATATTAATTCTATGGAATTGATCATGATATTTTATAGTCACAAACTTAACTAAAACTATGAAAATAAGTAAAATATATTAAAATAGCGCCGAGCTATTTTTGCCCCGAGTGCAATCAACATCTAAGTTAGACTTAAATGTTCCGTCAAACCAATAACGAATTGAATCGAAATATCTCGCAGGAAAGGTTATCCATCGCCGGGAAATTACTCCACTCGGTCCTGGCTGGCGGGAGAGTAACCGGGAAATTACTCCGCGTCGATCACTCTGATAATGCGTCTGTGAAATATAAATACTCCACTCTAGATTCTACATTACCAATGCGTCTGTGAATTTTACTCCACTCTAGATTCTGCACTCTACAACGGAATGTTGGCATGAAGCTGGAGGGAGTGCGTCTGTGGGTTGTACCCCACTCTAGATACTACACTTAAATGTGTCTGTGAATTACTCACTCTAGTTACAACATTTCTACAACGGAATGTTGGCATGAAGAGGCGGGCAGTGTGTCTGTGAGTCTTCTACCCACTCTAGATACTTACACTAAATACAAAGTATTTCTACAACGGATTGTCGGAACGCAGAGAAGTATAATATGTGCTCAAGTAATATCAGTATCCAACAAAAACAGAACAAGAGCGAGCTATATCCGTTTTGCAGGGGGATATATACTCGGTGAGGAGAATAGCTGTTCAATGATCCAATGGGATCACTGGGCAGTCAAATCCATCCAATCCTAGGTCATAGGAAGTGGATACTCAGGACATAGTCTTCTACTAGGTCCAAAACAGGAACTGGATACGCAGGACACATTTTGGATTAAGTCCCTTTGACTATAATCCAAAAGGAGTCCAACTCACAGTGGGTGATGGGGGGTGACTTCACCAGGTGTAGAGGTTGCACATAATTCAATAGAATTATGTGACAAATAAATCAACTAGCATTTAAACATCCAAAAGTATTTAAAAGTGTCTAAAGTTGCAGTGGAATAAAATATAAATAGTAATTTATATTTTATTCACTCAAAAATTGTCGAAATTTGAATTTACCGCTAAAACGCATCAGCGCCATCTATCGGTGAAGTAATCGTCCTATACTAACAAAGTGCATGACAGTGTAACCGTCACAAGTCCCCCTTAAATATATGTTAATACCTGTATTAACATACTATTTATTCCGAATATCTTGAGGATCAAGACCACACTGTCATCTAGGGGACTCGAGCTGTAATCCTTGGTAAGCAAAAACCTTTATTTTATATCTTAATAGTATAAATAAAGAGTATTTCTTAATCAAATGCTTCAAAAAATATTTATTAAGGTTATAAAACTTTCAATTATCAATAATAACTTCCATCTCTCTTTACAGGTGGACTTACAACTGCATCAAGAAAAGGCGATAACTTAAACTAACATCAAACTCTTGTACCAAACAAATGATTAATAAAATTTAACAATTATTTTCACAAAACTTAACTTCTCACTGGAAATATAATGATTTGCAAAATAACACTTTACACGTTAAAATTCAAGTATTAAAATTAGTATTTTTATAAACAAACTCACATTGACTCGTAATCAAATTTTAGCAAAATTGTTAATTTAAATATTAAAGATCTTTGAAATATCCACACAAAAAAAAACGGCATAAAATACACCTGAACCTGACTAAATCTTTGTTTCATCCCGGGTCAAGTAATGGAGATGGAGAAAATGGACTCGTTACTTCTGGTCTTGCCTAAAAGGAAAGATATCGGGAAAGTAACGGATCCCGACATCGTTGACGCTTTTCTAGTCCAACTCTTCATCCTCAATAAATCCGTCCATGGATGTAACAACTTCCGAGACGGCTGCGGGTGGAGAATTAAGTTGAATAGCTACCAATTCCGGTACTACATCTGTCTCAACGTCATGGGCCAGGGGATTCAGGAGCATTCTGTGTTGTTCCTCGGTGAATACTTCCAGGGGATCAGGCCCTCCTAACGGAATGGTGTTAGCGCTGGTTGGCTCGGAGAAAACCAAGTGATGGTCGGGTAAGCCGGAGTGCCATCCCTCACGAATCAACGGGTGTGCTGCTGCTGAGACCTGTTGCAAAATCTTACACCAAATAAAAGAGCGAGTTTGAAAAGACTCCGGCCGGGATGGATGAAAAATCCATTGGATCACGGCCAGTGGCACGCTTAAATCTGGAATTCGGTCGTTCGAAATCGACACGCTAATACGCTTAGCTGCTTCCAACAAAATTGGGAAATAATGTTCCACTTCCGCCTTAGTTTGCTCCGTGAGCGACATGTTTGGTCTTGGCATATATGGGTGGACCAGTAAAATAACCGGTTCAGCAGCGTTGTTTACTTCGGGGAGCGGAATAGTCGCTACGATCATGTTGTTAGCCGAAGTTCCCTCTGGAGAAGCGGCGGCTTGCGGACCAGAATCGGCTGCAACCGGCGGAGAATCAGACGCAGTAACTGACGTTGGTTCGTTTGCCGGAATGCTTTCTGCTGAGACAACTGGAGTCCCATCAATCGCAGGGGTGGGAGTTTCCGGCTCGCGTTGTGGCTCCGTAAATCCTCCTCGTGGAGTCGAGGTGCTGGACATTTGTGCCGGGTCTACATAAATAGCCTGCTCCGGGCCCTGGTGGATGAGGCCACATTCGCGACACATCGCCCAATTGCGTGCTGTCGGCGTACTTAGCCCCTTGACGATAAATGGAAGAATTTCTTCATTCCACATGCTGGATATGGCAACGCGCTTACCACCGTGACAGTTCACGCAGACTACGGCGTGAATGCCGGATAACAAGGACGACAACCATCCGCATCCTGCGCACAATGGGCAGAACATCAGCTTCGACTTTGGCATGATGTTAGTCCCCAAGGCGGCAGCTTCCATATCTCGAAATACGTGTTCTCTTCGCTGCTTCCGGTAACTTGGCAAATTTAGCTCCGATATCGAACGAGCTTGCGATGTTGGGCGGGTCAGCGCTTCGGATGAAGATGCCAACGTGGACTTGGTGGGTCCTTTGGATTTGCCAGTCTTGCCTCGACTAGCGGTATCACGCGGATTTCGTGGTCGGGCAAACTGCCTGCTGGTAGCTGGAGGCGGAGCTTCTTCAACCGATTCTTCTTCTTGTGAGAAGTCATCTTGGCGCCGTCTCCTCGAGGCAGAACGGGAGTATTGTGACGAGTCGTCAGAAAAATCCCAATTCGGCGCATCATAGGTTACGACACGCTGACTCGCTTGACGGCCTCTGGAAGGACGTGAGTCGGTCGGGCTAACACCCATGGCGGTCCTAATTCGGGGCGGTACGAGATCCGGGTTATCACGGGCCCAGTTGGCGACGAGCTCGGGGTCAGAGGAGGGATTAACAAAGCGATAATCCGGTTCTTCAGACTCTTCTGTATCCCAATGCACGTACTGTCGCTTGCTAGCACGACCTCGGCGACTCATTGCATTAACTAGGTGCAGTCCTAACAGGGTATATTTGGCTAGTTTAACGTCTAGCTTCGCGTATTTGCGAGGGCTGCTCGGTTCCGGCGACGTTGGCCGATAAAGACGTTGTGCGGCACGTGCAAATTCTAAGTCTGCCGTAATGGACGCGGAAAATCACGTAGTGAATTCGCGAAAGGCTTACTCGCGATTTTGTCCACGAGATGGTTTCGATAATCAGCGTCGTGTCGATAATTTCTGAATTTGAATAAATTTCAGCGAAAATCCGTTAAAGCGTCGAAGGGTCGAGAATAATCCTTGATTTCAGTCCAGTACAAAACTTGGCGAACAAGTGAGTGATAATCTCAAACCAGGGGTTAAGGGGAGTTTCGAGGAGTAATTTGATTGGTTTGTAATTACTCATCTCGAAGTTTCTATTAACCCAAAGGGGGAAACACAGTTTCAAGTAAATGTTTACACGTAGATTAATTTGAATACAATCAGCTTGTGTAAAAAATAACTCAAACATTTGTTAAATTTTATCCACATCAAAAAAAAAAATGTTTTTAATTAATAAAATTTAACAATTCTTCGTGAATATGATTGGAAATATTTATTTAAAATAAAATATTTTCAATATATTGTGTCCTAACCCAACTTGACTTGTTTTAGACAATTTACGAGTTGTACAAAATCGGTCACGTATTTTGTGTTCGGCTTGGGTCTACGTTTAGACTGTCGAACGGGAGATGGAAATCTTTTCCTCTTTTTGGATGAATTTTGAGGAGTTTCGTCCTCTTTAGAAGAAATCTGAGAAGTTTCCTCCTCTTTCTCTTCAACTAAATCCTCTGTTTCCATGGACACAGGTTCATTTATTAATTCTGAAGAATTAATAACCTGACCTGCCATCCAATCTGGAGTCGGGTGTGATTCGTTGGTACCGACTTTCTGATCTAATGTCCATTCCTCAATCGGGTAACTTGGGATATAAGGCATTAAATCCTGTATGTTGATCGCTTTTGCTTTCGTGTTATCAGAAAGCTTACGTAGTGTGTAGGAACCTCCGCCGAGAACAGCCGTAATTTCCCAAGGTCCATCACGTTTCTCAGCGAATCCTGCCGAAATCCCTTTATCTTTATTTGATAAAATATGTGTGGCTTTCCACACGAGATCTCCTTTGGCAAATTGACAAATATAATATTTGTCTTTATGTAGTCGATCATGCTTTTCGTAATTCGATTGAATTTTCCGATGCATTTCGCTGTGTGCACGTCTAATTACGTCTAAAATACTATAGACATAAGCTTCGGGATTCTCTTTGTCGAATTTGATGGCGTGTTTAGTAATACGCGGGTCAAATGGCAAAGGGACGATTCTTCCCGTATTAAGAATCATCGGAGAACAATTTGTTGCCTCGGACTTAGCGGTGCGCATCGCAAAGGCAAAAGAATTTAAATATTTTGGCCAGTGGGAGTGAATGTCCGAGTATAAAGCTAACATCATCTTTAAAGTCCTGTTTGCTCGCTCTGTAATATTAGCGGCAGCGTGATATGGGCTAATGTGAGCAATATCTACGTGATTTTTTCGACAAAAATCATTAAATATTGTCGACACGAATTGTTTGCCGTTGTCGGAGATTATCTTTTTTGGATATCCCCAACGGTGGAAAACTTCGCTCATCTTATTAACAATGCATTCACTTGATGCAGTTGCTAGTGGGAAGACTTCAATCCATTTTGTACAATTATCAATGATTACTAAAATCCATTTTAATTGTGAACGACCGGCTGGCTTTGGTCCCATCAGGTCAATGCTTATTGTCTCCCACGGGTTGGTCATGTTGTGGGGTGTATAGCTTGCCCGATGCTTTTGGTGTTGACTAGGTTTGTATTGTTGGCAATGAGTGCAACTGCGAACGTAGTTTCGAGTGTCTTTGCTCATTCTAGGCCAGAAATACATCTTCTTTGCTCTATCTAGGGTTTTACTCATGCCAGCGTGTCCTGTAAGTGGGTGGCCATGGCATGCGAATAATGCACGTCTCACAAGAGAGCGTGGAATTACCGCCTTAAACCCGTTGCCGGAGTCGTTTAACTCCTCCTCATCGGTCGGAGCAAAATAAATTAGCATAACACCTTTATTTTCTTCCGGTTCGTCGAGAGTGTAGCCACGAATCGCATTTAACCAATGTTTATCCGTGATACGATTTTTTAATTTTTCGTCTCCTTTTAGGTAAACAAGGATTTTACTACATGCTGGATCTTTAAGCTGCGCTTCGATAATTTCGTCTCGCGTCGGCGGAACTACTTTTAGGATATCTGTTAGCGCAGTGTGTACATTTTCGTGATTACAATTGTGGACATCTATATGTCTGCAATTTTCTCTCGTACATCCTTCTTCCTCCCCCTTTTCTCCAGAATCATGAAATCTAACTGGATTATATGATTCTGAGAAAAAATCCAAACTAAGGCCAACATTTGTGAGAAAATGTTTGCGCTCAGTCTCCGTCACTTGTAAAGATGCACACCTGTTTCCATTCCAAGTTGGATAGAAATGGGTGATCTCCTCTGGTTCGATATAATCATAATCCGGAGTGTCTAGTGCAGACAGTGGAGCGCGTGATAATGCGTCCGCTACTTGGTTCATTGCACCGCGTCTAAAAATAATTTTAAACGCGCCACATTGTATTTTGACGGCCCAACGACCAAACCTTCCCGATGGTTCCGGCGTACTCATCAACCAGCTAAGGGCCTTAGCATCGGACTCGAGAGTGAAAGTCGTGTATTCAATATAAGGGCGAAATCTTTCGATTGCCCATACAACGGCCAAACACTCCAATTCCGGCGTAGAATACCTTACTTCGGCCCCGTGTAACACTCGACTGGCGTACGCGACTGCTTTTGGGACCATAATTAATTTCTGTTTCTTTTCACAGAATAATTCTACGTCTTGACAGAGTACTGCACCTAAACCTGAATGAGAAGCATCTGTCAAAATGACAAAAGGCTTATTCATATCTGGCATGTGGAGAAGGGCTTGGTCCTTGTCACACAAAATATCTTTGATAGTTTCGAATGCAGTTGTTTGTGGATCATCCCACACAAACTTTGCTTGATCATGCATAATATTGGTCAATGGACGAGCAATATTTGCGATGTTAGGAATGAATTTTCGGAAAAAATTCGCAAGTCCTACAAATCTTTGAATGTCTTTAGAACAAGTCGGTTTGGGAAAATTCCTTACAGCCGAGACTTTGTCCGGGTCTGGAAGAAGAGATCCCTCGGAAATTAAATGGCCTAAAAATCGTAATGATGTTCGACCAAATTTTGACTTGTCTTTATTGATAGTTAGATTTGCGGCATCTAACTTCTCAAGTACGTCTTTAATATGTAATAAATGATTTTCCCATGTGTCGGAAAAAATAATTATATCGTCTAAGTAGACCAGAGCGTGTTTATATAAAGAGTCACCCAATACGGTAGTCATGAGGTGTTGAAAAGAGCTAGGTGCATTACAAAGACCAAATGGCAGTCTCTTGAATTGAAATTTGCCTTTTGGAGTGTAAAAAGCAGTTTTGCTCTTATCCTCCTCCTCCATTTCCATTTGATGATAACCTTTAGTTAAATCAATGGATGTAAAGTACTTGGCCTGATTAGTATGGTGAATTAATAGGTCAATACTTGGCATTTGAATTGCATCAACTTCTGTGATCGCATTCAACCAGCGGTAGTCGATACATAATCGATACTTCCCGCCGGGTTTAGCCACTATGACGGGGTGACTTATATAAGGGCCAGTGGCAGGTTCGATTAACCCATCAGCCTCTAACTCCTCGACCAATTCCGTCATAATGGCCTTCTTGGCTGGATTGTACATTCTATATGGCTGGTGTTTCCAAGTAGCACCAGGTTTAAACTTGATGCTGTGCTTGGCCACCTTCGTACAGCCCAATTGATCTCGAAATACGTTTTTTAATTGCAAAAGAACGTTTACGAGTAACCGTTTTTCTTCCGCCGAGCTGTTGCAGCCTTCGACGAGTTTTTCTGCCCAATCAGGTGAAGTGGGAGTTCCTTCACCTTGGAGACCCAAAGTCCTAATGCTTGCTAAACAACAGTTAAGTTCAGTGGTCTCGTATGGCGCTGTCCATCCGGGCATGTCATCACAGGTGAACACAGCCCGTCGAGGATTAGGGTTTATCCCCGTTCTACGCATAAAATTGTGACCCAAAATCAACCCACATACATTCTTGTGTAGAATTATGAAGGTCATAGGTGTAACTCTCCTTTTATCGGCCCATTTGACACAAAGACAAACTTGACCGATAGGTCGGTGATCTATTCCGACCGCGCAGACACGCATTCCGCGGGGACATTCTTGTATGAATTCCACCGGAATTTCTGTGTTTGAAAGGAGTTGTACTCCAATAAAACATTGGGTGGCTCCAGAGTCCATTAGTGCGTTGTAATCTAAACCTCCAATTTGGACATTCATACGCGGATCATCTTTGCCACCATTAATTAATTTGCTATTGCAAAGTTTGCCAAGAAATATTTTTCGTCCTTTCTTGTTCCATTTTTCAAGTTTAAGAAGTTTTCTTAACTTGAAAACTTTGGGTACAAGCGGTTTCTTGGGTGCATTCCAGCTTCCACTGAAAATACTCAAATTTTCTAGTTGGTCTGTCATGACTTTTAAATTCTCATCGACACCACCAGTGGAACTACTAGCTTTCCGACAGACAGGCACTGCTTCGTAAGAAATGACCAACGATGGTGGTTTATTCTTCGAATCATCGACATAAGGTACTGTGAGATGACTAGGCTTATGTCTTATTTTAATTTCTTTTTTATGAAAAAATAAATCATTTGAAAATTCCGAGAGAGGAAACAACTCGTTAGGCGGGGGTTGGGCAACTTGAACAACCCCCTGAATCAGTTTTTTGTCTCATCGGGAGTGACTGACTCAGTGGCTGCTGGTAAATGCTTAATTAACAGGTCAACCATGTTTTTCTGGAAGTCAGTAAATTTGGAGTCTAAAGTTTCTGACGTAACCCAATTTTGTTTGGGTCGTTTAAACTCGGGGTTGGGAGCAGAGTGGTTAAATCTTTTATTTGAATTTAACGAGTCTGTTTTCCCTGCTAATTTTTTGGCAAGGGCGGGACATTCTCTTTTAAAATGTCCAGGCTCGTGACAGAAAAAGCATTTTCCAGTAGTCTTTTCATACTGGGCGGCAAATAATCGCTCCATTGAACCATCGTCAGTTGAGTCGTCATTTTCCGACTCGTCTTCATCTTCAACTTCATCTTGTGTTTGCGTTAAACGTAGTGAGGTTTTGGATGGAAAAATCTTAGATTTTTCGTGAAGTTTGGGAGTAGGATGATTCTCTCGATTATCGTACTCCAATTTGGCTGCAAGTTGAGAACTTTCAAACTTAGAGCGATTTGCTCCTACATATTGTAGAATGTCATCTACTGTAAAGTTACCATACATTCCTTGTGTACATAACGCCGTGAAACTTTCTTGAGTTAGATTGTCGAATAATTGCGCACGTCCAGTTTTATCACCTGGCGGCACTTCACCTTGTTCTTGCGTATAACGCAGAAGAAAACTATAAAGTGATTCGTCGGCTCGTTGTTTTACATTAAGAAGTCGCCTTTCTCTTGTAAGTGGAACGAGGTCGAAACAATCGAGAAAAGAGGCTTCGAAAGTTCGCCAACTGTTAAAAGTATGGCGTTGCTTATGGAACCAACGTTGTGCATGGCCTAATAGTCGTCCAGGTACAGCAGTGTGTACCATGTCGTCTAAAGGAATGCCTTTCCCGAGTGCGACAGCTTTGACGATTTCAAGGAATCGCGCAACCTCTGTCTGTTTCCCGTCAAAAATAGGAATCTCGATTCCTTTTCCAAAATTCTGACTGGGATTACTCGGGCTTCGAATCTGACCAACCAAACCCTGAATAATTTGTTTTACGTTTTCGTCTGACAAATTAGAAGCAGAGTTCGAATTGGGTGTAGACCGACTTTCTTGGTCTCTGGGTGGCGGATTTGGTTCTTCTCGAAAATTTTGGCGTCTATCAGGTGGCGGAGGAGAACGAGAATTATTACGTCGGTGGAAATTATTGTTATAATTTCCCCCTCCACCAGCGTGAGATTCGTCACTACTCGAGTTAGGATCGGAGTCACGAGGGTCACCAGGAGCTCTGGGAAATCGTTGATTTCTCGGCGGAGCTCGTCCACCCTGAGAGCGGGAATTTCTATAATTCCTAAAATCCCCATCAGATTGGGTGTGAGATTGAAAATTTTGATAATTTTCATTTCTCCCCCTTGGTAGGACCGACAGATTAGTTCGAGGCTGTGGAACTCGAAAAGAATCATTCAAATTCCCAGTGGGAGCGGGTAAATTATTATTTACTGCCGTCGCACTTGGCAAATTTCGGGAAATTGGCGCAGAAATATTTCCTTGTCCGGAATTTCCCATTCTTTCGGCCGAATTCGATCGCCAAGAACTAGCTGGTAACTGAATCGAAGGTTGAACGGATAATGAAGAATTTAACTGCCCATTGTCGTCACGAGCAACATTCATTCGCCATCCAGGTAATTGCTGGTAGCGATATGTGGCCGGTGGTCGAGGGCCAGTTCGATCTACAGAAACACTTCGTTCGTTGGTTACAACTACATCGGGAGTAATTACACGATTTCTCTCGTGATGATTATTCGCCGTGTATTGTTGAGCTTCACACAGAGAGGAAAACTGCGTCACTTCCAATTGGTAATGGCGACAGTAAACCTCTAAATCATGCGGGACGGATAGTGGATCCGTTTGAGAACTACCTGGGTTGGAAACGTCTCTAGGAACATTTTCTTCCCCCTGGCTTTCTAAATCAGACTCCACAATTCCTCCTGGTGTTTCACACATACCACCACGTCGTCGTGCTCCACGATTTCCTCGTGTTCCACGAACTCTTACAGGTCTACGGGCCATAATACTCAAAGAAATACACGTACAAAAGAAAAAATAAACTTTAACTGAACTAGCGTAAATGTAACACGCTTAATATTAAACTAAGAAATAATTTGAAAAAATACAACCTTAGCTGCTGAAACTGAAGTGGCTTCGGAAAAACTGTCCTATTGCGTGGTCAAGAATGGTCCAAACGGGCACTGGTCACAAAGGCACAACTGGATGGTCGCACTGTCGAAAAGCAAGTGTGGCTGAATATTGGTTGTCAAACTAGCTTCCGGAAAATCTCCTTTGTCAAGACAGTCTGCTGTGATTGGCGATGTTGAAAAATTCCTGATAATTTCTAATCCGAAATTCTCAACAATGTCACATCTGGATGACCTACTCCGAGCTGCATCGTGAGTGGTTCTCTTTGTCACATTCTTTACTTTGTTAAAGATTAAAATAATAATCAAAAACATTGAAAACAGAACAATAGAAACTTGGTCAAGTTTTTAACCAGCAAAATAAAATACTTTAACTTTTTATTTTTCAGTCAGCAGGATTTCTAGTCAAATTCGTTTTTTGATCAAAATTCAAGGTTTCGAAATTTTCCAGAATATAGCTGAATATTCTGGGAAACTCAATAAAATCATAATAGATTTTTCGTAAGAGATTCGGAATTATAATGAGTTTTTTTCAAAATAATCCAAAAATTCGAATTCAGATATTTCCAAAAGATAATGAGAATTTTTTGAAAGCAAATGGATATTTCACAGTAAATTTATAGAGAAAAATCGGAAATTTTCTAATTATAATATCTATATAAAATAATCAAGAAAATTCATTTTTCAATTTTACACTTGATCACAGAGTTCACTTCAATAAAATGCAACCTATCTCGGTAGAACCTCCACGTGTGACGATTACCTTCTGGAGATAGCAATTGCTAAACTAAAGTGTGAACTATCTGTGTGAAAATGTAAAATATGCAAACCTGATGTTTTCTCAAAACATATAACATTTATTCCGGTTTGAACCTTATATAAATACTATGCCTACAAGTGGCTAAAATGACGAGAAGTTAAACTATACAGTTGTTTGGCAAAAGCCCTGAAATAATATCATTTGAAGGCTTCAGTCATGCAATAAGAATTTGTAACGGTCTTATTGCTGTGACGTAAAAGATGTCATCTATGAATGGCTTTGGCTTCTAAATGGTCCGGGGTTTGGTTCTAAAAGGCGTGTAAATGGTTAGGCTGGGTGGGTTATATCCGAGAGGTGCGGTTGACTTTTCTGTATCGTCACACACATCGCATCGCAGATAATTATTGTAATCAATAATTATTGCGAGATGTAACAATGTGAGAATAAATATTCATATTAATTCTATGGAATTGATCATGATATTTTATAGTCACAAACTTAACTAAAACTATGAAAATAAGTAAAATATATTAAAATAGCGCCGAGCTATTTTTGCCCCGAGTGCAATCAACATCTAAGTTAGACTTAAATGTTCCGTCAAACCAATAACGAATTGAATCGAAATATCTCGCAGGAAAGGTTATCCATCGCCGGGAAATTACTCCACTCGGTCCTGGCTGGCGGGAGAGTAACCGGGAAATTACTCCGCGTCGATCACTCTGATAATGCGTCTGTGAAATATAAATACTCCACTCTAGATTCTACATTACCAATGCGTCTGTGAATTTTACTCCACTCTAGATTCTGCACTCTACAACGGAATGTTGGCATGAAGCTGGAGGGAGTGCGTCTGTGGGTTGTACCCCACTCTAGATACTACACTTAAATGTGTCTGTGAATTACTCACTCTAGTTACAACATTTCTACAACGGAATGTTGGCATGAAGAGGCGGGCAGTGTGTCTGTGAGTCTTCTACCCACTCTAGATACTTACACTAAATACAAAGTATTTCTACAACGGATTGTCGGAACGCAGAGAAGTATAATATGTGCTCAAGTAATATCAGTATCCAACAAAAACAGAACAAGAGCGAGCTATATCCGTTTTGCAGGGGGATATATACTCGGTGAGGAGAATAGCTGTTCAATGATCCAATGGGATCACTGGGCAGTCAAATCCATCCAATCCTAGGTCATAGGAAGTGGATACTCAGGACATAGTCTTCTACTAGGTCCAAAACAGGAACTGGATACGCAGGACACATTTTGGATTAAGTCCCTTTGACTATAATCCAAAAGGAGTCCAACTCACAGTGGGTGATGGGGGGTGACTTCACCAGGTGTAGAGGTTGCACATAATTCAATAGAATTATGTGACAAATAAATCAACTAGCATTTAAACATCCAAAAGTATTTAAAAGTGTCTAAAGTTGCAGTGGAATAAAATATAAATAGTAATTTATATTTTATTCACTCAAAAATTGTCGAAATTTGAATTTACCGCTAAAACGCATCAGCGCCATCTATCGGTGAAGTAATCGTCCTATACTAACAAAGTGCATGACAGTGTAACCGTCACACAATAAGATGCGCAAGAAACAATCCGCGCATATATCATCAAGGATGACTTGCAGAAAATAATAGAAATAAAATAGAATAAAAATAATATAAGAAGTTGGAATAGCTGAAAAGTTAAAATAATATAAGTTGGAATAGTTGAAAAGTTAGAGAAAAAGGGGTGAGGTTGAAATTAAGATGATTCAGAAACAATGTAATGCGCATTGAGCTCCTTTGCGCATACATTACACAGAAGAAATCAGTGAAAAGGAATAGGATAAATAAATGAGAGAAAGGATGAAATAAAAGGTAAATATGGGAAAATTTAGGAAAAAATAAATGGGATGAAAACCATGCCCGTGACACCCCCCACCCTTTAAACTTTAATTACTTTTGTTTGTAATTAAGGTAAAAAGATCGAGCATGCGCACTCAAACAATACAATCATAATCATAAATAATCAAAAATAATACAATGAAATCATAAATAATCAAAAATAATACAATGAAATCATAAATAATCAAAAATAATACAATGAAATCATAAATAATCAAAAATAAACAAGTAACTAACTAAAATTACTGGTATAACTCAAAAAGTATTAAGAACAGTTCAATATTCCTTTGACAAGAGATAATGACATGACATGGACGATACGATTAAAAAATTTGTATTTGTGCAAGTCACAGATTACGTTAAAATTGTTTCCATCGTACAAGTCACAAACCTTTGGGCAACCGTAATCTTCCAGATTGAGAGATGGAATCCCACATGCTGTTAACATGTCTCTTTACACATTGTTGAAACTGAATTTCAAAGGGGACATAAATTGGGAGTAAATAGCAAGTGACGCCATGTTTGGTCGCTAGAAGGTCACTTTGGTGACCCCAATGTAAAACGAGGAGTTTATGACTTTTAGAGGGGGAAAAGTTGGTTGGCTTGGTTTCCTGTCATAAAAATAAAGTTCACTGTCCAGATGTAATTCTGTGAGTGTGTACGTGTCTTTTTTGTCACCGGTAAAATCCAGTGAAATCACATCCATTTGGCTTTCTAAAACTATTTCAATCAAACTCCCAACAAATAACGAGTTGCTGCCGCAACATTTGGTGCCGAAACCCGGGAAAATTCGAGAAATAACCAAGGAAATTACGAGGAATGGATGAGTTGGAAAGAAACCGCACACAAAGAGATGCAATGAGGGCAAATATTCGAGCGCTGTTCAACACGTTGAGGAACGAGTTAAAAGCGGATCCGTTGGATGAAGCCAAACTCCTGTGCATCCAGGCACAGATGCGTTCGAAATGGACGAAGATTGACAAACTAGATATCCTCGTGACCGACGGAATAACCGACATAAACGAAGTCGCAAACGATACGACGGAGGTCGAGGATTTTCAAGACGAGTTAATTGCCGCAAACACTCGATTGGAACTGACTCTGAAGGAGTTAGCTTTGATAAAAACGCAAGTACCACCGTTAATTCCACCGCCCAACCCGAACCCCAACCCGGACCCACTCGTACTGAATTTGAACCAGCAATACAGTAATATGAAATTACCAAAGTTAGAAATCGTCAAGTTTCAAGGAACTCCAGAAACATGGACCGATTTCTGGGCGAACTTTCAGCTGAGTGTACATAATAATCTCGCTTTACCCAAAACCGCAAAATTTGTTTATTTGAGATCACTAGTGGAAGGTTTGGCAGCCAACGCAATAAGCGGTCTCACCGTGACCGATGCAAACTACGATACAGCGATCGGCTTGCTAACGACCAGATTCGGTAAGAAAGAATTAATAATCAACGCTCACATGCAGAAATTTTTGGAGATCGAACCAGTGAAAAATAGTGACGATATTGCTGCGATGCGGAAATTATACGACTTTTGCGATCTACACGTGAAAAGCCTGGAAAATTTGGGAGTGGAGGCGACGACATTTGGCTCACTCTTGTATCCGATTTTGACACGAGCAACTCCGGACTCACTCCAACACGACTTCACACGCCCTCGAGGAGATTTGCCATGGTCAGTTAAGGAATTTCTAAGTTTTTTCCGTTTTGAGATCGAGATGCGAGAGAGGACGAGCGCGATAAAGAATAAAACCACGATAATGGAGAAGAGGGAGCCCACCGTCAAGAAAATGGAGGAGGTAACGAAAAAATTAAATTCCAAACCTAACCCAAATGGCTCCGCTTCGGCGTTGTCAACTTTCGTCTACAAGTGCACCTTTTGCCAAAAGGAAGAGCACACAAGCCCAGACTGTCCTTTGACTGTTCCAGAACGAAAAGCCGCCTGTTTGAAATCGAGGCGATGTTACCGCTGCCTAAAGGAAGGACACATCGCATCTAAATGCAAAACTAGGTTTAGATGTAAAAAATGCGAAAAGAGTCATCACACATATTTGTGCGATACGGAAGCCACGAAACCAAAAGAAGTGACGAAACCAAACGAAGTCACAACAATAACATCTGTTGCGAGTGGCGTGGGCATGGAATCAACCTTGTTTTTGCAGCTCCTGATGGTCGAGGTTGAAGGACACACGAAGAGAAAGAAGGTTCAATGTTTTTTGGATGGCGGGTCGCAAAAAAGTTTCGTGACTGAAAAATTGGCCAGCGAATTGGGATTAAAACAGACGGGAGAACAAGATATTACTCTGCTAACATTCGGAGAAATTGAACCGAAAACTACCAAACGCAGAATATTAAAATTGAATTTGAATAATTGTCATGACACTACTTGTAGTTTGGAATTAGAAGCGCTCGAATCACCGTGGATCATGCAGTCAATGAAGACGAAACCCGACACGAAAATTTTGGACGAGTTAAAGAAGCGAAACATTCGATTGACGTACGATAACAATACACGAATGGACGACGGAATCGCCATACTCATCGGGGTAGACAACTTTTGGCGTGTAACTACAGGACGACAGGAGAGAATCGATACGAATTTGATGGCCATCGAGACTATATTTGGCTGGACGTTGCATGGCTCATCTGGGGAGAACCAAACCGTTGTTTCTTCCATTGTTCGGGTAAACAAAGTAGAAATAATTGACAATAATGCTGAACTCCTAGAACGCTTCTGGAACCTCGAATCGATTGGGATCAAACACGAGACTATGGTTGACCAAAACGAGGACGAACAAAAAACGATTGAGAATTTCGAAAAGGAGATCGAATGGGTTGACGACCATTACGAGGTCAGCCTGCCCTGGAAAATAAATCCCCAAGAACTAGACGACAACCGAGAACAAGCAAAACGAAGATTTTGGGCCTTGGTAAATAAATTTAGAAAAAACCCCAAGTTATATCTCCAATACAAGAGCGTAATTGACGAACAATTGAGGACGGGAATCGTGGAGAAGATCCCAAGTACGGACAACAACAGGGACCACCCGATTTACTACATCCCACACCGTCCAGTTATCGATGAATCTCGCGCAACCACAAAACTCCGGATTGTATATGATGCGTCGTCACATGAAAAGGGCTGTTATTCTTTAAACGATTGTTTGTGCAAGGGACCAAATTTATTGCCAAAACTTGTTAACATTCTCTTGAAATTTAGAACAGGAATAATCGGGATGCTCGGAGACATTGAAAAGGCTTTCCACCGTATTTGGCTGAAGATGAAGGAACGTGACGTAACACGATTTTTTTGGTTGGAGGACGGGTGGGATGGCAGTGAATCCGTGAAGATTGTCGAACTGCGTCAGACACGAGTATTATTTGGCTCAAAACCAAGTCCGTTTTTGCTGGGAGCAACAGTAAAACACCACGTAGAAGAATACGAGGAAGAGAATCCAAACACCTGTCAACGCTTAAACGATGATTTGTACGTGGACGATTTCATTACGAGTTTGAACGAGGTAACTGAGGCAATTCAAGTGTATCACGAAAGTAAAAACATTCTCAGTGAGGCTAATATGAACTTAACTAAATGGAAGACTAACTGTATCAAACTAAGAGAAGAATTTATAAAAGATGACCCGACCTGTGCCGAATTGGTTTCCCAAACAGAAACTAAAGTTTTGGGGGTGAGGTGGGAAACTGAAACGGACGAATTGAGTCTAGATATTTCAGAATTACTTAATGAAGTAAAATTCACTAAGTACACTAAACGGTTTATAATTAAAGTAACAGCAATGGTGTTTGACCCATTGGGATTTGCTAATCCCTTTGTGGTCACCGCTAAAATTATATTTCAAGAGTTATGGAAATTAAATGTTGGTTGGGATACACCAATTCCAGAAAGTGTGAAAAAATCGTGGGAAAACTGGTATGTACAAATACCATACTTGGAAAATTTAAAATTTAGTAGAAAATTATTAAACTGGGGAGGAATTTGCGTTGAAAAAAGGATTCACATTTTCTGTGATGCCAGCCCGCGAGCATATGGCGTAGTAGCCTATGCTCGAGTGCTGGATTCAAAAACAAAGTGTGTTAACGTTGATTTTATCATTTCTAAGTGCAGAGTGGCGCCATTAAAAGAGCTAACACTACCAAAACTGGAGCTCATGGGCGCATTGTTAGCAGCACGACTGATACCAACACTTCAGTCGACTCTTGGATGCGACAAGTTCACCGTGTGGACTGATTCGAAAATAGTCCTGCACTGGCTACGTGAACCAAAGAATCGACCGGTGACGTTCGTCCACAACCGAGTTCGCGAGATTGGAGAAGTCATCAAAAAGGAAGACTGGAGACACTGCCCAGGAAAAGACAACCCGGCAGATTTGGTGACGCGAGGGGTGAACGTGAGCGAACTTACCAACGACACGATGTGGATGAAAGGACCTTCCTGGCTGACCCAAGATGAGTCCACATGGCCACAAGAAGTCGAATCAACACAGCAGATCGAGGAAGAAGACAAGATCGTCGTGAGCGCAACACAAATGGAGATCACAGTTCCTGAAATCGATTACAACCGCTTCAGTTCGTGGGAGAAATTGAAACGAGTGACCGCGTGGGTTTTCCGATACCTCACAAACTTAAAAACAAAACGTAAAAACGGAGACGCGATCACAAATGAAGAATTACAAACAAGCGAACAATATTGGGTGAAGTATCTACAACAAACCAACTTTAAAGAAGAAAACAAACGACTACACGAGGGGAAATTGTTAGAAAAAACTTCATTGATATATAAACTTTCACCCATTTTAGATGAAAACGGCATTATTCGAGCGACACACCGGTGGGCGTTAGCAGACCTGACTCGAGACGTTCGTGAACCCTACATCATTCCTCATGCACATCCACTTACCAGACTCATAATACGTGACGAGCACGAGAAAACATTACACGGTGGACTCGCAGATACGTTGGCCAGTTTTCGCGAGAAATTCTGGATATCGCGAGCAAGAAAAACGATTAAGTGCGTGCTCAACAAGTGTGTGACATGCAGGAAAGCACAGGGACGTTTAGCGAGAGAAAAATGGGGTTTGTTACCTATGGATCGTGTCTCGCCCTGTGAACCATTCGAGATTTGTGGTGTTGACTTTGCCGGCCCCCTTTACACAAAAGTGGGAGCCAAAACATACATCGCTTTGTTCACATGTGCAGTTACGAGGGCAGTTCATCTCGAGTTGGTCTCAAACTTGTCAACAGACCGATTTATAGACTCGATGAAACGATTTATTTGCAAAAGGGGAATTCCAAAAACAATTTATTCTGACAATGCAAAGACATTTAAAAGAACTGAAAAGGAACTTAACATATTTTTATCAAGTTTGTCACAGGAACAATTCCAGGGTTTCCTGACCATGAGGAACATAACGTGGAAATACATTGTTGAAAACGCACCTTGGTGGGGGGGGTTTTGGGAGCGAATGGTTCGTTCTGTGAAGCTCGCCCTTAAGAAAACCATCGGGAAGAATGCGCTTGATTTCGAGGGACTCGCGACGATATTGGCTGAAGTCGAGGCAGTGGTTAATTCCCGACCACTGACCTACGTTTACGACGATCCGAGCGAACACCCGCCCTTAACACCTTCACATTTCTTAGTAGGAAAGCGTTTGACGTATTTGCCGACTCTACCAAAGTTCTCGGTCGTTCCAGGCCGAAAAGATGAGATCCTGAGAGCCTGGAAACATCGTCAAAACTTGCTACAACTTTTTTGGAACCGATGGACTAAGGAATACTTGGTGGAATTAAAACAACACCGAGGAAATTCGAACAATTTCAAATTCAAAAGTGGAGATGTCGTGCTGATCGAGGACCAAAACCGACCGCGGTTAACCTGGAAATACGGACGCGTTGTGTCAACTAAAACCGGACGTGACGGGAAGATTCGGTCATGTGAGTTGAAACTCGCAAATGGAACAACCATGAGAAGACCCATCCAACGACTGTGTCATCTCGAAGTGGAAACGGAGGTCCACCCCCCCCCCCCCCCCCCGGGGACGGGGGGACTGTTGAAACTGAATTTCAAAGGGGACATAAATTGGGAGTAAATAGCAAGTGACGCCATGTTTGGTCGCTAGAAGGTCACTTTGGTGACCCCAATGTAAAACGAGGAGTTTATGACTTTTAGAGGGGGAAAAGTTGGTTGGCTTGGTTTCCTGTCATAAAAATAAAGTTCACTGTCCAGATGTAATTCTGTGAGTGTGTACGTGTCTTTTTTGTCACCGGTAAAATCCAGTGAAATCACATCCATTTGGCTTTCTAAAACTATTTCAATCAAACTCCCAACAAATAACGAGTTGCTGCCGCAACACACATTTCCTCCTTTGTAGGCTATAAATTCAGATCCAAACTCCACTTTACATGTTCGTATGTAAACTTAAAAATAATATTTTACAATAATAATATTTTTATTTTTAAGAAATTTCTGATTCTCATCTCTCATATTCAATTATATAAAAATTTGCATAAAAATACACATCTTTTACAGGTCTAATAAAATTTTAATAAAGTTTTTCATCTATCATATTCAATTAGATAAAAAATGTAACCAAATTGGAAATGAGAACACACAGGAAACATAGTGACCTTTATGCAAACTTAAAAATATTTTTTACAATAATTATATTTTTTATTTTAATAAAGTTTTTCATCTATCATATTCAATTAGATAAAAAATGATACCCATCTTTTATTATCTAATTAAAACCCAATGTTTACATTTGACAACCAATCCCTAATCACATCCGGGGGGGTGTCATTAAATTTCAAGGAACTTCCTTACTTACTTTCAGGAAGGCAGCCACCTTGAAGTGATCTATATCCTCTTGTATACTACGGTACTCACCGACACTGTATACGATTGAAATGGATTCAATCAATCTTGACCAAGTTGAAATAAAATCACAAAATCTTCACAAAGTTGAAATGAATCCACACAATTTTTTTGAAATTGCTTTGCATCCCAACCATAATCAAAAAAAGGAATCGACATCAAACAATCAAGAAGTTATAGTGACTTGGAAAGACCTAAGTGTAACTTGGGTTCCACCAAAGAAATTCCACATCAAATCATGTTTCAAGGCTCAAACCAACCCACCGCCGAAACAAATACTTAATAACGGTATACACTTTTTATTATTAATCAATTATTTCACCTATTTTATCCAAAATTTAAGAATACTTTTTGATTTATTCATTTTTTTTCAGTTAGCGGCATGGCCAAACCTGGAGAACTATTGGCAGTAATGGGTGGAAGGTAATAAATAAATAAATAAATAAACAAATAAACAGATATCATAAATAAAGTTTACAGGGATAATATAAAAATGTTAAACCAAACGGTGAGGCGCGAGCTGATTATTGGTGGGGCGCACCCATTATACATGCATAAATACAACAAGCTTATTTTGCAAACTTTTGCAAATTTTTAAGCAAAATTATATAAAATTATATAAAAAATTATACAAAGTTTCATGCAAAATTATATAAAATTATATAAAAAATTATACAAAGTTTCATGCAAAATTATATAAAAATCTTTTTTTCTTCTTTATAGTAGTATATTTTTTAAAAATTTAATGCACTAGTAGATGAAGTGAGGCACAGAAGATCGCCTTGCTTAAAAAGTGGGGCGCGATGCCTAAAAGTTTGGGAACCCCTGGATTAAACTAATCTAAAAATATTGTTTTAGTGGTGCAGGAAAGACAACTCTCTTAAACACTCTCACAATGAAGCATCAAAAGAAGCTCACAACCTCGGGTAAAGTGTATATCAATAATCAACCTTTGACCAGTAAAATGGTAGCTTCAATAGCGGCTTTTATCCAACAAGACAATCTTTTCATTGGCACTCTTACGGTCAAAGAACAACTAATTTTTCAGGTAAATTTCATTATAAGCATAGCGCAGCAGCTGCATTAGAAAAGTCAGATTAAAATGACTTCTAGACAGCAACTACAGGTCGAATCTCGTTATTGCGAACAGGTCGGGGAACCAAAATTCGTTCTTAAGACAAGCAAACAAAAAATAAAATTCGGTATAACGGTGTTCGCAATAGCGAGGTTCGACCTGTATCGTCATTAAACTTTTGTCAAATTAAAGAAATACAATTTCAGGCACGACTTACCATGGGTAATACAACGTATACTGAAAAACTAAAGCGAGTCGACGAAGTCATGCAAGAGGTAGGCAATTAAACTATACCTAATTTTTGATCGAAATAACTTATATGCCGCTTTTTATTAGTTAGGGTTAACAAAGTGCAAAGACACTTTAATTGGGATCGTTGGGCGTATCAAAGGTATCTCCGGTGGTGAAAAACGGCGTTTGGCCGTCGGTTGTGAACTACTGACAGATCCACGCTTGTTGTTCTGTGACGAGCCCACCTCTGGATTAGATACATCCATGGCCCAAAGTGTAGTGACCATGCTACAAAACTTAGCAATGAAAGGCAAAACAGTCATATGCACAATCCATCAACCGTCGTCTGAGATTTATGCCCTCTTCGACAAGTAATTAAAGAATTTTTCAGATATTTCCAACGATATTTGACCTACCGGTAACTTACTTTCACTTTTGTTTTAGAGTTTTATTTCTAGCTGAAGGAAGAGTGGCGTATCTGGGCTCCAGAGATGGTGCTTTGCAATATTTTGACAAGTAAATAAATTATCACAACTTACTGGATGTTTTTATTTATTTATTCATATATTTTTAGTTTAAATTTGAAATGCCCTAACAATTACAACCCAGCTGATTTTTTTATTCATACTCTAGCCATCACTGCGGATAACAAAGCGGAAAAATTAAACACGATTTCAGTAAGAATTTCCCACTATTTAGTAATAAAATAACTTTTTCTTCTTCTAATTATTTCCAATTTTTTCCAACATAGAAAATATGTAACTTTTTCGAAAAATCTGATAACAACGCATTAATGAAACAGGAAATTGAGTCTACAATAAACAACGAAAAAATAAACTCCACAGATCGAATAAAAACAAAACGGTAAGCAAAACATTAGAAAAAATTGATTTCCCTCGAGTGAAATTTTTGTTTTTTTATTAGATATAAAGTGCCATGGATTGAGCAATTCAGACCTGTAATGTGGCGTTCTTGTTTAAGTGTTTACAAAGACCCAATGTTGATAAAAGTGAGATTACTGCAAAGCTTGGTAAGTAATACGAAGTAGTTAATTGAGCGATGGCAAATAATGAATTATTTCGTTGCAGTTAGTAGGTTTCTTATTGGGATTCTTTTATTACCACCCATACACGACATCTCCAAATGTAAACAACATAAACGGTGCCATATTCGTTCTTATCATCAATCTTACATACCAAAATTTGTTTGCTGTTATTCATGTAAACATAAACACAATGCAATTAAGTAAAGTAATTAATATGATTTAAATTATAATAGGTTTTTAGTTCTGAACTTCCCGTCTTTACTCGCGAATATTCCAGTGGATTGTACGGCTCTGGTGTCTACTTTTTCTGCAAAACCCTAGCTGATGTAAATCAAATCTGTGACAACATCTTTAAAAAATTATACTTACCGCGGCGCCGCTATTGTTCATACCCGTGGAATTACTAATAGCGGCGCCGCTATTGTTCATACCCATGAAATGGGTTGGCGCGGCACCAAGTTTTGGTTAAGTCGGGATAAACAGTAGCGATTTGAGTGCTTAAACCTAGTTAGAGTTGGAGTTACAGGGAAGTTGGCTGGGAAATTGAGTGACATTTGTTCTAAGGTTAATGGATTGAATCTACAGAGTCTATCAGCAGTAACTTTTTCTATAATGTGTTGGTGTGTAGTTTATGTATTATTAATTATTGTAGCATGCATATTTTTCGTATTGTGCGGACCAAAATTAATGGAGAGGAAAGGTTAATTTCACATACAAAACATGTTACTTTTAAATGCAGCCCCAGTGGCTTCTCTGTGATGCATTTTGTACTGTTGACGTAAGAAATTATCACGTAATTCGTTTTAACAGGGAACAAATGGTGTCATTGAGTGTATGCGCCGCACGTTATTAAGACGTGCCGCGTCACGTCATACAAACGTGCCGCGCAAGATCATCGAAACCGTACTTGCTTTTCGAATCGCCGCGCCAACCCATACTATGGGTATCAACAATAGCGGCGCCGCTATTGTTGATACAATGGATGTGCGGCAAGAAAATTTGCCGCGCCAATTCATGCCGCGCCAAGTAATGCCGCGCGGAGTACTCGTCACCGCCAGTTTAATCTTCATTCTCGTAGCTAACTCTGCTTCATCTTTTGGTATGAATAGATTAGAAGTACAGTTGAAACTCTATAACGAATCGCGATATAACGAATTATTGATATAACAAATACCTAAAAATGGCTGGTTTGGTTGGCTGGCCATAGAACACCATGTTAAAAAAATTTCAATATAACGAATTCTCGTTATAACAAATCTATTTTTTAGGTTCCTTGCGATTCGTTATAAAGAGTTTCGACCGTATAATCAAAAATCAAAATTACGAGTCAACTCAAGTTTGTTTCTCTATTAATTCCAATAGGATATTTCATTTCATCCATCTCTTCATCAGTACAAATGGCTTTATCAGTTGGACCTACTTGTGTGGTACCATTACTTCTCTTTGGTGGTTTCTTCTTATCAAAAAGGTAAAAACTTTTCTTTACAACAAAACATGTAGCTTAAGCTTATCTAATTAATTTTTTATATATGCATTCAGTACCCTTCCATGGTACTTAACGTGGATACCACATGTGTCGTGGTTTGCATATGGATTTGACTCTTTGCTCCTGAATCAGTGGAAAGGTATCAAACATATAGGTAAGTACGGTAATTCTTCGCGATAAGGGGTAATTTCTAAACGTTACATTAAACTATTTCTAGATTGCGATGTTAAAAGTAACAGCACGTGTGAAAAAAGCGGTTTTGAAGTTCTTCAAAGATATAATCTCGAATCAGTAAGAATTAAAATTGAATCGTAAATTTAAATTTGGTTTAATTAATATATTTCATTTCAGACTGAACTTCTGCCGCAAATTTTTGAACTTATTGCTCTTGTTGTATTTATCCGGTTGTTGGCCTATTTAGTTTTTGCAATACGAGCAAAAATAAAATCGTAGAATGCTCGAAACTATTTATTTAACTAATCACTAATCACTAATTGGGATTTTGCTAGTATAGTGAAGCAAAATCTAGATTATACTAAGGGAAATAAATATTGCTAATTTAGGAATTGTCTAATTTCTCCATTTGAACTCAGAACTTTAAAGAAAAGAAAAAACCACCACCAGGTTACACCCTTACTGCGGGCTACGGACAGTCCAAATCCTCAGTCTAATTACGGAGGCAAATAAAGACAAAATAAGTCAGGCAGAAAATTGTTTATTCGACCTAAACATACGGGAAGAATAAATCACAACGGTAAAAGATGATCTCGACGGCGTCAATTTTCTGCAAGGGAGGGAAGACAAACAATTAATACAGAAAGCAAAATTGCAGACAGAAAAAAGCTTTGGGAGGGACCATTAGCAATATTTATTTCCCTTAGTATAATCTAGATTTTGCTTCACTATACTAGCAAAATCCCAATTATACAACAGCGGAAATAAATATTGCTAATTTAGGAACGTTCGTAGCCCCTTAATACTACAAAAGCAAATTCTTCCAAAGCGGATTCGATCGGCCTACCGTAGAATTTCTTAAATACAGCGGCAGTTGACCAATCGGCGGCTTTGATAATGCACTCTAAAGACTCCCCTACTAGCCGCGAACAACGTGGCTGCAGCTCTGGTTGAATGAGCCGAGAAAACGGAGGTATCTACCCCCGCGTCAGAGAGGACGCCCTTGATCCACCTCGCGATGGTCGTAGAGGAAAGCGGGCCAAACAGTGGCGAGCCAGAGAGAAAAAGTTGTTTTGAACTACCCTTCAAAGAAGCGGTAAAGTTAAGGAACCGGCGCAAAGCAACCACCGGACATAATTCCTCGTCGTGAAAGGACGCGATGCAAAGAGGCGTTAGATACGCGGATTTACGAGAACCGCACAGAGGGACCATGCAAAAATAATCGAAAAACGAAATGTCTGCTGAGAGTAGCCAAAGGTCACCCGCTCTGTCTGCCAATGCAAGAGCCAAAAGAGTAGCCAGACGCTGATTTCTCGACAGTCACGAAAGATTAGGGGCGGAAAAGAGACGTTTGAGATGCGTTAAAATCGAGCCTATGTGCCAGATATTAGAGTATTTCGGGACAGTCGGTCTAGAAAGAGACACGCCCCTCAGGATCCGGGGAATAACCGGATGGAAACCTAAGTCTTCCCCCCCCCCGACAGGGAAACCAATTGGGAAATTGCAGACCTGCGACAATTGACCGAGCTGTAAGATCTGCCCGCGCTAAACAGCGAACCCAGGAAGTTCGCTACGACCAGGGCAGATGGTCGAAGAGGGTCCACGCTGCGAGAGGGGCTGACTTCCGAGAGCCGGTCAAGGGACCAACACAGATCCACTCGAAGAAGTAATATCTGCGGAAAGCAGCTTAAGGTCAGCCGCCCTGCCCGCCAAAGCCAGGGCTAAAAGTATAGCTAGAGGCCGATTAACCGGCTAAGTGAAAATTAGTCGCATTTTACAACCTAGGCATTCTTAAATCTACTTCAATCTCTCGAAACTTCACGTTTCCATGATAAAGAAGATCCAACTTCTCAGTTTGGACTAAGATACAACTTGATCCAACACCGTTTTGACGATACTTTGACAACGAGCAATCATCAAACCATTTAGCGGATCATCCAATACTAGCTATTTAATTACTATTATGGAGTTAATCGAGTGGCACAAGGTGATGTGTAAAACCAATAGATTTTACAGTAAATTCGTTTTGATGAGGTCTGTAACGATGCTATCACAGACAAGATGACAAATATTGACATTCAGGCATTACCAAATTAATGGAATTTACCAATAACATTCGCAAATGTTGTGTGGATAATGTATCTATTTGTGAGTCCAGTTCCTCAAAAATGGGCAGCATATGTAGATCTCGGAACGCAGGCTGATTTAAACTACCACAATCAGCTACAGCACCACAAAAGAACCGATATTTTCGATAATGACTGAACAAATCTCGTTCAGTTCAAAGCTGGCTTGTCGCCCCGTTGTTTTACAGCATTAATGTAACTAAAGTATGAAAACAAAATCAAATATGTGGTCCGCGTAATTCTTCCCAAGTTAAGACGTCAAAGCTTGGGCAAATGTTTCACTAATGATATTACACATTCCGATGAAGCTTCTAGGTATGACAAATCGAGGGCTATCAGGTTGCCACAAACTTGGAGTATATTAACTGCAAGCTTGTGCGTAGGGTGAAAGTAAACCCAAAACCAAAAAGATAAAGACGTTGTGCCGGGACGAATAAAATCATCCGGATGCAAAAGAACCTACGTCTTCGCTTACTGCATAAGTATAACATAGGCGAGACCTATGTTTGACAACAGACCGTTGGTATGTATTAACCAATGTGTCAGATGGTGAATCTCGTAACAATAATGTGCAGCGACTGTTTCCAAGCTCCATGCTGATTTCTTATTAGGCATGGCGTAGAAAAAATTAGATGGAATGTAATGATGACCATCGAAACATTCATTCAAATTAGGAGGTAGGTGGCACTGCAGAAGGCAGCGTCACAAAATAGAGTCCAGAATGTTGAGATTATAAAAGATAAGAATTGCTTAAAAGAGGGTCGAATCTCTCCCCCCCCTCTCCCATCAACTTCAGAGAGGATATCATGTGCATTTTATTTTATTCTCTAAATAAATCTTATATAAAAGAAAAACCAGCTTCGCAAAACTAGGGAATTTCGGGAGTGGGACCCGAACCCTGTATCCATGAGTCCATGCGGCAGATATTGCTCTACTCATTTGATCACACTGGGGCGATTTTAACGTAATTTCTAATTTCATCTCGAGCTGTGTCATCGATATTTTGACAACCAACAAATAACAAACAAATAAATGGATTTTCCTCTCAACATTTACCAAAACTGTAGCAGTATTAATCGCGAGGCTCACTGAGATTTCACAGTTTAGTGGCTGGAAAGAAAAACCTTGGATTATGTAGGTATACATCTGGTATCACACTAAACCTGAAAAAGAAAGGACAAAGTATTGGTATTGAAAAGCATGCATCCGATGGAGCAAATTTAATCAGAAAAACTTTAATTTTGCTACAATGCACCGAATTGTACAAAACAGACATTCCAAAATTAATTTCGAATACTTTGTATAATTTTGTTATTAATTTTAGATTTTTAATCCCTTTTAAGGCCGTTCAGTCCATCCTTAGATTCAGAGCTTTGAATGAGCCTATGGCGAATAGATCTGCCACAAAAAAGTAAAAGCATCTAAATTGATGTAGTACACAGAAAAATTCTCTGAATTAAAATTGGATTGAGAAACAAATAAAAAAACCCCATGAATTTAACACATGTTAAAGCCAATAAAGGAAAAACTATCTCATGAAGTAACCTAAGGCATAGAAAAATGTGAGGTTTATTTTGTAAATAGTCACGTAAAGCTTATAGAATCTCACATTAACCAATAGTTTCAACTGATATTGCAAGAAAGACTATTCTGTGTGAGAAAGCTTTAAATGCACAAAATTCATTTGCTAAAAAACAAATGAGTCGCCGAAAATTGCAAAAACTATTTGCACTCCATCAGTTGACCAGTTGAAGCCCATGTGCACTGACAAGACCGACCTCTGCTTGATGGGAAAAATAACTCGGCGTCCGCCTTGAAGCGGAAAAAACTTCCTTAGCTGCGCAGCAACATTAGCAGCCACAACCCATGTGCGCTGTCCAGAGAAAAATCCGAAAAACTGGGCAAAACTCCCGATTTGTAGCGGACAAAACTTCCGCTTTTCTAGCGTGCAAAACTTTATTATTTTTTTTTTTTTTTTTTTTTTTTTTTTTTTTTTTTTTTTTTGAGTGGGCAAAGCCTCCGCTTTGTAGCGGGCAAAAGCTCCGCTTTGTAGCGGGCAAAAGCTCCGCTTTGTAGCGGGCAAAAGCTCCGCTTTGTAGCGGGCAAAAGCTCCGCTTTGTAGCGGGCAAAAGCTCCGCTTTGTAGCGGGCAAAAGCTCCGCTTTGTAGCGGGCAAAACCTCCGCTTTTTAGCGGGCAAAACCTCCGCTTTTTAGCGGGCAAAACCTCCGCTTCTTAGCGGGCAAAACCTCCGCTTTTTAGCGGGCAAAACCTCCGCTTCTTACCGGGCAAAACCTCCGCTTCTTAGCGGGCAAAACCTCCGCTTTTAGCGGGCAAAACCTCCGCTTTTTAGCGGGCAAAACCTCCGCTTCTTAGCGGGCAAAACCTCCGCTTTTTAGCGGGCAAAACCTCCGCTTTTTAGCGGGCAAAACCTCCGCTTTGCAGCGGGCAAGACCTCCGCTTTGCAGCGGGCAAAACCTCCGCTTTGCAGCGGGCAAAACCTCGGTTCGGTGAACCTGAACCAAAACCCCAGCAACAGAGCGAGACATGTTACGGGCATTACATGGGCCTGAACCAAAACCCCAGCAACAGAGCGAGACATGTTACGGGCATTACATGGGCCTCACCTCTCGCGTCCCAAAGGCGCGTTCCGCGGGGCAGAAGAGGACTTAACCGAAAAGACGAACCAGCCAAAAACATCCTCTGCTCCAGTCTGCCGAAGCGACGGTATCGGCAACGTCCGACTGACGTGACTCTTCCAAAGCAAAGTCGTACTGGCTCGGGTCGGTCGTTTCATGGACAACGGCAGTCCTAGCCACCTTCTGCTTGGCGGTTGGCGGACGGCCACGAATGGACGTGTTAGCGACGATAATATCGTCCGTCAAAAAGCAAAAATAATTCGAAAACTAACCAAAAAGAAGCTGCAAAAATTTTCCGTGGAATCCAAAATGGCAGAAGAAATTAGACTGAGGATTTGGACTGTCCGTAGCCCGCAGTAAGGGTGTAACCTGGTGGTGGTTTTTTCTTTTCTTTAAAGTTCTGAGTTCAAATGGAGAAATTAGACAATTCCTAAATTAGCAATATTTATTTCCGCTGTTGTATAATCACTAATCAGAAATACAGAACGTAGAATCTTAATTGTTAGAGTAAAAATTGTAACTTAGAAACCACGTATTTAATTTTTTTTTTAAATGGAAATTAAATTTCTTGTGGGTTACGTATTTTCACATTCATTCAAAAATAAAAAAATAAAATAAAAATAAAACTTTTGCAAAAGGCCACACATGTATTCAAATTATTTTTTGCTCAGGTTTTTTCATTTACTTTGAGTACATAATAATTTTATATTTTAAAAATTACAACTCTTGAGGAAATTGACAAACTCTTTACATAACACGTCTTTTTGTGTAAGAATAATAATAATAATAATAAAACCATGTCAAGTACAGCTGGTCCCACACATGTGTACAGAAAAAAATCAACTCAATTTTATAATTTTTAAACATCTCAAACACAACAAAGTGAAATGCACAATTCCAACGAAAATAATGTTGTGCTCGAAAATAAGAATTATAAAACGATAAAACTCGAATCCAAAGGAACAGGAAGAAATGGCACGGTAAAGATTGTCTGTGCAGTGTAAATTGCTATATTTATACAGTTTAAAATAACGTATTAATCATGCACTTAGTCTTAATTAACTTTAAATTCCAGACAGAACAAAGTAAACACAAAAATAGATCGGATTCCAAGCACCTTTCACCAAAAGTGTTGTTGACATGGACAGATGTCAGTGCTTACTCCATCCCACCTCCAAAAACTAAGTTCTGTTCGCCTTTAAGAAAAAAGATCAATCAACCTATCAAACAGATCCTCAATAAAGGTATAACCAAACCTTGAGTTATACCACGTGGACCTGATTCATATTTTTAATTATATTATTAACTTCCAGTTAATGGCTTAGCAAAACCAGGCGAATTGTTAGCAATAATGGGCGGAAGGTAAAATAAGTTAGGATGGATGATTGATTAACTAAATATTTTTTGTTATTTTCCTCAGTGGTGCAGGAAAAACAACGTTATTAAACATTCTCACAAAGAAAACCCAAGGCACGCTTAGTGTGTCGGGTCAAGTGCATATTAATGACCGACCTGTGACTAGTGACATAATTGCAGCAATAACAGCGTATGTACAACAAGACGACCTTTTTATTGGCACTCTTACTGTCAAAGAACAACTTATTTTCCAAGTAATTAAATTAGATCAATTGAATTATTTTTTCCCATTACATAAATAAAATTTCAGGCAAGACTTACTATGGGCAATACCACCTACAAAGAACAATTAAAGCGAGTTGATGAAGTTATTCAAGAAGTGCACGCTGTGACTGTATGGTTTTTATTTATTTTAATGCGCGCATTTTCTTTTATTAGTTGGGATTATCTAAGTGCCAGGACACTTTAATAGGGATTGTTGGTCGTATCAAAGGAATTTCCGGTGGTGAAAAACGACGTTTAGCTATTGGCTGTGAAATATTGACAGTTACACCTTTGTTGGTCTGTGACGAGCCTACATCAGGGTTAGATTCGTTCATGGCTCAAAGTGTAGTGACGATTTTACAGAAGTTGGCAATGAAGGGCAAAACCGTCATTTGTACAATTCATCAACCATCGTCTGAAATTTACGCCACATTTGATAAGTAAACGACCGTATACAAACGATATATTGAATAATTAATGGTGACTTACTCAATTTTGTTAAGGGTGTTATTTCTTGCTGAAGGAAAAGTTGCGTTTTTAGGTTCTAAAGATCGTGCGTTCGAGTTTTTTGAAAAGTGAATTTTATCTTTTATTTCGGATATACTAAAATATACTTAAATTATTTTTGTTTTAGTTTGAATTTTAAATGCCCCATTAATTACAATCCAGCTGATCACTTTATCCACACACTTAGTGTCACTGCAGAAGCCACTGAAAAAAAAAAGCGTGCAATTTCAGTTAAGTGAATACATCTACACAGTAAAAACTTTATTTTAATTTCTCTTGTTATTAGGAAATCTGTAAAGCTTTTGAAGAATCTGACACGAATGTATTCATCAAAGAGGAAATTGATTCTATAATAAAAAATGTCAAATTTCCAGACCAAATAACAAAATCACGGTAAGACTTGGCATACCCTACCACAAAAACTGAATTGGAAAATATATAACTGGTTTACTACAGTAATTGGTTTCATTGTACAATTTTGGACAAATCAAACGTGCTAATTTCCTATCATTCTGTATTCTTCCTATTTTAGTTACAAAGTCACATGGATTGAACAATTCAGAGCTGTTATGTGGCGATCTTGGATCTGCGTTTACAAAGAACCAATTCTGATAAGATCGAGAGTGATGCAAGCATTTGTAAGTTATTGACAGTTTCAGTGTGGTATAGTTTTTTACTAAATTTTGTTATTCTAGTTCGTCGGTTTGCTTTTGGGACTCATTTATTACCGTCAGGAACTGACTCAACTAAACGTAACGAATATAAATGGTGCCTTTTATATTCTTTTAATGGAATCCACATACCACAATACGTTTGCTGTTGTCCATGTACAGTAATTATCCAGCATTACCACAATGTCAGCACTTTAATACGGCATGTAATAGGTTTTTACCTCTGAATTTCCCATCTTTCTGCGTGAACATGCAAGCGGACTGTACAGCTCGAGTGTATACTTTTTCTGCAAAACATTTGCTGACGTACGACCAATAAACATACCGTAGTAACATTACAAGTATCCCTCATTTTACGCGATTAATTGGTTCGGTGAAATCGCGTATAGCGAGGAATACCCGTACAGAACGTTATTTTATGTCAATTAATATCAATTTTTGTTTCGTTTTTTTACAGCAATTTGTATTTATTATTACACCAATTGTATTTACGACTACGTCTTATTGGCTGATAGGTAAATTATAAAATTACATTTATCATTCCTCTAATATTTCCAACTTGTCACAGGCTTTATCCCAGACATTTCAAAATTTTTCATTGCCTGTTTAATTTTTATCCTCGTTGCTAATGCTGCTTCATCCTTTGGTATTCATCAATAACAATTAACACTGAAAAGACATTACAATATTGTTCCTGTAGGGTATTTAATTTCATCAATTAGTTCATCAATTGCAATGGCTTTAACTATCATTCCTTCTGCCATTCTGCCATTATATCTATTTGGTGGTTTCTTCATACGTAAAATGTTATACACAAATTCATTTTTGCTGAATATAAAAATATGTTTGACCTCAACTAACTCTTTGCACACACAGTTCTATTCCATGGTACTTTCGTTGGATACCCCGTGTGTCCTGGTTTGCGTATGGCTTTGAGTGTCTGCTAATTAATCAATGGAAAGATGTCAAACATATAGGTAATACCAAACGTCTTAATTGTCTTAATTGTCCAAACTATACACAAAACATCAATCTATTTTTTTCTAGAATGCAATGTGAATAATAAAACTTGTCCATCTACTGGTTTGGTAGTCCTAAAATCATATGATTTTGAAACTGTAAAAATTTCTACATTCTGAATTACCATATTTTACCGATTAAGAATCGCCCTCAAATTGTAGCCGCCCTCGAATAGTAACCGCGGCTGAGACACCACCCTATTTTTGCAAAAGTATGGTATTGTTTCCGTAATTAACCTCACAAACAATAAACGTACTCTTCGTTCGTGACGTTCAAACTTCGTTTGTTACATTAAACAAATGTAACAAACGAAAAACCGAAATTGTAATTGCTGACAAAAATGGCAGTTTTGAATAAGAGCCGCGGCTCTTAATCGATAAAATACGGTATGTTATCTATTATCTCTTAAATTCATATTTAATTTCAGACAGCATTTTTGCCCAACATTTGTGGACTTGCGGCTCTAATTATATGTATCCGGTTTGCAGCCTTCGTAGTTGTGGCAATAAAAGCGTCGAAAAATAGTAAAAAGCAATAGAATTGAAGCTATAGCTTCAATTCAATTCTATTCTATTCTAAAATACTAAAATATATTTTAGTATTTTGTACTGAAAAATCGCACAATATCAAGAATAAAATTAATCACTGTGGATAAACAAAACCGTGTATCAAATTGAATGCAGCTAATTATATTTAAACAGATGCCAATAAAATATTTTTAATAAATTCCAAAAATTTATTCCAGAGTTGAAAATATTGGAAATTGAAATATTGAAAATGGAAAAAACTCAAAACTGATGATAATAGTTATAAAAATCAAAGCAAAAAATCAAACTCTAATTTTCAGCTGCTTTTTTTTCCTGGTGAAATTTTCATTTTATTTAGAGCTCGTTCATTAATGATGTCATTAACATTAAATAATTTTATTATGATTTGAAAAACCAAAACAGCTGGCGTAACGACTGTAATAACAAATGCGCAAAACTGTCATAAAACTTAAACTAGCAGAGACTAAAGAACGACTAACACAATGAAGGATTCTTTAGAAAATCAAATGTTAATTTCTACTGAGAATTTCAGAAGTTATACGATACCCGAAGAAACAAGCGACCAGGTAAAGCTTTTAACCAATTTTATAGCTCGTCATCAATAAATACCGTACTGCCTTGAACAATGGCCGGGCGCAATTAAGCGCCTGGCAACCGCCAGCGGGAAAACTAATAAGTGCCTGCCCCGAATAAACGCCGGGCGTGTTTAAACGACGGGTTTATCGTAAATTTGTGATGACATTTTACATCTACCGTACACGTACACGTAACGTTCGGTAGAAATGAGCTATTTAACACTCCTTCATTGTTTCACTGCTGCATTTCTACCATTAATACAGTGGTATGGCTCCAAAAAATTTGAAAAAACGTGCATACGACAACAAATTTTTTATAATTTGTTATTTTCAACTTTTTTCGGATAGACGCCCGGCTTGAATAATCGCCTGGTTTTGAATAAGCGCCTGGCGGGCGAATCAAAAAAAAAATAAACCCCCGGGCCATTGTTCAAGGCAGTACGGTATAGACATTTCATATTTCCAAGTATCTGCACTTTAGTAGAACCTCAATTAATCAAAATGCACAAAACAGTATGTGCAACGTGTAAAAATACAACGTAATTTCTGGAGTCTGTCGTATGTCCGAAACCACACAGATTTTAAAACTTTTGTAAATGTTGACGCCAATTTTACTGAGCACGCCAAAGTTCCCACTAAACAAATTAAAAATTGCTTATCTTATTCTCGGTGGAATGAAACATTTTTGTTTCAACTACACAGTTTACCGGCTATAGCTAAATTTATATCTAAATTGTAATCTATTTGAAATGCAGATGGAACTGACAGAGTCCAAGCATCTTTCTTCAGAAACTTTATTGACATGGAAAGATGTCAGTGCCTCATGTATCCCAAATCAAAAGTTCTGTTCGTGGTTGAAGAAAAATACCATTCAACCTGGGAAACAGATCCTCTTTAACAGTAAGTACTTTTACCACAGAATAAATAAAATACCGTACAGTCGAGCCTCGTTATAACGAATCGTAAGGGACCCAAAAAATTGGTTCGTTATAACGAAAGTCCATTATACCAAAAATTTTTAACATGGTGTTCTATAACCAACCAACCAACCAAACCAACCAACCAACCAAACCAACCAACCAACCAAACCAACCAACCAACCAAGCCATTTTTAACTATTCATGATATCAAGAAATTCATTACACCACGGTTCGTTATACCAAGGTTCGACTGTATATATTTTACTAGCTGCATTCAAAAAGTTTGTGTATCCAGATGTTTAGATTTGGCTATTGCGATTGTGTTTTTAACATCACAAAACTAAAACCCCAACACCTAAAACACGAATTTTGAATGCAAGCTGTCCTGCCTTCTTTAGATTAAACATTTTGTTTTATTTCCAAGTTAGTGGTTTAGCAAGACCAGGAGAATTATTAGCAATAATGGGACCAAGGTAAATCACCAAGATACTGTAGTGTCTATTGAGAGGGAAAAATGCAATTATTCAAAATGTTTATTGATATTTACTTACACTAGATGCATTCAATAAGTCTAAAACGTATGCAAAACTCGTTTCATGTTTGCAAGTGACGTCATTCCCATTGAATAACATGTTATTCAATGGGAATGGGAATGACGTCACGTGCAAACACGAAACGAGTTTTGCATACGTTTTAGACTTATTGAATGCACCTACTTACTTGTAAGTGGCTTCACTCAAACACAAAAAAGTCCATTGCTACATTTCGGATGATATGAATGTGATGTTATTTTTCCCTAACAGCAGATGTTGCTTTAAACTAATAATAACAAAACATGACATAAATTTGTAATTGTTGTCCCGCTTCAGTGGAGCAGGAAAGACAACACTATTAAACGTCCTCACTATGAGAAAACGCAGCAAACTCACAGTTACGGGTCAAGTGCATATCAATAACCAGCCAGTGACTAGTAAAGAAATTGCAGCGATATCAGCATATATACAACAAGACGAGCTTTTTATTGGCACTATAACAGTCAAAGAACAACTCATTTTCCAAGTAAAACTTAAAAAAGATGGTACAATTAATTGAAATTAGGGTACATGCTTTCAATTTTGGGAAGATAAATGACTTATTCTCCTTGAATACATTTGGTGCATCCAAACTTCAAGAAACAAATCCTACACTCCTTAAATAACTTTCATAAGTAAATTCTCAATTAAACACACCAAAAACTAAACTGAACTAAAAGATAGTTTCCTCCAACATGTGGTAACAATAGCCAATAGCAATTTGTAGCCTAAGTCAAAGAAGTGATGTAAATAAACATCATATCCTGTTTGGAGAAGTCAATTCGTCTTTTGAAGTTTGATTTGAATGCACTGATTATAGAAGTCGGAAGTTACGAAAACTTCACAAATCACTCACTCATTACTGTTTCAGGCAATGTTAAAAATGAGTAGAGATAGTTCTTACTCGCAAATATTACGACGAGTTGACGAAATTATACAAGAGGTACATAATGTACAGTCGTGTTCAAAGATACTGGACCCTCACTCTAAGCTGGCAATTGAACTTGTGAGTAATTTTGTGTTTTGCCACTAGGTGAAACACCAGACATCAACAGGTGAGAATACAGACAAAGCTGTACAAGGGTCCAGTTTTTTTGAACACGACTGTACATGCCGTTGTAATATTTCATTAATGTCAAACTCTGTTTTCTAGTTAGGATTATGTAATTGCCAAGATACTTTAATTGGAATCGTTGGTCGTGTCAAAGGAATTTCAGGAGGCGAAAAACGACGTTTGGCCGTTGCTTGCGAAATTATAACAAATCCATCTATTATGATCTGTGATGAGCCCACAACGGGATTAGATTCGCCCATGGCTAAGCATGTTGTTTCTCTCTTACAAATAATGGCAAAGAAAGGTAAAACTGTCATTTGCTCAATTCATCAACCATCTTCCCAAATATATGCCATGTTCGATAAGTAAGACTGCTAACCTGACAAAAATTAACCAGATTTATGACATTTTCAAATTACATTTTAGAGTTTTATTTTTAGCCCAAGGAAGAGTTGCCTATTTAGGTTCAAAAGAAGACGCTCTGCAATTCTTCAGTAAGTAAGTTCTGTCCAAATCTCATTTTTTGGAGGTATTTGATTAGGAATATTTACTCGTAGATTAGATTTTAACTCTCCGTTGAATTATAATCCAGCGGATTTCTTTTGCCAGCTACTTTTCGTAATTGAAGAAAAAACCATCGAAAATCAGTGCACAGTTTCAGTTAATTCTCCCTATTGATTGAACAGTGGTTCCCAAACTTTTTTTGGTTCACGGCACTTAATGTTTCAAGATTTTTCCACGGCACCCCAAGTCAAACCATACAGTACCGGTACTTCAAGAATACACCTGAAATTTGCTGTGCGCAGTTGGTGACTTAATGCGATTAAACGTACAATTATCATAAAATTCGCAAACAATTTATTGATAGGATCAATTAATTATTATTTTTTCTATATATTTTGAATTATTTTTGAATTTGATGTATACTATATTGAAATATTTCGCGACACACCTGTTGACCAGGAGCTGTTTGGAAACCACTGTATGACACTTTTTTTGTTATTTACATTTATTTCGTTAATAGCAAATATGTGATGCCTTTGAAAAGTCTGATAATTATAAATCAATCATACACAAAATTACTTGCAATGAAAATAATAACGATTCGCAATTGAATAACCAAATCCCAGTACTAGGTCTGTAAGTATTAATAACTCACTGAAGCAACTTTATAGTTATGAGTTGTCATCATTACTGTACAGTACCAGGCTAAAATTGGCACAACATTGCTTGCAACTAAGTGTACGTGTTCATGTTTGGGGAAATTTTAACATTGGTTATCGGTCTGTCCATCCATCCATCCATACACTTTGCTGAATGCAATGTTGTACCAACTGTGGCTAGGCGTTATCCTTTTTGAAGTTAAACTTCTTTAGCCACGGTAGTGACTCCGAAAGACATGTCACACGAGATGTGTCACACAAAATGTCACACAAAATGTCACACGAGATGTCACATGAGATGTGTCACGAATTTTGGTGTATTTGCACCACAAGGAATTGTGCATGATGACAGGTTACACTGTATTGTTGGCGGTTTTCGGCACAAATATTATTTTGGCCAAAAAAAGAATAATTCTGGCGGAAAGTAGAATGATTTTGTAATCAAAATAAATTTTTAGGCCTAAATTTGAATTTTTGTTTGAAAGAGTCGAATTTTTGGTCATCCCCTCGAACAGCCAGTGGTTCACGTGATTTGGTCAAAGCAAAAAGATGCGGAATAAATTACTGCTTCTATTAAACCTATAATTGGCTGAAAGCTTCTTTTAACCATGAATACGTCAAGAAGTTTAACTTCAACCGTGCAGTCTTAAGCACATGCTCTTTTTCTTAATTTAAGGTATTTTTTTCTTATTTAGATACAAAGCGTCGTGGATTAGACAATTCAGAACCGTTTTTGGTCGATCATTTAAAAGCCTTTATAGAGAGCCAATATTTATAAAAATGAGACTAATTCAAAATTTCGTAAGATTTTACTATCCAGTGAAACCTGTCTACAGTGACCAAGAAACAGTGGGTGCTTTCAATACTGAAGCTTACAGTGACTTTACTGACTTGGGTTGCTTGTATGCTGCAACAACCGGTCATGGTGCCAAAACAATGTAGTCTTCTAACTTACCATACCGCCCCGTTTAAACGCCCGGGCGTTTAACTTTTTTAGTCACCCCCCCCGGCGCCAATTTGAAGCCCGTCTAAATTAATAATCGGTAAAAAATAAATGTTTTTTGAAAAAGAAATTATTTTTATTTTTTACATTCATCTAAACGTCCCAATTAGCTAATAGATAGTCCAAAATGCCAGAGGAAATGAAGAGATTACACATTGAAGGCCTTTTTTATACCTGACTGACGGAAATTGTACTAGACGAATCTGCACGTGATCTGGACGTACCCGGTGACCCGGCGCCAATTTGAACCCCGACGTTTATACGGGCCCGGCGCCTATAAACTTTTGGTGCAATGACTGCCAGGCGATAAAACGGGGCGAGCGCTTGAATGAACCCGGGCGATTAAACGGGGCGGTATACGGTACCGTACTGCCTCATTTAAACGCCCGGATCCATTCGGACGCCGGGCCTGTTTTAACGCCGGGCAGGCGTACACTCAGTTTATAGACGCCGGGTTTCAATTTGGCGCCGGGCAAACGGGGAATGGCCAATTAGGTACGTCTACAAAACGTTTCTGAAGTGCCGCACAAAAATTGACGCTACTGCAATTGTTGGCACTTTCCGGGTGCCTTTGCTGTTTCTGATCACTTATTAACTAAATGGGATGTGCAGATGATTGTAAAATATAAAATTAAAAATTTATTTCCAAAAAAAATTTTTTTTTGCTACTTTGTTTTCCCGAAAATTTATTTTGGACTATTTTTCTGGTTAACACTAGAACGGCCAGACCGGTCATTTTGACCGGTAGAGCTGTTTAAAACAGCTGCAGCAATAAACCCAATGGGTTTACGATGCTATTAATTTGCAACTTTAGCTGATTTATGATGGTTTATATCATAAATCATCGAAAGTTGCATTTTTCTTAAGAAATAATGAAAAAAAAGTAAATTGACCTAGAACGGCCGAAACCGGTCAAAATAACCGATTAAAACACACCTGAACAATACGTGCACCAGATTGCACTAACCGTGCACCAAACGTGTACAATACGTATACAATACGTGCATACATCGTTTTGGCATCAAACTGATTCAGTAACACGCGAAACATGCGAAGAAAATACCAAAACAAAAATTGATGGTTTTTATAAAATCTGATAAAATTAAAAACGGAAATTTAATTTTATCAGGTTTTATAATAACCATCAATTTTTGTTTTGGTATTTTCTTCGCATATTACGCGTGTTACTGAATCAATTTGATGCCAAAACGTTGTATGCGCGTATTTTGCACATTTGGTGCACTTATTGTTCACGTTATTGCAACCGGTCATTTTGACCGGTTTTGGCCGTTCTAGGTAGGCGGAAATTCCGGCCGTTCTAATGTTAAACGCCTGGTTCAAATAAACGCCTGGTTTCAAATTACCGCCTGGCGGGTCGGCCCAAAAAAAATTTAAACGCCCGGGCGTTTAAATAAGGCAGTACGGTATTTACATTAGATGGTCGCCATGACGGGTTTCACTGTAGACAATTTGCTTTCAGTATACATATTTATTACACTTAATTATTTGAATATTTCAGTTTCTTGGTTTGTTTCTGGGACTCTTTTATTACTGTCAAGACTGTAATTTGCAACTAAACATCAATAACATAAATTCTGCAATGTACTATATGATAATGATCGGAAGTTTTCATAATACGACGCTTATAGCCCATGTAAAAATACCAACATCTATTTCAGTAATTTTAACTTCAGCCACGATAAAAATAACTAATGCTAACACTTTCATAGATTATAAACTCTGAAGTGGATATTTTTCTTCGAGAGCGTGCTAGCGGTTTATACACCACTAATGCATATTTCTTCAGCAGAACCTTAGCTGAAGTAGAGAGACAATAGGTGCATTCAAATTGGTTAAGCAAATACCGTATATCGTCGAATTGTCCGCGAACCTCTAATAGCCGGCAGACCTCAAATTGGGCGTGGGGCAAATTTTATTTTTGCCAATAACGCGCGGGCCTCAAATTGCACGCGGGTACACAATTGGAGGCCCAAAATGTGCCAAAAAAGGATGACAAATGACACGTTTTGCATACGTTTCGGCAGAAAATTACCGAAACGTATGGAAAATGTTTCTATTGTCACACTTTTAGGTGTTTTTCGTTGCCGATTCGTTCAAAAAACCCAGCATCAGCCAGTTTCTAATAGCGCACGGGTGCGCTATTTACAGATATACGGTACTAAAAGTTTGCTTAAATGAATAAAAAAGTAAGTGAAATAAAAAATTAATTTTTCTAGTGTGCAGGCCTATAGCGCAGCTGAGTTTATTATGAATGATTGTTCAAAAAAAATAAGTGACAAAACCCATAACCCCTTGCTCAAATAAAGCAAAATAAATAAACAAACTGAAGTAAAATATAACGTAAAAATCGTCATATGCTGAAATGAAAGAGAGGTCATCAACCTAATACATTAAAGCAGATTTTTCTTAACCATTTTGAGTACACCTTGTCTTACGTTTTTATGTTCTTCCATCTTCATTAAATATTACTGTAAGCTTATTTACCTCAAACTAATTGTTTCAGATACCTATATTTACTGTCTTCTCCTTGTTGTTATCAGCTGTATCGTATTGGCCAATGGGTACATGACAGAAACAAAAACAAACCAAAAAATATAACATTAAAATACTTTTATTTCAAATTCTAGGCTTTTATCCCGACTTTACTGCTTTTATTATTGCCTGCTTTATCCACATTCTCGTTATCAACAGTGCCATATCGTTTGGTAAGACCCTTTGAAGTAAAAATTTTAGCCGACACGCGTGCTGACAAACAATTCTCATTGGTCAATATTCAAACAGAACTACTGAGTCCAGTAGTGCAGGAAACATAGTGAAACCATAAGATAAATTACAAGTCTGTTTCTCTGTTCATTACAGGATGTTTCATATCATCAATAAGTTCATCAATTCCAGTGGCTATATCATTGATAACATTCAGCATGACACCATTAGTTCTATTTGGTGGTTTCTTCCTACATAAAAGGTAACCTTAAATACCGGAATAGTTTTCTTAAGAAATGTTATTTCTATTCTGCAGGTCAGTTCCATGGTACTTTTATATTTTTCAACGCATTTTGTAAAATCCAGATTTGGATTTAATGTTTAGTAATGATTTCAATTTATGTTTAATTTTAGTGTTTTATTTCGAAAAGTGTTTTAAGTCTCTTTGTAATTGTTTTTATCGAATATCGAATTGTATTGGTAATGTTTTAACGACAATAGTGTTTTTTGATCGAGGGACACCAAGAGTGCCCTCTGGTGTGTAATCTGTAATTTTGACCGGTCCTTGTTGACCGGAAGTTGACCCCGTTTTTGGGATTGACCACCATCTTTTTTACCTGTATCATCGTGTGTCACCACGCGATTTTCCTTGTTAAAATCTTCAACGATTAAAATTAGTTAAGTTTAAAAATACGTCTCAAATTGTTGCTCGCGCGTGCTGCAATCGCAGCTAGATTATTTCGAAGTCTCGAAATTGGTGCCGAAACCCGGGAGAAAAATCCAGGAACCTGAAGAACTGAAATCTATAAAAACCGCAAGTAAAATTTGAGAAAAATAAAAAATGGCCGAAGATCTCAACGTGATCAAGTCACAACGAACAGTGGCCAGAAGAATGACGACCGCCACTATAACCAAGGCGAAAACGATTCTTGCGGCAATACCACAGAATGAACTCGAACTAAAAAAAATTAAGGCCAACCTGAAGGCCAAGTCCGCCGAATTAAAGGCGTTAGACGGAAAAATATTGGCGGCGTTGGTTGACGACGACGAGATCGACCAAGAAATCACACAGTGCGAAACTAATTATAATGAGAAGATAATCGACTGCGAGGTCGAGCTCGAAGAAGCGCTGAAGAAAATGAATGCGCTGGCAATCGCCCCGCCACTCGCCCCGATCACCAACAATTACCATGGTACCGTTAATGCCCCGCACGAGACGACGATGCGACTCCCCAAGTACGAGGCCATAAAATTCAGTGGCGACCCCCTCGAATGGGATGATTTCTGGGGGAATTTCGAAATCAGCATCGATTCGAAGCCTAACATCACAAATAAAAGCAAGTTAGTGTATTTAAAGTCGTATTTGGACGGTGAAGCGGCGCTCGTGTTGAAAGGACTGCCGCCAACTGATGAGAATTACCCCGTCGCCAAGGAACTTTTAATTGAACGTTACGGGCGAAGTGACGTTATTCTCAGTGCGCACATGAGAGCATTAATGAAAATGCAACCTGTAAAAGATATTTTAGACCCCGTGCCTCTTCAAAAGCTCTACGACCGCTGCGAGTCACACGTGCGCGGATTGTTGGCGTCAAAAATGAACACTGAAGCTATCGATGCGACAGCTTGTCCGCTGATATTGGGTTTGGTCCCAAAACAAATTTCACTAGACTTTTCGCGACAACACCCTGATGGGAAATACAAAGCAAAAGACTTATTGGACATGATTCGAGCTGAACTAATTCATCATAGCAAAATTGATAGTTTTCAGGACCTGCATCGCACTAAAGACCAGGAGAAGTCGGGAAAAGCAGAAAAACAGGACACGGAGAAGACATTTCGCAAGAACAACGATCGTGTCCCGTCTGCTCGAGTATTGAGCACGATGATCGCCAACTGCATGTTTTGCAGTAAGACCCACGAACGTGACGGCTGTTCCACGACTGCAGCGGAGCGAAAAGAATACGTGGTTAAAAATGGACGGTGTTTTAAGTGCTTAAAAAAGGGGCACACGTCGAAAACGTGCTCCTACCGAATCACGTGTAAGATTTGCCAACGAAATCACAATCCTTTGGTGTGTGATGGAGCGAGGAAAACCGTTAATGAAAGTTTGACCACTCACGTGGCTACGTGTGCAGAATTATCAGCGTTCGTCCCTCCTCCTGCTGCAGCGTTGGCGTCAATTTTTGTGCGTGTTGTGCATCAATCAAAAGAAGCGATCGTGCAGTGTCTTCTCGACCCCGGCAGCCAAACGACATTCGTGTTGTCCAGTCTTGCTAAAGACTTGGGGTTGCAATCGAAAGGAACTGAAAATTTGTCCGTACTGACTTTTGGCAGTCAAGTGTCGCAAAGTGCAAAGCGAGAACGATTCGAGTTGAATTTGTGCAACGTGGACGACAAGAATAAATCGCTCACGGTCACAGCAATCGAGACGCCGTGGATAACGCGGCCGATAAAAACTGAGTTGCAGGCTGGCTTGCGAGCCGCCTTAGCACGCAACAATATTGTAATAAATTTTGAACAATACACTAATTTTGATGTTTTTTGTTTGATAGGCGCCGATAATATCGCTAAAATTTTGACTGGACGTCTCGAGAAGTTTGAAGAGGATCTGGTGGCAATCGAAACAATTTTTGGCTGGGCGTTGATGGGTAGCTCGCCCAACGTGACGACTTTGTCTACAATGGTCACCCGCGTATTCAACGTGCGGCTCGACGACCGCTTAGATGACCATCTTAAACAATTCTGGGAACTCGAAGCGATTGGAATCCGACACGAGTCCATTGACGAGTCGCCAACAGATCGCAACACGTGCACAAAGCGCTTCCGCGAGCTGGTGACGCGAGAGGACGGACGATATGTGGTGCCACTACCGTGGTTAGTCGATGCCAGTCAACTCAACAACAATTTTGAAGTAGCCAAGCGGAGATTTTGGCATTTGGTGCGCAAGTTCAAGAAGAACCCCGGCTTTTATCAAGCTTACAAAAAAATCTTCGACGATCAGCTGAAAAACGACATCATCGAAGAAGTGAAAGTGCAAGACCCAGAACATTCATATTTTATGCCGCATCGTGCAGTTGTGCGAGAGGATCGTGCGACGACAAAAATTCGTATTGTTTTCGACGCGTCATCAAAGGGAAAGAACGAGCTTTCGCTGAACGATTGTTTGGACAGCGGCCCCAATTTGTTACCGGAAATATTGAAACTTTTGGTGCTATTCCGACGTGAGCTTGTAGCGTACATCTCGGACATCGAAAAAGCATTTTTGCAGCTTCTGCTAAGACTTTGCGACCGGAACTTTGTTAGTTTTTTGTGGGTACCAGAGAATTGGGACGGTTTGGAATTCCTCGTGCCAAGAATTATGCGTCAGAAGCGAGTCACGTTTGGAGTCAGTTCCAGTCCCTACTCGTTAAACGACACGATCCAAATGCATCTGGACGAAATGGAGAATTTGTATCCGGACACCGTCAAGCAGATTCGAGAGAAATTTTACGTGGACGACCTTCTGGATTCGATGCGAGCTGAAAATCAAGTTTTGACCGTTTTTTATGAGGCGCGGAAGTTGATGATGGACGCGCATTTGCCTTTAAGAAAATGGCATTCGAATTCTCCACGACTACGAGAAATATTTGCTAAGGAGATCCCCGAAGATGAAGAAATTATCGCCGCCGAAAATGGTCAAACTACCGTGCTAGGTTTGATTTGGAATTACGAGACCGATAGACTTCAACTCGAAATAGGAGAATGGGCTGAAAAGAAACCAGAAAGCGGTCAAGGATCGAAGAGGGCGATTGTACAAGCAGTGGCGAAAATTTATGACCCGTTGGGCTTCGCCTCACCATTCGCGATCGTCGGAAAACTCATGTTTCAGGAGTTGTGGTCCAGAAAAATCGATTGGGACGTCCCCTTGCCCCCCGACATTGCCAAGCGGTGGTGTGAATGGTACGAACAGGTGACAACATTACGAACAATCTCAGTCAAACGACCGTACAGTCCAAACTTGAGCGACAACTCTCAACAGGAAATTCATCTCTTTTGCGACGCGAGTCCGAAGGCGTACGGCGTCGTAGTTTACGTGCGCACAGAAACAAATGGAACTGTCGACGTGTCGTTGTGCATGTCCAAGTCACGCGTTGCGCCGTTGAAGCCACTTACTTTGCCAAAATTGGAACTCATGAGCGCCCTTTTGTCATCACGCGTTGCAGTGAAGTTACGAGTTTTGGAAATCAAGAAAATGCATTGTTGGACCGACTCTTCAATTACATACTTTTGGATCCAACAGCAACAGAAGAAAACTAATCCTTTCATCGCGAATCGAGTACGGGAAATTCGTACAAACACCGACGTCGAATCTTGGCGACACTGCCCCGGCAGGGTAAATCCTGCGGATAAATTGACGAGAGGGATGGAAGCAGTGAAACTGGTTGACGATAACGAGTGGTGGCAGGGCCCCGAGTGGCTACGAAAAGGTGAAGAACATTGGCCACAAGAAATAAGCGCAGAATTAGAAACCCAACTTGAAGAGTTCGAAGAAAATTGCACGAGCGTCAACGCGACTCGATCGGCGGAAAAAATGGAGCCGATATTCGCCCTGGAAAACTACAGCAGTTGGACAAGAGTCGTAAGGATCACAGCCTGGATGCTACGCTTCATTCGAAACTCGAGAAAGAATCAATCAATTGTCGGACCGCTGAAAACTGAGGAAATCGAGGCAGCAGAAACATATTGGTTCCGCCATGCTCAGCGTTCAAGGTTCGCAGAGGAATTGGATTGCGTGCAGAGCGCTGTGAAATTAAACAGAGAATCACCGCTATCGCAAGTGGAATTAATCATCGACGAGAGGGAAGTACTAAGAATAAATTCTCGAATTCGCGACCACATCGGATCGAAAAACTTCATTTATCCAGTCGTATTGGACGCGGACTCGCCGATGACCAAATTGATAATAAGGGACTGTCATTTACGTGCCTTGCATGGAGGACTGGGAGATACGTTGGCAGAATTTCGCTCAAGATTTTGGACCCGAAGAGCCAGAAAAACGATAAAAAGTTACGTGTCCAAATGCATAACGTGCCGTCGCGTGAACTCGAAGCTGATGACACAAGCCATCGGGCTTCTCCCTTCTGACCGCATCAATCGTGCTGCCCCCTTCCAGATAATAGGCGTGGATTTCGCGGGCCCACTTTACATGCGGAGTGGCGAGAAATGTTATATCGCATTATTCACCTGCGCGGTAGTACGAGCCGTACATCTGGAGTTAGTTTCAGACCTGACGACAGAAAAGTTTATTCTGGCATTCAAACGTTTGATATCACGACGAGGAATTCCGAGTATCGTGTATTCGGACAACGCAAAAACGTTTAAGCGGGCAGAAAAGGATTTGGCGCTGTTCATAAATGGATTTGCAGGCGAAGAGTTCCAGGGATTTTTATCTCACAACAAGATACAATGGAAATTCATTGTCGAGTTGGCTCCTTGGTGGGGAGGCTTTTGGGAGCGCCTCGTCAAGACGGTCAAATTGAGTCTGAAGAAAGTTCTGGGAAGATCGTCGCTTTGTTTTGAGGGACTGACAACTGTATTGACGGAGGTCGAAGCAATAATAAACTCGCGCCCTATAACCTACGTGACGGACGATCCGACAGAGCAAGAACCGCTGTCGCCATCACATTTTTTGATCGGGACCCGAATTTCAAGTTTGCCCGACATTTACAACTCGGAGCATCACGTCGATATTTCGAAGAGAACGGAGTTAGTTAAACGATGGAAGTTGCGCCAGAGATTTACAAATTTATTGTGGCGTCGTTGGTCCCATGAGTACCTCGTGGAGTTGAGGGAATTTCGACGAGTACGAGCATCTAAAGAGATTTGCGTTAACGATTTAGTCCTCGTGCAGGAACAGGGTCAGCCACGCATGACGTGGAAGACGGCGAAAATTACGAAGACGTTTGACGGTAGAGATGGGAAAATTCGATCTTGCGAGATGATGCTGCCGGGAGGGAAAACGTTAAGGAGACCGGTGCAGAGACTTTGCTCGTTGGAAGTCGCCGACGACAATTAGAATTGTGGTTTTTTCCCCCGGCAATGTAAAATCCAGATTTGGATTTAATGTTTAGTAATGATTTCAATTTATGTTTAATTTTAGTGTTTTATTTCGAAAAGTGTTTTAAGTCTCTTTGTAATTGTTTTTATCGAATATCGAATTGTATTGGTAATGTTTTAACGACAATAGTGTTTTTTGATCGAGGGACACCAAGAGTGCCCTCTGGTGTGTAATCTGTAATTTTGACCGGTCCTTGTTGACCGGAAGTTGACCCCGTTTTTGGGATTGACCACCATCTTTTTTACCTGTATCATCGTGTGTCACCACGCGATTTTCCTTGTTAAAATCTTCAACGATTAAAATTAGTTAAGTTTAAAAATACGTCTCAAATTGTTGCTCGCGCGTGCTGCAATCGCAGCTAGATTATTTCGAAGTCTCGAAACATTTCCTGGTTCACATATAGTTTTGAAACTCTGGCCATAAACCAATGGAAAAATGTCAAATACATAGGTAATAACGAATAACGCTAGTGCCGGGTATATTGAAGCCAAATTCAAACTGGCGATTATCAAATTTGTTGCACACTATATTGTACTCCGTAAATTACTTTATTAATGAGTTAAATGTTGCTTATTTACTTAATGTAGCATTATTATACTTAATATTGACTTATCGATGTCAGAACGGGTCCTTTTAGTGACGGAAGTGACTTTAATCTGGACTAACCTGACCATCACATCGCTAGTGATCGACTCCCTAATATTAGGCTTAATACTGCTAAATAAAGACTGGAATTTGCAAATCATTTCAGCAGAACAGGATGCGCAGGATGAATTTGGCTTGATATTAAGATAGTGGGCGAGAACTTGTAGTACGTAATCGGTTTATGACTTCTCTTTCATAGAATGTGATGGAATGTATAACGCTACATGCCTAAAAGATGGATTGGAAGTGTTGAAATCGTATGATATTTCGGTGGTAAGAATTTGATCAGATATTCGCAAAATAACATGAAAATTAAATGAGCCAATTTATTTTTATTAGGATGCATTTATACCGGGGATCATATCACTTCTAATTTTAATAGTTGTTTACCGATTACTAGCCCTATTGGCGTATTCAATACGAGCATCAAAGCAAATATAATACTAATTTTAATTTTAATTAAATTGTGTGCACTAGGTACTAGGGCAGGGGTCTGCAAAATTCATTAATAAAATTCGCACTTACTTGAAATTTGTTATGTTCTTTGATGTCTTGACTTGATCGTTAATATTTCCGAATAAACTTCTCAATAAGTGCTGATTGTTGTTTCCTTTCTGTGACCAATCTACGATTTGTTGATCCAGTTGATTGAACAAGAAGAGAGCGAGGAGAAAATAGCGCAAATTCAAAATGGACATTCGCATCACATACTTCGTCTTGGAAGTGCGTCGTTGGAATACTATGGTACGATAGTTAGTTGTACGGTGGCGCTCGTGAAGTAATCACGAGCGCCATTATTGCGCGAGGATTATTGCTATCGTTCACAATTCACTAATACTATATTTTCAAAAGATTTAGGGGAAATTTTTTCAAACATGAGATTTATCTACACTATTTATTAGAACGAGAGCAAACAAATCAAATTTTTTTCTGTTTTATTTTATTTATTTGTATGCGTCAATTTATGTAGATGGAACTTATTGTTTCTCGAGACAAGTCTATAAAAGAAATAATTAAATGTTGCTGTACCGTACTAGTGAATTTTTAAAGACAAATAAAACACGAAGACTCACCTTTCTATAGCAATTCGCAACACAATCGTAATAACCGTCTTTGCTCTGCAATAGTTTAGTATTTAACATTGCAAGTTAAAGCAAGAAATTGTTGTTAGATTACCAAGTTAGCGACAGCCGGATCTTTAGATTCACATGCAGTAAATCCTTGTACAAGTTTAGTTTTTAACTGTAATTTTATTAGCAAAATTAAATTAATTTTTTTGTTTAATTCTACAAATTTTTAGTTGGTACTTACTACATTATCTTTAACTCTAGATGAAAAAAATTCTTTAACTTTAACAAAGTCAAATTTGTCCCCAGTTTCCTAAATTTTGTAAAAAATAAAAAAATAAAAAAATAAAAGTTGTGGTTAGAAAATGCTAAAGCTCTAATTTTTAATGCACAAAAAAAAAACCATTTTAAATTTAAGTGTAAACTATAAATAAAATCTTTATACCGTTAACAAACCAAGTTTTCTAAACGTACAAGCCAAAACGGCAGCCTATAAGTAAAAACACTATCAGTTTTAGTCTACCATAAATGTAACCATTTTAATCGTTATACTTCATTTTTGCTTTCTTTAGTCACTTTCAATTCCTTTACACATGCGTCTTGATAACCAGCCATCTGAGAAAAATAAATGTACACATTTTTAAAATTACATGTAAAATCAGATAAATAAACAATTTTTAAATACCTCTTCGATAAAGTTTTTTCCATCAGAACAGAACTGTAAAATAAATCAAAACAAGAAATGTACATTTTCTGCGCCATTCACTATATCAGTGAAACTCACGTTTTGCTCCTCTGCTCTTATTGGAGCTTCAAAGTTCATCATTAATGCCAAAACAATAACAGCAAATTTATGGGCTAACATAATTACAGTAAGCTTAAGTTGACCGTGGAAATAATTCGAAAATTTATCAGATATGCTGGACGACACATCTTTTATACACAAACTTGTTGAATATCAACAGGAAACCGGATACTCATTCATCAGTATAATCATCGGACAAATAAATACGTACAGTCGACAGATTTGCGGATGCCGTACATTTTTCAAAGGATCCTGACGGAAATAAATAACCGTGATTTTTTGCTTCTGATGCCACATAAAATAACTTATTTTTTAATTTAAATTTAGAGTTCTCTCTCTTTCTGATGCGATTATCTGAGAACTCTTGTTTTTTTCATTTAATATCAATATCAGTTGCTATACAAAATTGACTATTACCTGTACGTCAATTTATTTCCATTAATATAACCTAGAATAAATTACCGTAGTTCTTTGTTGCTGATGTCACATAAAATAATTTTTAAATTTAATTTTAGTGTGTCTCTTTTTCTGATGCGATTATCCGGGATTTCCACGGGATTTCCACGGGATTTCCATGGAATTTCCACGGGATTTGCACGGGATTTATTTGCACGGGGTTTCAATGGGATTTCCACGAAATTTATTTGCACGGGATTTCCATGGGATTTCCATGGGATTTATTTCCACGAGATTTATTTATTTCCACGGGATTTATTTATTTCCACGGGATTTATTTATTTCCACGAGATTTATTTATCTCCACGGGATTTATTTAATCCACGGGATTTATTTAATCCACGGGATTTATTTAATCCACGGGATTTATTTATTTCCACGGGATTTATTTATTTCCACGGGATTTATTTATTTCCACGGGATTTATTTATTTCCACGGGATTTATTTCCATGAGATTTCCACAGGATTTATTTCCACGGGGTTTATTTATTTCCAAGGGATTTATTTATTTCCAAGGGGTTTATTTATTTCCAAGGGATTTATTTATTTCCACGGAATTTCCATGGGATTTCCACGGAATTTATTTCCAAGGGATTTATTTATTTCCACGGGATTTATTTAATCCACGGGATTTATTTAATCCACGGGATTTATTTATTTCCACGGGATTTATTTATTTCCACGGGATTTATTTATTTCCACGGGATTTATTTATTTCCACGGGATTTATTTCCATGAGATTTCCACAGGATTTATTTCCACGGGGTTTATTTATTTCCAAGGGATTTATTTATTTCCAAGGGGTTTATTTATTTCCAAGGGATTTATTTATTTCCACGGAATTTCCATGGGATTTCCACGGAATTTATTTCCAAGGGATTTATTTATTTCCACGGGATTTATTTCCAAGGGATTTATTTATTTCCACGGGATTTATTTCCAAGGGATTTATTTATTTCCACGGGATTTATTTCCAAGGGATTTATTTATTTCCACGGGATTTCCATAGGTTTTCCACGGGATTACCACGGCATTTCCAACGGATTTCCATGGGATTTATTTCCACTGGATTTATTTATGAGCGTGGCCGGGTTCAGCTAGTTCATTAATAAAATTCGCACTTACTTGAGATTTGTTGTGTTCTTCGATGTCTTGACTTGATCGTTCATATTTCCGAATAAAATTCTCAATAAGTGCTGATTGTTGTTTCCTTTCTATGACCAATCTACGATTTGTTGATCCAGTTGATTGAACAAGAATAGAGCGAGGAGAAAATAGCGCCAATTTAAAATGGGCATTCACATCACATTCTCTCGCATTCTTAGTCTTAGAAGTGCGTCGTTGCAATACTACGGTACGGTAGCTAATTGTACGGTGGCGCTCGTGAAGTAATCACGAGCGCCATTATTGCGCGAGGATTATTGCTAACGTTCACAGTTCACTAATATTTTATTTTTAAAAGACTTAGGAAAAATGTTTTCAAACATGAGACAAACTGATTTATCTGAACTATTTATTGGAAAGAGAGAAAACAAATCAAATTTTTTTTTTCTGGTTTATTTTATTTATTTGTATGCGTCAATTTATTTAGATGGACCTTATTGTTTCTCGGTACAAGTCTGTAAAAGAAATAATTAAATATTACTGTACTGTACTAGTGAATTTTTAAAGACAAATAAAACACGAAGACTCACCTTTCTATAGCAATGCGCTAAACAATCGTAATAACCGTCTTTGCTCTGCAACAGTTTAGATATTTAACATTGCAAGTTAAAGCAAGAAATTGATGTTAGATTACCAAGTTAGCGACAGCAGGATCTTTAGATTCACATGCAGTAAGTCCTTGTACAAGTTTAGCTTTTAACTGTAATTTTATTAGCAAAATTAAATTAAATCTTTTTTTTAAATCTACAAATTTTTAGTTGGCACTTACTGCATGATCTTTAATTCTAGATGAATAAAATTCTTTAACTTTAACAAAGTCAAATTTGTCCCCACTTTTCTAAAAAAAATAAAAAATAAAAAAATAAAAGTTGAGGTTAGAAAATGCTAAAGCTCTAATTTTTAATGTATAAAATAAATCGCTTTGAATTTAAGTGTAAACTATAAATAAAATCTTTATACCGTTAACAAACCAAGTTTTTTATACGTACAAGCCAAAACGACAGCCTATAAATAAAAACACTATCAGCTTTAGTCTACCATAAATGTAACCATTTTAATCGTTATACTTCATGCTTGCTTTCGTTAGTCACTTTCAGTTCCTTTACACATGCGTCTTGATAACTAGACATCTGAGAAAAATAAATGTACACATTTTTAAAATTACATATAAAATCAGATAAATAAACAATTTTTAAATACCTCTTCGTTAAACTTTTTTCCATCAAAACAGAACTGTAAAATAAAGGAAAACAAGAAATGTAGTACATATTTCTGCGCCACTCAGTGAAACTCACGTTTTGCTCCTCTGCTCTTATTGGAGCCTCAAAGCTCATCATTACCAAAACAACAACAGCAAATTTATGTGCAAACATAATTATAGTAAACTTAAGTTGACTGTGGAAATAATTCGAAAATTTATCAGATATGCTGGACGACACATCTTTTATACACAAACTTATTGAATATCAACAGGAAACCGGATACTCATTCATCCGTATAATGATCGGACAAATAAATACGTACCGTCTCCAGATTTGCGGATGCCGCACATTTTTCAAAGGATCTTGACGGAAATTAATTACCGTGATTCTTTGCTTCTGATACCACTAAAATATTTTTTTTTTAATTTAATTTTAGTGTGTCTCTTTTTCTGATGCGATTATCCGGGAACTCTTGTTTTCATTTAATATCAATAATCAGTTGCTATACAAAATTGACTATTACCGGTACGTCAATTTATTTCCATTACTATAACCGGGAATAAATTACCGTAGTTCTTTGTTGCTGATGCCACATAAAATATTTTCTTAAATTTAATTTTAGCGTGTCTCTTTTTTTGATGCGATTATCCGGAAACTCTTGTGTTTATTTAATATCAACATCAGTTGCTACAAAAAATTTCCATTAATAGCAAAACGCATTATTTTTCAACCAAAGTGGTTTACTTTTTAAAAATTTGATAATAATTAAAATAAAGTCAAGAATAAGCTTTTAAAAATATTTTTATTGCCAAATTACAGTACTATAACCTCTCAAAAATATAATAACAATAATTAATAACAAAAATATATGAATTTTGATGTATTTTTATTTATTTTCAAACATTATGTGGTGTTTTCATTTCCATCCATACGGTAACAATTCTGTAAAATGAAGAATTTAGTCATTTTGTCTACATATTAATGTCACATTAGAAAACCTATCTTACCTGGCGGTAACTTCTAATGAAGCAAGAATAATATTCCATTCCCTATAATATATATATATTATAATTCTAAAAGTTTGCATTTTCTTGTAGTACTTACTCCAGTTGGATCATCCGTTTCACACTCACTTAATTCCTCGCTAAGAGTCGTTATCATCTTGATTGAGTTGATTAAAATTAATATTCGTTAATTTATTCAAGAACTTTAAAGTTTTACTTTCTTGTCTTCAATTTCAGACAAAATATTCTCTCTTGTTTTTGCAAAGTCAAAACTGTCTCCACTTTCCTAAATATGTTTGTTTTTTAAAATATGTAAATAAAATTGGCGTTTTAAATGATTTGTATTCCCGTACACACCTTTAAAAATCCCATTTTGTTGAACACGCACAGAATCATTTTTGGCTAAAAATTAATTTTTTCCTACATTTTTAATTTAATCAATCTTTTTTTTTTTAATTAATGTATTTTACTTACGCCGTTTTCCCCGTTTGTTCGTAACATTTCTGAACATTCTTTTTGAAATTCAGACATCTGAAATAAAAAATAAAAACATAATCAGTCTGTGTCCTATAAGATAAGCAAATTATAGACTTGTTGTATACGTTTTCTAAAATCTCCTTGTCGTCAAAACAAATCTGTAAAATACAAACACGACTGTGTACAATAAAATATTTACGAAAGGACAACTAAATTTACATTAGATGTTGTTGCTGTTGCTACAACAATACTTAAGCTCAGTATCAAAACAAGACTTGCAGTTTGCGCCATCCTAGTAAATATTCAATCAATATCGATTAACTCTTAAACGTTCATCATTAGCTACTTATATACACTTCTAGCGACATATGATATTTTACAGCAATGCTGAAATCTAATCTAAAACATCTGTACTTTTTGTTAACATTTTATATTATGTACAAGAAAAACAAGCAAAAATTCCATTTTTCTTAAGCAATAACAAGAAATAAGCAAAATAAGTCAATTAATTATAAATCAATCTAATTTTTACGACTAAACCAACAAAAAACGCTCAAGCAAATGTTTTTTTTATATTTTTTATTATTTTTATGTCCTGAAGGTAACAAAAAATAGACTTCTTTCATGACAGTTGATATTACGACCTTTGCGACGCCCCTTAGATCATGCGGTTCTGAATCTCATGTGATATTATATGAATGCAGATTAGTAAGACAGGACAAAAAAGCTGGTCTAGATTTATGGTTTAATTGCGTTTTATTAGTTTAGTAGTTCATTGTAGTGGTGGAAACGCAACAGATCTGACTATAGAAGTCTATCCTGTAATAAAAATTCTTTTCAGTTTCCGTTTAACGACTTATTTTTACCTTTTTTTAACAAATGGTTAAAGAAATTTTTCCTTTCCTTGAAAGTCGATATTTTGCGAACTTTGGGATTCGTTTTCTTAGTTATGTGATCTCATCATAAATGTCCTTTCAAATATCTTTTACATCCTTCATAAAATTAGCACATTAACACATCAGACTTTGGAGATAAAATGCATAAATCAAACATGATGCTTTTGTGGAGGACCTTGGATCTGCTCGGGCCCCCCTGGTAACAATATTTTATAAATTTTCAATTATCTCGCCCTTTAGGCCTAGCACACCTGCAATGCACCCAAACAAAAAAAATAATATTGCGGACATGCAGGAAAACTGTTTATATATATACATATATATATATATATATATTTCTTTGCTTAAGAAAAAAAAATATTTTTATATATATTTCAGAAAAAGTCTGAAGATCCGATTTTTATAGACCTGGCAAGATTTATAATGGAGTTCATGATTATTGCAATGGATGGCGCCACCAGAACATGCACGCTCTCTCGTGATAAATCTTTGTACGTTTGTAGTTCACAAAATTCCGAGCCAAATTCCACCGAATATTTTCTTCCCTCGAAACAAATCTTCCAAAGGGAAACATGGAAACAAATCTAAAAGACCTTTTTACTTTTTTGCCTCTACATAATAGATTGGATTTAATCGATCAATGCTGTGAAATGTTGAATAAAGAATGGCCTCGTTGCAGAACTTCAAGGTGTTCATGGTGAACCCCCGTAACATCCCCATACAAACTTTTCGAATCATCAGGTTACTAGTTTTTATTCATTTTTTTTAAAAATTTATAGGATCCACGCATTGCAAAAATCATGCGACAAACTACCATGTTCCCTTGTTCTGATAGAACACGCTGGATCCGACCACGTGATTGGCCATAGTCGAATTACACCCATTCACGGCCACAAACATGCGTGTTTACTCGAATCGGGTACGTATTCGTATAAAAATCGCTTCTAAATAATATCTATTTTTATTTTATTAGTGATAATTGAAAAGGAGAAGCGAGGAAAAGGATTTGGGAAATTAATAATGAAGGAAACTGAAGAATTTGCGAAAAAGTAAAGTTTTCTTAAAAATAAATAAATTTGTAAAGAGTGTTTTGTTTAATGATTAATTTCATTTACAGATTGGGAATCAGCACCATCTTTTTATCAACTAAAGACAAACAGGAATTCTACAAACGTGTTGGTTACGAGTACTGCGAGCCGTTGTGTTTGTACGGAAATAATATCAAACTACCGACCAAAGTAAACGTTTGTTTTGATTTAAATTTTGAGAAAAAAAAATGTATTAGAAATATTTTTTTGTTTATCAGACTGAGAACAAATTGAAAGACATTTCTTCAGTTACAGACGCGAATTTTCCAAGAGATCCGCAATCGCAAGCCCCGAAAGCACCACCACTTCCTAAATCTATATACACAATTTATAATAAGTCTGAAAAGCAATGGATGAGAAAAGAGTTATGATGAATGTTTGTGTAAGTGTTCCAAGAGTTATTTATGTAAATACAATAAAATTTTCACAATTTTTATTTTATTTTAAGTGACAATTATTATTACATTTTAAACCCCGAGTGCGGTAAGTTATTTTTAATTTATATTATTTTCAATTCACTAAAGCCACCAACAGTTTAAAACCTATTTCAATTCGATCAAGAAGGTTCTTCCGGTTTCCGTTGAGGAACCGTACAAATTTTTTTTAATTCGGATTCGAGTTCAAACAAATGCGAATCATTAGCTTCTGGTCCTATCGTTCTCATACTCTCGGCTAATCGGAAAACATATTCGATATTTTTTCCACTCGGTCCCTCGGCGTGATAAATCTGTCGAGCTATGGATCGAGTATCAGCAGGACCCAAATAAAAGGGATTTTGTGCGGTACCGATGTACACGTGCAATTTAAATGGTTGGTACGCCGAGCTCTGTGGATAGAATGTTGTGAGTGATTTTTCGTAGCCGTCTTTTTCTCGATAATCCAAGTCATCGGTAACTTTGACTACGTCTTCCTTTCGTATATTATAAGCTATTCCCCACACATCATCCTAAATAAAATTTTAAAAAAATAATTATTAATACAAAACATATGGGATTGAAATATTAAATAGATTTGCTTACTTCTTCAGGATTTCCCGTCGGAATTAGTGTGGCGACTCTACCAGGCTATTTTTTTTAATTATATGTGCAATAATAGTTTAATTTTAATTTAATTTTTTTTTTTATATTAAATATTTTAAACATTTAAAATTATACACTACTTGTCCAGGAACTCCTCTGTGATCTTCACTTCCTTGCCAAAATCTACGTACAAATCCTTTAATATGGCCGATTAATTTGAGTTCGTACGGAAAGTCGGCTTTCCACACCAAAGAGCCGTACCCAAAAATCCACATTATTCTTGTTCACGTTTTATTTTCTTCTTAAAACATATTTCAACGATTAGGCTTAGGGTTAGCTGGCAACACAAATATTGGACTTTGTAAAACCCGAAATCTCACTTTTTTTAATTTATCGATTTTCTAAAAGAAAAAAATGAAATCATGTGTTGTATTTTGTAGAAACTTGAAACTTAAAAAATATTCTTTAAATTTTTTATTGGTTTCATAATGGAAAATTTTTATTTTTATTTTATAACATTTAGATTTGATGTTACGTCATAGCTACATAATATTCGTCGCGTTTTAGTAGAACCCTTAGTAGTGATGTGATGAGAAGCCGCAGCATCCAGCATCTTTAGACGGCTGAGGTTTAGAATAGGCTAGCTTGCACTAATTTATTTTAATTCTGCCATATTGCTTCTAAAGACATTTGATAATCACGATAGAAACGTTTAAAAATACTTTTAAAAAAAATCACAGGTTTGGAGCTGTGAATAAAATTAGGATTGTGGCGTCATCAAGGCGGATATTAAAATAAAAAACGCCAAAAAAATTTCAAGAATTTAATTTTCAAAACGAAATGGCGACTAGAGCTGCTACTTGTAAGTAAAAAAAAAATTTTTTTCACGTTATTCTTGCATTAATTTACAATTGGAAATTTCAGTCACAGCAAAGATCAGGACCTTATATGATTATCATTTGAGGACTCTTCATAACATTGTTCCCTTACCGTCTGGTGTGGATATTGGATCTACTTTAAAATACTTTTCCCAAACATTATTAGGGTAAGATAATAAATATATATATGTATGTAGAGTAAATTAACTGATTTTTATGACATTTTAAACTAGAATTCTCAAAGATGTACCGACCATACCAATGGAAATGATGAAATGGAGAGATGCAGATCACGCTCGAATGTCTTTATTCCCAAATTTGGATTATAAAGGATTGTATTATGCTGTAGTGCAATTAATAGATATAGTGCCCTTGATTCAGTATGGAACAATAGGTTAGTGTTGGTAAAATGTTTATTTATTATTTTTATGTTAATTTTAACTTTTTATCTCAGCCTTAGGCCAAGCTATTTTACATTCTATATCTTGTTTGATTCCTTTTCTGGAACATGAGTATCTTGACACATTGCCATCTCTTGTGGCTTCTTCCATGGCCATGTTTCCGCCGTTATTGCATAAAGATATAGTTACTATGCTGTGCCATCATATTTTGCCATACACAATTAGTAATATTTATTATTATTTTTTTCTAAATGATCTAAATTTATAAAAATATACTTTTTCTTCAAGTTCAACAACCAGATTCAGAAAATAAAAATTACGCAGTTTTGTCTACATCCGCTGTTTTAATGCTTGTGTTTCAGTATACGGATATTACCGGTTTGTATTCTACACTGCTGTTTTATTTTTAGAGTTTCAAATGTTTATTATTTCTTCAAACAGTTTACCATTGCCAGTTGTTGGAATGCATTATGGCGCTTAGAGCAGATGTTTTAAAAGATGTATTATGCGTCATTGCTCACGGAACCCCAAAAGCTAGAGCTGCCGCTGCAAATTTATTATTTTATTATTGGCCGTCGTTAAATCCTGCTCTTCATGACCGAAGAGGGATTCAGCTCAAAGTTTCTAGTGATGATATAACAAAAATTACATTCGCTAATGTCTAAATTCATTAATTCGTATTTATTTACATTTTTTAAGGCACGAAACCATTTGTCTGCCAAAGAGAAAATTGCTTAAGTCCAGTGAATAACGAGGCAGTAAAAGTATATAAATATAAACTCACGTAGTTATTGCTTAATACAATTGAATTTGTTTCGTTCACTAGATGTGTTGGGACCATTCCATTGCGATTGGTTCTGGCGAAAACCCTCCTCCTCTTTATATATGTTATGACTGCTCGGAACAAATTCTTCGCGAGTGTCCTAGTGCTAATATTACAGACGTCCTGTTACCCTTACAACAAGTCTCAGCCACTTGCGAAAATAAAGTATGCGCAATTGATTGCTCAGTTGAAATTAACGTAAATTTCATTGCAAAAATTTTCAGAGTTGCCGTTCTAGCGACAAGGCAGCAGTCACAACCTGTTTTTCAGTCGACTGTGCTAACTACAATGGTCATCGACCCATCAGATACTGTTCCCAATGTCATTCCATCCGACATAATAATCGTAGAGGTGTTGGTCATATTTTTCACACAACAATTAATAGCCCTTGGGCCATGGCTCCTGATATGCAAAGTTATATGGTTGAAGCAGTTGTGAGGTGGAAATAAAAATATATACTGTCTTTCGTAATATTTTACTTAAAAATAATGTATTTTTGTATTTTTTAGTCTTCTGAAAGAGGCCCAACCCTTAACAGATCGGCGCGTTAAAGATTTAGATGATCGTCATCCGCGTGTTGTTCTTTTGGACGCTGAATTGAGCCAATCAGAGGCAGAGTTAGAAGAGCGCCGGCTGTTAAGTCGCTATGGAGTGTATTTACTTGTTGGTTTTTGTACACCAAATGATGACACGCCTATAGTATGTAAAAAGAATCGTGCAAAATGTTTTTAAGTTTATAAAACGTGCGTTTATAATTAGGAAACACTAGGCAGACTTCTAGCAATGCTGTTCCAGTGGTTTGATTCATTAGCTTACCTTCCTGATGGTAAATTTGTATGATGTGCTTAAAATAAATTTATTTTTTAAATTTAATTGTGTTCGTTGCAGATCAGGCTGGAAGTACTCTCGAAAGATTAAAATCAGAGGTATAGCTGTGTGCTAAAATATATTAGATCGCTTTCATTATAAAAGGTAAATCTTTGCAGTATATTCATGGTTGGCTAATGGAAGTTTGTAAGACGCATTTCGAAGTCTTTGTGTCATGTCTTTTACCACACCCTGTAGAGTACGCAAGAGTTGGTGGCCATTGGTAGGAAATAAATAAATTTGATGTATTTTACTGTTACGAATGAATGTGTATATATTAGGGATACATTAGCAAGTAGAACGACTCATATTAAAGAGGGATTTAATCGATTATTCTGTTTGGTGCCATATGAGGTGATTGGCTTAGAAGTTTGGGACTACATTATGCCATATTGGATGGAGGCTATTCGAAATGAAGTACCCGAAGACGAATTGTCAGAATTGCGAGTATTACTGAGGTTTGCGTAAACTTTGTTAGTCATTTCAGCACTTTTTTTGCATTCAAAACATTTTTAAACTTAATTTTCAATAGCAAAGTGTTGGATCCTGAGATGAGTCCATTAGGATTTGACGCGCACAAAATGTACCATTTTATTTCAATAAGATTTCACAATACTACAGCTCCTGTGCAGGAGCAAGCATTATTATGGTTACAGGTTTGTGAATTGACTTTTTTTTCTGTTGGTTTGTCTTAGTTTTTATCTTTTTAATTACAGATTTTATCTATGTTAAACGTGGTGGTTCCGCTGAGTTTATTATTTACGATGTTTAACGAAGGAGTTAAATCTTGTTCAGCGTTGGCCAATGTTCAAGCAGCAAAACCGCCCAAAGAAGAAACCAGAGCTGCTAATCTTATGGGTAATAAATTATTTAACAAATTTTGAATTTTTTTTTATTTGGATTTCACTGATTTTATTAGAAAGCAGCACTGTAGAACATATATCACGCACCAATTCACCATTTTCCCCAGAAGAACCCACATCGTCGAAGTTAATTGACTTCAAATCAGATTTAGAAATGAATTTATCCTGTTTCCTATTGATGCTTGATATACTTCTAAAGCAGGTTTGTTTTGCTTTAATTTCAATACATTACATTAGCGGATATTGTAGGAAATATTCTTCTTACTGTTCTATTTTACAAGATCGAACTTCAAGAAGTGGACATGCATCAAGGAATGGATCATATTGTGTCTCGAGAATCACTTTCGCTGATCAAAGAGATGATTTGCTCTCCCTGGGCTGGAACTCACACCTGTAAAGACGACACCCCTCACGACTGCACGTTTTGTGAATTAGTCACTACATTTTATCAGTTATCACTTGAAATTATTGAATTTATTTCACCAATTATGGAAGTTAGCAAAGTAAATATTTGTATTTCTTTTATATGGCAGATTAGTCGGTGATATTTTTATTTATTTGAAGGTTCAAGATGAAAGCGATGTCGTGGGAAGTGAAGGATCTTCCCGTCGAGGGTCACCCAGTGAAGAGCAGCTTCAATATGTTTCAGTTCAGTCGGCGGGTACTCTTCCTTTTTCCCAACTCGAAGATGGAGTTGAATCTGCTGTACCTCAACTTTTTACTGCAACTGTGCAAATGGTGGCTGATGCCGAATTGGACACCGTTGCTATTATGCCAACGGAAGAGGTGGTAAAAGCTGTAGCCAAAGCCGTAACACTTACAGAAACTGATGTTGGTACGCTGCTGCGACGCAGTTACGTCAAAGCGATTTTTTTTAAACTAATATTTTTATTTTTCATAGGTTTGGCTAAGGTGTCAGTAGCGCTTCCAACTGTCGTTGATGAAAACGACCAGCAGACTAATGCAAAAGATTCCCAAGAGGAGGACGGAACGTTTTGGCATACTAGTCAAGGGAAGTTTAAATTTACACTCGAGGAATTACCACCGCAGCTACATCTAATTTATGCTATATTGAAGGCAAATTTATATTAGTTGGTTTATTGATAAGAAATTAGTATATTTATTTTGTTTATATTTTAGGAATTGACCAAATACGAAAATGCTGATATAAATTACCACATGTTGTCTTGCTTGAAGTATTTAATTTTACACGCCGAATGTTTAAACAGAGCTTTGAAGGAAAACCGAGGATTTTTAATTTGGATTCAAGAGAATCTCCTTATTTCTATGTAAATTTTGACGTTTTTGTTTATATCGGTTGAATTAATGCGTCACAATTATGTATTGCAGCTTATGGAAGTTTCTGCAAGCTGAATATTCTCATATTTCTCAAGTTTCCGTTCAAATTTTGCTTCACTGCATTACATTGCCGTCTGGTACAGACATATTCTGGAAGATAATTGAAGAAAGTTTTCATAGTGATGACTGGATGGTGCGAGCGGCGGCTGGTATATGACACTATTTCATTTCTTTAAAAAAAATACCAACATTTTACAATATATAATTCTAAACAGTTGAAAAGGTCACAATGATTGCTCGCTTCGTGGAATGGGAACCGTTGCGACAAAGCCAGTCTTTGCAGTCATCCCTAGCGAACGCGTTTTGCTATCTCATTAGCAGCATGGATGACATCCAACCATCGGTTGCTCAAAAAGGGATGCTCTACTTAGAAACGATAAAAAATTCGTCATTAAAAGTATAGATACAATTCTGAACGTCAATAATTTTAATTTACATCGATTTTTTAATTGATTTGATTAGTGTCTTTGTTGGTGCTTAGAAGTCCAATTTGATATGGTCATTATGGATCGACCCATGATCCTTCAGACTCTCTATCAATTACATAACCGACTTGCTGCGCGAAACATTTTGTCATGGGAATTTTTTCTTAATAGATTTGACGTTCTATTTCTTGAAGCCCAAATAGGATTAGAGCAGAAAGGCGACATTGCATACCCTAGAGGTTTGATTTACACAAAAGTACTTTTATAATAACAAATATTAATAAATTGTTGTTTTTAGACTTGAAAAACTCAGATGTCAACAGTGAAATATTAGCTAGGAAATTAAGTAGAGCCCAAGAAGCTTTGAGTCTGCAGCAAAGCGACAGTATACGAACTCTGAGCGCAAGTCTGGGGGCTAAACTGCGATACAAACGAACTTTGTCTGCTCCCGGTGGCATGATTGTTCGCCAGGAGAAAGTAACGTCGGTGGATGCTGAAAAGTTTTTTAGCCGCCAGTCCTCTGCTCCCGTACTCAAACGCAAATGTTCAAAATTTGGCATTGCTCAAGTTGTGGGGCAGTTGCCAAACCATTTGTTTCCAGGTACATACAAACTCAAATATAATACAATCTCGTGTTTATTGAATTTGTTGGATTTTAGATGGGAATCTGAAGGATCCGCATCAAGAGGAGAATAGTTTTGTAAACATGTTACATCGAGTTTTGGAAACGGAAGATAGTGATAAAGATACGATGCATCTTCTTGTGTTCTTGTTTATGCAGGTTAAGAATTGTTGCGTGGATTTTGTAAGACTTTTAATACGGTTTTTTGTTTTTTTGGTTAGTTTCTTTCACAATCTGATCAAGCAGTTTTAAGTGATGAAAAAGCAGTTGCTAAAGTTCAAAATATAGTTCTTCGTCATATCAATGTTCTGTTGGGTTATAATCCACAAGATAGAGGTTTTTGTATTGCACCAAGTCGTTTGAGAAGTTCACCTGTTTTCAACGCATTTTTGTTTATGTTACCAGACGTAAATATACGATACACGATTGAGCAATTTGTGTTTTTTTATTTTATTATATTTTTATTTTATTTTAGGTTATGGATCATAATTTTCAGATGGGAACTTTGTTATTAAATATCTGTCTTCCTTTGCTGCACTATTGTCCAGCTCCTCAACGATGTAACTTTGATACGCCACCAAATTTCAGTCTTTGGTACTTAGAACCACACCTGAGACACTGCTGGTTGATGACAGTTCTGACAATCTTGTACAAGGTACAATACCTGAGTACTGTTGTATTGTTAATAGAGAAATTTGAGCTTACGGATTTTATTTACAGTTTCGATACAGCAATATACCTTTTTCTCGAAACGTACAATGGTTAATTCGGATTATATTGTGCACTCTCGATGCCCACGACCATGTTTGTCACCAAATAACTGATACCTGTTTGCTCACTACGCCAAGTGCATCAAGAGCTAAAGGTTTGACTCTAGTAAAATAAAATAAAATGAAATAGCAAAAAAAAATTTATTACGGTAATATTTTTTTGATTAACTTTTGCAGATTTAAGCAGTATATCTGGAGGTGATATTCAAACTACATTTGAAAGAGAATCTCCCCCACACACTCCAGGTTTATCACTGGATAGTTCGAGAGTCGCTGCTTCGTACTCAGCAGAATCTAGGTCACTTTATCATAAATCAGATACACAAGAGGAGCCAGAAACAGCTCGAGAATCGTACAATTCAGATCAATCCAAAGGAGTTCAAGTATTTCAGTATTTGAATTTCCCATGTTTTCCTATTTTAATAATAATTTTTGTTTTGTTTGAATTTTACCAAGTCTTGGAAACCTCGTAAAATACCCGACTACGCCTTCTCCAGTGATGTTGATGACGACGAACCGGAGTTGGAGGCAATTCCAGAAAGTCCTAAATCGGATGAGAATATTCAACCGTCGAGTTCTCACGATTCGTTGAAAGAACTCCCCTCGTTATCGACCGTAGAGAGCGAGAAAGCTGTAGTCCGACAAGAAAATAGTGACGAAAACGTTCTGCAGATCATTAGTCCTGCAGACGTACAAGTGATCTCAGTGTGTGCTCCCGTTGATTCACAAATGGCTCGTCAGATCGAAGCGTTTGACGAATCATTTGACAAGTCCGACAAGAGCAAAAAAGTAAACGGTGATGCCAAACGACCGCCATTAAAAACGGCAATGTCGTTTTCCTACGACGCCCCACCGGCAATTAAAGACGAAATTGCTAAATTCTGCCCCATTGGTGAGAAAACACCCGCAGAAGCAACATCAAAGAAACACAAACAACTTCAGCGAAGTCACACTCTGGATAACGGCAGCACGATGCCAGAACCACTGTGTAAGAAGCTCGAGGTTTTGGATGCGAGGCAACTCGAGCGATCGATTCGTAGAAGAGAACCAACCGTCATTTCCCAGTGCGATCAACAGCAGTCGCAGTATCTATTCCAGCCCATTCAAACACATCCAATCACTTCCAGAAATGCTGAACGAGGGATCAGTAAAAGCAAGACGGAGACGAAACCGTCGCAGCTTATTAAGGTGGAGCCGCGACGAAGCCCCGCACCCGAAGCGGACGTTCAAATCGCAGCTACGTCGTCGTCGTCCAAGCCTTGGACCATCGAAGTGCACTCGGCAATCAAATTAGAACCCTTACTGACCCCGACAATTCCTGATCAAGCTGCGGAAACTTCTGTGTCGAATCAACGCAAAGATCAAATGACTTACCTCGCGTCCATTGTGCCTTCTGTCACCAAATGTGCAAGCCAAGTTCTCTCGACCGTTGAAGCATTTACACCGTCTCGGGTTCCTGGCGATCTAAGTCAGTGCGAATCGACAGCTAGCGAAATTACGAGCGATGACAGCGTCGACGAAACCAGAAGATTTGCCGGATTGTATTCGGCGGAGGGCAGTAGCGGGCCTCACGCTTTTCAAAAAGTCGAGGGCTCTTTGTCACGTGAAGCGAGTTTTGAGAAGCGCAATGGTAAAGGAGAGGGCCATTCCACATTTATGCAGGAACCTAGACCACTTCCACTCTGGACCACTGAAGCGAAGTTTGTAGAACCGCAATTGGTTCAAATGGAAGATTCGCAACCGGGATTTGCGAGACTGGAAGTTCACCAAGTTAAAGCATTGAACGGAGCGAGCGAGGGAGCGGTAACCGAAGCGGAAATTACAGTTAATGTGTTAACAATTTTTGATTTTCTAAATAATTAATCATTTATTCTTTTTAGGTGAGTCCCAAATCTCGTTTGGTGAAACAAGGCCGCATTACTGATGTCGATTTTCAGCATCAAAGCAGTGGGAGCACCGAAGGGATTGGCGCTGATGGAGATGATGAAACAACGGGAGTCGTTACGGTGCCTAACGTACAAGATCAAGATGATCAAAAAGGAAGGCCACACTTTAGACAACGCAGGCAAAGGAAAATGGGCGTGGCTTCATCTTCTGAATTGCAGAAATTCATCGACCAAAGAAATAATTTGAATAGAAAATCACGCAAAGGTGATGTACCTCAACAAACCACTCAGCAAACGAGTTTAAAACCATCCAGTCTTCGGTGCGGTGAAGAGGCTGTTGTGGAGAGATGTTTAGAGTGCAATTCTGTGTTGGAACAATACAGCGACGAGGAGTTAGGGCTGTGCATTGTGGTTCTTGCCACGTTTATACACCGGGAACCCGGTCTCGCCGCACCTATACTTCCTGAAATATTAAGAACAGTTGCGAGGTATGCGGGAAATGAAACATTTTTAATAAAATGGAACCTTTTAATCCGATATTTTTTTGTTTGTGTGCAGAATTGCAACTAATAGAAGTCATTCGTGGCAACGCGAAACAAACATTTATGTACCAGGAAGTGCTAGCAGCGTTGCCAAACAATTTTTGAGATGCGTCCTTCATCAGTTAGCTCCGAATGGAATTTTCTTGCAGCTTTTTCAGTCAAGCATAGAAGGTATTTTAAAATGTAAATTTTAAAAAAATATCTTTTTTTAACTTTGTTTTTTTTTAGATATATTGTTTTTTAAAGCGATTGCTTCCGCATTGACCGATTTTAATGATTTGATACCGACTGCTCCGATACAACTTCTTTTGGAGGTTCGCGATGAATTAATTCAGTATTTTCTTTTGTTTTTCACCATTTTGTTTATTCCCGTATAGGCATTGAATGACTGCAAAATATTACCTACTGAAAACATTCAACAAATCATGTATAATGTTGCCACCTACATGGAATGTCTGCCATTGGAAACAGCGTCTTCCACTTGGACAACCATCATTCCGCAATTCGATGCTTTCTTCCGCAAACTGTATTTGATTATTCCTGGTTTGCCATTACACATCCACCCTACGCTCAAAATCATTGCATCAATATTGAAAATTCCAGGCTTGAACGCATTCAAAGTTGACCATTAAATTTAATCAAATATTTATCTCACGACTAATGCAATCTATGTTTTTATCCAGTCAATTTTAGATCCGTTTTCCAAAATTTTAAGTTATGCCATTCAAAACTTAACATTAACTTACCAACAACTCCTTGAACTGTGCCATCTGTGCAACCGAGCATTTTCCAAAGTAATTTACTAACTAAACATCAATTGATTAACGTTTCAACTTGACAATTATCCTTTAGGAGCGAGACAAACTTTTACTCACTCGAACCGTAGTGTTTGAATTAGTGCAGAGCCTGAAATTCAAAACCAACGTTTCGGATGACAATTTATTGATGTTGGTTCAGGTAAAAATTGGAAAAATATTTCTTCAAAAATATTAATAAAATTTTGTAAATAAATATTTCCCCATTTAGTTTGTAGTTCAAGATGCAGGCGGAACATTAGGACCTAGTATTATCACTGAGGATTTAGTACCACCAGTTCTAGATGTTCAGAATATGATTAACACAAGTGCTTGTGAATGCATGCGACAACACCTGAACGACGCCATTGAGTTCGTTGCCGATGTACACACATTGAGTAAAGTTAAAGTGAGTTTCACCAAACACATAATTCGAGTTTAAATCTCACGTCAATATTTTCCAGAGCAATTTCCGAGGAACTTTGGTAGGGTTGAACGAGGATACTTTAGGAGCAACATTGAAAGCCGGTATAGCCCAATATTTAGCATTGGAAATTACCAGGGGAAATAATAGAGATAACCGAGCAATTAGCCGATATCTACCTTGGTTATACAATGCACCATCTACTGTGCAACAAGGGTACAATCGCACGCAGAGTCGTTTTAATTAATTTAATTTAATTTAATTTATCTTTTAAACAGACCCAAAGAATTTCTGGATTGTGTGGCCCATATTCGACTACTATCTTGGCTCTTATTAGGCGCTCTCACACACTCAGCTATGTTGGGAAATAATAACAGCCTTGTTTGTCAGCCTGTGCCTTTAGAGGCCAGTTGCCATGTTGCTGATCACATCCAAGTTATTCTGACGGGCTTTGCAGAGCAATCTAAGGCATTTCATTGAGTTTGAACTCAATTATTCATTCATTCATTCGCGTTTTTATCTTTTTAGGCTTCAGTGCTTCACATGTCATCTTTATTTCATGCATTTATTTTATGTCAGGTATAATGTCAAGTAAAAATGGTCTAAATAAACGTTTGGATTTGATTTTTTTTTTTTTTTTAAATTATAGTTATGGACCATGTACTGTGAACAAATGGCTTCGCTAAACCCGCCAGGCAGCGAACATCACAATGCTGCATCCATCACATTGACAGATTTTTGGGCGAAAATAACCCCAAGCATACTACAATTACTTTCTCATTCTAAAGTTGTGAGTTGTGAAATAAATTTATTTACTAACACGAGTTTTATTTTTGTTTTTTCAACCAAATTATAGTTAGCCGAGATGGTTAATTTACATTTCTTGAGTCTTATGGAAGCATTGATGGAATGTAATTCTACAATTCTTGCTAAGGTAACTGAAACTGACTGCGGCCCTCCCTTTTAATTACGGTGCATAATTTGATGAATTTATTTGTCAGTTATTTCCAGTATGGGCACCTGTTATATATGCATACCAAGGGCAGGTAAGGGTTTTCGAAGTTTGTCAATGTATTTTTCTTCTAAATTTACGCGTTGAATTCAGTTACCTGGACATCTACAAGTACGTTTGCAAGTCTGCGAAGACAGAATGCCCCCAGTACAATCAAAGGACGAAGTGGTTTCCACTACTAACACATTGTTGAAGTGGCTGCAACGATTACAATTTAAAATTGGTCAAATCGAACTTCAATCTTCAGCAGCCACTCAATTTTACTCCGTATAAACAGAAGTGTAAATCATTGTTACTGGTAGAATTTATTCTATTTCACAATCCTCACAGTATTAACTTAATGTTCCATTAAGAATAAGTACTTATATATTTATTTGTTGAATTTATTGTATTTGTAGATCTATTTTATCGATATATTACAAAATATACACACGTAACCTACTTGCAGTCACTGTTGATGTTTAAACATTACTCGTAGATTACTGCATATTGTTAATTGTGAAAAATGTTTAGATTGTGAATTGTGATGCAAAAGTTATAAAAACTGTACAATTTGTTGTCCGTGGCCAATGTTACGAATCAAATGTGTTTTCGGTGAATGTTAATTTAAACGATAAAATGTAATTGATTTAATAAATTATTCAAACCGTGTTAGCAAAGGAATTTTTATCTTTATAATTTAGATCTACAGAACATTATGTGTTAGGTGAAAACAAACCATTTTGGTCTATAGTTTCGATAAGTGAACACAATATTGACGACTCCACCTGTGAAGCCAAATCAAAGCGCGATTATTGTCAATTAGAAATTTAATAAACCAATTATACGTACCACCAAAATGTATTCGCACGTTTTGGGTTCCAAGAGATACAAAGCAACTGCGTTTGGATGCGTGCTCGATTCCTTACATTTAATTTTTACTTCCACTTGGCGAGGTTTACCCGCTGAATCGCACATGGTGCCACCAGAATATAAATGTGATGTTTGCCTTGAATTGGAATTGACATTTAAGAGTTGGAGCGATAAAGAGACCAGCGTTTATTACTTCGGTACGGTGCCCATCAGCTGCTTGGGTCTTTTGTATGGATTCGCTTTAATCCACTGATTGTGCACCTTTTCATCCCAAACGCCTAAAACAACTTCAATTCGTCTTTTATCTTCGTACTGCAATTTAAATGTTTAATTTCATAAATTACACGCTTAAATTAAATGTTAAAACCTGAAATTCTCACTTCGTGATATTGAATAACTTTGTTTCCGTTACAGAATTCAAATTTCCACCAACCACTTCCCTGTAAAGTAATTATGTAAGAGTCATTTGAAATCTAATGATGGATTATTGATACATACACCGAATAAACAATGTTGGCCGTTGAGAAAATCATCCATCAATTTGAGATCGTTCGGAACAGCCTCCGTTTTCCCATCGTATTTAAATATCTCTTCAGTCAATTTTTCTTGATTTAATTTCTCTTCCAATTTCTTCAAATAAGCGGTCTTTAAAAAAAATGAATTACCGAGTAATAATTATTTTTATAAAAAATGAAAAAAAAAAAAATTTTTCGCTCGCACTTGCAATCTCTTTTGTTTCTGCATGAAACGCAGGTTCTCATTTTCAATTTTTTCTAATTGAAGAGGCCTTTCTGGAGCGCCTGCTAAAGAGTGGCATTGAATATCATGCTTAATTGTTTCCTTCAATCTAACAAATACAAAAAAAAGATTATAAATTAATTATAAAAATAATTTTAGAAAATCGTTTCACCTATAATCTGGATGTGCACATAGGAGTGAGGTGAGCACAATCATTTCATATTCACAGCTTGAAACTTCTTCAACAGCATAGATCTCGTTATTACTGTCGGGTAGGCAAATGTACAAAATTTTTGCACTTCTGGCGTTGTTATTAAGGTCACAAGTTGTTCCATCGGACATGACAATTTCGAGATACGGTAAACTTTGACTTTCAATTTTTTTAGTTGGAATCTATTTACCATATAATGGGACAAAAATTTTGTAAATAATGTAAAAACGCATTATTATTCAAGAATTTCTAACGTTTTTCCTATCTTTTTTGCTACTGATTTTTTCGTTCGAATCAGCACCTAAAAAACGTTAATTTCGACTTTAAAAATAAATAAATAAATAAATAAATAAATAAAGGTGTTTACGAGTGGATAAATACTCCTCCGCATTGAACTGTCCTAAAAGAAATTCTTGACGACGTAACTTCTAAATAATAAAAATTACTTGATAAAACTAAACTAATTTACCAAACGAACAAACAAACTTTAGAATTAGGAATTGAAGTATCTTTTTCATCGTGGTATTGTTTCACGTATCGTCCATGGCATAACTCATAGGTCCAGTACTGCTCGAGCTAATATACAATGCACAGAATAAAATAAGTTACAAAACACAAAATATCTATGTTTGTAGCTTACTCTATACGAGCATGACAACTGACTAAATAATGGCTGGAGCAATTCCAAGGCACTTGCACCTGCGTATGTTTGGTCTTTATTCTGTCAAAAATATTTATTTACTATAAGTTTATCAAAAGAAATGTGTATAGAGCGTTTTGTTTACATTTTCATCCTCCTTGATGCTCGGCAACGTACAGCGATACTTTTCGTTGTCGATCGTGGTCATAACCACAACATTTTCATCCTGCAATAATAATTAATAATAATAATAACAGTTAATAACTCTTATTCACTAAAAAATGTATTTTTCTAATTACGGAATCTGTTAATTGTTGCATATGAGAACCAGGCCATGACAGCCGAAATAAAACACTGTCATCAAATTCATTAAATGCCCAACAAGATGATAATAAAATCCACAATACGCATGCGATTGGATTTTTGTCAAATTTGTACTGGTTCATTTTTGCTATTTTAAAAGTCCGTAAGCTAGCAAAGCAGATATCAGAAGGGCGATGCCAAGTTAAGTTGCCATGTCGTCTGTTCTTCTTTAGCAGACTCAAAACATCAACATTTCCGAATCATGATGAGGTGTAATTTGTAGTTTCCGAAGACGCTACTAGGTGACCCATGTAGTGGTAAAGAGGGAATATCGATATCGCAATCGATATTTTGTGTGTATTTTTAGTTTAGTGGGTTAATTAATATTTAAGTTTATTTATTTCTAGTTTTTTAAGTCATTTTTTATTTTTGTTTTCTCATTTTTTCTGCATTTAGCGCGTTTATTTTATTTCGCGGAGGTGCAATGGCGGATCATAATGAGTCATAGTCGTCGTGGCAAAGAGCTCCCTACATCGCTTCGTTTGATTTGTGTATAAAAAATAGTTTTATTCGTTAAATAAAAGTATATGAAATGGATTATTCGAGTCAAGGAACAGTAAGACACCGTAAGTGTAGGTTCACTTTTGCATTAACACGTCTGTGCATGACCTGCTTGTTGTATGAAGTCCATGAAACCCGAACTCGTAAGACCAAATCAATAGAAACCAATATCAGTTATCAGTCATCTGCAGAAAAATAAACTGACAAGATACTAACACAATTTTTAAATAACTATGAATGAAAATAAATTATGTTTGAAGTTGATGTTCTTTTTGTTGCGAACATACAATAATTCCTTCGTAATAATTAATTTATTTTTTGTTATTATTAAACAGCTGCTCAACGACAACAGCCACCGAAGAAAAGACCCCTTGGAAATCTGAATCAACCACCAATGCCGCAACAGCAGATGTTCCAGCAATACGGGCAACCAATACATCCAAATCCACAGTTGTTCCACGATACAAGCGCTCAAGATCCTTACGGAATACCACCAGGTAATAATTTAAAAATAATTGATTGAAACATGGCTAAAAATTACATTGTTTTTAGGATATCCAGGAATGAATCAGCCGATGTCTCAACCGCAGCATTTACTCACCGACCCAGTAATGGCATCAATGGCAATGAATTACGGACAAGTTCTCGTCGGTCAAGGAAAGGAAATGATGGATAAAAATGTAGTCTAAAATAATCAGCAAACTGTAAGTTTGGCTAAATGAAAAGTAAATAAATTTTTTTATTATTTTCTTTTTCAGTTAGAAAAATACATTTCAGTATCCAAGTTGAAATATTATTTTGCAGTGGACACTAATTACGTGACGAAAAAAATTGCGTTAATCTTATTTCCTTACTCGCAATCCGTAAGTTGAGCATTTCGTAGCGGAACGCAGTTATTTGTATAACTTTTTTTTTAATAATAGGATTGGTCGATTAAATACAATCAAGACGAGCCAATTGCACCACGATACGAAGTAAATGCTCCTGATTTATACATACCAGTAATGGCCTTTGTAACCTATGTCTTATTAACTGGATACATCTATGGAGTTCAGAATAGGTTTGAATAAAAAATACTTACGATATTTATAGAATTAAATCGAATTTTGGAATTTTTTTTATAGATTTTCACCCGAAAAATTGGGAATTGAAGCTAGTTCTGCATTAGGTTGGCTCATTTTGGAAGTTCTTGCAATTGTTTTTACTATATACGTGACGAGAATGGATTCGCAAGTCAAAATGTTAGATTTGATTGCGTTTTGTGGCTACAAATACGTTGGGTAAATATATTATTTTGTAATTATTTTTTACAGTTTGCACTAAAATAATTAAATTCACTTTTCTAGTATGATTTTCTGCCTATTGGGAAATTTAATGCTAAAATCACTGGCGTATTATGCAATACTTTTATATTCTAGTGGTTCCGTTGGGTTTTTCTTGGTAATTTTTTGAAGGAAAAAAATTATTCTGAATATTCTAATTGTTCTGTTTTGTCTTACCAGGTTCGTACTTTACGTCTACAACTGATGGCGGGAAATGACGGTACTAATCATTCGTACGAAGGCGGCTCGAAACGCAGATTATACCTTTTGTTATTTGTGGCACTTATTCAACCAATTGTAATGTATTGGTTAACTTGCCATATCGTCTATCCTCCAATTGATCCGAATGCAGCCACAGTAAAATAAAGTATATTTTCAAAAAAAAAATTTTTGAAATAATAGTACTAATAATTTGTTTCGAGTCTTACTTGTTAGTAGACTTTATTTAATTTTTTTTTTCGAATTTATAATTATTTGCAATTTTATTTATATATTTTTTTTTCCATGTAAAATGACAAGAAAATTTTTATATAAATATCATAAAAGATTTCGGTAGTACGAATAACTTAAGTTATTATTTGCAACAAAACTGCTTTAATTATGACTAACTTCCGCTTCATAAAATCTTATCTACCTCTTCCTCCAAATCATCTTCAAACATCTTCTGCAGTAGAACTTCTACATCCTTTACATCTGTTAATAATAAAAGCATAGTAATTATCGATTGATTAATTTAATCTTGAATTTAAATTACTTTTGCTGAGGCGGAAACGGATGTCGGTGTCAGCTGACAAGTCTGGCACACTACCAACCGTGCTAGAAGTATCGAACTCATCGTTACACGTTTGCTCGTTATTTACTAAGTTTTCTGGGTTTTTCGTTTTTGTGTAGGATTTCCAAAGTTCAGGCTGATCTCTGCAAAATTTATCGATTTAAATGTTTTGATAATTGCTTTGAATTGGATTGACTTTGAATTACTTTTCTATACCCAGTCCCAGTTGCTGAATTTTATTTTCCATTGCACTTTCCATTTTTCCTTTGTGGAAATTGTATTCCAAAATAAACGCTTCCAAAACAAATGCAGTAAAAATACTGGAAAATAATTAATCGTTTTAAAAATGAATAAATAAATAAAAATAAAAATAACTTTTTGCTTACTTGAGAATAATTATTACGCAGGAAACATGAAATATTAGAAAATAAATTCTGGCAAATTTGTTGGTGACAGCAACAAACCCCGCTGTAAGAAGTGCAAATGTGAGTTAAAGGTTTTTGTTACTTATTCCCTGTATACTAATTTTAAATTAATTAATAAATTTAAGGATATTGTGCCATTGATTAACTACTGTTAACTCAAATAGAACAACCATGGCGCTAACTACGTTGTTAAAGTTGTTACTGCAATAGTGGTTCCTCACAAAATCTGTTCCGTTTAATTTTGTGTTGCCACAAAAGAGCTGCTCCGGCGGAATGTCTTTAGAGTATCCGTAATAGGTGACAAGACCTTGAAATAATTCCATTCCTATAATGGCAAAAGAGTAATAAAATACCTAAAAAAGAAAAGTATAATTAATGGTCTGATATGTTAGTTTAGTTGGTTTTTGTACCAGCATTACTCCACCATACGTTATCATAAATGGGGCAATATGCATTATTGTTGTCACTATTAATCTGAATCTGTTTAATATAATTTGTAGGAAATTAGTTGCAAATGTTTGTTGTTGTTTTTCTTCTTCCATTGACTACCGTTCTACGGTTCCAATAATTTTCACCAAACGTAGCACACGAAGAACTAAAAGAGCATCTAAGGTTTGAGTCTGGGTTTCACCTATTAAGAAATTCCTAATAATAATAACCGCTATTACTGAAAACATTGAAAATTTACCGACTTCTGCAACTATAGTAGTTATTGCAGCTGATCCAATAACAAAGAAATCAAATCTGATTCAATAAGAAGTATTAGTTTTGATTTAGTGCTTTAGAAAAGTACTGATTACTTGTTCCACGTGCGACTAAAAAAATTTCTTACTCCCATAGTATAAAATTTGAGTAGAATCTCTAAGCTAAAAAGTCCTAAAAAAATCCAGTCTGTCCACTTTATGTCCACAATGATAAAAACTGCATTGGCAACTATTAAAATGTCGAATGTATAACGGAAAAACCTTTTTAAAAAATGGAAATAAATCAATATTCGAGTTTGAAGAGTCCACTCAATATAGTATTTTATTACCTGTGCTGAACACACATGCGCAGCAACAGTGAAGGAAAAGAATTATAAATGTAAGGACACAACTTCTCTAGAAGAATTTTTCGATCTTTTTTCTCGGATACTTGAACATTGAGTAAGTCGGCAAGCCTCAAAAATTCTCGTTTCTCTTTAAAATAAAAAGTGATAATGTAAGAAGAAATATTTAAATTACTTTTAACTGATTTTCACCTATATAATTATCCATGTCGTCATCCAAAACAAACCAGAGGATGCTTATTAAAGTTTTATTTCTTCGCGGAGGTACAAGTTGCAATAGAAGTTCGAATCGATGTCGTGATATCATCAGTTTATCTTTAACTTTAACTTTTAGTATTTCAAATGCACGACTTAATTGCTGCCTTTTGTTCGAAACTGAAACCTGTACTTCATTCTGAATGGGAATTAACCTTGAGAAAATAAAATAAATTGAAAAGAATCTTTACCTTTAAGTGTTTTTTGTAGTTATTGTAAATGACGGCCAAAACTACACTCATGAAGATGTATAGACAAATTATGAGGAAGGCGATGAAGTAAAGCACGTACCATCTGCTTATGTCAAATGCCGGCATCCTATATTTTGGCGGCAAATTCAAATTTGTTTTGAGTGAACTAATTTATCATGTCTTACATGATGTCTGGATTGTTTGCAGTTGTTACTAATACATATAACTCGAAATATATGTCGACAAAATTGTCGAAGTAAGGACTGCCATCGGGGTAAACTAACTTTCTGTAAAAACAAATAAATAAAAATGTTTTTATTTAAAAATTTTATTTAAAATTACCACTCTACCGTCTGCCAAACAATTTGAGTGCAATCAGAGCGAATATTGTAATGTTGAGATAAAACAATATGAGCACATTTGCAACGCCCGGAATAGTTCGACGAATATTACGAAATGCACGTCGAATCTTTAAAAAAAAAAATCAAAATCAAAATCAAAACCCAAAAAACAAAAACAAAAGAGCAAACACTTAAAACTACGCCACTATCACGTAATAACTAAGGCCAATCAAAAATGTAGTGGCCATGTTGCTTCTCAAATGGTAGGGAAGACTTTATGCGCCGATTTTAACTGCGGTTAGTTTATTGGGGTTTTATGTATTACGGTATAATGACATACGCGAAATAATGATTTAATTTTCCGTTTAGGTTAACCGGAGGATGGCAAGGTGTAGAAAAACATGCAAGATTGGAAATTACCTGTCGCGCTTCAGCAAAATTCACAAGAAATAACGGTCGTAATGCCCGTGACCATCGAACAGCCCAGGAAGCTGATGGAGAATTGATCAAGGCGACATAAATCAGCATGTCTAAAAACGTAAGCTAAATATTCAATTACTTCAATTTATAGTTTTCAATTTCAAAGATGGTTATTTTTAAACGCACATTTATTGTTACCAAAATAACGATATTTTTTGCGTCGGACCAAAATCGTTTTCTGTCTGTAAATGCTCTCATATGGACAAAACGGAAAATGAAAACGAGTAATGTTCCTACTTCTATCGACATGGTGCTCTGGAATTAGCGAAAATCGAAATCAAATGTAATCGACTCAAAAGTGTACATCACTATACCGAATATGGTAATTCCAATTGTGATTCTGCTGGTTTTTCAAAAATTGCTAGACTTAAGTTTAAAATTATGCTGACATAAAGCAAGTACCGTAGAACACAGTGGTTAAATATGTGGTAAAGTCTTGAAAAACAAACAACCATGTAAGATTTTCTAAGAAAAATTGACTAAGGGATTCAATAAATACTTCAAGCTTCTGTGATCATCATTAAAGTCTGAGTGTCTGCCCCGCTTGGCATCATCGACCAATGTTGCAGCTAAAACCAAATCCTGCAATTGTATTATTAGAAATTGCACACAAAAACTTGCTTTTCATGATATTTATCACCTCAAATTTAATGGGTGGATGAATACTTTTCCCATCAGGTTCTTCAATATCAATTTGAACTGTGTCTTCAATTTTAATGAATTTCACTCCCTGATTAAACGACGAATGCGCCCTTGGTCTATCTTGACCCCAAATAAAACTCTTGGTTTCTGCCCTCGACACTTTCTTTCGATCAAGAGTGAATGCTCTATTCCCATCACTGTCTTTCACCACCGCCTTGTTTTCTTGCGAGTTCGCACCAACATGGTTTATTTTCATTCCTGAAGATCCATCCTTGTCTAATTCATTTTCTTCAGATTCCATTGTGAAGGAACTCAAATGTTTTTCTTTTTTTTAATTTAAAAAATGTTGTTTTAATGAATCACAAGTTCACGACGCGATAAACATAAACATTCACAGTTGCCAAGTTGGCTACTGATGCGTTTATTAAACCAACGCAAACTTTAAAAACAAAAAAAAAGCACTAAATCAAAATGATTCATTCAAAATGAGCATAATGTTACTGCAAAAGTTGAATATAAAAAACTAACCTACTCGGAGCAGATGTTGTATCAAACCACAAGCTGATTTCGAAAATTAACGCCCCCCTGTAGATTACACGTGCATTCACTGGGGTCACGTTCGCTTGAAATGAGATACGATTAGAGAAAAAGGCAACTGGCATGAGATGTGATCTTACGAGGCTCATACGCGATATCTGCTATCGAAATTTAAATTCCAAATAAATATCGAAATTTCATTTATCAGATAAGTGTGTTTGTTTTTCCATTTCTCTTTCGATGGCCATTCCAAACGTCCAATTTGTTGAGAATAAATTGAAATATGAATTTAATTGTCTTGTTTATTCAACTTTCAAGTGCAAGAAATGTTTTACAAACTTGGTTGATAAAAAACATGTTCAAATTCGGTTATAATTAGTGGGAAATGTTGTTTTTTAGAATTTTGTTAACGAGGCCCAAAAAAAGTGACATTAGGAGACTATAAAAATATTTCCCTTATTAAATTTTTAATTAAAGTCATTATAATAACAATTTTTTAATTATTTTTCTCTTTATTTTTCCATCCTAATTAAGATTGAATTCTTTATACAAATTTTTTTTCTTGCTTTAATATACCAACACAAGCATTATATAATTTACTCTTTCCATACTGTACAAATTCTTTTTTTTCTTACAAATTTTCATCTCTGCACAAATTTTTGGAAGCATTTTCAAGTTATAAGAAACAATTGAAAGAAAAATGTAATTTATCAAATTTTTAGTTACAAATTTTGGTTTAAAAATTGCACCAATTGCACAATTTAAAGCATAAAGATGAAAAAAACAAGCTATGAAATGAAAGCATCCATATATTAATGAGGACTTTGATGCAATGAATTTTTAAAATATGTATTTAAATAATAAAACACTTGAAATTACATATTCATCCATTTTTCCCATTGGTGTCAGCAAAATTTCTACTATAGGATTAGAACTGTACCTAGTATATAGGTCTACCATGACAGCAAAACACTGAAGAGTAAAAAATACACGCAGCACTGTTTATACCACTGAAAATAATAAATTTAAAATCAATGGTAAGTAAAAACTTACTACAAATACTTTTCGTTTCTTGTATGTTTATAAGCTACAAAAATTTGGCAAGGTTTTCTTTAAAGTCAGGCTTAAAAAAATGGTAAAAATCGAGACAACATACACGAGTTTACATTGAAGTTTTGTGCACTTAGAAAAAAGTGCAGCAATTATGCACTAGGCAACTTAAAGTATATTTTTAAAAAAAAAAAGTAAAAATGAAATAAAATTGGACTGTGTACAATTTGAATACCAAAAACAAAAAAACAAAAAAACACTTGAAACAATGTTAAAAATATTCGTTGCCAAGTGCAGTTGATAAAACGAATCCACAAAAACTGGACTTTCGGGTGCTAAAAATAACAATCCGTGATTTTTTTAAGGTTGGCTCGAGCCATACACTTTGTCCAACAAAATAGTATACATACATCAAACAAAATTATTCAATATCTCTTCACATAAACATAAAAAAAATGGGAATAAAGTCTGGTGTACAAAAACAAATTTATGTATAAATTGTATGCCAAGTTTTTATTTTGTTTTTATTTAATTTTTTTTATATTTTTTATTTTTAAGTTGTGGGGAGATTCTATTTTTCAGATTGGAACTAAAAAGAAAGGACATTTGACATAGCACATTAAAATTGTGGAATTTGATTTTTTAAAAAAAAATTATTTGATTCAAATTTCAATGCTGATATGCATTACTCAATAGGTGATAAATTCATACAATTTATAGTTGTTGTTGTTGTTGTTAAAGTAGCAATTTGCTCATCCAATCTCAAATTTTTGTCAATTTTACAACTTTTAATTATACAAACTGCTTTAAAGTCAGTTTAATAGATATGTAGTTACTAGAATTTAAGTTTATTAACTAGGGATTATTATTAATACCTTAAAATTGTGACAATTCTTAAATTCAAGACTAATTTATAATTTTAGATTTTTTTTGTTTTAAATTAGCCAAAAGTTTTTTATTTTTATTTATTTTTTTTAAATTGTAGGCACTGTTTTTAACAAGGTGTTACGAAAACTGAGCAAAAATTAGATGGAATAGTTAAGTACAATTGGAATGCAGTGCATTTTACTATATCTTAATTCGTTTTATATTTTTTTTAAAATATAAAATAGCTGAAATTTAATATCTCAAATAATAATTTTAAAAAAAAATTATTAAAAGCAGCACTGCAATTTATTACGCGTGAGATTTAGTTAAACGGAGCATTCTTTATCAATAAAAAAGTCGGATTTTGATTTTTATTTATTTATCTTCCATTCCTCGCAAGCTGTGTTATATATAAGATTAGAAAAAGGGTAGGGAAAAAGTGGAATGATGGGTTATACCAAAAAAATGTTAGAAATCGAATAAACAAATCAATAAATTATCACAAAAACGCTTTGGCTTACAGCTATAATATTGAAGAGAAAAAAAATTTAAAAAAATTGAAATTTTTCTCCTTACGCTTAAGTAAAAGACTTGAATTGCAAACTGTAAGTTCAACATAAAACACTTGGAAAACAAAAACAAACATTTCTGATAATTAAAAACATCAAACAAAAACATTAATAATTTACAAAATAACAAATAATCCATTTTTAACTATGATTAATTTATAATTTCGTACGAAGAAGAATTATTTTTCTAATTTTCCAAATCTTTAAATTTAAAATTTTACTTTTACTTTACTTAAACGAAGTGAATATTATGGCACTTCATCTGGAAAAGTCCTCTCTATCATCGAGACAATGAAAAGAAAAATTCTTCACTGTCCTTTGCTCAACTGAGTATTTTCGTTGCGTTTTGGTGGCGGTGGTGGCGGCTTTCTTTTTGGAGTGTTGGTCACACTGTTGTCCCTTAACCCATGGTGACCCAGGCACAACGATGGCATAGGAGGCGGAGGCGGCGGCAAGGGCATGAGATTTTCATAATTCCTATCCCCGATACCACTTTGGTGAGCGTCACTCAAGTCCCGGAAACCCATGACTGGATACGCGGCCGTGTCTTGCGAGAGCTGTTGGGCCAATTTCCACTTTTTTTCCATCACGCGGTGTAAATCCTTCAAAAACTCCCTGGGAGGCGCGACCTGACTGGATCCAGGTCCCGCCTCCCCATTCGATACTGATAATTTGGTTTCGGCGCTGCGTTTGGGCGGCGGCGGTTTCCTGTTCTTCAAGATGGACTTGGTCTGCACCGACGGTGGCGATGGCAGTGGCGGTGGCGGGGGTGGCAGTACGAGTTGGTTGCCCATTGACGGATCATCGTCGAAACAAAACTTGTTGTATTTCTCCGGCGTTTTACAAGACGCGCTGCCCAGCGTGGCGCATCTGTTGCCCACGCTGTACGGTTCCAGGCTCAACTTCCTGTGCGGCGAAGGCCGCCTCAACAAACCGGGAGACATTGTTTGCGCCTTTAATTCGGCGAGAAATGGTGGCGGCATGTTGGGACCGATGTCCGATTCGGATAGTTTGCGTTGAGATTGAGATCTGTGTTGGCCGGGTTTGGGCGGCACGGTCGGCCCGCCGGGCGATTTCAAATCCATTTGGTCGGCGCCTCTGCTGCGGCTCAGCATTTCAGGCGGCAGAGACAAGTTGGGATTGTGCTTGTGTACTGGATTATCGAGCAGCAGCGATGGCGAGCTGAGTGCAAAAGTGCTTTTTCTGTCCGTCGATGTTATGGGCAGCGGGGGCACGGAGTTAACATTGGTAACATTGTGGTAGGCCTCTGGCGGCGGCGGCGGCAAGGCTTCAGAGTTGCCCTCCATGCTCGTTCCCATGTCGACAGGAGGCGGCGGCAATGGCAAACTGTCGATGATGTCGGCGTTTTTGTTGTGGTTCCGATCGAGTGAACTTGACTTGACTTCGCTTAAACTTTGCTTCCGCTTCAAACCGCTCACGCTGATCCGATCATCTGTGAGGGATCTCCGTAAACTACTTCTTCCGATGCTCAGTTTGCTGTTGAGTTCAAGAGTCAAGGCACTCGCTAGACTGTCTTCGTTCATCGACTGTTTGGCTAAACTGCGCGTTGTGCTAGTTAGTGGCAACTTTGGTGCCATGCTTGGCTTTCGCTTGATGGTGCCCATTGGGAAGTCTGCTTCAAATCCCGTCTGCTCTGACGTCGGTGTTATGCACCCGTTGTTCGACACGCATCCGCTCGAGCTGGAACTCGAGCGCACAGAGTTTTGGCGGGAAATGGCACGACGCCCCCAAGACCGTTCCAACGTAGCCAATGGAGTGGACGGTTCGGACGGCAAATCTAAACCGCTCAACTCGTTCATCAGACTGCGTAGAGGGGTGATTGGAGACGTACATTGACTGCTGGATCGTGGCATGGTCACCATGGAGCAACTGCGTGCATGTGCTAATACTTCCAAATCATCTTCAGCTAAGTCTTGAAGTAAATGTCTGTAATTCTCTAATAATTGACGTCCAAACTGAAACAAATCAAACACAAAAACCAAAAACCTTTATAATTTATAACTCATAAACTCAAAAAATCATTACCTTTGCTATTCTCATTCCCATCACCCACTGCTTCAAACTCTCATTATCTTCAGCGCACAAGAACTTCATGTACTTGGAGGATTTTGTCTGAATTTGAGGATGCTGTTAAGTGCACATTAAATATTAATACTCAGCAATTCTCAAGCAAATCAATAATTTCGCAGCTGCAACAATTACCTTGATTGCAAAACAGTAATCGGTTGGCGCTTTATATTTTTTCTTCCATCCAACTCCCAAGTAAATATGATTTGCATCAAAAGTTGTTAGACAGAGCAAATCTCTTGAAGACTGTCAAAACGAATATTTTAACGTTGATAAACTGCAAAGTAAGTCGCGAAATGCACAAACACTACCTTTGATTTTCCCTTGGGGCAATAATACAGTCCAGATGCTCTTAAGACGAAGAAATGTTTTTTCCAAGCTTTTTTCCCTTCACTCTTTAAGTATAAAATGCCTTCTAATTCAGGCACGAGCACACCACTTCCAGAAAAAAACTCCTGCGTAGTACAAAAAGCACATCATGATTTCCCCGTCCTCACATATCCATTTCAAATAAACGATAGAAAAACAAAACTAACCTCGACTAAAGTATTTTTAGCTTCATCATCTAAGTCGACTCCTTTTTCAGATGAACTGCCAATTAATAAATAATCCTGTCGATAGAAAAGCACACTAATCATATTGAATTCCGTAATTTCGACTCGAAATTCTACCTCGGGATTAACAAATAAATTATATTTTTCAGGACGTTCAACAAAATGCAATTTGTTTTTCGAATCTCTGGTCCACATAAGTAAATTTTCGACAACGTGTTCGTGATCTTCGTAAATTCGTTCTGCAAAATTGATTTAATTCAGATGTTGGAGCAAAAAAAAAAAAAAATAAATAAATGTGAAGACATACCTAAGTATAAATCAGGAATTTGTTCAATCACGGTCCATTTTGGATCCATTTTTATGTGATTTTTATCTGCTAGTAATTTTGCAACATATCCACTCGTCATTTTCTCATCTATCAATAAACTTTTGGCACTTCCGTCTGCTGTGTAAGCTTTTATAAATAACTAAAAGAAAAAAGAAAAAATATAAATTAAATAAACATATTTATTAGTATTCCAAATGCCACATGCTTTAACACAGTCAACAAGTAAAAAAAAATTGCCTCAAAACAAATATTTCTAAAAATACCTTCACATTATCTCAAAAACCTAGAAAAAAAAGCCTCGACGAACGACGCTTCACTCAAAAAACAGACAAAGAAAACAAACTCTCATCTGTTGCCATATGAGGGAAAAGCAAAAGCAAAAGAAAAACCAGTGTTTCAGAAGAAAAAAGAATAAAAGCAGCACTTTTGGAAATGAAAAGTGACTTCTTTGACACCAAAGGTCCTTTAATTGAACAGAAATTCGTGCAAGTCAGTGAGCTCATGCAGAGACCGGTTTGTCTAAACACTCAAACCGAGCTACTAGTCCACACAACACACGTATACCTTTTTCACACTGGCTTCCCGCATTTTTTCTAATGCAATTTTGATTTTTTCTGCTTTGATCCTCGCTGCTTGCTCTGCCTGGAGTAAGAAAGAAATATATAGAAAGAAAAGACAAAACAAGTAATGTCATCGTTAGTGCACTTTAATGAGACAAAGCCACAAGAGGAGAAAATCAAGAAAACGTTTCTACAAGTATTACAAATACCGTATACACATTTTCGTTGAATTGAGAAGTTTTTTTTTTTTTTTTTAGCAAGCAATTTGATGCAGTGTAGTTTTATAAACTGAAATAACAAAAGAAAATAAAAAAAAGGGAAAGGAAGGTGAAAAAATTAAATAGATTGGCTCCAACATGAGATAACAAACAAAGGCAAAGAGTGGAAGGATGTTGCTCAACAGAAATCAATTTCCAACACGACATAGAACACGATTTTAAACGGCGAGAAAAGTTGGCGAAAAGGAGAAGAGAAACCAGCACTTCAATTTGGCGAAAGACCGCAGAGTACTAAAGGAAAATAGAGTTAGCAGCTCGTCAGAACACAACACAACACAAACACGCGAGTGAAAAACGGGTTTATTACTTTCATTTTCACAACTCGACCCATTTAATAGGTCAAGCTCATTCTCAATACTCTGCACCGAAAATATTCCACTAAAATAACCATTGGTTTGAGTAATGGAAACAATACACTCATTCAACATGCACTATGTAGTCAATGGCTCTTAAGGCAGTAAACAACAGGAAGAAGCCTTTGATTCGGTTTCTTGATAGTGCAAACTCAGAGCCACCTAGAGTTTTCCGGTCAGCTTTTATTCCCCCTTTTCATTAGTTGTTCCAGATATCCTTGGAGCCTTGTTGAGACAACATATGTCCACTGGACGCCAGATGTCCTTGTACCAACACCCAAAGAAAGACTTTCAATGAGTTATTTTTTAAATTAATTGAATTTGACAAACAGCCAATCAGCATAATGGAGCTTAGAATGTTCCAGAAGGATTTTCTTTCAAACTTTCAAAAATAAAAATAAAAATGCAGTAGTGACAGTTATGTTGCCACAACATATTGATGATTTATTTACAGCAGTTCCTTTTGTGCCAATGGTTTATTGTGGGAAACATTTGTTATCATTTAGCTACTGACAAATGCAACGAAACACTATGCCCTATCGTAATGGCTTCTGACAGGTCATTAAAGATAAAACTTGGCTTCGAATCTTTTGTTTTAGGGCATGATAAAAAAAAACCTTCAAAGAAGTGAAAGCACCGCTATCAGTTCCTTAATTTGCTTATCGCATGTTAACGAATCCCTGGCAAAGACACATTTTCATTGATAGATAAAATTCACAAGGTGAAGTACCAATGAAGGCCATTAGTGATGCTTCAACTGTGACATAGTAAGAAAGACAAGTGTCGGGGAGCCACCAGTAGAAAAATATTTCTATTTTTAAAACGAGTTTTACTGCTGTTATAAGTCATGCAACTCGAAATTTCCTTTTTAAAAGGGGTTAAAGTTGTAAAAAAAGAAAAAGAAAAAGAAAACATGTCAACTAGAATGATACTTGAGTTTTATTACCCCAGTGTATATTTTTGTCTGTATTTCCACAGATAACACAATGGGGAAATGGTTATTTAGAATGCACATACAAATGTCACCAGTAAAAGCCACCGAAATAAAGTTGACTTGAGAAAGAATAGAATCAACTTTTATCTCTGTAGCCCACTGATGGTGATGAATTAAATTCAAGAGGAAAGAAGCGGAGGGGAAGCGAGATGAGATGATTGCACATCTTTTGACAAATGAGAGATAGAGGGGCCATCTTTTATTTGTCCATCCGTTGCGGGCTGTATAAAAATACATCAGCAATTATAAATAACCCCTGTTGACTATTATCACAAAATGATCTTCAAATGGACTTTCTAAACTCATTTTAAATTCACCCAACCAGGAGGAGGTGCAAACCCTTAGAGAAAAAAAATAAGCCAGTCAAAGAAATAAATAAAAATAACATAAAATAAAAACCTAAAAAGCACCACTTACAAGGGGAAGATCATCAAGTTCACCAAGCACCAAATGTAACCTATGTTTGATGAATACCGGCAACTGAAAATAATTTGTGGATCAATTGACTTGTCATGCACGGCATGCAACATCTCACGCTAAGTGAAGAACCATTTAAAATTTATTCATCAAAATAATAATAATAAAAATAAACTATAATGATGATAATGAAAGGTGGCAACTGGAGAGGAATACAAAGCATCAAATTTGCTACGAGTTGTTTAGAAATTGCTATTTTTGTACGGAGTATTTTATTTTATTATCTAGCGCTTGAAAGACTACCTGTGTTGGAGGAGTCATCGCAGATCCATTGCTTATTTTCGAGATGATTCTATGACTTGTAGAAATGTCGGTTCTTGTCACGCCGGTTCCTGAAGATGCTGAAGACTCGGACGAAAGCATGGACACGTTATCGGAAAAGGCCGAGTCGTTGTCGGGACTATCTGTGCGAAGACCCATTTCGGTGCGATGTAAACGCAAAGCATCGTCTGAATCTGACTCTCCAGGTAGAATTCCCAAGTCGAGCTTGATGCGGTTGGCTCCTCCCGAACCCGAGCGAGTGTGCGATGGAATATGCGACGAGCCCGAACCGCCTCCGCTGCCTTGGGACACTAAACTGGCAGAGCGCTGATGTCCCTTCTTCACCGTAAGTTCCTTCTCCAGGGCGCATAATTCACCTAAGATGGCATCCAATTCCACATCTTGGCTGTCTGTTACAAATTTCAAACAAAAACAAGCATTAGCATTTTTTATCCTTCATCTTTTTTAGCAAAAACAAAAATAACAACTTTAATTCACGAGTTTTTGCATTTTTGAACCGAAGCCATACACACATCCTGCGTATGTTTCAGATGTAGAAATATTTTACCAGATTTCTATTTTTTTATTGTTGTAATACGATGGGCCCACAGCTTCCAAGACCAGACCACTCAATAACAGTAAAAGTTTGGTATTGGATTTCGATTTTTCTCTGAATGCGAATTTGATAAATGTTGCCGATAAACAGTTATAGGGCACCATTTTGGGTTTACCGGTTTACCTCACACTTTTATTGGAAAAAAACATTATTGATTTTGCTTCTTACATGTGTAAATTTGTAGATAATAGAAAATCTTTCTACAGATGCTGTAATAGACATTGCAAATCTAAATTTATATGGACAGCGCAGCGCTGCAACTGCATACTACTGAGTTTGAATGAATTACGTATTCAGAAGCGCCAGCATTCGCATTGGTCACTGCCTAATAAAAATACCGCCTGTCTAATACGATCTTGCACCCGCTATATCGATGCCAAATCCAAACACCAAACTCAATTTTTCTTGCTCACTGGAATTTTTTGTCCCAACGTTTTACGGACCGCCATCATACTTTCTCCCAATGTTTTACAGACCAGTAACCTAACATTGCTCTACTAAGCCTACCTTTTCTGCACCTTGTGCTGATATTTCTGCTTGCATTCAAGAAGAAATTATCAACGCAAAGTGCAGAAAGGTTTAATCTTTGCGTTTTAACGGTAAACTGCAAGTGTTGTCGTACTGATTTTGCACTTTCAGTGTATTACTTATGCAACGTTAGGAGTAACATGGCAATAAGTGAAGCAGACATCACAAAGTTTCTTTTCAAAGCTGCAAACCACAGGAGTGCAATCCATAGACCATTATGAAGATTAAAACATGTGGTCACAAAGAGAAATGTGAAAGGACTATTGAATGGCAAAACAGCAGCACACAAAAAACTTTCCCATTGAATAACATTGTGACCTAGGGGCCAAATTATAATTACATTCTCACCCATTAGGACAATAAAACAAATCTATTCATATGGATGATGCCATTATCATTACAACTCCCCTCCCCAAAAAAGTGTAATTCAAACAGGATGTTATATTCGACTTCACTCCAGTCCATCAACAAGATGGATTAGGTGGAGAAAAAAAAATTAGAAATACGTATTTGTAACGTTTATTAAAAATACCTTCCAAATTAGCCATGGAGAACCTGTAGCTATCAATTCTCGGTGATGAGAAACACAAGCGCTCCGGGGTGGAGAGTGGTCTTGGCCCTCCTCCGACATGGTCGAGTCCCTGCAAGAAATAAAACAAGAAAAAATGCTGAATTTGCAACATTAAGCACAAAAAGTAATAAAAAAAAAGTAATAGGCTCAACTTCAAACTTCTTGCATAAATAAAACGGAGTTCACTGGTCCTTTTACACATACGCATAAAAATAAAAAAAATAAAAAAAAAGAACGAGTCTCCAACGAAATCATTAACAACAACTCATCCATGACCTACCACAAGTGCAATTAACAAAAAAAAGGGAAACCAAAGAGCACAATTTATGACTTATTTATTCCGTGCTGCAAAACTCGTGTTACACCTTTTTTCCCCCCGTCTCCCTTTTAAATATATGAATACGCAGAAATTTAAATTTCGGGGGGTTAAGAAATGGTATTTTTGTACTCCAAGGTTTAAAAATAATTATTTTTTTCTGCGATTCTCGGAGATTAGGGTTTTACTCAAAGCTCCAAATGTTAAAAACACTAGCGGGATTCAAAGAAAACGATCCTCGCGCATGTGCAAGCAGTTAATAGCACGTGTTTAGTGTTACCATATTGTACATTTTGTTCACGTGATTTATTTTTTTTTGTGATCTTCACACTTCAGCATTCACAAAATGTTGGTAAAGACACTTTGGCAAATCTCTCGTGTATCTGCACAAGCTCAGAAAGGAAAGAGAAATTTGAGTTGTAACAAGGGAAGTCTGACTCGCTTGATAAGCTGTCAACTTATATTTTCTAACCAAATAAGTTGTAATTCCCAGAGCATTCCACTCGCATCTTTTCGTTTTTATCTTGAAACTAAATTTAATTACCCAAAAAAAAAATTTCTGCCAATTTTTGCAATTTCCAGTGCACACAGTTACCCCAGAATTATATTCAACTGCTGCGAAACGAATTAAAAATTCCGCAAGAACAAGCACAAGGCAGAAATTACAGATTTCAGACTTTTAAAGGAAGATTTCTAATAATAAAAAAAAAACACAAAAAAAACATTACCTTGCACTTAGAAAATAAATTTAGTTGTGTGCAATGAGCTTTTAGTAATGAAACTAAGTAATTAAAGTGTCATAAAAGCATATTATGATGATGGGAGTTAGAAATTGCTTTTTAATGTTTACATAACTCCTGACAAAGGCATGCTAACCGCGCAGTGTTCTGCCCTCGAATTCGTGTAGTGGACTCGTATCGATTTATTAGGTGTTCGAAATTTGTATGCTGTACTGTACAACTCCACGCCACAAGCCAAGAAAACATTTATTTTTTCTCCCTCTCCAGTTTAAGTCATGAATCATCAAGTAAAACAGCTTTCCTTTTTATTTATATATATCTCGAACTTTTCTCTGCTATCTCCTTCGACACAATTGCTCATTTATTACAAACCTAAACCATATATCCCTTTCTTCAAAGCCATTACTGTTCTCTTTGTATCCAACAAAATTAAACCATGACTTGCACACACACACACTTATTTTTTTTCAAAACACAAAATGCACTCTGTTGCAACACCACTTTTAATTAAATCTAAACAAATTATATTAAATTTCCACTGGAATTTTATATATTAAAAAAAACCAAAAAAAAAAAACTAAGGTTTCCGTCCTTTCCTCATAGAGTTCCTGCTTTCCATTTCCATGCTGCAATTTCTTTGATATTAAGATAAAAAGTTCAAGTGTGAAGCACACTTTTCAACCGGAAATTAAAATCAAAACCCCAAGAAGAAAGTCCAATTAAACTGTGCAGAAACCTAATTTTTTCTTCACCTTACCTACATCAATTATCTAATTGCCTTTTACCAATAAGTTCTAAGACTTTATAACCCTTATAAACGGTGAACTTCTAACTGTAATAAATTCTTCTTTTATATCGTCTCATAAATAATGCACCCAACTTCATCACTTTGAATTGCGGGGAGGAACTCGGGAAGAATCAGTAATGATATTCAGAAAACCATTCACTATGGATTGGTGTGATGTGATAAAAATTGTAACATTTTTACGGCGCACCGAACCATCTTCAAGTTAAAATATTGTAAGACGATTTAACACGAGAACACAAACTACCCGTCAGACAAAACACGCCGACATCCGTGTTTCTATTTTCAAATTTGTTGATGCGTCTGCAAAAGTGTATAATATCTCAATCACGAGTTGTTCAACAGCAGGTGTTAAGTGTATACCAATATCAGACTGGCTCCAAATATAAGAAGATCTTCTTTCTTTCATTTCGTGTCCAATGGGTTCTCTATCCTTTTTTGGAAAAAAAAAACAAACTTGACGTTGTGTCGCACACGATTTATCAACAGACACCATCGGCCACAATTTATGGACTTCGACGTGTGGGAAGTGTTTTTTTTCTCCCTTTTCTTAAACTTATTGTTTTTTCCACTCCCGAGTTTGTGCCACCAAAGTTTTTGTCATCGTTTTGAACTCACAAACGACAGAATGACAAGCGAGCAAGCAGCTGCCACCGCGAATGCAAATCTTCCCCTCTTAACTGCTTTCCCTTCTGCTTGTTTCCAAAAATTGCACGTCTAAGGAAACGTTAAACCTAATAAAACTACTTCCTGCTTGGAAGACCTGCGAGGAAACCCATCAATTTACCACTTTGCCATTATACACGGTTGTCCACTATTTTCAATTTTTCACTTTCAAAATTTGAAAAATTGAAATTATCTTTTGAAAAATGTCTCCGCCATTATCCAGACACATTAGTGAATTGGAATTCCATAAGGCACCTTTTGTCCTAACACAATGCTAACAAACGATGTGCTAACAACTCGTCACGCTACATTGACAGCAATTTACTCTAAGAAAAAAAGAAAAATATTCAACCTTTTCCCCCTTACCTCGGGTCAGCCAGATTTCACTAGTAGATAATATCTAAGGTTTGGATGTATTCCTCTTGTATGATTACACTGTAATTTATCTCAAGGACCGACAAATCTCCCCAGAGAACAAACTTAAAGTACCCACACCGTTATAATATGGGTGTAAGCCCATTATTTTGTCAACGTTAAACATGTATAAAATAAAAATTTAAACGAGAGAGAGGGCATTTCCATTTTTTTTGTTTACATCATTTGTTTTCTGGTCTCGTCGCTCGCTATCATCATCACCTTAAAAAGCTTGTGTGCAAACTACAGATTGAGCCTTTCACTGGCAGATGTGCTGTTGTCAGTGCACTCACCTTCCGCACGCTTGCCAGGTGTAAGAGAAATGAGGCACAAGTTCAGGTATAGATTGCCTCACGACATGTGGGCAGTGAGCGGACACGAGCAGCTGGTGAGGAGGAAAAAAACACCCCATCCCTCCTCGTTAGTGGGCATGTGTGTAACACCTGAATAAGGCACACACAAAGAAGATGTGTAGTGTGCTCACCTTGCTCACTCTTAGCAAGAGGAGGCGTTTCCACATTTAAAAGTCTAGCTCCCTCAAGACCATCACATCCACCATTAAACATGGCCGACAGACGAGTTCAAAGTCAAATTCATAATTAGATATCAAATGCAAACGAAGACACGCCCGAAAAATCTACTTAACTAAATCGTCAAATCTAATTCCATGACGAGAGATGATGAAAAATATCAAAATAAATGGCAGAAATAAAACATTTCGAATTGGCAGACATGCAAAAGCCATTTCCATCGCGCACGTAATAAAAAACAAAGGAAAAAACAAAGAAATAAATCAAAATAATAAGGATTCTTCGCATAAAACTATACAAGGTCATTGCTCCCTTTTCTTTTGCACAATCGATTCCGGCTGCTGCGTTAACCCTTTCGAGATTCCGCATCCAAAAACACACACAACCAATTCAATAGAATTTGCTACTCACGCCAACATCTTCAGCCATGTCAATTCCTCCATCATCGGAGAAATTCTCCTCATCTTCATCCGTAGTTGTTTCCACATCGAACGGAACGGTGGTGAGGGGATAACAACCAGCCGCATAAGGACCCCACGGTCTGTCCTTTCTGCTCAGCATAATCTCCAGTTGCAAAAATCCAAGGGTAAAATAAGCCTTTTTCGTGCAGATCGAGTCGATTTGACGGGCAGTGATGTGTTTAGGACGAGATGTTGGCACAACTGATGAGCAAATAAGTGATAAAAGCCATTTGATGGGCAGTGAAAAAGGGAGGCAGTGTGGAAAACCAAGGTGCACACTGCACTGCAGGATTGACAACCTTGGTGTGGAGGCAGAGTATCTACTCTTGTTCCTTTACTCCACATCTGTTGGCGCTGCTGTACACAACTTTCCCTCTTCCCTCGACCACACGCCCGCTTGGATTCTCCCAAAAAGAGGGATGAAATTCAAGTCGTGGGGCCAACCAAGCTGCAAACATTTCTCCACAATTTTACATTATACAATTCCACACTAAATTCACTTTTTACAATTCCAAATTTCTCATCGAGAAAATTCTTTTCGAAATCTAATTTGTATCTGAAATTTCAACAGCGAGAATTTGACCTGCAATGACCTCCAATTTCAGTTTTTCAAGTCACGAATATTTATCAAAAAAAAAAATTATTAATAATTACAAAGAAAATATCTATTAAAATAAATATTTGCAAACTAAAAGGTCGAAAAACTTTGTTGTTTATTACACGCACACCCACATTCTAAATTAAAACCCTCAATTCTAAATGCAGGCTCGTAATTTTACACATCCACAATATTCCCCCCTCTCTTTCGTGATTCAATCATGGATAAATCACCCTGCTCTGACTCATAGGTGAGACATAGCCCCCGTGTTTCATCCCTACGTATAAGCATCATCATTAGAAGCTCAGATACAGGAGTTTGTTGACTGCTCACTGCCAAATGCCAACTTATTCTTTTCCTCCTTCCAACTTTATGACCCTAAGTCTGACTCTCTCTCTCGTTTCAAAGTCATTTCAAGGGATAGTTCAAGGGGTGTGTCGAATGGGCCAAGCCCAATTCACTTAGCTTGATTATTCACACATTCGAGTTGATCTTCTTTGCAAAGAAAAAGAAATGCTTTCTTTAAACAATATTTATTTAGGGTTTGCGACTACCTAAGTTTAATTTATCGCCGCACTTCAGAAAGAGGGTCTGCGAACTGACTACAAATCATTTCTTGTAAGAATTGATAACTGTTTTAATTTTTTTTTTTTTGGTGGGGATGAATCATGATACACGAGTCCACTTGTTTCCCATTCGCAGGCTTATCTGGACGAAGCATGCGCCGAAGAAAATGTAAAATGGATAATAAACGAAACAAAAGTCAAACACAGGATCACAATTTTTATCACCGATGATCTCGGCGACCCTACTCATTAAAAATGATAAGTCAACTTCACAGTAGAATAAAGTTGTGACTTGGGAACACGAGTTGGCAAACATTAAGCGGTTCCACTCGCCACATGTGTTGCCGCTCACGAGTAAATGGATACTCACTCAGACCCAAAACTCTGGTTGAAATGATGCCCAGAATGAAGTAACGACAGCGCCCCATTCCCAGGAACCAAAAAAAAAAAATAAAAATTCATGTCCGAGACATGCAAGAAGGATCTTTAACCTCTTGCCTTCCAACCACAAAAAAAGAAAAGAAAAAGAGTCAACTTTCTAATTACGGCTCTGAGTATTAATGAGGGTTAACCGACTAATGATACAAAAATCAAAGAAATTTAAATTCTTGATTTAATTAAATGCATTCTTTTTTGTATCTGGGCGCCATTTTGGCATTTTGTATGCAAGTGTTTTTTTTTTTTTACTCCGTATAACCAATTACACACAATTTCATTTTATTCATCAACCAATTTCCAACTGGGCCCCATTTTATCAACATTTATCCAATTTTCCTGCATCGTATAAACAAACATGCACCAAATGTGTTTTCCATTACCCCCTATAGAGCGAGAAAATTTCCATATACTTAAATGCTCTCAAAACCAAAAAAAAATTAATAAGTATAAAGGTCACCTTACATCTCAACACTGTCCATTTCCAAACAATAAAAAGGTCCACCTGGCGGAACAGGTGTTAGGCAAAACTCAAAACTCCTCTTTTTCACCTCCAGCCTCCACCTGCCGTTTTCTTATTGCTACATTCAAATCACCTGTCTTTTTTTAAGAGAGAAAGAAAGACCTGAAAAACGAAAGAAAAAAAAACCTGACCCAGATTTATGAGGCCCTAAATTAGTTATGTTAATCTCCATTTTTCCAACACCACTGCAAAACCAATATGAATAAAATGAAATAAAATGAAATAAAGACGAGGTCGAAACAATTCTCTTGGTTTCATCCGTTCGAATTGCGCTAAATTAATGGCAAATTGTTCCTTTTTAAACCTATTAAATTTAAAGTAAAATCCGGTTTCGTTGTCAATATTCCAAGAAGCTTTTACCACAAAAATGCGCTCGGTAATTTTGTCGCATGTCCCATTTTCACCTCAATAGGCGCATAAAGGAATAAAGGAGGGGTATAAAAGGGTAGGCACTCCCATTTAGCACCTCCGAGCCATTTTTTTGTACTTAGCATTAACGGTTAGACCACCATGATGGAAAGTGTGTTTGTTTATACTATTTGTGGGGATAGTAATTGAATATTTAAGCTCTGCAATTGAGTGAGTGATGTTTCATGCCTCGGTGAAGTAGGTCAAGGGTTTTAATTTTTATTTCTGAAATTATTTATTTAAATATAAGCCTAAACCGACATTTAGTTTTATTTTTTCGCGTTTTTTGTTTAATTTTTTTTTTTTTAATTCGTTAAAAATAAGTTTTCGACTCATGAATTCGTCTGTAGGTGGAGAGAGCTCATGACTAATTTTTATTTTTTTCAATTCATGAATGTAAATTCATTGAATTTTTATTTTTTTAATTTTTTTTCAAAATAAAATGCCATTCTTGCTCGACTACATTCTGGACTAATAAGCACTTCCAATGTGTTTTGAAAGGAAAATTCAAATTCCAAGAGGCTTCAAGATATGCACGTCTATTCGTTTCATTATGAAAACAAAACCCCAACCCCGCAAAATATTTGGGCGGACATTTTCTTTTTTGAATTCATTATTGCTTCACCTCCTCACAAACAAGAATGTTTGCTATGTCGAAGGGAAATGGGTCTGGAGTGCAATTTCCTTCAAATACCAATCGTTAAAGTTGATTAAATCTCCCACTAACTTACATAATTCAATTCAATCCAAAGAAATATATATATACATATTTGAATTTAAGTCCACAGTTTATTAATTAAATAATAAACAACACAAAGTAATCACAAACTTATCTCGAGAAAAGCGAAAGTCGAATGGATATCCTATTTATATGACTCACTCAATTACAGTTTTTCTAGCTTTTTCTTACTTACACAAACGATTTAGAATTTTAATTTTCACAAAATACATTTCAAATTGTATATTTACCATCGAAATTCAATAAAAAGTTACCTCATGTAACTCTTCTAAGACATAAAATCCAGATTATTAACCCCCCTTATCGTGGAAATTATGATTTTTATTACCAATTTGAGACTTTCCAATTCTCCGAGCCAAGTACCCAGAAGAGACTGGGGGTCACAGTCCAAGTCTTCACGATCACTGTCAGGTTCGGCTTCACTAGTGCTGCTACTATAGGTGCTATCTTCGAATTCTGATGCCCTAGAAACAAGAGAAAAAAATTAATTTTTAAAAAGTAAACAAGTGGGTGTATGGTATTACAAATAATGTGACATGATTAATTGGAATACCTCTTTTTAAGTTGGAAATGAGGCTATGTCCTAATTAATACACGTGTTTCACTTTTTATACGAATAATCAATTGTGATTTTGGCTAGAAGCAGGCTTTTCCAATCTTTGAAATCGACTTGTGTAATAACAATAAATGTAACAATACGTGGTTCTTTCAAACTGGTTTAAAGCCACTCCCAGTTCAATCCTTTCTGACTCGACTGAGTAAGCCCAGCAGTAAAAGTAAAGATCAAATTTCACTCTCCACTAAGACGGTCTAATTTTAGGATTTTGATGAGGAGTATGCGGACTGTAAAAATTTATTTCGGCGTTGAAAAACCCATTCAACGCCATTGTTAACCATTTAAAATAAGAAGACCGGCGGTAAACGTGAAAATAGATCGCGGTTGGTTTTCCATTTTTTTCGGTCACTTAGATTGTCAATTTAGCGAAAACTTACATGAATACCAACTAATCAAAGGTCAAATCCTCGTTTTTCAATCCGTTTCATATCCATTGAGTATTTTTTTCGCACTAGTTGCATTCCTAACCGTGTAGCAGACATATTACCATGGTAGTGAGCATGCGCTTTGAATGGTGGCATCAACGATAATATCGAGTATTTGTATATATTACTCGATATTTAACAACATGCAACATCTTTTTGTTTTATTTTTTAAAAAAAATTTAAAAATTAAAATAAATCGTAGTAGATGCTTTTTTAAAATTTAATACGTTAGTAATTTGTTTATTCTTACATTTTAAAATAAATTTAAGCAATTTAATTCGGTTTAATGGCGTCATAATCGATTTTTACGACTAATCTTTTTGACCGACTAACTAACAATACGGAGCACTTGATAAGAGGCGCCATCTATGATCGATTAGACCACTCATCGATCTTAACTGTTTCGTTGTAGATATTGACCTTCAGCATACGCAAGAATTCCAGCGTTGTTGCGACAGAAATTCCTTTTAATTTATTCTCGAACAATCCAGTGCAACCTTTGAATCGGTTACGAAAAAATGACAACGACGAAAACAGCCGCAATTCAAGTATTTTTGCCACGCTTTTTCTAACCTCGGTCGTCTTTTGTTGACCGACCGACACTGTGTGATGTAATCCGTCGTAACTCTACATGTGTATGACTGAAGCGCCTATGACATCATTATAATCGGTCGAGTAAAAATACGCCCAAGCGCATTCTTTTTACGTAAGTTCCGGATTGCTGCCATAAGACGATTGATTTTACGCTTAAAGATGACGTTAAAGATTTTTTAGAGGAATTTAATAATTTGTATACCACCGATGACAAGATAATTTAACGAACCAGTCAAAAGGCATCGTGAAACGAAATCTCTACCCGAGAATCGCGACGGAGGTGAGTTTACTTATTCGATCAGTGGTATTTTCCGACTTGCTAAGATTAAGCCTAAACTGTAATCAGATTGATTTCTAAACGATCTTGATTTTTCCCCCCCTATTCTATTGACCAACGAGCAATAGAGCTACAGACAGACTGAATCTCAATCAGCTGTGATAATTGTTGGTATTAAGGAGAGTTAATTTGCTTTGTGGGCAGCGACGAGCAAGTTCAAATCTCGCATACCACAGTGGCTTCTTTGTTTATGCTATTTTATTTCTACTTAAAGGGCCTCAATCTCGGGTTTTTTATGGTTGCAAGCAAAATTAGATGCAACGTTTATCTTGAAAGTGTGTTTCGGAGGGTGGGAGCATTTTTTGTCTCCTGTAAAAGCCTTTTTTCTTTTCTTTTTTTTTTATCACAGCTGATAAATTTGTTTACATTTGTATGGGACTTGGTACGGGTAGATTTTTAAAGGTTGGGCAAAGGGCTGTTGATACATGTCACATCTATTTATTGCACAAATTTTCGCTGATATGATCTGTTGACTGTGTATACAGTTCAAATGGATGGATAAATCTAGAAAAATGCAGTTGAAACTAGTGGAGTGACGAGGTGCTGTAAAATTGGAAAAATTTCAAATTTTATCGTATGAAATATGATTGGTGGATGGAAAGTCTTTAATAATGTTCTGTGTATGGAGAGAGGAAAAATGCGTGATTTGGAAGTGAATCGTAAACGAGGATTAGAGCAATGATCGTGTGTGTGTGTGGAGTTGTATTTTAAACATATTTTTACTATATGGTAATGATGTGTTGTTTGGGTCTGGTTAACTAGCGCATTACTTTTATGATGTAAGCTGTTTTGTTTGTAAGAAAATAGAGGAGTGTGTTTGCTATTAGCACGCAGTCTGGCATTTGTTTTATGTTGTCACCAAGGGGTAGGGGGATTTGGTGGCTTTTAACTGTTGAAATAATATTTTCTGTGGTGAAAGTTAAAAGCTGGGTAGCCAAATATAAACAAAATAATAAAATGTCTAACTGTTTTTTTTTTCTTTTTGGTAAATATATTACCTGATGAATGGTTTATTATTTTGCTTGAGAAGGATGATTACAAATGGCTGGAAAAACAAGGGGAAATGTATTTCCGTGAGTCATATTGTGATTAATTGAATTTCTTGATTTTAATTAGTAATTACCTACTTGGAGGCACTTTTTTTTTTTTGTAATTTTGTTTTGATTTGTTTTGTTTTTCGAAATCGATGTTTCCTTAATCCATGTGAAAAAGTCATTTTTCTTGATTTTCGCATCGATTTTCGGCCTGATTTTAGCCCTCCATCTTGGATATATGTTAGATCGATGATAAATTCGTGCCGTAAATTGCAAATTAAGCTCAAATTAAATGGCGATTTATCATGGAAAAGACGTATTTTTACCGTAAATCATTGATTTTCTAATGAAGCGATTATTTTTCTCAGAAACAAATTTCCAATTTCCTTGATTATTTCAAACCAATTGATCATGAATTAAATAAAAGCTATTCAATGTAATTTGAGCTGATATTACAAACACATAAAACATCCGTAATGTTTACACAAGGTGCATTTAAGCGTCGGAATTCATTTACACGAATGCAAATCGCTTCTTTAGCATTTAAACCAGCGATTTGCACTCGTGTAAATGCTGTACACTCGTTTAAATGACTTAATGGGTGCGCACCTACAGTAAACACTTGTTTAATTTTTTTCCCCCCGCGCGATAACCACCAAATATTCAAAATATGTTTTTTTTTAAAAAAAAAAAAAAAAAAAACCAATCATAATATATTAACTCGCGGGCAACATCGGTTATCAACAACAATTATCAACTATTACGAAAGATATGAAACAAAAAATCCGAAAAAACAAAAGAAAAAAAAAACACCCACTTAATATTACCTACACCACCCATTCGCTAGTTATTTTTAAACCGCATTTCTGTCTGTGTGTAAGCAAAAATACTGAAAGAATGCAGATGAAGAATTTAAATGTGTTTCTCCATCTGTCATCATTGTAGTTGGATGGAGGATAGTGAGAAAGTGCGGCCGCATCACCCCCTGTTTACTGACATAGACCAAACCCGTGATAAGCTCGCTATTTGTGTTCGGCAAATGAGCTAAAAATAGTTCAGCGCTGCTCTCATACTCAGTCTGCCTTGTGCTGCTACACATCCAAGTTTTGCAGATGAGCGAGTGAAAACCTTGACTGTGTATCATTATTAATTTTGCGACGATTTTTTGGCCTTGCCAGTTGCAAGTTTTATCGCGTTTATCAGTGGACAGGTTGCATGAACTTGTGCTCGACTGTTGTGGAACGGGTATGCAAGTTTATGGACATAATTTTGTTTTTTAGTTTATTGTTTTTGAATGCTGACATGACAAACACATGAGTGAAAAAATGACCTCCAAGTTGTGTTTTTTTTGCGTTTTTCTTTTTTTTTTTTTCTTGCACCATGTTGAAGATGGAAGTTCCCAAAGATAGACACTGAAAAATTGTAGTCATCGGCAGTTTTCGTTAAGGTGGGTGGTTTGTTTTGATTGATTTAATTGGTTATTATTTGGGTAGTGGGTTGAGAAGGATTTGGTGGAAAATTTGGCGAGAATTTATGAATTATTTCAATTTTTTTTTATTTTTTTAAATATTTACTTACGGTGAATGGAGACACTAAAGAAAAATTTTCCATTTTTATTACGTAAGGTGCTTTTTTTATACGGAAATTTGAAAATTACTTGATTCCTATTTTCAGCAATGATAATGGGAAATAAAAAAATAAAAATAAAAAAATAAGTATTTGTATGGATTTTTTTTCCTGCTTTTTATTTTTGTTGTTATTATTTTGGGAAGAGGTGAGTCTAAATTTATACTGTGTGGGTTTGGTCGTCGTGTAGCCTTTATTTAATGCATTGAATAGAGGGAAATGTTCTAATTGTTCGAGTTTTCTGTGTGGGAGGAATTAAATAATCAATATGGATATTTGAATTTGTAGATGACAGTTGCATTTAGCGAAAAATTAATAATTCAGCTCGGGTTTAAATTTGTGTTTCATGTTTAATTAAATAGTTTGATCTTCAATTAGAAATTTTTTTTTTTTTTTAAAAAAAAATGAAAAAAAAAATTTCTTTGTATTCTTTCATGACTAAGTAAATTAATTCATTTGAGTTGTTTGCAGGAGGTGTGAACTTATAGGGTGGGCCCATAAGCAAGGAGAAAGTGGCTCCTTTTATTCATGAATTGGCTCTGATTCATGGCGTGTTGGACTGAATTTACTTCCATAAATTCTCCGTGAAAAATACAAGCAGGGGCCAACTTGTTGTTAGTGAGGTCTAAGGCACTGTTGCAATTGGCTATTTACACAATTATTGACTACTGGCTTCGTGGTTATGCCTTTTATTCGTGTTTGTGTGTTTTTTCTCTGTTATTTTATATATTCATTACTTTTTATTATGGAATTAACTAATGTGAGAACCTGTTTGTAGTTTTTTTCTTTTTTTGTTGTATTTATTGCAGTGCTGAATGAAAATGTTAATATGTATTTAACATGTTAATGTTGCTATTTGTTATTTTTTTTCCTCATACGGATCTAAAAATAGCATAATTATAACAAACTGACCGTCCATTCGAAATGAGGAAATTAATTGTGCATTAGATAAATAGACATATAAACTGGTAGACTAATTAATTTGTAATGTCCAGTTGGTGGCACGTTGAAATTTGAATTGCTTAAAGTGCTTAGTACTATTTTGCAATCAAAATTCTGCATGCTTTTGGTCGTTTAAATTACGATACAAATTATTCGGCTTAAATATGGTAGATTTGCGGAAATTTATGAATTTTAAACATGGTTTTGTCCGCGCCCAACGCCCAATTGGTGAATTTTTATCTACCAAATTCTTGGAAATGATTTTGGGTGGTTGTTGTTGCTTTTTCCTTGAACGATTTCAGATAAGTTGTTTGCCGATAATTTATTTTTTTCTATGGAAATTAATTGGAAAATCTCAATTTATAGTGACGAATGGTGGTATACACGTGAGAAAACATCCACAGGCGGAAAAAAAACGAGACTATTTCTGTTTGAATATTTATAGAAGCATTTATATAATAATAATCATAATAATAGATTGATGAGGAAAGTTTTAATTTTAGAGTATAGTAAACGAATGATGTAGCGAAGCTCTTGACTATGATTTATTGACTCGAACTGTGCCAATTGGATTTTTGGTGGGTTAAATAATGCGTAACATTCTTGTGCACATTTGTTTTTGTTTATTTTGAATTTTCTCGTGAGGAAAGTGGTTTTTGTAATATTTAAATTGGGCCAATTTTTCATAATCTTTCTCGGGAGTAATGCAGGGAAAAAAATGGGTAAGGGCTATGTTAGTTATTTGACACATGTTAGGCTTGAAGTTGTGTCATCTAAAAATAGCTATGCTCTATTTCTGCGCACCAACCATGATTTTTGCAGCCAGGACCTCGCATTGAGGAGGTTCCATTACGTATGTTTGGGGTAGTGTTTTGTATAAATTATATGTATTGATGTTTGTGTGTATGTGGGATGATGCAAATAGTTAGTGCGACTAAAGAATGGTGGGTTTTGACGTGATTTATGCGTTTTATCTTGTATTTTTTATTGTTTTTATTTTTATTTTGTTATTTTTTAGTTATTGGTGGTTTTTTAATTTTATTTTTTTTGATTAAGGAATTTAATTGATGTTGAACTTGATTTTTTTTATGTTGCATGAAATCACACTAGTTATTCCTGTTATTGACATTTGTAACAGAGCGACAACCAAACAACGAATAAAACGAAGGCGGGTCCTTTTTATAGAAACAAATTATCGATCCCGGATCTGACCGTAAGATGTCGCAGTCGGCTTCAAATATTCTTTTTAAAGCATTTTTTTTCTCTTTTTTTTTGTGTTTCGTGGAGTGATACATTTATTATTTCGTCGTTAAGTGCGTCTGGGGAGATTATACGAGTGGTTGCAACGGTAATTTTATTTTTTTTATTTTATTAAATGTATTCGGTAATTGGGTGAGGAAGGAGAAAAAAAAGCAGTTTGTCTTGGATTTTTTTGCCATCTGTTTTGTCTCTTCTTTTTTTTTTTTCCAATTAGTCGTTCTGTAACCTTCAACTTTATTATCACAAATGGTGTCTTTCACTTTGAAAAAGGGTGGAAAAAAAAAAATCTTGATTTTGCTACATAAGTAATGAACTGGGAATACGAAATAAGAAAAATAAATTTCTAAAAAAAAAAAATTTTTAGTTGAGGATATTTTATTTTATTTTTTTATTTTGTGGTTAAAAAAAAAAGTGGAAATATAAATTCAAATTTTTCTATTCATTTTGTGTATTTTATTTTATTTAAATGAATACCGAAGCGCGGATTGATGTCATTTTTATTATGACTTTCCCAGCAGCCGGAACATAAAGTGGCAGATTATGGAAAGGGTGGGGCGGGCTTTTGGTCTGGGATTGGCCGAACGAGTTGCGCCGCCAACGCTATTCATTTACCTCCCCGCTTCTCGCGCACGAGCACACATGAAGTTGGGACTGAGAAGTGCAACTGAGGCCCACCGTAATTCGTGTGGGATGGAGGTAGAAATGGCGAACGGGCCTTACACTGGTATTCTAGCTTTTGGGAGGATGTCGATGCCTAATTTGGGTAAATATATCAATATTTCAATTGTTTTTCTTGATGGTTGATGTCAAGGTTGATATATCTGCGCACTGCAGTAATGATAAGTGGATTTAATTTTTTTTTTTTAAATTTTTTTCTTGTTTTGGGTTTTTTGGTTTTATTATTGTTGTTGTTGTTTTTGATTTTTTTTGTTGCGTTTTATTTGTTTGTTTTGGAGTTTCGGGTCAGTTGCAGTGGTTTGCGTGGGTGGTTGGTTTATGGGTAGGCGAGACTATAATTTTTTTTTTTTGGGTTTCGAGAGAACTTGGATAGAATGTGTGCTAGGTAAAAAAAACAATGATGTCAAGGTTAGAGGGGAGAAAATCGTTATATATAGAAACGGATTCGAATCAGTATGGTAGAAGAACATGTTTTATTTTTTTTTTCGTTATCGTCTCGTTTTGTCTTATCGAAATGTCAATAATATTGATTTTCGAGTAGGATTGGAGGTTGGGCTATTTTTAAAACATTTTTAGAAATCTTTTATGACGGATAATTGAGCAATCTTGTTTGTCATTTTGAAGATACTTACACTTTTATCTTTATTATACTCCGAGCGAACTGTTTTAAGGGTTTAGTTTTATCTTAATGGTCGATGGGTACAAGTTGTTATCATATAAAAAATACGAAACATTCAAAGTTTTACAAATAATATTGAATATTTTTAATGTTATTTGTGTATTTTGTTTTTGGAAAAAAAAAATGTTTTTATTCACCGTGTCGTGCCGTGTCGTGATCGTATACACCCACTTCGTGACACGAAAAAAATAAGGAAGGTGAGATGATATAGATTGGAATTAATAGAGGGAAGTAAAAAGTTTGGTTGACATTTAAAATATTTGTGGCATTTGGACGAAAGATCAGTGCTCTGCGGGTACCTTGAAAAGGGTGGAGAGAGAAAAAATTATAGGTTTGAAAAATTCTGCCAAAGCAGTTATGCTTGTCAGGATCTGTTTGGTGTGATGTAACGAGAGTACTGGTGGAACCAGTTAAAAGCGACTTGTAACTTACTACAGAGGTGTAGCCCAGGATGTTTTGTTTTGAGGTTTTGGTTTCATTTTTTTTTATTAAAGGAGAAAAACGAGAATATTTATTGTGTCGATGAAATTTTTTTTTAGAATTTTTTTTTTCTTTCGTTGTTTGATAAGAGCGTAGCTTAGAAACCGCTCAATTGTCTATTGTACTAAACTACGAAAGTTTACACGTGGCTAAATTAGTTGTTGCTTGATTGACCCTCCGATGTTGAATCTATATTGTGCTCGTAAGATAAATGCGTTTATAAATGATCTTTCCACGATATAGTTATAATCAATTTTTAATGAATTTCCTTTGTTTTTGTCTTTTTTTTTTTTTTTTTCTTCTGTTGTATGTGCATTGTTAAAGCTGTTTGGTTGTTTTGTGTTGTGAGTACGAGTGGAAATAGGTTCGGCTTTAAGGAAATATGCGAAAAATGGCGCAATTTTTCTCTTCAATGAAACGAAAACAACTATTTGTGGTAGATGCCAGTGTACATTATTTTGTAGACTTGCAACAAATTTTGTTGGTTTTAAATTAGCAACAGTGTAGCCATTTTAGGCATCGGGACCTGAAAATAGCCTCGAGCAAAGTGTGTCACATCTTTTTGCCGTCTCTTTGGCACATGTCCAGTCGTGGGGTTATTTTCCTTTTTTTTCTAATGCGATGGCCGAATAGTTGCTTTTAGTTAAAAACCAGTAATAAATTTTCACGCATGATTCAACAATTACTTTACTTTTCAGTTTTCTCCCAGTCTTGTTCCAAATGGATGAATTGTGTAATTTGGATTTGAATACCTGTTTTTCCTGCTGGGAATTTTAAAAATTAAATTAATTTGTGGATTTGTGGAGATATGATAATTTTTACTTTTATTTTTTGATTAATTATTTCGTTTGGATTGGTTTTTAAATGTAAATGCGCATTAAAAATAGCGATAAATAACAGTGTAAACAGGAAAAGGTGGGAGGAGTGCAAATAAAATTCCAAGCTGCTGCTCTAAAATTAGAAACTAATAAAGCAGTTGATTTATATCAAATTCAATATTTAATTTGTTTTATTTTTAAACCAACTTATCGTTTAAAGTAGTAAACAAACTTGGAATAGTAACTGATTATTTAAAGTAAATATTATTACGTATCTTGAAAAAAAGAGGAAATTTTTATAGATAAGATAAATGTAATTTTTTTAAAAATACTTTTAGGGCTATTTTGAGGATATCAGCGACAGTTTAATCGATCTCTTCTTTTCGTTTTTTTTTTCCACTTTGGTCTGAACTTGGCTGTTGTTTCGTTCCTGTCGTGATGATAATTAGATGGCCGTGAATTTTTTATATTTTATCTTTTTTTTTTACATTATAATTAAATTAGAAGGAAGAAAAAAGGCTTGATGAGGGGAAAATATGAGACACAATAGTTGTGAATGACATCATCGGCTTACATTTATCATATGAGCAGCCAAGATTTGTTTTTCAACACGTATCATGAATTATTCAAATTTCATGAAAAAAAATTGCGTTACTGCTGGTAAATATATGTAAATTACTATTTCATTCAAAAAAAGTTAAAAACATGAAGGTATTTGCAAAATTTTACCTATTACGACGGCACAATATGATGATCTACGAACGATGCGAAAGACTGATATGGATGCGTTGTTTTTGTTATCCCCAATCGACATTGAAAATTCTGAAAATAGTTATTGTAGTTGTGCAATTTTTGATATTGCATTATCAATCTAGATATTGGTCAATGGGTACATAGATATTTTCAATTTATTTCGATTCAGCGGGTAGTTAATCGCCAAATAATTGCACATTGGTTGTTTGTGCGGCCATTTGTTGATTTCTTTAAAAATCGGAGTCCCAAAGATGTTATTTGCTTTTTAATGATGATGATTGCAAGAGCAGTTGTTGTTGCTCCAACAAAGCGAGTTTGTTGAAGTTGTGTGTCTTGTGTCAATGAACGAAGTAAATAAGTTTATTATTTGTGTTTTTACAGTGGAAACACATTGATTATTGATCGATACAATCTCGAATTTGATTTAAATGTAATTTAACTTTTTTCAGAGCGTTGCAGTGACCGCAGCATGGAAATAAATTCCCACTACAGTCATTTACATAGGAAAGGTGAGGGCAAAAAAAGATATTGTATTAAATTATGTTTTTTTTTTAATTTAATAAATTTCCGTGACACGTGTTCGCACTAATAATCACTGTTTCTCCGAAATATGCTTCCAGGAAGCATCGATAAATTTATTTTATTTATACGTTTAGCACCGAACCGTCGGTTTTTATGGAATTGGCGCCTAGAAATTGGCACGGTCGGTTTAAGTATTTATTTTTTGTTTCCGGTTCGCTTATGGGAAATTAAATTCTGCATTATTTTTTTTGAGGAAATCATTGTGCTTGATGAATTACATAATGTTTTTAAGTGCAGCATTTGAGATGCTTTTTATAGGAGTTGTTTTAATAGACTGCTATCGTTTTTTATTGTGAAGATTTTACGATTTCGCGTTTTAATTAGTGTTCATTTAATTTTTTAGATATTAACAATGCATCTCCAGTGACTTCTCCGGTTCTTTCGCGAAGGGATGTGAGCAACAACATGACCAACAACTCGGTTGCCGATTCCCTGTTGAGAGAGCAAGAATTCCAGCAAACGATTCTACGGCTGAAGGAAGAGCAGCAACTGCAACAGGAGTTTCTCGTGCGCCAGTTCCAGAGGCAACAACAACAGTTGGCAGAGCAGCATGAGAAACAACTACAACAACATATTAAAGTGTGTTTTTCTTTTAGATTCCAGTGAGTTCATTATTGTCCTCACTGGTTATAGATTTTTAAAATTTTGTTTATTGTTTGTTTTTGTAACAGGAGTACCTAGAACAACAGAAGAAGTTGGATGAGGAGGCGCGCCAAGACAGAGAGAGGAGAGAGAAGCAGAAATTAGAAGCGCTCATGAAGAAGGAGAAACATGAGGAAAGTAAGTTAATGTTAAGGGTATATTTACATCTCTTTTTTTTGCGGGAGTGTTTCTAATCTTAATCACGTTCTTTTGTGCGTGCAGCTACCAATTGCTTTATAAATCAATAGGAGAAAGAAATTGAATTATTTTGCCTTTTTTTAGGGGAGAACGTCTTAGCAACAGCAATTTATTTCGGTTAAAGTGCGACTAATAGTTTGTGTGGGAATTATGGAACAATCGATGAGGGAGATAAAAATCTTGTATTTCCAATAGATCAATAGGTCATTAGCGTTCGAATATGGCCAGATTGTGCGAAAATGGCGTGCACGTTTCGACTAGGAAGCTATAGATTCACACTTGTGCTCACGCTAGCAGTTTAAGTAGCTGTAAGGTGCATTGTGGGAATGGAAAGTAAAGTGCAGAAATCATCAAGTAAGGAAGTAGCAGCAGGCGTCTAATGCTGGCCAATGAGATGTAATTAAGTTGTCGCATGAAAAAAACAAAGTGACAAGTCAGATTCTGTAATTCAAAATCTGCGAAGGATTTATTTGCAGCAAAAGTAATAGTAACTTGTCCTCGATTACTGTTATCTGCTGTTCTAAAATATATATATATATAACTTATGTGTATTTTTAGCTTTAGCTTGTGATTGATTTGGGTGTTTACTACAGTTTGTTGCTGTTGGACACTTGAATTAGTTTCTGCATTTATTTTATTTCTTGCGAGGGTTTTGTTTTTATTTCGGGGGTTTAGCGGGGAAGGATAAGCTTGGGTTTTGGTTTTTGGAGCTAAAAATGTCACAAATGTGCTGACCAAGCGTTGCTAATGTAAACAAACTATTGCCAACTCGGAAATGTTTCATCATTTGAGGAATTTCTAGTAGTTTTATTGGTTTGGCTTGAAAACATGTGAAAACACTCCTATATATTTCTACATAGATTACTGGATTTCTAATCTTAAGGGCGGGTGGGAATAAATTATTAATAAAACAATATTTCAAGGTTTCGCATGAATTGAAAGTGAAATAATTAGAGTGTATGACTCATTTCATTCATTGTCTGCAGTTGTTTTTTTTTTTGGCAAATTCTTTCAAGTTGAACATTGCATAAGCCAATAAGTTGATATCATTTCTAAAAAAAAATGTACAACGAATCATTTGCCAAGAAAAGAGAAATGGTGCATCGTAAAACTAAAACTAAAAAAAAATAAATTAAAAATTGTAATAAGTTGCTTTAATTATGGAAGTTGCACAGGGTTCAATTTTGTTATTACGGAATAGATTGGATTTTGATAATTTAAATGAGTATTTATGCAAATTGATGTTTAGTCTTGCGTCATTTGTGGTCAGCAGTGACGCAAACGTTTGTGGTTAGTAAAGACGTGGCGCCATTCTTGTGCAAATTACTGTTAGTGAGTGTATGAAAATGGGGCCTTGACCTGTAACTAGGGAGGCTAGATATTTATAGTTAGATCTAATGAATGGCCGTCATTGAAACTTAAGCAGCTGGCCTCTTTACTGTTCTGTGTTTGCATGAGAATGATTGGATGAAACTGGTTTTTAAACATTCAATTAGGTTTTTTTTGTTCATTCTCCTTTATTCATTGTTTTGAAATGTTTCTATTTTAATTTAGTGAACATTTATAATTGACACGTTGATTAGTTTGGAAGGATTTTCTTTATTTTTATTTTAAATTTTTATTTTAAATTTTTATTTTCGTTTCAGTTTGAGCATGCTGCTCCTGTTGGGCACAATTTTTAGAAAATCTTAATTTTCAGAATTTCTGTAAATTGATTTGTACTAGTTTGTGTATTGAATTTTGTTCTTATAGAGCTGAATTTTAAGATGTAATAACGTCTTTCTTTTGCAAATAAAGAGAGTGATCTCAAATTTCTTTTTGCATCAGTTTTATATTTTGTTATTTAGTTTATAGTAAAAGAAAAAATAAGAAAAAAAATAATGGAAAATTTAATTTAAGTTTGAATACGGAAAAATGAATTTCGAAATTGAATTAACTTTTGATTAAGATTTTTGGATTAGAGATCACTGTCTTGACATAATAGATTTGTTTTAATGCAGTTTGATAGGAGATGGATGGTGGGGTGGAATGGAAAAAATTAATTTAAGAGTGAAACATTTTAAAAAGAATGAAATTTGCAATGTTTAGGCGCTGTGGCCTCATCTGAAGTGAAACTACGACTTCAACATTTTATAGTCCAGAAGAAACAGAGGGAAGCAGCTGCAAATAATAGGTTAGTTCCCTCAAACTTTTGTAAAAAAAATATATATATAAACGATGTGGTAAAAATTTTGAATGTTAAATTACAAATTACAAATTATCGAAACGAAATGAATGAATTTATGAATCTCTGCAGTTTGTGTGACAAAGGGAAAGTTCTCTTTATTGGAATTAGCAAGTTTATTAATTATTTACATCACTATCTGCTTAAAAGATCGACAGACGAGACATTTATTAAATATTAATTGATTAAATTTTGTATAGAATTATGGTAGACAAAAAAAATTGTTTAAATTGAATAGATTGTGAGTTGAGTTACTTTAATAATTTTTGCTAGTATTTAATTAGTTGTATTTTTATCTTTTTTGATTAGGGAGGTGAACCAGTTACGCAAAACAGGTACAGTAAACTTTCATTTTCACAATAGCTGCATTCGAAAATAGAAACAGTGGAAACGTGTTTTTAGCTTGTTATCGTTTTAGCCCCGAACTATTTTTGAGGTTTTTACGAAAATGTTTCTATTTTCGATTGCGTCTATTGTTACATCAAACTTCAGCGAATTTATTGCCTTAAAGGTGACAAGTGAGAAAAGTGGGCAGATTTTGTTGCAAAAACGTGCGCTTATAGATTGAGCCAAAAATAAATACTTTTTAGTTTACCTTTTTTATTTAAATGGAAATTAATTTCTGTCAGTGTGTGAAGGACAATCGTGACAGGCCTGTACTCAAAGATTAATTAGGTAATATTTTAAAATGCTAAAAATAAACACGGCGGCTTAAGGCGATTTTAATCTAAATTGTACTCGTTTCAAAAATGTAGACGGAATTTTAATTTTAGCTCTATTTTGTCCTCACTTAATAAAAGTCAAACAAATTATTAACCTCATTGATAGCGAGCAAGCATGAATCAGATTTTTTTTCTTCTACGAAATGGACGACAGGAAACTGTCTTTTAAAACCAATGCCAACATTTTTCTGCGATATTATTTTGGATGTTGAAATGCGTCAGCGTTTTTAGTTGGAAATGTCTACGTAGAGACGTCAAACGTCTAAAATGAAGTATCTTTGAGTCTATAGTTGACTTGGAAATGATATTTTAATCATTCTGTCGCCGATGCTGTGCAGGCTCCAACGTCTGCCTATTTTTGTTACGCGTGTGACTATATGGAAACGTTATTTTGTATGTGGGGAAATAAAAGAAGAGGAAGGCAGAACAAATTGTGAAATTTGTCAGCCGTTTTTAAGCTTTAATCATAGTTTCGACATATCCTAGTTTGCGGTTTATGCCTACACAGGGTTTAAATGTACACAATAAACACAATACGTTGATGAATTGCAAGCTAGTTTGCTCAAACGTGTTTGTTTATTTTTACTTTTATTCTGCAAAGTATTTTTAAAATCGTGGTAAGATTACGGTAAACTAACAATTCTGCACTGAAGAGTAGAATTAAATAAACAAGCATTATTAGTACTTTTTATTTATTAGTTTTCGTAGAACAAAGTGAACCTTTATTTAGTAATTAGACGTTTTCTATCGATAACGCGAAATTTGTTGTCGATATTTCGCCGTTTATCTGATAGTGTTTTAAAAATAAATCTAAAGTTTTTTGGATTATCATTCAATGTTGAAATAAGGTGTTGGTTCTCATATTTCACCTTCTCTCCCTCTCGAATATCTCGTAGTTTTTTTTTGTTTTTTGTTTTTTTTTAAAATAATTTTTCTTGTTTTTTTTGGCATGTCTAAAATATATACGCAATGTGATGATCAACTTTCTGCCTTCACCTCAACCGCATGACACTTACACTTAATAAAACTGTTTTTGTAATTGGATGATATTGAAACTGCTAGTGGTTTTATTACATTTTATACTAACAAAAACTAAAATTTAGACTGTTATGCTAATTTATTTTTTTTTCAATTAAAAAAAATAAATAAATGATTAATAATACACTGAAATAAATACAAGTTCTTCTCATGGTGAGGCACTGAACAGTTGATCGGTTTTATTTATTTACTTTGTACAAGAGGGTGGGAATGATCGTTTTCGTTTTGGTGGTGTTAAAAATGTTCAGATATTTATAAATGATTGTTTTTGTTTGCCTCAATGAATGAGCAGAACATGTGTGGTGTGAAAAACATTGTTATGCGCTTGTAGTGAGCTTGATCTAGATTTTTCTTGCTTGCATTTTGTTACTTATAGCCTCCGAACCAAACCTTAAAGTGCGTTCCGGCTTCAAGCAAAAGGTTATTGAAAACCGCAGTAGTCCACTGCCCCGACGAAAAGATAAAGGATGCTTCCCTCCGAAGAGGAAGCTTCCAATTACAAGTATGACAAGCGTTTGCTCGTTTGTATATTTCTAATTAGTGCATCATACGTTTGCATTATTAAATACTACAACCGCTACAGGTAGATTTACTAACGTCAATTAACGAAATTACATGACGGAATTTTTTTCAAATTGTTTTCAGCGATTTGCCAACTGGGAACTAATTTCATAGTTGATTTTAGTACAATTCGGAGTTTTTTTTTTCTTTTTTAATTTTTGCTTCTTTTTCTCTGCATTTATTTGTACTGACACTTTATTGTTGGGTCTAGTAGATACCGGAAGTAGTACGCCTGATTCTGGACCTAATTCCCCTCCGAGTTCATCAATCATTCCCACTTCCAGATCGAGTAGTGGAAGTACATCTATACAAGAGGTAAGTTTTTAATTTTTAGACAAATTTCTTTATATTTCTACTTAATTTACTCTTTTTCTTTTGTAAGGACCCTAACGGATCTCCTTACAGTTCAGTTGGTCAAGGAAGTTTTGGTGATTTGACTCTGTACTCTTCGCCATCAATGCCTAACATATCAGTGGGCAGACCGACTGTGCTCAGCAGTAATGTTTCTGTGAGTTTGATTTTATCTTATTCAAATATGGGAATAAAATATTTGCCAAGTGGTTGCTGGTTGGTGGGTGCATGTTGCAAGCTGCAAGCTCGAGGAAATTAGTTTCTGCTTGCCCTGATGGCTCAATTGCATTCATTTGTTGCCAATGCCAAAACGATTCAAGATGGTGTATGTTGGAGATGAATGAGCTTCAGTGTTCCAGATCATGTTTTAGTAGATATGAGGAGATATAGTTGACCTCACATTGGAATAAAACTCGTATTCCTATTTTTTTTGTGATTGACATTGTATTTGTGATGAATTGATGATCTTAGTCTTGGTCAAGGTCTCTGTGCTATTATTAGGTTTAGAGTTTTTACGAAGTATTTTGCTCAAGTTGGGGGTGTTTGTTGTATGTATTAGTTGGTAGCAATAACAGCAATGTGGTTTAGGTAAACAGAATTTATTGATGTGGGAACAACTTAGATATGGTAATCTTGATTGATTATTCTTACTAGACAACTTGTGCGAGTAAACTACTTCAATTTTCTGTTATTTTTGCATTGAATTAGTTGGTGTCTAGGCTGTGGCTAACCATCTGTTTATCGCAGATGTAAAATATTTTATGCATTTTGAAAGTTTAATGTTTTCTATCTGCTTAACGATTCGGGTCATCATGGTGACGAATCTTTGTTTGTTTATTTATTTATTTATTTATTTATTTATTTATTTATTTATTCAAAATAGGAAGGAAGTAAAGTATCGCCCGCAACTGAAGATCAACTTCGGGCTTTAGTCGCTTCGCGTTTAGGGATGCCATTAACTTGTAACATGTTACATTCATCTACGTTGTCTTTTTATCCAGTGCTCCCAGGTTTGTTCAAATAATAATTATTTGTTAATCGAGTAAAACACTACGTGCATTCGAAGTAGAGACATTTGAGTTAATCATTGATCCGAGAAACACAAACTCTAAATTTGAGCTGATGTTTATGCCTGTATAAAAAATGAGCGTATGACACATGTACAGTATCTATTTTCGAATGTAACGCTTGTTAGTCATCATCTATACCTAGCCATCCACAACTGTTGAATGTTTAATTTGAATACGGAGTAGAATTTTTGGTTATATATCAATACCTTAGCGAACGTTTTTCAATTTTAATGTTTAGGAAAGCAAACTCAGAGAACGCAACAATATCCATGTTAAGCCAATGAGATTTATACAGTGCTCAAAGAACTAAGGAAACCACAGGCGGGCACTCATTCAAGCACTTCTGTTGTATTGGGAACAGGCGATCAGCCATTTCTATCCACAAACTGTTTGTTGTTTGACCGGTTTCCAAGATCCACTAAGTTCCCAACCGGACTTTTATAATTTTTATACCGACCTATCAGTCAGCTGAAGACAGATTTACTTGCATGCTGTCCCATTCCCATCTGACTTGGAAGTTTAATAAGTAATGGCGTTTCTCGTTTTTTTTTGTTTCTGTAATAAAAAGGGAGTAGCGAAACACTAGAGTCGTGAGAAAGTGGAAACGTTTCTATTTTTGAACCGCATTAGCCATAAAAACGATCACAACAGAACAAACTCGATGTATTCAAGCCTGATTATTAGGTCTAACATTGATGTAGTTTTACATTAAATTTTTAGCCATTGAAAGTGAGTTTACACCGCCCACAAGTCCTGCCTACATTCAACAACAAATGAAGGCGCTCGAGCAAGCAAGGACGTCTGGTCCGTCTTCTGTTGCTGCTGGAATGTATCATCAAGGTGGAGGAGCCATAACTGATGCGCAGGTCGCTCAAGCAAGGCTACACAGGTAAGATTTTCCTATCGACTTGGACTCGTTTGGGATTTAATTGTTGGTGTCGTTTCAGAGCTGGACATAGGCCCCTGGGCAGGACTCAGTCGGCGCCACTGCCATTAGATCACCCAATGCTTCAGCCTCAAAATATGCTTTTGAACCCTCATCAACAGGAGCAGTTTTTAAGAGAAAAGCAACTGTACGAGCTGCAGCAGCAACACAATTTATTAAAGCAGGTTGGCATTTGATTATATGAATGCGTTGTGGGTACTGATGTGTAAATTTCTTGAAAAGCACATTCGGCAAACCGTTCTGACAAGGGCTAGCAGTAAGAATCAAGTTGAAAATGTTGAGGAAGAGACGGAAGCAGCCGTTGCTCAAGAAATGAAAGACTTGGACAAACAACCTGAAGTTATTGATCTTACGGAACGCAAAGGCGGCGACTCAGAATTGGCCAAACATCAGCGCGAGAGAGATGCGATTTTGCAACAACAACAACGTGATTTAATGATGAGACACACGCTTCAAATCAGTGAAGGTATATTGATTGTACAACTGGCTTTCTTGTATTTGCGTCGCCTTCTCGGGTTTTGTTTTTTGCCACCAATATTCCGAGTAATGGTTTTATTTAATTTTGGTAAAAGGCTCAGCATTTACTCCACGCCATCACACTGCCAGACCGTTGTCTCGTGCTCTGTCGAGTCCTTTAGTCACATTGTCCCTTACAGGAAGTCCTCAAGAAACCCCTTCCTCAACAAAACATGTTTTCACAACAGGTAAAAATTTATTGTTTTCAATAGTCAGAAGACGTGAGAATTTTTCTGTAGATTGTACATTGTGATTTTTTAATCAATTTTCAGGTCTTATATTTGATAGTTACATGTTAAAGCATCAATGCGTCTGCAGCAACAATTCGAATCATCCTGAACATGGAGGTCGTTTGCAGAGCATTTGGGCTCGTTTAGGTGAAACTGGATTGGTTGCTCGATGCGAGGTATGAAGAGTTTTGCTTTTTATACTTTAATATGAGAGACATTTCAACTTTGAAAATATTTAAACAGCGTGTTCGTTCGAGGAAAGCAACATTGGAAGAAATTCAATCGTGCCATAAGTATTTTAATTGTTTTTTTTTGAAAAATTAAAATTCGGGTAAATTGACACTTTGATTCGAATTTCTTTTAAAGCGAGGCGTATACATTGCTCTTTGGAACAAATCCATTGAACAGGCAGAAGTTAGATTTGAGTAAGTGAGGAAATAAATGTAACCGTGTTGAATGGAGTTGTGAATATGAATATTTTCATTAGACGATCTTCCAATCAAAAGTTTTGTCATGTTGTCTTGCGGTGGCATCGGTGTCGATTCCGATACGACATGGAACGAAGTTCATACTGCCGGTGCTGCTCGGATGGCTGTTGGTTGTGTTATTGAATTGGCTCTGAAAACCGCGAGTGGAGAAATAAAGGTGATGAAATAAAATGAAATTGAGCAACGTAGAAGAATAAAAGTTAATTTTATTTTATTTTTTTAAATATTTTAGAATGGATTTGCTGTCGTCAGACCACCAGGCCACCACGCCGAAAGTCAACAAGCCATGTGAGCTATTTTGAATTTGCATTTTGTGACGAGATTTGTCACGTTGTTTGTTTGTTTTCAGGGGTTTCTGCTTCTTCAACTCGGTCGCCATTGCCGCTAAACAAGTGCGACAACGATTAAAACTGGAGAAAATTCTCATCGTTGATTGGGACGTGCATCACGGCAACGGCACTCAGCAAATGTTTTACAACGATCGGCACGTATTGTATTTGTCGCTTCACCGACACGACGATGGCAACTTCTTTCCTGGAACTGGCGGCCCCGAAGAGGTCGGCGAAGGCGAGGGCGTTGGCTTTACTGTAAACATAACGTGGTCCGGAGCCCTTAACCCACCGATGGGTGACGCTGAATATCTGACTGCATTCCGTACTATTATAATGCCAATAGCGAGGGAATTCAATCCCGATATCGTTTTAGTATCGTCGGGATTTGATGCTGCTACGGGCCACCCAGCACCGCTTGGCGGTTACAAAGTGTCGCCAGCATGTAACTAAAAAAAATTTTACATTTTTTTTTTTTTTTAATTTTGATTTTATTTAATATTTCTTATTAGGTTTTGGTCACATGACTCGTCAGCTTATGCAATTGGCTAATGGTAAAGTTGTTTTGGCGCTGGAAGGCGGGTAAGGTTGATTTTTCTGCAGTTCTAAATGGTTTTTAATTGATATTTGTTTTAGATATGATTTGCCCGCTATCTGCGATGCGTCGCAGGAATGTGTACGAGTGTTGTTGGGCGACGAACCTACGGCATTAAAGGAGGAGGAGTTGGTGAGAAAGCCGTGCAAACCTGCTGTAGAAACGTTGCAGAAAGTATTATCGGTTCAAGGTAATAAAACGGAGTTTGTGAGGAGTGATGGACGTTATTGAATGAAAAATGTGGATTTTTGCAGCTACTCATTGGCCTTGCGTCAAGCGGTGGGCACATACGTATGGGTATTCTTTAGTGGAAGCGCAGCAAAAGGAAAAGGAAGAAGTTGAGACAGTAACTGCTCTTGCCTCACTGTCCATGGCTCATCCAGCCCAGCCCCATCTGCAGTAAATATGATTTTCTTTATTTTTGTTTATTTTGTTGCTTTTTGTTTGGTTTTCATTTCGTTTCGTTTTTATATTGAAACATTTAATTTCGTTTTTTTTTTTTGTTTGGTTATTATTTACAAATGTTTATTTCTTGGAGTTTTAATTGATGAGTGCTTTCAATTTAAATGAAACACATTTAAATGTTGTACATTTTTTCCCCCTTTATTTTGGTATTACTGCAGAGGGCTAGAGGTTGGTATTTAAATTAAGAAAATTAAAAAAAAAAATTATGTAGATTTAGTTGTGTTAAAAAATAATTAATTCTAAGTACTTAGAAATTAACGTTATAATTTAATGATTTTGTTGTATTAAATGGCTTATTTTTTTTTCTTTTGCTTAGGAGAAGACATGAAAGTTCAGAACATGAAGAACCAATGGACGAAGATCAGGAACAACCAAAATGAAATTGGAATTCCTTAATTGTATCATAAATACGGTACAATGCCTGTTATTATTACTAGTAGTGCTACTGCTTCTATACGTGGGTGTGGAATATGTATAAAAAAAATGTTTGCAAGTCAAACAGTCGTTGTGTATGATGATTAAGTAACTTGTGTAGCTGTGCTATGCAGAAATACCGAACTAGCAAGGCTGAGTGCAACAGCTACTTGATTTTTGTGGTGAAAAACAAGCAACTATATATATAAATAAATAAATATATATATATATTATAATAATGAAATATACACATATAGGTCTCATGTTGTCCTATTGTAATGGTATGGCTGAACAGAAATCAGAATGATTTAATCGTTCTCTAAAATTGTTTTGCAAGATAAAGTATAAAACAGATTGACTTTGAAAAAGAAATTAAATGAATAAGTTAAGATATTTGTATTTTTTTTTAGATTTGTTGACAATTTATTGTGTATATGAAGGAAGCACGAAGTAATTGAAATGTTTAAAAAATGTTTTGAAACGTTACCTATTAGCACAACGCTTTTTCTTCTGTTCATTTGATTTATGGTACGAAGTACTGCGTGTATATTTGTATATTTGCTCATATTCGAATTAAGAAATGTTAAATTGTTTGACAGTGTACAGTTGCGTCAGGTGCTGAAAAATTTGATTTCGGATTCAAAGTGTTATTTTTTAATGATATTGTTGCCTATACAAGGAGTTGGCATTTATATTTTGCTACGATGTCAACAAGTTTAACTAAAGTTGAAAAGAAAAAAAAAATTGGAGATTGTTTATTTTAATTTTGTAATTTATGAATACGTGTTTTAAGTGGAAATTTTGTTAGATGATAAAATACTCGACTAGAATAGTTTTCGAAGGTTACTTAGAAGACGCTCTCATTTACTTCAAGTAAAAAAGAAATGTAATGTTGAATGAATGGTAAAAAGTTGGAGATGGGACCAATCAGCATTTACCTTCCCTTTTAAATTTAAAATTTGTTTGATTTTACTAATTATGTATCTGAATTTGACGTTTTATATTTTAAAATTTAAAATTTTTTATGTGCAATCAAGGTTTAATTTGAGAATGTAGTTTTTAAAAAGGAAGGAAATTGATTGAAAAATTTTATGGTTGGGCTGGTAGACTGTAAACGGTTGTTTGATTATGAGAAAGCCCCAAGTGTTCTAGTCACTGGCAAAGAAACTGAATGAGTAAAAAATAATATTGACGAATGCAAAAGTGTTCTACATTCCTCGTGATTGTCAACGTTCATTATGAATATTTTTTATTGTTTTTTTTTTTTAAATTTCAAATTAGGATTTATCTCCTTTTTTAAATCAAGTTTACTGGTCACTCAAAACAAATCATACGTAAAAATAATTGTCACAATTTTTATCATTTTACATGCCAACATGGAAAATTTGTTTAGAATCTATAAAATTATGCAACATAAAAGAAAATGTGTAAATAATGTGACCATTTCCTTAGCGGAATTTGATTTCTTTTGGTGTTCCTTCATCAAACTTTTTTAAGCTACAGATATTTTGTTGCAGATGCATTTTAGAGACGAATATGGCAAGCTGAGCTCTTGCGTGTTGCGTTTCACATTGTACATTTTCAAGTACACTACTATTTTGTATTAACAACAAGGGTATACCGGCGAATATTGTTAAGTGTTGATAAATTATAGTTTGGGTGTTTTTTTTTTGTTTCTTTTTTTGTTTTGTTTTTTTTAGAATTAATAACATTAACACGAAGGAGAGAATTTGTATGATTTCATGTAACGATAACGCTAACACTCGTACTCTATTCAACTTGTTATTGTGAGCAAACGCAGACAAATATTAGTAAAAGTATAAATGTTTGTATTCGTCTATTTTAGAAGAAAAAAAACGTGTTGGTTGTAGAAATTTTAAATGTTATACATATATCGAGGAAAAAAACAGTATTCTGCTTTAAGAAAAACAATAAATAGCAAAATTAATTGTCTCGTAGCTTTGGAAATTGTTCACTTGCCAAATGATTTTTATAGTTTTAATGTACTGTAATCGGTGCATTTTCAGTTGCCAATTGTTTATTTCCTGTTTGCCAATAACCACTGGTAAATTTCTCAAAAACTTCCATCAGCATGTAGTTCTAGTTTGTTTGAAATCTTCCATTTTGTCAAATGAAATGTCAAGATATGTCAGTAATGTTAACACCTTACATTTGTTTTAAATTCTGTTTGTGCGAATTATTCTTTTAACATTTGTCAGAGAAATAAGCCCATCTGCAATTCCCTTGGCTTCCCCCTCCCTTCAATTGGCCAATGAGAATACATTTCGTTATATGTTCATTTTACTGATTTACGGAAGGGTCTTTCGCTTTGCCATTTTCAGTTTCGTGGATAAGGATTCTTTTATCTTCAATTATATGGGCAGAAGGAAATGAAATGATATTACATTTGCGTTTTTTTTATGATTATCTGTTGCTGTTTATGTTTATTTTCTTTTATTTTATTTTATAATTTTTTGTGGGAGGTTTTAAACTGTTTTTGAAGAAAATGAGAGTGGGGTTTTGTTTGATTTGGTCAAACTTATTTTATGTCACAAAACTTGTAATCTGTTGTATAAACTTGTATTTTCATTGTGGCCTAACTGCTGATAGCTGGGTTCTCATAATAATCACGTGCTATAATCATTATTCACCTCAAATGATTTTTTTTTTAATGTTTTAATTTCATTTGACATTTCCACTTTTAATGTTTTATATCATTTAATTTTCATCATCATTGTGCATTAAATTTACCCTCTAAAAACGATTTGTTTTCTTTCATTTCGACAGTAAAACCGTTCTGATTAAAAGTACAGTGCAAGGAAAAAAACGGATTCTGCTGTTTGTCGATTACGATTAGAAGTGGGAGTGTTACGACGAGTCTTTTAAAAATAGGAGTGCGGAATTTGTCAAATTCGGCATCTGTGGCAGATACGTCTTCGGTTTGACTTCTATTCCAGCATTCGGTCATCGCGTGAACGTCCAGTGCACATTCTCGTTTCGATTCGGTCACATTCTGTACACGTAGTCCTCGTCGTTCTTATATATAAACTCCCCATCTCATTTTGATTTTAATTCATCATCTTATTCGCTCTCCTAGTGATACACGTACAGTTCGCAAGATGCCTTTGAGAAAATCAGCACAATTGCAGGTCGTTTTTGTTCGACAAATTTGATTTCAGCGATTTGAGACGGATAAGCATTTTCACACACAAATATTGGCCATTGCAAGCAGTCGGAAGAATGTATCCAAAGTGGCGATTAATTTTTAGCTGCTTGCGTGTGTGAAAAGGGGAAGCATTCTTCCGTTATATAGCGACCGCCTCTTCATGCGGATTCGTTTGGATTTGAGTGTTAAACCGTTGTCCGGCTGCGTTCTTTGCATCAGTCAATTTACGAGCATCGAACGTGGAAATTTGTGCGAACTCGCAGTATTACTCGGCGCTAAATATCAGGATACTTTAGCTCGTAAAGCAAATGTCCAAAATAACTTACTCGGCAGTACGCATTTGATTTGTAAGGAAGCCGAAGATGGGAAATACAGAAAATACAGCAGAGCCGTGCGATGGGGCATTCCAGTCTCAAGTCTCAATTCGTTCAATTGTTTCGGTTTCGCAGCACTCACCGGAGTAACAACATCTTTCAAGTTCTCAATACTCCGTCGCACATTCACGTCTTTTCTTTTCACCGTCTCCGGCGCTCTCATCTTTGAAATCAGATTTGTCGAACAAAAACGACGTGCAATTATTCGACGACATCTCAACCTCTTGTTTTTAACCGACCCGGAATTTTTCTTCGGAGTTATAAAACCTTTTCTTTTTAAACTAGTTTCAGGACCTTCACTCACGCCGACACGATACTTCTTCTCGGACAGGCGTTTTCCTTAAGTCGCACAATCGGTCAGCCAATTTTTATAGACAACTGGAATGCCCCATCGCACAGCTCCTCTGTATTTCCCGCCTTCCGCTTCCTTACAAATCAAATGCGTACTGCCGAGTAAGTTATTTTGGACATTTGCTTTACGAACTAAAGTACCCTGATATTTAGCGCAGAGTAATACTGCTAGTTCACACAAACTTTCACGTTCGATGCTCGTAAATTGACTGATGCAAAGAACGCAGCCGGACAACGGTTTAACACTCAAATCCAAACGAATCGGCGTGAAGAGGGGGTCGCTATCTAACGGAAGAATGCTTCCCCTTTCCATACACGCGAGCAGCCAAATATTGGTCGCCACTTTGGATACATTCTTCCGACTGCTTGCAATGGCCAATATTTGTGTGTGAAAATGCTTATCTGTCCAATTTTAACCCGAAGATGATGCTGGATACTTTTATATCCCAAATTGAAAGAACACCCAGAACAACACAAAGCGAAAAGGCACCGAGAACAACACAAAGCGAAAGCAAACCCAGAACAACGCAAAGCAAAGTTCCATCGATAATCACCGCTCTGGTTTATCTAGCAAATCGCCCCACACAATCGGAATACTCTGCGAGACCTCTCCTAAAATACCACGGAATTGATTAACAGATGTTTTGCTAAATGCCAGTACAAAAGGTCCTTCTCCAGAAACATTTGGTGAACTTGGAATTTTAGAATTTCGGTTCTTTTCTCTACTGCTTGTCATGGCCAATATCGCTCCAATATCGCGATTAAGATCACTATAATTCATCATTCATAGTTGTCTAGTTTTCAACGCTCTGATCTGCTTCACTAACGAGTGACTGGTCTACTGCACTGTTGTTAAAATTTATTGCAAATCAACAAAATGTTCACCGGTAAATGTTCACGGGTAAATCTAGTTGAAACTAAATTACAAATCACCACAACGCATCCGAATTTAACGCCCACCGTGATAAACTGAACGGTGTAATCATGAGCGATAATTCGGGTCTTTTCCAGAGCATAAGAGGAATTAACTCCAAATTAGTAGCAACTTGGAAACATAGATAGCGCCACTGTTTTCCAATCGCAAACTGCCTTTGGTCGCTCCCGTCATCTAGAGACGACTGAACGAAACAATATCATATTGAATACCGCTCAAATCGCTTCATCATCAATCATGGGCGATCTCCGGAAAAAAAATCTCCTTTTTTAGTCCCTGAGTGGCGTCGCCGATTAAAGACAATTTTTTTTAACGCTGTTTGTACATTTGGAGATTCCATTTTAACCACATTAAATCTTTGCTCGGCATTCTCTCGATTTTTGTCTATAATATACTGGTAATTTTTGTTTGATAATTTTTCTTCAACGTTTAGCATCTTGGTGATAAATCGAGGACGAATTACTATATTTATTGGATGCAGTTTATTTATTATTTATGTAAAATAAAAATTTATCAAGTGTCGCCCCATTCGCACGCTGTCGATAAATTCTGTACAACCTCGATGAATCTATGGTTTTTGGCAAACCGACTCCCCTTTACTCTCCTTTACGCAATCTGCACGACTCCTTGTTCCGTGTAGTTTGTCAAGGCTACTTGAAAACGAAGAAATACGTTGAGATATCACCCGGAATAATTAAATGCGAAATTGCTTCGAACTTATCAAATAAAATTAATAAAAAAATTATTATTGAATTCCATATACGACTTACATTTGATAACACCTATTTAAATCGGATACATCAAATTATGCAAATTTTTCCCAATATCCCATTGGTCCAATTCAATCACCAACGACTATAACTACGAACAACTGGCGCCTAAATCATTTATTCACTTTTCCGCTTCAACCAACGCAGTTCATCATGTCGTGGCCCATTATCTGCTTCGAAATACCAAATTTACGTAGCTGGAAGGCCCTGATGGCTGAACTCATCGGCACACTCCTCCTCGTTTTAATCGGCTGTGGCTCGTGCGTCGGCTGGAACGACGCCGATTTAGTGCAGATATCGCTGGCTTTCGGCATCACCGTTGCCACAGTGGTGCAATGCATCTGTCACATCAGCGGGGGCCACATCAACCCTGCCGTTACCATCGCCTTCTTAATTACGGGAAACATCGGCATTTTGCGATGCCTATTTTACATTATCGTTCAATGTTCCGGCGCCTGCATCGGTGCCCTTTTATTGCGCGAGTTTACACCCGTTTCGCTGCAGAAGCCGTTGGGTGCGACGTTGGTTAACGATAAAATAGGCTTGGGCGCGGGTTTCGGCGTCGAGTTTCTCATCACATTCGTGTTGGTTTTCACCGTTTTTGCCGTTTGCGATACAAATCGCAAAGATGTCAAAGGCTCGGCGCCACTCGCAATTGGACTTGCAGTGACTGCGTGTCATTTATTTGCGGTGAGTTTATTTCGTTTTTATTTGATTTTTCATTGAATTTTTTTATTTTTCATTGGTTTTTGTAGATTCCGTATACTGGAGCTGGTATGAATCCAGCAAGGTCGTTTGGTCCAGCTGTGGTCACTGGAATTTGGACTAATCATTGGGTTTGTGTTGATTTGTATAAAAAAAAATTGATTGTTAATGAAATTTTTATTTTTATTTTTGTGTGTAGATTTATTGGTTCGGGCCTGTTTTAGGTGGACTTTCAGGGTCGGTTTTGTATCAATTTGTTCTGGGTGCTCCAAGACGAGGTTCCTCGACCGAAAGTCTTATTGACAAAGAGATGAGGCATACCAGCTACGAAGCCATTTGAAACTTAAATAAATAAATAAATCTTGTAATATAACTGTTTATTTTTGTGTAAAAATATTTAAATGTCCTTTTTTTCACGATTAAATTGTTTGCAAATTTAAATTAATTTTTGTTTTTATTTTTTCTCGGTTTTTTTCTTCATTTTTACAAACACTAATACAGTTTGGACGTGTTCTGTGTTGATGAATCACTTGACACTAGGTCACGAACCTGTCATTAGGGGTAAACTGAAAGTTTTATTTATATACGTATATTTGTTTTAATACAATTATTTTCGATCCGACACGTCGAAATTTGAAAGTTGATAAAAAGCTTTAAAACTCGTTTTATTTTGAATTCTAAGCAAAAGATTAAAAAGTTTTTGAAGAAAGATAAGCTCAAATATGCAAATTACAAGGGATTATTTTTTATTAGCATTTTGAAAGACTTTGCTCGACAGTATATGTTTTTATTTTTATTTTGTGGTGGATTTAGTTGGGACAAACAGCTATCATTATTACTTGTGCAGTGTCTGGAAAAAGTGGAAGTGATACACGGAGCATAACCCATGTTTTTGTCCCTCTTTGGTCTACTGTCAATCACCTTTTCCCGTCCAACCCTTTTTTCTCAAACACTTATTTCGAGTCCCAGAGGACGTTGCAACGATCTCGGTTATGTCGTTGCAACATATCGATTGAAGAAACGATATTAAAACAAAAAGTTACCAGACGTAGACATATTTTAACACTTAAAAACATGTCTAAGCACATGAAAACACGTCTTAATTCTTGAAAACACGTCTTAACTCTTGAAAACACGCCCTAACTCTTAAAAACACGTCTTAACTCTTGGAAACAAACTTTGACTCTATAAGACATGTTTTAATATCTGTAAATAACTTAATTTTCTCGATTTTTATGTTTAGTTCCGGTAAATCAATATTGAAAACGATAATTGAAAAGTTGTGACACGTTATTGTTTTTGCTATGTATCATCAATAAAGCAAAGAAATAAAAGCATAAGTCGCTGCTTCTCTTGATTTTTTTATTGCACAATATAAACTAATCAGCTGACATAAAAATGTTAAATTATTTTTAAGTGCTAAAGACAAGAACTGTCCTTGAACTTCACTGACTTGTGAGCGCATCAGTTGCAATGGAGAACTAAACTACACTACACAGCATTATGTTTTCGAAAATATTTTCCCGTGAAATTGTATTTAATTGAGTGGATTGAACTGTGTCAATTAGTGTTTTCGGCTTTAAGTGATGTTGAGGCTACTTTCAGTTTAGCACGCATTTAAATGATGCACTCAAAGCTGCGTTGCTTAGCAACTCTCTTGAGATTTCTTTGTTTATAAATTTTATCATCAGATGACAGCACGCAGGGATTTGATGTTTTTCTTGAAACTTCTGTGATTTTTGATTGGTTATTCAAATGAAATGACGAGGCGTTTGCTGTTTTGCATTTTTGTTTTTACCTTACTTTTTCATTAGTTTTTTCCGGCCTGCACGCGAAGCACACGGCGTTCGACTGAGGTGAGTTTTACTTTTAATTTCTAGTTTTTGCGAAAATTTTACTCGTTTCTAGACTAGTGTTAGCAGAGTTTTGTTTATGTGTTTTGTGTTTAGTGTTTTGTACGGTTAAGGCGAGCATATTTAATTAGTTTTTCTTAATTTGTTTTTTGGAAATTGTATCCAATTTTATTATACTGTAATTACATGGTAATTTATTAATTTAGTTTTTATCCGTTATTTTGCATTTTAGAAGAAGTAGAGGAATTTCAATTTAATTTGTCTTTTTAGTTTTATTTAATATTTTATAAATATTTTATTTAACTTTATTTCGGAATGGAAATTTAGTTATTAATCTTTTATTAACTTGTATACTTATTTTACATTTTTTTAAGTTGCTAATTTTGCATTTTTAAAAAATAGGTTTGTCGACGCACGAGTCGAATAACGCGGACGATAACATAGACGACAATATGGATACCGGAGCACTAGCACTAGCACTAGCATAAAAGACGAATCCTCGGACAGCTAAACCTATTTTCAGATTTTATTTGATTTCTTATTATAATTATAACATAATCTCTACTGTATAATTTTAATTGTGTATCAGTTTCATGTATAATTTTGTATAATTTTATTTAATTTTATTTTCGCGTAATTATGTATGAACGTTTTTTTTTTCAGGTTAACATCAGGAAGACATCGTGGGACATTTTGAAGGGGCCCAGAGCGTGGCACACTCTGGGTCCTGAGCGTGGCACACTCTGGGTCCTGAGCGTGGCACACTCTGGGTCCTGGGTGTGGTAATACGGCGGAGTCTCAAGGGGGATGTTTACCCGAGATTATCCTTAAATGGTCCGTTATAACCCGCTTAAACCTTTGATTAGCCATTTATTTTCCTTTTAAGGAAAAATTTGTAAATATTGTATGTAAAGTGTATATTTTTATTTCAATAAAATTTTATTTTCTATAAGCTATGTCATTTCTTCAAAAATATTCTAAGTCCAAAAAGGCGAATCTATGCCAAATTTTTATAGGTTTGGACTTAGTATAAAAAAGGGATGGTGGGTATACAGATTTCCCACTTTATTTGTATGTTTATTTTTAAATAACGCGAAGTAAATTAGAAAATATTAAGTGTTTTGTAATTTTTGTTGCAGCTTCATTATAAACTACAACAAATTACAAAAGCACAACACATTAATTTTATTAACCTTTAAAGATATAAAAAAAATACAATGAAATGAAGAGAAATAAAAATAAAGCGTTGGAGATTCTCCGGCTGGGATATCACTGAAGAAGTCTTCACATTTGAACCTAAAAAACGAAAAATATCAAATTAGTAATTTATAAAGTTAATAAACCGTACAAAAATAACACAAAAGGTCAAAACAAAGGCGATAGTTGAATACAGAAACTACTTTAATACGATAAACCTCGACAATTACAGTAACTGCCAAAAAATAAACACACTAGAAAACTACGATAATTAAAACTTATTGCTTTTTAAATTAATAGCGCAGTGTGAAAACAAACCACAAATAAATAAAAGAACAAAGCGCAAAACAATGTGTAAAATAAAATAAAATAAATCAATTTACTCACCGTAGCGAATCCTCGACGTGTCTGTCTTCCACCGACCCGGGCGAAAACGGGCGAAAACTGGCGAAAACTGCGCTCTAAGCCAGCTTGAAAAAAGAATATGCAAAGTAGTCCTGGCGTGCAGACTAATCAGCATAGCCAATCAAAAACTATGGAAACTTCTAGAAGTGTGACAACTTCCTGCCACACATTTTCCACCTAGTGATAAAAAATTAATCACATAATTTTTTTAGTACTCGTGAAATAATGCTATACATCTGTAGAAAATGTCACAAAGTTCTATTCTCCAAACGTTTTGCAATAAAAAAAATTAAACTTTCTTCCTTCGTGTCAAACGTAATATATTTATTCATACGTACACCAACACTTGATACGATTCAGTAAACAAGGCTAATTAACGTGTACTCATCTCACATCTCATGTATGAGATAGTTCGGTGCGACGTTGTGTTGTCTGCCTTTGAGGGTGGGCGTGCGAGTTCGAATCCGCTCTCGTTATTTCTTGATTTGCTTTTTTTTTTCAAGCAAATTCTTTGGTGAATGCGGTTTGTCTAGTTGATACTTTCACTGCAATTAAAAATGAGGTTTTTAATAAATTGTTCTGTTTAATCTACAATGTGAGCACGTATTAAATCCATAAACGTCTCGTTTGAATTCGTTCGTGATGAAGTTGTTGATGAGATGTTTCTATATTTGTTACCGTACATTATTCTGTCGATTCGGAAAATCTGAAAAAGTTGGAGAAAATATTAAATTCAGAATGACGCAAGCCATTTCCATGTCTTGAAATGATGTACTGGTAGGCTATTTTTTTATGAAAGCACCATAGTTGCACGGTACCTGGTTTTGGCTATGGTATATCATTTTACCCATGTGCCTTATTTAATAAAGTTTAAGTTTATCAAGCGCCCATTACTTGACAAGTTCTGAAGTATATGCTGATTTTCGCTCGGATTTAAGTTTACTCGAGCCGTCACCTATTGGGAAAAACCACAACATAAAAATAAAGAGTCAAATAAAACGATGCTCTAATTAGAGGATTTCATGATTGCTAATAATGCTGTACGACACATTCTTTGTCCAGTTCTCGCTTGCGACAGCAACTTTTTCAAAATTATTGGCGATTAATTTACTGACAAAAATAAAATACAGACAACGATCTGAAAATAGTTGTTGAGAATTGGACAAGAACGATTTCAACTGCTTTTGCTTTTTGCATTATACCTCATATTAAGATAAATAGTTATCACTATGTCTGCAGACGAACCAGAAATAACACCAACACCTTCGGTTCAACGTCGTCCTACATTTGTACCTATGTTGGAGAACGATGAGAAAAAGGGTATGATAACATTGAATTCACTTATCACTAGAATGGATTCGAAATCAATCCTATACATTCCATTTAACCTGAAACAGTGGTGGAATCTATTTTGGAGAATTTGAGCAGGTTAAACCAGACAACAGATTACGACACTTCATCGGACAGTGATTCCGAAAACGAATTAAACGAAATTATACACACAATCAATCTGAAACGATGCCAATTACGAAGAACTGAAATTGACGACGTTCCAAAAATACAGAAACTGAAGAAAATGTGGTCGAGTAAATTGTTTGGTAAACAAAATATTTACAATTTAATGTAAGTGCACGTTTGAAACCACATGGATATTTTTAAAATCTCGCTTGTACTTTATTTTACAGAGAAAAATCGTTATTATCAGTTACTTTGGAAAATCGTCATGCCAAAAGACTGTTAGCTTATGCTGCTTTTTATGATTTTCCCACAGCCATTACGGATTTGGATCAAAACATGTTTGCTGAATGGCTGAAAAGTTACTTGGACCCAAACATGACTCCCATCAACACTGTTTTCTTGAATTACGCCGTGAGCATTAGGGGCCACGAGTTGTTGTGTGTTTCTGAATTGATAAAAGCAATGTTCAGAGTGTTTGTTGATGCCAAATATGTTGTTTTAATTGACACACGTCAAGGCCCAGAAGGTATAGGGTAATTAAACTATAAAATGCTGTCTTTTTAAATTTCTGTTTTCAGATATTAAACTCTCCAATATTTTTTCTCATTCGTACAAAAACGTTAAACCATTTGACATAAGAGTTTGCAATAGAGAAGATTTAGTGCCAAAATTAAGAATCCGTCCTGCTTTGTGATATTAATTTAATTTGACTTAAATTACAATTATAATTAAACTTATTTTTACGTAAATAGAGTTGAAGATAATGATGATTTAGTCGAATTATTTGGGAAACAGATTCAGGATTTACAAAAGTACTACGGAGAATATTTTCTTGCTGAACTCATAGAGCAGCAGAGAGATGATTTGGACTATTGTTTAGTTGCTGAGGTAACCAAAATCAGTTAGAAAACAATCATTTAAGTATCATCATACAACTATATTACAGATAAAACCCCGTGAAATTGTCGGTTTCATTAGTATTAGTAAAAACGTTGATGCCGAATTGCTCAATAATCAATATGAACTTCAACCTTTCAATGAACTAAGGTGAAAAGTTAACAACTCTAGGAATATTTACCTTCTTTACAATTTTGTGTTATAAGGCAAGTGTGGATTAAACCCAAAGCACCTGAACCGCCAAGTAAACCTAAAGCTAAGCTAACGGTATGCAATAAAAATGGCACCAACAGGAAACACTTCAATCCTATTTTAATTGTTCGTATAGGGTAAAAAAAGCGATAAGGCCCCAGAAAAGGCCCCAGAAAAGGCCCCAGAACCACCTCCGCCATTTAGTGTGTTTACTATTCATTTGTTTCTGATGACTGAAGAGTATCAATTAAGGTCACCATACACTCACAGAGTATACGGGACACACATTGACATGTAGTTCATCACAAAACTACTGTAGGTATATGGAATTGATTGAAGCAGCTTTTAAATTTTTTCCTGACAAAGAATTTTGCGTCATAAGCATCAACTGTTGGTCTTCAGGGACACCTTTTTTGTCGAAATTTACGGTTAGTAAATTGCTCGCATTCGGATGTATTGCATTCGTTGAGTTCTGCATTTTTTAGAGAGTAACGCCAAAAACAAATGTCACACTGCGACAAGAATTGTACGTTCTTCATCGATGGGGATTGATGAAGTATATGGTGTAATGTGTATTTTAAGTTTGTGTTTTATGCAACTCTGCACGCAATTTGTAGGAATTATTTGGTACGGTTTGCGAGAAATGCCGATATTCCCTCAGTTACTAAATTCGCTAACGACATTGAAGTGAAAACAAAACTTCTAAACGATTTTATCGCGTTTTGCAATAATCAACCGAACGAAGTGAGTTTTGCTTTAGTCTTTTAAACGTTTTATAATGTGTTTGAATTTATTTTTTGTAGGAGGACAAAGAACTTCAAGTGTTTATTCTTGAATGTTGCGCGCAAGTTGTTGGTGTTGCGATTATTTTTTGTGAAGAAGACATTGAATTTCTACGTGCTAACTACAATGTTGAAGATTTTATTTATTTTGGTCTGCATCGTAGGGAAGACCACGCCCAAGTGTTGCATTTTGTGTTAAACCCACTTTTTGCGCATTTAGCTCGAACTTTCATAAAAGTACATCTTTAGATTACCAGTAAATAACTTATTGCATTTCCTAAAACTTGTCATTTGCACTTTGTTTTAGGAAATATTTCGTTTGGGAAACAAAACTTGTTTATACCATCGAATTTACTCCAACATGGATGAGGTACCTTAAAAAAATGTCATTTTTGTACGTCGTAGTGAGTATTTTTTCCCATTTAATCCTTAAGACTAAAATCACACAATCCATGACTGCTATGGCAGAATTTTTACCCATCACTGATAGAATAAGAGTGAAAATATCATCGGATAAATCGGCACTAAATCTTGCATCAAGCAGAACAGAATCAATAAAAAATGATTTTGCGCTTACCTTTATTAGCAAAAAATATGTTTTCGAAACTAAAGTAATTATTTCCGATCCGTATTTAATATTTCCTTCAATTGTAAACATTATTTATCGGTACAGACTGTTATCAGAGCCAAAGTTGTAATAGTTGGTGCAAGTACCACTGCATTTGCAACTATAAAGCATCTCATAGAGAGGTATTGTACGCAATTTCAAAATTAATTTTATACTGTATTTACAATTTCTTCTAGCCCTTTTATTCACATGTTAAACCTTTATTTAATATCTCCTTTTGACCTACCAAGCGACGACGACAACTCTGCTAGAACAATTAGTAACATTATGATTCCCAAGGAGTAAATATGGTGTTATTTTGGTTTACTATTTTCTAATTGTCTAATTGATGTAGTCCTACGAGTGCTCTGGCCAATCTTAGACCTTCTTTCATTCGTATGTATGTGAGATTAGTAAAAGGATGGATGACTGAAATAGATAGGTAAAAATCAAACATTTTGTTTTATCATTCGATGTTTAACCAATTCTTTTCTTATTAGAGAAAAAAAAACCGTAGTGGTTGACAACAAATTCGAATTGCCTTATAACTTTTTGGTGTTGTGTTGCGGAAAGCAATTTCAAATTCCGAGAGAATTCCTACCTTATGCAAATTCGGTAAAAATGATGACCGTTAACAATCACGAAGACTGTGCCAAGGTTGAGGCAGTGGTGTTAAAAATGCTAGGTAATAAAATAAAAGCAAAATACACGAAATTATTGCAACATTTTATGCACATTTCTATTTAATGTTTACCAGATAAAAGGATACTCGGCGTTGGTTCCTTTTCAAAAATCATTGTTTATGGAAATACCTTTGAAGCCATTTGTTTTGTTGAAGGTTTACTCGAACTGAGAGTTCCTGCTTCAAATATTGCCTTTGTGGAAACGGGAGACTTAAAAAGCGTAATTTTGCTCGCACAAGAAATTTTAATGAAGTTGGCAATCTGCAATTGATTTTTCTGCCCAATAGGAATATTGTTTACAAAACAAGATATTTCAAAACGTCGTAAGCATGAGTTTGAAGAAATGCGGTGTGCAACATCTGCCTGGTTACACCATAGACCTATCTATGTCGAATTTGGGTTCAGATGCACCACATATATTCAACTCAAAAGGATCAGCAATTACATTGGTATCGCCTGACAATGTGACCGTAAACATACGGCAATGCGTGCTGTTGGTTTGCTTCTCGGAAAAAAATGTCAAAAAAGAAACATTTCTATGTGTGTTTTTTCACTTTCTAGATCTTTACAAGCATTGAATTTAATATTTTTTTTTTCAGCTATAAATAAAAGTTCGCTCGTTTACGACAGTGGGCTCATAATAGATCACGAATTTCGTACAAATGATCCGTGGATTTTAGCGGCTGGACCAATGACGCTGTTTACAAGGCGGTTTCGAACCCTTTCGGATAGACGCTTACATCAAATAAGTTCAAATGTTATTGGAAAACATGTAAGTTGTTGGTTTTGTCAAGAATGCAATTCCATATTTATTTATTTATATTTTTGCAATTTAAGCTCGCAATACAAATGTTGCATGTGTTTGCCCCTGAAGTACGAGAAATCATCAGCACGCGTTACACGACCGATGCAGCTGATTTATTATATAGTTTCACTGCGCCTATTGCAATACACGCACACTTACCACGTAATTACACACGATAATAGTTAATAAATCAATGCTAAACTATTTCAATTTTTTTTTTAAATAGGCAAGTTGGAATGTTTTCATATTTGTCGAAATGGGGACTGTGTAACGTATGTGTTACCTGGAAACCGCGGTGGAGTTGAGTGTAATTAACCGCACAAAATAACGACATTTAGCGGATTGATTAACTTTCTAGGCTCGTGAAATTTCAACGGGAAATTTGCTTTCGTTCCACCAGCAATACACTCATTTTCACGTCGGGGACAATGGATTTGTGGAATCAATTACTTGCATTTCAGAAAACGTACGACACAATTCTGTGCTATTTTTATTATCAATAATCACGTAATTGCCAATCCGTTATTAGCCAATTAATGTTCAGCTGTGGATCAAAGTTCACGGTCAACACAGAGACACATTAAACCACTTGATTGGAAAAATCGACGCTGGCCTTATTTCAGATTTAGAAGCGTAACATTCCAGCTCGTCTTATAAATTCAAACTCTTTCTAATCTGATGAGTAATGAGGTCGTTGTTTAGTTTCTTTTCAGAGCCCTGGTGCCAGGCTTTGCTGCATGACCGTTTTTCAGAATTTCTGTTCGAAGCCAATCATATTTTTGGTATTAAAGTGGAACATTCGAAAGATTTAGTCGATTATTTCCGAGCTTTATCAACTGGAAAGAAAACTGTAAGCTGAAAACATTACTTCGACGTGTTTAGTAATTAACATTCGTGGTATTTGCAGTTGACTAGGGAAGTTCGCCGAAACTTGGAAAATTTTTTCCGCCCATTGGGTGCGTACAAAGAAATGGAAGATTTGTTACTGAGTTACTTGCATTACAATAGTAATTTACTGCCAATGTACATACTCCCAGACATGATAACTGTACGCAAAAAAGAATAGTGTTGTTGTATTTTCTGTAAAATGTTAAATTTCGATTTAAATCAGGGGGGAAAGTTTAATCGAAAAATATCAATCTTACATTGATAGAAAATAAAACCAGTAAATTTACAGTACGTAATCTTATAAGGCCTATGAATAAGTGGAGGTAAAGTAAAGCATTTACGTATTCGGAAAAATATGCTCCAACATGCAAAAATAAACTTTCTCCTATACAATAAAAATAATTGTCATTATTTACATACTATAACCCTCTATTTCTATTATTAATCTTGCATAAAATCATCTACACTCGAATCGAAACATGTAACGACCATAATCCTAGACTTACATGCAATCACCCTTTTTTCTAAAATCTGAGTTTCACGTTCTAAAACCTCCAAAAAACACGGATCGGATTCACTCATACTCTCCTCGACATGCACTAAAAAGTAAACAAAAAAAAGAAAAATAATTTTAAAACGTTTATTATTGTTATTAAATTATTCTTCCTCACTCACAATCGTAACTCCAGCGGTTAGGATTAAGCATGAGTCTGTTCTTAGCCATCGCCAATTCTCTTCTTAATTCCTGCTGTTTTGATCGCAATCGCAGCATTTTTTGTTGTTTATGCCTCATCTCCCATTGCTGAAATAAAAATAAATGTCAATTTACACTTGAAATTATTAAAATCATGTATTAAAAACCTCTTCTAACATTCTGCGCCTTTCTATCCTTTCAATGTCCTCTTGACTGTATGTCGTTAATTCGAAAGTATTATTCGCTTGTTGGAGTTCTACATAGAGAAAAAATAAAATTAAAATTTCGAAAACTTAAAAAAAAAAAAATTTTTTTTACTTAAACATTTTCTATGTTCCTCGTCCTCGGACGTATCACTGATCAATTCGGGCGTTGAAAAAGAAGATCCACTTCCTTCGCTATCACGCACCATGCTTTCGTAACCGCTACTATTTTCTCCCGAAACTTGAGCATTCAACTCATTTTTTAATTCCAATTTTCCATTCAAATTTGGCTGCAATTCAACCGTAGAATTGATGTTTTTTTTCACGGCCGTTTTGATCAACACTGGGATTTTTGACTGCGGCCTCCTCTCTTGTTTTGAAACGGTGGAGTGCTCCGAACTGCAATTACACTCGCTGCAACACTGCGACAACGCCAACGAAGATCCTTCGTTCACGTACGACTCCGAGATGCAACAACCGAGTCGTAGAGACGACACATAACTCGCATCGGACGGGATTTGGAAACGAGACAAACTATCCAATGCAAATGCCATCGCATCAGTGTCGTCATAATTAGCCTCAATTTCCTCATCAATGTCAGACGGCACTCCACCCAGAGAAAGGGAATCGGTGAACGACGAGGCTAAATTCTCTTCACTTAAGATTCTCAATGGATGTTGTTCAATCGCGTCCATACAAGCCGTATAAATGTCATCTTCGGTCACTTGAAGACCGCAATCACGAGTGGTTGCGGGGGCGAGTGCAACGCCACAACTCTCATTCAAATTCAAATTCAAATTCAAATTCAAATTCGAGAACGAAACTGTTCGTGTTAACCTCGTCTCCAGTTCAAACATCAAACGATCGGAATTAGACGCCATTCTCAAACAAGTTTCCGAACAACAAACTGAAGAATTCCCGTCCTCCATTTGCAGATCCGCAGAAGTGCACGTTTCCGTTTGCACCGCGTCGATCATAATTTTACTGGAATGAATGCTCGATTCTTCGTCGTCCCCACTTTCACATCGCTTAAGAATTTCATCTACATTACAAAGGACATCTTGACAATTGTTTTGGATGTGCGTCGCCTGCAATTCCACCCATCTTTGGATCATCTCTCGTTTGTGCGCGTCCATAAAACCGTACATGTGGGGTCCATCAACCCACATTTCAGTTTGCGGCAATAGACGCGCTTCTAGTTTCGACTTACTAAACCTCGGGCCGTCCACCCAGCATTCGTCGCTATTTGCTAACTGGCAGAAGTTGAAAACAGGTGTCGCCGACTTGCCTCGATAAGCATTCAGAGAGACGTCGCCGTTAACGGAGTCGGTTTGCAGCGATGTTGTTATTTTCGCAAGCTGAAGTCGCGATTCGCAAACTGTTTTCGGTTGTTGCGTAGCAAGTTTCACGTCTCTTCTTTTCACCTCATTTCGAACTTGCGGTTTGAGTTTAGGAGTTTCCGGTACTGTTGGTAAGGGCGTGACCACTGACACACGACTTGGCGGACCCTCGTTGTCCGTAATATCTTTATCGCTTAATGATAAACCGTTCGATCCCATGTAAATGACCGTGTCGCAAGACTGCTCGCTGCTTGAGGTACAATCTGGATCGCTGCTAGATTTAACGCCATTCTCTTTTCTATCGTCGTTGTCACTGAACAAGAAGCCGGAGTGCTGCAAACGAGTTGATTAATCAATTGAAATTAATAGTAGTTTAATTTTAATTTTTACTTTTGATTTTCGCCTCCGAAGGCGATGAATCCTCGACGCAAACTGGATAGTGTTGAGTGAATCATTATAACTCGAGAGTGATGCTGACACATGAGCTATCATTGCTGCTCGGCAAGTAATACTTCCCAGGACCTCGCACAAAACTCGAGTAAGTCGACAGTTTCTAATAACAAACATTTTAAAAAAATATCAATTTTACTGATTTTACAATTTAATAGCTACGTACTTGAATGGAATGTGCTTTTGACCATTAAACAGGGCCAAAATAACGTTCGTGATGGCAGATAATGAAAGTCCATTCGATGGTTTGTCACACGTTCCTAAATCTAATAGATGTAATCGACTGCGACCACCAGATACTACAAATACGAGTGTTTTTTTTTTAACCAATCAAGTTTGTGTCTTCTATAACCTCACCAACACTTCTCTCCGATGTTGATTTATCAATTCGGTATTGATAAACGTGAAGTGTGTAGAGGAAATGAGAATTTTCTTCTTCATCGCCTGCAAACAATTTGTAATTTTATAATTATTTCCTTATTTTTAAATAATGACTTACATTCATTACGTGCAGCTATGGCTGCATCCAAATATAAAGCTGCCTTTTCCATCGTCGGTGCTCGTAGTTCGCTCTGGTTTTGCAATTGCGTTTCGAATATCGGATCGTCTTTCAAATAAATCCCAGGAGACATGCCATTGTGCTCAGTGTCTGTCAAAAATAAAGTTAGAATGAATAAAAAAGAAAAAAAAAAAGAAAAGAAGAAAATTAATACCAGTTGCAAGATGAGCCAATAAATCCCTGAGTTCTTCGTTTTTCTCCGTTATTTCCACAGCCGAAACTCGTACGGAAAATCGTGCGCCGCTTTTCTGCTTTTCCTCATTAATTAATTTAAATAACCAACTTATGGCGCATGGAATTATTCCTAGATCTTGAACTGATTCAGAGTTCCCTATCATAGTGTATGTTTTACCTAAAAACAAATAAAAAAATTTAATTTTAAAAAATAACTTTAAAAAATTCAATTTAATTTTGATTTTTATCCTACCAAGTTTATTGCCACCGTAAGAAAATACACAACCATCCTTGCCACTAATTACTGCTTGAATTACTTCTGTAAGTGAATTGGAACAAACTTCCGCCTTTATATTTATTTAAAAAAAAAAAGAAGATAAAAAAAGTATTTAGTATTATTTATTACTAAATTAAATTTAGTTAATAAAATTCACTTGTGAATCATCCTGAGAAAATATGGCATCGAATGCAAACATTTTAGGTGCAGCAACAACCACTCTTCTATCTTCAGGTGTGCTTAATCCACAAGTGGAAGGGTCATAAGCAGTTACTTGTTTCTTGCGTGAATCAAGCATTAAAAAGGACGAGTTGCAATCTGCTTGAGATGCAAGTGGAGTCACTCGAAGCATCACTTTCACCTGTCAACAACATTTCTTTATATAGTAATCACAATTCAAAAAAATTAGAAATGCACACTTTTAAAATTGAATTTTTAATTTCTCCACACGTGATAAATTAAACTGATTTAACCACACGGAAGTTCAAATGCGAGGGTATGTTTTTAATGAACGCTTCGCCACGACTCGTTACCTTTCCAAGGCCATAGACTTCTTTACGTCCAACGCTCCTCAATAAACCAGGTGGGGCAGCAGGGGGAGATAACCGAAGAACGTCAGTGAAGTTTGTGATAAATTGAATTGTGTCTTGCTGTCTTCCATAATTGATATTTTGTTGTTGGTGTCGTCTTTTTTTCTTCGACGGGTCCAGATTAAATTTCTGCGCCGCTCTTTTTTGCAAACCAAACAAAAAATTAATTAAAATTTGAATCACAAAAAGAAAAAAGAAAAAAAAAAGTATGATTTAACTTAACAAGTCGTGCGCAAAGAATCCTGTACGGGATCTTGTATTTCATCCATATATTTCAATAAAACGTGACAAGGTTGATGAAGTATTGTACAAGGGTCAGTGAATCTGACGATTGAATTTATTTTTCAAGACAAGGGTGGGTCGATGATGACTCACATCTCGATCACAACTAATTTTGACAAGTCGTCAACCTTTTTTTTCCTCTAAAGGGGCGATCGAGTGAGTGATTTAATCCGCAAAAAGACAATTATTGGCAGCAGTAAACCAATTAACGCCACTTAAATTCGCTCAAACGACGTCATTAAATGAGATTTCCATAAAGACCTCACATCATTTTTTTTTAAATAAATAAAAAAAAAAAACTATTCTCCTCCACGCTCACGATTTTTTGACATCTGCTCACGCTCACCTCTTGAATATTTAATTTCTTATTTGAGCAGGTTTTTATGACAGTCACTGTTTTATAACTCCCATCCAGATCCTGATTGATTAGTATCAGATTCCTCTCGTAGCAATTTAAGTCACGTGCTGACAAGACCCTCATCTCACGCTTTCATCATCCAAATCAGGATCCGTTTTCACCCCATACATTCATTTTCCAACCAAACCCAAACCCAAACCCGCTCTTTCTAAACCCCACTCGTACATTTAAAATAAAATAAATTAAGATACATTAGCGATGCATTTTTCAAGTTATTTTCAGAGTGTTCGCAATATGAACCAGATGTACGTAACTAGTTAGCATTGGGAGTGCCATCGTCCCAGCCATCCCATCCCAGTCGCAGTGCGCAGTGCGCACTGCGCACTCTGTGGCATTCCAGCGACGGAGGGAAGGGAAACGAACTACAGTCAGCTTTACTTCAATCTGTCAACATGTCATCTTGGTACACTCAACCAAACTACTCACACAATACTCAACATGTTTCACCAGACCAAATAAAATTACACCCAAAACTGGAAAACTCTTTACTTAGTCTCGTTCTTCAATGTTTGTCATTCTTCGTCCCCGCCACTTTAAAACTGACGTGATTTCTAACTTTAGAGCACGTTATTTCAACCGGATGTCGACGTACGTAATGGAGATTTCGAAGCCGCCATTTGCATGTGGACGAGGATGCGTGTTGAGTTATTGCATTTAACGCCATAAATTCGTCAAATGTCTTAATAAATCTGCCCGGTCCACGAAACAAATGTGCATCGTCATCATTCTTGTGACTTAGCATTGTGTAAACATGTAAAGACAACACGCTACACACGTTATTTGTTGGCCAGGCGGCTTTTCAAATTGATGTAGTAGTTATGGCAGGGACGAAGTTGGGGAATGGGGCAGTCAAACATGTCTAGGGTATTTCCCTCTCATTAATCAAGGAAGTGGGCTATGTAGCGTCGAGACAAGTCGAGTCATTAATATTTGAACACGAGGAATTTTACTCAGATTTTCTGCTCAACTTGTCCGCACGTGCTCCATGTGTCTCTGTCTGTTAAGTCCCGAGTTGCGCAATGAAAAGTTTGAAATGATTAACTGGAACTAAGTGCATTCATTTATTAAGTTAACACTAAAGCCGCGTTATTTGTAATTAGTGGACCTGAAGGTTGACCAAATGGGGGAAGGGAAAAAAGTTATTCACCTTGTTATTGTCTCTTAAAAGGGACCATAAATCTGTTGGCTTCGACAAGAAGATAATTAAAGCGGCCAATTTCACACACATTAAAAGCAAGAACAAGTGAATCCAATCATGGGGTAAGTAAAAAAAAAAAAAAAAAAAAAAAAAAAAAACCCAAATAGATTTAGATGGTTGAAAAAGAAATAAATTTTTTTTTTCAATTTATAATTTATAATTTTTTACTTTTTTATTTACCCATATTTCGTTACGTTTTACAAAATGAATGTTTTTGAAATGCTACAAATGTTTTTGAAGCTCCCTAATAACGATTTTCGTATTCAAAAGGATCTGATGAAGTTCTTTTCCGGTAAGTGACTAAAGGAAACTGCCTTGCTCTCTCTCTCTCTCTCCCTCGTGATTGAATGAGGAAGTTCGTGCAGATTTCTATTTGCCAATAATTCTGTTCGCAAATCCATTAGCAGATTCAAGTAGGAAAGAAGAGGGAATTCAACCCCAATTGCATCATTTTCGAGAAAAAATCTAATCATTTCGATCCAAACAAAATTTTATCGTGTATAGCATTCATTCTCCCTCACGTTCACGTTTCATTGAACTGAAAAGAAATTTGAACTCCCTTTTTACACACATAAAGGACACGATATTCTAAATTTACACAATTTTCGATCCCCCATTCAAACTCACCCCGCATATCGCTAAAGAGATTAAACACCGGTATTTCAATATCATATTTCCATCTGACTAAAAAATTTGAAGGGGAGAAAAACATAAGTATCTTTTACCTCGCGAAAAAAGAAGCTGCAGCTGACGCTTGTAATTGAGGATGAGGTGAAGACTCAAAAAGAGTTGACGCATTAATTCCATACATATTTTCTATGCTGTTGACTGCAACTGGAGTTTGGTGGCGTGTTTTATTGAGTTCATGAAGGGTGTGATGAATAATTTGTCCAGGAATGATTTGATTCGAATCTTTACAACCCTAAAAAAAAACAAAAATAAAAATATAAGGTACCGTAAGTTAAAGAAACTTTAAACTGGCAGGAAGGAACGTCATTAACCGTACTTCCCTCTGCCATTGTGTAGGTGTGCAGTGCTATAGATTATTAAACATTGAAATTAGTATCTATCTACCCTCCGATCTGATAACTAGCAAATAAAAAATGATGCCAACCACACCTTAAACCCGAAATCTCCTTTTGTTTTTTTCTTCAACTTGTTTTAATTACAAGAATAAATTTTTTTGCAGCCATTAAAGAATTCTGAAAAACTATAATAAGAAAAATCACTCATCCGAGTGTTTCTAGCCATTAAAAATGCTGCATTTGGTAAAAATAAAATTAGAAAACATTTTTTATAATTTTCTTTCCCGAAGCAATCGCTATTTTCCAAGGGTAAAACCGGGCAAAACCCATGAATGTACTTCCTCTGTGCGGCACACCATAAACAAAAACAATATAGGAACTTTGGATAACTGGATTTATAATTTCCACTAATATATTTCAATGTTAAATAACAGGAAATTTAATATCCCAACGGATTATTACTCGAGGATTTAAAAAAACTGCGTCAAATCGATTATTTCCAGTCCGCAAGGTTCCCGGTGAATCATCTGTTGCCTTCCATTACCCATCATTCCCACACTAATCAGTTATGAAGTTCCTTCGAAGAAAAAAATGAACAAATAAATGCTTTTACCTGAGCACTGGGAAACATCCACGCCTTAACGTTTGCCTCGAGAAATTGATGGCTTTGCCCAGTCACATGTAGCGTGGGTGGAGCGGTGCCGTTTCGCAGAGGAAGTTTGCTCTTCTTCAAACCTGACATTCTCCTGTAGTTAAAAAAAATATAAATAAAATAAATAAAAAGACGGCAATTTAAACATTTGCACGAACTGGGACTAAGGAAAATAATTGATCGCTTTTAAACAATTTACAAAACGAATTCCCAACAAACTAAACAAACAATTTCCGTATACTTAATTAATAATTGACAAACATTGTTTTTTTTTTAAATCACACCCTTCGACCGTTTAGCGTATTCAATTAGATCCGGCTTATTTAGCCGCCACCTTTACATTTTATCAGTAAATTAAGGCGTCGTATCACAACATAAACAAATCACTTTCACTCCCTCCTATTTTTTGCATGGTGCTGCTCGTAGATCCAATCTCAGCTGGTGTCCCCTATTGAATAACCATGCTACCCTCCTGTGAAAGAAAACCATACAAAATTCAACCTATTCTTCGTGATTAGCATTCGCAACGTTAGACTCGAGTGGGCTCCGTTGAAAAAAGCACGCTTCACCACACTATACATCTGTGCTCGTTATGAACATGAAAGTTTTCAACACGTGGTCACCGTCTGTCCTCCATTTTTAATACAAATCCCACAAATTTCAAAAACAAAAATAAAAAAAACAAAAAAAATCCTTTTTTGACATATCATGTTTATCTTTTTTAAAAAAAAAATCGTGAAAACGTGTTATTTTCGAATCCACGTTTCAGAAATATAAAAATTTAATGACTTTTCTTCCTTTTAAATTTAAACAAAAAAATATATATTTTCATATCAAGGATTTTGTTTTGCACAACATGCATCTTTTTATAACACCTGTAATTACAAGCCATGTCATTTCAAAGCGTGTAATCAAAACATTCCAGCTACCAGAACGGCCCGATGGAACCCGATGCACGAACGAAGGGAGACGGAGCAAATGCAGGGGTTCAACGATGACAGCTTCAGCTCAATCATCAGCACGTAAAACCTCAAGCTTAGTGCCAAACCAGATTTTTCCAACGACTTCACTTCTATTTCTTACCTATTCGAACTTGTCCATGCGAGTTAGGTGCTACATTAACAATGAACCGAGCAGAAAATCACCACTATTGATCCACTGTTGTTGTTTACATTTTAGAAACCACAGGAGACAGGAGAAGAAGGGCGTGTTTCCCCGTTTCCAAAACCCAAACGAGGATTAGACGAAGTCGTGTTGCAATGATGGAAGGGGAAGAGCGAGTGGGTTTAGTTGCGAAGGACGTAGGTGCCTGGAACTAATTGTTCGTCAGAGTGCTGCTGCGCTTCGATTTTTTTTTAATGGTGATATGACGCGTCAATAATTCATAAACAAGGGCAGAGAGCGAGTTAGATAGAGTCAAACATGTGTAAAGAGGGGGTGTTATGTTTCATTTAATGGTGTATATATTTTGTAAGTGATTACGTGAATTGAAATTAATGTTATTTCTATTTTAGAATGAGAAAGGTTTAACTCAAAATCTATTGAACTTTCTCTGTCTAGACAGAAATATGTCATCTCGAACGTAATAGATGAGTAATTTACCCAACACTCATATTTGTTTTTCATGGGGCCGTGAGAGGAGATTAAATGTTTAAACTAAATGGGTAAAACTTTCCAAAGCAAACTTTTCTTCAGTCGAATATTCAACATTATCACCTGCACTTGTTACAGGTTTTTTTTTAAAAAAAAAAAAACCCAGGTTTAAAATATAATGATAAATTAAAATGATTCACTAAACCATTTTTAACCCGAGATTGCGTCAACATCCCAAAAAGATAAAAATGGTTAGTTAGTGGAGGATTGAGTAACCGGAAACTGATAATACACTACATTATAACTCAATCCCCAATTGGGTACTTTGTTTCCCTCTGTTTCTGGATTTTCTTTCTTTCTCTTGCAGTCCCCACATTCCAAATTGACACACTAAATCCTCCCGTGGCACGAGGAATTGAGTCCTGAATTTAGCAGTTGATGCTAGACTATCCACAGACCTAACCACTAACAACATTACAAATTTGGTAATTAGTCAAATGTTTCTTTTCCCTGCGATGTATGTTTTTGATTAATTTAACTAAAGATTTATTGTAGCCTAATAAAACTATTTTTGAATTAATCTAAATTACCAGATAACACCTGGTTAAAGGAACTATTAGCACTATTGCTTCACAGATAAGGTTCAACTTTCTTCAAGTAAAGATCAAACTACAAATGAAGCCCTCTGATAAATCGGGCGTAAATCCTGTTGGACGTTAGATTACCCCAACCCTCATCCTATCATAAGCATATTGACAAATGTCTTCTCCACCACCATAAAAGTAATCTTTGTTTTCATTTTTTTCTGTAAAACTTTTCGTTTAAAAAAAAAAATTTTTTTTTAAACAAAATTAAATCTAAATACCAAAAATGTGTAATTTAACTAAACGTCTGAATAAACCATAACTTAAGTCATAAAAAAAGCAGACGACACTCGCGATTTATTAGTTAAATAGTGACTTTTTTGCCCTAACAACATGGCCCACTGAGTTTTCTCATAAATCTGTCACTACATTTTTTTCCAAACTTTCACAAATATTAAGATAAAATTCCATTACTGCTACCAAACCTAAACATCAGAAAAATCAGTCCACACACACATAAACTCACCCCCAACTTTCTCCCATACCCCATTACCCAAAGGAACATGTTGTTTGGCCTAAAGGCCCCACACAGTGTCTACTTAACTTACATCGAGCATATGCTCACCTTTTAACATCTCAAAAATATATGCTTACTCTAGTTTTGATTTATTATCATAGCAAAAAAAAACCTTTGCTCGCTTTTCATCGTTTGTACAACACTTTTTTGCAAGCAAAAAGGCAAAACCTAACTGCTATATGTTATGGTTGAAATCTAGTTGCAATAAAAACAACCAAGAAGCGCCATTATTATAATTATTATTGTCTCCGTCTCAGTTCTAAATGCATAAATATCATTTGTGCTAGCACAAATAATTGCTTGTTTATTACCATTATTATTATTATATCATTTTGTTAACAATTCGACATTCTGTCGTGTTTAGATTGCTCTTTTTCTAATGACAGTAATAAAAGTGAATCACTTTATGAGGTGTTTTCTGTGAACGAAGTTTGACAAGGGTCTTGATGTTATCGCTTAATGTAGGCGCAATTTTTAACAACAGGGTGCGAGAAAAATAAAAATAATACAAACCAGCGTTTGATATTTCAGTGAGGTGTGGCTTGGGAAAGAAACAGCTGTCGTTAATTAAATTTAAAAGGATTGGCCTCAAGTCAATACAACTTCCTTTCCGAGTAGTCCTCACTTGTTATGATTCTCACAGAATCGTAATTTCTACAAGTGTCAGATTAATCAACCTACTAAATATATAATTGTTACACGCGAGATTTAATTTGATTTCGCTACCGTTATTCCTCATTTTATTATGCCTATTTTTAAATAACAGTCGTTAAAACGTTTCAGATAATAAAAAATAGAAAAAATAGAAAAGAAAAAATTGAAAATGCTTTTACAGTTGCGTTCCTTTCTTTAGCATATACAGAAACGCAACTAAACTCGCACTACTCATCCACTATGAAAATAAACTGCTGTCTTTAAAAACATGTTTAGTTAAACATTTTTCCCATTGCTTTGCTGCACAAAATTGGATAAAGCCACCTGTGCTTGTTATGTTTAATGCAAATTTAAGCGGGTGGGATATGTCGGAATGAAATGTCCATTCTATTTTATATATTATTCATACGAGAAATTAGTATAATGACAATCATCCAACTTGGAATTTAAAAAAATAATTTTTTTTATCCATGGACAAGTGTACGAATTCGCAATTTAATTTGAAGTTCATCGAATCGGTTTTAAATTAAATAAAAATTGAAGCGTTTTCAATTTGATAAGTGGAATCAAAGGTTTTTTTTTACCTGTGATAATTAGACTCGATGGGCTGTTGACTGTCGTTTTGCGGCATCGGGGTGGGAACTCGAATGGAACTTGTTTTGTGGCGAGCACAGTTGAAACTGTTGGCTGGCTCTTTACACGCTCCAGCGCCGACGGTCGACTGCACCATGATTGGGTGAAATGGGATGTTGAGTTTTTTGCGAGGTCATTTACAAATTTCTGTTTGATGAGGAATGGATTGATAGCATCTTCCTAAAGAAAAGAAAAAAAGAGAAAAAAATTACAAAACACTAAACCAAAAATAAAATATTTAAAAAAATCAAACGTAAAATTAATTGAATTTAATGCACTCATTTGTAAACATCGCACAAAAACCTCCATTTAAAAACAAAAAAACTAAATCTTTGCATTAAATTTAAAAAAATAAATAAATATTCAACACCAACTATATAAATAACCGTAAACATAAATATGTAAACACAATTAACACATCCTATTATTGATTTTCAAGATTAAATCATCATCATTTCCGTTTTGTTTTGATTTAAAAACGAAAAAAGAAAACAGAGAATTTTTCTCACAACGTATCATCAAAGCATCAAACATCAACTGCCGCATTTTTTCTAATTGTAAACATTAAAAAGAAAATAACATAAAGATTACCCATGGTTGGGAAGATCAAGCACAAGCGCCAGACAATTCCGAAATTAACTGCAAGTAGAAGAGACTTGTTCAGATGTGCTGTTAACAGATTGAGTGAACACTCCAACGGCCGCTTTTTTCTCAATGAAGGAGGAAGGAAAACGCACCCGAACGAACAAATGCGGACACATCTTGGTAGGGTCCATTCAAAGCCCTCTCAGGGTGGCAGGGGTATTGCCCGATTTGAAAAGAGGCTTTCCTTTTCTCTTTCTCCTGTTGTTATTATTCAACATTCGCTATATTTGCTTCAAGGACATCAAATAATTCAAAAATTGGGGGCATTTGTTCAAGTGATGATTGAAAGCACAATTATTATTTTTTAAAAAATTATTTTTTTTGTATTATAAGATTTTAATATTTATAATAAAAAATAAATAACAAGGTTAATGGATTTAGCTGCAGGCGACGACGAAATGATGAACAAATTGGCCAACCACATGTGTTCCACATGCACGCCCCTTTCTCCACCATCGTCCTCCCATAAAACTTGGACAACAAACGACCCCCTTATCCACATACTTACACTCTGGAATACTCAAATGGTAAACAACTAGAGGTGAGAATATGGATGACCAGATGAGATCAAAGTTGGATGAAAATAGCATCTAGGAACGTACAGAATTATTTAATAAGTCTGGGTGCATCATCCTGCAAGCTGTTAATTAATTTTCTAAAAATAAATATAATAATATTTTAAAAAATTAAAATGGTAAAAAAAGTCAACGAACCTACCGTTCTACTTTGCTGTCCTTCAGTTTTATCACCATCCTTTGATTTCTTCGTTGTTTTTAGACGATCTTGATTGATCTTGAGATAGAAAATTGTTTTCAATGGTGTCGCCAGCTAGTGACAACTTGTAAAACTATAACAGAATGGAGTTTTGCAAATGGTCGTAAGGTGTCACCATTTTGTATTCTTCTGCTCTCCTGCGTTTAGATGTGAATCACGAACTTGAGTACAATTTCTAAATCTTGTGTACGAAATGGTCTGAACGTCTCTCGATTTAATTTCGGAAACATCATGAATAATACACCCGCAAGTTTGTCGGCTAAGTTTAAACAGTAAGTATTTAGTTTGGTACGAGTATGAATGTAAATCTTATATTTTTTCGTATAAATATTAAGATCGTTTGCTTACATTACGTTGCGGGACCGTCTACCAGTGATAATCACACACATTATTGATCAGTTGCATAGAGACAAGGACGAAGTAGCAAAAACATTTGGAAATGTAAGATCTGGAATTGAAAAAAAAAAGAAGAAACAATTAATTTACTAATTTCTATTTTCTAGGGCTCGCGAGAGGAATTGAAGGAGATCATCGGCCGGCTAGCAAAATTAAAAAATGAAATAACAACTGACAAACCCTTACTCGTTTTACAAGACGAGTTTTCGGATATTGTCATCTGGAACAAATCGTTCGAAGAATTAACTGCTCGAACGACTAAAGAACCGACTTGGTTCGCGACCTCCTGGCTTTACGATGAGTGCTACATGTACAGGAGAATTTTCGAAGCTTTTCAGCTGAGGTAATATCAAATATACACCAAATAAAAATAAAAATTAAATAATATATTTCTGCTAAACAGCAACTCCTTAAAGGGAGTTGATTATTTTCAAAAACAAAAAGAGAGCAGTTTATTTCAATCGACCGAAGTTATGACAATTCTGGGAACATATTTGAACAATATTCTGAACAATATCGATAACGCGGAAGAACTGAAATCACACTTAAATGAAATGCTACAGGTATAGAAATAAATAAAAGCTATGAAAATTATAGAAATGTTAATTTTGTTTGTTTTTAGGTTTCACTTTGGAGCAATCGATGCGATTTGTCTGTTTCAACAGGTGCTGAAAAGTCGCAAAAAGAAGACCCGATCAAAACCTTGAAAGATTTGAGCCAGTTTATACTCGTCAATAACTCGCAACAAATCGTAGATCACATAATTAATGCCAAGCAGCAAAAGTTGCAGGGGATTCGCGTTGATTTCATATTAGATAATTCCGGATTTGAATTATTTTGCGATCTTTGTCTCGCTCACTTTGTGTGCGCGGCCAAATTGGTCAACCAAGTGCATTTCTACGTGAAATGTATGCCCTGGTTTGTTTCCGACACGACTGCCGCTGATTTCGAATGGCTGCTTAACACGTTGGAACGGATGGAAGACCCTGTTCTCAACAGTTTGGGTAGCACTTGGAAGAAATATGTAAATGATGGCGTTTGGTGCGTGCAGAAGGAACTGTTTTGGACTTTACCGTACGACTACAGTGAAATGAAAAACTACGATTTGAATCTCTACGAACGACTCGGCTGTGCCGATTTCCTCATCTTTAAGGGCGACTTGAATTACCGCAAATTAACCGGAGACAGGAAGTGGAATTATACAATTCCATTTGACACGGCTTTGCGTGGATTTAATCCGAGTCCTCTGTGCGCCCTTCGAACATTGAAAGCGGATACTGTTGTTGGATTAGCACCGGGTCAAGCAGAAGCAATAGAAATTAACGACAAAGATTGGATGATCAAAGGAGAGTATGCTGTTGTACAATTTTCGGCAAGTAAATTGTAATTGCTGTATTTATTTTTCCTTCTAAATGTAAAACTAAAATTTAAATTAAAATTGGTACAAGTTGCTGATTTCTTATGTAAGCTAATTAATTAAAAACAAACTTTATAAAGTACGGTACACATTCCGTAATTCTAAAATAGAAATTGAATTTACACCGTACAACCCGGCTTTAAAGTCGCATGTTGGTATTACCGGAATTTGACCAGACTGAAGGTGTACATCTCGTTTATACCGGCATGTCGTTATAAATGTTTATGAATTTTTTTCAATGAGAATTAAACCAAAAACAAGCTTAAAAAGCATTTTTAGATGTCCGAAGTGTAGGGAATTGGTCTAAATTTCTATAAATATACTCAAATTTTCATTATTAACCTTCAGAATATTAAGAAAGCTCAAATTTTTGGCCCAAAATCCAATATACCGTATTCTTTCGATTAAGAGCCACCCTCGAATAGCAGCCACGGCTATTGGTCTAATCGTTGCAGTCCTATAATTGGTCGGACCAGGTTGATGGTCAGTCTGATCGTTCCAGGTTGATGATCGGTATCAAGTCAGCTGAGGGAGTGGTATTGCAACGTGACCAAAAGGTTACGAAAATGCCCAAAACTGCATTAGTGTTCACAAACCGGCATTTTTATCTGAAAAAATTTACTTTTTCCAGCCTAAAATTTAATTCATTTTTACTTAAGGTCTCTATTATAACACCTCGCGTTATATTGTAGACCCGCGCAGTAATTACTAAATTTAGATTTTCCCGCGCTTTATTAGAAATCTACAGTCTATTGGGGACCCACGCATTATGAGAGGATTTACGGAATCGTCATTGGCACTTGGCATGTTGTAGATGATAACTGCGCGAGATTTAATCCCGACATCACATTTATTGGAAAACTAACCCATGTACTGAACAGTCGTGAACAAAAAAAACTTCCTATAAGTTTAGTTGTTTTAAGTTAATCTACCAGGTGGTATAAAAAATCCAATGAGATTCAATGACATGACATCAATCGTGACCCAGTCTCGCGTCTTGCCCTAACAACAGTATTAAAAGATAGATTGGGCAAATAATGATAGATAAACTTAAAACAGCTAAACTGAAGGGAAGTTTCTTTTGTCCATGACTGTGCATATGCAGTTTTCCAGAAAGGCAAAATTATAATTTCTGGAAAACTGCTCTACCCATATTAACTTAGTAAATGTCTTTTCAATATTTGTGAAAGTTCCTATAATTTTATTACAGTATTTAACGCACACCCACACAAATAAAACTCTCAAAAGTGTTCAATTATCCCAAATCAACAAAATATAACTCATCCAAGAAAACAGTACAGTAAACATCCGTTCATACTGAGAATTAAAAAAAATCTACCTTATCCGCAATCACCTAGCACTTTTCCGTTAATTGAACTACAGTCATAGATAGCAATACATACATCTGTATAAAAGTAACATTTCTTATCAACAATTTACTCACTCGATTCTCGCGGCACGATGATCCGCTGTGTATTCCTGCTGGTCTGTCTAATATGCATCGCGAGTGCATGCACCAATCCTAAACCGGATCCAGCATGCAGGAAAATTGTGGAGACTGCTTTCGGAAAACGGGATCGTAAAATGTCTGGCTGTAAGTATAAGTAAATGTGATTAAATTTTTGCATTAAATTTCTAAATTTTATTTTTTTTAAGCACTCAAATGTAAGGGGAAAGAGGTGTATAAGGGTGTTCAAGGAACTGGTTATTTCCCATCTTGGCAAGGACCAGAAGGTGGATGTTTCGACATGAAAGGACACACACTTCGTACTTTACAAGTACAGTATTTAATAATTTTACAACTTTTTTTTTTTTTAATTATAAATTTGATTTTTTTAGGATTATTTGGATGGGAAAGTTGATTATGTTAGCGTGGCTATGGATAAGGCAATTTCTGGTCCTCGATATGGAGCGGAAGTTTGTATTCCAGAAATGAATAAAGCGTATGGCAAAAGGATTCGATTTAAGGTTAAAAAAAGATTTTAAAATGTAAAAGGATTGTTTAATTCATGAAAATGTTTATATCAATATATTTCAGGTTGTTGATCATGGGCCATCTTTCGATGGTAGAGGAGCTGCAAAGATAGATATTTGTGTGAAAACCGAGAAAGATAGCTGTTCCAGTAGAATCAATAGAAAATTAACAGTTTATTTCCAATAAAGATGTTTTTTGTGTTTTTTGTTGTGGTTGGTTTTTAAGTGGAATAAAATATTAAATCCGAAATATCACTCACTGTACTAGATAATGAAAACAAACTCACCGCCATTTTTATCGCACGTCCTGACGTCTAACGGTAAAGGAGTAACACCAAGTGGTGACACCATTACTAGTAAATAATAAAACATCGTTTTATTTTGTGCAGTTTCTTTCACAAGCAAAAATTTAGAAACTTAGAAAAATTAAAAAGATTTTTATTTAACTTGTTGAGATTTACTACGGAAGTTGAATTTTTCGGTTTCTTATTCCGGGTAAAATTTGAGTCAATGGCTGAAAGCGATCGTCAGTGTACTCCGTGGTGTACTTAACGCATTGCCTAATATCTTCCCACTAATTTTATACATTATGGCCGATAACGAGCAGAAAGCTATACAACTTATTGCCGACGCTGAAAAGAAACTGAAGTCATCTCATGGGTTTTTTGGACAATTATTTGGGTGAGCATATTTTTTTTTAAATTTTGAATCAAGTAGGCCTAAATTGGTCATTTAAAACGAGCACGCTTTATTTTATTTCCTCAATAAATTAATTAGACACAAACATTTAACTGTAGTACATTATTTTTTACCATTTTCAGCGGTTCATCGAAGATGGAAGAAGCGTGCGAGATGTATACAAGAGCCGCAAATATGTTAAAAATGGCGAAAAAATGGGGAGCCGCTGGAAATTCCTTCTGCGAAGCTGCTGCTTTGCACCTTAAAGGTGGCAGCAGACACGATGCAGCAACGTGTTACGTCGATGCTGGAAACTGTTACAAAAAGGCTGATCCTCAAGGTATTTCGAAAGCAATTTGACGCGTTTAAAGTTGTCAAAATAAATTTTACTATCTATTACACAGAGGCTGTCAATTGTCTTCTAAAATCTGTAGAAATTTACACAGATATGGTATGATTTCAGCTTTCTTGACGTAACTTTTAAGACGAAATTGCTTTTTTTTAGGGGCGTTTTACCGTCGCAGCTAAACATCACATGACAATTGCTGAAATCTACGAGTCTGAAGTGATTGATATGGAAAAAGCCATTCAGCATTATGAACAAGCTGCGGATTATTTCAAGGGTGAAGAATCCAACAGGTGAATTAATAGCAAAGAAATATCTTCAAAGTGTTTTAATTTAATGAATTAAATTGTGTATATCAGTTCTGCCAATAAGTGTTTGTTGAAAGTGGCTCACTACGCTGCACAATTGGAACAGTATGAAAAAGCCATTGAAATTTATGAACAAGTAGGAGAGGAAAATAGAAAATGATGAAACAGTATAATTTCTATTGAGTGAATTACATTTGCAGGTTGCTTCCTCGTCTATGGAGAGTTCGCTTTTGAAATACAGTGCGAAGGAGTATTTTTTCCGAGCCGTTCTTTGCCATTTATGCGTGGATTTATTAAACGCTCAGCATGCCGTTCAGAAGTACGAAGAAATGTATCCAGCGTTTAGCGATTCACGAGAGTCGAAATTCGTTAAGGTGACGAGAGACATTTAATTTAATTTAAAATGGCGTGTTTGAATTGCGATTATTTTCTCTAGGCTTTAATGCAACACCTTGAAGAGCAAAACATGGATGATTTTACGGATACGGTGAAAGATTACGATTCAATCTCTCGACTGGATCAATGGTATACAACCATGTTGCTACGCATCAAGAAAACCGTTGCTGAAGAACCTGATTTGCGTTAAATTGAAATTCGTTTGTAAATATTTCTAAAAGGTTTTTTATTTCCTTTTTTTTCTTTTTCTCAATGTTTTATTTTAGAATTTCGAAAAATAACATCTTTATCAATCAACAAAAAAAATTGAACGTGTATTTATTTAATTTGAACATTAAAATTTAAAACTAATATAATTTAAAATGATTAAATGTTCCGAGGTAATAATTTATAATTATTACACCTGAAATGTATCTAATCAAATATCTATATAAACATTTCAAAAATTTTCCAGTTTTAAAATAAATGTAGTTTGTGTGCTGTAATTTACAACACATTCCAGGAAGGTGTCTGGGAAGCATTAAAACAATAATAGATGCAGGTAGACGTTTATTTATGTTGATTTTCAAGTATGCCACAATAATAAACAATGTATATAAACTAAAAAAAAATGCAAACATTTTATTATTAGTGCTGATACGATTGTTTTGCTGAGTAGTATGCAAATTAATACTCTGTAAGATACATCCTATTGAAATTATTTATAAATTTTTAATCAATTTTTGCACTGCCTCGTGTGCCATGTGTTAAGGGCTGCAGGTGTTTCATCCTTGTTGTGGATTAAAAGTTTTGTTTTAACAATTTAAAGACTCGTTTCGATGTAACTGCCTGTGTTTTAATTTATTGTTTCTTGTTAGAAATTTAAATCTCCATTTATTGTATATAATTAAATACAGAAAAAATTGTATATAAAATCTGTATTGCTGTTTCAAGTTAATTAAAGTGAAATGAAAAATTAGTATAGTTATCCATTTCCCCCATACAAAAATTCAAGTATAAAAACGGTACACTCCCACCTGTGATGTGACCAATTACAATTTGGATGATGTCAACCAGTTGAATTCCTAAAAATAAAAATAGTTTAAATGGACAGACTTCAGCTACATTTATAACTTATGAAGACCTGTGTTTTCCTTTGAGACATTGGATCAATCATAACATTGATAATACACGGTTGATCTTTAATTGCGAGAGCTTCTTTCACCGCTCGTTGCAGATCCGGAATTGTTTCGGCATAAAATCCTTTAGCTCCAAACATTTCGGACAATCGCTCGTAACGAATACCCGGAGATAATGCAGTAGGTGGCGTGCTGAAATTTTCGAAGCACCACAAATAGAGTAAATAAATATACTCCTTTGGTGTACAAATACCTTAAAGCAAGGTGTACATTGTCCTGTCTCATTTGCTGCCAAATCTCCGAATTTAATCCACTATAAATTCCATTATTATTAATAACAATAACAATAACCGGAAGCTTATATCTGTAAAAAAAAAATTAAAATAACCGTGAAAACCCTCAAGTGTTTTTTATTTTAAAGTAATAACTCCTTCGAACCTGCACATAGTTTCAAATTCCATCGCTGAAAATCCAAACGCACTGTCACCTTCAACACAAATAACTCTCTTATTTGGATTTGTATCCTGACACCACAAAGCGGCCGCAACTGCAAAACCCATTCCAACTCCCATCGTTCCAAAAGTACCTGCATCCAATCTTCAACCAAAACGTTAACAAAAACTGTGTCAATTTTCAGCGAGAAAATGTAATATTTACCTGTGTCTAGGCAAGAGATTTGCTAGGATGGTACGTCCGATATCCATCGTGTTAGCCCCCTCGCTAACAATGATGCAATCATTTGGGATGTTTGATTGAATCTAATAAAAATTATATTAAATTAATACAAATAATTTTTTTTGTGAGTTAATATTTACTTCAGTCAAAGCGGCGTAGTAATTTAATGGGACTGAATGGTTATTAGTCATTTCTTCTACTGTTTTTTTATTTGCAGCAATTTTGCTGTTTAATAGTTTCCACCAGTCTGTGTTCGCTTCAAACTTCAAGTTTTGTATTTGGGATTCCTTTACTAACTGAATAATAAATTATAAAGATCATTATTTGCATCGTGTATTTGTTTTTTTAAATGCTACTTGTTGGGTTATAGCGTTAATATCGCCACATAATGCAACTTCTGCTCGAACATTATTGTGCATTTCTTCAGGAGCAATATCAACCTTTAAAAATTAAAAAATTAAAATTAATTAAAATTTGAGTATAATATTTTTTAATTGTAGGACCTGAATAATTTTAACGGAAGGATTAAATCTCGGTTGAAGACCAAAATGTAACATCCAATTCAAACGAGCTCCTAAGAGTAATATTACGTCAGCTTCCAATAAAGCTCTAAAAATCCAACACAAAAAATAATTAATTAATTAAATTTCAACACTTTTCCGATCACTCAACTTAATACCTCGAGCGAGCTGACGAAACGCACAGGGGATGCAAATCCGACACGACTCCTTTCCCCATTGGTGTGGGCAAAAATGGAATTTCAGTTGCAGTTAGAAAATCCAAAACGCTTTTCTCCGCACGACCGTACGCTGCTCCTAAAAAATCCAATAATTTGACACTTTGTTTTTATACAAAATAGGTTTCCTAATATACCCTTTCCTACAATAACTAAAGGCTTTTTCGCCCCTTTAATTGTCTGAATCGCCTTTTTAATGCAAGTTGAATTGCACAGGCTTACGGGTTCATCAGGACTTCCGGAAATATATTTAATTTTGCTTTCATCTTTAACGTCTGCAGTGATCATGTCGCCAGGAAAATCCAAGTAACTAACACCCGGACGACCGTACAAAGCAGAACGAATAGCCTAACCATTAAAAATTAAATTATAAAATTGCTTTTGTGAATAAAATAACATAATATCAACCTTTTCAACATAGAATGGGATTTTTTCTACGGAACTTGGTCGCGCTGAAAATTTACAATACAATCGTGACGCTTCAACTTGAGTCCATTCTTGAAATGCTCCCATAGCTTCTTGTCCTTGCTCCGAAGAACCACCGAGAACAACGAGCGGCCTGGATTTTAAAAAGTAACGACAAGTTAAAATTATTTGTCTATTTAATTCGCTGATATTTATACCAACAGTTAAGTTGCGAATTCGCCATGCCTCCCAATGTGTGTAGAACTCCTGGTCCTGAAACCACCATACAGACACCTGGTTTCTTAGTGAGGTATCCCATAGCACTCGCTGCATAACAGGCCTGTAATAATAAATAATAAATAACGTGTAAAACCCACAGGAAATTTATTAAACAAAATTTACTCACAGCTTGTTCATTTCGCATAGCTACAAACTTAATTCCCTCTATTTGAGCGGCCATTGCAACTTCTATGATAGGAATTCCGACCAATCCAAATATATACTCGACTCCCTGAATTAATAATGATATAAAAATATTTAAAAGTTCCTTTTGTTTTCTGTGGGTTGCTTTTACCTGGTTACGAAGAGCCTTGGCAATAACAGTGGCGCCGTCCATTTTTCCTTCGCGAAAATTGTAAACTGATCGTACTCCTATTTTCTTATCAAAACAATTATCTTGTCCTGATCGAGTTGCGCGTGCAACAGTTGATGAACTTAGTAATTCATTAGTATTGAAATAAGTAATGGCAGCAAAATTTCTTTTCAGCAGTTTCTGAGGAAATGATTTAAAACATTTAGTTATCAATGAACACCTGACAAGCATCGTAAAAAGTATGCCAGCCCAAAAGTTCAGTATATCTGATTAGAAATCATCCAAAGTGCCCCCCTAAGTGCGCACCGATAGAAGCTAACACTAAAACCTGAAATAAAAATTTATTTTTAATTTGCGAAAATTAAAAAAAAAAAATCTTTTGATTTTTGCACGTCTCATTAGCTGTTTCCCTTCAATAAATTCAATAAATCACGTTGGTTGCATTAAAATTTTATTATAGTACAAAAAAAAATCTAATTAAATCAATAATACATGCACAATTTATACATATCAGTTATTTTCAGTAATAGCTTTGCTTTGATATGACCCATAACATTTCGCACCTCTTGGAGCAATGTTATTCATAACCAAACTCAGCGTCGTCCCATTGATCCTTTTAACCATCGGAGCATTGGAAATTGGTAGAATTGTGCTTGCCTTACGTTTAACACCACCGAGAGTGCCTGACACTTCGGCTGGCAAATCAGAATCGCAAAACAGCCTTTTATCTCCGGGAATTTCCGCCGAAAACTCTGAATTCGGCTTCTGCAAACTCCCCGCAGCTTCCACCGGCATATCTGTATTAACACTTCCCCTAAGATCTCTTTTGGATTCGAGTGCGTACTGAAGTAAAGGCGAGTCAGTCAATGGCGTAAAAACACGTTTCACTTTAGTACCAATGTTCATTGATCCGTCAAACACTTGACCCGTTTCCGAGCCAGTCTGAATCGCTTCCGTACAATTCACGGTCGACTCGACTTCATTTTTATTTAGAAAATCCATTTTATCTTCGGGAGATTCTATCAGAGGAACTCCTCTGCCCTTACCCCTGCTTCCCCTGGCTCTCCCACGTCCTCGAGTACCCCTGGCCCGTCCTTGGCCAGTTCCACGTCTACCGCCCCGTTGCGTAGGAATTTCATTTGGAATTACTTCTGGTAATTTAAATTTGTCATTATTTTTGTGAACCGAAGGAGCCGTTTTCTCAGTCACATTGTTTTTCTCTTCGGATACCACCAAAGTCACCGATTTATTGATCGATCTCAATAATTGGATGACACTTTCACAATTTAAAGTCAACGGTTTGGCGGGCGAGGCAGAATTTGAACCACTTTTGGTAGAAATGAGTAATGTAATTTCGGATATATCCAATGAACTAATCGTCGTGCTGTTTGTTTCTCGTTTTACGGATGGTTCCTGAGAAAATGTGTTAAATATATTCCGCACGCCGCTTTTCTGAAATGATTCCATCAGGTTTCTTCTCGTGTGGTTGGGGTTTACTGAAATTTGGTGCTGCATTATTCCCCCCGATCCGTTCGACGAAGGATTAACGGAATAAATTGGCAGACGTTTTTTAGCGGACGATGATTGCGAAGTGCTCAGCGGAGACAGCGACACAACGGTGGGAGGATTGGATTGAGCTTTCATGATCGCGTTGCTCGTGTCTGACGATCTGAGTACAACTTTTTTATCAACAACCGGGTTTGCACTCACGCAATGGTTCTGTTTTTTAATCAATTCCTCCACGTTCGCATTGAAATCGTCGGGTATTTCACCAATGTACAAATGATCGAATAAATGATCAAGTAGTCGTTCGTCTAATTGCTTAGTTACGACATCGGCACATTCTTTCGCTTTATTCGGCTCAGTCGTCACCTCCGACGGGACGTATTCCCACACAAGAACGTGGCACTCGCTGCCGTCGTTTATAATCGGTGCCTTGTAGTGGAAAAAAGACGGTCCTAATTTCAAATCGTCACATTCCATCCACAAATTATCTGAAATTTTCAACACAAATCGTAATCAACACCAATTAAATTTTTTAATGAGTAAATTATCATCTAACCTATAACGTTGCGAATCCACACGATAAAATGGTTAGGATTTTGTTTGTACTGTACAACAGCTGTGACTTTATATTCTAATGATTTAAATATAAAATCGTACTGAAGTATGTCGGAAGTAGGTAATCCCTCAACAAAATGCATTATCAAACAGTTGGGCAACCTGGGTAAAATAAAATATTGATTAATTTTACTTTTCAGTTGACAACGTGTTCTTACTTTTCGAATTTCACTTTCCGCTTCTGTTTTTGCATGTGGCACGCCGAACAGGGAGCCATGATGACCGCGTTTAGAACCGTGAAATCAGGAGCGACTCGCGGAAGAGTGAGAACTACTTTCTGCGAACTGTAAAACAAAATTAATCAATTGTTTTGTTTTTTAAAAAAAATTAAATTTAAATGTTCAAACTATTTACCTTCTCGTTTCCCGAAATTTACACTCATCACACTCGAATTCAAAAATACAATGGTTCAACACATTCTGCTGTAACACGTATTCTTGCAGCAAATGTGGAAGAGCAAATATAGGGCTTTCCTCTTGACCACGCAGACAACCAAGTTTCGCTTTCAAGTAATCAAAAGTTGTATCCCTTATTTGTTCCAACGCCACACCGATTTTATCCACGAAAACGTTTTCAACTTTATTCGGGGTGTTTGCAACCGAAAACCTTAAGGCAGACTCCTCTATAAACGAGGCCGAATTGACAGTGGACACCAACTCGTCGTAGGCAGTGATAACACTTTTCACAATTGACGAATCCTCGAGAGACGAAAGTTGCTTCTTTATAAAAGTATTATGGATGATAAGATTTAACGTCACGTCCAGCCAACACAAATTATCCTTGTTAAACCACTGAGGAAATCGTTTGACCGACGGCCCGGGCAATATGGCAGGAACAACGTTTAAAAATAATTCGTTGGGCAATTTGAGTTCTCCACAATTGGGCAGTGAAGAGCAGGGCATCGGCTGCAATATTATGTATTGAGGATGATTTGCGGTCGGTGGCTGCTGTGGTAATGTATTTGCGGTTATAACGGACACGATGCTGCTGGTTGGTGTAGTATTTGTCGCCGTAACTTGGAGAGTGTTTGAAATTGTGCAATTAGTCTGGGTTTCATTCACATCGGGTGGAATTGATGCATTTCCGGTGTCTGACGATTCGTTTTCTTTTGAAGTCTCGTTCGTATTCACAATGTCGACCAAAATGTTATTTAATTCCATCACATCCCGGTAACTGTCACTACAACTCGTCGTTTCGTCGGGGGTTCGTTCGGTAGATTCGGCGACAATTTCATTTGAATTGATTTCGCAGTTCTCAGCGACCGCCGAGATGGACATGTTGTTTTCTAACGACGACTTCGGCAAACAATTTTCTGAATTGCGAGAAACGATTACGGATTTAACATCTGTCAACTTTACTAAATCCAAGCACTACAAAACGGCCAAAAAAAATTATACCATGTAAAAATGATGATGAAAATCTCAATATTGTATACCTCGGGATTATCACAAAAATAAATCGCTTCTTCCACAGTAACCTGATGCAGCCGAACAAGACTAGCTATTCCCTTTGCAGCGCATAGTTGGCACGGCTTGCTGTCTTCAGCCATCTGTGAAAATTAAAGTTTTATGATCGGTAAACCAATTATTATTGCAAACTAGAAGATATAACTGCTAATTTCTGTTATACGTTACCCCTATTCAAAATGGCTCTGAACGTCAGCAAACAAAATACGACGAGGCGGTGTCGAATCATAAATTAATTTGCGCAAGATGAAATCATTATCCATAACGAATCATTATTCGAATTAGCAGTTTATACAAATATACAAAAATTAAAAAAATTGAATGGGAGCCGCCATCGAAATGGTTACGACCATAACTGCGTACTGCGCATGCGCATAACTATGACGGCTGTTAAGAAAAGAATGAGGAACCGCGCAACCGCTAAAATAAATTACCAGCGCGAAATTCAAACGGGGCTTTGTTTCTAATTTGTCAATTTAAAACAATAAAAGCGTGGTATTAATTGCATTCTTTAAAAAAAGCTCCGTCTTTCATATTGTCTCTTATTCTACTGAATATACGTGGATCCAACAAGTTCATGTGTTCGGTTTTAAAACAAATCAATCCAGGATTCATAATTTAAAAGAAATCTGCGTTCAATATGGCTTACGCTACTAATCCCGAGGTAACACTATTACAACATTATTACCACATCTAAAGTTATCCCTATTATAGGATATTCCTCCATCATCGCCACCAAACGACATCAATTTGGATCCACTGGAACCCAATGACAAATACATCTGGAAACTAGTAAATAATATCAATATTCTTCGTGAAGACATGCAATTCATCGATGTTGTTTTGGTTTGCACCGATGGTTCCGAATTACCGTGTCATCGTGTCGTACTAGCAGCGAGCAATTGTCCCTTTTTCCTCAACATTTTGCTTCATGCCCCGCCTATAAAAGAAAATTGCCCTGCCAGATTAATGCTACCGCCTAATTTACAGGGTCATTGCGTATCCAATATCATTTCTTTTATGTATACGGGCAATGTTGAGATGCCGGACGACACGAACCATGTCAAAGAACTCCTCACGACGTCTCGTTTTCTCAAATTAGACGATTTCAACAAGCAAATGGCGGCTGTTTTGGTCCGGTCTTTGACGATTGATAACTACACATTTGTCTGGGACTTGGCCGACGAATACGACGTGTCGATATTGAGGAATGAAGTGGTCAATTTTGTTAGCAAAGATCTTCCAAAATTTCTAATTCTTCCTGAATTTCTCTACTTTGATGTGAATCGTGTGAAACTGCTTTTAGCAAGTCCTCACACCAACATACAACCCCACAACAAAATTTTATTAGGTGTAATTGCTTGGCTTAAAAAGGATTTTGCCAACCGAGAAAAGGAAATTGGTCAGTTAATGCGTTACATCAAGTTTTGCATGCTCTCCAAACCCTTCTTGAAGAGTGTCATCAATACAGAACCATTGGTCCAAGAATCGCACACTTTGTGGTGCTTCATTGCTGCAACTCTATACTCGCGCGGAGTTCATCTACAAAATTATGATCCGGAGCGTGATAACATCACAAATCCACCGGAGAAAATACCAGATGATGTGTGTACTGGCGACACCGCTGCATTCACGCCCCCAGTGATGACCGAACCTCTAATGTGCAGCTTAAAAGACCCGAAACCTAGAAAAATTATGCCGAAAGAAGTCCAAAAACTCCCGCCTAGAAAATCGCCACCTACGAATGTGTACATTAAGCAGAATATTCAGCAACAGCAACTACCTCCTCCGCCGTTGAAAGTAACTAAGTCAGCAGGTCCTTCACTGAATCATTTTAAAACGATCAAAAAAGGAATGCTCGTTAGACCGCCTCATTCGAACAGATGAAGAAACAATATTTTGTTTTAATTTAAATTATTTAATAAAAATTCTTTGTACGTAATTTTTCTTTTTGGAAAATAAAAACAATGAGTTGGCATTCCCCGCCCTAGTCCCTGTAAATTAAAGGCATTAAAAATACTCATTTTTTAGCACAACATTTTGTAGAATATAATTTCCAATTAAAGTACAATATGACATAAGAATTTAAAATATACGTTGAGATTGAGAAAGACCTCAATTAGTCTAGTAGTTTATACATTTAAGGTACGGCTTTTACAATGTCATTGTCTTCGTTCTTTTTTTGTGATCCGATTCGATTCCAGGGTTGTTCTTCACCCGTTCCAAAAATAATGTAAAAAACACCGCCAAAAATGTATATAGCTGCTGTTATGTAGAAAACATTGGCCCATTCACTGTGATGAGGCTGAATCAAAACAGTTTGAAGTCAATTATATGATCAATATACACAAATCCCAAAGTTACTTTACCTTTCCATTAGTTAAGGCACCCACAACATAAGGACCAACCATCCCAGGGATGGCAGCTATTGCATTTGTAATTCCCATCAATGTTCCTAAATAAATAAAATTTTAAAAAATTAAGAATGTATTCAATAAGTTTGAAAATTTTGATCTACCTGCATAATTAGACGCGATGTCGATATGATTACCCTGATATCCACCATATATAAAGCCGTTAATTCCCATTGAAATTCCTAATATTGCCTACGACACAGATGAGTCACAACCAACAAAAGTCAAACCGATAAGTAATATGGCCGGAAATAGTAAACCTTAGAATTGAATGAATTAATTAATAAAATTATTTTTAAAAAAATATAAAAAATTAAATGGATACCTATGGAGTTGCACAACTTTCTAGCATTTGTTACCCGCAGATAATTTCTCTCTACTAATTTATCGCACAGAACACTGACTAATAAACTACAAACCCAAGATAGAAAATACGGAAATGCTGAAAGTAAACCGTTCTATTAAATAAATAAAAAATAATTAATATAAATAAAAAATAATTAATATAAATAAAAAATAATTAATATAAATAAAAAATAATAAAAATAATTAATTTGAAATAACCTTTTGCATATTAAAATGTAAAATTGTCTTCAAGTAAGTAGGAAGCTCGGTTAAGAGTGTATAAAAACCCCAATTATTTGCAAAATGTGATGCTATAATAGCCCAAAGTGGTAGTGATTTGACCATTTGCCTCTACGGTAGTGGCGGTTTTTCCTGCAAAAATTTAAACCAAAATAAATTAAACTAACATAAAAATTTGAATCAACTCACACATTATATGGACAAGTATTTTACCTCTGTGTTATCAACAACATTAACTCCTTTGAAAATGTAATTCTTTTCTTCAATGCTGATCCATGGATGACTCTCTGGATTTTCATACGCTAATATAGTCCATAAAATAAACCATATTACTCCGGCAGCGCCTAAAATTGAAACGATTTATCAAATACATAGATAAGAAATTGAAACGAGTCGTACCAAACACATAAAACACTGATGGCCAGCCACCAGCTAAATTGGACACACACAAGTAACTAGATATTGGCATGCCGATTACAGTTCCTAATAAACCGCCTGAAAATAGACTGAATAATAAATAAATAAATAAATTCCAAATAAATACAACTCACCAGCAAATATCACAGCAACAAATCGGCTCCGTTCACTTATTGGCGCCCATTGTGATACCATCTGATTAATTGCAGGAACAGTCACACCATATTTATTAAAATATATATATAAGCATATAATTATATAGAAATTTAAGGAAATAGAAAATTAATTTTTTCTTATTAATTAAAATCAAAAACTTAAAAATTCCGACTTTATATGCAAATTTAATATTTATAAAAATTCTTATAAAAACAACTACATTATTATAGTTACCTGGCCAAATCCTTCAAAAAAGCGAACAATTATTAGGTAAACAACACCCTGGCGAGCGGCGACGGGCGTCAAGAGAGTAAATACAGCCGTAATTAAAACTCCTCCTCCAAATAGCCATTTTCCGGCAAATACTTCCGCTAATCGACCTCCAGGTATTTGTGTAAAAATATAACCCCAGAAAAACGATCCCAATATAAGTCCTTGCGTAGGCCCGTCCCAATCGAATTCTCCACTCTAAATACGATATTTATTAATTAACAATTGTATAATAATTAATTATGTCGTAAAATGTGTCAATATATATATTTCACAATTTCTTGTACTCTTACTTTCTCGAGCGGATCCGTCGAGTTATACTGGTTGTATCCGCAGTCTGATGAATCTTCTGAAGTATGATTAAGTGCCGAACTATTAACCATAGCAACCTAATAATTAAACAAAAATACTATATAAGGAAATATGTTTTAAAAAAAAAGTGTAGTTTTTCTTACTGACCATTGCGACACTTAAGTTGACCCTCATGCAGTAGACGTTTACAAAACCTAAACATCCTAAAATTGCAAAGAGATATCGTGCTGGTATAAATCCTAAAAAAAAAAATTAAATTGCCATGTGTCTATCAAATGTTCAAATGTTAAATTATAATTTTTTTGGTAATAATAACAGTATTCAATATGTGATAAATTGCACTATCAACAGATTCAATAAAGATAATTATCTTCATTACGTGATTCCTACATAAAAAAGATTGATATAATAAAAAGAAAATTGTTCAACGTAAAATTTGCACTACTAAAAGGCAGTTAAACAATTTTATTTTTACATTTCACACTTTTAGTGAAATAACGTTAAAAATTGTCAATGTCATTTCTTCTTCGCTTTTTTAACCTGATAAAAGAATGACAGATTTCTTTATCTAGGAAAACGGAAACAAGAAACAAAAAATCAATCTGTAAAAATTGAAATATTCTATTACCACCGCTTTGGACTTTCGGCATGCCGTCTGCTTCGGGTGTCTTAAGGGACTGTTCCTCCTCATGATTTCCTCTCCGCATATGAGCACCTTAATTACTGACGTCTTTAATTGTTATTTTACAATCTCCACGTGAAAGATAGCACGGAAATTGAAAAATCTAATTTACAATAATAAAATAATTATTTACTTATGATCGTTTTACGAAGTCACATGACAAGAAATGAGTAACAAATCATATTCGTGGCAAATGCAAAAATAAAATAAAAAACCAGTAGTTAATTTTTGTGAATATCAATTCGTTTACCTGCTATTTTTTTACCCAGAGTCTTGAAACTTTTGCGACGTAATAAACTTCTGATAGAAATTATCTGTATAAATTGACAAATTTTATCAGTACACGGGCGCACTGCAAACAGCCAATGATGACTTACAATAATTACTTGATTTTCGTAGTTCAATTAAAATATGGTGCATTTGTCATAGTACACAGCTACATAAAAATAAAATAAAAGATTAACAGTCACAATGAAATTTGGACACGTATGACATACCAAACATTAAACAGATGTAGCCACAGAAGAAAATACCAGATAATGTGTGTACTGGCGACACCGCTGCATTCACACCTCCAGTGATGACCGAACCTCTAATGTGCAGCTTAAAAGACCCGAAACCTAGAAAAATTATGCCGAAAGAAGTCCCGAAACTCCCGCCTAGAAAATCGCCACTTACGAATGTGTACATTAAGCAGAATATTCAGCAACAGCAGCTACCTCCTCCGCTGTTGAAAGTAACAGTCAGCAGATCCTACACTGAATCATTTTAAAACGATCAAAAAAAGAATGCTCGTTAAACCACCTCATTCAAACAGATAAAGAAACAATATTTTTTTTTTAAATTATTTAATAAAAATTCTTTGTACGTATTTTTTCTTTTTGGAAAAAACAAAAACAAAATAAAAACAATCAGTTGGCATTCCCCGCCCTAGTCCGTGTAAATTAAAGGCATTAAAAATACTCATTTTTTAGCACAACATTTTGTAGAATATTATTTTCAATTAAAGTACAATGTGACATAAAGAATTTAAAATATACGTTGAGAAGGATCTCAATTAGTCTAGTAATAAATTAAAGTAGTTTACACATTTAAGGTACAGCCGTCTTTGTAAAAGCAATGTCGTTGTCTTCGTTCTTTTTTTGTGATCCGGTTCGATTCCAGGGTTGTTCTTCGCCCTTTCCAAAAATAATGTAAAAAACACCGCCAAAAGTATATATAGCTGCTGTTATGTAGAAAACCTTGGCCCATTCACTTTGATGAGGCTGAATCAAAACAGTTTGAAGTCAATTACATGATCAATATCCACAAATCTCAAAGTTAATTTACCTTTCCATTAGTTAAGGCACCCACAACATAAGGACCAACCATCCCAGGGATGGTAGCTATTGAATTTGTAATTCCCATCAATGTTCCTAAATAAATAAATTTTAAAAAATTAAGAATGTATTCAATGAGTTTGAAAATTTTGATCTACCTGCATAATTAGACGCGATGTCGATATGATTACCCTGATATCCACCATATATGAAGCCGTTAATTCCCATTGAAATTCCTAATATTGCATACGACACAGATGAGTCACAACCAACAAATGTCAAACCGATAAGTAATATGGCCGGAAATAGTAAACCTTAGAATTGAATTAATTAATTAATAAAATTATTTTTAAAAAAATATAAAAAATGAAGTGGATACCTATGGAATTGCATAACTTTCTAGCATTTGTTAACCGCAGGTAATTTTTCTCTACTAATTTATCGCACAGAACACTGACTAATAAACTACAAACCCAACATACAAAATACGGAAGTGCTGAAAGTAAGCCGCTCTATTAAATAAATAAAAAATAAATTAATATAAATAAAAAATAAATTAATACAAATAAAAAATAATTAAAATAATCAATTTGAAATAACCTTTTGCATATTAAAATGTAAAATTGTCTTCAAATAAGTAGGAAGCTCGGTTAAGAGTGTATAAAAACCCCAATTATTTCCAAAATGTGATGCTATAATAGCCCAGAGTGGTAGTGATTTGGCCATTTGCCGCCACGGTAGTGGTGGTTTTTCCTGCAAAAAAATTAAACCAAAATAAATAAAATTAACATAAAAATTTTAATCAACTCACAAATTGATTATATATGGACGAGTATTTTACCTCTGTTTTATCAACAACCTTAACTCCTTTCAAAATATAATCCTTTTCTTCAGTGCTGATCCATGGATGACTCTCTGGATTTTCATACGCTAATACAGCCCATACAATAAACCATATTACTCCGGCAGCACCTAAAAATCAAACAATTTATCAAATACATGGATAAGAAATTTAAACGAGTCGTACCAAACACATAAAACACTGATGGCCAGCCACCAGCTAAATCGGATACACACAAGGAACTAGATATTGGCATTCCAATCACAGTTCCTAATAAACTTCCTGAAAATGGACAAGGTAATAAATAAATAAATAAATAAATTCCAAATAAATACAACTCACCAGCAAATATCACAGTAACAAATCGGCTCCGTTCACTTATTGGCGCCCATTGTGATATCATCCGATGCATTGCAGGAAAGGTCACACCCTATGTATTAAAATATATATAAGCATATAATTATATACTGTAGAAATTTAAGGAAATAGGAAATTAATTTTTTCTTATTAATTAAAATCAAAAATTTTTAAATTACCTCGTTCATTACAATCCAACTTTTTATGCAAATTTAATATATATAAAAAATTCTTATGAAATACTTTTTTTTTAAAAAAAAAACATTATTATAGTTACCTCGCCGAATCCTTCACAAACGCGAACAATTATTAGGTAAACAACACCCTGGCGAGCGGCGATGGGCGTCAAAAGAGTAAATATAGCCGTAATTAAAACTCCTCCTCCAAGTAGCCATTTTCCGCCAAATATTTCTGCTAATCGACCTCCAGGTATTTGTGTAAAAATATAACCCCAGAAAAACGATCCCAATATAAGTCCTTGCGTAGGCCCATCCCAATCGAATTCTCCAATCTAAATTGTATAATAATTGCATAATTATTCACTGTCATTAATTATGTCGTAAAATGCGTCAATATATATATATATTTCACAATTTCTTGTACTCTTACTTTCTCGAGCGGATCCGTCGAGTTATCCTGGTTGTATCCGCAGTCTGATGAATCATCTGAAGTATTATTAAGTGCCGAACTATTAACCATAGCAACCTAATAATTAATAAAAAATACTATATAAGGAAATATGTAAAAAAAAAAAAAGTGTAGTTTTTATTACTGACCATTGCGACACTTAAGTTGACCCTCATGCAATAGACGTTTACAAAACCTAAACATCCTAAAATTGCAAAGAGATATCGTGCTGGTATAAATCCTAAAAAAAAAATTAAATTGGCACATGTCTATCAAATGTTCAAGTGTTAAATTATAATTTTTTTGGTAATAATAACAGTATTCAATATGTGATAAATTGCACTATCAACAGATTCAATAAAGATAATTATCTTCATTATGTGATTCATAAATAAAAAAAGATTGATATAATAAAAAGAAAATTGTTCAACTTTAAATTTGCGCTACTAAAAGGCAGTTAAACAATTTAATTTTTACATTTCACACTTTTAGTGAGATAATATTAAAATGCTGAATGTCATTTCTTCATCGGTTTTTTAAACTGATAAAAGAATGGCAGATTTTTCTATCAAGGAATACGGAAACAAGAAACAAAAAAATCAATTTGTAAAAATTGAAATATTCTATTACCACCACTGTGGACTGTCGGCATGCCGTCTGCTTCGGGTGACATAAGTGACTGTTTCTCCTCATGATTTCCTCTCCGCATATCACCACCTTAATTACTGACGTTTTTAATTGTTATTTTAATCTTCACGTGAAAGATAGCACGACAGAGATTGAAAAATCTAGTTTACAATAATAAAAAAATTATTTACATATGGTAGTCCTAATTGCGATCGTTTCACGAAGTCACATGACAAGTAATGACTAACGAATGATATTCGTGGCAAAGGCAAAATTAAAATGAAAATACCGGGAGTTAATTTTTGTGAATATATCACTTCGTTACCTGCTATTTTTTACCAAGATCCTTGAAAGTTTTGCGACGTAATGAACTTCTGATAGAAATCATCTGTATAAAATGTCAAATTTTATCAGTACACGGGCGCACTGCAAATCACCAATGATGACTAACAACAATTACTTGATTTTCGCAGTTCAATTGAAATATGGTGAATGCAGCTTTTCCAGAGATGAAATTGCAGTAGCTAATTGATTTTTATCACTAGGTTATTTGTCCAAGGTTTTGTTGTTGACTCAGGACGTACACATTTATTGGTACTATCCAAGGTCATGCTGCATTCGTCATAGTACATAGCTACATAAAAATAAAATAAAAAGAATAATAGTCACAAGGAATTTAAAAAATTGCAAAGAAATTTGGACATATTTGACATACCAATTAAACAGAGCCCAGCCACAGATGTAAACCACCTTGAACCACCTGTCATTTGACGTCACTTAACCCGAGCTAAACCCGAAAGTCTGGATCTAAAATTACTTCCGTTTCCGCTAAACGAAAAGTTTTCGCGGGAAAACGGTTAATCCAACATGTCGTAAATTAAATAACATTTTAAACATGGAATGGTATTTCGTGCGACCCGAAAATGATGCGGAACTGTCTGAAAACCAGCAGCTAGCGTATAATCTTATGACGGAATATGATTTAAATCCAAGTTGGATTGACGCTGAAGAATGTCAGTCGCTGAAGGCCGACAAGATAAAGACGAGATTTTTCGTGTGCGATCCTTTTTCTGGTGCGGCGTTTAAGCATTTAAAAAAACAAAATTGTCGTATACTTGGACCGAAGTGCGTGAAAGATGCCATTGACAAGGGTGACGTACAAAATGTACCGTATCCAATATACAATTCCGTTATGGCTGGTTTACACGTGAGTATTTCGGCCGAAATAAAAATCACAGTTTAATCAAAACAATTTTTTATTTAGATCACGTACACCGGTTTTAAAGCGGAGAAACGTCAACAATTAATGGAAAAAATTCAGTACATGGGCGGCCAGACAAACGGACAATACACGGCGCAAATAACTCACCTCATTGCGGATGAAGTCGGCTCGAAAAAGTACCAAGTAGCCGTCGAATTCAACACACCGGTGATGTTATCCGACTGGGTGACCGAATGCTGGAATAGAAGTCAAACCGAAGACATATCGGCCACAGATGCCGAATTTGACAAATTCCGAACTCCTGTTTTTAAAGGACTCGTCGTAACACTTACTCAGGCCGACTTTGATGAACGAAAACGAATTCAAGAGTTGGTGGAAAAGAATGGTGGAGTTTACACCGGAGATCTACGCTCACGTCACGCCACTCATTTAATTGCGTGGCAGCCGACGGGGAAAAAGTTCTTCCACGCTACCCAGTGGGGAATTCATTGCGTCACCGTCGATTGGCTCGACGAATCCGTTAGAAAAGGCTACAAAGTTAAAGAAGGACTTTACACGTTAAAAAAAGATGTTGAGTCGCAACCAGTAACTTCCTCACCACAAGCGACTACAAAAGACAATTTGATTGGTAACTTGACGACGAGTTTCATTTCGTCGTCCGCCGTTGACGAGACGTACGTTGCTAGTCGCGATTCATCAATTTACAGACCGAACGATCCCGTAAATACGAAGAGCGCTTTAGACAACTTGGAAATGGCTGTCGTTTATCGGGCAGGCTCAATTTTTTTGGACGGTTGTCGTTTTTTTCTAAGCGGATTTAATAATTCAGAGATGGAAAAAATTAGAAGAATAATTAACTTGGGCGGTGGAACAAGATTAAATGAATTATCCGAGGCCGCCACGCATTGTTTAGTGAATTCGTGCAAAATCGAGCAAGTAGTTTCGCAAATCGAGTGCAAAAGATGGCGACCAAAAGTGGTGAAAGTCGAGTGGTTGGTCGATTCGTGTTATGCCGGTTTCATCGTCGACGAAAACCCATACTTGTTGTGGGAACCTTCCGAAACCAAAATGTTACCACCGGAACCTCGAATCGAGCCTCCAGAAAATAAACCGCTCGATGCCGACACGCTCGAAGAAGACCAAAAGATCCTAAGTCAATACCTAGAACTAAACTCTCAGGGAAGTGGTTTAAATGACACCGTAGATTTGGAATCCACCGACCAAACTGGAGATGCCGAATTGAACGGAGACGAGGAAGAACAAACGGGAAAGTTATTTTCAAACAAAACAATTACCGTGATTGGATTTACCCTAGAGAGTTTAACTTCCCTTCACCAAACCGTTGAGGAAAACGGGGGACACATTTTATCCCAGGAAGATGGAGTTCAAGTTCCCGATTTCACCATAGTTCCAATGGAAGGCATGAAAAGTTTGAAGAATGTATCCAAAGTGGCGACCAATACTTGGCTGCTCGCGTGTGTGGAAAGGGGAAGCATTCTTCCGTTAGATAGCGACCCCCTCTTCACGCCGATTCGTTTGGATTTGAGTGTTAAACCGTTGTCCGGCTGCGTTCTTTGCATCAGTCAATTTACGAGCATCGAACGTGAAAGTTTGTGCGAACTCGCTGTATTACTCGGCGCTAAATATCAGGATACTTTAGTTCGTAAAGCAAATGTGCAAAATAAATTACTCGGCAGTACGCATTTGATTTGTAAGGAAGCGGAAGGCGGGAAATACAGAGGAGCTGTGCGATGGGGCATTCCAGTCGTCTATAAAACTTGGCTGACCGATTGTGCGGCTCAAGGGAAACGCCTGTCCGAGAAGAAGTATCGTGTCGGCGTGAGTGAAGGTCCTGAAACTAGTGGAAAGAGTAAAGGTTTTATAACTCCGAAGAAAAATTCCGGGTCGGTTGAAAACAAGAAGAGGAATGAGGTTGAGATGTCGTCGAATAATTGCAGGTCGTTTTTGTTCGACAAATCTGATTTCAGCGATTTGAGAGCGCCGGAGACGGTGAAAAGAAAAGACGTGAATGTGCGACGGAGTATTGAGAGTTTGAAAGATGTTTTTACTCCGGTGAGTGCTGCGAAACCGAAGCGATTAAACGAATTGAGGCTTGACGGACTGAACTCTTCGGGTCAGAAGGGCGAGAGCTCTGATGGCGTCAGACCGAGTACACCCGCGAGATTTCTCAACCCGTCGACAAATTTTGAGCCGAAATTGACGTTTTCTCCCGACGATTGTGCGAAAAACCAGTCGAGCGATGCGGTTAGTTCTCTAGCTGAATTTTTTCGCGATAATTTGCAAAGTGCTAAGGATAAAAGCAAACCTTTCGGCGCCTTAGCGAACTTAAAACCTCGGGATTCGGGCGCTTTTTTCCCGGACGATGTTGAAAAAACTGGGCCGTTGAAAGGTGTTGTTATGGGTGTTAGCAAGAAACTGAGGAGTGATCAGGGTAGATTGAACGACCTGATCTCTGCATTGGGCGGTGATTATCGATGGACTTTTGACAAAACTTGTACGCATTTTGTTTATCAGGGGAAACTGACCGAAAATTGGGCCGATTTGAAGCAAGCAAAGGCGAAAGGAATTCCTATCGTTGCGCCCGAATGGGTGCAAGCGTGTTCAGATAAAAATGCATTTGTGTGTGAAAATGCTTATCCGTCCAATTTTAACCCGAAGATGATGCTGGATATTTCTACATCCCAAATTGAACGAACACCCAGACCAACACAAAGCGAAAAGGCACCGAGAACAACACAAAGCGAAAGCACACCCAGAACAACGCAAAGCGAACGGACACCCAGAACAACGCAAAGCGAACGGACACCCAGAACAACGCAAAGCAAAAGCACACCGAGAACAACGCTAAGCGATGGAACAGCGAGAATAATGCAAAGCGAAAGAACACCGAGTACATCGTCAAGAGAAAAATTGATTGAGAGTAGGAAAAATCTTTATTTGTTTTAGCGTATTTCATGGATTGATTGGGATTTTTATTTTTTTTTATTTTAGGTGCAGTAGACATGTCACTCGTTAGTGAAGCAGATCAGAGCGTTGAAAACGCGACAACTATGAACGATGAAGAGACAAATTGTAGTGGTAGGGAGTCGGATGGTGTTAATCGTGCAATTGGAGCGATATTGGCCATGACGAGCAGTCAGAAAAGCAACGAAAGGAACCGAAATTCTAAAATTCCAAGTTCATCGCCTCCGAATGTTTCTGGAGAAAGACCTTTTGTACTGTCACTTAGCAAAACATCTATTAATCAATTTCATGGTGTTCAAGGAGAGCCCTCGCAGAGTATTCCGATTGTGTGGGGCGATTTGATGGATAAATCAGGAAAGGAGACCAAAGAAAGTGATGCTACTTGTGTGGATGATGATGATGAGACGCAATTAAATCAAGAAATGAGTGCTCTGAAACAAAACGCCGATGAAACTGCTATTGCCGATGATAAGAGCAGCAATAAGGAGAATCGAGCAATGGAAGAAGAAGAAGAAGAAGAAGAAGAAGATGAAGAGGAAGATGAAGAGGAGGAGGCAGTTGCCGACAAAGACGTACCAAAACCAATTCCAAGATTTATGTTGTCGGGTTTTCCAAACGATGAACGAATCGAGTTGGAAGAAATGATCGAATCGCTTGGCGGCGTCGTGTCGAAACAGCAAGCTTTTGATAGCACTTCTACTCATTTAGTCGTGAGTCAACCGAGTCGAAACGAGAAGTGTTTAGCGAGTATCGCTGGCGGTTTATGGATGCTGCATAAATCGTACTTGGTGCGTTGTACCGAAGAACAAAGGTAATTTTTAAATTGAAAAATATAATTGTCTCGTTTTAACAAATTTATTTTTGTAGTTTCGTGGATGAAGCGTCGTTCGAGTGGGGCGGTGAGGGGATCAAGAGCACTTTGAACAAACTCAGTCCTCAGTTGCAAAAAATTGCAATTTGCAGCCAGAAATGGAGATTAAAACTGGCGGAGGAAGGCGACGCGAGTGGACCGTTCACGAAATGGAACGTCGTCATACACACAGATAAGAACAGAGCGAGCAGTTTCAAGAGGGTTTTGGAAGCTGGTGGAGCGGAGATATCGGAATGTGAATATCCGTTCAGTGATTCGCTCGATAGAGTCACTCACGCGTTTCTTGAACTTCACCGCGAAGGCATTGCCGGTGGAGTAGATTTGACGGCACTTCTTGATGCGAAAATACATTGCTTGAAACCTGAATTTATCGCGAGTTGTTTGATGGATGACAATACGAACGAAGAAGAGTTTAATATTCCCGAAGTTCGGCCGAAAAGGAAATCGAACTCTGTAAATGCCAGCAACAAACGAAATCGTCGTGTATAAGATTTTTGTTTTGTTTTTTTTACTTTTTTATTTATGTTTTTTTTGTCTCTTTTTTTTTGTACTTATTTTTTTGTTTATAATAGACTACCGGTAATAATCAAATAGAAAAATTTAATCACATCAGTATTTTTTTTTATAAGTAATAAATTAGAGAAATAAATAGTTTTCTTATTTATTTGCCAATGTTTGTTTTCTTGCACTTCCAAATGCAATAAACACCACTGAGCTTATGAAAAGGGTGCTTGCTGCTATGTGGAACATTGTCTCGTGAAAATACTGCAAAAATTTAATTTTCACAATTTTGGAGTTTTATTTTTTTAAATTTTTTACTTGGAGGATTATGTACGCCGTTACAATTTGTCCTGCTATTTTATAAAGATCCGGCGTAAGATGGAGCCAAAATCAGTTCTTATTTTATTAATTCCGACAGTTACGACCATTAAATTTAGTAATGCAAAAGACATCCAAGAATGGCAATCAGAAGTTGCAAGAATTATAAAACAGCACGTATTTACTTCTTGAGCTGCGAAATGTAATCCAAAATGTTTGATGGAAATTTAAATTTTTCCGTTTTGTTTTTCTTACAAATCAAAACTATTTTTAATTTAATTCTCAGGATTTTAATAAATTTTTTATTAAAAATGAAATGTATTTTGAACTTGTATAGTTTGTTTGGTGGTAGTTTGTATCTACCAAGCTTTACCTTTTGATATGAGCTCAAAAGTTAGTCCATTTTATTTAAAATAGGACTTTTTTTTAAATATTTGGATTTTTCAACGACGCATTATTTGATACGGGTGGCTTCGCTGCGAAGCGCATGGTTTCTACTTGCTAGGCAATGGAGCGGTAAATATTCCAACGAAAGATTTTGAACATATCTTCGTAATTCTTTGTGGTAAAGAATATAAATTGTGGATTTTAATTACATTCTCTAAATATTGGTTTACACTTCATATAATTTAATTTTTAATTTAATTTAATTTTTTATTTATTCTCTAATAAATTTCAGTCTAAATTATTACCCCTTTGTGGGTGTACTTTAGAATAGGGCCCACTTCCGAATGGGCCCAAAATTTCGTTACTTACTAAACAAACCCTCCTGAGTCCAAAAATGAGACTCAAAAGTGTCGGAAATGAACCTAACTATCCTTAGGTTAGGTTTAGGTTAGGTTAAGGTTAGGTTAGGTTAAGGTTAGGTTAAGGTTAGGTTAGGTTAAGGTTAGGTTAGGTTAAGGTTAGGTTAGGTTAAGGTTAGGTTAGGTTAGGTTAAGGTTAGGTTAGGTTAGGTTAGGTTAGGTTAAGGTTAGGTTAGATTAAGGTTAGGTTAGGTTAAGGTTAAGGATAGGCTAGGCCAGGTTAGGTTAGGTTAAGGTTAGGTTCATTTCCGACATTTTTGAGTGTCATTTTCGGACTCAGGAGGGTTCGTTTAGTAAATAACGAAATTTTGGGCCCATTCGGAAGTGGGCCCTATTCTAAAGTACACCCTTTTTTGTAGTTTTAATCACACCTATTGTCGTGCTTTTAATGAATCGACAGTGTTTCGAATTACGTAACGCAAATTTTGACAATTTTAAACGCTCTCCCCCTCTCTGTAACATGGCCGTAACACATTCCCAAACTCCCACCCCCTAATTATGTAATAAAACTAAAATTACCCCCCCCCCCCCAAATTTTTCAAAAGTCAGTCTCAAAAACGCGTTTTTTTTTCAATTTTAAAACATTAAAAAATATTTTTCATGGACCGTAACTTTATTGAGAACCCCCTCTCCCTTACTAATGACCCATAATAACACTTGGAATTTTTCAAAAACCCCCTTCCCCCCCTCCCTTGAAGCATTAAGTAATTTATGGATGGCCCCTTTCATGAATATATGCTACAATCATATCATATCATTATTGTGTCTAACTTTCACATCCAGATTGACACTTCTAATGTAAGTGTTAATTTCATTGTAAGCTGATATGTCAATGTTCATACACTTATACAACACCAACTCTTTCAATGGATTTCGCATTTTTAAAATTTTCTTAACAATACTTTGGTTAATTGAGGGACAATTAATAAACCATAAAGAATTTAGATTTTGAAATGTATTCAATTCATCTAGTTCCGAAATTAATTTGTCACTTAATGTTTGACACTTAATAATACCTAAACGGACTAAATTTGGACTTTGTACAATTAACATTTTCAATTGAGATTCAGTAAAGACATGAATAGTATCATTTATGCATAAATCCTGCAGGTTTTTGAATGAAATATGTTTAGCTAAATCGTGCACATCTTCAGTATCCAAAATACTACAACCCCGTAAAGCTAATTCTTGTAACAATGGACAATAATAATGAATAAGTCTAATATTAACTAATCTAAAATCTGAGAGATGAAGTATGGTCACTCGTTGTGTCTGTGCCAAGACAATATTCAAATCCAGACTAGTTGATGCTAACGATGCATTAAACTTTAAATCCAAATAGCAAAGATTTGGAAAAATAGTGGTTATAATGATGGCATCTTCTGTATTGGTTAAATCAAGATATGGTTCATCGATGGAATAAATATGCAATGTTTTCTCCGATTTGAATTGTTGTTTTAGCAAATCAAATAAAAGTTCCCAGCATTCATGACGAAACCTTCTTAAAAGAGGAAGTTGTTTTAAAATGTATAAACAGCCCTCGGTTGTGATGTATGTGCAATCTAATTCCAAATGCTCCAGTTTTTTGCAATCGCTTAATGAGCGCAGCCCATCATCAGTAACATTTTCGCACGCGTCTAAGTCTAGGTGTCGTAATTGTAGACAATATTTACCAACTGCAGCAACAACTTCATTCGAGCATTCTTTTCTCTTAGAAAAGTCGAACCATTCGAGTTTTGGCAATTGCTGCAGCAGTTTGACCATGTATTTAGGAGGAATTTTATCACCGGAATCGGATCTCAGATCTAAGCGTGTAAGGTTCCCACAAACAAGTCTTATTTTATCTAATAGAAAAGGATAAACGCGGAGGTGAAACATGTCGAAGCCATGAAACGTCTTAGTGCTAGGATGAATGAAAACGTCGCAATGCACGCGTACTGATGTACGTTTATTACGGCGAAATTTCTCACTCAGACATTCATAAACGTTTGAAATAAATATCGGAGGTTGATCCATCAGTTGTGTTTGAAGACTATCGAAATTAGTACAAACCACTTGCAAACACAATTGCTCCAGACTCGATGCTGATTTTCTCAAAGGCATCTTCGCGAACTGTACGTGTATCACTAGGAGAGCGAATAATGAGATGAATTAAAATCAAAATGAGATGGGGAGTTTATATACATAAGAACGACGAGGACTATGTGCACAGAACGTAACCGAATCGAAACTGTAACGAGAACGCGCACTGGACGTTCACGCAATGAGAAGAGAAATACGTGAAATTTCTCAAATTATGAAACAAGGATTTACGTTTACGACCAAAGATCGCTTTGGTATACGAAGAAAATTACTCCACTGAGATTTAAGATAATCTTTTTTGTTTTTATTATTTTTGTTTTTGTTTCGTATTTCCTTTTTCTGGTGTAGCGTTTAAGCATTTAAAAAAACAAAATTGTCGTATTCTTGGTTCGAAGTGCGTGAAAGATGCCATTGAGAAGGGTGGCGTACAAAATGTACCGTATCCAATATACAATTCCGTAATGGCTAGTTTACACGTGGGTAATAATCAAATAGAAAAATTTAATCACATCAGTATTTTTGTTTATAAATAATAAATTAGAGAAATAAATAGTTTTCTTATTTATTTGCCCATGTTTGTTTCCTTGCACTTCCAAATGCAATAAACACCGCTGTGCTTATGAAAAGGGTGCTTGCTGCTATGTGGAACATTGTCTCATGAAAATACTGCAAAAATTTAATTTTTGCAATTTTTGGGATATTGAGTTTTATTTTTTTAAATTTCTTACTTGGAGGATTATGTACGCCGTTACAATTTGTCCTGCTATTTTTGCCGAATTGCACATTGCAAATAAAGATCCGGCGTAAGATGGAGCCAAATCAATGAAGTTTATCTCCGTCCCCATTTTATTAATTCCGGCAGTTACGATCATTAAATTTAGTAATCCAAAAGACATCCAAGAATGGCAATCAGAAGTTGCAAGAATTATAAAACAGCACGTATTTACTCCTTGAGCTGCGAAATGTAATCCGAAATGTTTGATGGAAATTTAAATTTTTCGGTTTTGTTTTTCTTACAAATCAAAACTGCGAGCATTCTCAGTTTAGTAATACTCATTAGCTTTTTTGCTATTGTCCAATCGGCTATTAAACTACAAATTATGGCCACTATTAATTGAATAACAAACGGTAATGCCAGTATGAAGGCAATCTAAAAATGTCAACACAATAAAATATTTTTATAAGGTTTAAAACTTTAAATTTCAATTACATCTTGACTGGAAATGTCCAAAATTCGACTGATTAAAGATGGCAAAGCAATTTGAAGTATGAAATGACTGATTGATGACAAAAATATCGCAGTTGAAAGTGCCAAAAGTGGCAATATATTGAAGCCTGCTTTCGCTATATGAACCCATGGAATGGACTGAGATAAAAGCAAAAAAGTACATTATATTTTTTGTACTTTTTAAAAGATAAAAAAAAAAAAATTAAAAACACTTGATTTTTTTCGTTGTTTTCGCTTATATTCTGCTCAACTAGAATCTGCTTTTCTTCTTTCGATACCCATTTATTTTTCAAAACATCCTTGACCGTTGTCATGCATAAAATGGACCATCCAATGGCTGACATACCAAAGACGTAGAAAACAAGATGCGCTGATTTATCATTGCTACTCGTTGAAAAATATGTCGTTATAGGAGGTATAAATATAAAAGTTAACGTGTCGCTTAATGTTAACAGTGTAATCGAGTAATGTTTCTCATGTTTTGGTATCCAATTAATCGCGATGTTAATCTCAGCTGGAATAACTAACGACTATTTAAGAAAAAAAATTAAATTAATATTTGTATTTTATTTTCTTAATACACATTTCATTTCACTTACCAAAATGAGACCAATAACGAATCTCAATACCAAAAAATCGTAATAACCCTGTACGAATGATTGGGGGACCAGTAAAGTCAACATACCACTTATGCAGACAGAATATTCCAAAATGTATTTTCCGCCAAACCGTTGTGTTATCCAAATAGAAGGAAAACACATTAATAATTGTGCCCACAAATGAATGGTGGTGAAAAGATTCTCTTTTTTACCCCATTCAAAATCCAGCGACTAATTAAAATGATCGTAAAATGCAATTTAAATGTAAAAATTAAAATTCTGCCTTTACATACTTGATATTGATTACTGTTGTTACATGCAGTGAAGTCAACTTTTCTCAGTGGAACTACGGACGGGTGAATGCAGATTATCATCGCTGAAGACAGTAATCCGCCGAGACAAACGATGGAAATAACCAAATAACGAAGTGTAAAACATCCTAAAAATAAATAAGTTTTAAAAAATCTAAAAAATAATTTAGAAATTTTTAAATTTTTAACAAAAATTGATTTAAATTTCAAACCAGTGTCAAACTCTGGTTGCAATTCGCTTGTATCTCCATTTAGAGATGCGACACTCTTTACAGAACTCATGTTTTGTTTTATGTTGCTAATTAAAGATAGAGGTTAATGTAGAAGTCTAACAGGTGGTCGACAGACGATACCGTGGTAATTTAAAATATTTTTAAAACTTCATGTAATCAAAAATTATTTCTTTAGAAATCCAAGAGTTTAATGCTACAGCGTAAGTTTTTATTTTCAAGTTTTTTTTTATTTTATTTTATTCAAATAAAGCGCCTATTTATATTAATTGATTTGTTTACATTTGTGTGTACAAACTTTTTGTCGCTACCGGTAGTCGCTAGTTCATCAATTGCTCGCTAAATAATATCAATAGTTTTTTCCCGGTTTTTTTCCTTAGTTGGTTTATAGTTTTATTAGCTTCGCTTCAATTGATGAAATTTTTGCTATGTTCTGCATCTGCAACATCGTCTGCTCTCCATAATGTCCCACAATGCCCCGGTAATGCGCATGCGCATTCGTCTCTGATGGCTGCTGTAGCGGTGCACGCTTCCTGACCATCAAGGTCCAACTCAAAATTGAATACTTAAGATTTAATAAATACCTTAAGGATTTTTCAATGGTTCCTGATGCTGCGAAGAAATCTGTAGCAAATGCTCAGAAAAAAATTAGATCCTTTTCAAGAATACTTGCAGAATGTGAAAGTGAGGTAAAAGTGGATAAAAGTGGATAAAATGGATAAAATTGCAGCAATTAATTTTTTTTTAATTATAATAATTGTAGGCTGCTGCTTACGGCGTGTGTGTTGCAAGTAAAGAACAAATTACACAAAATCAATGTAGCAAAGAATTTGATGCTTTAAAACGGTGCTTTGTAGCTGCAGTAAGTATTCACGATACAAATAAACTTCTAACACAAAATAAATATCAATTTCTTTATAGTCAAAGAAGCATTCCAAATGAACAACATGGACATACTATTCATTGAAATTTTACAATGATGTTTCTTTTTATTCAAAAGTGTACATAAATTTGAGCTTGAAAATAAATATATTATTATTATTATTTCAAACATCAGTTGTATAAAATTCCTTAACCTAAGCGTTTGACAGTATACACATCTCCAATGGCGTTAATCACTGTACGGACTAGATCGTTGTTAAAACGTAGCATAGTGCATAATAAAATAATTAAAAACTTCAGATATTTTGACAGTGTTCTTTCTGGAATCAAAATTCATAACAAAAATTAAAAAAGTAATAATAATAAAAAAATATTAAGTGATTCGTTGCCATTTAATCGCTCTTGGATTTCTTCTGCTGTGATAAACTGGATGCTCTTTCAGCTCTGATTCGTTCCTTTAGTTGTGCTCTCTTTAATTTGACCATGAGCTGGCCAGACATGTACAGCCAGTTACACTGTTAAAACCAAAAAGATATTTGATAAAAATAACAAATTTCAACATCACATTCCACTATTTACCACCATAATTATGCAATTAATAAGAAGTGGAATCGAAAATACCATAGACATAAACATCCCTTTACTATCAAAATACTGTTGACGTGAAAAATGTCTAGAAAAAATAGATAATATTCATTAGTTATACCTTATATCCATTAAAATTCAATTTTAAATATTTACTGCCAATTTCGAGCAGCCAGTTCATTTATTCCTTCAGAGAAGTAAACTAAAAGTACTAAAAAATCAACTTATTACATCATTTTTCTTTACCAAATGAAGTGTAATTATTATTATATTATATCTTACATAAAGCAAAGAAAAGAACAGCTTGAAAGTTTCCATGATTCCGGGTAAGAACCGTTATCAAAATGATGACAGAATGACCCACTAAAAGTGCTATCAGCCAGGGATCGGTCCAATCAATCTAAACAAATGATAAAATTAGCATTATGATTTTTTTAACACAAATTATGGACACAATAAACAAAGTGGGTTACGATGTGTCATGTCATACCGACTTCAAATAGGCCCAAACACCGTGTAATTCGTTGATGGCAATAAAATCGTCCATACTAAGATACTAATTGTGTAGGGGAAAATGTGTGGCATTCATCATCCTACGTGTGTTTTATAACAAAAATAATGAAAGAGATCTTAGATAAAGCGTGTTCACTGCTCATGACAGGAGTAAAAGCGCTGTTAAAATTCCATAATTTTTTTCACGAGTCATTTTGTTTCGATTCTAGGCCGTAATCGAGTTTGGTGGTGCTAAAGTAGCAAATACTTTCCCATGGAAAAACCACTGGTTGCTGTATTTTTTTTCAAAAAACTGAATGGATACTAAAAGCTTGGATAAAATTATCATTTACCAATCATGTGGTGCAGTTCAAGCCATCCCGCTATGAATTTTAAAGTTAGAAAAGTTATTAGTGGTTTGATTTTCATTGGTAACAACTTTTTTTTGTTTTTGTTTACATTTTAAATCAAGGTTATTTACTTGTGTGTTTTTTTTCTCTTTCTTTTTGACAGTTTTTCTGCTTGATTTAACGCTTGATTCGAATGCGTGCAAAGCGCAAAACTGGAGAGGTCCTCATGGTCGAAATATGTTACTAAGTAGAAGTACTCGCAATAATGGTAACAAGATTGATACTTGGTGAAAAATTAAAATTAAAATTTGTTTTAAATCGTTTAAAGGTGTTTCCCCGTGGATCATCGTCACTATTGTGTGCATTGCAGTGTTTCTATTAGGTTTAGTCGTTTATTTAGCAGTGTATTTCTGTGTCAGTTAGTTTAGTAGGTCGTATACATTTTTGTAATTTATTTTACATTATATATAACCGTAATATTTTTTTATTCATGTTTGATGTATATAAATTGATGGATATTATTATTATGTGACTATTAGGCAGATTTGAATTACTCATGAAAATTCTTGCCATTTTTATTTTAGATTATTTTTAATTATGTATATTTTTTGAATGATATTGTGTACACATTTTTTTTATATGCAATTTACAGAAAAAATTTATTGTTTATGCAAATAATTAATTCCATTCACTCGTCACATTGTAATAAAAATCAAACTTTTAATTCAAACTATTAGACAACACACTTTTTTGTACAACTTTGAATTACAAGTTTTTTTGGTCTTCATAATTTTCACTTTTTAAGCGTCTATCGTGACTTAAAGTTAGCGGATCTAAAGCACCACTAGATCCGTCCAACCGGACTCCTTCATGCCGCAATTGCAGTTCACTAAGAAAAAGAAAATTATAACATTTTGTCACGAGATTTAGAATTTAGATGCAAGTTAAATTCACCTTCGATATTTATCTTTCATTTTATTTCTCTTCTCACGAATATCCCCTAAAGTTGTTCCTGAAATCCACATCATTGAAATGGTAAAAACCCCTGGAATAATACTGTAAAACAAGTTTTAATTCGATTAATAAATATTAAACAACCTAATGAAAATACACAACAACCAACGTACCCAGAAACAGCTCCTATTACACCGCCAGAAATCATCCCTTTTAATCCCAAATTAAACTTGAAAGCAGCGCCCGTAAGACCTACAAATAATCAAATTCTATAAACAAAAATTTACATTCATAAATCTCTTCTTTTTGTAATGCACCTCCAGCTGCGATGAATTCCCAAATACTGGCCTTGTTTCTGTAGGTTGAAATACTCAGCATAGACGTTCTGTGTAGATTAAAACAAAAATAAATGCTTGAAAATTGAAATCATAAACAAGACTATCGTAATACACGTACAAGTAACACGAGGTAAACAGAGAAATTCGCCAGCCAAAAGAAAAAGCTTTTTTCATTGTCCCTAACATAACGTGATCGTTTAAACGTCTCTACAAACGAAAATTTCAAAATTAACTCAATTATTTATTTCCCCCATAATTTTATTATTGATACCCGGCCATCCTGCTGACCATAAAATAGTGTCACTTCATTTTTCTTAATGAATTCGTAATGTGCTTGTTTTCCACCGAAATAACCGCCTACGATCACTCCCGTGAGTCCGCTGATGAATGCTCCTTGAGTGATGAACATCATTTCTGGACTTTTTAAGCCGAATTCGCTAAAGGAGAAACAAAAAAATATTTTAAAAAAATATAAAATATAATTCATTCGAGACTTTAATTACTCTTTTCGATACATCGCTTTAACACGATCCCATCCTGATTCAACAGCAACAACATTTTGAGGAACTAAAGCAGTTTGAACGTTTGTTCGTTTGAGTGGTTCCAGTTTCTCTAGCGGTAGTTTTGTTGGGGTTGGGGATTTTATTTCCATGTTTTCGACGTCTCTTCCAGCAAGCAAATTTTGTAATTTAAAAAATTGTCGGTCGTAGAATTTAATTAATTTGTTTTTATATCATGTTATTTTCTTCCAATTACGGTGTCCACCCTTTTCAAAGGCTTCATATTCATGAAATTAAAGAAAAATCGCTCGGAAAATCGTCGTGTAAAGCATACAACTATAATAAATAAAAAGTTGGTGCGAGACTGGTTATGACGTCATTTCACGTTGCTTGGAGATGGAATTCATCATTGATAATGTCGTCATCACAAAATAAATAAAATAGGCCCATCTTATATTCAGTCTTATTCTCTTCTTTTATTATTTAATTATGTCCAATTTAAATTTAGAACACAGAAAACAAATCAAAATAACACTCGCGCAAAAAAACATACATTTCCTGAAAATAAGTACCGGTACATGGTAAATTGTTTGGTAAACCAACGGAAGACAGATATTTCCAAATTCAATTACACAAATTTTTTATGATTCAACAAATGAAACAAATTAATTTAAAAATTAACATAAAAAAGGCTTAGGTATATAAATGTATGAAAAAAAATCACTTAATTTATAATTCTTCTTTTTTCATTCCCTCATCTAAATCAACATCACTTAAATCTTCTTCCTCGATTTGCAATTCACCATCTTTCCCATCCCACGGTTCCACTTTCAGCACTTTAGGTAACTGAGCGCCTTTAAGCGGAACCGTCGATCCCCTCCCAACCGCCAATTCACGAAGAAACTCGTTGATTCCGTCGTAACTAAATGAACCTCGAAGCAACGAATATTTCATTTTTCTAATATTAGCTGCAGCCAATGCAGGGTAACCAAATCCACCAATGCCTATGCCATCTTCAAGCTCAAACTGACTTCCAGCTTCCGTCCACAGCCAACTACGAACAAAATAATTCTAATTAATTAGTATGATTGTAATAAATACCAATTTACCTACCCCCACATATTTTTCTTAAACTTATCTCCTAATTTCGTAAGTGTATTTATGTAATCATTACGACATTTGGATTGACAGTCCAAAATATGAGGTAAAACTGCAATAATACATATCTGATGACCTTCGCACGATTTTTTTAATACTTCCTCATCTGTAATCTTTATTTTTTTTTAATAAAAAAAAAATAAAACCCTCTTAGAATTTATACTCATATAATTACATCAATAAACATACTTGTTCCAGTTCAGGTGGTGGAATGTTCTGTGCTAATTTGTCTAATGCCCATTGAACAATATCAGATGCCGTTCTCCCACCGTCGTATTCTTCTGCCGAAGAACCCGTCTTCTTTCCAGATGCAAAATATTTTATTGTCGGATAACCTCGTACCTAATTTTAAAAAAAAAATTACCAAAAATCCTCCAAGTATGGGTACGAAGGAATTAATAAAAATATTATCTTACGCCATATCTGTTAGCCATAACAGTATGTGCCGTCGCATCCAAAGCACCCAATTTGACTTTTCCTTTCAACTGCGAAGCGGCCGATGCCCATTGAGGAGCGAGGTTCTTACAATGACCGCACCATGGAGCGTAAAATTCCACCAACCACAAATCATCACTTTGCAACACAGTTTCCTCAAAATTTCCATCTGTTAATTCTATTACGGCGTTACCTCCGTCTCCCTAACGTAAAAATAAATCAAGTTTGCTAATCAAGTTTGTTAATTTTCTCATTTCATACCTGTTCTCCACTACTGCTTCGCGTTTTACTACCTCCACCGGTGCCTTTCTTTCCAATTCTGGCATCTACAACATTTCTTAGTTCTTTAAAAGCTGCATCGACGATTGCATCGGCACTCCGAGCTCCTATAGTTTTTTAAAAGGTGTTAATTGGTGTATATATTACAAGTAAAACAACTGAGGTGGATCCAAGGGGCCATAAAGGCCATGGTTGAGCCAAAGATTTATTTTTTTGGCCCCCCGAAAAGATTCATTTTTAGACCAAAAAAAATAATTTTTTACTACAAACATTGAATTTTTCATCATAGACATCCAATATTTGGCCAAAAACATTGATTTTTTGAGAGGTTTTGCGTGTAAACAATTGAATCAAAATGGCCACCCCGTTGTGTGTTTTCTGGATCCACCCCTGGAAATTAATCAGTTATACCATGAAAATCAAACGGATTTTTTTTGTTTAAGCCAAAAATTTTGATGGATGGAAACCCTTTGACATTATATTGACTAGCGAGACTTTTATGATCGTCAGCATTTATTGCTCCAACGTTGACAATACCCTGTACATGATAAAAACCAAAATAAATATTTTATGACACGTTTGTATTGTATATTTACTTTTAACGCCGTGGCAGCTTTCTCGTATTCGGGCACCAGGTTCTGGCAATGACCGCACCAAGGTGCGAAAAACTCTACAATCCACACGCCATCGTAGTCTAATACTTTGCTGTTAAAATTCGCTGGGGTTAAGAGCTCGACATTAGAATTCCGATCGTACAGTGCGTGTGAAGAAAATATCGCGGTTAAAAATAATATTCCTGAAAAGAATCAATCGGCGGCATTAATCAGCGAGTGGTTTGACGATCAAAAATCGAACACAAAAACCGAAAAGCTAAAGATTTAAACCGTTTGTTATTGAACTTACCGATGTAAAGAAACATATTCAGTTATCAATTTACGTGTAAATGTGCAAACTCGTGGCTCAACTCGTCTGCTTTCTCTTATTTAGGCACCTCAGAGTTCGTTTAAAATCGTGTTCAATAACTATTGGTCAAGTAGGACAAAGTAACTCCCTCTTATATTCATTTTTGGCAACTTCCGTTTTCCGGTCGCGCTTCCCTCGCGTTTGTTGCTTTAAATTTTAAAATGAAGCTGGTAAATATGTTTTTAATTAACCAATATTAAATATTTATGTTTTTTAGACCGATCTGTTTAAACTGTCGTTTTTGTTTGATTTTTAGTATTATTTAAGCAACCATCCAAACAAGCCATGCAATATACTAAAATTCAAAAGCACAACATTAATGTTGGATTGTGGATTGGATATGACGTCTTGTATGCATTTCTTACCAATACCTTTGATTGATAAGTAAAGAAAAAAATTAAATTATAATTATTCAATTGATATATTTCTTTGATTCTTGCAGCTCGAGATTATCGAGTCTTCCGTCGTGGACACCCCGAGAAGTTGTGAATACCCACTTAGAAGGAGTAAGAATCTTATTATCAAGAATTGACATATTTAATCGTCACAAACAATATTTTTATAGGAGTTGAAGGAATGTTCAGGACGAGTATTTGTTAATAGCCAACCGGAGTTTTGTTTACCTGAAGTAATATATTTGATTTCGTCCTTTTTTTCAACGCGTATAATTTGTTGACGAATATTTTCAGACTGAAATAATCAATTTCGCAGAAGTAGACGTAATATTAATTTCAAATTATTTATGTATGTTGGCATTACCGTTTATCACGGAATGCTACGGTTTTCGAGGAGTTGTGTACATGACAGAACCAACTTTACAAATTGGGAGGTAAAATGTTTATTCGAATAAACAAACACAAATTGAATTTTGTTTTATAAATTTGCAAAAATATTATCTAGGTTGTTTATGGAGGAAGTTGTAGAATACATTGAAAGGACACCTCACAATAAAAATGCCAGCCGATGGAAAGCAGCAGATATATTAAAATTACTTCCACCTTCCTTTCACGACGCTGTGAAACCACACATGTGGAAGCAGTGGTATACCTTGAAAGATGTCAATTATTCTTTAGCGCGAGTTCAAATGGTCGGATTCTCTGAAATACGGGTAAATAAAAATTTAATTCAATTTAATTCAATTTAAATTAAATGATTTCGTTAGGATGTATTTGGCGCCTTAACTGTGACTCCCATAAGTTCCGGGTTTTGTTTGGGGAGTTGTAACTGGCTAATTCAGTCAGATTACGAAAAGGTAATTTAAAATCAATGAGAAATAAATAGGGTAAATATAATTTTATACTGTTAATTTTTTTCTTTTAGATTGCTTACATTTCTGGCTCGTCAACCTTAACAACTCATCCAAGACCCATGGATCAAACATCATTAAAAAATGCAGATTTATTAATCATGAATTGTTTGACACAAACACCACTTTACAATCCCGATACGATGTTGGGAGAATTCTGCATGACAGTTGGTACGAGAAATAAAGAACAATCCCTTTAATATTTTAATATTTTTTAAAATTTAATAGCAATAACTGTTAGAAATGGTGGAAACGTTCTTGTACCGTGTTATCCTTCCGGCGTAACTTACGATCTATTTGAATGTTTATCTGGACATTTGGATCACTCCGGTTTAACACAAGTTCCCATGTTCTTTGTTTCACCCGTTGCAGACAGCTCATTAGCATATTCAAATATTTTTGCCGAATGGTAATATTTTTGTCTAAATTAAATTAAATTATACAAAATTTGCATTCTCAGGTTATCTCAAGTAAAACAGTCCAAAGTGTATCTTCCCGAGGAACCATTCCCGCACGCACATCTAGTAAGAGCCGGACGTTTGAAACATTTTAAAAACATATACAGCGATGGTTTCAGCAATGAGTTTCGTTCTCCTTGCATAATGTTTAGTGGTCATCCATCTTTACGATTTGGAGATGCAGTTCACTTTATGGAACTATGGGGCGGGTCTGGGAACAACACTGTCGTTTTTACTGGTATAATTATTATTTTTTTGCATTTCCTTTTATAAACATCAAATTTTGTGTTATTTGTATTTATTATTTATTTTTTAGAACCAGATTTTCCTTATCTCGACGCATTAGCACCTTATCAACCCTTGGCGATGAAAGTGAGTAAATTTCTATTTAAAAAATGTAATTTATTTTGATTTTTGTGTTTTTAGTACGTTCATTGTCCGATCGACACTGGATTGAGTTATGCTCAAGCGAATAAATTAATTCGCGACTTGAAACCATCGTATTTAGTTGTTCCTGAGCAGTACACTTTACCTCCTCCGCTTCATCCTCACAGGACAGATTTAGTTTTACAAAGTGTAAGTGAGAATTTTTTAATTTTTCGTGAATTTTGTTTTTAATTTAATGTTTCCATGTCAATCAGGATATTCCAACGACCACAGTTCGTCGTGCGGAAGTTGTAAATTTACCCATTCGAAGGCAGTTTGAACAAGTTGAATTAGAACCTTTTGTGAGAGGCTAAATAATAATAAACACATAAAAACTATTACCTTATAATTTTCAAAATTGTTTTTTAGTTAGCTATGTCTGTCGTTCCTGTCGAAATCCGACCCGGTGTTTCCGTGACAACATTTAATGGTCTTTTAGTTGTAAAAGACAACAAATACGCCATTAAGGTGAAATATTTATTACTACAAATTATTTTATAAAGTAATTATTCTATTCTATTTTTTGTACGTAGCCACTAAATCCACCTATTGAGAAGGGCGCGATCGGTAAGAAGCGAAAACTGGAGGATGAAAGTCGCCGACCTGTGAGTTACACTTGGGGTACACTGGACGTAGACGAATTTGTTCAAAAGCTGGCGAAGGAAGGGATAACTGATGTTAAGGTGGAAGAAAGCGCAACCGGGCACATTGTACATTTGGTAAGTTTATTTATTTTATTTATTTTTTATTTTCTCAAGTGAATGTGTGCAATTATCCGTTTTAATTAGCCGAATGAAGACACACTGATACAAGTAGAAGGAAATTCGACGCATATTTTTTGTGAAAGCGATGAAAAATTGAGACACATTTTGAGAGATGCACTTCTTCAATGCTTAAATAAGTTTTAATCAATTCCTTAATAAAAATAATGATACTTTTCTAACCTGGTTATTTTTTAACGTATATTTTCTTCCTGTAAATATTTTTAAGAACTTAATTATAATACTGGCTGCAAATAAAATATTTCCCATTTTTTATAACAAAAATTATGGCGTCAGTTATCGGTCGGAGTCGCATGAGTGACATCTCTTTTTTGACAGAATAGTTGGAATGAAAATACGAAAATAAAAGAAAGAAAGAACGAAAAAAAAATATTTCTTCGTAATTAAAAGAAAAAAATATAATAAATAAATAAAAATAAGTAAACTTTATTGTTTGCGGTTGATTCGGAGCGCTGATTGGTCGAAGTGTAAGCACGCACGCGCATTCAGTTGCTGCGGGGCCAATCCCCGCCTGTGAAACGTTGATCTCCCGTTCGGACGAATTTTGAAGAAAAGGCTCAAACTTTAGTATATCAGCAATAGTAACACGTGCACGATCGACACAAACTAATAGGCGTATCCGGCTCGATTGCTATATTTTCTCCCATCCACGAGCCAAACGTAGGTGAAAAAATCAACGTGACAACATGGCATCAGTTTCGATAACGGCGAAGGGGAGGAAGTCGGTGGGGAAGCGCGGCCATCCTGCCGCCGCCAACATCGACAATTCGCGGACGGACGATGAGGATTCTTTAGATGGTATGTACAAGTCGAATACTATTTTAAACGATTTAGATGGTGTTAACTATGAGTTAAGCAGTTAAATGAGAATTTATTGACAAATGGTTGGTCGATTACTAACAAGTAAGTAGGTTGGCTGCGTTTAGGCGAAACGACCTACTTTAGGCCATGTGTTTAAATCACCTTGTCCGGCCATGTCCTCGCGTGCTAGCGCTTCGGGATTGCAAATTGGCTGGCGTGGCAGCCGATGCGTCATCGACGGCGCTTTATTCTTATGCAACCGGGCCGTAGCCAGCCGGGTGTGGGGTTGGAAATGATAAAAACATTTAAGAAATAATTTTGTTTTGAGTTTTTTTTTCGTGGGGAAATAATGATTTTTGTTGTTTTCGAGACAATTTGCATTCAACTTTTTTTTCTAAACCAGATTTCGCTCAACCAAGTAAAAGAAGGCGCAGTTCATCGTCTGCGTCGAGAGACCGGAAAAGCGATTTGACTCCGCCGGAGACTTCTCCAGTGAAGCCGACGAAAAGCGGTGGTCGAAGTGCGTCGCGAGGACGAAATGCAAAGGTGCAGGCGACGACTTCGGCTCAAGTTTCAAATCAGAAAATCAAGAGTAAAGAAGGTGCGAAATATTATTTTAAATTAATCAATTTAGGTTATTAATTTTTTTTTCTTTTTTAGGAACAATTGAGGATTGGAGTAATGAAGATTTGGCAAAGTTGATTGAAAATCTCGGGTCGAATCTTCCTAAATCCGACACTGTGAAATATTCGACGCAAGTAGACAGAATTGATTGGAGCAAAGTGCAGTTTGAGGGACACACTGCCGAAGAGTGCAAGGAAAAATGGGCCGTGATTATGACAAAGGTACGTGAAAGGGAAATTAGTACGAGAATGAATTTATATGTTAAATTATTAATTTATTTTAATTTTAGCTTCGACGATTTCGCACTTTAAGCGAGTTGGCGACCGATGCTAAGGAATGGATGAAACATCCATGGATGTCTTATAATAATTCGAAGGTAGAAGTTCGCGGTAGTTGAAATTACAATTTAAAATATTACATATCAATAAGATTATTTTATACTAACACAATTTTTTTTCTTAGCCTAAACCTCCTGGTTTGCCGAAAAAACCTTTGACTCCATACTTTCGTTACTACCTTGAAAAACGAGCAAAATACGCCGAAGAACATCCAGAACTGTTAATGACTGATTTGACTAAAGTCTTAGCCAAGAAATTCGGTGGTCTCCCAGAGAAAAAGAAGGTAAAATGATTTTATTTTTTATTTGAACTTTAGTTTGAACTCGTTTATATTTATTTAGGCGAAGTACAAGGAGAGTTATGAAAAAGACATTGAAACGTATAAGATACTGATGGAAAAGTTCAAGTAAGTTATTATTTTAAAAGAAATATACGGAATATTCATTTTTGTTTTAATTTTAGGGTTGAACATCCAGATGTGTACAAAGAAATGGAAAGTAAATCTCGAGGAAAGCAAAACGGGCCATTGAAGCCGCAGACTTCGTTACAGTTATTTTTAGCCGATAAAATAAGTAAATACTTAAACGAGGCTGGGGTAAGTGATTATAAGGGAGGAAAAGTTATCAAATTAACGCTGATTCATCATTTATTTTTAATTAGACCAACAAAAAGGACGTTGAGGAGAAATATAGAAATCAGTGGAAGAACTTGGCAAATGGCAAGAAAGTTCGCTGGATTAAAAAAGCTATGTTGGATGAAGAACGTTATGAAGTAAACAGTCGAAATTAATTTAAACACCGTTCGGATGATAATTTTCAATTTTTATTTAGGCAGAGTTTGCTGAATATTGTTTGATTCATCCGGATTATAAACCTGAACAGAAGAAGTCCGTGATCACCAAAGCAGAAAAAGAAATTAAGGACAAATTCGATGGCAAACCAGATAAACCACCCAAGTATTATTAAATTATTATTATTTTTAAACTAATTTGTTTTAATTAATTTTTTTATTTTACTTTTTAGTTCTGGATACAGTTTTTATTCTAAAGTTATGTTAAAGGAATTGAAAGATATTCCCAGTAAAGAAAAGATGAGTGAAATAGCACGACGTTGGAAGGAGTTAAGTGAAAAAGAACGACAAGTGTATGCCAAACAGGCAACAGAAGCCACCAAGCGTTACCAGGTGGATTATAAACAATACGTGGCGAATTTAACTGAGGACGAACGGAAGAAATTAGACGTTGAAGATGTGAAGAAGAAAACGAAAAAAAGGGAGCCTGCAACGAAGCCCAGTTTATCCGCTGCTCAGAAAACGGTGGAAGCTGCAATCGCAGCGGCGACTAACGATGACGGCGAAACGAAGCCCAAGAAGCCAATATCGGCGCTCTTTTTATATCAACAAGAAAAGCTAGCACAATATAAAAGTAAAAATCCAGACAGATCGGAACAAGAACTCACCAGACAAATCGCTCGTGAATACGGGGAATTAACTGAAAAGAAAAAGGTAAATGATTAATATTAAAATTGGAATGAAATGTGGTTAAATCATTTGTTATGTAGGACAAGTACAAGAAGATGGCCGAAGAAGTCAAAAAAACATACGCACTCGTCACGTCTACTAAAGAAAGCGATCTCAGCGATAAAATAAAGAAAACGGAACCCAAGAAACCACCACGGTATGAAATTATTGCAGCAAGCTTGGATTGAATGTTTACGGTGTTTGTGTTTTTATAGGTCCGCATACGCCTTGTTCACTAAAGAAATGTTGTCGAAATTGACCGATATTGAAGCGAAGTTTCGCATGATCGAAATAGCGAAACTATGGGCACAAATGTCCAACACCGAGAAGGAAAAGTACAAACGCCAATTTGCTGATGTGGACAAAAAATATCAAAAAGATATTCAAAAATTTCTTTCGGTAAGTACAAAATGTTTTTAAATAATGGTACATTTTATTTATGTTTGAATTCATGTTTGCAGACATTAACTGACGATGAACAAAAGGTTTATCAGCAAATGAAAGGGAAGAAATCTGTTCGCAGAAATACTAAAGCGCAAGCAGCAGCGGCTGCTGCAGTTAAGCTGGAAACGGAATCGCCAAACTCGAGCGATGACGAGGAGAGCAGCGAAGAGGTAAATTATGAACGATTAGTGAAGAAACTCAAAATTAATAATTTTCATTCTTTAATTCTAGGTAGCGGAGGCTGCTGAAGTTATGGTTAAGCTGGAACGAGAATCGCCAAACTCGAGCGATGACGAGGAGAGCAGCAAAGAGGTAATTTGTGAATGATTTGGTGAAGAAACTCAAAAATAATAATTTAAATTCTTGAATTCTAGGAGAATAAGGAAAGCAGCGATAGCGAAAATGAATCTGGATCTGATAGTGATTCCGCACCTGGATCAGATAATCCCGGATCGGAATCAGATTCCGACAACGAATCGGAAGTTAGCGGATCCGAGAAAGACGACAGCGACGAAGAGAGCGACTAATCAAGCGACAATGCCGGCAAAGTAATTGAAAATATTTGATGTGGCTCACACATTTATGTCGGTGGCATAAATTTAAGACTTAAAATTATACTTTTAATTTTGAATAAAATTAACAATAATCTATATTTAAGTGAATATTTTAAATGAGAAATTGAGTGTCGATGTGTGCGTACAGCTCTACATGATTACAAAATAACCAAACCACACGTCTAATCTGCTTGCCCAACGTGCAATGCACAGCTACAATATCACCAAACCAAGTCACCAATATCATGCCTTCACTTTCTGCTCCATGTATCTCGTCATGGGAGAGGCTTTGACTCCAAAAATTGGCTAAAACGGACCTTGCCAAAGCATTTGTTTAATATTACTTGATTTTTATATTATTAACCGATATAAATCGGTCATCCAAGGTGTAGATTTATTTGTTTTGAAGGTTCAGGAAACAGTTTTCCTTGAAAGTGATGGAAGCAACAACAGAAGTTCCTCCTAGTCGGAATCTGATTCAGAATAAAGTTAAAAAATAAATTATTATTCGGTCTATTTTCGTGTTTATTTATATTTTATCTTATTATTGCGATTAGGATTTGAGATTATGTATTTCTCTACTTGGTACTTGGTACGACAGCATTGATTTCCAATTTAAAATTGGGATAGCTTTTGATTCCTTTTTTAGTTTCTAACGAAAACGACTCGAATGTTTCGTTTTCTTGATCCATAATCAGTGCCTGAAATTTTTTATAGAACTTACCTTGTATGGTTACGATTTGTTGTTTAAAACGATAAGTTTTCGCTTTGTTTTATAATAGTTGAGTTTTTTTTGTGGTGAAATTTTTGTCACACCGAATCAACCATTTGCGATGAAAGTAAGTAAATTTTTATTGAAGAAATTAACTTGTTTTGATTTTTATGTTTGATTTTTACACGTTTTTTTAGTCGGATTCGTGAGTTACACGTGTTGTACACTCGATGTAGACGAATTTGTTCAAAAGTTGGCGATTGAAGAAAACTCAACCGCGTGGTAAGTTTATTTATTTTATATTATTTTTTATTTTTTTTATTTTGAATGTTGTGCAATTATCCGTTTTAATTAGCCGAATGAAGAGACACTGGTACAAATAGAAGGAAATTCGACGCATATTTTTTAAAAAAAGTGATGAAAACAATTGCTTAAATAAGTTTTAATTAAAAATAATGATAATTTTCTAGCTTTGTTATTTTTTCATACGAATTTTCCTCTTGTAAGTAGTTTTTAAAGAGTTAATTTCCGCCTGCAAATAAAATATTTCTCACGTTTTTACAACAAATTTTGAAACCGAAACTTGTACGGAGAATTTGAATTGTTTGAAGGAAAACTATAGCGACACTTGCCGGTCGATTTCGCGCGAATGACATGTCGTTTTGGAGCGAAAAAATGAGAAATGAAAAAAGAAAAAAGATAATTTATGAAAAAAGTCTAATAAATTTATTAATTTAAAACGAAAAAAAGAAAGAAAAAAAAACCCTTTATTCTTTGCGGTTGATTCGCAGCGCTGATTGGTCGAAGTGTAAGCACGCACGCGCACTCAGTTACTGCGTGGCCATTCCGCGCCTGTGAAAGGTTGATCTCCCATTCGGACGAAAATAGCTGCAAATTTTGAAAAATAGGCTCAAACTTTAGCACCAGCAACACTACCACGTGCAAGATCGAAACAAAACTAATCGGCAATTGCAGCTCGATCGCGAAATTCCAGCCCGAACTCGAGCGAAACGTCGGTGAAAAAATCAACGCAGCGTCATGGCGTCTGATTCGGCAACGGCGAAGGGGAAGAAGGCCGTGGGGAAGCGCGGCCATCCTGCCGCCGCCAACATAGACAATTCGCGGACGTACGATCAGGATTCTAACGCTTTAGACGGTAAGTACGAGTGAAAATGTATATTTTAAATGATTTGGGTGGCGTTAGCGACGAGTTAAATGAGAATTTATTGACAAATGGTTGCTAGATTGGCTGGGTTTAGGCGAGACAAGCTAGTCCGGCCATGTCCTAGCGCCTCGCGATTGGCAGATTGGCTGGCGTGGCAGCCGATGCGTCATCGACGGCGCTACAACCGGGCCACAGCCGGGTGTGGGAACTGCTGGTGCCGCCAGCGGTTGTTTGGTGGGGTGTTGTTGGCTCGTTTCTTTCACCTCCGTGGATGATTGCATGTATTTTCTTTGGACTTGCCAGTCCTGCGAGCAGCTCGGGGGGGCCGGGGCAATGAGCGTCACGGACGAGAACCGGTTTTAGCCTGGCCGGAACCCCGCACCCGTGATCGCATGAAAATAGTGAACGAGTGTGATAGCGAAGCCGACCGCCCTCCCTTGCGGGCGCTCACATCGGATAAAGCGGCCCGCATTGATCGGCAAGGGGTGGAGGGGAACGGGAAAATGGGTCGACGCCGCGATTCGTGCGATGGGGGCCCCCGCGCAGCGGCTCCCCCGCGTTGAGGCTCGATTGGCGGGGAGTGGCGCGCACGTAGGCCAACGGTTTAGCGGGGTTAGCCTCGTCCCGGCAGCCGTGGCCTTGGCATGCGGCGAAGAAAGCGGTGGCTTGGCGGCTACAATTTCAGCAGGGAGTGCCAGCGCACATTGACCGAGGCTTGTGCGGCGAGGCCGCGGCCGTTTTCCAACCATTTTCTTCACCTTTTTAAATGCGCTTTTAACCACTTCACGTTAATTTATTTAATGTTTTTGTATACGTTTGAATATTTTTTTAATATTTATGAATTAAATTTTATATTTATTTTGGATTTTGAACTAATTTTTAGTTTTTTAATTTTTAGTTTATTTTTTTATATAAACTTTTTCTGGGACAATTCTGCATCTGATTCGCGTTAAATTTGGATGTTTTTGGTGTTTTTTACACTTTGGCTTTGTAAATATTTTAGCCTTGCCACAAATGGGGTAGGAACTTTGGTTTGGCGTCGCTGAGCAGCCAGCTGGCGACATGTTCGTGCTTGAGCGGTGAAGTAGGGGGAGGGAGGATGAATGCGAAGCCGTCTTGGCTCATACTCGCACCCCTCCGCGCTAGTCAGGCGACCGCTCGATAGGGTGCACCGAACGGAGCTGTTGTTACCGGGCGCACACGAGTGGCAGCCGGGGGCTGATCGTGCGTGCATTTTGGAGCAAAATATTCTACACTGGTGTGTGACGTCCGAAGGAAGGAACAACCTCCTTTGTAATTTAGTGGGGAGAATAAATTGCTGGGGTTGGAATTTATAAAAGTTTTAATAAAAATATTTTTAAAAAATTTTAATTTTAATTTTGTTTTGAGTTTGTTTGTTTTTTTGGTTTTTTTTGTTGGTGGAAATGATTTTTTGGTGTTTTTGAGTCAACTTGAATATAACTCTGAATTATTTTAATAGATTTGGCTCCACCAAGTAAAAAAAGGCGCAATGCTTCGACTGCGACAACCTCGTCTACGGCGAGTGCGTCGAAAGACAGGAAAGGCAGTGGATCGCCAGCGCAGACTTCTCCAGTGAAGCCGACCAAGAGCGGTGGTCGAAGTGCTCCGCGAGGACGAAATGCAAAGGCGCAGGCGGCGACCTCGTCTCCTCAGGTTTCAAATCAGAAAAACAACAGTAAACAAGGTGGGAATATTATTTCACATTTTAATTTATTAATTTTTATTATTTAAATTTTTTTTTTTTAATTTTAATTTTTAATTTTAATTTTTTTTTTTTTTTTTTTTTTTTTTTTTTTTTTTTTTTTTTTTAGGGACAATTGAGGATTGGAGTAATGAAGATTTGGCAAAGTTGATTGAAAATCTCGGGTCGAATCTTCCTAAATCCGACACTGTGAAATATTCGACGCAAGTAGACAGAATTGATTGGAATAAAGTGCAGTTTGAGGAACACACTGCCGAAGAGTGCAAGGAAAAATGGGCGGTGATTATGACAAAGGTACGTGAAAGGAAAATTAGTACGAGAATGAATTTATATTTTAAATTATTAATTTATTTTAATTTTAGCTTCGACGATTTCGCACTTTAAGCGAGTTGGCGACAGATGCTAAAGAGTGGGTGAAACACCCTTGGATGACTTACAATAATTCGAAGGGAAAGGTTAGGGTAGTTAAAAATTATAATTTAAAATGCAAATAAGATATTTTTTATTAAAGATATTTAATTTTTTTTCTGTTAGCCTAAACCACCTGGTTTGCCGAAAAAACCTTTGACTCCGTACTTTCGTTACTTTCTGGAAAAACGAGCGAAATACAGCGAGGAAAATCCAGATCTGTCAATGACTGATTTGGCTAAAGTCTTGGCCAAGAAATTCGCTGGTCTCCCAGACAAGAAGAAGGTAAAGTAATTTTATTTTTAAATTTAAATTTTTTCTAAAATTCATTTATTTTGATGTAGGTCAAGTATAAGGAGAGTTACGAAAAGGATAACGAAACGTATAAAATACTGATGGAAAAGTTTAAGTAAATAATTTAAATCTATTTATTTATTTATTTTTATTTTTTATTTTTTTAAATATATATATTATCTTTATTTTTGTAGAGGTGAACATCCCGATTTATACAAAGATGTGGAAGGTAAATCCCGTGGCCAAGGAAAGCAAAATGGACCACTGAAGCCGCAGACTTCCTTGCAGTTGTTTTTGGCCGACAAAATGAGCAAGCACTTAAACGAGGCAGGGGTAAGTAATTATAGGGGAAGAGATGTTGTTAAATTAACGGTGATTAATCACTTATTTTTAAATAGACCAACAAAAAGGATGTTGAGGAAAAATATAAAAACCAGTGGAAGAACTTGTCAAATAGCAAGAAAGTTCGTTGGATTAAGAAGGCTATGTTGGATGAAGAACGATATGTGGTAAATAATCGATATTAACTAAAACCAGATTTGAGTAATAATTTCCGACATGTTTTCAATATTCAGGCAGAGTTTGCTGAATATCGTTTGATTCATCCGGATTATAAACCTGAACAGAAAAAGTCCGCGATCACCAAAGCAGAAAAAGAAATAAAGGACAAGTTCGATGGAAAACCAGACAGACCACCCAAGTAATATTAATTCTTTTTTAAATATTGATTTGTCTTAATTAATTATTTTTTTATTTTTTAGTTCTGGATACAGTCTTTATTCTAAAATCATGTTAAAAGAGTTGAAAGATATTCCCAGTAAAGAAAAGATGGGTGAAATATCACGACGTTGGAAAGAGTTAAGTGAAAAAGAACGACAAGGGTATGCCAAACAGGCAACAGAAGCCATCAATCGTTACCAGGTGGAATATAAACAATACGTGGCGAATTTGACTGAAGATGAGCGGAAGAAATTAGAAGATGAAGAACTGAAGAAGAAAAAGAAGGCGCCTGGAACAAAAGCCGGCTCATCCGCTACTCAAAAAGCGGTTGCAGCCGCAGTGGCCGCAGTTGCGGCAGCGACTAACGATCACGCCGAAACAATGCCGTCGAAGCCCAAGAAGCCAATGTCGGCGCTCTTTTTTTATCAACAAGAAAAGTTGGCACAATATAAAACGAAAAATCCTGACAGATCAGAGCAAGAACTCACAAGACAAATTGCTCGTGAATATGGAGAATTAACCGAGAAGAAAAAGGTAGATGATTAATGTTAAAATTGGATTAGAATGCGGTTAAATCGTGATGATGTTGTATAGGACAAGTACAAGAAGATGGCCGAAGAAGCTAAAAAGACGTACGAACTTGCTACGTCTACTAAGGAAAGCGAACTACGCGCTAAAATACAGAAAACGGAACCTAAGAAACCGCCACAGTACGAAATTTTAGCTTTAAGCCGATTGAATGTTATTTTATGGTGTTTATCTTTTTATAGATCTGGATATTCTGTGTTCACCTCAGAAATGATGTCAAAATTGACCGATATTGAAGCGAAATTTCGCATGGCGGAAGTATCAAAACGATGGGCAGTTATGTCCAACACCGAGAAGGATAAGTACAAACGCCTATCTATTGATATGGGCAAAAAATATCAAAAAGAGATTCAAAAGTTTCTTTTGGTAAGTAGAAAATATTTTCAATTTAATGGTAATATTTTATTTACGCTTGAATTACTTGCGCAGACATTGACTGAAGATGAACAAAAGGTTTATCAGCAAATGAAAGCGAAGAAATCAGGTCGCAGAAATACTAAAGCGCAAGTAGCGGCGGCTGCTGCAGTTAAGCCTGACTCGTCAAACTCAAGCGATGACGAGGAGAGCAGCAAAGCGGTAATTTTTGAAGGATTTAGTGAAGAAATATTTAGTAATTCGTTCGTTGTTTAATTCTAGGAGAATAAGGGAAGCAGCAGTAGTGAAAGTGAATCTGGATCTGGTACTGATTCTTCGTCCGAATCAGATAATTCTGGATCAGAATCAGATTCGGACAGCAAATCGGAAGATAGCGGATCCGAGAAAGACGACAGCGACGAAGATAGCGACAATGCCGGCAAAGTAATTAAAGCTCTTTGATGTGGCTCTCACACATTTATGTAGGTGGCGTAAATTAGAACTTAAGATATAATAATTTTAGTTTTGAATAAAATTAACAATAATCTAATTTTAAGTGAATATCTTAGAATAAGAAATTGGGTGTTGGTGCGTGTGTGTGGCCCGTAGAATGTTCATTATTTATGTTATTTAATTAAATTTATCTGTTTTTAAGGTCCAACGAGGTTCAGGAAACAGTTCTTCTGGAGAAAGTGATGGAAGCAACAGCGGAAGTGCCTCCGAATCGGATTCGGATTAAGAATGAACTCAAAAAAATTATCATTCAATTTTATTTTCATTTTCATTTCTATTTTATCTTATTAATGGGAGATTAGGTTTTGAGATTATTTTTTTTCTCTACTTTGTACTTTTATCACGGCTCAGCATTGATTTCCAATTAAAAAATTGGGACGGTTTTCGTTTTTAATTTCTTTTTAGTTTCTAACGACTCGAATTTTTTTTTTCTTGCGGTGTGTGAAATAATTAGATTCATAATCAGTGCCTGAAAATTTTTATAGAACTTACCTTTTATGGTTACGATTTGTTGTTTAAAACGATAAGTTTTCGCTTTGTTTTATAATAGTTGAGTTTTTTTTTGTGGTGAAATTTTTGTCACATTTTACACATTATTTCGATGTGCTGTCTAGTTTATACGTTAGGAGTTCTGACATTACAGTAATGAAAAAAATTATATTTTTCAAAGCTATGAATTAATCGTATATATGCTTAATCTTTTGCATTATTTTTCAATCCTCCACCAAATGTCTTAATTTAATATCAATCCATCCAGTGTGATTATGTTCCGTGTCGCACTTCTTTCCTAATAATAATGTATCCTGCATTGAGATTGAACTTTTGTGAAATATATCAAATAAAAAAAATTCTTGATTCCATTTGTTTAAAAAATATTACACGGTTTTTAAATTACATAAAAAAAAACGGGTATCTAAATGAAAAAAAATAATATCTTTGAAGGTGAAATGTTAACTGCTATCATTTTCAGGGATATAAAAGATCCGCAAAATTTATAAAATGGAAATTTATTGTCTGGTTTGTATGTTTATTTTTATTTTGTAGTTTATTGTTAATAGATAGCACAACTACATGATACTTACGTTTTGAATTTGATGTTACTGTCACATTTTCAGGATTAGTTTTCAATCGAAAAACCTTACAACTTTCATATTTTACAATTTATTGCGTAGATTGCTGATTTTAAAAAAACGGAAAAAAAAAAAGAATTGGCTTTCTATTTTTACACAATATTTACAGAATGGTGACTGTTCTATTGAAATATTAACTTGTTGAAAACTGTAACAGCTGTAAAATTTACAGTAATGGTCTGTAGAATTAGAAGTTAATAATTTAAGTTAAAAGTTACGAAACCTATGCAATGGCAAACTATTTGTAAAACATTATTTGTGTATGAGTGTGGTTTCACTACTATTTAAACAGCAATTTTAAATTTGTATCAAAAATTGCACAATAAAATATTACGTAGTGCAATATTGTGACTGATTTCCTTGTGCGTAAACATCAAAACAACGCATTCGCTCGACAGGTTATTACAGCGGGAAATGTTGCGAACAAAAGTTGAGTCTTCTGTTCGTATTTTGCTGACACGTCGAATTGTTGTGGCGAGTTTTGAATTGAAATAAAATAAGTCAAAGACGCCATGCCGTAATCCCCAATTTTATATACATTGTTTTGAGTTCTAATCTGATGCCGTAAATGATTTTGGATTAAAAAAAATTATTCACATAACAGTGTAACATTTTATTCCTTGCAAATGACTAAAATGGATTAATCAATCAAGACACATTATTATTTTTTCTTTAGTGGTACGGTGATACAGTTTTTATTAAGCTAACAAGAAAGTAATTCCCACAAGTCTGATGCATCGAAGAGAACATGAGCTGAGGATTCTGGTTGGTAGCTGTGTGTAATGTGTTCAATTTAAAACCAGATGCTACAAAATTACTTCCACTTAGAAAAACCTGTTAACCACCCTTGTGTTTCATATCAATCCCATTTTCTTTAACAATTTTTAACCCATTTTAATTTTTTTCTTCTTTTTTTATCAGTGAAAATAAAATTGTAGCATTTTTCAATATAATCAAACTGCTAAATTAATTAACCATGCATCTAACATTTACTACAAGCACTATACATAACTACATATCCAATAAAGTATATTTATATAACAATACCTTAACTACAAACCAAAGTAAAAACTATTCAACCATTTGTTATAAATTTATCAAGAAAATCATTAATTTCATACCTAAGCAAATAAAATTCATTCTAGACCAATATACAAACTATTAATTATAGAATATACATTATTAATACAAGCAAATAATGTTTACTTTAGAAATAAAATAAATTAAACAATAGAAGTAAATAATACTGAACACCTTACACACAGACTACTAAGAATAATGGGTTCTTTTTGTTGTTGTTTGTTTTGGTTTTTTAAAACAAGAAAAAGAAAAATTGATATTTCTTACGAGACTTGGATGGATTACTTTGTAGTTGAAACATTTGTTTAAGTCAACCATAATTATCAATTCTCGAGGCACACCCAATTATTACCAAGTTTAAAAGAAAATTTTTTCGTTCACCTAAAGTTTTAACGAGCTGTTACCTAACAGAAAAATTGGAAAAAAAATATACCTAATCAATGTTTTTTTGTTGTTGTTGTTGTTTTTACACGAGAGAAAAATAAAGAAAAGAATGTTCCACGTTGTCACTCGTAAACCGTATTCTCTGCTGTTATTCTATACAAAGCAAAACGTCTGGGTTTCTTCTTCGGCGTAAAAAGAAAAGAAAACAAAAATCCTCATTCACTCTTGTGCAGTGAAGGAAAAACAATGTTCATTTTTCTGTATTGTAAATTCCAATTTTCACTGGGCAGTAAATTGAAAATGGTATCACGAAATTCACAAAAAAAATTTTTTCAAGTCGATATCACTTATCACCATGTTTTTAAAAAAAAATGAGATGAGTAATAAATCCTTTTTCTTTATATTTTTCTTCAGATAAATCTATTGTCTCTTGGAAATTGTTGATCACTCCTTCAAAAATGAAATTCGAATAGGAAGCACACAAATTCACTCACACAAGATTTTTCTTTTTCACACTAATTTCTTCCGGTTTTTTTTTTTTAACTTTTGTTTCCATATTTATTTATAATTATTATTATTTTTTTTGGTTATCTATAATGCAGTTAATCATCCGATGTTTCGTTTTTAAAATTTCACTTGCTTTTCAATTCTCTGCACTAGGATTACTTTGTTCCTTCCTCGTTTCAACCCTCAGTCACTTGCTAAGTTTTTTTTTGTTTTGTATATATTTTTTTTTTCAATCTGAAAAAAAAATATCCCTGCTTCATGTTTACATAAAAATTTTAACAAAAAAGTTCCTATTGTCAACGTTTTTTTGTGTTTATATATATCAAATTAATAATCAGTATCAAATTCTAGTTTTCTCGCCCACGCTTACTTGTCGTATGGTGTAGATGTGTATTTGAATTTTCTTTTTTAAACTTTACAAACTCGGTGATCAGACAAGGGGGACTTTTTTTTGTTTGTCTCTAGAATACACGTCCAAACGGGAGATTATACTAAGAAGAATAGTGCTTATGACGATTCCTACCACGGCTTTTGGGAATTAATTAATTAAATCTGGCGCAAGTAGGGTTTGAAAAATTTGTTGATGTCCAGCAGGCAGCAAACAACAGCAACAAGCACACATCTTAACTGCTACTTCACTTGATAATAATGGTTAGAGAAAAGACAAAATGAAAAAAGAAAAAGAAAGAAAGAATAGAAAGAAAGGAAAGAAAGAAGGAAGGAAATGAAGGGACTTAACATTTCCCAAACACATTGGTTAAAAATTAAGTGCACGACAGTAGACAAACACGTAAAAGAAAGAAGCTTCGTAATAACGTTGCAGTATTTGCAAATGTTAGAATTGACGAAGAAAAGAAAAATATTTTCAAGATGAAATTTCCACTAAGTTTCATCAGTTTTAAAAGAAGAAAGAAAAGGTGGTAGAGTCAAGGCATCAAAGGGAAAATAAAGACAAAGTGAAAAACAAACAATAAAGGGGGAAAAGGAGGACAACAACCGATTTCCAAGCAGCATTTGGCATTTTGTTTAATGCTACAAATGTGGGATATTTGTGAGCATTAATTCTGTCCTCTTCGGCCTTTGTCCTGTAATAATAACAAAAATTAAAAATTAATAAAAATTAAAAATTAAATTTATTCAAGTCGTACGTAGGTTAAGGTTTTGCGCTGATCCTCCTCCTCCTGACGCTTTTCATAATGAATGAAGTCGTCAAAAATAGAGGTCGTGTGTCGATAAGAGTGAATGATTTTCAACACCTGTTTACCCTTCTCGGGTGGCACTTCCTGCGTGTCACGTGAGTTTGTCACGGGCTTGTTCTCATTGTTCTCCAGGCGGATGTGTCGTAGTTGCGAGTTGGGCACGTCCTTCACGTAAATCCATTTCACTTTAAACTCGCCTTTCCACTTGTCTTGAGCCCACACATTTGAAGTCGCATTGTAGTCCACCTCGGACTTCATTTGTGCCATGCCACAAAAATGTCCGCTCCCGTTCACACTAAAGAACAAGTACACGGTCCCCTTCCCCTCTCGTTCTCGAAACGCCGCGTCCAAACGTTTATTCCCATGCTCCGTGCTGCACCAAATGCCGTACTTGATCGAACGATGGATGTCGTCCTCGGAGTAGCTCTTTATGATGAAATACCGCGGCATTTTCGGGTTTATCTCGAAATCTTTCGGATTGTACTCGTTCACTTGACGCAGCTGGTCCAGCACCGGGTGCGCGGGCATGTTGACGAGCGCCACCGTCTGGTTGTTCATCGCCGACGTGGGCGGCGGATTGTAATTGCCGGTGCCGCCTCCGCTGCCGCCGCCGCCGCCACGGCCCCTCGGCGCGCCCCAAGTCGATCGCGTCGGCGGAGGGATTACGTTGGCCGCCTGCTTCGCCATCCCGCCACCGCCGCCGTTGCCGTTCTTGCTCTCCCACGTGCCAATGTCCATCCCGCCGCTGTGCTTGCCCGGCAACATGGGCGCGGGTGGAATGCTTTTCGGTTTAGATTTCGGCTGCGGTTTAGCTGGTTGGCTGGCTATCGTAGCCCACGTCATCTTTTTCGACACCTGAGGCCCCGCGTTAACTGACATCGGCACTGTCATGTCCGAACCACTGTTCTTGGACACCAAATCGTTGACGACGGCCACTGCGGCTCCGCCTTTCATGTCCACCATCTTTGGGTCGGACCGATCCAAAATGCTCAGCCCTTGCATGCCTTGTTCGACCGGCTTTAAGCCCGAACGGTCCGACTGGTCACCACTGTACATGTCTCGATAGTAGTCGTCGTACGGGGCGTGCGAACTGGGTTTCCGGCTCGAATTTCCCCACGCCGAGTAGTCGCCATTCCCGTGAAAATAGTTGAAGCCTGGCTGGTTGAATCCACCGAAACTGCCACCACCAAACATGCCTTCCATGTAATGTGAATGCTGGTCGTTGCTGATTTGGCCGCTGTACCCACCGAGGAAGGTCATCGGGTCCCCGTTCGACCATGCTCCTTCGCTTAGCCCTAAGTTTTGGTACGGAAACATCCCATAGTAGTTGTTCACGTATGGATCGGCCATGCTGCTCGCCGACATTGGTGTACTATAACTCTACAAATAAGAAAGAAAGAAAAAAATTTCAAACAAATTAATTAATTAATTAATTAAATTGATATTTAATTAAATAAATATACTTGGTGAGGTTGGTTCCTCCAAGAGTCAAATTCTTCATCGTTTACTGAATCCTTAGGGCCATTGGATACTGAAAGAAAAGAAAAGAAAATCATATAAAATAAAATAAAATAAATTTAACTTGCAAGTAACGCGAGATAATTTAGAGATAATTTGAGATAAAAATCCGCTAAATCGGCACAATGAGAAAACTAAACCACGTTTTACCTACGTTTTAACATTTCGAAAACCCAATTATTCTATTTTTGTTTTAAGCGAGACCTAATTTCCGCCGAGAACAATTCCGCGTGGAAATGCAACTTTTATCTGCGCAAATTGTCGCCGAATCGTAAACAAGTTTGTGTTTTAATCAGTCTTTAGGCTTAAATCAAATGGGTGTATAAGGGAAGGGCGAGTCTATTTGCGCCATGGAGGAATTTCGTAATAAAAATAAGTTGAACTCACCTTGATTGCCTTGCCCTTTCATTCGCTGCATATTCAGAAAAGTGCGGCCAAACCATGCAAATATAAACCCAATTCAATTAATAAAAAAACATAATTACACATCGAGAAAAGTTAGAATTCAAAGCGAGAAAGAAAAAAAAACAATTTCTCTTTTGGAGAACTTGCCAACGCAGCCATGATAAAAGATATGTCGCTACCTGATCAACACTCGCAGACATTACACGAATAATCGCAAATGAAGAAACACTGAGCACGTAAATTGGTAAGTTATGGTATATATTCCTTAATTTCAGCACGGATTATTCGCTACACGTTTGTTAGATTAGCAGCTTTTAACACCTAAAAGTCCAGGAACTTTACACACTTCTTGGAGGGAACAATGGCGGCTTTCTCTCATGTGCCTCAATCCCGCGCACTGCGATGCGACGTCACATGATCATACGTCACTCACATTTGACAAAGTGAGCTGGGGATTTCCTACGGAATATCCTAGGGATACCATATGTTAGGCCCTACCCTACCTCGCCTTATATTTATATCTATCCCATATCGAGTGATGACATCGTAAAAATAAGATTTCGTTCAAACAATATGAGATTAGGGACATTTTGGCTGTTAAAAATACAAAATAAATTTTTTTTTAAATTAAAAAAAACACTTAGAACTATCATTTATTCGACATAGAACACCGATCGTACAAAAATAGAAATACATATTTAAGAGTGCACTGAACTATGAAACACATCACGAACAATCGTGTTTGCTGTTTATGCATATTTTATTCGAAAAACATAATAGAATAGCGCGGCTTTACAAGCAGCGGGGAACCTGCGTACAAAATATACAATTTCAAAAATGTACATTTTAATTCCAACCAACACATCATTTGTGGATTTTATTTTACACTGCACTAAGTACATTATGAATGTAAACAGGCTCGTTGAGAAACTCAAACTGCAGCCAAAAACATATAGGAATTCGTGAATCGACACATGGCCGATTAGTAATTTTAGAAATGAGAACGGAACAAAGTAATAGATAAACTCGGTGGAGAAGAGAAATCTGTAGTTCTCGGAGGTGTACGTGATAAAGTAATAAAAAGTCAAGCCACAGCTCCACGAAGCGTGAAAACAAAAATTCATGAAATGTTTTTGATTCGATTTGTCAACACATTTTCCTAAAAAGAAACAATGGTGATCTCTGTCAGTTACACAGTGATTACAAAGTGGACAGTGATGACTATTCACAGGCACTTGAGAGTCGCAAGAACTGCAGTACTTGTGTGGTTCTTGAGAGGAAATAGTGGTGTTGTGTGCGAGATAAAAACAAACCCAATTCTTTAAGAGTTTGTACAACGAATAAACTTCTAGTATGCACATGATAAAAATCCATTCGGTAGATAGGGTTTTGTGGAATATGTAAAGCAATCCGATCGCAAGAATAAGAAAATTGCTGATTGTGTATCCTTTGGCCGTGAGATTTATTAGGTTTAAAGTTGTTCGGTTTTTCCACCACCTTTTCTTGTCATTCGATGAATCTTTTGTTGTAAATGGTAGAGTTGGAGTATTTGAATTTTGAGTCATTAGATTTTTCATGGTGTCTACCATAATATCTGTAAAATTGAAAATAATTTGAAATTTTATTTGTTGCGAAGTTCGAATAAAAATATACAACAACAGCGCTCCAGCTAAAAGATTTATAAACACGATTCGTTTAAAAATTAAAATAAATAATTTAGGATATAATTTAGGAAAAATAAATGCGTATAATTAATTCTAAATTTAATTTTATGTTATACAAGTAATGAAAAGTGTGATAAAAACGGCATTCTTTGTTTTTATAAAATTCGTATTGCCATTACCTCGCTTATTCGTTACCGTTCAGTTCGCTGTGAAGCGCGTCTTAGATCGATTCAGGCAGAAATTTGATGAAAATTCGTTAATTCTTTAGTCTAGATTCTGTTATTACCATAAAAATTGTTTATTTTTGATGGCAGATCTAGAGGGTATAAATAAAGATGAAGAAAACGAGAAACAAATTGTGGAAAATGTGGATTTTTCCGGTAAGTAAACCGCTAGTCATGGGTTCCTGATTCGCTCCGCCATTTCTTAATTTGAAAAACTGAAAATGTGGTTACGAAGTTCAACCCAATTTTGTGTCTGCTCGGTTAAAAAAACGTGCGTTAGGACTCAATTTAACATTATATTTGAGCATTTTAATAGCAGATTTTAAAAACGTTGCTTATTTTTCATGAAATAGTCAAAATGCGAACGGCAAAGATGGCGGAGTTTCCATTTATCGCCATATTTGTACTTTCCTTTTGAAAAGGCACGACTCTGGTTTTAGTATTAACTTTATTTCAATTTCACTAATGCTATGTTAGGGCCGAAATGACAAAATGCCGATGATTTACTACACCACGATCTTCATTTTTAACGAAATTGAAAGATCTCGTGGCTACGAATTTAATGTAGTTAAAAAGAACTTTATAAAAGTGGATTAATTGAATAAGAATATTAATTGTATTTTATTATTTTTATTAGGTTGCGATGTTTGCGGCGAGAATCACGAAACCGAAGAATGCCCGATTTTATCTGCTGGGAAAAAAGTTGAAGATGCTGCAGCTCCATCCAGAGCTCGGTTGACTTTACCGGCCACTCTAGAAGTTCGAGATCTCTCAGATGGCACGACTTCTGTTGTCACTAATGAATTAATTACATCCGCAACTCAATTCGGACCGTTTGAAGCAAATCGTACACTTGAGTTTAATTTAGCCACTAGATTCCCATTGAAAGTATGTTTTAATTTCCATTGTGTAAAGAAATAATTAATTTAAAAACTTTTAAAAACTAAATTATTATAGATATTTCGCAAAGATGGGCCCGTTTTGCATCTGGATGCGACTGACGAGAGACAGTGCAATTGGATGGCTTTGGTGGCTCCAGCAACAGGAGAAGAGGAAATGAATCTTATTGCTTATCAAGTTTGTTAATAATTTCAAATACGAATTTATGGTGAAAGTGTTTAATTTTTAATTTTATCTAGGCTAAGGAGGATATATTTTTTTCTGCTGTGAAGCAAATTAAACCTGGAAAAGAACTTCGAGTTTGGTATGCACCACATTACAGTAGGAAAATGGCAGTTCCGGCCACATGGGAAATTAGTAATTTATGATTGAAATTTTATTTTAGGTGAAATTTTAAATTTATTTTTTAAACTTTAGGCAACAGTAATTTTTCTGAAAATATTGACAAAACTCCAACAAAAAAGGGCATTAAAAGAAAACGAAGATCGACCAAGCAGAAATCTCAGCACGGTAAAAAAATTTAAATAATTTTATTTTAGAAAATATTTAATTATTATTATTTTTTTTTTTAGTTTATTATTCTGGAGACGATGACACATTTGATGAATTTGAATCGGTACAGTCGCACGACGAAGTTGTACAGCAGTTAGATCCACGACGGTTAGGTTTTAAGGAAACTCAGGAATGGAAATGCAGTCAATGTGGATTAGTTTTTGAAAAATGTTTGGATTTCGCGCATCATTTAAGCGACCATTACAAGCCTCGACAACCGGGCGCGAAACGACGCGATGCGGGCATAAAACGACCTAAAAATTTTCCCTGTGATATATGTGGACAGAAGTTTACGTACGTTTTTACTACGTTATTTTTTTTATGTATTTATTTTAAAATTTAAATTGATTTTTTTATTAGAACTGAAAGACTTCTGCATAAACATAGAATGCGCAATCATCAGAAAATTCTGCGTGAAATCAGAAAATCGCAAAGACTAGAGAAATTATCAAACACGAAAAAAGAGGAAGAGAAAGCAAGCGAAAACGATCAAAATGATTCTGCGGAAGCGGAAACAGTTGCAAATATTGCAGCTGAATTAGCAGCATCGGGTGCCTACCAACTGGTTGAAGAGATTCAAGGTATATTTCTGTTTTACATTTTTAAATTACGCTTGTTTTTTGTTGTTTTTTTAAATTGATGATAATTCCAGATCAATCTCTAGATAACTCGAAATTAGATAGTGGAGGTGAGGAAACATTGAATGAAGACGACGTAGAATATCCTACTATTCCTCATCACGAATCGCAACTGCAGGAAGATGATAATTCTCAAAGTCCATCTGTCGAAAGCAATGATCGGCAAAAAGAGCCATACAGTTGCGACATTTGTCACAAAAGTTTCGAGAAAAGCACGTACCTATTTCGCCATATTCGAAAACATACGGGAGATTTCACTTGTCTTAAGTGTTATAAAGTAATATCATTACCCCCACTTGAGTGTTAATATTGTACTTAATTTGTCGTTGTTATTTTCTAGGTTTTTGCACGAAAAGAAAGCATGCTCAAACACCAATGCTCGGGTGTAGTGGAATCGGGAGACGATACAAATGCTGAGTTTTTTTGTTCATATTGCAATAAGAGTTTTGCGAGGGACCATTTGTTAAGACGGCATTTATCGAAGCACACGGGTGAATTTGGTTGCGAGTTGTGTGGCAAAAATTACAGCTCAAAGGATGCTTTGATGGACCATTCGTGCCCTAATTATCCTGAAATGGAAAGATACGCGTGCGAGATTTGCCATAAGGTTAGTTTAAAGTAGTTGAATTATCGTTGGGGAGTTATTGAAAAAATGTTTACAACGTGATTACAGACGTTTACTAAGTTAAAATATTTGGATAAACACATTCCCGTTCACACTGGAATATTTTCTTGCGCTATTTGTGGCAAGTGGCTACGAAGTAACGACAGTTTAATTAATCATATGCGCATTTGTGGACTGGTGAGTTATTTAACTTGTGTTGAAAGGACAGTTCATGTAAAATGTATAATATTTATTCAAGGTTAAAGAACTTCAAGCAAATGGAACCACTATCTGTCCTCACTGCAAGCAAGAGTTTGATGATTTGAAAACTTTTCGACGCCATATGTACGATCACACGCACATGTTTGCGTGTGAAAGTTGTAATGCTAGATTTCGTAATAAACTGAGCCTGAGTGTGCATGTGTGTGATGGTAAGTAAAATGTAAACGTTTAATTTGATTCGTTATTTAGCTTGAGTTTTTTTTTTCAGCCGAACGAGCAATGACGTGCGATGAGTGTGGTAAAGATTTCAATTCCATCGCTAGCCTTAACCGTCATCGTTCTACCCATGGTGAACCGCAATTTTCGTGTGATATTTGTGGTAGATCGTACTACCGTGAAGTAAGAAATTAAAATTTTTGGGCTTAGATTTTAAATTTTTATTTTAAAAAAATTATAATTTTGTTTTATTAGGAGGCCTTAATGAAACATCCGTGCGAACGAGCCAAAAGAACCAAAGGAAGACAATCCTCGGGACGCAGACCACCTAGTTTAATGCCATTGATTTGTGAGATTTGTGGTTCGATGTTTTCTTCAACGAGTAGTTTAAATGTTCACAAGTAAAAAAAAATTTTTTTTTCTAAATTATATTTAAATTTAAATTGAATTTTAAATTTTTATTACAAGAAATCTTCACGGGGAGAAGAAGTACGCGTGCGAAGTGTGTGATAAGCGTTTTCATCGCAAGGATCTTTTACTGGAGCACAGAGCAGTTCATGGAGATCCCGACATTCCGTGTCCTGTTTGTGGTAAAATGTTCAAGACAAAGAAATCACTGGATGTACATTTGCTGATTCACGATGGTGTTAAACGTTTCAAGTGCCAAACATGCGATAAGGTTATTTATTATTCAAAATTTATTTTCGACTTGATATATTCTAATTTTTTTTTTAAATTTTTATATCGTTAGATGTTTTATCAAAAGGGAAATTTGCAAAAACATGAAGAAACTCACACGCCCGGTCGGAAACACGGCTGTCCGCATTGTAGCAAGGCTTTTAGTAGCAAGGAGTATTTAACGATACATGTATTGGAACACACTCGTGGACGAATATTTTCTTGTCCAACGTGTACCAGAAGTTTTGTTAAGGTAGGTTTTATCGTTTATCGATTGATTTTAATAATAATAATTTTAAAAACAATAATAGGAACACCAGTTGAGAGCGCACAGACGCATTTTTCACGGAAACCAAGCCTACGTTTGCAAATTCTGCAATTTGTCCGTTAAACTACGCCATAGTCTGAAGAGACATTTGGAAAAAAAGCACGGAAACATCCGAGTTGAGTGGGATACAAACGAGTTAATTACATCGATGCTTATGCAACGAATGCCTTACGAAGAAAGCGAGGAGATTGAAGCCCAAACTCAACAAACTATACTTACGGACGAGTCTCCCACGCAAGGTTTGATTTTATACCAGTGTGTTTGTCCATCTAGTAAAATGTGTCATCTAAATAGGTGCTGAAGTTCTCTTAGCAGTTGCTGGGATCGGCTCCGATGCCTTGCAACAAGCTATTGCCAGTGGCACCGCACGAATTCATCAAGGACCAACACCGAATACGTTTGAAATCTCCGTTCAATCTGGCCCGTACGAAAGTACGATTTATCCTCAGGCATCGTTCGAGAACGACGAAGATCACGAATCGCAGACTATTATTGGAGTAGATTGATTTGTGTTGAGTTGAAAGGGTTGAAATAATTTAATTTTTTTTTTTAAATATTGCAGGAAGTTGTCGAAGAACACATGTCCGTATCTGAGGAAATTCATTTAGTCGAAGATAATGAAATAAACGCGTCTCAGATTATAATGGAGGGGCAGGACGAGCGTAAGGATTTCAGTGGTTCGAATTGGCGCATTTATTGATGTAAGTTTTTGCAGATGGCAATACGGTTCTGCTGGAGAACGGAACCATTTTAAGAGCCGACGGACATGGGCAAAATCAACCCGATTTGTTCCTTTATGTTTTAACAGAAAATGATGGAAAAGGAAACGAATAGCGAACGATGGAAGGTATCGTGCCAATGGATTATGTTTCCTATGGTGTTGAAATACGTTTCTGTAGAATGTTTAAATTTAATCGACCGAAGGCTGTTGCAAATTGAATTTATTTTATTCGTAATAAATTGCAAAAAAGAATGTTTTATATGTTGAAGACCCAACACGTTCATTAAAATTATTCAGCCAGTTTATTATTATTATTTTTTTTCTTCTGCGCAATATAAATTGGGAATTTTTAATCTGTTTTTTCCGTATTGTCATTACGACCTTTAAATGCTGACATCATTTTCTTAGTGTCGAATAAATCGTATATCCAGTCGGCAATTCTGTACGGCAACAATCTGCGTAAATAGAGAGCTTGGGTTTGATACTGCTGGGACGCAAGTTGTATGATTACTTACACTCTTAAAACGACTAATATGTGAATGTATTTGGGCAAAATGACCATTTTAGAATTTAGTAAAACTTCCTCCACGATTTTATTGGCAACTTCGCTCGGCTTTAGTATAGAAATATATCTGGAAAGAGAATGGTTTTATTTAATTTCCGTCTATTGTTCTTGTACATTATTGGATTTATGTCGAGTCTATCGATGATTGAATATATATATTTTTGTAAAAAAAAAAACAACAGATGGTAACACGTATAACAAGACCAATTCCTTCTTTTTTCCTGATTAAGTTTAATGGTTTAAAAATAGAGAAAATACTTACGTCGAACTAGCTCCACTGAACATTCCGGTATCCATAAGAAATGGGCAAACCAGTGTGACATTAATGTTGTTTTTGTCAGAAACACGCAGTTCAGTTCGCAGACTTTCATTAAATGTAACCGCGGCGGCTTTGCTTGCGCAGTATTCACTCAGACCGTTTATTCCAAAATATGCGGCCGCACTTGAAATATTTACTATGTGGCCTTTATCCAATAAGAGCATGTCGGGTAGGAATGCTTTGATGGTCTGGAGAAAATAAAAATTAAAAAATGAGTACGGTAACTAAAATCAATAGAAATTTAAAATATTTAGGTAAGATAAATTCTACATTTCCCTTCAATGGTCATTTGAAAGCTTTTTGTCAATTACTCAAGGGAAATGCAAACAATTATCTTTGGCATTAATGGACGAGTGAGCGTGCTAAAGATGCCGACTGCGGTTTCTGCAGTTTCCGCAGTTTTGGATGCAAATGTGGCTTGACTGACCTAATACCCCACGCAGGCACTCAAATTACAATCATTATATATTTCCTTTTTTGTCTTATTAAAAATGAGGAGTAATACTGATTACATGTTGTTGAATAACAAAGTCGTTGAATTTATATTTAAGTTTAAATTATGGGCATGTCACAATTTGGGAGTTTTATCATCCTAGATTTCGCACAACCAACATAAAAAGAATTGTTAAGTTAACAATAATCTAACATCGTTTTATAAAGCAACAGCTGGAACAAAACAGCTTTCAATAATCAATCAATCTGTCCCATTACCAACCCATTTTAAACAATACGACTCGTTTTGCTTAGCTCACTCGTTCAATCATGGGAGGGATATATAAAAATGGATAAAAATATTAAAATTTAATATTAATTAAATTGTCTGAAATAACAATTTTGTGGAACTCTAATTTCAACAGCTTCTGCGTAGCATTGAAGTCTATAATTTTAAGTTATAAATTTGAGTTTCACAAAGTCCCTGCTGAGGGTTATGGACTGGCAACAATTTTAATTAAATCAAATATTATTAGACGACCTTATGTTGGGAATGCCAGTCAAATTTATTGTTTATTTACCATAGAAATGATTTACCCAGAAATGTGCAAGAGTATTAACTGCGAACGTGTTTTCAATCACGCGATCTGGTGTCTCCAAAAATGGCTTTCCACCTACTACTCCCGCGTTGTTTATCAACATGGTAACTACGCCAACTTCATTTTTCACTTTTTCGGCCGTTTTGTAAATTTCATCTCGGTTGCTTAGATCGCAGGTGTAGGCAAAAGCTTTACATCCATCATCGCTTATAAGTTTAGCGGTTTCCAAATTTCCTAAATAACAAAAATAAAAAAACGACACACATCAGGATCTGTAACATATTTTCAAAAACCTTTTTTCTTTATGGTTATAAAACTTTTTTTTTTATTTATAAAATGCACATTTAGCTCGGATGATCTTGATCTCGTATGGGCGCATAAATTATAAGAGTTTTTCAAGTACCTTTCTCATTTATGTCCCAAAGTACCACGGTAGATCCAAGTTTAGAAAATCTCACAGCTAAAATCCTTCCAATACCACTGCCAGCTCCAGTGATCAATACAACATCATCTCGAACATCTTTTTTTCTGTAGCTCGCTGGACATAGAGCGCAAAAGAGAGTAGCAAAAATGCCGTGTATGAGGCTTAGGAATGTGTCGATCACTCCCATCTTCGTTATGTCGGTTATTTCAAAGTGCTCATCATTTATTCTAGCTTAAGGCGGGGGGCAGTTTTCACCTGCCATCTAGCGAGGGAATGTGGGAAATATTGAAGGCCAATTTAATTTCATCATGATGTATTCAATCAAGCGACATAGGATCGTATTGTGTTAGGCGATTTAATCTGACGTATCGCCTTCTTGATCTTTTATGTTCTAAACAATATCTTGTTGGTGTACGATTGTATAGACAATAATATTTTAACTTAACATTGTAGAGCTATACAATTGCTTGGCTACCTGAACAACTACACAATACTGTCCGACTGAAACCTCTCAGCCTCGAGTTTCGTCATGTTTCAATGCGATTTTTGGACACTTACAAGTATGTGCTATCTTGTAGCACAAGATAGTACATTCAGACTACTTATACTAATTCAAGAACGTCAACGAATGTTAACTGGTAGAGCTACTGTTATTCTCGTGTTGTATTAATTGATTGTTGAATGTGGGTTAGACAATTAAAAGTAATTGCGTCAATAAGGAAACTTTTGTTTATTTCGATAATCATCAAAACAGATGGCTTAATTGGTTAATTAAAAAACACAATAAAGTGAATTATGACGACTTAGAATAGGGAAGAGGAATGGAAAAAATTGGTAAAAATTCAACCTGACCACTTCGAATGAAAAAAATTGGTAAAATTTCAACCTGAAGTCTTACTTACGGTGAATCAAACCGATTCCTTCACTCTCATCTTGCGAAAACCGTTTCATTTTGGTCAGTTTGGGCGGAAGCGCATGGGAACGCGATTCACCTTGATGAACAAGAAACTCAGTCTTTTTGGTATTTCTTTATATTTTTATATAAGCATTTCCAAATGGATTTTAGATAAATGTAAACACACAATAAATAAATCAGTGTTTAAAATTAATCCTTGTTTTTTTTTTAAATTTATTTTATTTTATTTAAATTTAGTTATATTCCTAGACAGTATTTCATAATATTATTAGAATACATGTATAAAATGTGCAGAGATCAAGATCAAAGAGGTATATAAAAAGTGTCTTCAAAGTTGTTTTCAAAGTCATTGCAACTTGCATCAGTCGATTTTATTACCCTAGAATTTCTAAAGATGTTTCCAAACTTGATGTTTGATGAATTTCCATAATTATTCACATTTATTGTCGATTAAGCAAGAATCTATTTTTCAAAATGTCTCTTTTTGGATTTATTTCTCCAACCACGAAAATTACTCATGGAAGCAGTCACTCCAACACACTTCTCGAAAGCCCTGTAATATGCTTTCCAAGGAACCATCCTGCAGGGATAATAAAGTAGAATAATGAGAGCAAAAACAATATCAGATTATTATTATTATTATTATTATTATAATTTTTTTTTTGTTAACACAAACTACTTTTTCCCCAATCAACAAGTTTTCATTCCTAGAAGCGATGGTAACTTCTCACACAAAATACCAAATCTGCTTTTAAAAGTTTCAGACATACCCAGCACGTTTATCCTGCAAATGTCTGAAAACTCGAATCTTATTTTGCAGTGTCAAATCAAATGAAATATTGAAAAGGTTTGGAGAAAGATATTCAATTGTTATTGACATTGCCAGACGCCATGACCCCATTTTTATTCAACAAACTTGTAAAACTGTTAATAATTTCAAAAACAAGATTAATGGTTCTGAAATTGTAAAGAGAGGACTAGACAATGTTCGTAAGTTGTGAAATTTGCAATTAATAATGAAAATTATGAAAGAAAATTGTGAAATTTGTGCAAATGATTGAGTTTCTGACAAATTTCCTATTAATGTCTGCAATGAGAAATGACTGAAGCTTCGAGGAATATCATTGATCAAAGGCTACTCGTGACCCAGTTTTAGTTCAAAACACACGAGATGAGGGGGGTGCGTATTTGATGTACAGCTGATGATGATAAATTACACAAAATACAAAGAAATGGAGGAGGGGAAACTTCAAAATTCTATTCCAAAAGTTGTTACTAATTGGTTAGTGCAGAAATTTGTTAATTTAACTAAAATCGTGTGTTTATACGAGGCCCAGAAGTAGAATTATTTGGTTACTGTAGACTCGCTTTCGACTTTAAACCAATACGATTATTGACAGTAAAAGCAAGATTAGATTAGTTACCGGATTTTAGTTAATCAGACTTTGCACCGCCACCGCCACGAAAAGTTTTCATACTCTCTGACCCACCAATCCTTTTGAAGACAAGAGCATAAGCTTTATAAGGAACTATCCTATCAAATAGAGAAGAAGTATTAATTAAGTAATGAGCAAGAGGATTTTAAAGAACTTCAGTAATCAGGAAATATTTGATATTTAAAATATTAAATATATAAAAGAAAAAAAATTGGTTGACGAGCACTTACATTTTTAGTAAAATTAATAAATAGCAATACTTTGGTATGACGACCATTTTACTATTTGTAATAACTGCATTCATTATTTCATCGGCCACACCTTCAGGGGTGAGAATGGGCAGGTACCTGGAAGTAAACGGAGATTAAGATTCCTATTGTTTGTTATCTGAATATCGAAAGCTGCCACTTAGGCTTTCCTTTTATAGGAAGAAAAAGTCTCACTGAAAAATCATGATTAATAACATAGCATAAAGTAGGGAAAGAGGTCTTCCTAAAGGCCATTGCTTTCATAGTGTATAGAAAGAGAAAATGGAGTAGAAGAAAGGGTCAATACGTGCACTCGGGTCAAAAACCTTATTTGTTTGTCAGAGAGGAAGGAAGGGGAAGAAAATAGAAGACAAGTTTTGCCGACACAAGTGCAATTTGTTTTGGCAAATTTACTAGCAGCTTAAATTGCCAACAAAGAGGAATTACTTTGAGTTAACTCCATCGAACATTCCTGTACTGATGAAGTATGGACACACGACTGTTGTTTGGATATTTTTACGACCGTCTGCACGCAGTTCTATTCGTAAAGCGTCGTCAAACCCTACAGCCGCGAATTTACTCGAACAGTAATCCGCCAAACAATTAATGCCAAACATTCCGGCCAAACTTGCTATTGTCACTATATGGCCCTTGTCCATCATAATCATATCTGGCAAAAAGGCTTTCACAGTCTAGAAATAAAAAGAAACAATAACAATAATAATTGATTGTATTTACAAAAGTTAAAAAAAAAAAACAAGACACAAAAACTGGTATTGAGTTTAGATTCACTTAAGTCGATTTTACGCCCTTTTAATACTTTCAATACGGAAGACTCTGCTGGCGTGTGGCAGAAAAGGGAACACAGTTGGATGTCCTCAGTCCACTAAAGCAATAAACCTACTGTAATAACAAAGGGGAATGCATTTTTACAGTTTTGCTAGTGGAATGTTATATCGCATTAATATTAATATTTAAGATATTTTATGGGGTTTTTTTAAAAAAAAAAATTTATTTTTATGTGGTATTTTCACCAGACGTTGATAAAGAGGAAAAACTGATTACCCAAAAATGAGCTAAAATGTTGACTGCAAATGTTCGTTGGATCATGTGATCTGGAGAATCCAGAAGTGGTTTCCCAGTAACGATTCCTGCATTGTTTACCAAGATCGAAACATTGCCGACATTTTCTTTGACTCTTTCTGCCGTCTTGTAAATTTCGTCTTTATCGCTTAAGTCACACGTGAATGCAAATACTTTGCCACCGTCTTGTTTAATCGTTCTTTCCGTTTCTTCATTGCCTAGAAGAAAATATTAAACGTTAAATGGAATAAAAGAATATAATAATAATAAAAACAGGAGGAAGTCGGATAGATTATACAATTTCCTGTTCGGAAATTAGTGCTCAGTTGTTTAAATTTTCAAAGAAAAAGAAGTATGAAGACGCCATGAGAACAGAAAAATCGGTCAAGAACAACTAATCCGATGATGAAACACGAACAACTCGAAGAAGTTCATGGGGATGTGAAAAAATCTAATGATAATTTATTAAATTCAAGTCTGTACGTGCGGAATTTTGTTTTGTAGCGTATGAAAAACAGGAAATTGAATGTTCTATTTTTAATTTTAGAATTCATTTCCCTTTCTAGGGCGTTTCGCTGTGGTTTCACTATTTTTGGGACGATTAAACTTCATTACGAGAAGTTAGGAGTAGATTGTATCCAGTTAAATTCATAGTCTATTTCTTAAGGAAAACGTTTCGGCTAAGGTTTGTTGACCCGCATCATTTAAAAACTGTAGATGGGTCAAGGGGGAACTGGTCTACTAATTCTGATAATATATTTTTTAAAAAAAAAGACAAAAAAATATTCGAATCTGGATAAATAAAAATAAGGAAATATCAAATAATAATAATAGTTATAATAACAGTAATTTTTCGATCGTTCCCTAAAGTTTTTTCAATGTTTATACAAAAATATAACGGGATATAAAATAAAATATACGAAATAGAAATATGAGAATTATTTTTAGTCATCAAATATCAAATAGTTGACGAGTTTCAAGTGCTTTTTTATTGTTATATAATCCGAAGTTCATGTTTGATTTGCCATTTCAAGGTGAAGGGTAAGAAAGTCCTTTACATATTCATTAAATATAGACCATAATAATATTAATGTTCAGAAATGAACTTTACTTTTTGGACAATGTTTGGTTTTATCTTACATCAGACTTTGGTTTATGTGATAACTTTAAATAAGAAGTGCAGAAAAAATTGAAAAATAAAGTTTGAGGGAGATAAATTTGGGTCAGTCATTTTATTTTATTTTATGAAAAGTGAACGCAAATATTTTATTTTAACTGTAAAAAAGAGAAGAATGCAAATGGATGAATGTGTGTATAAATTTGTCAGAAATGAATGTCCAAGGTTGCATAACTTTATTCTGAATCGGCGAACAATTTTAATCTTTAATCGGACTATATTTATTTCAATTTCTGACAACTGTCAAAGTCGATAAAAACTTGCAGCTGTTGTATTGCTTTGTTATTGCAATGAAAATTGGAATTTATTTATCTTGAAATTGATTTTAAAATAATAAAAACGTGGATTACCTTGCTTATTGACATCCCAAAGTACTACAGTGCAGCCCAACTTTGCAAACTTTAAGGCCAACAATCGTCCGATTCCACTGCCAGCACCAGTTACTAACACAATATCATCTTTGACGTCTTTTATCCTCCAACTGCTCGGACAAAAAGCTAAAACCAAGCTTTCTATACTGTAATAAATTAGTGCAAAAAAAGCAATGATGATCTCGAGTAGCACATTCATCGTGAATGATGCGCGCAGCTTGCGTTTTTGGTCACGAACATACGTCGCCCTCTATCAGCAAAAAGCAAAAAGCACACTCTGATGAGAAGCTAAGGTACTATTGAAAAATCAATACAAATCAAAGTCATGTAATAAATAATTCAAAACAAAATGGTGAAAAGTATTCAGGGCAGTATTTTTATTCAAGTAGTAAGTTACAGATTCTGAAAAGCCGAAATGATAATTTATACTGCTAAAAGCTAAATAGATTCCTAGCTTAAAAGCTGCCATAACTTTTAAGCCATTTTTTTAAAGATCTTGAATAATCCTTAATTAAGATTAAATTATGCAATAATAATAACAATAACTCAAAATAATTAAATACAGCTAGCAACTAAATGAATGTATTACCACGAATAAGTAAGAAAGGAAATATACAATCAAAACTCAATTTTAACAATATTTTTTAACCTTACGATTGTAACTGAATAATAAAAAAATAAAGTCGCTCACATCAACTAAATACAATATATTTTTTTAAAAAAACATTCGATACCCTCCTATCTCATCTAACATAAAAATAAAAATAAAGAAAAAAATAAAACGATTTGCAAAATAAACAAACCCAAAAAACCGAATCCACAATAACTTCTATGTGAATAGAAATCATGCTGTAGCGATCTCTCCTCCGGCCAACATCTCCTTGACAACCTCGTCAACCGGTTTCTCATTCCAGCCAAAATTCTCCATCGCTTGTTCTTTGACACAAATGCTGAGCAAAGTAGTGATGTTTTCCCTCAGTCTACTCAGTCTAGATTTGCGAGCATCCAAACTCGGTCTACTTTCGCATCGACTGATAACGTCGATGAGCACGTCGTCAATGAGTCGCTTGGGCCAACCCAACTCGGCCAGCACGTCGCTATCACTAACCAAATGACATAATAATTTCGATATGTTATTCCGTAATTCGATCAAAACGGGCTCGTCCTTTGGCGACACGTTGTTCTCCACTTGTCGGCAACTCACGACGTCCCCGTCCGTGTCCGTCTCCATCTTCGACTGATCCGATTTGCGTTGTCGTCTCGGCTTCTTGTCCACTTTTATTGGCAGTTCCTTGCGATTCTTCAGCATAGACAAGGATTGGAGGATCCCTCGAGATCCGTGCTTGCGGTAGTAGTGATTGGTGATACCTTGGGGATGGATGAACATTTTCCCACACTCGGAGCACGTGTGCGGTCGTTCGATCGTCACCGGATGGTCGACGATCAACTTGAAAACTTCTTTGATGATTTTTCGTACGCGGGTCGAAGCGCGTCTCATTCCTCTGCTGCGGATACAGGTGTCCATCACCGTCACGGCCAAGTAGACCAAATTACAGTCACTCGTGATCGGTTCGTCTCTGCGCGACGATTCGATCAATTCGACGGTCGACTCGAAGTCGCTGTCAATTCCATTTTGCGCCGATTTCGCCTTATCCTTGGACAACTCCATTTCTTCGTCGTCGTCCTCCTCCTCGTACGGGATCTCAGACTCGAAAATGCTCGGAGATGTCGGGTAATTTGAGTTGTTGAATTCGACAGGAGACCCCGCGCGACTTTTCGGGCTCATTTCTCCAGCCATGCTTTCATTTTCTTGTGGTATCGGTGATGAAGAGTCCGCTTCGTCTTTGTTTTCAGCTTCAAATGATGTTTCTTCGTCCGAATGCTCCTCGCGACGACTCCTCGACGCAGACCGTGAACGAACGCTAACGTCACGCTGGTATTTCCTCTTTCTCGGAGTAGCAAATGATTTAAGAACCTGGAATTTTCCGTCTTCATCTATCGTGAGTTTCTTGCAGTGCATTTCAAATTCTCGGAGAAATTTGAACGATCCGTCGCAATGTTTGCAACTAATAGGTAACACGGATGAATTGTCCTTGGCGAAATGTTCGATACGATGATTACGGCGCTGCAAAGGCGAACTTAAAACAGCTCGGCAGATCTCGCAAATGTACTTTTTATTTTTTTTGTGAATGCGTAAATGATTAGTCAAATCATCGCTCTTCCAAAACATCAAAAAACAAAATTCGCATTGATAATCTTTATGGACTTGCTATAAATAAATGAATAAATAAATAAATAAATAAAAATGATATTATATAAAATAAAATTAATTCGATTAATTTTGACTCACTTTATCATGCATTTCCAGATGCTTTGGAGTTCGAAAAATCTTCATACACTTATTGCATTCGATCGAAGCAGTTCCACTCGCGTTCAGCAAGGCACTTTCATTCAACGTCGACTTGAGCCTCTTCAATTCGTTATTCTCTAAATCTTCTCCATTCACGTTGCCGCCGCAAAACTTCAAGTGCGCTTCAAATTGCACTTTGTTCGCGAGAACTTTCTCGCATTGTAGGCAACAAACCTTCTGTCCACTACGCTTTGTCGCATTCAAATTCTTTGCTCTGCATGATCTTCGATGCGCCTTCATGTTCCTGAAACTAGAATGACATAAACTGCATTTGTACGACCGTCTAGAACCCACTTTGAACGCGGGAGTTTCTGGACTCGCATCCACGTCGTGACTACTCGAATGTTCCTTAAAAACAGTTTCGTCGTCAAAAAGCTCTTGACATTGTTTACATATCAAAACTTCATTCACCGATTTCGTGTATTCGTCGCTACATTCGGTACAAATATATTGAAAATTCGGTTTTCCGCAAGTACAAAGTTCACCGGGACATGATTTACATTCCCCGATTTGCTTTTTAAAATTCGTTCGCTTGTTACACGTTTCACACATGGATTTAAACTCAATTGTCACAGGTTTCTGTTTGAAATGAATTCGCTGATGAATGTGTTTCGCACGCGCACTGCTAAAACTTCTTTGACAAACTTCGCATTCGCTGCCAGAGTTTGTCTCCTTGGTCGATTTCTTTCCGTTCGGTGTGGGAATGACGCTGCACATGACCAGCGACGAAACCGGACCGTTCAAATGGATGGTTTCCGACTCAATGTGTATGGTCGAATCTTGTTTTTCTTGTCCTTGCTTAATGAAGTTGTCGATCGTGGTAAAAAGGTTCGGAGTTTCCTTCAGAGATTGTTGCGGTGTCGAAGTGGCGACGTCGGTCGTTACAGTCACGTCGTGTATTAGCTTCATGTGTTGTTTGAACGCGCCTCTCTTGACGAACTTGCGGCCGCAGATGTTGCAGTCCATCTTCAACTTGCATCGCTCCAAATGACGATCGAATGCCAAACTTTTCTTGAACTGAGCGCCGCAAAACGTACAAAAGTAACTACTTTCGAGGCAAATGTGACGTTGTTTGGCTATCAAGCAGCCGAAAAATTGCAGGCATTCTTCGCAATCCGACTGCTTCGCACTTTGCTCCACGTGACTCTGCCATTTCGTCTCGTTTTCAAACGTAATACTGCACACGTTGCAAGTGTACGGCTTGAAACCGGCGTGCAGAATTCTGTGGTGTTTCAGAGCCGCTTCGCTCGGGAAATAAATTCCCTTACATTTCAAACATTTCAGCTTTTCTGCGTCGGGTTTCGATACCTCAGTTTCTTTAGCTTTGTTAACCGTTTGGTCCATTTCATTGCCCTTGCATTTATGAGTCATCAAAAGCCCCCTGAAAACATTAAGATTACGCTTATTTTTAATTTTTAATACGCGAGAGTCTAAAATCACCTGGTTACAAATGCTTGCTCGCATTTCCTACACTTGAATGACTTCGAACTATTGTTTTTTAAGGCAATCGGTGACGTTTGCGAAATCGCTTTTTTTATCACTTTATTCGCCAATTTTTTTGCTACTAACTTGTCGTACGCTACTGGTGCTACTTTCATTGTAACTGGAAACGTGAAAAGTTTATTAGAACGCAATTAGCGTGATCGAACTTAAATTATACTTACGATCTGAATCATCAACTGACTAAGTATGTATAAATAGTGTTCCCGGCATGCAAACTTTTTTTTATCTATTCGATCCCAGCTTACCAACTCATTTGACTTCGAACGCCTTCTGAAAGATTCAATGTTTTTCCGTTAGGAAAGAAAAAAAGGAACGAGTGGTTTCCACAACCGATTCGAAAAGCGGGTTACATTACGATCGATCTAATAGCAAAATACTTACTCTTATTTATTTAAAGGCTGAATAAGACCACTTTACACGCGTTCCCACGCTACAAGTGAAAAAGACACACAATACGGAATTATGGGATGGAAAACGAGTCCTTCCGCGCGCAGTGCAGCCAATTAGAACCGGTAGTTTTGAAGAAATGGCAAATAATCAACCGGTTTAGATAAAAATTAGATGTGAAAAATAATGTTCGATGGCGGTTTTTAAATTGGTGAAGAAATATTAGCTAAACGGTGCGGGGATCGGGAAGAAAGCAAAGGTAAATTTGAGTTCAGCTCCATTGACCCAACGTCGCGGGAGACGTTTTATGACGTCGTTAAATCTCAAGGTTCGTTCATTGGCGCCCCGGTTTTTCGACGTAAGTACAGTCACGGTAAAGTATATGATTATTTTATTTTAAATAATGCACATATTTCCCACTAGACGTTGTTTTGGTACAGGAAATACGTCACAAATAAGCCCATGATCATTCATCTCACAGTTCAAACCCGAGCGACTGTGTAGGCCCGCCCTGTTACAACATGTAGTGTATTTAATAATATTCGAGTGATGAAGACGACCTGACTGCCGATATTTAGGATAACTTAAGCGGAGTATGACTGTAAGGACGATCCGACAATGATTCGATTTCTGTCTTGGTTTCGTGGTTGCAACAGACAAGTGGAATACGTTGATAAACGCCATTGTAGTTTGCCCAATGTACCTGATGAGGTGCTGCACTATGCTCGCAGTTTGGAGGAATTGTTTTTGGATGCTAATCACATCAGGGATTTGCCTCGAGTAAGTAGTACACAGTAAAAGTTATAAATGGATAAGGTTTACATTCGCCGAGAGTCGCTGCAATGCAAAACAACTTTTTCCAAGGCCATTTCAATCATGCTGGAAATTGTACCGTGCACAGGTGGACGAAATTGTGTCTGTTTTACACGAAATTACATTGATCGAAATAGCGAGCTTCTCGTAGGGAAAAGGCAAGAGTGGCTGAATTTTGTTTGCTTCACAAATAAGTGCAACCATAAAAATATAAAAAAGGAAAAAAAAAATCTGTGTAAATAAAGAATTTTTTGTGTTTTGTGTGTATAAGAAGTATAAGAACGAGGAAGTGAAATTTAAATAATAATAATAAAAAAAATTAATTTGATGTTTTCAAGTTTAAAAATAATCGTTTTGGTGTTAAAAATGTCGTCATAAAAAAAGGAGGGAAAAATGTAGAGAAGAAACATTCCTTTTCTGGTTTGTTTTCTTTCGTGGCGTTTTATGGGTGTGTGTGAAGCAGCAGTGTCTTCCATGTTTCATATCTGAGTCATATTTAATGGTATCTTGATATTCAGCTCACTTTGTGTCTTTTTTCATAGATAATATTGCTCTAGATTGTGTTTCTCTTCCACTTGATTGTGTCTAAATTGCTCGTGTTTATTGGGAATAATAAATTTTATTAGCGCTCTTATTTAAATGTAGTGCAGGTATTTAATAGTGCCAATGTGCTATGGTGATGGTTTGAGCTCATAAATATGCGTTAAAGATGAGTTGGCATGTTTTGAAAGGCGGTTAAGTTGTTTCTCGATGAATGTAGATTGATTTGTTTGTTTGTTTGTTTGTTATTATTATTATTATTATTAATTATTATTTTTTGTTTGTTTCAGAATTTCTTTCAGCTGATGAAGCTGAGAAAATTGGGATTAAGCGATAATGAAATTCAAAGATTACCTCCAGACATTGCCAATTTCATCAATTTGGTGGATTTAGATGTCAGTCGTAATGGTGAGAACGTAATTATTGTTTATTGAAGTGATGAAACAGTTGTGATCAAGATTATAGGCCTGGAATTTATTTCGTAATTAATACGTTATTTCTAAATACGGTGTATCATGTTGTGTGTTGGGAAACGAGAAAAATTGATGACAATTTCGATGTTTATTTCACTGGAATATATGAAAACGAAACTGTTTGATCTTTGAATTCTAAATTTGAGAATATAATTTGTAAATATTATATATGGAGTACGAATACATAAAATAACTTGCAAGTCAATTCCAAGGACACTTAAGGCCAAGGGCGGAGGGCACTGATCTCGATTCTGTATGAAGGAACAGGTTTAAAATGGCTGGATGAAAGAGAAAATACCTCGGATGAGCAAGTGCTACATATCAGTTAATCGAGGAATATTTTTAACGAATTATTTTTAAACGAGAGTTGCGTTTTTAAACGATTTGTTTCGTTACATTAGTTGGAGAAACAATTAAATGCATCTGGTGCCGGTGTTGCGAGGTAGCTGTGCACTCGGTTTATTATCGTTTAAACGAGTTAAATTAAAGATTTAGTCCTGAAACAAGAGATTAGTTGCTTTGACTTAGTTTAAGTCGTTTTGTAAATCCAAGATGGATGCCACAACACTATTAAACCCAATCAAAATGCGAGTATTGATAAAATGGTTGTTGTTGCGAGTTAAATGGGTTGTTTGTGTTCCTATTCTGCTTGTAAACGATCGAATTTGGCTAACTTTATCAAGATTAACTTCCGGCTGAATGTTTTATTTCTTCCAATCTGGAGAAACTACATTGTAAACATCATATCGTGATCGTGGATGGAGTTTTGTATCGACGAAAACGCAGGGTGTTGAGATTAGGAATCTTATCTTTGCATCTGTGTGTGTAAAGTTTCATTTTATTGTGTAATGATGCAATCACTGTAAAACTGGTTCTTTTTTGGGGGGGAAAGGGGAGGAGGTGAAAGGGAGAGTTTAATTTATATATCGGTTAAATCTTAGGTTTGTTGACCCACTCAACGGTCCGTGAAAGGACATTCGTTTTTTCTTGCTTTCACAGAAAGTCGCCTGGATTACGTGAAAGTATTTGCGCTTTCAGTTACGGGTCATTGAGATGGCACCTGTCTGCTCTGACTAACGGATTCACACTCGTGCACCCGACTTTATGATTTGGAAAAATAATTTTTTTGTTTTTTCAAAATCAAATTATTTATTTTTGTTTTGAGAAATTTTTCTTTTCGATTTGGGTGAAATTAGGAATTTTTGTTTTTGGTGCTGGAATTTCCTTTGCTCTTGTCATGCCGTGTGACCATCACAGGAAATTATTGCGTGTTTGTTTGAAGTAGTATGTAGGGCGGCGACCGGACAAATAAAATAGAAAGAAAAAAAATGTTTTAATAATTTTTTTGTTTGGGAAGAATTGGCGCAATTAAAAAAAGAATTGTAAAATGGAAAAACAGATTGGGTGCCGTTGATAAATTCTCGCATGAATAGCGTTGAAATTGAGCCCATAAAAGGTATAGATGATATTAGTTTCTTCCTCATAAATAACGAGGTGTTTTGTATGAAAAGGGTGTTGGTTCCGTCGTCCCTCATTTTTAAAATCTCCAAGTTTTTGTTTATTTTTAATTTTTAATTTTTAATTTTTAATTCTGTTTTTTTTTGCAGATATACCTGACATTCCTGACAATATCAAATATTGCAAATGTCTTCAAGTAGCTGATTTTAGCAGTAATCCTATTTCCAGGTATGAAAAGAAAATCTATATTTAATCTGTTGAATGAAATAAAAATATCGTTATTGTCACACTCGAAAAACAAGTTAAATATTGGTTGTTAAAGTCAAGGACGTGCTGGTTGGAATTGACTTTGATTTACAAAGCGGGAGTTATTTTGAGGGAGTTGTTTGTTGGCTACCGAAATGTAAGCAAAAGGTTTGCAACTTGGGGTGTTGTGTGTTTTTTTTACTGTGATAGTAATTTTTCATCTTTCACGCTTGTTTGTCAAATTATCTAGTAGCAAACAAAACAATCCCGCATTCTATTTTGAGTAAATAACGTGGCGAAAGGGTTAATTTGGTTTGATGAATTAAAAAGTAATTTTAGAAGATCACGTAATTTGTGAAGCGTGCATTATAAATATTAAATATTATAAAAGTCGTACTTTGTTATGGAAATTTGCATTTTATCCATTCATTAAAGCTACCGGCTCGTTTTAAGTGAGGAAATGTCGGTTGAATATATTCATAAACTTGTGTAAACAATTTATTCGGTGCGTGCCGTTGTGGAAATGAAATTCCAAAAGTATTTCGCGTGATTTAATGCAATGCTAGGTATGACTGGAACTGGAAGGGATTGAGAATTTCTGAAATTATGTTAATAAAGTCTTGTGTGCCAAATAATGGCTGACCCGTTCAAAATTCAGATTTTATGGTTGCGTTTGTTAGATGTGGATGTTAGACCTCTCGAAGAACAACAAAGGCGATGCGTACAATAGAGATTTTAGCCTGTCAAGCAGATGGAAAATTAGCGTGAGAAAAGCTTTAGATTCGGAAGAAAAAAGAACGGATGTTTGCAGTTTCTCGTCAAGTGACTTAAAACATTAGTTTGATCTTAAAATGCGTTGAGATATTATTGATTTCAATGTTTAATTTTTTGACTCGGTGTTTGTAATTGTAGATGAAGTTTATCATTTTTTTGAGATTTTGAAAGATCAATAAGTCTATAAATGGGGTATGGATTTTAGGATGTTGTTATCCGATGTTTAAATGGTTTACCGTGCTAAAAATACTTTAAATCGAGTTTTATAAATAAATTTGATTTTTTTTTTTTATTTATGAGATGGAAAGTAAATGGAAATTTTGCTGGGTAAGATTTGTATTTTTGAAAAATGTTTATTTTATTTAAGTAATTGAATTTGTTTTACGAAGCGGCTTGATTTTGTTTTTGTTTGCATGTTGATAGAAGAAAATTTGATTAATTGTATAATCATCTTGATTAAATTAAAACTAATGCAAGATTTTTTTTGAAAAATATTGATAGCCAGATGCTATTTAATTTTCGGTTTATTATGCGGTATTAGGGAGGGATTTAATTTTATTTGCAGATGCATCGCAATACCGTAAAAGCAATTTTCTAAGTACATTTTAATTTTTCTTTTCACGACACTCCTTCTACGAACTATAGTGTTATTACGGCATAATGATACGCATTTTAATGACCAGCACTTACTTGTTAGCTGTCTCGATGAAAAATAGCAGCGTTAAGGAAATGGCTGAAGCTGACATTTTAATATTCTGTTTTGAGTAATAAAGCTTCCCTTTATCCTTATGGTGATATTCTTCAAATGAAAAGTCGCTCGGCGTTAAAGGAAAATTATTGTACTTTAGAATTTCTGTTGTGACATAACACGAAAAGATATTTGAAAAGTGCGGATACATATTGGGAAATACAGTATCCTGAATTTTATTAGCGAAGAATGTGGAATTTGAATAATGCCACACGGTTTAATATCCGTAAATCGAACTCGTTTTTATGCATCTGCATTTATACAAATTAAGCGCGGATGATTGAAACATTTAAAGCTATTATGACATCAGTGTTCTTTTAAGAGTTGAAATTTCCTTTCAATTGCTGGAGTGAACGGATTGATTTATTCGATGTCGTAAAATGTTTTGCATATTTAGTGGCTTTAAAGGTTAAAGGTACTCGTGGTCGCTATAGTAAAACGTAATTAAACTGAAAAGAATGAAGCGGAACTTCATTCTTAGCTTTGATTATATCTGATGTAAAAAATATAAAAAATAAAAATTAATTTCAGAAATTTGAGTTTTGAATATTGAATATTTTGTCATTGCACGTGTCTGAAGGAATGTGAAACATTTGTTTTTCCTTATTTATAGGCTTCCACCTGGATTTACTCAGCTGAAGAATTTGACCATTTTAGGCCTTAACGATGTTTCCCTCACGCAGTTGCCTGCTGATATTGGCAGGTAAGGTTTTTATGTTTGATAACAATAAAAGTCAAATGTATTTACCTACATAAAAGATTTTTTTTTTATATGTAAATTTATGTATTTTTTCTTCCAATGTTGCAGCCTGAGCAATCTTCGATCTTTAGAACTTCGTGAGAATTTGTTGACGACGTTGCCAGATTCTATCTCTTTTTTAGCCAAGTTGGAAAGGCTAGACTTAGGGAATAACGAAATAGAGCAACTGGTGAGTGGCTGGCAAATAAACAGCACGATTTTTTTTCTATTTTGATCGCCAGAAAATGCATAAAAAAGATAAACCATTTGTAATTTCCGCCCACGTAATATAGCAGATGCCTTCAATCACCTGATGGATTATATTACTGAACTATTGCTATGCAATTTTTATTTCTTATTTTTTTTTCTCAAAATTTTTCTATGAGGTTTATTTGAAAGAAAAGTCATGTTTTTTCCATTTCAGCCAGATAACATCGGTCAGCTGCCAGCCTTGCAAGAACTCTGGTTAGACTGCAACGAGCTCTCTCAGCTGCCCACGGTGCGTGTTTTTGACGGGAGCAATTTATCTCATACTTTTTTTTAATTTTTATTTCGTATTTACCGCTTTAAATTAATATTTTCGAGCGAAAAGTCGTTAAAGGGTTGTTTACAGGAAATGACTAAATATAGAAAAGTTAAATTTGCAAATTACGATAAGTTTTTGCGGTTGTGGAATTAAATTTCATCTTCGGGTGAATTTTTAGTGTTGCGATGAATGATGCATGGGTAATTTTTTTTAGAATGAGTAATAAATTAGTTGATTAATAATTGAGCAAATCCGTGTGTGTAATTTATTAGATGAATTGGGTCTTGATGATGGTTGGATTGAACCGATTTTTACATAATTTATTTGGCTAATTTCAGACAATTGGCAATTTGAAAAGGCTGACTTGCCTAGATGTGTCGGAGAATAAAGTGGAGTTTCTGTGTGAAGAAATCTCGGGTCTCGAGAGCCTCACAGATCTTCATTTATCGCAAAATTCGCTGGAGAGCTTGCCAGACGGCATTGGACAACTGAAAAGGCTGACGGTGTTTAAAGTCGATCAGAATCGATTACTAAAGCTCAATTCACTGATTGGAAAGTATGTGCAGAAAGTGTAGAATTATTTTTTTTTATTTTTTATTTTTTTAATTTTATTTTTTTTCTAGTTGTGAACATTTACAAGAATTGATTTTAACTGAAAATTTGCTGTGCGAGTTACCTGCCACTCTAGGAAATCTAGTTCATTTAACAAACCTGAATGTTGATCGCAATCGGCTTCAAGAGCTCCCACCGCAGATCGGAAATCTGATCCAGTTGGGAGTTTTGTCCCTACGGGATAACAGACTGCAATACCTACCTAGTGAGACTGGAAAGTGTAAAGAATTACACGTGCTAGACGTGTCGGGAAACAGGTACCTCGGGGGGAAAAAATATTATTTTTTCCATTTTATTTTGCTTTTAGTTTATTGCGTTTGGGAAAAACTTTTGTTTTTAACGGTTTAAAAGTTTTTTTAAAATTTTTTTTTTTTTTTTTTAAATTAAAAAAAAAGTACTTGTGGTTTCTTTCAATCGCATTGCAAACAGCTGATCGAATCCAGCTGTCCTTAAATTTATCATTTTGAAACGGATTATCGTAATTGCTCGTTTAGTATCCTTGAAAGGTCTTGACTGAAAAGTGAAATAATCTCACGAGATAATCTCAAGATGGCTGTGGGAGACTGCCTTTTAGCTTTAATGAGAAAAGATTTAACAATAAATCTATTTAAATCATATTAATTGTATTTTTTTAATGAGGGAATAATTTATTTAAAATAAAACTGCCGATTGAATGATTACGCTAAATTGAATTTTTTGTTTAAACCAATTAATTGTTCTAGGTTGCGATATTTACCCATAACCATCACAGCGTTGAATTTAAAAGCCCTATGGCTCGCAGAAAATCAGTCTCAACCTATGCTACGGTTTCAAACTGATGTTGATGAGCGCACTGGCATGAAAGTTCTCACCTGTTTTTTGCTACCTCAACAAGAATACCACACGGAGAGCATGGGTAAATATCATTTTCTAATTTTAAAATTTAATTTAATTAAAATTTGAAGTTTCTATAATTTCACTAATTTATTCTTATCTTTTGTAATTTGTATTCTTATTAACAAATATCTATCTATATATATCCTATATATATACATATATATATACATTACTGTATTAGTTTGGCCTGTCTGCAGCGGAAACCTTACAATACATACTTTTTATCTTATTTATTCCTTAAATAGCGAACTGTGTAATAATAAAGTATGTATCTTTATTATACTTATCATATAAAATTGTTTATTTAAAATTAAATTGCATGTCTAAATAATTCTCCAGATTGTGTACTTTAATGCATGAATACGAGCTTACTAAACATCCTTTTTATTGGGAACTTGTTTATGTATGAAATGTATTACTATTAGTATACATTGGTGATGTAACAAAATGTGTTGCGCATGTAATTTGTTTTCCGCTGTAGACAGCTTGGTTAGGGCGTCTCCTCGGCTCCCTGAGACCAATGAAGTCGTTTTCTTCGAAACAGAAAATCTATTACGTAATTCGGAAGATCAAGTGAATCGCCTGAGCTGGGAAAATGTACCGACAGAGCGCATTTCGTCCGTTAAGTTTGCTACTGTAGAGGGAGAGGTCGAGGATGAGAATAGAGAAGTATTGCATTGCTTTTAGTAGTTGATGGTACCCGTAGTTTTATTTATTTATTTTATTTGTTTGTTTTTTTAGACTCATTTTGTGCGACAAAGTACACCTCATCCTAGAGAATTAAAGATGAGACATAATAAATTAATAGCAAAGAACAAAAATATTGATGGTCATGTAGTGTCGCATGAAAACGAGGTAGATTTTAATTTAATTTAATTTAATTTAAATTAAATGATTTGTTTATTTATTTGTTTGTGTGTTTTGGTTTTCAAAGTTGATTGCTTTGTTTATTGCTCGTAATTTGTGAATAATTTGAATATGTAGGAAGAAAATCACATTGGTTCATTCCGGCCACATCGAGATTCTTTAATTCAAGCGCAAGAGCAGGATCGAGATTTTAAACGTATTGACTTTAAGACTATAAATTTGTTAAATGTAAAATTCTAATTTTTCTTTAAACTCAGTTTTTCCCACAATACCAGACAAAAATGAAACAACTGTAGATTCAAAAGTTTCTTTCGAAAGTGTTAATAAACCAATAACTGTTGGCGGTAATGTGTCGCTTTCATCAGCTGAAAAATCGTCGTCTCATGTTGAGAGCGCCTCAGAATCTGAAATGTCTGGCGCGCCGATTGCAACCAGCGAATCCGAGGAGAAGGAACACGATTTCGACGAAGACGAGGATGACGACGACCTGTCGCCGAGTAGACGGGTGAGTGAAACGCGAGTAAAAACGTGACAAAATCCTATCTCTCAACCGTCCTAATTACTTTTTTCTTCTCTTTTATTTTCTGCAATGTATGTTTGTTTTATTTAACATTAACTTCAAACTTAAGCTTTTAGTTTTTATTTAATTTAATAATTGTATTGTTTTAACCGATCTAATTTAATTTTGTATATTTCTCTTGGTGGTGTGATGTCATCTTTGTGAAAACCTGTTTGTGTGATGTTGTGTTTATCCAATCAGGACGGGGAAAAACACGTTGGTTTCTCAACAGAGACTGATGAGCAACTGAAACAAAACCGCCTGCACCGCCGCGATACCCCACATCACTTAAAGAACAAACGCATCAACCTAGTTAATAAAGCTGATGAGGAGAAGGTGTGTGTTTATATACTATTTAAAACTCCTCTTGGGTGCGGTTGTATGCATGAAACACTAGTTTTTTATGTTCTTCTCACAGTATTGTATTTTTTTCCAATTTAATTAAACGAGAGAAAATTTTTTCCCTTCTAATGTAATTTTTTTTTTAAAGGTGGCATCCATTTTGGCTCAGGTGAAGAAACAGGGTGATTACGATGATGAGTTGCCGCCTCCACCGCCACCACCTCCATTAACACCACCAGAGACCGAGAGCGAAGGTTTGTAATTTGTTTGAAATTGATTTTTGTTTATTATATAAATGACGGGTGGTTTAATAAAATATTGATTTGTCATTATTTCAGACGGTGACCACGCGACAATGCCGATTGAAACCGTGTTGGAAAAACTGGAAATTCACGTGGAACGACGACCGACTGGACTTGGGCTTAGCATTGCAGGGGGGCATGGCTCAACACCGTACAAGGGAGATGATGAGGTATCTGCTTCAATATCAGCCAATACGTCATATTTGCTGAATGGCACCGCTTCTACAACCACTACCACCTCTTCTACCACTACCGCTCGTAGTCTGATGGTCACTAACAAATTCATAGCAAAGCTAGGCAGATCTAATACCAGCAGTAGCGAACAAAAATTCATATCAGCTCAGCCAGATCATTAAGTCAAACGGGGGTTGTGTCTGTAATTCAGATTGGAGTTTTTGAAACACAAATTCTATAGTCTATCGATTTAGTATTGTGTGTACTTTTTAATACAGGGTGCTAAAATCAACCTTCGGACATAAACTGGATGCGTTTGCTGTAGATATTGAAAGATCTATACGTTGCTATGAATAGTTTATTCCTTTATTTATTTATTTATTTATTTATTTTTAAATTTTATCTTCTTTTAATTTCTTTATTGTGAAATATTGTGCATCTGTGACAATACTTGATCAGTTATGCTGATGTCTTTAAGATAAGATTAGTTTAGTCTGAATTTTTTTAATTATGCATTAGTCACTGTGCAGCTGCAACGTTGTTTTTGATTTTATTGATTCTGTTGAGTTTATTCGGTGGAATTTGTTTTGAAAGTAAAAAGGTGTTAGCAAACATCTTGTTTATTTTGATGGTTTGAGTTGGGGTTATGTTTAGGTATTTAAAAGGTTTTTGAATTTGTTGTAGTGGTGAAAGTTAGATCAGGTTGCAGTTGCTATTTTGATGAGATCAAACTTGCTGTGATAATTGAAAACACGCTTATTATATCTCAAAACGTGTACACTAGCAAATTAGTATAAAAAAAGTGTTCAATCTGATGGGAAAGTTGTGAATTTTAAGTGGTGTTAGCATTTAAATATATCAATTTGTTAAACCTATATTCAGAATCTCTCGAGGGACCAATTAGAAATCCTTATAACTCTGAAGTACAGACACAAGTCCACAAGAAGTTTTTGCAAAATTGAATTAATGGAATTTCGAAAGTTATAAAATTATTAAAAATTCTAAAGAAAAAATATTAATAATAACGAAAAAGAAAAAAGAAACAAAAACTGCAGAAATGTTGTGTTTTTTTCTGCATTTTTTCCAACACCTTTTTGTGTGTATCGGTGTAACTTTTTGCCCTTATAGGGCGATTCATTTTAATAATAACATTAATAAAAAGCAGATATTTATTAGCAATTTTGCTGTGTGGCTTTCTAAATGAGGTTACTGGTCTTAGGCAATTCTATTTCATCTGTGATTGCAATACGTCTGATATTGCAAAATATAATTTGACGATTGCGAAGTTCTATGTTTTTAGGATAATTAAATTTAAGAGTTTGTAGCTGCACGTTTTCAAAATTCTATTTTATTTGGACTAGTTTGTTTACATTTGATTAGATAAAAAAATGTTCATTTATTAGGCATTTTGGTTGTCATGGTTGCACAGACTGAGATAGTATTGTATGAGGATTACCTTGTAGATTTGTTACAAAAAAAATTATTTTATTTTGAATTCTTGTACAAGAATGGCAAGGTGAGGTAAGTCGGACTTAAAATAGTATGTGTTGTGTTTTGGTTGAAACTTTTATTGGCCTATTTGCATGTTATTTAATTTGTTTATTTTATTAGCATGAGTATATTTCCAATGTATTTCTTTTTATTTTGTTTTTTTAAAGCCTAGACTTTTTACACTATCTCAGTCATTAAGTTTTAATGTGGAAATTTTCAAAGTCATTAAGAGATGACAGAATTGGCACGTTAACCTAATTCTTCTTGCAATTTGATGTAAACAAAAATATTTTTTTTTCCTTAATTAAGTTTTGTTATATCTGTTGTTAAACTGTATTTTGTTGCCTCGATTTAACTCGACACGTTGTCTTTTTTTAGGGAATCTTCATATCACGCGTAACTGAAAACGGTCCAGCTGAAAAAGTTGGTCTCCGCGTCGGTGATAAGATTCTCGAAGTCAATAGTATGCAAGTAGACGGTGTCGACCATTACGAAGCCGTAGAAGTTTTGAAAAATGCAGGCAAGCATTTAAAGTTAGTCGTCGAAAGGAAATATCAAAGACCCGTTAACCAAAAAACGGCCAAGGTAAAAATAAAAAATTAAAAAATTTAATTAAATCAAAATTAAAAAAAAAAAATGTTTTTACAGACAATCAATTCAGTGATCTTTCCCACTCATACTCCATCATCTCTCTTAACACCACAGACTCCAGATTCACCCAATGCACATCTTAAGCCAACATCCATATCGCCAACACCCAAAGATCGTTACTCTCCTGGTTCTCGGTCCCCGTTACTAGCACAAACTCCCGAACCAGAAATGGAAATCAAAACTGAGGTCAGATTGTTATCATTATTTTTTAAATTGTAGGATCGAATAATAATTGTTGTTCTCATTATTAACAGCTTATTCACACCGTGCTAACTCGGGATACTAGCGGATTAGGCTTTAGTATTGCGGGAGGACGTGGAGGATCGCCTTATCTTGATGGAAGCGATGTAAAATTAAACTTTAGTCTGTAAATGTTCTTAGATTTCACGTGTAATTCCTTTCAGGCCATATATATTTCTCGCATTGCCGAAGGAGGTGCAGCTGAGAAAGATGGCAAGTTAAGAGTCGGGGATAAAGTCATATCCGTAAGTTTTGCGAGCTAGAAAGCGTGTAACTGGATTTATTCACTTCTAATTTTGTGTTTAGATTAATAGCGTTGACATGGAAGGTGCTCGCCATGATCAAGCTGTTGCCATGCTCACCGGGTTTGATCGCTTTATTCGACTAACCGTCCAACGAGATCATTTAGCTCTGAGAGAACGTAGTGTTGGAAATGAATCACCTACACCAATTCCACAGCCGGAAAAATCGCCCAAATTGTACGGTCTTCCGAGACCTTATACTACGAGTCTCTATTCTTCGGGGTCTTACATGGCCAACCGACCTAACTATGCAGGATACAGGTCTCCGCTCGCGTCCACTGCTACTTCGCCATCGCCATCGCCTGCCCCTGCTTCAGCTCCAGCTCCAGCGCAGTATTCTATTTATACTAAATTGCCAGGATTACGGAACGAGCCATACACGTCTACGACGACTAGCTCAACTTTTACTACGAGAGCAGAACCGAGCGTTGTTACCATATCGTCCTATTCTACGGCCGCGCCAACGTTTTCGACGTTCAGGCCAACGAGCAGCGCGTCTCCGACTAATACAACGAGCCCTATCTCAAATCAGCAACTGCCGCAAGCACAACACGCAACAGTTTTCAACTTTCCATCGCCCACCGATTCCAATTTTCAAACACACAGCACTCAAGCTAATCACAACCATGGTACAGGTGGTACAGGACCCATAGTAACATTCCAAGAAAATCATCGTCAGTTGAATGTGAGTTATCGACTTTTTGCATTAACTTGTCAATGCCGCCGGTAATGTTTTTGATTTAGTATTTACTATGCAAATTAATGCCATCACACTTGTGTGTTTTTGATTTAGTTTTGTTTTTAACCCCCAGGGTTAGAATAAAATTAACATATTTGACTTAGTTAGTGCGAAATGCATTAAGGAGTTAAAAGTTTTTCTTTTTCTTTTTCTTTTTTTGATACATCAGCCAATAACTCCAGTTGTGCCTACGATTACACCTGATAAACCATTGGTTGAACCGCAAATGTCACTGTTCAACGCTGCTTTTGCCAATTGCACAGTTGCCCCTGCTGATAAGGATCCCGCGAAGGGCCCCATTGTCACGGTAACAATTCAACAGCCTGATCCTCAAGAGAACTTGAAACTTTTTCCTCCTGCACCTACAACACTGGGCAGGGTGACGGAAACGATCACCAAGTCCACTTATTCGGAGACAGTGACCACTCGTGTTACAGACAACAAGTTGGCACTACGCCTGCCCGAGGAGGTAGGGAACAGTTTAGGAGATTAGAACACACAAAATAGTCGAAATTATTCTAATTAGCGAACCTAAATAAATCTATTTCGATTATTTTTAAATTGTACTAATTGCGACGTGCGCGATGTTTGTCGATGCATGTGTATGTTTATGGTGAATGAATGGAGCATGTTTGCAACGGTGGGATATCTGGAAAAGTTTGAAAGATATGCATGAGTTTATATTAAATTCCTTGATATTTTAGTCGCAGAATTCGCGATTACTTTCTGCTTGAAGTAATTTTAATTTCTCTCAAGTATTCTGGAAAGGAATGTTGTCATGCATCATGTTTGCATTTGCCATCTTTATTTTCTCAAGTTAGGATAGAATTACGTTATAAAATGTCATACTTTTCATGTTTGGGTGATACACTATAATTATTATCATCAATTTGCTAATTGCTATTAATCCATTTTTGAGTTTTCGAGTTTTAATTAATTTGTTTGCGGTGCCGGTACTAAAAATAAAAATAAAACATTGCATGATCCTGCTTTATGCATGGGTGATGGCGTTTTTAATGCACTTCGATTATCTACTAAAATAACTAAAATAACTAAATAAATAATATACTTAAATATTTGAAAAAGAAAAAAAGCAAAATGTGAAAAATTTAGATTGATATTGGTTATATTGTGTTCGTTTCCTAGTTCCTTACATCCTTTTTATTTGCATTGGCTTGTTTAAACTGTTGGGATTTTTTAAGTTTTTGAGATTTTTTATTTTTAAAACGTTTTAATCGTGTTTTTTCAGTTTTATTTATACACTTTACCAGACATGTAAGTGTGGCAACAAAGTTTTGAATTTTATTTTATGTTTAAAATGTCGTATGATGTAAGTATTTTATATTTAAAAGTAGGAGATTTTATTTTTAATAATAATCAATTATTATTATTATTATTATTATTATTTAAAAAAAAAAATACATATTAAAAAAGGTGCGCACTTGCAAATGTTGCTTTGCATGAATGACAATAAATGATCAAAGTTAACTGTATTTTTTTTTCTCTTTTTTTTGGTCACCATTGACATTAAAATGTAAGATACTTTACTAATTAAGTTTTCCTTTTTCGTTTCGTGGTAAATGCTTTGTTTGTACCGCTTGTAACATTCACCTCTCTACACGATGCAAAAATCACAGTCGATTTCTCTTTCAGGAAGTGACACTAATCAAGGGTTCTGGCTCATTAGGCCTCGGAATCATTGGCGGAATTGATCATTCCTCACATCCTTTTGGAATAAATGAACCGGGAATTTTTGTTTCTAAAGTAATTGAAAAATTATGAGGAAAAATTCGAATGTGCCAAAATTTAATTTTCTTTTTCTGTTTTTTATTTTTATAGATTGTTCCTAATGGTGTAGCAGCAAAAACACAACAACTCAGAATTGGAGATAGAATTTTATCTGTCAATGGGAAAGACATTAGTAAAGCAACTCACGAAGAAGCTGTCAACGCACTGATGGATGCGAATCAAGAAATTCAATTGTTTGTCAGACACGAGCCGCCGCCGCCCGGTTTACAGGTAAGGCGTGCTACATATAATATATATTTTTTCTTTTGACTATAAATTATTTTTATAGGAATTTAAAATACTGAAAGAACCAGGAGTAAAGTTAGGAATGAATATTAAAGGTGGAGCTCGAGGTCACCCGGGGAACCCATTCGATAAAACCGATGAAGGCGTTTTCATCTCGAGAGTAATAAATATTTAAATATTTAACAAAAAATATTTACTCGGAAGTTTATTTATAATGGCTGTTAATGTATGTTATATAGATTAATCCAGATGGTGCAGCTGCGAGGGATAAACGACTTAAAGTTGGCATGAGAATAATTGAGGTATAAATTATTAAGACACTAAAGTGGGTCTGAAATTTAATCATCACACTTTTGAAGGTCAACAACATAAGTCTATTGGGGGCGACGCATCAAGAAGCCGTGTCAGTTTTGCGCAGTGCTGGCGAAACGATTGTGATATTGATATGTGATGGATACGATCCAATCGAGGCGGAGAAACTTAACACTGGAGAAAGAATACGGATGTCACAGTCTCAGTCTGTATCATCGATCGATCGCGATGATGAAGAGTCTCAAATTATCCAACAGGTATTAATTTTTTTTCGTGAAAAAAATTTTTAAGTGTTTTTTTTTTATCTTAAAAAAAGGGTTAAAGTTGAAAGGTGTTTCTTTTTTAAGTTATGAGTGAGTGTGGTGTGTAATTTGTTGGCGTTTCAGGAACAAGAACATATGAAGGAAACTGCTCAATGGGAGGAAGACGACAAAGAAAAACTGGTAAATGTTTTATGAATGATGCGATGTTGTTACGTTAGTAGCAAGTTTGAATTTTTTTCGTGTTTTATTGTCACGTAGTCGTATTATTATTGAGCATGTTTTGAATGTCTTGTATTGTAGTAAATATGCATGAATTTTAGATAATTCGGTGTAATAAAATAAATATTTTAATAAATATATTTTTTTTACAGATTAAACTACGTAAGCAGAGAGAAGCAAATAATAGAGCCATAGCTATGACGAATGTAAGTTTAAAGATTGTTTGAATTTGAATGTGGAATGAGTAATTGTGGTTGTTTTGACAGGATAAAAACCTTCAGTCTTCCAACAAATCTGTGCAACAGAAAGTAATGGAAGTTGTTAAAGCCGCTGAGCAGTTGGTAACTGAAAAGCAAGCGAAGGATCTTGCCGAATCGCCAAAGCCATCCACTAAAACTACAACCATTGTCATGTCCAAACATTCGGTCCAGGTGCCACAGGTATAACGAGGCGTTAAATTGAGTAAGAATAAATTAAGGAGTTTGTTTTTATTTAATTTTTACTTTTTTTTTAGTCTGAATCTAATTTACCAATTCAGTGCAGTGGTGATGTGTTCACACCTTCTTCTTCTCCTACGCCAAGATCGGTTGATTCAGGTCGAACCCCCGAAACAACCGATTTAAATAGTAGTAACGAAGATGTTCCTGACCCCATCCTAAAATCGCGTAAACCTGGAGGGGAAACACCGACTCCTAAAAAACAGGTTTTTAAAGGAAAAAGTTTTTGAAACAAAAATTGTTTCTAATTTTTATTCATTTGGTATAGTCGCCTTTTATATCAGAAGCCAGTCCAGAAAAAATGTCTTTTACGCAAAAAAAAAAGTTGTTCGAAAGTGAAGAGCAAACATCTACACCTGTTTCTAAACCTGGTAAAAAATTGCTGGTTGATCGATTGATTTTTGTTGATGTTATATTTCGTTCGTGTAGATAAACAGTTTAGTTTCTTCTCTCCAGACGAATTAGAAAGATTTAAAGAAGAAGAAGGTATTAGCTTAAAAATCTGCTGTTGTTTTTTTGTTTTTTTTAAATGTTAATTATTTTCTTTACCAGAAAAGAAAATTGCCTTTTTAACCGAGCATGAAATTAAAAATCTTTCGAATATGCCTGATGATGAGGATGAAGATGAGGATGAGGATGAAGATGAATCGAGAAAAACCTTTGATAGTCAGGAAAGAGCAACGTGAGTTTGTAAACTGCAATTTTATGTGCGATGTTTGTGTAAATTGTTTATTTTGGAAAAATTTAGCTCTCCCGCGAGCACTATTAGCAGTTTAGTGAGCACGGGAAGCATTAGGACGGCCAAAGCGGAGAAGCGAATGCAAGATAAAATTAAAGCTACGGGTGGCCAATGTTACGAAATGTCGGACGAAGAGAAGAAATTGTCACCAGCTGAGCGAAGAACTCTTCAGGCCGACAAGAGAGCCGCGTGGCGACAGGCTAGGTAAAGGATATACATATGTATCGATATAAGCATGTTTTAATCATTTATTTGTAGGTTGAAATCTTTAGAAGAAGATGCTTTAAAAGCACAAATGGTTATTGCGAAAATCACCCAAATGACCGAAATAAACGATGAAAGATCGACGATAGAGGAAGTCGAAGATAAATACGAAGGTTTTTAGTGTTTTACTCGATTTTGTTTGATTTGTTTTGTTTAAATTGTACATTTTTTACATTTGTTTTCGTTATAAAATTAGGCCCCTGTGTAGAAACCACTGATAGTCAAAAGAAAAATGGAAATATCGAAGGGTTTAATCATGATAATTTGGTAGGTAAATTTAAAAAAGAGAAGAAAAGGTTTGGAATTGAACAAAGGTTGAGGAATAATTGAGAATTAAATCCTAGCGACCCATTAAGTGATGTATACATGCAACAATTTAATTCATTCTTACCTAATTTTGTTGAAGTCGCCATTAAAACCGACTTCGGAAGATTTTCCCACACTTTATGTGAGCAGCCGCGATGGTGTGGTGAGAACACGCGAAACTGAAAGGGTGCTCAATTCAAAGATCACTCGAAAAACTGAGGAATGTGTAGATGAAACTGGCCTGAAAACGCTCAAGACAATAGAGTATATTGAAAAAACAGTTGAAAAGGAGGTATGAAAAGCAGGGTAAAGATTAAACTGTTTCCACATTGCATGTCCTAACATCACCAGCAACGTTGTCTGTATACCATAGAAATGAACACATGCAGCTGATAGCATGAAGCAGTTTACTGTACTTTGAATCTTGATTTGTATAGTACTATATTACTATATGTGCACCATTTCCGTGCTTCAGTTTGCAACAGCTTTTCCTATACATTGCTAGATTATTATTATTATTATTATTTCATTTTAGTATTTCATTTTAGTTGTTTTTCAGTTTGATGAGCTACGTTTTTTGTGTAGTGTGCAGTGCTTACGATATATTTGTTTCCAAAAGTTGTTTATTTTTCTAATTTAAAGTTTGTTGGATTTGTTTTTTTGATATTTTGTAGATTGAAACGACGAAGGAAAAAATCGTTTCGTTAGAATTGAGGAAGGATGATGGAACTTCGGCAGATATTATTGAAAACGGTAGCACTTACGTTTAACGATAGTGATGAAAGACCAGGATAGAAATTAAATGAGCAAAATTAAGACAAAATGACCAATATAAATTACAGAAAAGGACGTGGAAGACCAAGATGACGGCAATACCTTAAGTCCAACGACTGAAACTGCGAGTGGTGCCTCGAACAAGAAAAAGAAGCGCAGGAAACCGAAGAAACGTTGAATCTTCGATTTTTTAAAATCATACCTTGTTTTTTTTTTTTTATAGTTCTGGTTGTATTATTAAATACTAAATAGGATCCGAGGTGCGATCGTTTTCTTGTTTTTTAGATTTGTTTTTTAAAAAAAAAACTGTTTCGGTCTTCATTCTTTTTCTGAAAAAGGCAGTGTTTCAATTTTATGTATATATACATATATATAAAATTTATATTTTATATATGTTTGTTAAAACAAAATAATGTGCGAATGAAGATTTGGAACACTGCTCAGGTTCGTTGTTGAGTTGTTGACATGTGCCTAAATCAATTTGTTGTTGTTGTTATTATACGAAAGGAAAATTTGCAGAATTTGAAAAATGTGAATCACGAATTTTTATCATGGAAGCTTTGTATTTTATTTTTCTTGGTTGTGAATTGATATCCTTTTAAATAATTTTTTTATCTCTACTTTCATACGTGTCTATATAATGTTTTTTCATCGTGGTGTAGTTGTTAAAATGGTGTTTGTAATACGTGTTTTAATGTTGCAATTGCAATTTCATGAAGGCTCATACTTGTCTAACTTTAGAATAGTGGTTTAATAGATTTTAATTAATTCAATAATAAGTAAAAAAAAGGGATATTTTTAATTTTATTAATGAAATGGGGAATTAATATAATAAAACAAGAATATAATGTAACCAGCGGTTGATCAATTGCACTTTGTAGAAGTAAAAATTCACGTTTTAATTTGATGTTTTAGGATGTTACGGAAAATTGAAAATTGTATAAATAAGCGGTATTAAAAGTAATGTTAAAAAAAAAAAAAAAAATTTAAAAAAAATATTTTTTTTTGAACAATTAAGTTTGTAATTTAATTATACAACGTTTTTATCATTCTTTTTTTCTTTTTTTAATTGGTTTGTAATGTATTTAATTAATTTGCTGAATTAATACAGTACTCGTCAAACTGTATTCAAATTCAAGTCTATTTAAAGAGAAAACGAAGAATTTGCGCAATAATATTAAAATATTCTATTTACGTAAATTTATGGCAAGAAAAACTTATAAAAATGATACTAAGTTTTATTTCATAAGATAAAAGATACAAATAAATAAAAATACTTGTTGTGTAAGTTTACTTGTGATAAAATCAGTTTGGAAATAAATTCAGTTTAAAAAGAAAAATGAATGAAAAACTACGAAACTCTTTAAATATCATTTTAAATTGAAAATATAATCTGAAAAAGAAAAAAATAATAGTTAGAACATTGAATTTTGATAATCTACCAGCATCCCACCGTTTGCCTTTTGTTCGTTTATAAACGGATGCTGACGCGCAGTTGAAAGCACATGCACATGGTATCCATAATGCGTTGCTGCCCAATATGTCGAGTGCCATGTTTTGAACGGAATCGCAATCCAGTCTCAATCTTTCATAATCGAGGTTAGTAAACAGCTACTGTCAAGCCGATTTATTTTTTTAACAAACCGTGATCATTCCCCAATCTAAATTACTTAAAATATTTGATCTAAACGCTTTTGTTGATCGGATATTAAATTTATCGTCAACAACCATCGCCCGTGATATCTACAGACGCCATGTTTCTATTGTGTTGTAACTAGTGAGTTGCGTATTTTGACGGCTATTGTAAGTGGTTTAACGAAATGAATGGCGGTTATTTTTCAATTCTGACATAAAAATTAATACTACCTTTCTTGTTTGTAGTTTGAATGAAGTGGTCAGGGCCAGCAGTAAATGAGGGGATGCTTTCGAACGTCCAGGCTCAGATGGCTTCAGTCAGTGCCAGACAGAATTCGGCTCGTTCGCAAGACGATGCTATGGTAGCGTATTTATTCCAACGACCACAGGCAGAGAACGATTTTCAACATTATAAGCAGCCGAGATGGGCTTTAGGAAATGACAACGTAATGGAGGTAAATTTTTAATTCACGACTCGGCTTCGGAGAAGTGCGTGGGTTCACAATTTGTTGATAAAACAAAATACCGAGCCGTTGTTTATGTTTTGGTATTCTCATGTGTTATTACTTTATTTAAACCTTGGAATTGTTCAACTGGGAAAGAATTTAACGAACTATTTTCTACGGTATTCGGGTGCGATGCTGACATTGTTGTTAATTTTTTAAAACTACGCGGTGATTTTATTTTACATTATTTCATTTCGATTATTTTTTAAATTATCAATTCGAATTAGTGCGGTGTAATTACTGATTTGGGCCTTCATTAACATTAATGAAAGCTTCTTGAGCTGCGCATTTTAGGCGTAATCACTAAACAAAAGATGTGTTGGTGACACGTGATCTATCTCGGAGGTTTTGCAATGTTTATTTGTTGTTAAATCTCTAGCCATACCTTTAACATTTATTCAAGACGTACTCTGTAAATATTACGGTATATGAGAACATATGAGGAGCAATAATAGGCCCAAGTTAATTAATCGATCCTTTTTATTTATACTCTTAATCTTGATATAGGTGAGAGGCTTATTTATAATTGTACCTTATTTGCGTTCCTTTTATCTCGTTAGTTACTGCGTTGGATCGTATTACTTAAATTTACAATGCATAATTTTACTTCTAAGTTGTAATAAATTTGTGGGTTTTGAAGTTATCAACTTGTTGCTGAACTGCGCAACAGTTTAATTTATAAAAAAAAAAAATTCTGATTAAACTTTATTTAATTCTTTTAAATTACTAATGCGCTGATATTATGTTGTGTAAATATTAATATGTTGGATACAGTTTGATCGAATTGTTTTATATTTTTAAAAGTGATTTTGCCACCGAGCACGTCTGGTATTTTACTTGAAGAAAACAAAGAAAGTGAATTAGGTCAAGTTGATATGTGACCACATCAAGTTGGGAGTTTTTAACCTTATCTCCAATTTTGCGTTTTAACAAACAAGTGGAATTTAACATTGAATTTGAAATGGGTGTTTATTTGTTAATTAAATATTCTTTGATACCTCGTAAAAGTGCTATTTTGGGTCTCGAAATTTGTGCCCGCAGATCCAATATGATGAAAATAAGTTGAGAAACGGTTAAAGTGCTGAACCCCCATCATTTTAGACGATTAGAATTATGAATTAATTATTTTGAAATTTTGTTCCGAGAATATCTATGATAATTTTATGGATTTTGAGAAATATTTTTGTGTATTCTGAGAATATAGTTATTTTATTTTATTTTGTTACTATTTTTATTTTAAAAAAGAAAAAAAGTAAAAACACTGACGTCTTATAATTACATGGATGGCTGCAATTCTACAGGAAATGTGAATATCCTATGATCTGATTAGTTTTATTTTTGGTTGAAAAAATAAAAAATGGCAATGTGTGTTTATACAGTGTGATGATTTCAGATAAGTTTAATCAACCTGGTCTAGGTTTTTTCTTACTGTAAAATAATAAACAGGAAAAAAATGATTTTTTTTTAAACGAGTTAATTGGATAAATGAATATAATTTTATTGGAACGAGCATTAATCGATTCATCAGTATTATTAAAAAAGAAAATTGTGGACTTGTTTAACTTCTTTTTTTGTTTTTCATCCTGGTCATTGTACTTGAGATCAGAAGAAGAGGTTCAAACTAATCACATGATAAAGGTGACTGATAAGGCACGAAAGGAGTGAGCCGCGAAATAGGCACAAGTTGACCTTGGAGTTGGTTTCAAGGTAACTTTTCTGACCAATTTGCAATTCTGCAATATAAATGACTGTAAAAATAGTAGAGGATAATTAAAGACCTTTAAGTGTAATTAAATGAGATGTAATGAATGATTAATTAAAATTTTGATAGGAGGAAAAGATTTAGATGCGGGTGGAATTAATACTGCACTTTGTAATTAAATTTAATATTATGCGAGTTAGTGGAGATTGCAGGCATAAAATGTAGTGTGGTCAAGTTTCGCTTTTTAGCAAAATGAAATTTTTGTGTTGGAATAACACGTTGTCCATGGTTAGTCTTGTTATGGAAAAAGGCGTGGAGAATTTTGTCGAAGGCTGTCAGATCGGTCAGGTGACCCTAAATTAATTTTTTTGTACATGATTACGAATTTTTTGACAGTATTTGGCAGTGCTGAAAATATTTTCCCATTAATTTGTCGGGAAAAAATAGGTGGATGGAGTTTTTTGTTGAAATGTAATTATTTTTCGAACTGGTTAAGGTCGCGCGCGGAATGAAATGTGAAGTAATATCGAGAGTGAGGTCATTATTTTGTTTTATATTTTGCTAAAAGGTTGAGTTTAATTAGGTGTGCCTGGAATTGGTGGTGTGTGGCTGAGTTGGAAGTTTATTGACTAATCAGGCTTGAGGTAAAAATATATTGCAAACAAATACGCTTGACGTTAAGAGACAGTATTGTAATCATGAGAGAAAACAACTGGCAAGGTTTTGAGAAACAACAACCTTCACACACAACCAATTTGGAATCCAGGGACAATCAAATTAAAATCTGAAAAAGAAGAGAGAATAGAGAAAATTTACATTTGCAATTGTTCTTTTCCAGGAGGAAACTGGGATTATGCCATGACGATGACGCGCATTGTTAAACGTTTATATCTATCAGTAATAGTTTAATCAAATATGTGGATTGTTGACATGTGTAGGCGGCAGTTGTATTTGGAAAGATGAATCTGTTGAACCGAGTGATAAATTAAGAAATACAGCACCGGGTTAACATTTTCTCGCTGATTGTGATTGATGTCCATTGCAGATAATGGAATGGGTAAAAATATCCTCGACTAATTCTGCATTTGTAAGGAAACTTTCATGATTTGTCAATCGAATTATTTTTATTTCGCATAATTTTTTGCTAAAATAAATAAATAGTTGATTAATACAATGATGGACGTGTGGGTTGTTATTGATGAGATTTGAGGATCTCGTGCCCTTTTTACCTGTTGATAATTCGACATAAACAAGCCCGGTTGCCATCATCAAGTCTTGTTTTGTCAGTGTAGAAAATTGGAAGAGGTTTCCATGACGACTGTTGACGTGGGATTTTTGGTTGACGTCGAAGTTGAAGTTTTGCCAGAACCGAGCTACGCTGAGCTGAGGTTTTTTTCTAAGACGAAACGAGTCTTGTAACACGGTTGCGTAACTATTTAAATAGTTGCGATTATAGGCATGCACTTGTGGCTGGAGTATGAAATAAGCCCGGTAACTTACGAGGGAATGACTGTCGTGTTATGAATATAATGAGCCATTTATGGGCAATTTTTTTTCACGAGGATGAGTAGTGGAAACTTGGTTTTGTGTGGAGAATTGGGAAGAAAAATAAATTACGTTAGAAACGTTTTGAGATTAATAAATTGTGTGACATTTAAGATTTTTTTTTCTTTCTTTTCTCGTTTTTATTTATTTTTTATGTTGCGAGGCGTTTTTCGTATTTAAAATGCTGCCCTGAAGTTGGTTTTAGTCTCTTGTGAATGTGCATCCACTTGTTGCTATAGTAACAGTAGTTGCTAACGAAATTACGGTTTCCAGGTTTACAAAACTAGTATATAGCTCTTGCTATTTATTGGAAAATGCGTGTTGAAATGCTTATTGTTAGGAAAGTAATGAATATTCGGTTGGCATTCACACTATTCTTTATTTGGTCAAATAATTGCTGAATATTTGGTCGTAATGTGTCGCAGTATTCGGTCGAGTTGTGAAATGATTCTCCTGCACGATGAATTTCATCTGTACGTTCCTCTTCTTCCCGTTAGGTCACCTACACGGTTCCCTCTTTCAATTACGCCACGCACGCATTGTTTTTCATTTTTTGAGCGAGTGTGCGATGTCGCTTGATTTGAAATGAAACGCGTAGACGGCGTATCGTTTCATTATATCAGTGGCGCCAAAAGGAAATAAACCCATACACCGGCAGTATTGCTGGTTTTTGGCATTAAAATTTTTTTCGAAAAATTTTATCAGCTAAAATTGCTTCTTGTACCTGTTTGGTCACTTTTTCGTGTGACTTGAAACATTTATGGAGAAAAAACTGAATTTTAAATCATCAAAATTTATGTCTTTTGATTTAAATATGTAGTTTTTGATGATTTTGATATTCAGTTCATCTTGAGAAAAGTGAGTTTTATATTTTTAAAAAAAATTGCCTTCTACTTATTTTTAATTCATAATAAAATAAAGTTGGGAGTCTGGTTTTAGTTTTAAACCCATCATTCGGTATAATGGCCATGTAAATAGGGCGGTTTGTGAAAATAAACTTGGTTCCAGTTTAAACTTTCGCTTAATAAACAAGCAAAGGTTTGTGGTTGGTGGCCAAGTGCGGTTATATAATATTTGTAAGAGAAAAAATAGGTTTTGGGTTGATATTTTAAAGAAAGAAAAAAATCAATCAGGAAATAAATATTGTTTTATATTTCCAAATGTTAACAAGAAAAAAAAATTCATTCAGTATCTACTCCAGTTTTGAGTTGACTGAATAATAGAAAGTAGGCCAAGGTGTAGCCATACTTTGTGCATGTTGGGGGAGAATTAAAATATGTAATTTTTTGGATTTTGGATTGATTTTCAGGAACAACGTGACAGTTGCTGCGATCGACTAATTAATTTTAAAATATCAATTTCGACGTGACATTTTGGCATTTAGGATAGTAGAAAATGAGTTTAGCTTCTCGCGCAAAAGGATTGGAGGAAATAAATAGGTTTTTTTTTTTTATGCATATTGGGCCGGATAATTTTACGACAGGAATTGTAAATGAGAATAAATTCTAATTGGTTGATATTATATATTTATGCGATGGGAAAAAGTGGGAATGTTCTATATTTTTTCTCGTGGTTTTGAATTACAGGATATGTGATTTGTTGAAACGTGAGACTTAAAATTGGTTATAGAATTACCTCTGTTGTTACATGGCTGGTGCAAACTGAGATGAGGCTCAAATTGAATCAAGCGGGTCGTGTGATTTCGAAAATGTTTGCGAGATGAAATGATTCATTTTTTTTTCTCTTCTTTTTCTTGTCTTATGCAATTTTCCTATACTACGAATTTGCGTTTTGTTTGAGTGTTTTGAATTTTTCAGATGTTTTACTTCGAACAGAAAGATATTTGGACATTGATTTAATAATCTAAAGGATGTGATTATGTAATGATTTGCATTCGGCAATTCCGAGTAATTGCTAGCAAATAAATTAGAGGAGTAATGTTTATTGAGAAAATATTTTTGTTTTAAGAATTGACTTCCTTCCTTGTCTTGGAGAAAGTGTTCTAGTAGCAATTTTTGTTTATTTTTAGGTCAGATTGTAATGTCTAGTTGTTTTTTTTTTGCTATGGAGAGATGGATGAAGACAAATTGTGGCTAGTTTTTGGGGGGTTTTGCCAAGTTTGTCATCTTTAAGTGGAAATTGTTGGGTATGAAAAGACTTGGGGGATGTGAAGACTTCATTTGGACTAGTCATCTCGAGGCTGGGAAATGAGAAAGAATCCGTTAGTCACGAGATACTACTAAGACTGTCTTGTTTCATCAATGGAGAAATTGTTTTGGGTTTCTTATTTATTTTACGAACAAAGTGACAGTCTAATTGGTTGCTGGCCTTGTAAGATCAAAAAAGTAAAATTGAATGTGAAGTGAGACACTTGTTGTTAACCGTATTATAGGTTTAGTTAATTATTAATATTTAAAACTGATAGTTTAAGTGGCTTAGATTATATATTTGTCAGGTATTATATAAATTTTTAAAAGGTTAAATTCCGAGTTTGATCTGTCAATGTTGAGGTTTTTTTTATTAAAGATTACAATTTAATAATTGGTGCTTTCAATTCTGGAAGGACTTACGACTTAACTTCTTCTGACACATTTTAGAAGGGGAAAGTCGCTTCATAAGTCACTTTAACTTACAGTTTCTGGCAGATAAAGTCGTTTTTTACGTTATTATCCGTGGGTATCTTAAGCTCAGTGTTTGTTGATGTAAGAAAAACGTTATCCGTCAACCAAGAGACACGAGGAACAAAAGACTGAAGAGATAGAATTCACTTCTGGAGGTGAAGATTGAATGCATTCACGGTTCTTTGGTTTACTGGTTTATGTATTAGACCAGCAGACATTTTTGGAGGAATGTTCATGCTCTGTCATGGTGTCAAAATAAGTGTATTAGTTGTTAAACGACTTCCTTCTACGAATTGAGCGCGTGTAATGGTTTAATTTGAGGAAAACAAGCATTTCAAAGTATCATTTCAGTTCATTTTAACAGGTGCGTTTGTAGATTTTCTAATTTTGTTTTATTATATATATATAAATATCTGATATAAATAAATGAGTGGAATAAAATAGTTGTGTTGTGTATATCTTTAGATTCGTTAAGATTGAACTGCATAATGCATTAAGGACTTTCAATCTACGAAAAGTAGAAGTGCATTTTGGGGGCTTTGTGCGTACAGACAAAAAGATAAAGATATGTCTTTTCTTTGGATGCATCTTTGAACTGACTTCTGATGGGCTGATTCGGCACACAAGAGTGCATGCATGCCGTACGACAAATCTATAAATGAGGAGGAGGGACTCAAATTTTGATATGTTTATGTAACAATGTTTTAGCTAGGAAATTTTAACGTGATGACATAAAAAAGATACGGGAGAATGCCACATGTAGTGATTCGAAGAAGTTTTTTTTATGTAAAAGATACTTGAATGTTTTTATTACTTTTTTTAATAGGCAGAATGTATTTTTTTTGTGTTTTATATCAGATTAATAATTGGGAATTAAATGCACGCAATAAACGCAATGAAATTTCCAATTACAAATTGCATAGCAAGTTTTTTCCGGAAAACTCTCATAGTTATTGAGTGAATTAAAGGAGAAAAAAATTTTTTTTTTTGGATTGAAAAATAGTTTTAAAAAATTAGCTGATTGGTGTGTGGTTTAATTTTTGTTTGAGGAATTTATCCGGATTAGATGTAGGCCACTACAACTGAACCAAAATGTAAAAAAAAAGAAATTTAAATCAGTTATGGGTGGGAAAATGTTTGTCAATTGAAGGGTAATTTGGTTTATTACGTACCGGTATACACTATCTGTTAAAAGGACATGACCTGCCATTTTGATTTTAGGCTAAATTATTATTTCTTAGTGTTAAGTTTTTTGAGTTAGCTTGAATTGTGATTTATTTTCTTCCCGCTTATTTAATTAATTTGCAGAAATGTGATGGCGGATATTTAGACACAAAACGGTAGCCTGGGTTTGAATTGTAGCCGGGTAGAAGCGGTGGAATTATAAATAGGTGGTTCGGGCTATTATTTTGTCAATAACCTCGGTGTAATTTTTAGTCGTTGACAAATAAGGAGATGAGTGATTAAGTAGGTTAGAAGAAAGGAATATAAAAATGGGATTTTTTTCTTCTTCTTCTTGTTCTTCTTTGTTTTGACCTCGACTCCCACTCAGCTGATTTTTACTTGGTTCGAGTCGCTCAATTCAACACGAGTTAATAACGAAAGTCATTCAACTTGTGGGTTCATTTCATTCAGTATTGAGACCAGGCTCGTTTTCGTTGTCACTTTTGATAAGTACCAGAAAATGGGAAGTGATTAAACATTTTGTTAATTATTCAGCAAGTTTTAAGCCGGGAATCATTCAATTTGAAGAAATTTCGAGGATAATTATCTCATCCATCACTAATTACCGATGGGCGAGTGAAGTCTATTGCTGGCAGCAGGGGGAGATTGAGTTTGGATGTAAACAAACAAAATGGCGGGGTTTAAAAAATCTAGTTATTGGGGAGTTAGACAAGTGGGAAGGAAGAAATTAAATAGGTTGTTGACCCGATCAAGTTTTACTTTTTTAATTTTAATGGCAAAGTTTGCATTTTTTGTGCTTTTTTTCAAGAAAAAAATAGATAAAAAGGTGGAAACCGGTTTTCTTTCCGTTTTCCTCGTTGGAAACAAACAGGGAAAAGTATTCTGTATTAGCTTTGGGCTTTTTTGTTGTTTATTGCCACAAAATTGTAGTTTTTCTCTGGTTTTGTATCACTTCTCAGCCGGGTAAGCACGAGAGTGAAACTCGGGAGGACGGAAATACGGTGTTGTTTCTGCGCCTCACTCGCGATTTGTGGCGTAAACAAAATGGAAAAGCGAGTGACTTATGACGTGAGCCGCCCGGTTGAGAGATAATTCTAGATATGGTTGCGCTCGGCCACGTGACTCAAAGCTGCTGTCGATTGGCTGAGTGGTTTAAGCTTTTTAGAGTGCAGCATCGGTCGGTGGGCTGTCTGTACTTTTCTCGGAATAACAGTTTTATTTGAAGGCGAACAAACTGTGGAGAAGTAGCGAATCGATTTTAATAATTCAGATCGTTTTATAAAATAGCGGCTGAGTAACCTGGATTTTTGTGATTCATTTCCGAAACTGTTTAATCGAAGCTGTTGGCACCGGTGACAGATTTCCAAGCGAGAAAAGAGACAGATTCCAACAACAAGTCATTTACTTTTTAATGCGTCATTTGCCAAGATTTGGATTTTGAAGCGCTGTAGTTTTAATGTGTCAGTGCGGCTGTGTAGCAGTTGGATTCATTTCCGGATAGTGGCCGAGTGATTGCATGAAACAGCCTATTATGCCCGGAGTCTATATGCTGCAGTTAAATTCTTGTCAGGTAGGTTAAGTTTTTAATATTTTTGAATGTTCGCTTCGTTTTATGTGGGTTTGGAAATGTGGGTAAGTGTGTTGGATTTAAACTGCAAAGTGAGGATGGAATTCGGGTATGAATAAGTGGCGGATTGAGGTCACAGTTAAGTGCGAGGTGTGGTGATAAATAGTGAAGATGTCAAGAGTAAAAGAAGAAAATTAAAAAAGAAGGGGAAGGGGGAAAAAGTGGAAATTATTTGTTCCATTTTTTTTAAAAAAAATTTTTTTTTATTTTTTTTAAATGTTATGTTTTTGGGGTTTGGGAACCACCTGTTTGGGTTTGAATAAGCTTCAAGGACTTGAAACGACTTCGCAGTTGGCAGTATTAGTGTGGTTTTAGAGTGAGTCATGGTTTTGTGTTTATTTTTTAATTCTTTGAATTATTTTATCGTATGGCTGTGGTGTAAAACTGCAGTTTTTGAACGGTTTTATTTTCTGTTTGATAATTTTTTGCTCGATAATTTTGGGGTTGTAATCAGATTAATTTTGAGATATGAAAAGTGGGTTGTGCAGTAAATTGATTGATTGACTTTGATATTTAATGGTGGCATCGATTTGGGAAGGTTTTATGGATTTTTTGTTGTGAAATTGAAGTTGGTTGGTTATTTTTATTCGGTGGTTTTTTTGGGGGGGTTGGGGAATTAATGGAAATATTTTGTAATTATTTTGAATGAGACGGTAATGGTTTGTTTGATGAAATAAACGTGGAAATAGAGTTTTCGAAACGTCGTTAAAGTATTGTAATTGCGTTATTTTCGGGTGTTTTTTTCTCTCTTTTCTTTTTTAAGTACGTGCTGTGGTAAGTTTCTATGGTAACTGAAAATCACGTAAGCGTTACAATGTCGCCTAGGTAACGCATGAAGGGAGCTAGTTTTACTTTCCTCTAAATAACGAGGGGAAAATTGGAAATGATAAAAAGATAAAATCAAAAAAGAATATTTTTATTTTTTAATTTTTTATTTTTATTTAAAAATTTTAAAAAAAAATTGTAAGTTTTATGCGTTTGGTCAAAGGTTTGTTTTCAGATTCAAGTGCATTTGTCATTGAGTCAAGTTACATAAATTGTGAGAGAGAAAAAAAATTCGCCCTATGTTTGCACCAACGTTTGCTTGGTGTTTGGTTGGGGATTTACAGAGTCGTGACTTATTTTTCTTATTCACTCTCTCCTTTTTTTTTTTTTAATGAGCCGGCGCGATGAATCATCTTTTATTTAAAAGTGAAGAGAAATGGGGTCGAGGTAAATGTATTGGATTATGTTGTTGTTGGTTACTGCGATAGTTAAGGCAGAACTTTTAAGTACTACAGCAAATATAGTGAATAAAAAATATGGTGGAAAGGGGTACTCTCTGTGTTTGGGTACAACATTGATTATTGGCTGGTGCGATGTAACGTGTTTGCCCAGTAATTACATAGGATATAAATGTTGGGAATGAGTGTGTTATGAGGATAGTTGTAGCGAGGAAACGGTCTTCTACGTAGATTGGGTCACGGAAGGAGGAATAATGATGGCGGTTAATTGTCATGTCGTTTTTTTTTGCTTCTTAATGAGGTTTCTAATTTAATTTAAATTTAAATTTAAGCGGGGATGGATTATTTTGGATTTTTTGGGGTGGTTTTTATTCGGAATTCGGTGTGGCGGTCACATAAATTAGAAAGTTTGCGAGATGGCGATCAAAACAGCGAGAATGGAGCGGAGAATGAAGATAGGCCTAACGGTTACCGCCGTACGAGGTTTGAATTTGATTCGGCGTCGATTCCGAGTCTTTTCCGACACATCACATGGTTAAGTAAAGTTGGATTTTGATTTTTTTTTTTGATTTCTAGAATTAGAATTGATTTGGTGGGGAGAAAATGATTGCTACAAATTCCCAAACGGGCATTGAAAACGATCGAGCATGTGAACAGACGTGAAGAAAATATCGACATGAAAAGCAGAAATGTGGGTTGGGAGGTGGTGGGAAAACATATTTTTATTATTGGACTTTTTGTACACGTGACGGTTTTTTTTAAAAGAATATTTTTCATTTGGTTTTTAATGGCAGTTGGAAAAATGGTCGAAGTGAGACCATGTGTAAATTTTTCTTCTTCTTGTTACGTTTATTTTAAGGACCCATGGAGGGGAGAGAAAAGTCAATAGCACACAAGATGTCTGGAGTCGATACATTTTCGAGATAGTTGCGAAACATTTGGAAGTGTTTAGTAGTTTTAAGCAATTTCTTTTTCCTGTGTCAGGAGTGGATATGTTTTATTTAAGCGGATTGCATTTATTAGTATTTATGGTGATAAGTTTGCTGAGGCCAGCCCACGGGAAAGACGAGGGGCCTTTGACCATGTTGATTAAACGAGTTGCAACTTGTTATGCTATTCGGGAGTTAATTTTTGCAAATTTCAACATATTCATTCATTGAATTGTAATTAATTAAAAGGCTGAAAGAGTTGGCAATGGTTTGGTATTGAAATGAGAAGTGGAGAAAAGTTTTAAAGCTGGAGAAAGAATGACAGGTGAAAGCGCTTTTATTTTTTATTTTTGTTGTTGTTGTTATTATTTTTTTTTTTTTTTTTAAATTAATTTTTCGGTTGAATAATTTCACTGGCATTTTTCATTTTGGAATTTTTGGAAAGTGCAATGTGGATTTTTTAAAGGGATTCAAAGAGTTGGCCTTGAAACAGGAGATTGACCTCGTGCGCAGTGGTGACGCTGCTGCCTTCTGCAGTCAGTAACCAGAAACACAGGTAGAGACTTCACTTGTCTGGTTCTCTCCACGCTGCTATGCCGGCTGGTAATCGTGCTTGTCGTTAAACGATATAAATTTGAAGTCTTATTAGGCTGATTTTACCCTCCCCCGTCAACGACACTCAGCGGGATGAAGATACTGCAGGTAAATGACCCGTTGATTTCATTAAGATTTGACGTTTGTAAAGTTAGTTATTGTTTTGTCTCGGGGATATGTTTTTCATTATATACAAATTCGTTTAATAACAACCGAAATTATGTGGAACCGATTTAGTTTCGGTGTGGAAACTGGTTTGATTTCCTGTAATAATATTTTTTTTTTTAGATTTATTTATTTGGATTTAGTTTTTATTTTTATTTTTTATTTATTTTATTTATTTTTATTATTGAAATTGAAAATATATGTTGGTAAGTTCCGTTCGTTTAGTTTCACCTTGATTCGAGGGATTGATCCAGTTTGACTCGTTTTAGATGAAAAGAATGCAGATTTGATTGTTTTTTTTTCTTTTCTTCCTGTTATTCAAATTTTTTTTATTTGATAAAAAAAATTATGCAATTAGAATAAATATTGATAATAGGGGGGTGATTAATTTAGCGGGTGAGAGAAAGGGAAGAGTGCGAACTCGGCGCTGAATGTCATTGTCCTCATCTCGGGTTGGTTGGAAGGGAGCTGGAAGAGCTTGGCCTGCCTTTGCCTGCATCCGATCAATGCTGGGCCCTGCACATTGCACATACACTACCTTTTCCTTAGCTTGGATGCTCTCGGGAAAAGAGGGTGGTATGGATGGGAAAATGTCCCAAGTGGTCAGTTGGGGGTGTAGAAATCAATGCTGAATGGCTAAATGTTTGAAGATGTTTATTTATCTCGAGTTTTGTGTATTTAATAGATGGGGATGGAGTTATTGGATTTTATTTATTCCTTTTTTTTATTTTTTTTTATTTTTTTATTTATTTTTTTTGTTTTGTGTGATGAGTGTGTGCAGTGGTGAATCAGCTGCGATACATATAAAATTGGGATTTAGTAAATGAGTTTAGACTCTTGACCTTAACGAGTTGAAGGGCAGTTATAAGGATTTTTAAAGGTGGGAAAATTGTTGATTAAAAAAAATAGATTTGGATATTTTTATTTTGTTTTATTTTCCTCTTTAGAATGTGGTTTAAAGTTGATTAATAGTAAATATCGAGTTCTTTTAGTTTAGTCGAGGGTTGTAAATAAAAATATCGATTTTGTTTCCTCCAAGATGGAAAATGGGGGTTGAGAAAGGTAAAAAGAGGGGGATGATCTATTTTTGCGCTTTTTTGGTGTCTGGTAATTTTTTTTTTCGGGGGGTAAGTAAAAGTTGTTTGTGTTGGAGGTTTTATTAGTTTGGTGTAATATATTGGAAGCGAAGAAATAAATGATAGGGGGACTGAATAAATAATGCAACGATTATGATTGATTTTAAGGACGTCTGCTATTATAGCCGAGGGAATGTATGTTGTATTTGTGTAAGGCGATGAGAGATTAACAATGTGCAAGGCTGGGAAGAAATGAGGGAGTGTAGAGAGTGATTGAATCGAACGAAAGGTGGGTTTTTAAATGGGGATGACTGGGAGTCGAGGTTGGATAAAATATGGATGAAAGATTGATGTTTGGCGAGTGCTGATTTGCACAAATTAGGGCTGAGACGATTTTTGCCACTTATTTCTGTCGGGACTGGGTTTTTGGTTGTGCTGGGTTGCGCCGAATGTGTTGGGGAGATTGTTGTTGACAGTGAGTAGATCGGCATTATGGAAGGAGGGAAATGGAGATAAGTTGTTTATTGTTCTGTATGGGTGAATAAATTATAAAGAGAACACGGTAGTTCGATTTTAGTGGCAAAACCTCTTGTGGTATTTGCTTAAAGTTCAAATGCGAGGGAGTCAACAGGTAAATGAACATTATTAATGTTTACACTTTTTTTCCCTCTTGTTTTCTCTGTGCTTGCGAGGGAGTCGTTACATTTTGTGTTCGTTTTCCGTTGTGTTTGCGATACGGAAGTTTATTCATTAAAGTCACGTTGAATTGTTAATTTGATTGCGACGTGACGAATTAATGTGGTGTGGTTTTTTGTGTGTGGTTGAATTTGGTTATTTTAATTTAAGTTTAATTTTTTTGGGGGGTTGGGAAGGTTTGTAGACAAATATTCGATAGTGGAACGGATGAATAAGTCGATTGGGATGCAACAGTTGCATCTGTTAACGATTATTTTGTAATTAAGTTCAGTTGGTGATCTGTTGTTTTCATGACTATTTGATACGTGAATGACCTTTTTTTCATTCTTTAGTTTATTTTTGGTTGCTAGTGATAAGGTGTAGCAAGTAAATACACATTTTCGCCTGATATTGTGTATTTAGTCTGGTTTTAGCAAACAAATTCACATTTTGGTTTACAGTGAACCAGTTTGATGAATAAATGCGTTTTAAATCGTTTGGAATAAATTTATGAAAGAAATTTTATATTTTCCAAGTTTAAAGTGTAATTGGGATAAATAAAAAAAATTCTTTCTGGAACACTCATTGTACTTGCACCTGCACTCATAAACATGTTTGAAATAAATGCTCGAGATCTGTGTAATGTAATTAAACTCCATATTTGTTTTATTTCCTTCCTTTTTTAAATATTTTTTTGTGTGTTTATTTTTGTACCAAATGATTCAAATGAAGAAAAATTATTTATATCACTTGTGAAGAGAATGCGAGTAGCGAGTAGAATAATGCTACTTGTGCAAATGGGAGTCGTGAATTCTAAATATGTGTCACTTGTACGAGTTTATTGATGCCTTCTTAGAAGAATTTTATTAATATGCAGTGCTGGAAATGTGGTCTTGATTCGTCTTTAGAGACAAGTTTAAACTGGTAAAAAGAAGAAAAAAGGGAGAGTCTTTTACTCCTTTAATCGTCTGTTTAACATATCTTATGCTGAGCTAGGCTGTCGCATTTTAACTGATTCGGCATTGGCAAAACATTGCCAGTTCCATTCCTCTCTTTCTCTCTCTCTCTCTGCACTGTACGTGGCTTTTTCTCTCTCCCCCTCCTGTCTTGATTGATAGAGGGTGGGTTATTCCTACTAAGAAGAGTGAGGGTGTATGTAGTTGAATGAAAATGGCAGCCAGAAAAGAGAAAATGGTGTTAAGGGCATATTTATTCTGTTTTTTGAGGTTGTAGAAATGTAATAGAAGAGAGATGAGTGCCTTTGATAAAAGAGAAAGAGAGTGTAAAGGATGTGGTGTGGAATAGTTAGTATTTTGCTAAAGACGAAAATGATATATTTTTTTTTGTTTTATTCGAGAAAAAGGCTAAAAGAGACGTCTGTTGTTTACACGGCGGCCATGTTTGTTAAAGTGGTGAATGGAGTTATTTTTTCTTTTGTGATGGTGAACTGCTTTAAGGTGGATTAAATTGACATTTTCTTAAATGTGTGGGGCTTAAAATGCGACTTTAAGGGAGTAGAGAAGGTGGTTCGATGTGATTTTTTTTCCCTTCTCTTTTCTTGTCTTAATAAATTGAATTAAAAGTGATAAATTAGTTAAAGCGTAATTTTTAATTGTCGACGTGTATTGAATTGATGTAGAATCAATTAAGGTGCGCTACTTGGTGGTGATTAAGTGGGAATAAAGCAAATAATGCGTGGATGGACGAGTTTAGATTTGTTTGGCGAATTCTCTTTGCTTTCCTTCCCCCCTCTGGTTGCAAGTGCAAGTGGCCGCAGATCCCCGGCACTGTCATTTCCTTTGTCTGGGCGAAGCCCCCAGTTGGTGCTTGTTGCTCACCTCGCTTTTCGGCGAGGATTTTTACTTTTTCCTCCCGAGTTATGAAACAGTGAGAGGTGCAGTTGATTTGATGGTGAGAACCATCCGACCGGCGGTGTTGGGGGGTCGAATAATAATAATACTCGGTTGAGTTTCGTCTCGTTTTCCCCCAGCGTGATTTGAGATTTTGTTTGCCGTGGATTTTAACATTTTGTTTTGATTCGGGGGACCGTGGACCGTGCTGGAAAGTGGAGTGATGACAAAGAATATGGTGAGTGATTTTGAATCAACAAGTCTGAGCTTATTGTCTGATTTATGTCAATGGTGTGTAGTTTTTGTATCTTTGTTTCTTTTTCTTTTTTCTTTCTTTCTTTTTTCTTTCTTTTTTGTCTTGGTGGAACTAAATTGGGTGGAAATGGGAGCCTTGGTTGTTGTTGTAAGGGTGAGAAAAAAAATGAAATGGACGAGTGGCCTTAAGTTGGATTGAATGTAAATGAAATGTTATTAAAAATTATCTGTAAATCTTTCTTTCGGATGGAGGAAGAAAACATCCCTTGTTTATTTAGTAAACCGGCTATTGTGTGGAATTAGGGCTGCGAGCTTGTGTTTTGAAGGCGAGGAAGGGAAAAAAGTGAACAGTGTTTTAGTTTTTCCGAGGGGTTGTTCTCATGAAACCGTCGAAGGGGAGTGAGGGTTAAGAGAAGCGAGATGTTTGCATGTTATTTTGTGAATGTAGTGACGCATTAGGTCCTTTAACTTGGCAACAAGAAAGTTAATAGACCTTGTGGATTGCTGATCTTGTGGCCTCGGGCAAGATGGTCTGAAGGACAAGCACTCAGGTGGGAATCTCGGGCAAGGGAAGTCCAGTGTGCATAAGATAGTCTGGACTGGCCTTTGATGACTTGAAATGGTGATTGGTTCGTTGGGTTTGGATTCCTTTTGGTTGGTTTTGAGAAGCGGAGCGAATAATTTCGTTTTGTTTTTGTTCATTTATTTATTTTTGGGGTTTGATTGACCGCTGGGAATGATTTTTATTGGTTGGAATAATTTTTTTTTGGGTGGGAGTTGTTTATGTCCAGTGCAACCAGTTAAAAGCGAATGTTGGGACTTTTTTTTTGTATATTTTATTATTTATGTTTTTTTTTTTTTAATTTTGGTTAGTGAAAGTAAATTCAGAAATGTCTTTTTTTTCAAAAAGGGAAATTGTAATTTGTCTGGATTTTTAATTGGTCATAAGTTTTTCAGGAGGTCGTTATTAGTTTTTGTTTATTCATACTTGGATCAACACAGCTGCCGACATTTACACGTGCAAAATTTTTTTTTTTTTTTTTTTAAAAATTATATTTTAAATGGTATTATCAGTTTGTTGCGAAGGACATGTGCACATATTTGTGCCGTTCAGTAATTTATTTGTGTGTTATTTTAGGTTTAATTGTATTTTTCCATTTAAATAATTCGGGTTGATGTGTTTTTTTATGATTTGGAATTTGAAAGGGAGCACTAAGTAAGGCGAAACCGAATGAAAACAATAGATTGGAAAGAAAAGGTTTGGCAAACTTAGATCAACTTTATTCTTCGCAGCTATTTTTTTTTTTTTTTTTTTTGTTTAAATTATTTTAAAGTCATTTTAATTTGAGAGTTGCGATTGCGCAGGACGTGATTGATAGTTTTAATCATGTTTTAACTAAGCACGTTATTTGTGGTGGCTGATTTAAGGTGTTGAATTTTTAATAAAATTAAAATTTGTTTAGAAAATTCGCTTTTTTTAAGTTTTAATGGAGGTGAATGAAGACCAGCTCAAAGAGTAACCTTATTTGCCCCGTTGCTTCTAGTCATAACAGCAGCTACAGCCAATGTAATTGAATTAGGTGTGTTTGAAAGGGAAAGAACGAGATGGCGATTGTAAGGCACTCAACGATTCATGTTGACTGAGCTTTTTCGATCTGAAATAGACGGTACTAAAAAAGCTTATGAGTTGGGTGGTTTAGGACTACGAATGCTGTTATATGGGATCTCTTTGTTGCGAGCGATTTGACTTAATTGAGTGTGGTGTAGTTTAGCGTGTGAAGTGGAACTTTGGATGGTTTTGAATATTTTTTTTTTCTTTTTATAAAAATTAATTTTAAATTTTAAATTTTTTTTTTAAGATTGCTCCGTCGACGAAGAAATTGTGGGGCGTGGAAGACAGCAGTAAACCAGAAGACAGCAAAGGGTTGTTTCTTGGCGATCAGTGGCGAGAAAATGCGTGGAGTACTGGACCGACATCAGGTGAATTTATGTAGATTTTTTAAATGTATTTATTATCGTTTTAGTTTATTTTTCAGGATGAAATTTTTTTCTCCAAATGAATAACATTTGGTTGAATTTTCCATGTATGTTTGGTTAGATGTAGTTGTTAAATGGAACCAATGTATGTAATGTTTTGACACTTGTCCAGAAGTCAATAACCGTGCTATTACTATAGCCTGTAAGTAAGGTCATGTGCCAGGGGTTTAAAATTGGAAGTTTGATGCTGGTTATGCGTTTTGATTGAAATAAATTAAATGAAAAGGGAATATAAAGGTGGACAGGATGAGAGCGGAACGGCGGACAATAACCTCTTAGTCAATATCGAATTTTGCGACGCTAATTTATCAACAATAACAAGATAATGTTCTTAATACGGAAGAGTGAGTGTTAACCGGTTTTTAAAAGGCGAAAAGAATTTAATCGTAAACTAGTTTGAGAAATGTGGGATTATTGTGTGACCTTTAGATGCGATGTTTTATCTTGAAGTCGTGTAGGAGTGAGTGTAATAAATGGTTTTATAAACTGAAATTCATTTGTTTTGTTTTTTGTTTTTTTCTTCTTCTTGTTTGTTAGAACACGCTGTTTCTCAACCGATTATGGTGCAAAGACGATCCGGCAGTTATCCTGGTGGAAGCGGAGATATATCAACAGTGTTGTCGCCTCGCTCTTCAGAAACGAGTGGGTTGGGTATGAAAATGGTGGAATATGTATTGGGCAGTTCACCAACGACCAAAGACTTGGATTCACGTATTTCAAGGCTTACCATGGTAATAATAAATAAATTCGTATTGTCGTTAACATTAGTGGTGTTCAAACTTGATGTAGTTTTACGAAAATAGCGGTAATGAATCGGGATTTTTGTAAATCTTGTCAGGTTTGTACGCATTGATGGTGCGTGTTATTTTTGTTGTTTGTAAATGCAATGAGAAGTAATGATTTGTGGTAATTTATTAATTATTGTGGAAGAAGAAATGAATGACTTTGAATTTTGACAGTTTATGCTGCTGCTTGTGGGTGAGGTTTCTTCGGTATATTGTGACATAGTGACGATGCTGCACAAAATGAGTCGTCTGATTTAGGTAATGCATAGTTAGTGCATTACACAAGTGCGGATTAAATATCTAACCGAAGTATTTAAGCAGCGGTACTAATTGCGATGAAGAAAAAAATTGAAATGTTAAATTTTTATTTATTTTTTTTTAATTATTTAAATCGCGTTTTTCGTTCTTAAATTAAGTCTCTTAGTTGGTAACTCGTGCTGATTTTTTTTCGTTTTTCACCTCCTTTTGTTTTAGAATTCTGAAAGCGATGATAAAAACAAAAAAGATAAGGCACCGTCGCCGTATGACAACAAAGGCAAAGATCAAGAAAATGGAAATGTAGTGCAAGCAAATGGAATCATGCAAAATGGATTGGAGGAGGAAAAAGTGTACAAGTGAGTGTTTGTTTGTCGTTTTGAACTTTGAATTTTGAGCTTTTTAATTGGCTAGGAAACCCTATAACCTGGAAATCAATAGCTGCATTTGAAAAGTGATTTAGTAGCGCCTAGTGCTAGTAATTACGTGTTGAGTCTGTAAACAGGATTTAATCTAGCTATGGAAATATTATTAAACTAAAAGGAATGGTTGAGTTTTAAACTGTCGATGATGCGTCGTCCTCGGTTCAGTTACTTATTTCCCGAGTTAGTTTTATATTAAGATTAAATCTATTTTTGTTTTATTTGAGATTACTTAAACGCTTTTCGACCGCGGCTAACGATTTAGACGCGAGTGGTCTGGGTTGCCAAATTCAGTTGGAAGTGTTGCCGGAGTCATTTGACACTTTACATGTGGGTTGAATTTTGAAGGGGAAATTAAAAGTTGGTTTAGATTTGTTGGTTTTGCTAAAAACGGAAGTGAAATGTTCGGTATTTAGGTATGTGGATTTTTGCAGAGAAATTATTGTGTGCGAACGTGGCGTTAAATCTTGTGTTTTAACAGTTGGTGTGTTTGTAAACACAAAATGGGAGTAGGTGATTTGCTCCCAACCTAGACCTTCCATGTTTTCATAGTGGCGAAAGTATGCAGCTAGTCTGGCACGAGTCTGGTTTGACTCGTTTCTTCATTACGTTGGTTTGTTTTTGCTGCAAAAGATCGAATAAAACTACCGCGCCCAGTTTGAGTTTGCCTAATTATAAGAGTTTGGCTGATTATTATTAAATGCGTTAAAAACATGGTCCGTAAAAGGGATTTGCAGGTACACGTTGCATTTATTTCGATTAGGGTTTAAGGACGAGTCAGGAGTTGTAAACGCCTAGCAAATTAAGACGCTTTAATAATGGATGGGAAGGGTATGGCTGCAAATTGGTTTGAGCAAATACTGTCCATCTGTTTGGCTTGAGCTAATGAATTAATTGTCAATCTCATTAGTTTATTAACATTATTTATATAAACAGCTTTAGAAGTGGTATTTTTATTTATAGTTCTAATTTTGCGTCTTACGCTCGGAACTGCAATAGCCACCAATCCTCACCGAATGAAGAAGACCTAAACAAAAACCAAGCACAATTAGGTAAACCCGAAGATTTGATGTCGAGCCAAGTTGCTGCTGGTGCCCTGCCACAGTCTTCCCTCTCGTTTGATCCGCACTTGGATCCTGTGGGCATTGATCCTTTGCCATTTGATTATGGATCTCAGCTCATGCCTTCCATGGATTCTCCAAACGTCCTGGAATACGGCAATCAGGTATGCCGGATATATTGACAAGATGAGTTGTAATAATTGGGTTTTAATTTTTTAGTTGTATCAGAGGCAACAGCAGCAGCAAGCACCCGTGACAATGTTGGCACAGCAACCGTATCCATTGGCTGCTCAGCATCATCAGCAGCATCATCACCATCAGCAACAGCAGCAGCAACAGCAACAACAGTTAGGTGGGTATTTTGGGAAATGGTCCATATTGCAACTGTAAACAAGTGTAATTTGTTTTCATTTTTGTTTAGGCTTGACACCGCCAGCTCCCTTTGCCTCAAATCCGTACATAATCAACACACAAGATCCTTACGCACCTGTTGGCACTGTAATCGCAGGTAGGGTTGAGTTGGTGCTGAATAAATCAAACTTTCGCCCACTTAAGGATTTTTTTTACGTCCTTTGTTTGTTGCTTTTCCCAGAGAAACTTGTGTTTTATACTGATCATTGACTGAATAGTGAACAGTGAATTTGTCAGTGTTTATGTATTCAGTTCGTGTCTTGCATAGAATATTCATGACTCAAAAGTGAATGTTGAATTTTGTCGTACAAGAATAAAAAAAAAATAGTTAATAGAGGACACCTGAATACAATCAAGTGTGTTTTCTGATACGATTTTTGCTGTTTTGTGAAATGATTTTATTTTGTTTTAATGTTTTGTTTTGTTTTATTTCAAGGCCCGGCTGTGGTTCCTCAGTATTATGGTATAACACAATGGGGAATGTATCCAGCCAATATTATTCAGCAGCAACAGAATAATCCGCAAGGATCGCTGAGTCAACAGCAACAACAACCACAGCAGCAACTTATGCGAAATCAAGCTCGACCCATGACACCACAACAAGGAGGTTCCAGCGATCCAATGGGTACACCTTCTGCGAATAATTTACCACAAACCGTTCAAACACCAGGTTCGAATTATATTTTATTTAATCTGGGTCAGTTATATATTTAAAAAAATTAATTTTTAATTTTATTTTACAGGCGGTCAGTATCAAATGATTGCCCCTGCTTATTATGATCAAAATGGATCATTGGTTATGGGAAATACACGTAATCTTGGTGCTCCAATGCGATTGGTATCGTCTGCGGCGCCAGTGTTAGTCAATCCAGGCAACCCAGGTGGGGATTAAGTTGAAAAAAAATTTTTTTGTTGAAAATTTAGTATTCAAATTGAATTTGTTGGAACAGGTGCTGGAAATTTAGCTAACAGTGGGTTGCGACTCCTTGGCAACCAAGGGCAAGGGGTTCAAACGCCTCAAAACAACTTGTATTCAAGTGGAACGAGTACACCGCAGAATACTTTGTATCCACCTTCCACATCGGGGCTGAATTTTACGACGCAAAACACCGGATCCGGGTTGAATTTTACGGGCACGTCGTCTTCATTGGGATTTTCACCGGCCCAACAGACCAACGGACTCGGCTATGGGAACAACACGCTCGGTACAATCGGGACTCCTTCCATCGGAGGCATTGGTACACCTTAATGCTTTACCGTTTATTCGCAGATTTTAACATTATTTTCTCACATTTGCTTTATTTTCTCGATATTTTACATTTATTTTTCTATAAAAAAAAAAGTGTTTAATCTGTGTGATAACGGCTTCCTTTCTTAATATTTATGCAAGTTTATATTGAGTGAAGGAACTAATATTTTTAATTTGAAAATGGCGGTCAAAGCATTGCATCAAGTATCTCTGTTGTCCCAAAAGAAAAAAATTGAATATAAAAACCATTCGGATCGATATGTTTGCAAAAAGAAAAATGAATAGTTGAAAAAGTTGTAAATGAACTCGTAATGACGTGGATTGGGCAGATTTTTACTTGCTGTCGTGCACTGGGCGCAGTGACAAATCAAATTGTATTAATATTGACAAACCCCTTTTTTTTACCTTGATTTCTAAAACTAGATTACAATCAACTAACTCTTACTAATGGGAAAGCTTTTGACGAAAGATTTTTGCCCCTTACCTCAGGTCTCGGCATTAATTCCGGTAGTTCCCAGCGCCGCGATTCCTTTGACCGCCGTGATGCCACCACTGGATTCTCGGCTGGCCTCGACTTCCAGCGTCCAGTGCCAAAGGGACCTCAGTATTACGGTGCTTTGGGGACTGTGACTGCTTCACCGGGACCCATTGGTGTCCTTTCATCTCCCAGTCAATCTCTTACCCCTCCTCCTTCTCTTAGTGGATCGTCAACAAACCTCAGCCTTGGTAATTTTCTTTTCCTTCTCCAAATATAATACTATATATGAAAGAAAAATGAATACATTGAGGTTTACACTACATCAGCAAATGTCGTATTAGTCGTATGTCGATGTATTATCAATTAAATTGATTTTTTAAATGGGAAAAATGATGTGTGTTGTAGTGGAAGCGTCGGTGTAAGGTTTTTTTTCCTTGATGTTTGAATGATTTTTATTACCGGGAATATTTGATGGTTTCTAGGCGCCTTGATGAGTGGCAATCGCATCATATCTGCTGCACCGGGTGCTGAGGCAAAATTTAGAAATGGATCTTTATCGGCGAATGGTATGTTCGGGTCATCTAACTCATTGTTTCCTAGCCGAACCCTTCAACGCAAGTACGTAGTTTGTTATTTTTGTTTTGTCTTTTTTAAAAAAAATTGTTGTTTGTTTTTAGTTCTAGTTTGGACAAACCAACTGGCAGGAGTCGATTGCTTGAGGATTTTCGAAATAATCGTTTTCCTAATTTGCAGTTGAGAGATTTGGCAAATCACATTGTAGAATTTTCTCAAGATCAACATGGATCACGGTATGGGTTGATGCATCAAAGGGATTTGGTTGTATATTTATTTTATTTTATTATGTTTTTATTAGTTTCATTCAACAAAAATTAGAGCGTGCCACTCCAGCAGAGAAGCAGATGGTTTTCAATGAGATAATTATTTCGTCGTATGGGCTCATGACTGATGTGTTTGGCAATTACGTCATTCAGAAGTTTTTCGAATTTGGAACTCCTGAACAAAAACAAACACTTGCTCAGAAAGTGCGTGGCCACGTGCTACCCTTAGCATTGCAAATGTATGGATGCAGGGTCATTCAGAAGGCTTTGGAATCTATACCACCGGACCAACAAGTAAAACATGGAGTTTAAAGGAATTTAAAGTTAAAATGTATTGATTGATTGATTTTATATTTGCTAATTTAGAAAGACGTGGTGAAGGAGTTGGATGGTCACATTCTGAAATGCGTCAAGGATCAGAATGGCAATCACGTTGTACAAAAGTGCATCGAATGCGTTGAGCCATTGGCACTTCAATTTATTATAAACGCCTTTGGCACTCAAGTAAAAATTTGATCGTTTGTTAATAAGCGGTAAAAGTTGCATGGTAAATTGTCAATTTGTTAGGTCTTTGGATTATCAACTCATCCTTACGGCTGTAGAGTAATTCAACGTATTCTCGAACATTGCACACCCGAGCAAACGGCTCCTATTTTGGAAGAATTGCATTCACATACCGAACAATTAGTACAAGTAAGATAATATTGAAATGAAACTGGTTTTTCTAGTGCGATGGTAATTACAGTATTGATTTATTGGTTGATTTTAGGACCAGTATGGCAACTACGTCATTCAGCATGTGTTAGAACATGGTCGACCAGAAGACAAAAGTAAAATTGTAAACGTTATTAGAGGAAAGGTGTTGCAGTTGTCTCAGCATAAATTTGCTAGCAACGTTGTTGAAAAATGCGTGACTCACGCAACTCGATCCGAGCGAGCCATGCTAATCGATGAAGTGTGCACCTTCAACGACAGGTAAAATTTAAAAAATTATTATTATTATTATTTTAAATCATTATAATTCGGGTTTATTGGAGGAAAAACCAAGTATTGGCTGTGTTGTTTCACGTTCACTACAAATTTTTCCAAAGTGAACTAAGTTCAAGTTTATGGACTTGAACCAAAAGTTCACGTTCATTTTGCCTAATTTTTTTTTTAAATTTACCCTTTTTTTATATTACATTTTGCATATTGCAGATGAAAAAAACTTTTTAGTAAGAAGCGATTGGAAATGAACGTTTTGATGATGAAAACGTCATGAAAATGTTTAAAATCGTGCTTTTTACAACGAAAACTAGCGTTTTTGCAACGTTTTCATCATCAAAACATTCGTGCGAAAAAATTGGCCATAAGCTATATTGTAGTGAACGTGAACACAGTTCATATTTTTCGTTTACTTTTAAAAGCATTGGAGTGTATAGTGCTGCCGATGTCCTAATTTTGTTTTTAACGCAGTCATAGTGCCTTATACACAATGATGAAGGACCAATTTGCCAACTATGTCGTGCAAAAGATGATCGACGTGGCTGAGCCTGCCCAACGCAAGATCCTCATGCACAAGATCCGTCCTCATGTGGCCACTTTACGCAAGTACACGTACGGCAAACACATTCTAGCCAAGTTGGAGAAGTATTTTATGAAGAACAACGAGTTGGGACCCATTGGTGCACCCTCAAACGGTGCCTTGTAAATTAAAGGAATTTTGAATTGATGTCTCGCCCAACTGCTGTTTTAATATTGCGCCTAATCCTCTCTTGTTCCTGAACAAATGTATTTGGGAAGCAAAATAATTCTATAACAAAATGTATATTAACGCGATGCAAGAAGGGTTTTCTAAAGGTCTTTTTTTCTGAAAACATAAAATCATCCCAAAGAGCTTTTTAATCACGACGAACAATTAAGTGTGCGTGAGTATTAAGAGGAGACGATTGTGTATAATAGAAGAGGTTGAGAATGAAATGTAAAATTTAATGTTAGTGGACAGAATTTTGAAATCTTAATTGGAAAAAAAAAAATAAGTTTTTTTTTATATTTGCCTAAGACTAAGGTTAAAAATTGGTGTGTCAAAGTGGATTTCTTGATATTAGAAAGTGGGAAAGTATGACCAATTGAGTTTGTTGTGGTAATGATTGCGTGATGTGTGTGGGGGTCGTTTTTGCTGGTTGTTGTTGGGTACTATAGATGGATTTTTTTGTTTAGGAAATTCTAGGATATGTAGAGCTAGGGTGTGGAAACTTAACGCGACAAAATTTTTTTGTTAAGTATTTTTTAAATTGGATTTAATTTTTGGAAAGCATTGCTGATTTGATTTATTTAATTTTTTTTTTTTAAATATTTAATTTTGAATGTTTAGATTTCTGCTCATATTGACTGATGTGAATGAAAAATTCGAATTTTAAATTGACATGGGGGGAGTAAATGGAAATTTTGATACACATTTTGGTACAAGGTTGCTCAAAAAGTGTCAAATTTGCAAGCGAATATTTTATTTGGTTTCGTTTTGTTTTTTAGGCGAGGGGATTAGAATTGAGAAAATTTCCATTTTGAAGGTCGGAGGGATTTTCTTACTGATGAATAGAAGGAAGCAAAAGCTTTATGTTCAGCATTCCATGAACAAGCACAGCAAAAACGCAAAATATAAACATAAAAAGGAAAAAAGTGGAAAAATAACCTAAAGCCATGGAAGCAGGGTTTACAAAATAGATTAATTGTTTTTAAATATACTGTAGTAGTTTTCACGCATCTCATTTACAGAGACATAGTCAAATGGTCGTAGATTTTAATAATAATAAAGTTAATTTGGAAATTGTTAAATGGGTTTTTTGATGCAGATAAAATTGTAGATAGTAGAATTTATTTTTATCTCTCCTGATGGTAGTATTTTTGTTTTAATTGGACAACAGTGCAAAATTTTTGTGGCTTTTTTCCTAGAAATATGCTAGGGATTCTGTATTTTCTAACATCTTATATGTACAATGTAATTTGATTTGTAAAGTGTAAATAAGTACATTTCCTTTGTAAAAGTTTTTAAAGAGAAAAAAAAATTGAAAAATTCACTAGCTGTGATGAGAACGTCTATTTTCCTAAGCATCATCCTCAAATCGGACATCCAGGAAAATATCTTTAATTTAATTTTATTTTAATTTAATTTTTTTTTTATTATTATTAAATAAATTTTGTTGTGGTTTGATTAAAAGAAAAAATACTATTGCGTTCCTACATTCCCTTCAGTGTTGTTTACAAAACCTTCACTTTAACTTTGAAATAAGAAATTATTATTATTATTTATTTAAAACGGTAGTCCATCGTGCAAACTGCTTTTTTTAATGTCTTAAAACATTAGTAATCCATTGCCGCTTTTATAACTTAAACAGGGTTAGTTTATATTATAATTTTTTTTTATTATAAATTTCTTCTTTTTTTGCATGTGTGATTAGTTAATGTTGAATTATTATTGTGTATAATGTACATGGATACAGTACGATAATGGTGCTGCAAATTATGTAATTTTTTTAAAGAGAATTTCGTAATATACTAGTATATAACCCCTTTGTACAGGCTACTTGGCTACTTTTCTAAATACTAAAGAGTGCCCCTTGGTATACTGCAACTGAGAAAGATGTTCGTGGTTCTTTTATCGAGCAAATTATGAACTTTTTCAAAGGAAGTGTATAGACAGGCCAATGTATTATTAATTATTATTATTATGTGTTTGCTGTTGTCAACTATTTAATCACTAACTTAATGTTCAATCAACTGGTTTAGCTTTATGATTGAGTTAATTTTTTTTCTTTTTCTTTTTTGAGATTGCAAAACTTGTATATTTTTTTCTTTTATATTTTCGTATAGTGTAATTTGTTTATGGTTAATTAGCTTAATTTTTAAAACACGAAGTTGTAGTTTTAGCATTTTGGCAGCCTGATATTGAATCTAGTTTTTTCTGATTTTGGTTTCTTTTTAATTTCAATGTTTTTTCCTCCTTTTTTTGTTTGTTTATGATTTCTCTCTTAACACTTTGTACCGAGACAGATCTGGTTTTATAGCTTGGTGTTTTGACTATTAAAAGAAGGAATGTAATGCGATCTCAAAAACTTTGTACGTATCAAAGCTAAAGTTTGAAAAGGGCCAACTTGGAAATGGAAAAAAAGAAATTCTAAATATGGAAAAGAATGTACATTTGTTCATAATAATTTACTTAAAAACTGTAATTAAGCAATAGAATGATGTTTTGTGATATATTTATTTGAATATCAAGAATTAACTAAAGAAATAATTGTCAAGCTTGAATTAGGACTGAGAGCGAATTGGTGGGACAAGGTATAAAGTGTGCACTGCATTGTTTTGTTGTTTTTTTGTATTTTTTTTTAAGATTAATTTTCTTTTAATGCAGAAGAGTATTAGGTTTGCTAACTGATGAATCTTTTTATTTTAAATTATAAATAAATGAAATACTTTTGTATTTTTATTAGTAGGGATCTTGAGGAGCACAATTATAATATACTATATATTTACAATACATTTTTTACTGAAATTTTTTACTTTGGTTTGGTATTATTTTACCAAAATTTGATAGTAAATTTTATTAATTAAAAATTGGCAACTTTTCTTGTACCGCAAGATCTCTAATGATAATGGAAGTATAATAATTATATTTAAGTATATGTCATTACAACAAAAAAAAAAGAAAACAGTACGCAGTTTGTGATAATTACATTACAAAAGTCATTGGGGTAAACATTTCATTTGATATAAATTTTGTGTAAATAATCCATCCTGTCATAAAAACTAAAAATCTGATTTTTGTCGATGTATTCGACCATTGTCCGACATAAATTTGTGCCTAATATATCGCTTTGAAAGCTCTCCAGTTGTCTACAAAAGTTTAAAGAATTTCCAAGTGGCCCACAATTTTTAAATGGTCCCCCTTTATACGTTTATATGAGAATAATAATAATAATAAAACAACAATTGTACAGTTGTACATTTGTAAATGGTTTGCTAGATTATATTAACATTTGACGGGATTTTTGCATTTTACGCCCTCATGTGATTGATTTCATATCCTTTCTGTCGAATACGAAAGCTAAGGAGTGATTGCTGTAATTTTATACTTTTTATGATTTTGATTTTTCTTCCTTTTGTTTCGTTGGTATTTTTTTGATTTGATTTTTTTTAATTTTTTCTTTGATTTTAAGTTTGAATGTCAGTTGAAAGGATGTGACATCAAACTTTTGGGTCCAAGTGTTCAGTTTAGGACCATATTATAACGATAGCCTTGTGTAAAAATCCATATTTGCCGTACAGTATATCGGTGCTCCTACCGTACTGCCTCGAATAAACGTCGGGTTCAAATAGGCGCCGGGCGGGGGTCAGCGGCGTTTATTGCACAGCACCCCGACCCGACCGAGGGGGTCGGGTCGAAAAAAAATTAATAAACGCCCCGTTGTTTATTCGAGACAGTACGTTATGTACATTATTCATTTTGGAGGACGAGTATTTGTAAGTGATATTTTTTAAGTTCTGTCTATAATATACTTGTAATTCTTCTCTTGTGAAATTGGTCATATCCATTTGTATCAATTGACATTATATATGTATATATATATATATATATCTATCTATATATATATATATATAGATATAGATATATAATACATAAATATATATATATACATATATATAAATATACATATTATACATAGTATATAAATATAATCATTGTAGGATAGGGACTTTGCATATAAATAATTAGTAATTATTATTATCATTATCTGTAATACTGTTTGTAAGGTATTTCTAAAGTATATCGAGTATATATTGTAAGTATATGCTAAAATGATGAGTCCCGTTTCGTTTTATTTCATATTAATATAATTTTCTCCTTTTTTTAATTTTGCCTTAAAATAAACTGTAATGAGCTTTTATTTTTATTTTAAATTAAAAGTTTAATTGGTAAAAAAAAAACTTCTATAGAGTGAAAAGTTTGTTTTTATTATCACATTTGCTGTTTAGTTTGCCACCCCTCGTCTTACAAGTCCGATCTTGTACATTTTTTTGTGAGTTTAGGAATTTTTAAAAATGATAGGAAGGTTTTGTGAATTCATTTTTAATCTGTTTATTTGGCTTGAATTTCAAAGCTGTAAAGATTTAGTTTTTTAGGCCAAACCAATTGGTTAAAAGACGGCTTGAAAACTCATTCACATTTTGTATTTAATATGTAATAATAATGTAAGAAAATGAGAAATCATCATATGTAGACATTTGTATATTATGCTTTTATTTCCTGTGTAGTAATTTAAATGAACAAAAAAAAAACAACTAAACTTGTTGATAAACAAATTGTAAAGAAGAAAATTTGTTAATTTTAAATTCAATTACATTGCCCTTTATTTTTTAATTGATCGATACTACAACATCAAACATTCACTTGAGGGGTGGCCCCTGATAGATGTTCTCCGATTTTGTTTCATTTTCGACGGTTGTGTTTATTTTCTTTTTACCTCCCCATCTTCCACCCCGATTCAAATCGTCAAATCTTCTCGCAGAAATGAGAGTATATATAGATAACTTTTATTATAATTATTTGTATTAACTGGGCTTTGTTGTAGTATTTCATTGATGTATACATGCTGTATAAATGTAATGAAACCATGTGTTTTTTGCATAGAATAAAGGTTCAATTTTTCAGCGTAAGTCTGGTTTGATTTTTTTTTTTTTTTTAATTTTATTTATAAAAAACAAATATTAAACTTTTGTGTCACTTTCTACAGGTATTGTCTCATTTTCGTCTTCATCTGGTCGGTTCCAAGGTTGTTCTTCTCCAGATCCAAAAAGAACATAAACGAGTGTTGACAGCAATAACGTAGAAGCTGATATGTAATAGGCCAAATCCCAACTGCTTTTTGATTGCTGCTGTAATTGCAGGAAATCTTATGTTATATAATTCTTTTGTAAAGCAAAATTTCAAGTTTGAAGAATACTTGGCCTTGAATAATGACTCCAATTACGTAGGGAACTAAAATCCCAGCTAAATTACCAACAGTGAGAGTAATACCTTGAAGAATACCTAAATAAATAGTCGCATTCCATTGGTAAAATTATATATTTATATAAATATAAAAAAATGTTAATTTTACCTGAAAAATTTGGTGATAAATCGACATGATTAACTCCAAGGGCAGTGTACATTGCACCAAACATTCCACCGGCTAAAACCAGCCAAACGATGGTCAAAGTTGAGTTGCATCCTGAGAATGTAACCGCTAAAAGACACAAGCCTGGTACACCGGAAGCTTGATTTAAAAAATATAAATAACATGTTGTTCAGTTGTGTGTTGTAAATTTGATTCAGTTTTTACTGACCCAGTACTTGAAAGAATTTTCTAGTTGCGGTTACGGATAAATATTTGTTTTTAATTATCCAATCGCCAATTATACCGCAAGCGTATGCATTGATTAGATAGAATAAATAAGGTAAACTAGAGAGAAGTCCATTCTAATAAATTATTTAATCAGAAATGGCAATTTATGTGTGTAATAGGTGATATTTTACCGTTTTAATGTCGACTCCCACAATATTTTTCATGAAATTGGGAAGTTGTGTAAGTAACATGTAATGGCCCCAACTAAAACCGAATGCCATAATACTTAAAGCGCAAACAGGTGTGGAGAAGAATATTTTTCTCCAAGGAATTGCCTGAAACTAAATAAAAAATAGACAATTTATTAAATTGATAAAATTAAATTTTTATACTTCGGTCTTATTTTCTTTCACTCCTAATGACGTTTGAATATATAGTTTTTCTTTTTCGCTTATTCTTGGGTGACGTGATGGTGTGTCGTACACCAAATAGAACCACAAGCAACAAACGAGCAAAGCAGTTAATCCTTTAATTTATCATTAAATTAATTTATAGATGAAATTCTGTTGTCAATCAATCAATTTCCATACCCAATGAATAAAAGACAGTGGGCCACCCGCCGTCAAGTCCATACTCGCACAGCAGACCAGCTAAAGGTAAAACTAGGACTATTCCAAATGGTTGACCTGCATACGAAAAAGATGACATTCTGCTTCTTTCATCCGGCGGAGACCATGCTCCTAACATTTGATGGAAACTCGGCACCATGACACCCTAAGTGTTCAAAACAACTTACAACTTTCCATCAAACAAACACAAATAATAATTTTGATACTTCAGCAAAACCCATTGCAACTCTGCAAGCAATCAGTAAGCCAACATGAGATCTGGCAGCCAACGGAAGAAATAATGCTAGTATACCGTCAATTCCCAGTCCTGACATGAATAGGATCTTTCCTCCATAACGATTAGCCAACCATCCACTGATGAACATGGGAATAATGTAACCCCAGAAAAATGCACTTAGAATAATTCCCTGCAGCTCCTCGTCCCAATTAAATTCGCCAGATTTTAATTGAATCGTCTATTTAATAAGGGAAAACATCTTTTAATTACCAACAGACACTTTCAAAATGCATTTTCTAACCTCATTCTGCCCAATTTTCATCTGACTGTAATTTTCTTTTTCATCAATACATTCCAATGAGATATTGGTGATACTTTTTGTGTTGTTTACCATAGCAACGATGGTGATGCTCAAACTGGTCCTCAACATGTATTGAACAGTAAAACATAAAAATCCCATTGTTGTGAATACATATCTAGTGGGCAATTCACCTTTTTGGTATAGAGAAAAAAAGCTAAATCCAATTTGTGTTTCAATTAAATTTGTAATAACATTGAGTTAAACTCACGAGCCATTCTCTCGTTCTGCAAATGTTTTGGTAAGATGAGACTTGAGATGGTGCGTGTTATGATGCCACTACTATCCTCTTTGTTGCACTGCATTGCTGTTTTATTACGAGTACGGTAGTTTATAGCTTCAGGTTTGGCGTACATTAGAATGAACAAATGACTTTTAATACGATATCGTGATATAATGTAATAATCTACATATCAGATATAAAGTAGCTGATAAAGGGCATTGTGAGACAACATTACAAGGTAACACAAACTAGGTAAATAGTGAGGCAGGAAAGCTTCACATTCAAGGTTATATAAAATTGTTAAGGAATTATTAGATTCTTTTATTCGGCAAATAAGACATCATTTGTAATTTGAGATTATGATATTTTTTAAAATTAATAAAATACTTTTCTTTCATTTAATTAAAAGTAATAATTCTGTACTACTCTTTTCAATTTTAATAATTTCCAAATAAGGATAGATGATTAGATTAAAATTTTGATTATATGGGTCATAAATTGACCAACATTTGATTTGCAGTCATTTTCTTTTGATTGCTGCCGAGTGATGCAGTGATGCGGTTGCTGTTGTTGTTGTTGCCAGGGCTTGTCAGCTGATCAAAAAATGACATGACATTTCGAACACAAAATAAGGTATTTTATAAAAAAAACATGATTTATTAAACCTTATTTAAAATTTCTTTTAATTTTTTTTGTAAATTTTTAATCAGGTATTTACGAGAATTATTTTCATCATTTTCCTCGGTATGAACGTTGCTGATTCGTAGGCAAAATTGTTTTGGGCAAATATGGCTGCTCGAGGGCTTCCTAACATGGATAAGAGAGCTGCCGCAGCTTTCATGCACGGAGAATTGCCTCGGTCAAACGGAGTTCAGCAACTAAACGGACTTCTCGACGCAGTCCTCGAGCCTAACAAACAAATTGATGATTTTGAAGCGATTGATTGGTGTCGGTATCTAATGTCAGGAGGGCGAACTCCGGATGAATTCTCCACAACAGGTTGGCAACTGATGCTCGGATCACATCTGGCCGATGTGATGGAACATGGCTAAAAGCGTACATAATACTCACAGATGCTAAATATTTATTCTTTTGATTGCTCGAATTTAAGTCGTGCAAATATTTACAAATATTTACTGTCATGCGTGTCGACTAATAAATACTATAGTAACATATTTCGTTTAACATAATCAAAATTGACGGATTTCGTTCGTTAAATTTTGATAAACATTGTGGATTTGTGTTTATTTAGACTCGGATTGCTTATTAATTACCTGTGTAAATTAACGAAACGAAATGTTTGATGAAAATGAGGTCATTCACGTTTAGTGATGACTGATGACATACTGTAGTAGTATTGGGAAATTGCATCATGATTCGTGTGGAAATGCTTTTAACCGTTGATACAATCTTTTAAAAATGATGTTGAACTTTTATTTTTATTGTTGGTTTTGTACATATTTTTCTCTTTTTTTAAAAAAAATTTTAGTTCGTAAATACGACAACGCAACTGCTTGTGGGTTAGTCTGGACAGCGAATTTCATCGCTTACAGATGTAGAACGTGTGGCGTTTCGCCATGCATGTCAATTTGTGCCGAATGTTTTCAACGTGGGAATCATGAAGGACACGACTTCAACATGTTTAGGAGTCAGGCTGGTGGAGCATGTGATTGTGGTGATTCAAGTGTAATGAAGGAATCGGGGTAATTCTATCTTTAATTTTAACCTTATATAATAATATATAACATGGTTTTTTTTTTAAAAACTTATTTTTTTTTTAAATAATTACAAAAAATAGGTTTTGTAATCGACACGGACCACGGAATCAATTGGACAAAGTTACACCGCCTCCTGATTTGTTTCTTTTATCAGAAACGATGATGCCACGACTTTTTTTACGGCTACTTCGTCACTTTCGTGATCAGAATGCACAGATATACGAGAATAGTGCTTCGGGTAGGATAAATATGGAAACATGACCCTGTTTATTAGCAGTCTAATTAACTGTTGATCTGATATGTTTTTGAATTTTGATTAGAAGCCAAAGAGAAACTTCAAAAATTATTTCAAGATGCTGAACCCTTCATTCACATGTTACATCAATGCAGTGAAATGGGCGCTGCGATGAGACACGTTATGGCCAAAGTACTAACCAATGCCGACGTGTACAAACAATTAAATGAAGGTATGTATTCCATTGAGAAAGTTTTAAATTTGTTTACATTAAATTTCACACATTTATGTTCTAGTGTCGGATAATTCAATTTATGCAGATTACATAAAGCAAAGCAATGCAAGATACATCGAAGCACTAAAATCATTGCCTGTACCTGATTTGGAATTTCAAATGGGAGGTAAAGATTTTCATTTTTATTTATTTATTTTTTTTATTTTTTTTTGTATTGATTGTATTTTACTAGGATTTCCGGAAATGTCATCGGTGTTATTTCATAAGACACTTTTAGAGGAATTGGTTTTTTGGACTGTGAAATTTGAGTTTCCACAGAAACTGGTTTGTTTGCTACTGAACATGATGCCAGACAGTAATTATAAAGTAAAAAAGGTCACACGAGTTACTTGAAAATAGTATTTAATGGTATTTTTTTACTAGGATGCGTTTACGCGAACCTTTGTCCAGCATTACGGCTGTATTTCGTTAATGTTAGTCAACTCAAACGACGCCGACACACTTTCAAACCGTGTGGTGCATGTGAGCGTACAATTATTCAGCAACGAAGCACTCACTCTGCAAATGGCAAATGAATTGCATTTACTTTACATCATGGTCGGAAGCCTGCGATTTATGATGAGTCAAGTTTTAATTCCAAATACATTGCAAGGTGATTAGTTAATCACCGGTGTAATTTTTGTTCTAATTTGTTTGTTCTAATTTTAGATACCGAAAGGAATTTTAATTATGTAGTCGATTGCAGTAGAGACATTATGAAAGACCATTGTTATTGGCCTCTGGTCAGTGATTTAAATAATGTATTATCGCATCGTCCAGTGGCTCTCAAATTTATGGGGGACAGTACGTTGCTAGATTTGTGGTTCACTTTTTTGTCTTTATTTCAAGGTAAGCTTTAAAAATGTTGAAAAGAATTCAAAGCATTTGAGAGATTTTTATTTTAGGAATGAATGTAAATAAACGTGAATTATTACAACACATTGAATTTGAACCAAATACATACTACGCGGCATTTTCAGCAGAACTGGAAGCATCGGCAGCTCCCATGTGGGCTATGATATCTCATCTCAAAGATTCGGTAAACTGAAATAGTTGGATAATTGAATTGGATAATTGAATAAATTTGTTTGAATTAAAGAGTACGATCGAGCTAACCAAACAGGTGATTGTTTGCTGCCTTCTGTTTTTGGAAGATTGGTTCGATGCCATCGGATGTTCGGATCCAGAAGAAGACGATCCTTTACAAGTTTCTTTTCACCTTCCTTTGCATCGATATTTTGCTGTATTTTTGAGCCAGGCTGTGAGGAATCAGGGGGCAGACGTGGACGCACTGCTTCCTTCGCCCTCCATGCTACAGCTCTTAATGATACATCCTTTGCGAGCTCAGGTGGCCTTTTATGAAATTTTGTGTGGCCTCTGGGTTCGCAACGGACTTCAAATCAAAGGACAAGCTATGACATACACGCAATGTCATTTTTGCAATTCGATGATTGATGCTGATTTGTTTTTACTCCAAGTTTGTGCCTCTAAATTAGATCCTGATTGGTTTCTTATGACCACGTTGGAAAGGTAGAATTTTAATATTGCATTTCTTTGATTGTGTAATTGATTTTTGTATTTTTGTTGTTGTTGTTGTTGAAGATTTCATATCGCTGAATGGTTGTCGTTTTCTTCTCACCACACGAATGGCGATTTAGACGCCGAACAAGAAATGCCCATGTTAGAAAGTTGTCTGACTTTTATAGCGTCGCTGTTGAGCATTCGAACCAACACTGGTCTTACGGATGAGGAGTTAACTCGGATTGAAATCGTTCTTTTGCTGTGCATGGGAGATAAGACTCACAGTCAACTCACTGACCTGATGCCTGAAAAATGTGGCACTGGGCTGCAAAATAAAAATTTTGAAGCAATTTTAAACCGAGTGACCAATTACAAGGCACCTAATTTCGAGGCTGGAGGTCATATGTTGCAAGGAATGTACGCACCCAAAGGTAAACGAGAGTTTGATTTGATTTTTGAATTTGGTTCATTTAATTTGATTGCTTTTAGATGAAGTTTGGGAGCGAGATTACGATCCGATGTATGTTCTGTTGCGTGCAGTTCATCGTCACGATTATCAAGTTTCGTTGGACAGATTCACTCAATAGTAAGATAATTGATTGGAATTGGGTTTATTAAACGATGACATGTTTTTTTTGGTTTAGTGTGCGTCAAACTGGGAAATTTGAATCTGGATTCACACCATGGCCACCGTATCGAATTCCTGTGAATTTAACAAAACCGTTCGTGAATATTTTGCGGCTCCTTCATTGCAAAACAATGCACGCTTTAATTTTTGTAATATTGTACAAAGCTGTAAATACAACGGGGGTGTCTGAAACGGCGATGTCACTCGCTCTCTATCTTTTGGAAATGGCCATTAGATTTCCACCTAGTGAACATCCCACGGGAAAAGTAATTTAAAAAAAAAATTTATTTGTAATTGTACAATAATAAACCACATTAAACACAGACTACCAGTCAACCGTTGGACGAAGTTCCAGATCTGGAATTTAGCGAATGGTTTAATGGAAGTTGGATTCTCACCAATGTTCAACATAAAATCTCAAATGTAAAATATCAATTACTGTTATTAGGGCTAGCCATGATATCGATTAACCCACTAATTTTAAGGTTATCATCAATCACGACCCTGGCCCGATGGTGCATGAAGATGCGGACGATATGAATGTTGATAATTACATCGATTCTGATATGGAAATGCAGGAAATCGTTGAAAGTCCGGCGTACGACAGCCGTGGTCCTAGAGGCGAAGGTTAAAAAATATAAAAAATTACTTAATGTATTAATTTCCCTATTTTTAATTGAATTATTAATTATTAATTTAGGTGCCATGTTGGAATCATCAACTCAGCATGCAGCATTGCCGCCGACATTAGTTCATCTAGCATTACCACCTGCTCAATCATCTAATGCGCTAGTACCTGTGTCAAGTAAGACAATTTCTCATAAAAAAAAGAATCTTAAAAATTTATTTGGAATATTTTTTTTTTTACATTTAGATTCGAGTATGGCTGTCGCTCAGGTCGCTTCGGCATCATTACCAAGCGTAAGAACTATGGCCCTGTCGCAAGAACGGTCGAATTTAAGAAACCCCGAAAGGCGAAGGAGCAGATATCGCTCGCTCGGCATCGTACCGAATTCGTCCACGTATTCTCCCAACATGGCTTTGGCCGCGCCACAGGTAACAAACACCTAAACACCTAAACATAACCATTTTTCCCGAAACTACTATTGCGTTTGGGACTTTTCAATGGACTAACGCGCTTTGTGAATGAATTAACCAGGAACCCATTTCTGCGTCTTCCACCAGTATGGCTATCCTACCCAGCAGTGGTCTTGCTGCTATAACAACCGTCTCCCCAGCACGTTTAAAACTGCATGAGACTGTTTCACAATCCAGTATCTTGCAGGTTTGACGGCCGTATTTAATTACTAGTTTGCTTTGAATGTGATTTTGTATCTTTAAATAGATTGTGGAATCCTTGCCTCAGATTTGCGGACGTTCTCCGCCAAAAGCCGAACCTTTTGCAAGCAAAAACGTTGTGGAAGTGAATGAAAGTATTCTTTCATTGCTCGTTAAGTTGCATTCCAAGCTCTCAGGGAAACCAGACTCGTACCGGCAAACTATTTTCAGCGATTCACGTGTTGGTAACGGACCACACTTTATCGGACAGGTTCTGAACAGGTAAGATGAATTTGAATGGAATTTGAGCAAACACTTTACTTTGATTGTTGAAAGAATTTCGATGCTGAGTTTACGGGCTGCAAGATCGATACAAGAAATTCGGCAAAATTTGTGGCCACGGCAAGACTCCTCGTTTGCGACGTTCGACAAAGACACTGAAGGAGATAAAGAAGCGAGGTTTGTTCGTTTACTTATAAATTTACTTCTTGTTAATGTTATGATTGGTAATTTCAGACGACGTCGTGCGAGGGAACGACAACAGAAATTAATGGCTGAATTTGCTTCTAAGCAAAAGGCTTTTATGGAACAAACGATGGAAACTGATACGAGTGCAGCGGAAGAGGCGGCAGCTTCATCGCATGCCGAAGAGACCTTGCTTAGTATGACGAAAGAATTTGACTGCGTCATATGTGGCCAAACTACGCCATCTACCGAAGAAAGACCCATTGGTTTAGTTACGTTGCTGCAGCCTACAAGTTGTATGTTGAGAATTTTTTTGTTTTTTATTTTTTGTTTCGGTTAAAAAAAATTTTTGTCTTTAGTGTTAGGGCACGCACATAAAAAAACCAATCATCTTATTCTCCCGTGTTCTAACGAAGAGCGACAGGATCTTCGGTCCCACAGCAGCCGAGCGTATGAATTGAACAGGCGAATTGAAGAATTCGGGCTTCATTTTCACGTGGTAAGGGATTATGATTGGTATCATCGTATTATTTGTTATAAAATTAATTTTTTCATGCATTGCTTAGTGTTCGTGGCTTATGGCGTTGAACATTGGGCTCGAGGGGGGAATTCACGTGCAAACATGTGGACATCATCTTCACTTAGATTGCCATCGATCCTACATTCAGTCTTTAAAGGTAGAATAAATGAGGTGTTTGTATGAATTATTTAAAAAGGAAATAACCGAGTGCGTTTTTGTTTTGTTTTAATTTTATTTTAGACACAGCAGAGTCAACGGCAACAAAGTTTGGCAATTGAAAGAGGGGAATATTCTTGCCCATTGTGTCGTCAATTAGCCAATTCTGTGATGCCAATTTCACCGGATATCGGCGAGATATCTGCTGTTGTGCAAAGTCGCGCTCAAGATCACAAAGCGGTCGCTGCTGAGCTGGCTCAGCTTATTGTTTCCGAACCAGCGACACCTCAAAGGAAATCACCTCTAATGACTGCCATGGGAGCCATCATGGAAGACATGACCATCACTACATACCCCCAGTACAAATGTCGAAGTGTCTCGCTTTGTAGAGAAAGCATTTTTTTGTTTATTTGTTCAATTGCTAGGTCAGTTTAGCACGAATTATCCTTTTTAATTATTTTTTTTTCTTAATTTTTATTACTTATTTGAACAGAACGAATTTGGAAATTGAAATAGTTCAGCGAGGTGGCAATTTGTGCTCTTCGTCCAGTACCGTACGAAGAAGGCCCTGTTTTAGTAAGTAATTATAATTATTTTAAAAACAAATGGCTAAGATTTGACATTTTTTTAGTTCCGCTTTTGCACGTTCTTGCAATGCACTCGAAAATTTTATCTCCAAAGCCCTACACGCAGGTATGGGCACAGATTACTGGAATGAATTCGGATGACGGCCAGTCAAGGTAATAAATTGATAAATTCTAAGATAGTATTTTAGAGCTAAGAGTTTTTTTTGTATTATAGTATTTCTATATATGAAAAAGAAGTGCCTTTGCTCCTCAAAGACATTGCTGCTCTTTTGCTACAGCTGGTGCTGATTCTTCCTATACATATTGACAAAGGTAGAAGGGGAAAAATTGTCGTTTAATTTTCTGCAAGTGTTGATAATGATTTCAATATTTACGTTGTAGCTTATTATTCATGTATGGTTCGAGTGCTGTACAATGTCGTTTACGTTCAGGTTTTGAGTCAATTGAGTTGCCGGTTGACTGAGGAGCAACGCAACACTTGGAGAGAAGCAAGAACAAAACAGGTTTGAAAATCACTCGACTGGGTGCTTTTTTGTTTTGTTTTGTCTATAATAACTTAATTTATTTTTAGCATTTACATTTAACCTCGTTGCCAAACGTCTTAGGCGAAATAATTGACATCTTGAGCCGAAGTTCTTTGTACTTACCAGATGACGATCTGGATCGAGAGAGTGTACGTACAAAATAGATTTATCCATTTATTTATTTCGTTAAATATTTGAATTATTTACATTTCAGAAATCACAACAATGGAGTCTTCAGCAAATCGAAGAAAACGTGCAGCAGTTGTGCGTTCCTTTCCTTCGCGTAGCGAGTTTGCTTCAGCATTATGTGTATAAGGAAGAATTACCCGAGATACCTGTAATTAATCGGTGATTTGAAGCGACCGATATTTGTTTAGTAACCCGATACTTTTCTAACGACAGATGCTCAACCAAGAGTACGCTTCACTGATGCGATTTCTCGGCCTATCTGACACTGCATCATCCGAACTGAATGCGTCATCAAATGGTCTGCTTTGGCTCACCGACGATCCGAGGGTTGTTCTACGCAATTGGTGTCGTGATTATGGGATATTCGTTGATAAATCGCAGATAGCTGCTAGAGTAAGAACGGATATTGAGCAACTGACGCCGGATATTTAACTGTTTTTGTTTGAATTTTCTAGAGTTTACTCAATCAGCAACATGTGTGGCAACAACCCCAACTGCTCAGACTGCCTGACCAATACGAGCGGTTTTTTCAATATTACCATTGCAAACATTGTCATCGATGCAATCAACTGCCCAAAGACCCTTCTGTTTGCCTCCTGTGTGGGACGATGGTCTGTTTGCGCGAGTCTTGTTGCCGACAACATTCGATTTTCGAAGCTGTGCAGGTCAGGTTTTTTTCTCATTCCTAGTGACTTATGATATCTAATTGATTGTTTTATTTGTTTGTGTAGCATTCGATAGATTGTGGTGCGGGCACTGCCATGTTTTTAGCTGTAAATTCTTCTAACGTTATAGTTATTAGAGGCAAAAGAGTATGTTTATGGGGCTCTGTATATTTGGATAGTTATGGCGAAGAAGATAAAGATCTAAAGTGAGATAAATGAAATGTTGCATGGATTATAAGTGTTTAAAAACAATTTGACGTTCCCTTTTTAGACGTGGGAAACCGCTTTTTCTTTGCCACGAACGATACAATCTTCTGCAACATCAGTGGCTCACTCATAGTTTTGATCACACAACTCGTCGCTGGTTATGGCACAAAGATGTTCTTTAGCGGGTTTTATAATGCCTTCCTGGATTTTTTTTTCTTTTAATTTTTCTTTTGATTTTTCTTTTAATTTTGATTTTTTTCTTCTTCCTTTTTTGCATGATGACCATTCCATAAAATGGAAATTTTTTGACAACGTTGTCAGTCTGAAAACTAATGCTAGTTCAGTGTGGATTTATCTTTTAAATTGCAGAGTTTTTCAGTGTTAACAAAAAGGCAATAATTTGACTTAATATCGAATATGTTTGCTCATTAATTCTAATTCTGCATGGTTATTTTTTTCTTCTAAGTGTGGTTGGTATTTTTTCTGGAAAACAACGAGGAAAGAAATCTGAAATACGGACTGAATATTTGTTTCATTCATTCGTAGCATAGTTTTTCCTTAAATTTTTTTTTAATAATTGTTTTTATGTTGCACTTAATTGACTGTACATACCGGTAGGTAACAAGTGTTTTATATTTGTAACCTTTTAATGGGTAAAACTTCTTGTGTTTTGTATATCATAATTAGTCACGACACCTGAAAAATTAGAAATTATTATTTACAAAAAAGAAAAAGAAAAAAAAAATACAACAAGATGAAATTGAAAAACATTATTTTAAAGAGAAATTAATTCTATCAATCAGGACAGTATTAGATAGTTATTTATGTAAAATTTTAATTTTGCTTGTACATAGCGCAGTAATTTATAAGTGCTCTATAATAGATGTGGTGGAGTTTATGAGAAAAAAAAACTGATAAAATTGTTTATCTCATTTCACTTTTGTGTACCCATTTTATTACTTAATCATGTTTTCCGATTTAGTTGAATTGACTGTCACTCATTAACTAGTGCCTGAAAATTAGAGTTTAGGAGGGGAGGAAAAATTAAGAAAAAAAAAATTTGTTTTAGATTTAAATGAAAAATTTCCAGTAATTAAATTGTACATGATCAATGTATATAAACACATTTCCGCAAATGTAGTCATACTTGAAATGATTCTGTATAAATTTACTGTATGTTAATTAATCTGTTCAAGTAATTTTAGCTGCTTGTAAATTAAATATAAATATATTTATATATATACACATATATAAACAAAATGTGGAATTATATATATATATATACATATATACGATATATAATTGACATGATAGAAAATGTGTTTGTGTTTTTAACTTAATTAAACAAAAGATCTGAATACCTCGACTCGACCCCGCGTTTGTTTTCTTGCATGATTTAGCGCTGTGCGGGGAAGCTGGTGCGCAGAGGCTGCTTCGACTGGATCAATATGGCTGCACTGACAGAAGAGCCAGATTACTCGGTGTTCGAAAACAAGAGCGGTTTGGGCGACGATATGAAATTTTTAGCTAGCATGCCGGAGTTGTGCGACATCACGTTTTTGGTCGGTGAATCGCGGGAACCTGTGTGCGCTGTTAAGGCCATTTTAGCAGCCAGAAGTAGGTAGGATGAGTTTAAATCAATGGCAAGTGCAATAGGTGCATAATAAGGCCGCTGCTTTATTTGATTCATCGTGATGCTGACAGACCATCTGTTGCTTCATATTACTGCAACTTAATTGCGATCATATATCGATTTAATAGGAATATATTTTGGTGAATTTGTGTTGAAATAACATAGTTTGGATCAAATTTAAATTGGAGAAATTAATATAATTTAATTAAATTAAATTAAAATTATTTTTAACGTTGTAAAAATATTTGCAGAGTTTTTCACAAAATGTTTTTCGGAAATCCTCAACATCCACCGCCTGCCTTAATTAATCTCAAGAAAAAAGACAGTGGCAGTAAAGAAACTGGGAAATTAAAAATGTTCCTCAAAAGAACCAGTGAACCTATGCTTTTATTAACCGGACAAGTATGTGTAACGTGTTAATTAATTATTCTTCCGTTATTACGATATTTTTAATTATTAGAACATGTCTCAAAATGCTCACGTTACACTCGTCATAGACGAATTTGAACCCGATGTATTTAGGCAGCTCATTGAATACATTCATACAGGTTGTGTTACTTTACAAGCCAGGACTTTGCTGGGTAAGCCAACCAGGAAATCGACACAAGGGCTTTGCTGCGCTGCACCACTTTGCAGATAAAGAAAAATTTTAATAGAATGTTTATTAAAAAATGTATTTTTACATCGCAGGTGTAATGAATGCTGCTGATTATTACAGCTTAGACGAGTTACGGAAAGCGTGTCTGGGGTTTGTACAGTGCTGTATAAATGTTGATACTGTGTGCGCTTTGCTTGCATCAGCTGAAAAATACATCCAATACAAATGTACAAAATCACTTGTACAAAAGGTATTTTAACAAAAAGTATTTTATTGATTTTTCTTTCCCCCTTCTGTGTAATCACATTGGATGAGTTTCAGGCGCTGGAATTTGTTGATATTCATGGAAATGAAGTTCTCAGTTTGGGCTCCTTCGCTTTATTACCTCAGCATGTGGTGCGTCTCATCCTATCGCGAGATGAGCTTAAAGCCGAAGAATTAACCAAATTTCACGCATCGTTGATGTGGAGTAAGAAGTTTTGTGATACCCAAACTGGATTATCACTTTGCGAAGTAAACATTTTAAACGAAAACAAGTGAAACTCGTCAAGATCAGGTGAGTCCAGAATAAACGTCCCCACATTAGATCAATAGAGATAACAAAAGTTGGTTTTATCTGAATTTAAACTAACCCTCAGATTTAATTTTACATGCCCTGCCCTGATTCTTGAAAGAGTTCACTGCATTGTATTGACAACAAATTGATTGATGAATAGGATTAATATTTTTCTCAAGGTGATGGCCAATTTTTTGGAATTCATTTCCTTTCATAAAATTCCAGCAAGTCAACTAATGAAAGAAGTTCACCCTTTACTTGTGGTTCCCGACCAAATAATCATGAATGCTCTTGCATATCAAGCAGATCCCAACAGTGTTGACATAACTAAATTAGAATCTCCTAATAGACTCAGGGGACCTCCGTCTCAGCAACGGTCCCTTTCAACTCAGGGTTCACACGACGTTGCTCATTCGAGCAATACAACATTAAGCTCGATCGGTAGTGATTTGCCGCAAATCGTACATCGAAGAAGTACAGACAGTGCTGGAGGAACTACGAGTGGCGGAACATCACCGAGTGGAGGCGCCAGCTTGGTTCCTCCGAGCAGAAGAAGCACGGGACCAACTCTAGAAGTGACTCCATTTATAAAATAACTCATTTTGTTTATATTTATTCTCATATTTGTGTCACATCACGTTGATTTTGTTATAATCAGCACCATTTATTACACCTGAACATTTTACAATAAAAAGCTTGGTCAAAATCAATTTCTATTCAAAGTTAAAAATCACGTGCTAATTAAAGTGGAAATCATTTTTAAAAACAACCGAAGAAACTTATCTGCTCAGGAAGTGGCTGGATCCGTGCTGGAGAGGAAGTCGGTTTGAGCGTTGACATGTCTGCGCGTGTACGCAGGTTGTATGTACTTATTTTGGTAGCTCGGTGTATCTTTCTCGGTATATTTTAGGCTACATTTACTTGTTAGTTGGATCAAATTCTTAAACATCGTTTCGTTTTGTTTAGGTCAACTACAAGACGGCGAGGGATGCGGCATTGCCGGAACACCAGCCCACGGTCGTGCAACTGTACTCAAGTCTTCTTTTCCTGTTGGATATAAGATACATTTTGAATGCGAACAGGGATTTCTAGTCGTCGGTAATCCTGCGCGTAAATGTTTAGCAAATGGAACGTGGAGTGGACAAGTTCCTTTTTGTGGTAAAGGTTTTGATATATTTTTCTTGTGATCTTTTATTAAAATCATTATTCAAACAGTTCTTCCTTCACCCTTAACAAAATTCAGTCAAAGTGCAATCGCGTCATGCGCTTCACACTTTCAACGGACAGTGGATGGCGATGATGAAACGTGCGTGAATGTTTACATAAATGGCAGCACAACGTGGTGGGCGATGAATTTAGCTCTACTACCGGACATTACTATCTTAGAGGTGTTAGTCAAAGGAGAGGTTCCCACAGGTTTTTTTCATTGTAATGAATTTGTATTGGAATAGCAATTTTGTTTGTTTTTATTCAGATAAATCTACTTTGATACCGCCATTAAAATTCCATCTGTCGGACATTATGCTGGATTACTCCGAATACAGTCAACTTCGATGTGGTAGGAAAATGTAGACAAAATCACTAAAACAAACGTTTACCTAATCCAGTTTGTTTTCGGTTTAGAACACAAATATCCTAAAGTTAGATGGGAGAAATACTCTCTACGTTTGCGTCCGAGTCGACAGAAAGGACGTTATTTATATTTAAGAAGTTCTAACCCAGCTTCGTTTTCTTATTTACGCATCTGCGAAGTGATTTTTATAACCAAAGGTTTGTTCAATTGATTTGCTGGCTTTCATTGGTACATAGTGTGCACTCGTTAAGCAGAAGATTCAAAGCTCTTTTGTGGAGACCCGGAAGTTCCTCTCAACGGGATCGCTGAACGAAACGAGCGTCACATCGCATCGTATCATTGCCAAAACAATTACGTATTAATCGGACCATCTGTTAGAACTTGCGGAGACAACAGTGTTTGGTCCACGCCCCTACCTCAGTGCGTACTCAATTTCACAGATACTCTCGGTGGTAATTCACGAACAAATTGTAATTTTTTAAAACTGAAATTGAAATATATTTTTCGTATTGCAGAAGAAAACGTTCCCGGACCTTATTTGTACATTGGCGAGTAATTTGTATGAATATTGTTGCGTTTACTCCTTTTTTGTCTTCATTTTTTAGCCATTGGTATGGGTGGATTTTTTATTCTTTCTGTTACCGGATTTGCCTTCTATTTTTGCCATTTGCAACGTCAAACGTCGTCGAAAAAGAAAAAGTAATGTGATTTTGATGAATTAGAAGAAAATTATGTATTTCTGTATTTGTATTTAGTGGTTCATTCTCAGTTGTAACTAATCTGTCGTCGGTTAGTGAAACCCTATTTAACGACACTTATTGTGGATCTGTATTGGATGATTCGCCTTTTCCCAATACCAACCAATACGATGCGACCATTACTTCACGACGCAATTCCAGACTTCCTTCTTGCAGTAGCTCCTCGGGTGCAGTACTGCACTTCATTTATTTTCCGCACAACTTAGTTATTTACTTTTTTTTTTCTTAGATCGCAGAGCATCTTTAAGAAGCGATTCTACTTCTAAACGCATATCATTCTGTCGAGTGAGTTCGGGATCACGAGATAAACCACCATTGGAGATCCCGAGAGTTTATTCAAACTGTAATATGCAGTTCCAGGATGGTGCGCACATTTATTCCGAGATATACGAAGATCCTCCAACGTAGATATGAGTTTTTATCTTAAAATGTCCATTTGTTTAAGTGACTTTTATATATATTGTAGACCAGTAGCAAGACGTTCCGCATTGCTGATGCTGAATAATTCACCTCCAGTGGTTCTAAATCCGGTTTATTTAGAACCTGTTGATGCCAGCAATCAAAAGGCCTTAGCTATATACACGGAACCTTACGGCACCGTGCAAATATAATAATGAATACTTGTTATGAGAATAAATATTACTATAAAATCAAATGTCCTCCAATTCACTGATCTATTTTAAAGTGTGATTTTTTTTAACGCCACAAGTTTAAGGCTAATTTTACATAAAAATTGCAACTAAAACAATTTGAAAAAATATTTCAACCAGCGATGTCCGCAATAATACCTCAGCAAAAATAAAATCGAGAGGGCAACCATCAATGAACGTTTAATAAAAACTGAAAAAGTTGAAATATCTCAAAGGCACAGCATCGCAGTATAGTTGTAAAGTATAATGTTTGTACAAATTTTAAAACCCAACTTGAAATGTCGCATCTTTATGGAGGTCTTTTTCAAACTGCAACCGCCCATGAGTTATAAAACGAATCTCGTTCAACAAATTTGACTTTCTACGGTGGCGCCACTCAGCGATTAAAAAGGAAGACATTTTATCTTTTTTACAAACTATCAAAAAATTTGACTTTCAACGGTGGCGCCACTCAGCGATTCAAAAAGAAGACATTTCTTCTTTTTTTACAAACCGTACGAGGTGTAGTCTGTGGCACAAATTCAACTTGGGATTCAACAGAGTTTCGCATGTCGGCGAGAAATCGAGCCCGAAGAAATATATTTCTTGGATCCAATGTACAGATTTAACAAGTTTCGCACGTTAGCGATAACTCGAGTACGAATTAAAACGTTTTTCGATTTACAATACAGTTTTAACAGGTTTCGCACGTGGGCGATAAAGCGAGTACGATTTTAAACATTTATTGCACCTATCGTACAGACAAAAGATTCAATCCGGTTTCGCACGTGTTTCAACAATAGGTGAATGAACATTAATTTATCAGGAAAATTTATTTATTTTCTGTCAGCTATGAAAAGCCTCGATAAATTCCCTTGTATGGTTTGTAAAAAGAAAAATGTCTTCTTTTTCAATCGCCGAGTGGCGCCACCGCTCAAAGTCAAATTTGTTGAGCGAGACTCGTTTCGCTGGTGGGCGACAATGCGAACCCGTTGAATTTGAACTCGGGTGCTCATTTGAGAAACCTGTAAAATCGATACAAAAAATCCAAAAAAGTATCCGAATTTATCAACAACGTGCGAAACAGTGGTTTATTTTGTTGGGTTCTCATAACAGAACTGTGGCAAGCGAACAAGAATTGCGACTTCGAGTTGACAAAACGCGATGGGACCCGAGTCAATACATCAATCTACTCGTATAATATTTCTCTACTCCTCTTACTTGTTAGTCCAATTCCTCATTCGTCATGTCATGTTTGCATAAAAAACGAAGAAAACTTTGAGATATCACGAAGAATGATTAAATTTATATTGGAAACACCGAAATAGCGAAATATTTGATATTTTAAACGTGTTCATTGTTTTTGGTTAAAGTCATTGAAGGCAAACCGATTCCCTCTACACTGTTGGCAATCTGAATAACTCCTTGTTGCGTGTAGTTTGTGGCATAAAAAACGAATAAATACTTTGAGATATCACCCGGAAAAATTAAATCCCGTTTGTCCTCCACGTTAATTACACATTCAGGACCAAAATATCTTAGAATTTATTAAAAACAAAAATTAAAAAAAAAATTATTGAATTCCACACACGATTTAAATTTTAAAACACCTATTTAAATCAGATACATCAAATTATGCAAATTTTGCACAGTATCCCATTGGTCCAATTCAATCACCAACGCCTATAAATACAAACAACTTGCGTCCAAATCATTTATTCACCTTTCTCCATCAACCAACGCAGTTCATCATGTCGTGGCCCATTATCTGCTTCGAAATACCTAATTTAAGTAGCTGGAAGGCCCTGATAGCCGAACTCATCGGCACACTCCTCCTCGTTTTAATCGGCTGTGGCTCGTGCGTCGGCTGGAACGACGCCGATTTAGTGCAGATATCGCTGGCTTTCGGCATCACCGTTGCCACAGTGGTGCAATGCATCTGTCACATCAGCGGGGGCCACATCAACCCTGCCGTTACCATCGCCTTCTTAATTACCGGCAGAATCGGCATTTTGCGATGCCTTTTATACATTATCGTTCAATGTTCCGGCGCCTGCATCGGTGCCGCTTTATTGCGCGAGTTTACACCCGTTTCGCTGCAGAAACCGTTGGGTGCCACGTTGGTTAATGATAAAATAGGCTTGGGCGCGGGTTTCGGCGTCGAGTTTCTCATCACATTCGTGTTGGTTTTCACCGTTTTCGCGGTTTGCGATGCAAATCGCAAAGATGTCGAAGGCTCGGCGCCACTCGCAATTGGACTTGCTGTTGCTGCGTGTCATTTATTTGCGGTGAGTTGATTTTAATCTGCTTTTTTGTTTTTGCTTGCTTTTTATTTGATTTTTTTTATTGCTTTTTATTTGATTTTTCATTGGTTTTTGTAGATTCCTTATACTGGAGCTGGTATGAATCCAGCAAGGTCGTTTGGTCCAGCTGTGGTCACGGGAATTTGGACTAATCATTGGGTTTGTTTTGATTTGTACAAAAAAAAAATAGATTGTTAATGAAATTTTTATTTTTATTTTTTTATGTAGATTTATTGGTTCGGGCCTGTTTTAGGTGGAATTTCAGGGTCGGTTTTGTATCAATTTGTTCTGGGTGCTCCAAGACGAGGTTCCTTCTTGACCGAAAATCTTATTGACGAAGAGAAATGAGGCATACCAACTACGAAGCCATTTGATACGAAAAATTATAAATCCTATAATTTAATGTTAATTTTTGTGTAATATCAAATTTAAATGTTCTTTTTTTTCACGAATAAATTGTTTGCAAATTCAAATTGATTTTATTTTAATTTCTCGTTTTTTCTTCATTTCTGCAAACACTAACCCAGTTTGGACGTGTTCTGTGTTGATGAATCATTTGCCACTAGGTCACGAACCTATTATTACAGCTAAGAAGTTTTCTTCATATATATTTGTTTTTAATACAATTATATTCGATCCGACACGTCGAAATCCAATCGGCGCCAGCGCTGTACCGCTGGGAAAACAACGGGTTATTTGTAATCGGATAAAAGGCTTTTTAAACTAGTTTTATTTTGAATTTTAAGCAAAAGATTAAAAGGTTTTTGAAGAAAGATAAGCTTAAATTTGCAAATTACAAGGGAATAATTAAATCGTTTGTCCTCCACATTAATTACGCATTCAGGACCGAAATTTCTTCGAATTTATCAAAAACAAAAATTAATAAATAAAAAATTATTGAATTCTACACACGACTTAAATTTAAAAACACATATTTAAATCGGATACATCAAATTATGCAAATTTTACACAATATCTCATTGGTCCAATTCAATCACCAACGACTATAAATAAGAACAACTGGCGCCTAAATCATTTATTCACTTTTCCGCTTCAACCAACGCAGTTCGTCATGTCGTGGCCCATGATCTGTTTCGAAATACCAAACTTAAGTATCTGGAAGGCCCTGATGGCCGAACTCATCGGCACACTCCTTCTCGTTCTAATCGGCTGTGGCTCGTGCGTCGGCTGGAACGACGCCGATTTCGTGCAGATATCGCTGGCTTTCGGCATCATCGTGGCCACAGTGGTGCAATGCATCTGTCACATCAGCGGGGGCCACATCAACCCTGCCGTTACCATCGCTTTCTTATTTACGGGAAACATCGGCATTTTGCGATGCCTTTTATACATTATCGTTCAATGTTCCGGCGCCTGCATCGGTGCCTTTTTATTGCGCGAGTTAACACCCGTTTCGCTGCAGAAGCCGTTGGGTGCGACGTTGGTTAATGATAAAATAGGCTTGACTTCGGGTTTCGGCGTCGAGTTTCTCATCACATTCGTGTTGGTTTTCATCGTTTTTGCCGTTTGCGATACAAATCGCAAAGATGTCAAAGGCTCGGCGCCACTCGCAATTGGACTTGCTGTGACTGCGTGTCATTTATTTGCGGTGAGTTCATTTTAATTTGCTTTTTATTTGTTTTTCATTGCTTTTTATTTGTTTTTCATTGCTTTTTATTTGTTTTTCATTGCTTTTTATTTGTTTTTCATTGCTTTTTATTTGTTTTTCATTGCTTTTTATTTGATTTTTAATAGTTTTTTATTCGATTTTTTTTTATTGCTTTTTATTTGATTTTTCATTGGTTTTTGTAGATTCCATATACTGGAGCTGGTATGAATCCAGCAAGGTCGTTTGGTCCAGCTGTGGTCACGGGAATTTGGACTAATCATTGGGTTTGTTTTGATTTATTTAAAAAAAAATTGATTTTTAATGAAATTTTTTTTGTTGTTTAGATTTATTGGTTAGGGCCTGTTGTAGGTGCATTTTCAGCGTCGGTTTTGTATAAATTTGTTCTGGATGCTCCAAGACGAGCTTCCTCGACCGAAAGTCTTATTGACGGAGAGAGATGAGGCATACCAACCACGGAGCCATTTGTTACGAAAGAACGAAATAAATCCTATAATATAACTGTTTATTTTTGTGTAAAAAAAATTTAAATGTTCTTTTTTTCTCACGATTAAATTGTTTGCAAATTTAAAGTAATTTTTATTTTCTTTTTTCTCGTTTTTTCCTCATTTCTACAAACCCTAACCCAGTTTGGACGTGTTCAGTGTTGATGTGTCATTCGGCACTAGGTCACGAACCTGTTATTACATCTAGGAATAAACTGGAAGTTTTCTTCATATATATTTGTTTTTAATACAATTATTTTCGATCCGACACGTCGAAATCCAATCGGCGCCAGCGTTATACCGCTGGGAAAACAACGGATTATTTGTAATCGGATAAAAGGCTTTTAAAACTAGTCTTATTTTGAATTTTAAGCAAAAGATTATTATTAATTTGCAAATGGAAGCAAATCTTTCTTCAAAAATTTTTTAAAAAGCTTACATTTGCAAATTACATGGGAATAATTAAATCGTTTGTCCTCCACATTAATTACGCATTCAGGACCGAAATTTCTTCGAATTTATCAAAAACAAAAATTAATAAATAAAAAATTATTGAATTCTACACACGACTTAAATTTAAAAACACCTATTTAAATCGGATACATCAAATTATGCAAATTTTACACAATATCCCATTGGTCCAATTCAATCACCAACGACTATAAATAAGAACAACTGGCGCCTAAATCATTTATTCACTTTTCCGCTTCAACCAACGCAGTTCATCATGTCGTGGCCCATAATCTGCTTCGAAGTACCTAATTTAAGTAGCTGGAAAGCCCTGATGGCCGAACTCATCGGCACACTCCTCCTCGTTCTAATCGGCTGTGGCTCGTGCGTCGGCTGGACGAACGCCGATTTAGTGCAGATATCGCTGGCTTTCGGCGTCACCGTTGCCATTGTGGTGCAATGCATCTGTCACATCAGCGGGGGCCACATCAACCCTGCCGTTACCATCGCTTTCTTAATTACGGGAAACATCGGCATTTTGCGATGCCTTTTATACATTATCGTTCAATGTTCCGGCGCCTGCATCGGTGCCCTTTTATTGCGCGAGTTTACACCCGTTTCGCTGCAGAAGCCGTTGGGTGCGACGTTGGTTAATGATAAAATCGGCTTGGGCGCGGGTTTCGGCGTCGAGTTTCTCATCACATTCGTGTTGGTTTTCACCGTTTTCGCCGTTTGCGATACAAATCGCAAAGATGTCGAAGGCTCGGCGCCACTCGCAATTGGACTTGCTGTGATTGCGTGTCATTTATTTGCGGTGAGTTGATTTTAATTTGCTTTTGTTTTTTCTTGTTTTTTATTTGATTTCTTTTATTGCTTTTTATTTGATTTTTCATTGGTTTTTATAGATTCCTTATACTGGAGCTGGTATGAATCCAGCAAGGTCGTTTGGTCCAGCTGTGGTCACGGGAATTTGGACTAATCATTGGGTTTGTTTTGATTTGTATAAAAAAAATTGATTGTTAATGAAATTTTTATTTTTATTTTTTTATGTAGATTTATTGGTTCGGGCCTGTTTTAGGTGGACTTTCAGGGTCGGTTTTGTATCAATTTGTTCTGGGTGCTCCAAGACGAGGTTCCTCGACCGAAAGTCTTATTAAGAAAGAGATGAGGGATACCAGCTACGAAGCCATTTGAAACTTAAATAAATAAATAAATCCTGTAATATAACTGTTTATTTTTGTGTAAAAATATTTAAATGTCCTTTTTTCACGATTAAATTATTTGCTAATTTAAATTAATTTTTTTTCTTGGTTTTTTTCTTCATTTTTACAAACACTAATCCAGTTTGGACGTGTTTTGTGTTGATGAATCATTTGGCACTAAATCACTAACTAGTTATTATTACATCTAGGGATAAACTGGAAGTTTTATTCATATATATTTATTTCAATACAATTATTTTCGATCCGACACTTCCAAATCCAATCGGCACCAGCGTTATACTGCTGAGAAAACAACTGATCGTTTGTAATCGGATAAAAGGCTTTAAAACTCGTCTTATTTTGAATTCTAAGCAAAAGAAGATTTTATTTGAAGAAAGATAAGCTTAAATATGCAAATTACAAGGGATTCATCCAAAATAATTAAATCGTTTGTCCTCCACATTAATTTCATAATCAGGACCGAAATTTCTTCGAATTTATCAAAAACAAAAATTAATAAATAAAAAATTATTGAATTCCACACTTAAATTTAAAAGCACCTATTTAAATCAGATACATCAAACTATGCAAATTTTACTCAATATCCCATTGGTCCAATACAATCACCAACGACTATAAATACAAACAACTGGCGTCCAAATCATTTATTCACCTTTCTCCATCAACCAACGCAGTTCGTCATGTCGTGGTCCACTATCTGCTTCGAAATTCCAGAATTAAGTAGCTGGAAGGCCCTGATAGCCGAATTCATCGGCACACTCCTCCTAGTTCTAATCGGCTGTGGCTCGTGCATCGGCTGGAACGACGCCGATTTAGTGCAAATATCGCTGGCTTTCGGCATCATCGTTGCCACCGTGGTGCAGTGCATCTCTCACATCAGCGGGGGCCACATCAACCCTGCCGTTACCATCGCCTTCTTAATTACGGGAAAAATCGGCATTTTGCGCTGCCTTTTATACATTTTCTTTCAATGTTCCGGCGCCAGCTTGGGTGCTGGTTTATTGCGCGAGTTTACACCCGTTTCGCTGCAGAAATCGTTGGGCGCGACATTGGTTAATGATAAAATAGGCTTGGCCGCAGGTTTCGGCGTCGAGTTTCTCATCACATTCGTGTTGGTTTTCACCGTTTTTGCCGTTTGCGATACAAATCGCGGAGATGTCAATGGTTCGGCGCCACTCGCAATTGGACTTGCTGTGACTGCGTGTCATTTATTTGCGGTGAGTTTATCTGGTTTTTATTTGATTTTCCATTGAATTTTTTAATTTTTCATTGGTTTTTGTAGATTCCTTATACTGGAGCTGGTATGAATCCAGCAAGGTCGTTTGGTCCAGCTGCGGCCATGGGAATTTGGACTAATCATTGGGTTTGTTTTATTTTAAAAAAAAAAATTATTCTTAATAAATTTTTTAATTTTTTTTTCTGGTTAGATTTATTGGTTCGGGCCTGTTTTAGGTGGACTTTCAGGATCTGTTTTGTATAAATTTGTTCTGGGTGCTCCTAAGCCAGTAGTTTCGCGCATTCTCGAAGACGATTTGTCACCAGTCGCCCTCGTGTTGAGGCCGTCATCGTTAACGCCGTCACCGTGATTGTCTCGAATTTGATCGTTTTAATGTATTTAAAGTTCTTTTGTAAAACAAGTTATTATTTTTTCGTGAGATGTTAAAATTGTATTTCTTTTCTAAATTAAAAACTACTTTCTTACTATTTACTATTTATTTTAAATTTTAATAATGCAGATTTATTCGTAGCTTTTCGTGTTATATCACTTCGCTGCATCACAATTCGCTTTACGCAATGCACCATCGCTCGTTTCCAAACGACGAAACCAATTTTAAACCTTTTAGCACTTGAAAGCACGTTTTAGTACTTGAAAACTCATTTCAACTCTTGAAATTTCGTATTAACTCGTGAAAACATGTCTAAACTCTAGGAAACACGTCTGAACTCTTGAATACAAATTGTAACTCTCTATAAGACATGTTTTATTATCTGTAAATAACTCAATTTTCTCGGTTATCGGTACAAACTTATATTATAAAACGTCCATCTTCATTTTAACTCATGCTGCATACGATTAAATTCCAATGACTTGTATTTGATAGAATCCACGAACATGTATTCCAAAAAAAGTAATTTAGTTTTTCAAGTTTAGGTTTGGGTCTCGTTTAAATTAGTTCCGGTAGTCAAATAATTAACGCTGGTTCAGTCATGAACTAAACAGAAGACAGCTCGATGGTATGTTGTCTGTTCTGTCTTTGATGGTGGGCGTGAGAGTTGAAATTCGATTCTGTCAGGAAACGCAATATAATAAAATCACTTTTGATTGTTTTCACAGAGTAGGCATTCAAAAACGTACAACAAACCTTGCTAAGTTCACGACAGATACTCGAAAAAATGATGCGAACACGGATTTCTAGTCGTCGGTAATCCTGCGCGTAAATGTTTAGCAAACGGAACGTGGAATAGATAAGTTTCTTTTTGTGGTAAAGCTTTAAATATATTTTTCTTGTGCTATTTTATTAAAATCATTATTCAAACAGTTCTTTCTTCACCCTTAACGAAATTCAGTCAAAGTGTAATGGCGGATGTTTACATAAATGGCAGCACAACGTGGTGGGCGATGAATTTAGCTATACGGTGATATACAGTACATTACTATCTTAGAGGCGTTAGTCAAAGGAGAAGTTCCCACATGTATTTTTCATTATACGAATCGTAATGCCGAGTAGACTAACATTTCAAACCTTTTTTTCTCAAAACTTTTCCGTAAAAAATAATTTTTTAAGAACAGTTCTAGACTAATTAGATGGTACTCTACAACTTTGTAATTGGAAATTTTGCTCTAACCTGATTGGTTTAGAAGTTAGCAAGTGAATGACCTTGACAATGACCTTTGAGGTCAAATTTGAGGATCCCATCAGATTCGCAATGAAACATTTTCCCTATGAGTTTTTCTTCAGTTTTCTGATATCTCAAGTATTTTGGAAATTACTTGGGGGGGTTAAGACTTTTGGGACACCCTGTATAATGTGTTGTTGGATTTACAGAATTTTTGAAATACGAGTATTTATATTTGCTCTAGCTCTATTTAAAATTGTTCCAGAATTCCGATGACCGACGCAGAAAATATGGTCATCATATTTTTTCTGTATATTTCTAAGCAGATTAAATCAGACTACAGTAGAAATGGCAGAAAGAAATTGTGGCTTTATCTTCGTGATGTCAAAATAAAGTGGACATTTGTTTGGTTATATTATAAAAGTAAACAAAAAAAATTAAATGTTAAAAGAAGAATACAATTTTCATTTACGACACGGGAGATTGATGACTTTTTCAGGCAGTTTGTTTGAATTAGATTAGCTGCATTGCTCCAAATAATAAAAATTAAATACATGTTTCGTGGATTCTGTGGCAAAACCAACACCTTTTTTATCCATTTTGACAAATTCAAGTCAGATTTGGATTGTTTTTGACGAATAAAAGTGATTTAGCCAGGTACAAGTCTTTTACGAATTTTGTTGCCAAGTCTATATTTTCTTACCTCTTACTGTGATCTTCTCTAGCGAAAAAAAAGCAGAATTTGACAAATAAAGAAACACGCACGCGTACTTTTCGTCTTCCCGCCATTGCATCATTCGATAACAGCAGTGTGTTGCCTAGCAACTACTACAGTCTCTAAAATTAGAGCGTCATTACATGTTTATGTTGCGCCTTATGTGACAATTTTTATCACCAGGTGACAACTCGCACAAAGCTGACGTCTTTTCGAAAAATTTGTGGGATTTTTGATTGGATATTCAAATAAGATGATGCAGCATTTTTATTTTTGTGTAAATTTTCACCGAAGTTTTCACTAGTTTTTTTCCTGCTCGAAGCGAAGCACGCAGCCAAGGTAACACGCAGCGGTATTTGGTGAGTTTTTCATTTCATTTCTTTACTTTACTTCTTCCTTGTTAGCTTTTAGTTATTAGATTAAAATGTAGTTTTTTATTTGTTGCTTTTCGAGCACAGTTAGTGGGTTAGTGCGAGAAAATATTCAATTTGTTTCTTAAGTTTTATTTAATATTTTATAAATATTTTATTTAACTTTATTTCGGAATGGAAGTTTAGTTATTAATCTTTTGTCAATTTATTATTTTATTTACTTGTTATACGTTTTCTTAAGTTGCTAATTTTGCATTTTTTTAATAATAGGTTTGCCGACGCACGAGTGGAATGACGCGGACGACAACATGGATACCGGAGCACAGAATAACAGGACCGGAGCTTATGCGTAAAAGACGAATCCTCGGCCAATTCCGTGAAAGCTAAACCAATTTCCAGATTTTATATTTTAATTTTGTTCATAATTATTATATAATTATTACATATTTCTACTGTATAATTTCAATTTTGTATAATTTTATTTTCGCATAATTATGTATGTATGAACGATTTTTTTCAGCTTAACATAAACATCAGGAAGACATCGTGGGACATTTTGAAGGGGCCCAGAGCGTGGCACACTCTGGGTCCTGGGTGTGGTAATACGGCGGAGTCTCAAGGGGGATGTTTACCCGAGATTATCCTTAAATGGTCCGTTATAACCCGCTTAAACCTTTGATTAGCCATTTATTTTCCTTTTAAGGAAAAATTTGTAAATATTGTATGTAAAGTGTATATTTTTATTTCAATAAAATTTTATTTTCTATAAGCTATGTCATTTCTTCAAAAATATTCTAAGTCCAAAAAGGCGAATCTATGCCAAATTTTTATAGGTTTGGACTTAGTATAAAAAAGGGGATGGTGGGTATACAGATTTCCCATTTTATTTGTATGTTTATTTTAAATAAAATTAACGCGAATTAAATTATATAAGTATTGTATTTGTAATTTACTGTAGTTTTATACAACTACAGCAAATTACAATTAAACAACACAAATTAATTTTATTAAACTTTAAAAATATAAAAAAAAGTACAATAAAACGAATAAAAATTATATCTAAATAAAATTCTTCGAGCGTAGGAAATTCTCCGGCTGGGTTAGCACTGAAGAAGTCTTCATATCTGAACCTAAAAAACGAAAAATACCAAATTAGTTATATAAATAAATAAATAAACCGTATAAAATAAGACAAAAGGTCAAAACAAAGTCGATAGTTGAATGTAGAAACTACTTTAATACGATAAACCTCTACAATTAACTGCCAAAATATAAACACACTAGAAAACTGCGGTTTTTAAAACTTATTGCGCTTTTTAAATTAACAGAGCAGTGTGAAAACAAACCACAAATAAATAAAAGAATAAAGCGAGGAAAAAAGTGTAAAATAAAATAAAATAAATCCATTTACTCACCGTAGGAAATCCTCGACGTCTATATATACGTCCTCCACCAACCCGGGCACCGAATGGCGAAAACGGGCGAAAACTGCGCTCGAAGGCCAGCTTGAAAAAAGAATATGCAAAGTAGTCCTGGCGTGCAGCCTAATCAACATAGCCAATCAAAAACCATGGAAACTTCTAGAAGTGCGACAACTTCCTGCCACACATATTCCACCTAGTGATAAAAAATAAATAACATAAATGTTTTAGTAGAAAATGTCACAAAGTTCTATTCTCCAAACATTTTGTAATAAAAAAATTAAACTTTCTTCCTTCGTGTTAAACGTAATATATTCATTCATATGTATACCGGTATATCCAACACTTGATACGATTCAGTAAACAAGGCTAATTAACGTGTACTCGCTCATCTCACATCTCATGTATGAGATAGTTCGGTGCGATGTTATCTTGTCTGCCTTTTACGGTGGGCGTGCGAGTTCGAATCCGCTCTCGTTATTTCTTGGTTTGCTTTTTTTTTTCAAGCTAATGTCGACGTTCTTTAATAAACGACTGGGTGGCTCCGTGCTCCGGAAATAAACATTCATACAAGAGTCCGAGGATCGCGGGGGAAGACCTCCGCGAAGTCAAAGACGACTATACTGTGGATGTTTATTTTGTTTTTTTTGCTCTAAATAAAATAATAAATAACTAATTAAAAGACTAATTGATGCTGGTTCAGTCATGAACTAGACAGAAGACAGCTCGATTGTATGTTGTCTTTCGTAGTATTGTCTTTGATGGTGGGCGTGCGAGTTCAAATTCGATGCTGTCAGGAAACACAATATAATAAAATCAGTTTGGATTGTTTTCATTTTCACAGAGTATACATTCAAAAACGTACACCAAACCTTGTTCAGCGATGGGTCAATGGCGGGCGTCGCCTTATTGCCTCGTTTAGTTCACAACTCTTCACGACAGATGAAAGCCCTTACTTGAAAAAATAATGCAGTTGATCCTGACCTGGCGCAAATACAAATTCAAACCATCTTCTCGTTGATGAATGCAGAAATTAATATTTTGTGAAAAATAGTCTGAAATTTTTAATATCCATTTCACTTCTTGCTCTCTGCTCTCTTTGTCATTAGAGTGCAATAAATCTCACTCTGACACAATAAACGTCTTAAGATTTCTTGAAAACTACAAAAAAATTACATTCTGTCTGATAATAAAATCTAATGAAATTTTTTAGCACAATAATATAGAAAAAAAAATTTCGCAAAAGCATGCAAATCCAATAAAAATTAACACACGTTTAACAACACACTTGCTCGGAAACTTTATTCCACATATTTTTATCAATTTTTTAAACAAATAAAACACAAATGGAAGAAAAAAACATGAATCAAGTACTGGTATTACATAAAATAAGATTACGATATAATTGTTTTGCATTGCTTCGTCTAGCGAGATGTTTTTCAGTTTTCACTATCGTAAAATAATGTGGTATGTGTATAACAGAAAATAAACAATGGCACTTGAAAAAAAATCACATACCAGACACTATTAAATAAAACTTTTCATAAATTATTTTTTGTAGACGACCTATCAATATCGTCATCGTCGCTTTGTTTCATACCAAAGGCAGAAGTGAGAACATTTAATACTGTGATAATGAAAATACCAATTGTCAATACATTGTTTATGATGTTTGATACCCTATGTTGCGATTCCACATTGATATCAAGACCACCCAGTACGAGGAATCCTATGCCAACAGCCACCTATAGCAAGACAAAACATGAAAATTTACATTTCGTAAATGCTAGTAAGTAGTAAACACCGGTAGAATTAGTAGTTGCCAAAATGTTAATAAATGCAAATAAATTGTAAAAAAAATATTTTTTTTGGTAACACTACACACACAATTTCTTTTTAAATATATACGAGCAGTTAATATGCTGATTGCTCGATTTTGATTCAATCATTTTGTTTTGCAGCAGGTAGCGAGCTTTTTTTAATAATTCTTTTATCCGTTATAAAAGCACTGAGAAAAACATTTACAAATGAAATGCCGAAGCTTATAATTGCAGAAATGTTGTTCAAATAGTTTGCAATACTTGTAGCCGACGGTTTATTGATGTTGATAAAAGGCAAAGTTAGCAGTAACAGGCCCAACATAATCTGCAATGTAAAAATAGCATTTCCCTCATTTAATTATAGAAATCAAGCGTTTCTATTTAGGTTGTGTGCGCGAAATATAAACATTTATAATCAAGACTATTTTGTTTCATTGAATCAAACTGTGATGCATTAACACTCGGGATTGGTAGCTCGAGTTAGCTATTTATTGATTAAATTAAGTGTTTTAGTAGCGTTTAATAACATTTTAACCTTTAAATCGTGAATGTTACTATTATTTTTAAATGCAAATACATAAATTTAAAAAAAATTAGAAATCACACCTGTAATATAATTGAAATGCTGATCGTGGTTATCATGAGATGAAAAAATTCGTGATCTTTCCCGACTTGCAATACATATTTTAACTGTGAAGCATTGGCTGTCAACAATGCTATATCGAGCATTCCTTGCGCCACTGTCTTCTTCGTCGCGTAGGCATTAGCGTTCAACCCCATTTTGCGACCAGTCTAAAACAGAAATCCAAGAAAAAACATTTATTGATTTACTTTTCAGTGTCCCAGCCTTGACCTAAGCGAAAATCAATAACCTACATCCTAACTCTATAAATTAAAAACTACTGTCAGAAAAATTTTAAACATCGAACCAAATTGACACAGTTTAATAGCTAAATAAATTTGCATAAAAAGTCTTTCAAATTTTTGCGCAATTGTTTCTAAAAGGTTACGAAAATGTTAAAATGACATTTAACTTGATCAAAGAGTGTCAGATTAGTAATTGAAACCACTTGACAATATGCCCACAATACCGAAAAACAATCTATTGTGTAAACAAAATACAAAGAATTATAATCGATGACTCATTTTTAACATGAATACTAAGTTAAGCATAATTTAAAAAATAAAAATTAAAACATCCTCACATAAATGAATAAATTTATCAAACATTTGAAACTTACAAAATGAAAATATTTTTAAGAAACTTACGGACGGCACCTCCGACGTAGGAGACACACGTGAGAAAACCTTCTTCCACGAACCCATTCTACGAACCAACCAACTCCCACCCAGCTTTCGCTGCACTACAGTCTTGTATTAACTTCGTTGCTGTGGTAACTTAAATGATCATAATCCCCATAGCAAGGAGGTCAGTAAGCGCATGCGAGTCGTTTATCGTCCTTCCCATCTCATTTTTTTCACTCATTAACAAGCACCGCAATTATATGACAAGGAAATTCAACTTACTTTCAGCGCTACTGTGTGATCGTCATCTAAATTAATTTCTTCAACCGGCATTTTTACTAAAAATTAAAAAAATTAAAACAAAATTCTTGTTAATCATCATACCCTGAATCAATTAATTTACTTGTGGCTTTAGATGCAGTATATTAAATTATGTTATTTAGGCCTTGCAGTCATTTCCTGTATGACCAGCTGTCGGTAATTTTAACTTTCATTTTTTTTCATCTGTCACAACAGCACAGACCACACTGCATGAAATTAAAGCCCACTTGGATGTTTGGTTGGATCAATTTTGGTATTAATTAACTGAGAACACTTACATAACGACCGCGTTAAAACAAGTTACGATATGCGATGAGGGATCTCTTTTACGCTCCTCAACGGAATCAGTAGAAAAACTGATGGAAATACACACGAAAAAAGGGAAATTTCAATATATCACCGGATGCATGACTGCGTAAGTGTTACTAGCTGAAAGGAATGACTTAGGCTATAATTAACCCATGGCTGCTGTTATCTAAACTTGAAATTTATTTTTAATGGTAAGAGATCCCTACGAATATCATTTTAATTGCAGACCTTCTATTGTGTGTAAACCTGCACAGACCATGTTTTTCATCACTTCCCCCTCATACAATGAGATGATAAACTACATTCATCAGTTGGCACAAATTCAAAATGTTCTCGGTCACAAATAATATTATTTTTTACTCGTGATTTAATCTGGGTGTAAAAAAATAGCACTAAGTTATTGTTTACATGTTCAAACACAGCGTAGAAATGATGTGATAATCACACCGAGCACGTTACTGCAATTTAAATGGCAATGAAGAGAGGGAATCTGATTGAAACCACGATAACGAAGCTTAATTTCACAAAATGTGGCTCGTACTAAGAATTAGATGTGCGTCCTTGCTCGTATTCAATGTTAAGAGTATAAAGATATACCGTAATGAGAAAAGAAATAATGAATCAAAGTTCCAACCTGCGGATAATGCGGGGAAACACCCTCCTCGTGCATGTGCAATCGCCTAACAGCGAATGGGCGAATCCAACACCAACTGTTTCCTCCAAAAAAATAAAAATAAAATCAAACAAAAACAAAAACAAACAATCTACCGGTACATCTAGAAATATTTTTCTTTTTATTAGTTCAGTATTTCCTAACACTAATCAAATTATAATTAGCCGATTAATTGATAATTGCACCAACTTGATTTTCCGCTTTTTCTAGTTTTTAAAAAGCAATAAAAATACAGAAAAATAATTTGTGACTTACTTCTCCATAATTGTCAACAGCATTTGGACTCCCATCTAGAATTAGAAAGGAATTTCTTTAAATGAACTAACTGTAATTTGTCAGCGCAAGGAAAAACATCTAAACATCTGTTTAATTAACTTGAGAAGAAATGTGTTAAGTTGCGCACTAAAATGTCTACGAACGTCACGCAAACAAAAGCTATTTACGCGTCAGCTTCGCTTTGATAGGACAGCAAGTGTTGTGTGGTGTAACAATTTACTCACCAGTACTTTATTTTTGTAATAAAATCAACTCGTTGCTTCAACTAAAATAAACTAACCTGATTACAAAACTAAAATTCAATCAAAAACCTTACTTTAATTCTTATTTACTACATTCAAAACTAATAATACAACTCAATACTGGTGCATGATTTAATTTTAAACGATTAAATCGATTGAGGGAAACGAACCAATTAAGTATTACATTTAAAAAAAAAATTATGAAAATGAGAATGACTGTTTCAATTTATTCTGGAGCTCACCAGTACTCAATTTGCAATAGTTACAGTAAAAAAATCAAAGAAATGCGATAAACAAACACAATTGCTGTATGCAGGGTTAAAACTTGTTGACAATCGTTCACTCCTGATCCGCATCTTCTTGGGGTATTTCTGACACGGATTCCTTGGCCTCGCTTTCCGCTCGCAAGTCGTCATCTTTGTCTCGTTTCGATCTCTTACGTTTGTGACGCGAACTTCTGTGGTCTGATGAATCGTCTTCTTCGGCGCGATGTTTCCGACGTGATGAACGGCTACGTGAAAATGTATACACAACTTTAATAATGATCTTACGAAAACAAGAAAATAAACTTTTATTTCCTCTTCTACAACAAAAACAATTCCAAATCTCCACATTTGAACCATTTCTTGGAATTTTTATTTCACCTGTGCTTTTCATCGCGATCTCGATGTTCACGATGCCTTCTCTCACCGTCCCTGCGCTCTTCCCCTTCGTATTCCCTGTCTCGATCACGTTCGCGGTCGCGATCTCTATCCCGATGTCGCTCACGGTCGCGGTCGCGGTCTCTTTCTCTATCTCTCTCCCTATCACGATCGCGCGATCGATCACGGTCACGATAATCGCGATGACGTCGGTCGTAATCATCATCGTTAGGCGGTGATCTCGACTAAATAAAAAAAAAACAAATTAATACAACTTCAATCAATTGACAGCTGCAACAAACCTGACTGAAACGTGAACCCGGATTATCCCGACCATCCCAACCTTCACCGGTTGGTTCGTAAGGGTTGTAAACGTCTTGAGTGGAGCCAGGATTACTGCCGCCATTCCCACTGTTGTAATAATTTCCATCGTAGGAATTATCGAACCCAGCCAACCTGTCACCAGGACCCGATCCAGGAGGCGGCGGGTAATTTCTGTTATAACCATCGAACGAATCGCCATAATTCGGTGGTGGCAGAGGAAGATTTGGCGGCGGGAGACCCGGAGGAGGAAAACCAGGAGGCAAGCCAGGTGGTGGCATCGCCAAATCGGGAGGGAAAACGCCCAATCCTAGAGGAGGCACGATTCCAGGCGGCGGTGGAGGCATTGTGGTATCGAATGGCGGCGCGTTTGGTTTGCGACTGTATTCACGTTTATCCGCAGTCATGACCTGAATAACATTTTCTTTAGGAGATTGGACGATGGGTCTCCGACTCGTCGTTGTTGATGCTCCAATCACGTCAATACTTCCCGAGGTTTTGCGACCTGGAGGAGGACCAGCTTTCTTCATTACACCACCTGATTGATCCACACAAAGACATTAAAACCACGAAACTAATATTAAAAAAAATCAAATTTAATTTACCTGCATATTTGCTGTTTTCGTTAACGGTTGCTACAGGAATCTGTTGATCCTTTCCACCAGTATGATGAGGTTTAGCCGCGACTAATCCAGCAGGACTTCCTCCTGAAGCTTCTAGTCGCAACTTTCTTTGTTTTTCGCAATATGCTTTCCATGTGTCTTCATTGAATCCGTAGTTAAAATAATCGGTAATATCAGCACCGGGTTTTCGCCACGGCTTGTCTTCCATGGAATCCAAATTAAACTCATATGTAGGCACTCCATTAATCATGCCAACCGAGTCTAAATCAACACCCTGAATTTTTAAAAAAACGTGACAATTTATTTAATTTCAATCGCGTTTCTTCAATTGCATATTTACCTTCGTTTTTGATGATTGCCCGCCAGGACCGCCCTGAGAATATCCACGTTTGATATTAAGATTGACGGGAGGACCGGCATATCCGTAAGCAGGAGCTGCTTTGATATCACCAATTGTAACCTTAAAACAATAAGCAAATTAAGTAAATTGAAATATGTTTATTGTGCAAAAAATACCTGAACACTGTCGTCGTCAGAGTCACTGTCGTCCGAACCCCTTTCCCTTCTACCTTCGTCAGTAGGTAACATGGGTGCCGCCAAACTTCCATCTTCTTCGCCACTTAATTCGCCAGCTTCTTTATCTTCGAATGATCTCAGTTGACCCTCCTGAAATGGACAAAATAAATTGATAAAATTTAAAAAATTTCGGTTACAATACAATGTTTGTATATAATTGTAATCTGCGCAACGGATTCGTTCGGTTAGATTCGTTGTGTTATATTAAAAACAAATTACTTGGTCAGATTGATCCTCCTGTTCTTGTTCATGATCCTGATCGTGATCGTGATCTTGAATTTCTTGTATTTCTTCTTCGAGACCGGTGGTGCCCCCCGATTCATTAGAATAATGACTTGTTCTCGATTCTTCGTCAAGGTGGACTGAATTAATAGATTCATCAAAATTAACCTCTTCAACCTCTTCAACTTCTTCGCTTTCATCCGGCCGTTTATCTTCTTGGTTACTTTCGCCGTATAACCAACTCTCATCATCGTCTATATTTGCTATAGCCGCCATTGCAATGCATTGAATTGAATTGAATAAAAAGCGTCGTATATATAGCGACCGGTCGACTCGGTTACGTTTCGATATCACCACGTCGCCCCCTTGCGGGAGCTTGCGTAGTCAAAACGCAAGAGGAAAACCTGGATGATATTAATCGCTCGAATCTATAATGACATGTTGTTTTGTTCCTGGGTGTAAATGCCGTAATTCCCGAAAAAAAGGAGAGAAAGTATCGCTGTTTACTCCACCGAGGGTAATTTTTATCGACGGCATACCGATCGTTGAAAAATCTTGCTGTACTTGAAATTAATTTTTTTTTGTAATTTTTAGGATGAAGCTAAATTTAAAAAATGGCAAAGAATGATTCCAAGGAAGGATCGGCCACTTCGAAGATGCGACAGAGTTTGTCAACATCATTTTATGCCGGAGCACATTCAATACGATTACGTTCACATTATTAATGGAGAAACTGTCAGACTGCCACGACTTAGACCGACGTTGACCGAAGATGCATATCCCTGTATATTTCCAGGCTTGCCTAAATATTTAACTAAAATTCCGAAAAATCGTAAACCACCGGCAAACCGCTCAATTCCAGTCAAGAAAGTCGTTAAAAACAAAGACGAAAGGAATAAATCCACCCAAAGTGACTCGGATGTTTACTGCGGATTGAATTTGGATGAGGCACCGCCGGTTGAAAATAAATCGACGAATTTTAGTTTCGCAAACGTAATTAACAACGTCAACCAAGTTCGTTTACCATCGCCACAGTGGGGAAGTCACGTAGACATAAACAAAAATTGTGTCATATTTTCGCACGTTACGTTCGCAACGAATAAGTTTGTCGTGGACAAAATGCTCATTCTCGACGAATCGTTGATGCCGAAATTTTCCAACAACACGTCGGTTGTATCGACCGATTTCTACAGTACGGTTCGGTCGATGAATAATCTTGAAACGGTTATAAGATCCCTCGATAATCGTCGTGTTTGTAGCGGTATAGTTCCCGTGCCTGTGAACGAAGGACCGAAAGCAGTTAATATTAAGAAAGTTCACGAAAGATGCAAGATTTTTCTCAGCGACCAAACAGAGGGCGATTTATGTGCAAATTGTAAAGTCGAAAAGCAGAGACTTACTAACTTACAGGATACGGTTAGGAATCGGAAGAATCTTCACGACAAAGCCAAAAGACGACTACAACGGGAAAATCGCCGACTACACAGCAAAGTTTCGCAACTAATGAAGAAACCGGTCAGCAGAATTGAAGCTGAAGATTGTAATCAATTAGAAATTGCAATTGGAAATTTAATAAAATGATACTAATGAAACTTGATTAATTTATGCAATTTATTATTACGTGTATTACCTCATTACATTCACCGAAAATATAAAACCTTTAATCAAGAAAACTGTAGAATAACATCTATTTTCTCGTTAACTTAAATACAATGAATCCGTTGCTTATTTGCACAAAAAGGAACGATTCATTAGTGTTCAACAAACATCAGCTTTTTCATAAGTTTTTAATCAATTAAACTATTAATATTGTTTCATAATTACAACCTACACATACATTTTCAGTTTTACTTTGGAATATACCTTTCTTTCCACGAACAAATCGATTGAATTTACAACATTTTTCACTATTCGCATTTTCCTACATGCTGGCTGGTTATTCGGCGACAGCAATGAGTAAAAATGTCGAATAGTGCTTTAATTGTGGAATTTATTGAAACAAACATTATTCTCTGTAACTTATTGTTTTTTCGCCGGCGGACTCTGCTTTAATTGCAGAATAATGGAACGCATACGAGATACATCCTTCGATGTTTTGCTTGTCTTGGGGTTAAAATCACACAACCGGGCAATTTTTTCCCATTCTTGACCAGTAGTTTGTGCGTCACGCTCCATCACGTGCTCTTTTTCAGCATTCCTGTTAAAGGAAATAAAGGATAAAACAAATTCAAAAGAAAAAAGAAAAAAAATAATTATAAATATCCAGCTAATAGCGTTAAAACTAATTCAGAAGTGGCCAAATTTTTGCATCCACAACGTTTAAATTTTACACAAATTCTTGGCGATCTAATCAAACTAACATCTTGGCCACATCCCGAATGATTGTGTAAGTAATCAACAAATGCAGGAAACGAAGTAGTCTACTAAAGAGTAAAATGAGACTAGTGTGTTAACGAGCGAGTGTAAAAGCACACACAATGCATTCAGTGATAATTAGTCCACACTAAAATCAGAGGTAAGAAGCAAGAGTTTTTAAAGAAAAGACAGAAGAAAGGAAAGGTATATGTACTCACTTGGACGCTTCCCTGTGGGCAGCAACCAACAAAACAAAAACATTGAATTAAGCAAACAGATCAGTACTTAAATACGAAAATGATCATCTGTTGCTATTATAACTTAATAAGTCACATAAAAGAATGTAGAAATTTTAACTTTGTTTGTTCTTTTTACGTACTAATGTAGAAATTCATCATCGATCACTAATCTTGCGCTTAATTATGCTGAATTAAGCAATTACCTGTTCTGTGTTTGTGTTTTTTCAACCTGTTCCGTGTGATGTCGATACCATTCATCCAATTCGTGTTGCGCCCCTTCACGAAGCTCGTCCTTTTTTCTCTCCTCCTCCTCGTCTAAAATCGTTTGAAATATTCAACCATTCTCGAATAATAATTAGCGCAAATAAATAACCTTTTTGTTCCAGTCGAATTTTCTGTTCCTCGCGCCATTTCTTTATTTTTTCAGGTTCTTCGCGAACAATTGGCTTTGATGGCGGAGTTGGTTCGCTTTCAGGCATCCCGTTCATTTGAAGCTACGAAAAAATAAATAAATACAAATAAATACAAATTTAAAAATATTTTCCTACAAACAACTTTTTTTTGTTACTTACTTCATCGGAATTTTCTAAATCTTCGAAATCTCCATTTACTGAAACGAAAAAATAGAAATTTTTGTTTAAGTAAAGTGTAATTCAATTTCCTGTGGCAAAAGGTTTATCTGACGAACAATCGAGAGGTCAATGAAATGATTGTTTGATTCATTTTTAGTTAACAATTAAGCTGTTTGTTGCTTTTATTATTTGAATTGGTGATTTTTAACTAAGTGGTTTGCTCTTTATATCGAGTACCTTCGACATGGATTGGTGAAGGAGCGAAGTTGTCATCCTCTAATCCGGCCAACTCATCCTGCTCGCGAGCAAGAAATTCCGCCGCTGGATCTTCATCGGCGAAATTACCTTCTTCAAAATTATTCTCAAAACCAAACTGAGACATTTTCTAAATAAAAACTTTCCCTTGGACTACAATTAAATGCCCACAACAACTGAGACGGGCGTTTCGAAAGACGTAGACGGAAAAGGCAACAGAACGGAAACACTCAAAGTCAAACTCACAACTCTAAAAGGCGATTCGTGTTTGAGGCTTTTTTTTTTCTCACGTGATATGTTTCGCTTCACTATTACGAATTAATTATAATAAAAACAACTTAAAAAGTGTTAAAGTTTCTTTTTGTTTTTTTTCTATCCCTTAACCTTTATAAAAAAAATTTAGTTTTTTAGTCCAAGTTAGATAATTATATAATGAAAATAATTTTGAAAGTAATTGAAATGTTTCAGGTTTTATTTTACCCTCCTATAGCAACGCTAAAAATAAAAAAAAATAATAGTTAATTAATTTATTCAAAACCATGTTCTAAACGAAAGATTAGACCTCACTAAAGTGGAAACAAAGACTTCGGCATTTAAAGGTTTCACATTTTCTTAATACCAAATAAAATGGAAGGCGCGTTGAAATTGGTGACGAGACTGTGATTTCGATTATATTGAATTAAATTAATTTGTGTATTTGTTGCTGTATTTTTTTCAATAGGCAAGCGAATCCTTAGCACAAGGGGAAGTTCCGGTTGGTTGTATAATGGTATACAAAGACACAATTGTTGCCAGTAGCGGCAACAGAGTGAATGAAACGAAAAATGTAACAAACAGCGTGGACGGACGGGGAAACAAAGTGGTATTTTTATTCACATAGCCATTATCTAAATTTCAGGCCACAAGACATTCAGAAATGGTGTGCATCGATCAATTACTTGACTTTTGTAAACAAAATTCGTTGCGCCACCAGGCGGTATGTTCAGAAATTACGGTTTACGTAACGTGCGAACCATGCATCATGTGCGCGGCAGCGCTTCGTTTAATGAGTAAAATGTCAATTAATCATTAGTTCAAGAATAGCTGCATTGTATATTGGTTTCTTTTTTTTTCTTTTTTATCACCAGATATTTCAGATATAAAATATGGTTGTTCTAATGAAAGGTTTGGGGGGTGCGGTTCAATTTTAAACGCTCATACTGATTTTATGCCGAATGTGGATCAGTTAAAGGTGAACTGCATTTAATTTTCCTTTTTCTTTAATATTAAAATAAATATATTAAAATTTAGTGTGAAAGCGGCCTAATGAGAGATGAAGCAATACAACTTTTAAAGAATTTTTACAAAGGAGAAAATCCAAATGGTAAGTTAATGAGCAGTGAAATACCGTAAAAGAAGTGTAGTGAGCATTGATTTATTTCTTTTTAGCACCAATTCCAAAACTGAAACGACCAACTCCAAAGAAAACATTAGAAAATAAAAATTGATCCGTATTTTCTTTTATAAAATTTTTATATTTACTCTACACAAAAAAGTCACTTAAATAAATATAATTATTTCATAAAATATTAATCGCCTTTATGTTTTTATTTTTATTTTTACATTCTCTTACAAAAAGTGTAGAGAAACAAAATATTCAATGAAAAACTATATATTTCTTGGGTCATGGCCAAATCTGCGATCAATTGCACACTTACACCAATCCTAAGACACAAACACCGTGAAATAAAACAAAGAAGCGTGAAACACATCTGACGTGACGGCGATTTAAAACTACTTGCAAACTCCTTACCGTTGCAGCCAACTATTGATTTCTATAATAGTTGTAACGTCACATTATCCAGCATACCACTCGCACGAACAGTGCTCACTTCTCCTGCGAACATTGCTCAGCAGGAAAGGAAAGTTGCAGCTCCAGAATGTGAATACTACGGGAAATACAATGACTGACACAGTTGGAAAAAAGGTTAACATCGTCAACAATACACGGAAATGGACAACGTGACAGAGAGTGATAAAGAAGAAACACAGTGGCCTAATACCAGTAAGTTAAAAATCGATTTTTGCATTTGAATATTATAGCTTAAGCAGGAGATCATTTACAATTAAGATATAGCTGGCGCTATTTTCTTTAAAATTTAATAATTCATACCGTAATGGAATTGGGGCAACATGATAAATTTATTACACGCTTAACATTTTTACGACTTTATTGTCTATTTCTTCAAACAGTTTACTCAGAAACTACATAAAAAAGTCTGTATTGAACGACAATCAATTGCGTTTTGTTATTTTGGTTGCCAGACAATATATATTTTTCAAATAAATTTGGATATAATAAGAGTGAAATTTCATTAGTTATATGATCACAAATTGTTGCAAATATTATTTTAATTAATTGTTGTTTTAAACTGAATTTTTTCTTCCTTAAACCTAGCTACAATGACAACTCAGTTAGAAATTCACACAGAAATTAGCAAAGCAAGTGATTCGAAACAATTAACAGATGAAGAGAAAAAATGGAATTACATAATGAGTGGATTAGCTGTTTTACTTTTGCTTGTTATAATTGCCATCGCTAAAGGCCTCCATTCATGGCAGTGAGTACTTTCTATTTGCCATAAATAAGTAATAATAATCCTCTTACTAGCTTTTATATTTTACTGTATCTACATTGCAGCATTTTTATTACCGATAAAATTTAGCAATAAAACATTCTTTTGCATAAATTCCTAAGAACTAGGGATATTTTCACTTATAACATATTATTTTTTTAAGAGTTCAAGATTTTTAAAATCTAAATCAATTAACTAATAATAATACTATCAAGAAACCAGTCGGAGTCGCTTAGCAACGCTCAGAGTACCATGTAATTTACTCGATAACAAATTTATTTCATTCCTGTCTGAAGTGTTTGTCTGAATTCGGAATAACAGTCTTTACTGCGGCTCATAAATTAGACGAGTTCCTCATTTTTTTCCAAGCATAATAAGTGAAAATATTGTGCTAATTCCTGACCTTGACATTTTCTATATTTGAAACTGAACCAATTTCTTTCGAAAACAATATTTTTAAATTTTTTTATTATAAATAACTATACTATCTCCGTTTCATTTAGGTTCAGAAGAAAGCCGTGGACAGTGCCTATTTTAAAAGGCCCTGAAAACTCAAAGGAAGCTTGGAGCGGCGGTGGAAGCTCAAAGCAACAAGCAAACACTCAGCCAATCCACACACGCGGCCTCAAACTAACAAATTCAACACCCACAAATGGAAAAGTAAACGCATAAATACCTATTTTTAAATATTCAATAATTCCTCAGTCATCACACGACAAGGTTTATTGCACATTGTAATATCCGCACGTTATACTTACTTATGTCAGTAGCATTGCTGCCCAATTGCATGTTCAACGGCAATAATGTACTCAGCAGCGCAATAAACCGTGTCCTAACAGCACGCAAATTTTAATAAAACCTATTTCCCCAGTTCCTTTCCCCGAATATAAGTTTGCCTCAACAGCTGATAAGTCTCCAGAATCTACACATTGAAGATACGGACGATGACAATCGTTCTGTCAGCAGTGCAATATCTGTTATCAAAGAAACTGATATGGATAGGATCTCAAATAACATAGACAATTATCTGACAAATATCGAATCACAACTTCAAGTTCCATCGTCCGCCAAATCCCATCACAGCATGAGATAAATTATATGCAAAATCGATGACTTCCGAAACAATCTCACTTAGTTTAAAACAGTCTGCAAATTAAAATTAATAAGTTAGAAGGTGCACTATTTCCAAATATTATAATAATTAGTCTTGCATTAGTTATAAATTATTATAATCAAATTTACAAGATCAAAACTTATAATTATTCATTAGACCGGTATTAGAGATTGTGCTATCAAGCAGATGTTAAATAAGTAAACACGACAAAACTTCTACATTATAATAATGTGAATAATTAAGTGCACTGGTATACTTCCAAGAAAATATGCTTTCTGTTGAATAAAATAAAGTTTGTTAAACCCTATGGTTTTTATTAATTTAAAACAAACTTGATTCTACAAAAACCACTCGGAAGCACATCTGATACAGACGCCATGTGATATCGACTAAGACATAATAATGTGGACAAAAATCATTTACAGAAAAGATATGAACATAAAACAATACTTTAAACATAAAAGCTCCAAACTACTGACACACAAATGATACTAATGGTAATTGGTTAGACAAAAAAACTATAAAAAAATAATAAATAAGTTATAAGTTAAAAGACCAATGACCAAGGAAAAATGAAAATGTAATGAGAAACATAAACTGGCAAGTATTAATCAAAACAGGCAAACAATAAAACGTTTTAGTTGCAATAAACAAATTCTTGTACTTTCCAATTAACTACTTAACATCCAGCACCAACTAACTAATATCGTACAGTTAATGTTTTTTATTATCTGTAAAAGTCAGTTATTTAAGTTAACTCACAATGGTACCAATTTTGCTTTGTATTATAATGTCACTAATGGACATCTGTAGACAATTCAAAGAATTATTTACAATAAATTTAGATATCATTTCGTATATCAAAATTCCACAACTGTGGACAAATTATCATTCCCCATTAATTTTTCCTAAATTATGAACTTTATGTATCCAAAGAATCGTTTTATTTGCCCCATCGACTCTCCGGTGGTTACAGCACCCCCAAAATTATTTTATTGCTAGAATATTCAACAGCACAACTTGAGCTAGATTACAAAACAGACAAGGAAGATGAGTTAGTAAATTAATTTTTATATAATTTTTTCATTTCAATTTTAAACTTTTTGATTTTAAGATATTTTTATTTGATTTGATTTTTATTTTACAACACTTGTCTCCTATCAGTCTGATACAATATTCGATTCTCTGAGTTAATTATTTGCATTAGGCCTATTGTGGCTCATCATATGAAAGGTTTCGATATAGTGAAATACCCTGTATGAAAAATGTCTATGTAAAATAAATAGATTGTCAGTTTTATATCTTCTGAGAAAATCTTATCCTAGAAGTGACTTTTTTTTGTTATTGTAACAGTTTCATCCTAGAAAATTAAATGCAAAAAGGAGTTGAGTATGAACAATTCCTATAGACTTCGACTGCAAATACTTATACAATCACATGAGTATGGTACTGCACATGAAAGATTTTTTTGAGCACATGAAACGATAACAGTCTAGAACCTGATACACAAACACAACACAACCTGATGGCATTACCTAAATACTGAAACTCAGCAACATAAATGGGACTTTGACAACACTTCACACGATACATACACGTTCAAATCAAATCTTGGTTCACCTGACGAGTCCTGTCGGGGACCGAAGTCGCGATCGATTTCCACCTGACGACGTTTCCAAACGAGACTGATCATCCGGAGTATGCGTTCGTCGCCATCTAAGTACCTTGGTCACATAATCCGGCCAATTTTCTGGAAAGAGTATTAGAAGGAAGCCGACTCCGATTAACGTGATGCCCGCTAATTTCATGCCCTCAAATTTCACTCGATTTTGATGAGAATCCAAAGCTAAAACAAAAATAAAACAAAATAAAATAAAATAAAAATTGATTTCTTTGTTAAACATCAATTACCTGCTGAAAGGGGTACCGCAATTATAAGACCAAGTGTAATAAAGAGTTCGTACGTAACAGCCACTCCAAAATTGCCAAGTAAATTTGTAACTAGAGAATTTAAATCCAGTACCTTATTTTTTTCCAATAAATATATATAAATATTTAACAAAAATTACCCAATGAAAGCCCTGCAGCTCCACATAAATCCCACCAGGGTATTCTTAACCATCTAATGATTTCCACGTGAGTGAAATACAAAGTAACCAGTATTGGCCATAATAGAAAGGTATTAAAGATGCTGATGAGTGTGAAGAAGAGAGCCACCTGGGCGAAACTTGCTTCGCCAATTATTTTTTTGAAAAGTACCTGAAATAAAAATTATTTGCAAATAAAAATCAATTATTGTTGTGGTATTTTTTCCCATCTGTTTTCCTGTTTTTTGACCTTGTAAACTGCTGAACCTGCAGACGACGCGGCTGCCAAGATTACGCCCCCCAGTGTGGGCGTGCGAGTCAATCCATCCATGTACGCGAGAAGAGCGATGCCAGTATTGCACAAAATCACGGCTACAATCTATGCAAAAATATATATGGATTCAGTTTTTGGGTTAATATTTATTTTCAAGATGAAAAAAGTTTTTTTTATATACAAAATAACGCTTGTAGCATTTTAATTTATTTTTTTCAATTTTCGTTTGTGAACTTCAGCAAATGGAAATCTGGGAGAAATATGTTTACGCGAATAAATTGGAATCGTGCCTTCAAGCATGATTTTTTATATTTTTTTACTTTTTTTTTAAAAACTCTTTTTCGATAAAGAATTTGTTTTTACCCGTACGCCAACAAATTGTTCGTGAAGGATGACCCAACTTAAAAGATAAACGAAAGATACACTGGACGAATAAAGCGCGATTACGTCAGTCGCATCAAGCACGCGCAATGCATGGTTGTACATGTAGTTGGTGGTAACCCATAACGCACAAAAAAATGCTACTCGGGTTAGAACTTTAACTGTAGTTAAACCTTTTTCACGGAATAAACGAACACTGTCTCTGCAAAAAAAAAAAAAAAAAAATTATCAGCAAAACGAAAACTCCGCCTGAAAGTTGGCTTCAAATTAAAAAGTTGCTTTGCAGTGAAACCAACCCAAAAAAATCTATCTTTCATTTCGATTGCTCTGTTAATCTTTTATTTTTTCCCCTCCACTAAGCTTCTTAGCTGCTCTTAAGCTCCGCCAAATACCTTTGCAACAAACACGTAATCCTAGTTTATTAACTTGTTTTTCTTGTTTAAGTTTCAAGGTGACGTTCAATTACTCTTAATCAGCAAAAGCTTCATTGACTCAGCATATTATTAATTTGCAGCCGATAATTAAATTCATTTTTAGTCTCATTATCGAAGCATTAAATTACCTGTATACGGTTTTCAAATTGGATTTTGCAGACCGAGAGAATAATTTCGTCAAGACAAATAATGGGAAAAATGTCCCGGTCCATAACGTGCAAAACCATGTTGTGAAAAAAGGTGCGTCGTAAATTGCATCCTAAAAAAAAAAATTCAAAAATCAAATAAGAGGACAAAATTTCAAACGTATATTAAATTGTAAAAATAAAAATAGTGAAAACTAAACATGAAATAAATAAAAACAACAAGTGGCCAAGTGTTGTGCGCGTGATTGTGACCCACAAAAATGATATTGCAAACCATAACCTCCCCCTATTGTCTCTCGCTTTTCATTAATTTTTTTTATATCCCATAAAATTACAAAACAAAATGTATTTTTGTTTCTAAATTGCACAGAAGCATGGAAATGTCATTAAGATCTGCTGCTCGTAAAAAGGGAGTGGAAACAACAACTTGAGCCATTCACATTTTGGCAATTCGCCACGTAGGAATTATTAAGCGACAATCTAAATTTTAATCTTTCTTTTCAAATTAACGAGAAATCTTTTAGTATATAAATCGAGCTAGATCAAGGACAAAGCTCGATGCGTAACTGCTAACATGCTCCGTCCAAATTAATCATTCAACGTATGCTAACCTTTATTTGACGTCTGCTAATCATAAAAGCAGTTATGCTAATGGAAATCTTACACTTCGTGCAACATTTTCCATCAAATTCAGTCTGTAAATTACAGTCGATATTTAAAAACAAAAACAAAAGATTTAAATGCCAAAAAAAGAAGTTAAAATATGATTTTTCTCTAATTAAGCAAGAAGAGGGAAGTAAAATTGATGATACGTCCATAAATCAAACGTGATTCTATTTGTGCTCAAGCCTTGTACCCACTTCCTCCTCAATACTCACGATAACAGAAATGGATGATTAAAACAAACAATTAAAACACTAGACTAAACTATAACGTTATTCGACCTATGTTTAAAGCAAATAAAACGTGCTTCGTGTGCTAATGTGAATCGGCAAGACTAAATAGGTATCAAAGTCCTATAATCTAATTCTCGCCTTGTCGCGCTTGAGCGAAATCCAATATGGCAGCTGCCAGCGCTCAGAAGAGGCACAGAGGGACATTGGCGGGTCTTGAGTGGCCATGAGAAGAGCGTCGTCTCCGATCACCTGTGTAGTTGTCTTCAAATAAGGAGTGGCACTGAGGTTGCCGTCGGTGCTTTCCCGGTATAAGTAGGAACGTTTAATAAAATGCGTTGCTCCCACCCACGCTGCTGCCACTGCCATGCTCACTACGCATCCGACTACAGTTTTCCGTAGTCGTTTTGAACAACATTTTTTTCGGATGATAGAAAGTCGACTTCTTGTTGCTGTTGATTCACTCGTCTGGTCAAGAGAAGTGGAAACACCTAAAACGAATATAAAAAATTACAAATATAAAATAAGCCTAATAATTCAATTTTTGATATTTATTTAAATTAAAGATTTGTTTTGTTGAAATTGACTTGAGAAAATGAGCAATTTGTGAAATGCAACATCGAGCTTCCCTGCATAACTGAATTTTGAGTTGTTGCTCTGCTGCACTGCTGAGCAAAGTCGGAAATTGAGATTAGATGAGGTCTGACAAGTACCGTAAAAACACCAAAAAAAATAGTAAACAAGTCTTTATTTGCTCAAAAACTTACCGTGTTTGTTTCACTACACCTTTAAAACAAATTGTCAACAGGATATATATAATACCGGTATGTATTAATAAAAAAAAATGACAACACAAGCACAATTGAGGTTTCAAGAAATGAGCCTAAGACTTTGGCTTACAACACGTTTCTATTTTCAACCCTCAAGCGCGCTTTGGCAATACATAACGCAATATATCACGTGTACCAAGAACTCAAAAAATGGCATCCATCTCAAGTCCACCAATAATAAAAAAAAATACCAGCCGCACTTCAAACCCGCACAAAATAAATAAGAAAAAAAGAAAAATACATGAAAGAATTCATGATCAATAACCGATCAATATGTGAAAAGCCAACAAATTAAATAAACCCTCGCTGTCATTCCTCGAACGATGCTGGAGATAAAATTCATTCTAAAAGTCAATTTCTTTTTCTGTTTGTTCTACGGCTTCTTCACGTCTCGAATCTTTTCTTGTTATTTTTCCAAAAGTTCAGTTGTCCGGACGGAAATTATATACACGTGTCACGTTCTGCGTAGGCATGCATAAACCTGGGAATTTGTTTTTATTTTCCAAAGTGCCCACGCACACGTTTTAAGCCGTCTCCTGTCAAATGCAAATTCGAATCGTTCGAGGTGTTTTACGGGACAAGCATGATCACAACTGATAGGATTTGTCTTTTCAAATTATGGGAAGCTTAGGGAAAGTAATAATATCGTGTGATGGAGGAAGGGATAGTAAAAAAATAAAAAAAGCTGTTAACTTGAAGCTAGACCAAGGCTAAAATCGGTGAAGCGTGTGCGCCCAAAGCAGAGCATCAGTTTTATTTATTTGATCATTCTGCAGGATAACGTGAACGAAGCTTTGCACTTAAGTGCCATTAAGAATTAAATATTAATAAATAAATAAAAATGATTTAGGGTGTAATAGAGTTAAACGCAATTATTTGCTATTATACAATACAACAAATGTTTGGCTTTAAGTTCTCTTGTTTTTTTGTAGATTTTTGTGGGAAAGTTTTATAAAGATAAATCGAGTCAGCCAGTGGGTGTGATGATAAATATTTTAGATGTTGCGGCGTAGATATTGGTTTTAAAATATAAATATGGGCAACGCGTGTTGAGAGTAAAATATCGTATTAAATGTTAATGTGGAATAGTCATGGGCTTGTCTAACAAATGTTTATCTTTTGTGACTTTTCCTCTAGAGATTTGCAGCACTTGACAGCCAAAAGTAAAAGAACACGTGTTCGTAGAAATAAAAGTGAGAGAACTTATTAAAAAATAATGAGTTGAAATTAATTTTCTCGGTGGATTGTGGTTTAACACGAATTAAATCGCTTAATTTCAGGATTTGCGAGAAATTATTTTATTTTTAATGTTTCAATTAATTTCAAATAGGAAAAATAAAATCTGCTAATCGGGTCATGAACCTTCCACTGATTGATCTAGAAAAGACAATACAATTCTACAAAGGTAACATAAAAGAAAAGAAAATCTGTAAACCGTGTCGAAATGGAACAGATGGCTTTCACTGCAGTGCGGTGGGAAAAAAATAAAAAAAAAAATAAAATAGAAAAATTAACGCTTAAAAATGATGTTAACAGTCTTTAAAACCTTTAATAGCAAAGGTGTTAATGTGAAACCAGGTAAAAATCCACATCAACTCAACATGGATGTTGTAAAGTGGATTTTTTTCAAAAATGATTTTTCATTTGACGAGTTTTTGCCATTTACCGTATTCTCACCGTGAAATATTAATAATTAGTGATTTATAAAAACTATAACGAAAACAGGTAATCAAGTTGAGATCAATCGATTTTCAAGGCGCATCAACCGAGTTGTGGTGCCAACTGCCAAGCTAGAAATCACGCCATTAACCTTGAGCAAATCATCTTTCCTCGTTTTCTTCATTATCACAACGCGACCTCAACTCGCAAAGAAGCTTTTCGTCTTTGCAGGGATTTGTTGCGATACAATGCTTTTAATTTAAATTAGGGAAAACCGATCCCACATTTTATAATCTCTTATTTCTTTCGAAAATAAAATCATCCGGGAAAAAGCAAAGACGCACGCAGTAATTCGTCAAGAAGATTGCCGCACCTAACTTCATTTCCATGACAACAGTTAAGATTTTTTTTCCTCATCATCTTTTACTTACCACCCGAGCTCGGTCGCTGACTGAAATAAAATTTGCAAAGTGGATTGATTCGATTCTAAAACACACTTCATTTACGTTTCCACGGTAACATATTTACATTTTTTATTTATTTATATTGTTTTCTCGGTCGAACGGTTACCATTATCATTGATCAACCAAAACACAGAAAAGTTCTTTCGAGATAAATTACTCATGCAGTTCACAAATTGAAACGTAAAACGCATCCGAAACCTCAGAAAAGCAGATTTAATACTTAAGGGACTAATAGAATGGAAAATAAGTGCAGGGTCGAGCTTCCTTACCATATTTGTCACCAAACAGAGAGAAACATTTAAGTATACAAATATAAAATGTTTAAAAAGCAGTGGGAAAGAAATGTTTCTTAAAGAGAACCTTTAATAACCTTTCCAGGGGGGTCGATAGGCGCAAGAAAAAGATGACACCTTGTGATGAAAATAAAGTTTAAAAAAATTCAATATCTTTGAATTAAATTGAATTATAGAGAAAAAGCCTGTTTCTTTCTTATAATTAATTTGTGATTGATGATGCGTGACGTACACTGTACATAAAAATAATACAAGAGTTTGAATTATTTAATGAAATCTTTGCGGTTTTTCCTTAAATAAACTAGTAATTATCGCTGTAAAACATTCTTTAAAAAAAAAACGCTGCTGTAATGATTTGCAATTAATTGACCATTAAGTCTACTGCTGGATAGGCTAGAGATCACCATCAACCTTCTTATGGGCTCTTGTCCTTTTCCTATCTGATTGTTTAATTATTGATCACACGGTTCATTATTGATGAATCGTTACTATTATTAGACTAGTCCACAATTACTTCATATTCATCGCGAGGAACTTGAGTGACGGATAAATCAAAATGGAAAAGTGGGGAAATTTTCGAGCAAGGAGGATAAAAGGAGATAAAAGCATCGAAAATCTATATTCCATTACTACATTACGGCAAGATGTAAACATGTGTGTAATAATATTTGACCAATTCTCTAAGTGCCGAGTGGAATACAGTAATTAAATTTAAATGAAAAGAAACTTTATACCACATCTGTTACAATTCACATGTTGAAAATCATAAACACTAAAAATTAAATGTAACCGATATCGCTAACTTGTAAGTCTAAAATTATAAACAGAATAAATAAATTTCGGTTTATAATTTTATAACTAGGCGATATCAGTCACATTTAGGGAATTTGTGGAACTCTAACTCGAGTTCCATACACAGTCCGCACTCAAATTTGTTTTTAATGCAAACAGAAGCCATTCTCGTTTAGAATCTTACGACTTTTAAACGACTTATGCAAAAAAGTGCATCGATCACGCACAAATTAATACTTTCATCCAGTTTTTGCCAGTTTAATTTTACATCTTGAAAAAATCATTTTTTTAGAAAAAAAATCATGTAATTTAATTACCGCGCAAGCTACTACACGTTTGTATATTTGTTTATCTTAGAAAAACATGAAATATTTGCTAATTTAATCAAAAATAACCTTGACTTCCTTTTTTGCAGTGTCAAGTCGTTTACCCAGCAACCAAATCGACTTGATCATAATCCATACGACATGTCACTCGAGTTTTATTACGGTAAACATCAACATGAAACTGGTAATTAGTGTACGTTTAGAAACTCCGGTTTATTTTATGTTAAATAATGGACATAAAACGGGAGTTATCAAATCATAATAGAATTGTAATAGAAATTATTACCTGTACTACTTGTAGCAGGGAGACTGGACGCGGAGGAAATGGTAGCAGCCGTGGAAGGAAGCTGCAAACTCGGTGTGTTGGAACGAGATATGGCTCCGTTAAGTTGTTTAAAAATTGATGTTGGACCCGGTCTTGATTCGGGTCTGGCGCGATCTTCGGAAGTTATTACCAAGGTTGGTGGACGGTAAGGTTTTGATATTGTAGAGATGCGCTCATCACCCATAGCAGTCCATTCGAATCACCAACATATCCAGAAAATAATCAACAAAACTAAATAATAATATTTTTTTCTTTTTTTTTATATTGTCATTTTGTCAATTTTTTTTCCAATTTATGAAAAATCTAAAGAAAAAAGAAAAAAAAAATTTTAAATTTAATTTACCATGATTTTTAAAGGTAAATATATAAAATCAATTATTCTTGCGAAAAAGATTGGAGCTAATACATGGAATTGGATCACCCAACAAATAAAAACAAGAGTGCACGCTTTGTGTCACTGAATTATCAATAATAAATTCACCTTGTTGATCGTTATCACGGATTAGGTGATGTTGACGTCTCACATTGTACCGGTTTGCTGTTTATAATTGGAAATGGTTGAATGAGATGATGGAAAAAAAAATTGTGCCTGGTCCAGGTCGTGGGAATCTGGCTCAGATTCACACTGAGGGACGATCAGCTCTGAGAGCACACTGCTGAATGACGACGTGAAACACATCTAGCCATTAGATTTTCTTCTTAGTTTTGTCGTTAGATGGCGCACAGGGTTTTTCTATGTTTTCTTCTTGATTTCTGTTTTATTTTTTTTTTCTTGCCGTAAGTTCAAAGAAGTTATTTTTGGATCCAATTCTGAAAAATTTGAGCTTGTGTGTGGTCAAAATTTCATAACTTTTGTCTAACTAAAAACAAACTACCAAACTGTAAAAACAAACTTTTTTGTAAATGCAAAAGAAAGGTAAATAAATTTTTTAAATAAATAATTATTTAAATAATAGCATTTATTTTTAATTTTTTGTGTTTGCCTACACACCCACCCTTCAGTAGGAAATGGAAGATGGAACCATAGTGGAACGTTAGGTCATTAGGTAACCTTGGTAACAATTTACAAATGGCGGCCGAAATCGTTGTTGCCGTATACCGTCTGATGTGTTATTTCTATAAGTGATTTGAAATAAGTGATTGTCATGTCCGTCCTAAAATGTCGGGAACCTGTTCCTAAAAAGGGAGCACATTTAGATACGATTCCTGTTCCGATCACCGCTAGATCGCACGTTTGTAATGGTTCCTTGAACGGTAGAAATGTATTAGTTACCGAACCAGAAGAGATATATTTTTTACACAACAAAGGCAACTTTGGTTCTTGTATGTTACAAAAACGTCAATCGCGTATCGTAAGATCTACGGAGCAACACAGGTGCTGTTAATTTGATTTTGTTTACATTAAAAAATTAATAAGTGGTTTTTATAATTTCCATTCAGATACAAAAGGAGAAAAATATGGCCTCAAGAATCCGGAACCGATAGTTCTCGCTCTACCGATACGCCAATAATAAATGTAATTGATGATCAATGCGATGGAACAGAAGACACTGAAGTCGAAGATGAAAAATTGGCGGTTGTGGATGATCCATATCCGTTAATACAGTTGTTGCAACTTGATTTTCTGGATAGTTTTTATCTTATGCATTATTTAGAATGTTTAACTGTTTGCCGTGATAATCAGGTATGTGGATATAAACTTTAACGTATAAAATCAATAGATTCAACTTATTTTTTCTTCGTTGTAAGCCCTTAGAAACTGCATCATTTTGGAGAATGTGTTACGAAAGAGATGCAAATTTTATACCTTCGTATGTTAGTTACCTTCACTTCCGGGAAAAAGGCTGGGTAGTAAAAAATGGATTGAAATTTGGAGTCCACTTACGTAATATAATTTTGATTTTATTTTTTTTATAGCTATCTGTGTTGTAAATAATTTTTTCTTTTTTAGTTTTATACAAATATGGGCCTGCGTACTATCACGGCTCGTACTCCGTTTTAATCCAAGCCGTTACCTCCGACATGTCTACTCCCGATCCATATTTTGCTACTGAAGAATTAAATTGGCCGAACATTTTAGCCTGGAATCGAACAACAGAACACGTTTCTAAAGTCAGGCTAAAGAAATTATTTGTTAAATATATTAAAACATACCTATTGTTTCTTATTTAACAGGAGTTGTTAATTTGTTACGTCATTCGATCGAAAAATCTTACCAAAGATGATTTAAGTTCTCCTAATTGTCTGTCTTCTTTCAAAGTTCAGGTAAAATAGAGAAAACAATTAAAAATGTATATTTTTTAAAAATTATTTCACAGGAAGTTCTCGTAAAGCGTTGGAAATCATCGGAAGAACGCGAACAAGACGATGACCAGTGTTAAAATAAGCACGCTATATTTATTGAGCAAGTTTACAACATTAGACAAGGCTGCACTCTTTTTAAATATTTTTTTTTAAATTAACTTACAATTTTAGAAGAAAAAATTGTTATTGTTGGTTATTTTAAGTCAATGAACATGAAATAAAGTCGTATTATTATTTAAATATTAGAAGAATTTTTAAAATACAGTGCCTGCACTGTCTCGAAATAGCCTAAAAATGCTTCCAAATCTTTGTCAAAAGTAATGCAATGTTTGAAATTTTATTTTACACTTCACGCTTCAAAATTACATAACTGGCAGTACGCTTACAAATCACATTACAACAGCAGTAATCGAGCAATTTAAAAAACAAAACAAAAAAACATTTAAACTATATCTTCTCAACAAACTTAATTTCTGCGTACCTATATTTAATTACAGAACAAGCAACTATGTAAATTGCAACTAACAAATGTGTACATATTACAGTTTTTGTTGCTTAAACAATCAGCAGTTGATAATTAGCCCAAACATGAATAAAAACTTCAATTTTTTTTCTTTTTCTAGTAAATTGACCTGTCATTTAACGTATATCTTTATTTTAAATATCAAATTCGGATAAATTTCAAGAGTTATAGATTTTAACCATTCTTTTTCAAACATAATCGTCCAAACCCGACAACTTCAACTAGGTATTTCTTTAAAAAAAAATTAAACAGTGATGTTAGATATGAGAGTTACCTGAGCTGTTCAATGCCCCTCTCACTTGTCTTAATTCACACACGCATAAATAAAATAAACTTGCACAATTTAATCATTGTCATCACAGACTGAATTCGACATTGAAATTTTAAAAAAATATATCAACTGCACGATAAATGATTCATAAAATGAAATAAAATACAAAATAAAATACCTCAATTCAATGACAAATGAAGAAAAACAGAAAAAAATCACAATGGAAGGCGCAAGGCTTGAAAAAACGTAATAATTTCATTGATATATATATAAAAGTTATTCAAAAATTTCATTTCCTCGGATTATCTACAAATTAACAAACGCTTTCCACAATCGATTCCAAGACCAATGTAGATTGTCCTTAAGTTGGAATAAATTATATCTCGTTTCGATATCTATCTCCGCAACAATTTGTTTCTTTTTTTATCAACATTTTACAAAGCACAATACCTAAAAGTATTTCTTTACTCTACACGATGTAAGGTGACCTACACATGATTTTTTTTTGTCTGTAATGATTATATTTGCGCTTACACATTTATCCTAGCAAATTATTTTTTCCTTTCTTTTTTTTTTGGCTGAAGAATAAACGAACATTTCATCTGCTGAAAATATAAATAAGGAACCTCAACTCGTTTAAAAGATGTCCGGAGTATTAGAAAATTTTTTATCCCAATATCCGCCTATATAATTCCAATCCTCATCTTTTGTATAAGGATTCGGCCCAGCTTCAAACCACCTTTAAAAAAACAAAAAAAAAAACAATAAATCACAATATTTACAAGAAAAATAAAACGATGTACCGTGGTTTCCAGTTATCCTTGTCCACTCTACGGCCTTTTTTAGCATCTCTCTGCTTTTCTTCTAGGCGAGTCTTTTCTACAGCGGCTCCATCTGTTTTAAAAACATTTTAGTTACAAAAACTTTGCTAAATTGAGATAGTGTCATGGATTTACCGATATCTCCTTCTTCCAGTTTTCTAATATCCGGTCGAAACCGGCAATCGGTTGGGCATAACCTCTCCGCCATTTTGTGTTCCATTTCGTTTAATGTCATTGCAAACTGAGTAAACTGATAATACTAAAATTGCAAAAATTAATTAGTAAGAAAAAAGATGAGCGTTAACCAAACTATGCAGTTCTAACCTGTTCGGAGTCTTGCGGTCTTGCGGTTGCTTCCCACAACATGACAGAATTTGGAATGTCCAATGAATACACCGATGGATTTTTTGGGACTGGCTCCTCAGGATCTTCGATTTGAGATTCATCAAAACCGTTGCTATTCTGATACAAGAAATAATACAATAACAAAGCAATAAAAATCACATTTTCAAGTTGTTAACTAACCGATGGTCCACTGCTGTAACTTTGTTTGCTTGATTTTTTTGAAGCGTGTGCAGGACTGCTGCCTGGTGTACTGCGAGGCGTGTCACCCGTTTTAAGCCGTTGTGGATTGGTCTTCACGTAATCTTCGTACGACTCGATATCGACGGCTTTAATAAAATCTGTCCATTTACCGTACATAAACTTTAGTTTCTTTTTTCTATAATTTCAAATAATAGTTGTTAAGTTTTTGCGTGTAACTACGTACTTTCTAAACATTTTCTAACCTTTTGTCTACTACAAATCCTTCGACTTTATGAAGATCTTTACTGAACCAGCCAGCAGGTTTGAAATTAACTGTACATTTCATATTAGTTTTGTGATTTACAACTTCCAATACTCCGTACTATTTAAAAAAAAGTAACTATTGTAAAAATTAAAAAATAGTTTTTCATTGATAAATTACCTGCTCAATCCATAATTTTCCTACTATGATATTATGTATGCAACAATTTACATTACTCCATGTGTACGCCTCACCGTGTCTAAAAAATTAAATAAAAAATTAATTTATATAAATAAATAAATAAATAAATAACGTTTACTTTGGAAGTTCCACGGTGATAATTCCTTTGGGCTGAATCTCAACGGATTTCCCCCAAAATTTTAATTTTGGTTGAATTGAGCCGTGAAAAATGAAGTCTGGAGAATGGGCATGGAATGCACTGACAGGAGGATGATGACTGACTTGCTCGCAAATTAAATGATAGTCGCCCCTTTCCAATTCGTACGTTTCACCCAAGAGAGGATTAAATGGTTTCCCAATACGTTCCCAATTGGCTGCAAGAGCTGAGACCGCGAATGCTGTCACATACTGTTCAGTAATCACAAAAAAAATACATTAAATCCACAACCGAACAAAATTCATTCCACAACAACAATACCTGAATTCTTTCTGTAGGTGAGTGTAGTTTGTTTGCTTCTTTCAACAGATATGCATATTCCATGTATTCTGACATTCGCTGGAGGAAACTCAGTGGTTCATTGAAGATAATTGGAAATGTAATCTTGGATAATTCCTAATAGAAAAAAAATATTTTAAAGAGAGAATAATTTGTACATTTTATTTAGTTAAGTACTTACTTTGCCAATACAGTGTTTCAATATACTCCAGATGCTGTAATCATTCCGAGCAAACATTGGCACAGGCAGTTTAAGTCTAAGCAAATAGAAAAAGGAAACACATAAAAGAAACAATAATAACCAACCCACACGCTTTCAACTTCTTTTTTTATTTGAAACGTATAATTGTATTAAATTAATCCATTGTAACCAAGCAACAGGATAGGAGCAATGAACTTGGCAAGATATTTTGGTCTATTCTATATTTTATTTATATTTTTACATCACGCAATATCGTTTTTAATTTAATACAACCACGTTTCATCTAGTCGTTCGTCAAGTTGAAGAACCCAATAATCAAGAACGTGAGACCGGGTTAAAGTCAATATGTCCAGGTCAAAAATAAATGGCCTGGAAATTAAAGGTGCGGAGTTGTTGTTGTTCTGTTTGGAGCGAATTGTACCCGTTAGATATAGCAAACAGGTGATAATGCGTGCAACAAATTGGAATTGACTCAAACTTAATTAATTTACGATTACATTTCAATAGCTGCATTCGAAAATAGAAACAGCTCAAACGAGATCATTAGTCTTTTGTAAATTTGTAAAGGATAATTGTGTTTTCTTTCTCAATGCATTTTCTGGAAAATAAAAATTGTTTTCAACTTGATTTCCAAACAATTTATTTTTATACTCCAATCGCGCGTTGTTTTGACATCATAAACTAATTGCAAACCAGGCGGAAATTATAATTTGATACAAAGCCAAAATTTCCTAACCTGGTATAAAAAAAAAGATTTAAAAAAAAAAACCTCCAAAAAAAAAATTAAAACAAAGGCACACGTGTTGAAAAATGGAAACAATCCGTCATGTGTGAAATGGGTTCTCGCGAGCCATTTGCTGCCATTTCTGTGGTCGATCGATAAGACCATACAAACCGACTGTCTGTCGTAGTTAACGGCAAATAATTGAATTCAGTGTCAACTATAGTCGAATTTAACTCGAGTTTAGTGCTCCAAGAACATTAAACCGCTTAGACGCGTCTAGTTTCGCAAAAACAACACCAAAAAATGTTATCCAACATCAAATCACACAACTTTTCTCTAATTTAGCAATAAAAAACACACAAAAACACTGCACTTGAATATACTGTACCTCTGTAAATAAATTACCTAATACATTCTAATTAGCTAATGAGAAAAACAGTCCTTGAGAAGAAACTAGAATTTAAAATCTCAGTATGCTCGATAATATCCCTCGAGAAATTTGTTATTGTTAAACTTGAAAATTTGCTTAGCAATTATCCCTTCTAATGCTTTTAATACCTCCACTTTACGTTTTAAAGCTGGAATTGGAATCTTCATTAAATTCTCATTAAAACTACATATTTGTACGAACTTTTTCAAATTTCAATTATGAGGATTATAATTACTTTAGGCACATTTAACGCGCACTAATATAATTAGAATTTGTTATACTGTATTAAAATACGCTTCCACGTTGAAACTATTTCAAAACCGTAGTATCACACCGTCACATCTCAATTGTCAAGTTCTTTTGTAAAAGAAAAATAATTTAAAAAATTTGTACTTAATCTTGATTTTAATATAAAGTTTTATTTATTTATTTATTTAATTAATTAATTTGTTTGTTTGTTTGTTTGTTTGTTTGTTCAGCATTTGCAATTAAGTTAATCAAATGACATCACATATATTAGAACATGATTAGAAATGCTGATTCAACGTTTTATATAAACCAATTTATTAATTTGGCATTTAGATAAAGATAAAAAAGAGAAATACCAACTAAAATCGATATTTCAAACGACTCAACACAAAACTGGCGTTGCACCCAAAACAAAATCAAATTATAAAGTTGAACCAATTTGATATTTAGACACTCGGAAATAACCAGTGAAACGGGTCACCGCCGACGGGTGTCTTAAAACGACTTTGACATTGGAAATCAAAATTTAAATGCTTCCAATAATTCCACTTCCTTCTTTCTTCCTTTTGTACACTATGAATGAAATTAAATATTAAATATCTATCAAATCATAGCATTCAACCAGAACCGAAAAATAGCCGGAAATAATTCATAAAAATGCATCGTGGTCAAAACCCCACTGCCTCATCAGTCATCAGCAAAATGAAAAATCACGTTGATGAGAAATTAACTATGGATTTGGAATTTTCTTCGCTCACAATTCTGACCTTGGGCCCACACGCCGAAAATCGATCCAAATGTATGTGTGTATGGCGTTTCTTCTCAATCGAAGCAGACATTTCCAATCATATCAAAACTACCGGGAAATTTCTTTCCCATTTAATGACAATTGACGCAAACTGTCAAACATCACATCATGTTTCATAATCCTCAATTAAACAAAACATTTCAGTATTTCACAAACCCCAAAATAAAAATTGATTTAGTTTCCTCCCTCAAAAAACAAAAGAAAAAAAGGAAGTTATCGCCAAATCAGTTGTCTCCATTAAACTACCTATTCAATAATTCCATCTGCACAAATTCAAAGCAAATTACAAGACAAAATAAAATATATAAACAAACTAGAAAAAAAAGAAGTTATTATTATACCTGTGTTGCCATTCGGATTTTCCTTCATCGACGACAACAGCCATATTTAACCGATTTCGATAATTTCACTATATAAATTCACTGCGCCTCGAATCAAATTCCACTATGTAAGGAATGCTCTCACGTGCGACTCGAACTACCCATAGCGATTTGACAAGATCAGAGTGGGTGTCCATGAGTGTATTCAAACACAACAAAATTTAAAAATAAATAAAAAACAAAGGTAGGAGTGAGAAGAATGAAGGTTCCCAGGCAAACGGAAGTGAATCAAGTGATTTGATTGCAAATCATAAATTAGAAAATATCAAAGAAGCGGGTTAAGATAAAGACAGAGAGCGGGCAAATTCTCGTATCCCATTTCGTCATCAACTCCGCATTCCTCGCACTATACACGCACACAATGCATGGATTCAGAGTTGTGCGTTTCTTTGAACACTCGTGTCCTCTGCTGGCGGACCAGAGCAATCAATAACCCGGAATGATCCATTTAGAACACTTTAGGTGGGCACCGACTACGCCATACACCCGTGATAAATACTTCTTCCTTTTAAGTCAACTTCGTTAATGTTAAGGTCAACGCATTAAAAATAAAATTCGATTCAAAAATCCGACACGGTTAAAAAAGAGCGTCTATAATAGAAAAAAACAAATTATAGACAAGTGCCTCTACTTGTGTATCAAAATAGTTGACGCCTAGCGATAAAAAATGTAAAGAATGGCGAAATTAAGGCTGAAATGGGTAAAAATTAGAGCCGTTTGCAAAAAAGATTGTTTTACAGCTTAATTTTGAACCAACACCTGTCAGAACCTGTTTAAAATAAAAATTTTATTTTTTGGAATAAAATTTATTCGGTTATGTAACGATGAATTAACAAATGAAGTTGGATCCCATTTGGATTCAAGTGGAAAAGTGCCAAAAATGGCATCTTTAAATATGAAGGTCACTAGAATTCAAGTTGTGGTCTCATTACAAACCATCTACAATCTTCTAGGAAGATTAAAGAATAAATGTTATCTAATGTACCAGTCAACACTAATAAACATTTCAATCGACCCGATACTGATTCGTATTTGTCAATCAAGTATGAATAAAATAAAATAAAATAAAATTTACACTTGTATTAGAATAATATTACATTTTCCATCACACACCTCACTTAGCCCGTATTTATTACTTTTTTTTAACGTTTAGGTCAATGATTATCATCAAAAGAATTCAAACAAATAAAATGAAATAATTAAATTCACACGTCTTAAATGTCAGCGAGTCAAATCTTTGCTCTTTCGAATGAATCATTTTTATTTGTTTGAGAAGTGTGTCAGGTAATAAAACACGTTTTAAAAAAATATAAAAAGAAAAATAGATCATCCAGAGGTCACCTTAATCTAAACACACATCTAGTGTAATCAAGTGAAAATTTAAAAACATCGAGGTGGGATAATAAAAACAAAATGGCGAATAGAAATCGAAAAAAAATAAAATACCCTAAAACTCACCGTTTACCGTCCGGACCTTTCGGGACAGACCGCATCTTTGATTTTGACCTATCCCTGCCAGACGTTCCTGATTCGGACTCCAATATAGTTGCTGATGGGTTCGCTTTTTCGGACCTTCTGGACTCCCTCTTTGATGGGCCTGACGAGTGGGACGAACTCTTATGTTTTGTTGAATTACTTGTTGTGTCGCTGCTGGAACTCGGGTTTGGATGTGGATCGTTACAGACTATAAATTTAGATAAACAAATATGGATATAGTAACCAATAAAATTATTTACTGCGGTGAATTGGTGTGGAAAATAATGTTTCACGTACCAGTTGACGTTGGGGAGTTGTTCTTCTCATTTAAATTGGAGAAGAAACTCCAAACATTTAACATTTCTAGCGCTTAAAACTAACACTTATTCCACAGCGACTACGACCTTCACCTATCTCAGCAAACTGAAATGTTTTTGTCTCTAGTTTGAGCTATAGAGCGTTTTAGGTCACTTCGTATCAACCTCAATTCTTTAAAACGCCGTTTCGTGTCAAAGTTTGTCATATCAAAAAAAAATTATAATGAATTTTAAAAAAAAAATTGTAATTTACTCCCTTGAATGCATGTGAATTTCGACACAGTCCGAAACCAGAAACCTGGAGCAATTCGTTTAACATTTGTAGTTTTAGTTACAGCGATAGCAATGATCAGTGATACTTTAATTCAGCTAATTTCCACACAATTCCATAAATTTCCAATCGAATTTTATATTTATAATTATGTAACAACTCGAGTAGAAAAAAACAATTACCTTCCTCAAAATCGCCGACACAACCGCACCAGTTGAAAAGGTTTGCCATTTTCTAAACCAAATTGCTACTTACTATGGTCGCCATTCTTTAACAATAATCGCGCTTACAAGTTGTTTACAAATAGAAGCAATTGTCGCAATAAAGTTGAGAAATTATTGTTACATTTTATAAGAGTTGACATTACCGTAAGTAAATATTTCTTTAATAATCCCTTGAATCAACAATTGTAATCATTCTCACCTTTAGCTTCGTCCGACTCGTCTTCGGGTTCGTCAAAAGCATCGTAAAACTCATCATCGCTCGTGTCGTAAAATCGAGGTGACCTGGCAGATCGCGACTTTGGTGTATTGAAAGGAGATGTAGCCATAGATTGCTCTAATTCGTGATGCTCCTTCGCCAAAACGTGTAACGAATGTTGTAACACGCGACATTTCTCCTGCTCGTTTTTCAACTGCAGTAATCGAACCTCCTCTTGCTGAGTGAAGATAGTCATGCAATGATTAAGGCTCGTCATCATTGCTTGTGCAGCCTCGGTTATTTGACGAAGTCTTTTATGAACTACCGGTATATTAAAAGAAAATGCTTAAACAAAAATTCAACTTACTGCATTACAGCAGTTAAAATTTAAAATATTACTGCTTTTTGAATTATCTTCAGGGATGGCTAGAGACAAAGCTGTGATTTCATTCTTAAGAAGTTGTTCGTGAGCTTGTGCAGTCTAGAGAAAATATTTATGTATTTATGTTTATTACAGTCGCTGGGGTACGTACTTTAAGAGCATCCTGCATCGAGCCTAATGGCAAAACATCTTGTTCTTCTTCCTCATCGGAGGATGCAACGTCTAACCCTTGATTCATATAGTAAGTGCTGTAATCGATGTGTTCTCTTAAAGCATTTAACCATTTCTAAATTAAAATAGAATTGATTTTAATGTACACTTGGGAGTAAATGTCAATTCATCTAACTTGTAGTCCCACTCCTCCAAGTTCGTCTTGATTTTGCAAAAGACTCAAGCGGTGCATTGTGTTATCGTTAAAATGAATCACAATTACATTTGCTTCTAACGTCAAAGCCTTAATTTAGAAAACAAAAATTATATTTTGTTTTAAAAAAAATTTCTATTAATTAAAAGAAATGTACAAAAGCGGTGGCGTCGTCCAAATGCTTGTAGCCTTTTCTTTTGACCCCCGAACACGCATCAGCCCTTATAAAAAAATTAAAATCAAATAGAAATCAAAATAGATGTGTTTTTTGGACTCACCTCGTCTTAAAATATGTCAAAACTCCACGCTCTAAAACTGCCCATATGTTTTGCCACCCGAGGAAACGACTTCTCTACATTTCAATGTCAAAATAACACAAAAAAAAATTTAAAACAATTTCTTGTACAGGTTAATTAATTTAATACCTTCAAAAGGGGCCCTTCAAAACGAGGCACGTGTCTGACTAGTTTTTTAATCGGTTGTACGTCTAAAAGCTGCCGCATTTTAATAGTTTGAGCAAGCTGAAGTGCCGTTTGTCCTGTATAAAACATTAAAATGTTACAATCATTTATAGAAATTAAAATATTGATGAACCTTGATTATTTCTAATGGTAGAATCGATCCCGTTTTGTAATAAAACAACCGCAATTTCTTTCTGGTCCCTGTAAGCACAACAGTGAAGTGCCGTGTTTCCATTTGCGTCGTAACAATTAATGTTGGGAGGATGTGCTTCTCTTAACTGATGAAAAAGGTCATTTTTCATTAGAAATATTGAAAAATATTAAAATGTAATCAGTTTTTAACCAGTAAAATAACACGATCAAAGTTTCCCTCACGAGTTGCATGTAGGAATTGCTCCTCTTTTTTTTTAATTTCTGTTTTTTCAGCACCTGGATATCACAAATTCAAAATTTTAATTTATAAAAAATAAACTTTTATATCAATTCGACTTTAACCTTCAATGAGATCTCGTACTTCCTTTACTAAAGCCGCGTGTCTCGGTGTTAAACCCTCCCCATTAATTGTAGAAACATCCGCTTTGTGCTTTAGTAAAAGGATGACCAAAGACTAAGAAAATTGCAGAAATAAAAATTTTAAATAATTAAAAATTAAATAAATTTGTTTCAGTTTTGTGTGTTTACTGCTCGTCCTGTAAATGCAGCCTTATGAAGAGGCGTATCTCCTGCTTCGTTTACAACATTTACATTTGCGCCAGCCTGAAATTTCAGAAGAAAAAAAAACATTTAAAGATTGCACACGTTTATTTTCATTACAATGTTTACTTGCAACAATATTTCAGACACTCTTTCATGGCCAAAATAACACGCTAAATGAAGCGGCGTCCATCCTAAATTACTTTTCGCTTGACCTGCAAAAAATTTAGCTTTTAATATAACTGTACTCAACCGATTTTTTAATTAAAAAATATAAATACCTTTGCAGTTAATATCCAGATTTATTTTCTTTTCCTTTTTCGCTTGCAAAAGTTCTCGAACCATAGCATCATCTCCATTTCGAGCCGACTGCAATAATAATTCTTCAAACTCGTCCGCAATAGTTGAGAAATTCATCCTGAACCGAACTCGTAAAATTTGACGATTGAAAACTTAATGATTGAAAACCTAATTACGGTCAATTTATACACATATACAGGCGCATTGTAGTCAACTAAGTGTGTGATCTGTCATTATTGTACGTAGTAAAAGTAGAAATCGGTAATTTTCCTGGCTAATTTGGTTATCGAGGCTAATAATTGCACTAGTTTTGAGCCAATGCTTCGTCTTGCTCATTTATTTCAGCTGTAAACACGGAAATTACTCCCACGTCACCGTCAGCCTTGCAGGAAGAGCCATGTGACTTTGCAGGGACCATAGGGGGCGTTGCAGTTAGTGACATAGTAATCTGAATTTCCAGTTCAGTTCTGAACCATAAGAGAAACCATTTTGCTTGTGTTGTTGTGTAATAATGACGAAATAAAAGCTTTGCGCATGTTATTAAACACGCGAGATCCCTTCTTCTTGCAATAAAATTTTAAAATTTAAAGAATAGCTATGGCAATCTTTTTATCTCGAATCGGAAATTTAAATTTTATAGTGTATCAAATAAAATTAAGAGCGTTTAATTTTCTGAGGTGTATTGCGATATTTAATCTGATTTTTATTATTTTTTAAAAACTAAATTAATTTCTTTTTCTTTAAAGTGTCACATATTTTGCTCCTGGCAATAAAGATGTAAGTGAATGATATATTTTTTATTATGAAATTTATTTATTTCTTTAAATTAGGATTTGCAGGATTTTCAAAAGTAAGATTTCACGCTAAAATTTGTAAGAATAATTAAAACATTTGTTTTTAAAGACCCGTAGCTACGGGCCCGGCTTCGAGCGGCAAAGCAACTAAAGAAGATGCTTATTTCAAAAGAATGGTGTTTACAAACCGTTATTTAATTGTAATAAAGTATATAGCTAATAGGATCAATTAATATTACAGTTAAAAGAACAATTAGAAAGCTTGAAGAAAACCACTGAAGAATTATCAAAAGATTTAGAAGAAGGCGAAAAACAAGAGAGAGACAAGAAAAAGTAACTTTTGTCACCAAAAGCAAGAACTTTAGTATTTGTAGAAATCCATCTTTTCATTTACGTATGTAAATTTATGAAAATAGATGATTTTGCTATGACACCATAAACTTTCTCTGTAAATTTAGTGTTTATTTTTTAATGTATAATAAACTTGTTGGGTTGTTACAATAATAAGACGTATTATGTAATAATGATTACGTGCTATTGATTCTTTTGCATGCCATTTCTAAAAATCAGGTCATTTGACAATTGAAACTTCTACACACTCCATTCGTCAGTAGAGTGTGAAATCTGTGATGTGATCTATATTTTTCTTTTCTCGGTGAATGTGAATGAATTCCTCCCATTTGAAAACGAGAAGAATGATATCGATTGTAAATTCCATTTCGAAAATGGCGCCAGTTTAGTGGCAAAATTATAAACCACGTCTGAATCTGGTTTTATCGTTTCCCGAGACCACGATTTTATAGACAAAATGGCATCTGTAGCCGGACGAAGATTGTTCGGGAGTATCTTGAGAATTCGACCTCAAACGAGGTCATTATATTTCATAAGTATAAAGTTTTGGGAAAAATACAGTTGGGTAATTTGTTATTTTATTTTTTAGTCGTATGAGTTTTGCTAGCTGGGGCGGAGGAAAGGTATTTTAATATTTTTGTTAAAAAAGGCATGATATGATAAAAATCTTTTTCTTCGTTTAGGACACGGACCAAGCTGGCGCTATAAGGTTTGAAAAATTTCGTCAAAATACTGACTTACTGATAGGGATTTTATTTTTTAATCTAGAGAAACGGGCGATGCCTTTGCCAAGAAAGAAAAGGCCGAAGAGGAACGCTTTTTTAAAAAACTGGTGATTTTTATATTGAAAAATCGGAAAAGTATGAAGCAAATCGTGTTAATGTCATCTATTATCTTTGTTTAGCAAAAGGAGCAGTTATCGAAATTAAAGAACGACGTGGCTTCTGAAATCAAGCATCACGAGCAACAAATAAAGCACCACGAAGAGGCACTGAAACGTCATAAGAAACGATTGAATGAGATGGGCAAAGATGACTAAAGTGTGGAATTAGCGTTAAAATTTTTCCATTTTTGATTTGAAAAGGAATGTTTAAAAATTGCATTTGTAGCGTGCACAAATAAATTGTTCTTGTAGACAAAGAATTGTTAACTTTAAAATTGATGTAAAAAATAGTGTAACTTGTAGATTGAAACGGTAAAACAATTTATTTGCCATTAAATTAAAAATAACTTCGAAAAGAAAAACATTTAAACGTCTGCGAGGTTTTTTAACACATCGCCCACTTGGCTCACAAATGCTGGAAATTGTTTATCGGTCAAACACAACCAAATTATTTCCTCTAATTCATCACACGGTAATGGAGAATGTTTATACATATAGGGTAACGAAAATATTGATGGATTCAGAAAGTACTTGCTCAAATCCGATACACTACTTTCTCCAGTTAATAAAGTCATTTGGGTATTGACATTCTGAAAATACATGACTACGTTAAAGAACATTTTCCAACACTTAACTTGGGGTTTACTTGTGATGCATTCCCGTCGGATTGGCCATTCGTTTCCAACGAGTTTTGAAATGGAAAGAATTTGCTCAATTCATTCCTACATTCGTCGCATTCTTCTGCGCCGGATTTGGTTAACTTTGAAGCAAACTTGAGTCGAAATTGTCTGTGGTCATCCTGTAAATTCAGAAAACTAATTGACACTTTTCTAAATAAATAAATAAATAAATAAATAAATAAAATTAGTTCATCACCTCAATTTTGCACATAAACACCATACTATTCCCACGAGTTATTGCTCGAAGATAATTGCCGGACATTACTAAATCGTGATTTTCCTAAAACGTAATCGTTACAATTATAAAAATTTTTTTTTGACGTGACAGAACAAAACACATACAAAGATTCTATGTCCTTGAGTGATTACAATTCGGTTGCATGAGAGAATTGATAGGTTAATTTCGCCGTTACTGCTGTCGTAGCACTAATAAATAATACATTCATTTATTGTCTTATATTTGACTCATTATAAATTATATTACTTCCCATTTCTCCTTTTCTTGAGTGTCAGAGTTTATTATCTTCTTCAATCTGGCATAACGACTTAGATTCCAGTTAAATTTCACAGATGAATAGTTTGTCTAACAAAAATCAAAGTTTCATGATTGTGCGTAATTTTTCCCAGTGTTTAAATGCTTACATGTTTCCATCCGTAATTCCGGCCAACGCTGGCAGCTGACATGGTAAAAATATGATTTTGTAGAACTACGATGTGGCCTCAATTTTTAAATTCCCACCAACTGTCGTGCAGCGCTATCTGATGATAAGTTTTAAAAACCGTTTGCATCATCATCAACTGATTTCCGGTTTGGCCAGTAGTAGAACTTGTTTACTTCACTGGCTCTATCGTGTTTAAGGTTATTTCACGTTATTTTTGGAATGATTAATATTTATTATTGCTATTAATTTCTTAATAACACATTTTCTGCCCCTGAATTAGTTTTAATATTGTTTTTACCGATGATCGAATGTTAGATATAATTGTTTCATTGTTGCACTGCAATTTCAGATGTCAACTTTGTCAAGTCCTGCAAGATTTTCGGGTGATTTCGATGGATTTTACGATTCCAATTACACGGCGGATATCAGCAAACGAATGCGAGTACCACATCGAATTCGAATAGTTGACGACGACGAGCAATTGGCACGAAACACGGACGCAGAGAAACTCGAAATGTATGTCCCCGGACGTATTTTGGTTGCTGGTAATTACGGTAGTTACTAACTAAAATTAGTAGTAGTAAGTATAAGCCAATTTGTATTTAATTAGGCCAGGACCAACACATCGGTCTGAAATCGCCGCCCCGAGAACTGCACTTGGAAAAGTCAATGCTACCGCCTCCATCTGCGGTTCGAGTTCAAACTCCGCCCCGAGTTTTGACTCTGGAAGATCATCCGTTTCCAACTGGTAAAAATCGACTTTAAAATAAGATTTATTTTTAATCAGAACGGCTTCTAAATTTAGTCGAAGATGAATCGGAGCAAGAATTTACGGTTACGAGTCAAGAGACTGCCACGAATGAGAACCAATCCAGCCGTAACGCATCGACGGTTGGCAATGAGCAAAGCTTGAGGTTCATTAAATAATTAATTTGTTTATTTATCGATTTTGTTTAATAATTTTTGTTTTCCTTTAGCAGTTACCCTTCTTCGCCGGCCATTCCAGTTGCATCAGAAATTCCTGCGTGTCCTTCGGAGGAGTTGATAATACTTCGCCGTCACGTTGCCAAATTGAGCCGTCGGGTTTTAGTTTTAGAGAACGACACTCAGCAAAGGCAGCAAAAAGAATTGGTTATTTATACTTTGGGTGTGGCCTATTTTGTGCTTAAAACATTGCTGTGGTTCCACAGACATTGGTGAAAAAGGTTATGGAGGTTGAAAATAATTGCATGAAATAGAATGTATAATAAATTAATTTTCAATTCAAAAGATTTTCATGTTAGGAAAGCATCCTTTATGGGATTCCAATTTTCCTATTGTGTATTTAGATGAATTATTGGATCCGATGGTAATTTGGCCGATTTGAGTAAACAAGGCTTTATTTTTTAGTTTATTATTTAGAATAAATTTGTTAATCTTCCGGTATACCTTTTCATATATTGAATATTTTCTTCTCTTTAGAATGTAATTAAATTTGTATTTCATTTTTTTTGTGAGTATTGTGTTAGTAAAAGTTTTAAAAAAAATGAATTATTTCAAACCATCCTTGGAAAATTTATTATTACACAACAAAATAAAATTTAATTCATGAAAAATGCTGCAAAATTTTTTTTTTTAATAAAAAAATACCAAAAGAAAATTTTAAAAAATTGTTTTTTGGTAAATTAGCAGAAAGTTATGAAAAATTCAATCAACGAGTCAAAGAAAGTGATTAAAAATGGAACTAACGAGTCAAAAGTGCCTTTTGAATAGACATTTTCTGGCATTCACTGAAACCTGCAATGTTTTCAATAGCTGCCAAGTGATGTTTATTGTTCTTATCAGTCAGGTAATAATAAATAGCATCCTTCAAGAAACGGAGGCTTATTTCTGCATCGCAAAACTGTTTTCCCTTTTTGTAGATATCGACACGGTAGAGATTCTGCAATGAATTTTTTTCTAGAACTATTGAAAATCTAAGTTTTCTCTAAACAATTACCTTCATTTGATTTAATTCTTGCTCAGTTAAGTGAAGCTGTTTTAATAATTCGGGAACTGAAACGCGATTTGGAGCTTGATGAGCAAATTCTAACACTTCATCCGCATGCTGAAACTTTGCTGCTTCTTGACCTTTTCTGCACAAAATTAAAAATAAAATATCAAAGAATCAATTAACAAATCCACTGCTGTAATGCCTGTAAACAAAAAACTCTTACTTGTACATCTGTAAATATGTGTGATGATGTTTTTGCTCCTGCTCGTATTGCTGTTGTTGCATTGTTTGAATCTGGTTTTCCAATTCATTAATTCGAATTCCAGCTGCTTCGATAGTGAATGAAGACAAGTCGCATTTGCTAAGATAAAACAAGACAGGTCATTTAAAAATATTTAAATATACACTCGATAAACCTTACATGGAATGGGTTTCTGCTTCGGTCTTTTTAATTCCATTTTCCTACAATTAAAACAGATTAAAAATCATAGAAATGATTTAAACGAATTCATCACGATACCAGTTCACAGTTTCCACTATCGGAGGTTTTTGATGATGAACGTGACGATGATCTTAAAGCTGAAGAATCAGGAAAGCATTTATTTTCATGCGGTATCATTTGTTTGAGATCTGAAATATGCTTTCTCAGTTCGATATTTTCGTTCGTCTTCACTTCCAATTCTTGGTTCATCTTTTCAATCAATTTCTGAAAAAAATAAAAAAAAAATAAAAATAAAAATTATAAAAGCATGTAATTAATCTACTAACATTTAACCTATGAATATCTCTCTGAAATCTTTGGGTAGGTGTAACGTATTCCTGCGAATTATAGCGAAATTGGCAATGACAAACATTTTTAGTGCTCGGACTATGACAATATTTGTGTAAATTATTCCTGGAAGCGTTTGCAGTTAACTCTAGGCTGATGCAGCTGCCAAAACTTTCTGTGACGCTGCGAGGACGGAAGTTGGTGTTTGATTCCTCTGGTAATTCTAGAAAGCTTGGAGGTCTGGTTTTAATTGGTGAACGAGGATCACAATCTGTGAGCGATGTTGCGCGTGAAAATAAGGCATTTTTTGGTTGCTGAATCGTCGAGGCAATGTGGAAAGAATTGGATCGGCGGAGCAGACTACGATTATTTTCGCTTTTTTCTGGCCTTGGAATTCGGCATTTTCTAGCTCGATCAATATTCAATTCGGGAAGTGTTGTCATTGAGTTTCGACAAGGAAGTGAGTGGATTTCTGAAATTAAAGGAAAAATATTTATAGTAATAAAAAAAATTGGTAATTTCATTATTTTACAGGAGTTTAGAGGTATTTTTGTAAGAAATTAAAGTGCGATACATAATAAATCAGTTATAATTCTTATTGTTTGTCGAAGATAAGATAATGTACTTTTGATTTGACACCTTGTCGTTTCTCGTCACAAATGTATAAAACCTTGTGCAACGTGTCATAAATGGAAAGTTAATTACATCAAAACAAATACTAGCAAATTATGCATAAATGTTTTTTTTTACCTATCGTTTAAAGTGGATGAACATGCCGGAGTACGACACAACTAATCGCAAGTGCTCTGCTTAATTTGAAATGGTGAGCGTCATTCATTAATTACCAGCTGTTGCATCAAATAGTAATGAGCGCCGTTCAGCGACAGAATTGGGAATCTGTTTTACTCATTGTCGGGTCTCGATTTTTATTTATAATTCTGCTTTATATCGAACGTTTAATTTATAATACTTGATTTACAAAAAGACAAGGAAACAATATAAAGTGTATTTAAAAATGGAATTAAAACTTTTCGTATTTTGATGAATAGTAAATTTAACATAATAAGAATAGTCTTAAAGTAATATAAAAAAAACACCAATGTTGTCGAACTTGATATTATACAAAAAGAGATTTAACTCATACAACATGTGACCAACAAAAAGTCTCTTAAAATCACAAATACAATTCAAAAAGATGAACAGATTAGACGCGATTAAATAACTGGGCACAGTGCAAAATTTGATTTTCCACCGTAACTTTTCCTCACTTTTTTAGTCTTAACAGATTAAATTTTTAGGACGAATGCAATAAACAGATTACATATCATTACGTTAACACAATATAAACAGTTTTATAAAAATCCAAACCGGACTACACTAAACAAATATATCGTTTTGAATGAACGTCCATAATTGAAAATAATCTTAATTATTTTCCACACTTTTAGTGTCCAGAATTTATAATTATATAAATATGGTTGAATGCATTGTTACAATCTTACTCATAAAAAATAGTAATAGTATTGATAAAATGATTATCATCAAGCATAATCACATTATTTTTTCCTTTAAAAATGAAAACCACACTGAAGTGGGGTCACTACAAAACACGGGGTACACCCCAAATGGGGTACCCCATGGGGTAAACCCCAAAGTCCTGGAATGTGTAATAAATAAAAAAAATTACTAAAATAATTGAAATGAAAATTACAAAAAAAAAAATTTAATTACATACAAAAATATGACATTACATGTTAGAAATCACAAAAATTAATTTTTTGACTCACAAATCGATTATTTAACTCACAAATCGATTATTTGACTCACAAATCGATTATTTGACTCACAAATCGATTATTTGACTCAAAACTTGGATTATTTTATTCAACAATAAATCTTTAAAAAACATTACAGATCTATATGAAAAATTGATAAAAATGGAGAAAAAACGATAAAAATTGGTAAAAATCGATAAAAATCGGTAAAAATTGATAAAAATGGAGAAAAAACGATAAAAATCGGTAAAAACCAATAAAAATCGATAAAAATTGATAAAAATGGGAAAAAAATAAAAATCGATTTTTACCGATTTTTATTGATTTTTATCGATTGTTATCGATTTTTACCGATTCTAATCGATTTTTACCGATTTTTATCGATTTTACCGATTTTCACCGATTTTTACCGAATCTAATCGATTTTTACTGATTTTTACCGATTTTTATCGATTTTTACCGATTCTAATCGATTTTTACCGATTTTTATTGATTTTACCGATTTTTATCGATTTTTACCGATTTTTACCAATTTTTATCAATTTTTATCGATTTTTATTGATTTTTACCAATTCTAATCGATTTTTATCGATTTTTACCAATTTTTATCGATTTTTACCGATTTTTACCGATTTTTATCAATTTTTACCGATTTTTATCAATTTTTACCAATTTTTATCGATTTTTACCGATTTTTACCGTTTTTATCGATTTTTACCGATTTTTATCGATTTTTACCGATTTTTATCGATTTTTACCAATTTTTATCGATTTTTACCAATTTTTATCGATTTTTACCGATTTTTATCGATTTTTACCGATTTTTATCGATTTTTACCGATTTTTATCGATTTTTACCGTTTTTATCGATTTTTACCGATTTTTACCGTTTTTATCGATTTTTACCGATTTTTATCGATTTTTACCGATTTTTATCGATTTTTACCGATTTTTATCGATTTTTACCAATTTTTATCGATTTTTACCAATTTTTATCGATTTTTACCGATTTTTATCGATTTTTACCGATTTTTATCGATTTTTACCGATTTTTATCGATTTTTACCGATTTTTATCGATTTTTACCAATTTTTATCGATTTTTACCAATTTTTATCGATTTTTACCGATTTTTATCGATTTTTACCGATTTTTATCGATTTTTACCGTTTTTATCGATTTTTACCGATTTTTATCGATTTTTACCGATTTTTATCGATTTTTACCAATTTTTATCGATTTTTACCGATTTTTATCGATTTTTACCGATTTTTATCGATTTTTACCGATTTTTATCGATTTTTACCGTTTTTATCGATTTTTACCGATTTTTATCGATTTTTACCGATTTTTATCGATTTTTACCAATTTTTATCGATTTTTACCGATTTTCCACCGTAACTTTTCCTCACTTTTTTAGTCTTAACAGATTAAATTTTTAGGACGAATGCAATAAACAGATTACATATCATTACGTTAACACAATATAAACAGTTTTATAAAAATCCAAACCGGACTACACTAAACAAATATATCGTTTTGAATGAACGTCCATAATTGAAAATAATCTTAATTATTTTCCACACTTTTAGTGTCCAGAATTTATAATTATATAAATATGGTTGAATGCATTGTTACAATCTTACTCATAAAAAATAGTAATAGTATTGATAAAATGATTATCATCAAGCATAATCACATTATTTTTTCCTTTAAAAATGAAAACCACACTGAAGTGGGGTCACTACAAAACACGGGGTACACCCCAAATGGGGTACCCCATGGGGTAAACCCCAAAGTCCTGGAATGTGTAATAAATAAAAAAAATTACTAAAATAATTGAAATGAAAATTACAAAAAAAAAAATTTAATTACATACAAAAATATGACATTACATGTTAGAAATCACAAAAATTAATTTTTTGACTCACAAATCGATTATTTAACTCACAAATCGATTATTTGACTCACAAATCGATTATTTGACTCACAAATCGATTATTTGACTCAAAACTTGGATTATTTTATTCAACAATAAATCTTTAAAAAACATTACAGATCTATATGAAAAATTGATAAAAATGGAGAAAAAACGATAAAAATTGGTAAAAATCGATAAAAATCGGTAAAAATTGATAAAAATGGAGAAAAAACGATATAAATCGGTAAAAACCGATAAAAATCGATAAAAATCGATAAAAATGGGAAAAAAATAAAAATCGATTTTTACCGATTTTTATTGATTTTTATCGATTGTTATCGATTTTTACCGATTCTAATCGATTTTTACCGATTTTTATCGATTTTACCGATTTTCACCGATTTTTACCGAATCTAATCGATTTTTACTGATTTTTACCGATTTTTATCGATTTTTACCGATTCTAATCGATTTTTACCGATTTTTATTGATTTTACCGATTTTTATCAATTTTTACCGATTTTTACCAATTTTTATCGATTTTTATCGATTTTTATTGATTTTTACCAATTCTAATCGATTTTTATCGATTTTTACCGATTTTTATCGATTTTTACCGATTTTTTACCGATTTTTATCGATTTTTACCGATTTTTATCGATTTTTACCGATTTTTATCGATTTTTACCGATTTTTATCGATTTTTACCGATTTTTATCGATTTTTACCGTTTTTATCGATTTTTACCGATTTTTATCGATTTTTACCAATTTTTATCAATTTTTACCGTTTTTATCGATTTTTACCGATTTTTATCGATTTTTACCGTTTTTATCGATTTTTACCGATTTTTATCGATTTTTACCAATTTTTATCGATTTTTACCGATTTTTATTGATTTTTACCGATTTTTATCGATTTTTACCGATTTCTATCGATTTTTACCGATTCTAATTGATTTTTACCGATTTTTATTGATTTTTACCGATTTTTATCGATTTTTACCAATTTTTATCGATTTTTACCGATTTTTATCGATTTTTACCGTTTTTATCGATTTTTACCGATTTTTATCGATTTTTACCGTTTTTATCGATTTTTACCGATTTTTATCGATTTTTACCGATTTTTATCGATTTTTACCAATTTTTATCGATTTTTACCGATTTTTATCGATTTTTACCAATTTTTATCGATTTTTACCGATTTCTATCAATTTTTACCGATTCTAATTGATTTTTACCGATTTTGATCGATTTTTACCGATTTTTATCGATTTTTACCGATTTTTATCGATTTTTACCGTTTTTATCGATTTTTACCGATTTTTATCGATTTTTACCGATTTTTATCGATTTTTACCAATTTTTATCGATTTTTACCGATTTTTACCAGTTTTTATCGATTTTTACCGATTTTTATCGATTTTTACCGATTTTTATCGATTTTTACCGATTTTTATCGATTTTTACCGATTTTTATCGATTTTTACCGTTTTTATCGATTTTTACCGATTTTTATCGATTTTTACCGATTTTTATCGATTTTTACCAATTTTTATCGATTTTTACCGATTTTTATCGATTTTTACCAATTTTTATCGATTTTTACCGATTCTAATTGATTTTTACCGATTCTAATTGATTTTTACCGATTTTTATCGATTTTTACCGTTTCTAATCGATTTTTACCGGTTTTTATCGGTTTTACCGATTTTTACCAATTTTTACCGATTTTACCGATTTTTACCGATTTTTATCGGTTTTTACCGATTTTTACCGATTTTTATCGGTTTTTACCGGTTTTTACCGATTTTTTAAGATTTTTATCGATTTTTATCGATTTTTATCGATTTTTATCGATTTTTACCGATTTTTATTGATTTTTACTGATTTTTAGCGATTTTTAGCGATTTTTATCGTTTTTCTCCATTTTTATCAATTTTTACTGAATTTTATCGTTTTTTCTCCATTTTTATCGATTTTTTATATCTGTAATGTTTTTTAAAGATTTATTTTTGAATAAAATAATCAATTTTCGATTGTAATTGGCCATGGGGACAATTATTATTGATCACTTGTGTCTGCGTTTCAAGCTATATGAAGGATAGTTGGAAAATGTGAGACTGACAGTAACACAAATGAAATTTTCGTTTTTTTTAATGAAAACATTTGAAATTTTTATTTTTTTTTAGAAAACAAGAAAATTTTTACGTAATAATTATTACATTTATGACTATTTGTTTATTTTTAGGACTTTGGGGTATACCCCATGGGGTATCCCAATTGGGGTGTACCCCGTGTTTTGTAGTGACCCACTGAAGTGTAGTTGAGGATTCTTTTTATTTATTTACGTATTTATTTTAATTATTGAATATTATGGTATTATTACTGATTATTGTAAATTTAATTCGTGAAACGATGGTCCAGGACTAGTCTTGAAAAAATATTGTTGTATTTTATTTTTAATTCGAAAATATATGAAATTTATAAAATATAATTTTTTTTCAGATTTGTTTTCAGATCCTACGTAAGAAAAATCAGGTAATTCGATGCAACAGTAGATATTTTAGAAAATATACTTATGGTCTTTTTTTCCCATTCAAGAAACAACATAGGCAACAAGAAAACAAAACAGCAAGAATCTAACAAAAAAATCATTAAAAACAATTTAAAAAATAGTTTTATAAACATGCAATTACCTGAATTGCTCCAAGCCCGATTACAATACCAAGCAGATGTGACACGTGATCTTCAGCCGAATCCTTAATTTTAGTATAGCAACCCTAAAGACAAAAGCAACACTGAAATAAACATAATCAAACCATCGAAAATTTCTTACAAATTCACTTTGTTTCCTATCTGCCAAACTCGATCGGAAAGGACAATATGGATTACCCAGTTCGGAATTCTGCTTTTTTTCCATCACACAGCATGATCTAGGAAATTTTTCCTGATATTTCGTCGTTCTATCGGTTTTATACCACGGAGTCACCTCAAGATCTTTGAAACCGTCGACTCCGCAGCACTCAAACTGAAAATCAAACGACACAACTCATCAAAACTATTCATTCTTTACATGGTTTTCAACTACCTGTGTAAATATATTATCCCAGGCGAGTCTCATTATGTCATTTTCAGGTCCATACAGTTTCAGGGCCGCGAATAAAGCTGACTTCAAATTAGCTTCGACCTACAAAATTTCAATCATTAAGAATTACAAATCAGTGAATAATTCCATCAACAGCAAGAGTCTAACAAAAAAAAATCATTAAAAACAGTTTTATAAACATGCAATTACCTCAATTGCTCCAAGCCCAATTGCACTGCCAAACAGATGTGACATGTGATCTGGACCCCAATCCTTAATTTTTGTATAGCAACCCTAAAGACAAAAAGAACACTGAAATAAACATAATAAAAACATCGAGAATCTCTTACAATTTCAATTTGTTTCCTATCTGCCAAACTCGATAGGAAAGGACAATTTGGATTACGCAGTTCGGAATGTTCCTTTTTTTCCATCACACAGCATGATCTAGGAAATTTTTCCTGATAACTCGTCGTTCTATTGGTTTTATACCACGGAGTTACCTCAAGATCTCTGTAACCGTCGACTCCGCAGCACTCATACTGAAAATCAAACGAAACAACTCATCAAAAGTATTCTTTCTTTGCATGTTTGTCAACTACCTGTGTAAATACATTATCCCAGGCGAGTCTCATTTCGTCATTTTCAGGTCCATACAGTTTCAGGGCCGCGTATAAAGCTGACTTCACATTAGCTTCGACCTACAAAATTTTAATTATTAAGAATTACAAATCAGTGAATAATTCCATCAACAGCAAAAATCTAACAAAAAAAATCATTCAAAACAATTTGAAAAACAGTTTTATAAACATATGCAATTACCTGAGTTGCTCCAAGCCCCATTGCATTGCCAAGCAGATGTGACATGTGATCTTCACCCGAATCCTTAATTTCACCCGAATCACCCGAATCCTTAATCACCCGAATCTTTAATTTTATTGCGTTCGTGATTTTAGTATAGCAACCCTAAAGACAAAAGTAACACTGAAATAAACATGATCAAAACATTGAAAATTTCTTACAACTTCACTTTGATTCCTATCTGCCAAACTCGATACGAAAGGACAATTTGGATTACGCAGTTCGGAAATCTGCTTTCTTTCCATCACACAACATGATCTAGGAAATTTTTCCTGATATTTCGTCGTTCTATTGGTTTTATACCACGGAGTCACCTTAAGATCTCTGAAACCGTCGACTCCGCAACACTCAAACTGAAAATCAAACGAAACAACACATCAAAAGTATTCTTTCTTTACATATTCCTCAACAACTACTATAGTCATCCCGGGTCATTAAAATATCCCCTGAGAAAATTAATGTTATAAAATGAAAAAATAATTATGAGCAAATATTTGTATTTTCCTAAGAATATAATTTATTAGTTGGCATGCAAATAACTGATTAGTTTGTGGAAATAAAATAAATTACACCAGATTTGGATGCTAAATGTCAAAATACCTAATACATTATAAATATACAATTTGTCTGTTTGGAATGTAACGAGTGTGGATTGATCCGTGGATTGATCCCTGGCATGGATTTCTTCCCTTCTATTGGCCCATATTCCAGGAAATGGGGTGGCGACTCCACAGCTTCAATATATCATGTGACTAGGTTAAAACAAAAGAAATGAGTCTAATCCTTTCTGGATCCTGTCACATGACACCTGCCTATATAAATCTTTTAGACAGGAAATAACCATTTCTACAACACCCAAGGTAAGTAGAACACCACTACAACCAGCCAAGGTAACCAGCAGGCAACCAGCAGGTGTGCCTCAAAAATCAAGTCGACGTGAACCACTCGGAGTGACCGAGGACTAATGCCACTTGTAAATTCATGTAAAGTCAGAATATATTGAATCAAAAATGGATTTCACCACTGTTTAAATATTCGAAGCGAAGTATGGTTGAAATTACGATCAAATTCCAGTTTATTTTGGATGGAATTTAAGCGCCATTAACACGCAGCTACATTGTACCGTAACCAAACAATAATAACTAGGTTGTACCAATTGTTAGAGTGAACCAGCAATAGTTATGTATCGAAGTTAAATTAAAACCACGTATTAATTCTTAATAACCAAGCCAGATTACGACACTACCTGTGTAAATATATTATCCCAGGCGCGTCTCATTACGTCATTTTCAGGTCCATACAGTTTAAGGGCCGCGAATAAAGCTGACTTCAAATTAGCTTTGATCTACAAAATTTTAATCATTAAGAATTACGAATCAGTGAATAATTCCATCTACAACAAACCTGAGACGCAGCAGAAACTCCACTACCGATTTCAACAGATATGACAATGGTTAAAATCACAGCGTACTGAATTTAACAACAAAAAAACGAAATTAGTACTTCTTTACCTAAAATTTAACACATTCAGAGTCGCTTACAGTGGCTAACATCCACTTAGATTCTTGAATGGCACCATAACAGCCGAGAAAGCCTAATACAAATATTACTGCCCCAGCTACAATTAAAATGTAAGACGCCTGCACTAATACGGATGGATTATTAAAGCTTTGGACAGTAGGATCTTCATCTTCAGAAAGCGCTTCAGTCGCTTTGAGCATTGCAAGTATAAACTTTTTCTTGACTATTAGCCATGCTCCAGTACCCAGAAGAGCAGCTCCACAAATCTGAAAGTACAAAATGTGGCCATTTTAATCGATATTGTGCATAATAATTCGTGTACTTCAAGTACTTACGAAAATTAGGAGATTAAAAAAGCCAAAAATCCATTTGCAAACGGATAGACCAAATCGAAGCGGCATGCTCTTCAATTTCGCCGTCGTTTTTATAACCGGAAGAGTCATTCCAATAGTTCAGATATAAATAAAAATTAACGTGTTTACTGTGATTGCATAAATTATTTTCCTGATTAGCAAATATGAATGATTTATTATGTCAGTAATTAGGGCCACGTCTGCAACATCAACTACTAAAACTTAAAAACAAAAAAACAAAATTTCTTTTTTTTTCTTGTTTGAAAGTTGAAATTGATCTCACAGAAAAAAAATATTATTTCAAAAGTTTGCTAGTTTGCAAAAAGTTAAAAAATTGTTTTTGCAAAACGTTTCTCATAGGAAACATCGAATATAATGCTTAGAAAAACAAGAGAGGTTAGTTAACCAATAGTATGAATGATTGACATTCATTAAACATGTGTGTACAAAAAGCAAACTTTCCAGATGCCAGTCATATCCAGATTCATCTAAACACTAGTTTCTTCGGCTTGATGATGCGTTTTATTGATTTGTCATATTTTAATCTTCATTACCGCTAATTGCTTTTCATGTTTAGGACTGATAAGATAACGATTGATATAAACTTAATATAAAATCAAACAATAACTTCGTGTAAAATATAGATTGATGCTTCAGTAAAGGTTTTTTTCTTCATTTAATCTTTTTTTTTTTAAGAAAAACAACCTCGTTTGAGAGTAATGTGTATTGCCGTCACCCTTAGCGAGGATAACAATTTATTTATTACAAATGAACTACAGCAACTATCTAAAAGAGTCAACTCAGCAATTGTTGTTGTTTTAACAATATTGATGCGGTGTCATGTGCCATAGATTAACGAACACTGAAACTTTTGCTCTCGATTTCAGTTCAGATTTCGCTATAACAAAGTTTCTGGGCTTGGCTCTGCCCATTTTCCAACCTTTTACAAGTTGGCTGAATTGTACCTAATTAGGCCAAACATCCCAAAGAAATGGTTATGAAATGTATCATAAAAATTCATTTTTTTTAGTCTGATCAGCTTCTTTGAAAAATTATATAATCTTTTTATGAATAAATTGGATATGGATATGACTGGGATGCGCGCTTTCCGTTTTAACGTCAAAAATCGTGTTAATTAAATTTAAGTTAGTTAATTACTTACGAAACTTTGTGGATGGTTGTTTACGATTTTCCTTGAGTAACTAACACTGGAATAAGGTCTCAAACACTACTGCAAGTTCAGCTAGACTACTGAACGTGAATAATGTTGTGCCTCTTGTGGCTTGGTTGACTTGACTACCGTAAGTAAATAAACATTATACAGGGTGGAACAAAAGTCTGTTCCCCTCAAATATTTCCTCAGCAATTGCATCTAGGCCAACTTTGATGAAGCAATCGTATAGGAAGTTGGGTGAGAGCAATCCAATGATGTCATCAAATTTGACCTTGAAGACCATTTTCAAGGTTATTCACTTGCTAACTTCTAAACCAATCAGGTTAAAGCAAAAAAGTCAATTACAAAGTTGTAAAGCACCATCAAATTAGTACTATCCAACTTATCCTAGTCATCTTAAGTTAAATTTTTTCCTTTTAAAAAGGAGACAAATCAGCTGAAATAAAGCCAGCCATTGTGACAAAACTTAAATTTTTATCACAAAATACTGAATTACTTAAATAAACGTATTCAAATGTGCATCATTATGCAAGTAAACAAGAAAAACCACTGCCTTTTTTAATGCCTCAATAATTATTTTATCACAAGATTAACCCTTGGCTATACGTATTTATGGACAAGCTTTTTCTTGAATAAGAAAAGTTTTTTTCCTATGAATTTTTTTTGCTGAAAATTTGTGACTTTGTTTATCTGATAATAAAGTAAATCTCAGGTGAAATTTGTAATGATTCATCATGTATTTAATTAAATATTCAACTTGGAAATTTTCTGTCCTTTAAAACTCCAGCATAACTTTTAAGCTGGCTTTGCTGTATTAGTGAACAGAACTTCAGTGAACAGCTTTTCGCATTTACCAGTAGTGATTAAAACCACCTCCAGATGGCTCAAATCTATTTATTTTTATTGTTTAGGCATTACGTCCTCAATAAAATTAGTTCCGACCTAAAAACAAACTACATGGCGCTTTAACCAATCGACTTAAACATTGTCCATAAATCCGTAATGGCTTAAACCAGAACGGCACATTTTATCCTTATGCCTCCGAGGGTTAAAAAATTTCACTTTGCTGATTTTTTTCTGATTTGTCTCCTTTTTAAAAAGAAAACATTTAACTTATGATGACTAAGATAAGTTGGATAGTACTAATTTGATGGTGCTCTACAACTTTGTAATTGACTTTTTTGCTCTAACCTGATTGGTTTAGAAGTTAGCAAGTGAATAACCTTGAAAATGGCCTTTAAGGTCAAATTTGATGACATCATTGGATTGCTCTCACCCAACTTCCTATACGATCGCTTCATCAAAGTTGGCCTAGATGCAATTGCTGAGGAAATATTTGAGGGGAACAGACTTTTGTTCCACCCTGTATAAAACGTGTGTCTATTTTATTTTATTTTTAACTTTGGTTTGCTAGGTTACTGCAAAGTGACATTTTCAAAACATTAAGCTTAAATGATTTATACAGTGACGATGTTTGTTATAGACTGATGTTGTCATGACAGTTGCTCATAGACATAAAATTATTTTTTTTTCATGTTTAATGGAAGTACTCGTAAGTAGTCCAAAAAATGAACATTTCAAGCAAATTCGTAAAAATATCTCATTATTTTTATATATAAAAATTCAAAACAATTAAATTGACATGGATGTATGTTTGTTTGTTTCAACTTCCGGTGCACAGTAACGCCATCACTGATATATTTTCGGCGCGTACATGGCAATCACTTTGGCGGCGATTTGAAAACCAATACAAACTGCAACTGTGAAAAATAATGATTGAACTGTTTTGTCACGAGTGTTAATTATGGTCAATTTTATTTTAATTAAAATAAAACAATGTGATCTTATTTACATGAGAAACAGATCCAAACATAAACAAACATTACTAATTCGTGGAACATTAACTACGAAAGATTTAGTCACTCCCAACATAATGCTCCCAATAAAGCATTATTTTAGAAAAACACTACTGTGTCCTTGTGGCCTAATGGACGAAGGCGTCGGCTTCGCGGCGATTGCGGGTTCAAGTCTCACCAAGGGTATCATGTCGAATTGCTTTAAAACTTTTTTCTAAGCACTTTCTTTTTAGAACGTTATCAACGATCAACTTCTAAAATATATTTTTATTTTCTCAAATAAATACATGAATAAATAAATAAATATTTAAGCAAGTGGTGTTTATGATGGATAGGTTTACAAACGATAAATCATTGAACTTTGGTCGTATGAAAATGAATACAATTGCATATTCATCTCTAAAGAATACCTCTGAATTCTAAATACAGTCATTTTTTTGTCTTTTTGTCCAGTCTTTTTGTCTTTTTGTCCAGTTCGCAACACAGACACAGCGTTAAAATAATACTAAAAACCTGAAATCAGTTCATGAGATTAATTTCCCTAAAATAATTGTGTTCCTTAACTTTTATTTCTTTTTCCCTGAAATAATCCAACACCAATTAAAATTGGAGCTGCAACAGATGCAGGAAAAATAAATAAGTTTTTAAAATCTCAATGCAGCCCTGAAAATATAGAAAATTGAATAAAATGCTAACTATAAATGAAAAAGAACAGTAAAAAAAAAAACTTTTAGGTGATTTGAATTTGTTATAGTTGGTTTATTAGAACAAATGTTATCCACCATTTGATATTTGCTTTTGTTAGTTTTACCAAATAACTGAGACTGACTAACTCTGGTGAATGCTTACAAGTTAGTGCAGATTGGCTGTGCTTTATTTCAAGAAGACTTATATACATAGTGGGAGACAAAAGGGTTTGACATTTATTGCGCACAGACAGGACTTTGTCCAACTGCAAACTGTTGTTACTACTAATACTGTACGAATAAATGCTTTTTCGCCTACTCCTACTTTTCGAATAAACTCTGTAGAGCCAATAAGATGAATTATAAATACCGTGCTAGATGCGTTGCCTGTGGTAGACAGATTGTTGCCACAAGAAACAAATGAAGCATGTATTGCACGTGAAAAAGCAGAAAAAAGAAAGAAAAATGTGCAGAGAATACTGAGCTAATAAGAAATGTGCACGAGAAATAGCAGATGCACGTATTGCACGTGAATTGGAAGAAATAGAATATACACGTCTTGCATGTGACTTATAAGAAGTGGATGATGCACCTCCATCGGTATTAATTCCACTGTTATCCACTAAAAGTAAACGAAAAACACGTGCTGAAATGTCTCCTGAAAAACTGGCCAGGATTCGACAACAAGATGCTTTGCGAAAACGAAACAGTTGTGGCCAGCTTGGTAACAAAGCTAGATTGCAGCTGGGTGACGATGAGAGATTGTTGCAGCATCAAGTACATTCTCAGCAAGAATGTAATCGTGTAATAGTAATGAGCGCCATTCAGCGACAGAATTGGGAATCTATTTTACTCATTGTCGGGTCTCGATTTTTATTTATAATTCTGCTTTATATCGAACATTTAATTTACAAAACTTGATTTACAAAAAGACAAGTTAACAATATAAAGTGTATTTAAAAATAAAATTGAAACTTATAGTATTTTGATGAATAGTAAATACATTTAACATAATAAGAATAGCATTATAGTAATAAAAAAAACACCAATGTTGTCGAACTTAATATTATACAAAAAGAGATTTAAGTCATATAAAATGTGACCAACAAAAAGTCTCTTAAAACCACAAATACAATTTTAAAAAATGAACAGATTAGACGCGATTAAATAACTGGGCACAGTTCAAAAACTTAATTTTCCACCCGTAACTTTTCCTCACTTTTTTAGTCTTTCACATTAAATTTTTAAGACGAATGCAATAAACAGATTACTTATCATTACGTTAACACAAAATAAACAGTTTTATAATAAAAAAAAAAAAACCGTACTACACCAAACAAATATGTCGTTTGAATGAACGTCAATAATTGAACATAATATTAATTAATTTTCACACTTTTAGTGTCCGGTATTTATAATTATACAAATATGGTTGAATGCATTGAACAATCTTATTCATAAAAAATAGTATTGATAAGATGATTATCATCAAGCATACTCACATTATTTTTTCCTTTAAAAATAAAAACCACACTGACGTAAGTGTAGTTGAGCATTCTTTTTATTTATTTATGTATTTATTTTAATTATTAGATATTATGTTATTATTACTGATTATTGTAAATTTTATTCGTGAAACGATGGTCCAGTCTTGAAAAAATATTGTTGTACTTCAATTTTAATTCGAAAATAGATGAAATTTATAAAATATAAATTTTTTCAGATTTGTTTTCAGATCCTACATAAGAAAAATCGCGGTAATTCGATGCAACAGTAGATATATTAGAAAATATACTCACGGTCTTTTTTGGCATTCTATTTCCCATTCAAGGAACAACACAGGCAACAAGCAAACAAAACAGCAAGAATCTAACAAAAAAAAATCATCAAAAACAATATAAAAAACAGTTTTATAAACATGCAATCACCTGAATTGCTCCAAGTCCGATTGCAATGCCAAGCAGAAGTGACATGTGATCTTCACCCCACTCCTTAATTTTAGTATAGCAACCCTAAAGACAAAAGTACCACTGAAATAAACAGAATAAAAACATCGAAAATTTCTTACAAATTCAATTTGTTTCCTATCTGCCAAACTCGATAAGAAAGGACAATTTGGATTACGCAGTTCGGAATGTTCCTTTTTTTCCATCACACAGCATGATCTAGGAAATTTTTCCTGATATCTCGCCGTTCTATTGGTTTTATACCACGGAGTCACCTCAAGATCTCTGTAACCGTCGACTCCGCAGCACTCAAACTGAAAATCAAACGAAACAACTCATCAAAAGTATTCTTTCTTTACCTGTTTTTCAACTACCTGTGTAAATACATAATCCCAGGAGAGTCTCATTACGTCATTTTCAGGTCCATACAATTTCAGGGCCGTGAATAAAGCTGACTTCAAATTAGCTTCGAACTACAAAATTTAAATCATTAAGAATTACGAATCAGTGAATAATTCCATCTACAACAAACCTTAGTCTTATAAGACGCAGCATAGACTCCACCACCGATTTCAACGGATAAGAAAATGGTTAAAAACACAGCATACTGAAATTAACAACAAAAAACCGCAATTAATACTTCTTTACCTACAATTTACCATATTCAGAGTCGCTTACAGTGGATAACATACACTTAGATTCTTGAAAGGCACCACAACAGCCGAGAAAGCCTAATAAAAATATTACTGCCCCAGCTGCAATTAAAATGTAAGACGCCTGCTCTAATACGGATGGATTATTAAAGGTTTGGACAGTAGGATCTTCAGAAAGCGCTTCAGTCGCTTTGAGAATTGTAAGCATAGACTTTTTGTCGACTAGTAGCCATACTCCGGTACCCAGTAGAGCAGCTCCACAAATCTGAAAGTACAAAATGCGGCCATTTTAATCGATATTCTGCGTAATAATTCGAGTACTTCGAGTACTTACGAAAATAAGAAGATTGAAAAAGCCCAAAATCCATTTGCAAACGGATAGACCAAATCCAAGCGGCATTTTGGCTACGTAAAACACTGGAAATAAATATTTAAAAATATTTTTATAATACAAATTGTGGAATGTCATTGAAATGATAACTTACAAAACTAAATAGAAAATATAGTGCAATGAAGTGTGCGGGTTTCTACAAATCAAACGAAACAAAAGATAAGTTTTAAAGTGGGTTGAGCTAAAATATAAATAAATATAAAACATAAGCATGTATAAAACTGTGCAGGATCATTTTGTAATTGATTTAAAACTATAAATTGGCACCTCCGTCAATTGGATCGGTCATGGTTGCGTCGTCCTTGTTGTTTTGGTTAACTATTCGCCATCTGTGGGCAGACTTTGAAAGCACGACCGTTCCAAAAGTAACGTAAATTTAACCCACTGCCCTATTTCTACAAATAGCCAATCTGCTATTGCCTACACGCAATTGATTGTTCGTGTTTTAGATAAAGACTAAAACAACTGCTTTACAAAAAAAAATGTACATCAAAACTGTAATATTAAGAGTAATAATAAAACTTCTTGATACATCTGCAATTAATGTCAGATCCTAACATTAAACACTACAGCTGCTAGACACATGTTACAAAAAAAAAACATGTAAACATGTAAACACATGAATTAGCTGCATAATATTTATATATATAAAAAGGGTTTAAGGTCATGGTTTCATTCTTAAATAGTCCTCACAATCAATCCTAAAAAGAGGAAGACAAATTTATGAGACTGGAACGGATACATTGTACTGTGTTTACGAATCACCCCGTTCTAAATAAAATTGTCCTTTATTAAAATGTCCACTAAACACAAAGTATAAATTGATAAAAAATTCTGCTGATATTAAATTACAGTACCAGCATCTGCACATGTGACAGTGCAAATTATTGAGGGTTTGTTTTGAGTGAAGTAGATGTCACGTGATAAACGTTGAATAACATGTGAGGTCAACCACCTGGGACAAATAATCAATTTGGGAGAAGCACCCTATTCACAATAGATCTCTGATAAACAAACAGTTTACCACTACCTAGAACCATTAGATTTTGGTGATTACTTTGTTTAATCTTTTTATTACTACAACTAACCCAGGTAAAATTGATTTCAACTAAAAAGCCAAAAAGATTCAACTAGCATCTCTTCTCTACATTTTAAAGACATTTCCCCCGTTTTTCTTTTTTATTTCAAAAAAATTCAAGATCTTTTTTTTTCTCTCCAACATCAAGGGCAAAGTGAATAGACATTTTTGTTGATATCTGTTGCTTAGCAACACCGTGGGTCATTTAGTTTATTGCTTAAATTATCGACTGGTCATTGTAAAGTGTAAAAAACATTATACAGACGTCGACCTTTCATACACAATTCAAACTGACATCATTTTCGATCTATATAAAATCATAAAAATTAAATATTAAAATCTCCAATGCTGTTTTTGATTTTCTTTCTACTTCTTCCCTATTGGTCTAGAAGTAGGAGGAAATTAAAAAGTTCATCAGATTGCATGGGCGTACATTTTTAATCTTTTGAATTCATATTTGTTTTTTTTTGGGTTTGTCAAGGTGTTAAATAAAAACTCCAAATTATAGCATGCCCAGACGGCATTAACTACAACTTTTTTTTTGCACCTACAACCGCAGCTTTCATGCGTGATGTGACTGACACCTTCGAATAGCTGCGGTGATTAATAATAAGATAATAAAGAAATATGAAATGAAATAAAGGATTTTTTTTTCGCCACAAAAAAAATTAATAAAACAAACAACAATAACAAAAAAAGTGCCATGAATGTCATTCGGTTGCGTGCTTTGTAAATCGTTTCAACTCTTGCATTTCCCCGCCTTCATAATCACATCTTTTAATATTTTGAGACACAAAATTAGAGTTTAGAGACAGTAGCCTACACAATTCCCAGAAAGGTGTGATAAACATCCATCGGATGTTGAGATTCGTTAAGATCCCAATAACAAAGTTGTAGCGCGGGAAATGGTCCAAAATGGGAAAATAAATAGATGGCATGGCAAAACTGCTTAATAAAGTTGTTAAGATCAAACTCCTGATTAAGTGGTATTGTCAGGTCTCATTAATGTGCTTCATTGATAAAGACATTTCTGCTTTCCGTGAATAGAGCCTATTTAAACAGCATTTCTGCTGTTAATTGAAAATTGAAAACATAAAACGCACCAGCTGCATTCCAAAAGTCAAATACCCATTTAATTTCTGACAAAAATAATCAATTATTGTTTCTGCAAGATTTCACGGGTTGACATAAAACACAAAAACGTCCACACGCGATTGAAAATGAAGAAAAAATTAGTAGCAGAAGCTTGACATGTAATATTAACCGGGGCAGCCAAGACTCACGACTACACTGTAATTAGGTATGAGACTTCTATTGTAAGTTTGTCTCAAAGATAACCTTGACGACATACTGGTATTATACAAAATAAATTATTTATAATCACAATTCGACCGACTCTTAGAATAAAAAAAAATTGACTAATATCAATTTATCACTTTTATTATTATTATTATTATTATTGTAATGTAAATTGAATTTTAGCTTTTCAGGTGTCACGTGTCAGTAACAAAATCCATAAATGTTTAAATACCAAAAATCAGTTCTTGATCAAACAAACCGCTAACATGCAATAGTCTGTTGTTGTAAATAAAAAATGTTACCGTATCAACCACTTTACGCATCACACATCACCAGCGCACACCCAAATACACATATTTTTTAATCAGAAATTTCATAGGACATTTGTACATATACCCACGCAAAACAAATGTTAACGAGGCAAAAACTCTGGTTATTACGTCTGTGATGTTGAAATTATAATACTGCGTATTATAAGCAAATAAAAACATGAACTAAACCTAAAGTACTTTGTAATTAACATTCCGAAACGATGATGGTTATCATTTAACTGCCTTTCTTTGCATTCTCGATTCCAGGATTTCAGAACCACCCCATAACAGGCAGGAAATCTGCTCATTTTTAGCATCGTTAGAGCTTTGCTGCAACATACACTCCCAAAAACAAAGAGAATGACAAATTCAAAATCAATTTCCTCGACAGACCATTGCAAACAAACATAATAAATTAAAATTATCGGTCCGTATTACGAATATTGTTGCGATTCGTGATCACTTGTTTCGTGATTCGTGCTAAAACACGTAGCCAAAAGCTATAGAATTACGACCGAAGAGAATAACCATGTGTTTTTAGTGTAAACCACGTGTTTTAACCCTAAACAAACAACATAGAAGACCACGTGCAATTAATTGTTCTAGCATCGAATTGTATCCGCACGAGGATCCGAGGCCAAGACAGTAGTAATTAATAATTTCGGTTAACATTTTAACTTTAGAATTGAATAAAAGTCATTAGATTTTATTCTTGAAGGTGTAATAATAATTTTCTAGGTAAAGTATTTCTCTTATACACGTATTATTATCCACAAAGTCGAATCACGACAAAATTTTATTTTATTTACCGGTATTTATTTCAAATTTTATTTTATTTTATTTGAAAATCCGATTAGAAAAATTTCTACTACTGTAATCTTGAATTCAACATTTGCAATTTATGTCTAAAAGGTTTTAAAATTGTTTTCTTAGTGTTATTCCTATGGAGAGTCAAGAATTTCTAACAATAATGTCTAGAAATGTCCATTTCCTGGTGATGTAGTCTGACTCAAGTGGCATTAATACTTGTTACGGGTTATAAATTCTATTCCGAACTGTAAAAAGGAAATGAAATTCGTCCCAAGGTCAAGAACTAACAAGAAGCTTAAGAATTTTAGACTCTCTTTCCCCAAAACGAACAACAGCGGGTCAATTTCAACAGCTCGCCGACTTTTTGCTAATTTGCCAACAAATTGCAACATTTTACCTGATTCACCCTATGCCCGTGGAAAACAGGATTGAACATTATGTGAACCAAGCAAGCGAATCGCAAATAATTTCCTCTCAAGAAAATAAACCAACAATAGCTAAACACATTTGACGTCATTTTTATATTGCGACTTTTGACTCGCACATCATTAATAAAATTGCCCAAGTTTTTATGAATATGAAACGTCTTTAACTAGCTTGCTTTATGTACGAGTATATGACTAATCTTAATGGAGCTAAATTTAACGCCAAGAATTTATCTTTCAAGGACTACTAAAGTGGAATTTTCAACAGTTAATAATTTTTCATAGAAGTACCTCCTTCACAGACTGACAGGTTGACACGTGTCGTTTGATCTCCGTATCCACGAGATTATTTGATTTTTTAAACTTAAATTGCAACTTGAAGTGATTCCACGTTGCTATAGCAATAATACGGTTAACAAAACATGCTCTTCAATTTCATTGTAACCGGAAAAGTCATTTCAATGGTTCAGATAAATAAAAATTACCGTGTTTATTGTGATTGCATATATTATTTTCCTGATTAGCGAATATGAATGATTTATCATGTCAGTAATTAGGGCCACTGTACTACAACATCAATTACTAAACCTTAAAAAGTTGAAATTGATCGCAGAAACCAAAAAAATTAATTTCAAAAGTTTGCTAGTTTGCAAAAAGTTAAAAAATTGTTTTTGCAAAACGTTTCTTATAGGAAACATCGAATTTAATGCTTAGAAGAACAAGAGAGGTTAGTTAACCTATAGTATGAATGATTGACATTCATTAATCATTAATGTGGGTACAAAAAGCAAACAGTCCAGATGCCAGTCGAATCCAGATTCATCTAAACACTAGTTTTTTCGGCTTGATGATGCGTTTTATTGATTTGTCATATTTTAATCTTCATTAATTGCTTTTATGTATAGGACTGATAAGATAACGATTGATATACGAAATAAACTAAATATAAAATCAAACAATAATTTTGTGTAAAATATTGATTGAAGCTTCCAAAAAAAGTTTTTTTCTTCATTTAATCTTTTTTTTTTACAAGAAAAACAACCTCGTTTGAGAGTAATGCGAGTTGCCGTCACCCTTAGCGAGGATAATAATTTATATTTACTTCAAATAAACAACAGCAACAACTCTCAAAGTCAACTCACCAATTTTTGTTGTTTTTAACAATATTGATGCGGTGTCATGTGCCATAAATTAACGAAAACTGAAACTTTTGCTCTCGATTTCATTTTAGATTTCGCTATAACAAAGTTTGTGGGCTTGGCTCGGCCCATTTTCCAACCTTTTACAAGTTGGCTGAATTGTACCTAATTAGGCCAAACATCCCAAACATCCCAAACAAATGGTTATGAAATGTCTTATAAAAATTCAATTTTTTTAGTCTGATCAGCTTCCTTAAAAATTATATAATCTTTTGATGAATTAATTGTATATGGATATGACTGGGATGCGCGCTTTCCGTTTTAACGTCAAAAATCGTGTTAATTAAATTTAAGTTAGTTAATTACTTACAAAACTTTGTGGAATGTTGTTTACTATTTTCCTTGAGTAACTCACACTAGAATAAGGTCTCAAACACCGCAAGTTCAGCTAGACTACCGAAGCAACTGAACGTGAATAATGTTGTGCCTCTTGTGGCTAGGTTGAGTTCAAAACTTGTAACAGGAGGGGACAAGGTGTAATTGCTATCGTACCCACCGTTTATGTTTGGTTTCCCGTCTGCCCCGGTTCTTTAACTGGGCGCTTGATTTAAATGGTGTGGGTGTCAAAACATTTTTTTTGAAACGTGTAATCAACAACTTGTTACCGGTATGTTGTAATAAATTATGAAATGTGTTTTCACACGTGTACACAAAATTATTTTTTATTTTCGCAAGAATGTGAGCAAATAATAACTAAATCGCTAAAATAAGTTTAAGAAGTTTTTTTATTGGATCAATTTTGAAGGTGAATTAAAGTAATTGGAAAAAAAAATTGTATTTTAAAGACATAACACTTGTGTAATTGTATAATTAAACAAATTGAATGAATTACTCGGTAAATAAGTGAGTTCAGTAAATAAACTAAATTGATTTGACTAAATGAATTAAAGTTGACTTGACTAAATGATAAAGTTGACTTGACTAAGTAAATAAACGTTATAAAAAACGTTTGTCTGTTTTTTTTTTTTAACTTTGCTTTGCTTGGTTACTGCACAGTCTTATTTTGAAAACATTAAGCTTAAATGATTTATACAGTGATGATGTACAATTGTTTGTTTTTATAGACTAATGTTGTCATGACAGTTGCTCATAGATATCAAATTAATTTTTTTCCATGTTTAATGGAAGTCAGTAGTCTAAAAAAGAACATTTCAAGCAATTTTGTGAAAATATCTCATTAATTTTATATATTAAAATTCAAAATAATTAAATTGAAACTGCAACTATGGATAATAATGATTAAACTATTTTGTCACGAGTGTTAATTATGGCTAATTTTATTTTAATTAAAATAAAATAATGTGGTCTTATTTACATGAGAAACAGATCCAAAAATAAATAAAAATCACTAATTCGTTGAACATTAACTACGAAAACTTTAGTCACTCCTAATAAAGCTTATTTTAGTGGAATCACTACTGCGCCCTTGTGGCCTAATGGACGAAGGCGTCGGCCTCCGAAGCCGGCGATTGCGGGTTCAAGTCCCGCCAAGGGTATCGTGTCGATTTGTTTTAAAACTTTTTACTACGCTCTTTCTTTTTAAAACGGTATCAACGATCAACTTCTAAAATATATTTTTATTTTCTCAAGTAAATACATAAATAAATAAATAAATATTTAAGCAACTGGTGTTTATGACCGGTAAGTTTACTAACGATAAATCATTGAACGTTGGTCGTATGGAATCGAATACAATGAACATTCGTGTGCATATTTATCTCGAAAGAATACCTCTGAATTCCAAATACAGTCATTCTTTTTGTCTATATTTATTGCGTCCAATTCGCAACACAGACACAGCGTTAAAATAATACTAAAAACCTGAAATCGGTTAATAAGATTATTAATTACGCTAAAAAAAAATTTTTCCTTAACTTTTATTTCTTTTCACCTGAAATAATCCAACACCGATTAAAATTGGAGCTGCAACAGGTGCGGGAAAAATAAAATAAGTTTTTAAAATCTCAATGCAGCCCTGAAAATAAAGAAAATTGAATAAAATGCTAACTATATATAAAAAAGAACAGTAAAAAATACTTTTAGGTAATTTGAATTTGTTGTAGTTGGTTTATTAGGACAAACGTTATCCACTATTTGATATTTACTTTCTTCGTCTATCTCTAGATGGCAGCATATACTTGGCATAACAACTTCAGATATTTTTTCTTTTTGCCATTGAACGGCCTTTTCAAAATCGGTGTAATTATGGACCCCACAGCAATTATTCTATTTGTTAAACATTCGATTAATAAAACCGAATTTATGTTATATCAAGAGTTGCTCTTACAGTCAGCATAACTTCATTCCAATTATGTGTAAAAATATCAGCTTTTTCTTCAACTGTGTAGTGAATTTCCAATGAATGGAGTAAAATTTCTGATAGATTACTCAATTGCTATAGAAATTAAACGAATAAACCTCTTTAAATTTTATTTTAAATTAATATCCGGTACCTGCCGATGCAGAATGACCCCATAAGCAGCTGCTGCCACTTGGATACCCAAAGCAATGATTAAAGACAAACCATACTTAAAAATACAAAACAATCGTGTTAATTTAATCATTTACCGGTAGTATAAAATGTAAACTTACCAAATACAACAACGGTGTGGACTCTCTCAATGTTCCTAAACATCCAAGAAATCCTAAAATAAATGCCATTGCTCCTGCACATAGAATTGCTTCGGGTCCTTTATCGAGTACTGCCGAGAAAATTGCAGGATTTATATGAATGTGAACAACACGAAGAAATGTTGAGATAAAACCACGTCGGAGAGCTATCCATCCACCAAAACCAAGCAAAACACCTCCAATTAGCTATCAAAAAAATTAAGTAAAAAATAATTTTACATCTTCCAAATATTTGCTTTTCATACTTACAAATATAATCACATTGAGGAAAAAAAGTGTGTATTTTGCTACAAATGTACCACAATTTAAAAGCGACGTTGACTGTAGGTATAATTCACGTGAATCAATTGATAATCATTTAAATGTAAATATTATTTACCATTTTCAGTGTAAATTCATTTTGAGCAGCAGTGAGTGAGTGTTGGTAGACTTGTTTGTGGTTTCAGGAACTGTAATAGGATTTTGTTTGGAGGTCACCCTTTTGATGAATTTGAACTTGTTTACACACATTTGACACAACATGCAGCATGTTCGATGCGGTCATATGAATAAGTTAATGTTAGTTCTCGTTCTTATACAATTTATCATCAAGTGCCATGAAGTGAAACTGATAGAAGGATGATTATGTTAACGAATGTCAGTTAATAAATTTAATAGTGCACAGTTGTAAAGTTCAGTTGCTTTATTATCTTTAAGTAAATATATACAGAGAACTGATGAAATAATAAATTCAAATAATTTGTTATGTAAATAAAATATGTAAATATTAATTAATATATGTTATTAGATACATAACTACCGGTAATCTTTATCCTTATTATTTCAATGAACACATTTTTATAAAGCAATTTTATGAACACATTCGGAGTACATACGGTATGTAAATAGATAAATTTACAGTATCACGAGCAAGATGAAAAGACAAACAAAAAACAAAGTACAGTACAAACGCCAACTGGGTTTCTTCTTGTGAACAACAAATTGGCTTTTTCGTGTGTGTAATGGATTTAATATCCTGTTTTCTACCGTCATAATGGCTTCACGAGCGCCTTTCCAAGAGAATTCACCTTGCAAGCGATACTGGTACGGAAGACATGGTCCGAAAACACATGCTTTAAAAAGTAAAGGGTCACTGAAAAACATTTTATAGAGATTGGGTTTGACTTGAAGTAACTCGGCTAACTCGTCCATGTAAGGAATGTAGTCCACTTGAATTGTGTGTCGTTGCGATGCTACGTATTTTTGCATTATTCTTTCTCGTTTTTTCTGAATTTCAGTTTGCATTTCCCTTTCAGACGGCAATTGGTGTGTGCCCTATATGAATAAACTTGGTCAAATAACATTTTTAAAAAAAAATCTTATTTTAACTTACTTTAAACACTTTGACCACCCATCTGCTTTGCATTTCGGACATTGGTAGTATGGAACCCAAAGGGTTAATTAAGCCGATAAATGCTAGTGTTGGATGTTTAAGGTGTGGCGGGAAAATATATTTAAAAAGCGGAACAACGTTGCGATCGACAGATACGATTTCCTCTGTTAAGAAAGGGAATTTGATTTTATAACCAGTAGCAAAAACGGCAGCATCAATGGGGTATTCGACATTCTCTTCGCTGTTAAAAACAACACCATTTTTAGTGAAATGATGGACGTCATCTTTGACCATGACCGTTCCAGACATTATTCGGTTTGGGAGATCGTCACTGACCATAGCGGCTTGAGCGAACAAAGAGTTTTTGGGTTTTAACCCGAATTCAGCGTGGTTAAAACGGTAATTCAACTAAAAAGAGTAAACTTTGTATGTAATTTAAACTTCCTTGTAGATCTTTATAAACTGCACCTGTGATTCCATAAGTGCGCACATTAATTTAGGAGCAGCAAGACGAGTTGCAGTGAAGCTTCGGGTCAACAGTCCTATGTCTAATGGACGGCCGTGGAAATCTACACGACTCATAACCCATGTACCTCTTCGAGTACTCATGTACACCTTGAATTTCATACATAATTTATTATTGATTAAGTTTAAAGTACTTGTTTTGCTATAGTTACTTGTTTTGCTATACGACTCAATTCTACGGTGATGTCGCCTCCCGAGTTTCCGACACCTACAACGAGCACATTTTTATCTTCGAACTTTTTTCCATTCTTGTAATTGTGGCTGTGTGCTATGGAGCCTTTGAATCCGTCCAAACCAGGAAAGTTTGGCATTTTTGGATAAATGTGATGACCATTGCATACCATTACAGCATCAAATGTATCAGTTAAAATAGAGTCCTGTTAGAAGATAATAATAATTTTAAAAAAATTAAAAAAAATTCCAGTTATTTATAGGTTCATCTCCAAATGAATTATCTAATTCCAATTATTTTATCAGTAAATTATGTAACTAACAGTAAGGAAAAAGTATAGATATTCACAATAAGTAGCCTATATATAGGAGTCGGTTCACACATAATCTATATAAAATTACTCATACTTAATTTTTACTTACTTTATATGTAATTGACACTGTCCATCTTCCAGTTGAAGCGTAATCATCAGCATATGTAATATCAGTAACTGCATGATTAAAATTAATGTGGGGTATAAGATTAAATTTAATTGCATAGGATTCGAGATATTCAAGTAGACGAGAGTTGTGCATAAAATTTGGATAATGATCAGGTGGAGGAAAGTCACTGTAACAACTCAATTCTTTACTGCTGTTGATGATGGTGGACTTCATAACTGAAGGAAGATCCACCTCGTCATCATCTCTGTAAAAATAAGTAAATAACTTTAATTGTGATACAATACATTGAAAAAATATAACTGTATTTTATCGAACCTGTATTTCCACAAACCCCCAACACAATCCGTCTTTTCATAACAAACAGGAAGCATGTCTTCCTGCAGACATGTTTTTATTGCTGTTAATCCACTGGGCCCAGCGCCAATCACACAAACTCTTTTGATAGTCATTCTATTTAGAAAACAAATGTGAAATTATTGTTCGGTACACTCGATGTTTTTGTAACATTGCACATGTTTATCAAAAGATGGTTATATTGAAAAACCTTCCTATGCACAAAAGTGACCCTTTAGTCCTTGTGAAAAGTATCGGCTATCGGATATTGTGGATGCAAGCGTATTTATCAATGAGTTAACAAGATCGGACAAAAGTCAAATTTTCTAAAGGTCACTAGACAGAACATGTAACAGTTATTAGTATCTCATTTGACATTTAAGTTAATCAAATTAGAATCTCATTATTGGAAATAAGAAATCGTTTGTCAATTATAAATCAAATCAAATTACAGCCTCGTTAGTTTATGACGTTGGTTCATGTTGCCACGCTTTGCTTCTGAATAAGATTTAGGAAATCTAATGATTACTGCGGTCATAAAGATTTAACTAAGTAAAATTAAATGTTCAAGCTATCGGTATTAAATTATAGCAATTATAGCAATAAATATGGTTAATAATTAACGGTTTCCCCCACTTTCACTTATAATTTTTTGATTCTTTTGGTATTTTGGTATTTATTTGATTTATTTATTAAAGAAACAATAATCAGAAAAATTTTCTGTGTTTAGGGTATTTCGATTTAACTTTTCCTTAGAATTAATGAAGAGTAATTATTGATAAGGCACCAATTACTGTCAGTATTTTTGCTAATTTCTTTAGTAAATAATTGGTTAGTGAAACTAATTTTGTAAATTAGTATTGTGAATTATAAGTTACCTTGATTGATGAGGAATTTATGTTGTGAGAAGCTGTAGGAATCTGTATCTGCAAGAAACTGCAAGCGTTTTAGATCGTCAGACGATGCGCGTTTGTGATAGATTATTCAGACTGATTAGCAGATACCAAAAAGAAGATGTTTAAATATATATAGGTTTGGGTAGTCTCTCAATTTTCCCATCATTCAATCGTCAGAACAGAGTTCGAATAAGGCTTCCATACTGATTGCAAAATTTTCTCATTAATTTTTAGCCAGCCATAGATTTTTTTTCAGTGGGAAAATCCCAAAAATTCAAGCGAAATGTCCCAAAATTAATGGAATTGTTTGCATTTTCGTTTTCCCCTGCCATCATTTCTTTTTTTCTTTGTTTTTACTTTCAAAACGTATCTTATGCAATACCGAAGGTATAACCCTTAACATTTAAAGAATTTATCACTGATAGTTACATCTGATTATAATGATAAAATATTATGATGAACAAATGACATTTTATGTATCACATTTGAACATGTTTTTTCTGCATATGTCAATTTTCGACCTTAACATTAAAAAAAAAATTAATATTTAAATTGAAAAACATTTAGTATTGATCTTTCTTTCGCAATATTAATTTCATCACACTTTTCAATTCAAAAATATAAAATAAAAAAGTTTCCGTAAAATAAATTAAAAAAACAGATTGGATATGTTTAAAAAAAAAAGCTCACCGTTATACATCTCTTTGTGACTCGCGAAAAAACAATTAAAAATTGTAATTGTTGCAATAATGTATACACGTAACTTCTATTTGTTTCGTTTCTCCTTTGTCAAATCTATTCATCTCCATTTTTTCAAACGGCGACCTTTACTAAAATGTGTTAAATTCGAATTTCCCAAACACATTTAATCGTAGAGGATTTGAAGAAGAAATTGGTAAGTAATTAGAGATTTTAGTAATCACTTAAAATTATTATTAATCAAATGCGAGCATGGTTTTTGTTCGCTGAAGACTTTGGATAGTTATCACCATCAGCGAAGAATCAGTGTTGCCGCGCTATACTTCCATTTAAGAACGCAAGAATGAAACCGCATATCTGCATTGAGTAAAACTTTATTTTTGAATACTCTGTTTACAAGAAAAAATACATTGTATTATTATCGGCATACAGTTGATCTCTGACTTAAGTTTACCTATCCTTAAACTATGTTTTAATTAGTGAGCCAAAATGCTTTTTCTTCTTTAAAATTTATAAAACACTGTGTTGAAAAGCCGTAATTAACAAATGACCAATAAAAACAATGCCAAGCATTATTCGTAATAAGATGAACGATGTTCCCAACTCGTACGACTCAGATTGACGTGTTTTTAAAGGCGCCAGTATTCTTTTTTTCCCATTAAGAATTGCATTGGTTGCACCAGGCCAATAGTAAGGGCCTGTCAAGCGATATTGATACGAATAGCAAGGTCCAAAATACATAATTAAAAAAAGGCGAGGGTTGTTTAAGAATATTTGAAATAAATCTGGTTTGGCGCCAATCATCAGAGCGAGAGAATCCATATACGGAATGTAATCCACTTGAATTGTGTATCGTTGACTGTTGACAAAGTATTTCTTAAGATGTTCATCACGGAGTCTCATATCTTCCAACATTGTTTGTTCGTCTGGAAGCTTGCAATGACCCTGAAATAAATATTTAACATTTTAATTCAAATATCCGAGATGTGTTACAACAAGTGCTTCAACACGAATTAATTGGGTGGTTAGTAGAAAAATAAAATTTGATGTTATTGTACAGATGTTATCATTCTAAGCAAAACAGCAAATAAAAATCAAATTTGATTGTTTATAATAGTTCAATTAACATTAATATATATAAATATATTATAGCCACTTTCAATTACGTTTCTTCAATTTTGTTTTTTCACATTGATACTGATACTGATAATTCAGTTTATTACTGATATGTCATTCTAGGACACTCGCCGAGCTTCCCTTTTTTTTAATTAGAAGTGCAATGCCAATTTGGAAAATAACAATTTTTTCCTAAGAATAACACGTATCAATGCTAATTCAAAACAGATAAGCCACGTGTATACTTTAACCCTCTGTGGATGCTTGGATTCTGTTTCCAAAAGGCCAGGCAAGGAGTTACATTTTTTATCATTATGTGATACAATTCATAGCCTAAATCAATTGTTGCCGTGTTTGTAAACAGAGACTAATCAATAGCGCTCTATTTCTATTCCAGGAATAAATGAATCATGCACTTCGGATATCTTTCTTTTCTATTTAAGAAGGTCAGAAATTTTTTCTGCTCTTACTGTCCTCTATTGAAGAAAACAGCAATTACTAATTAAAGATTATAAAATCTAAGAAAAAAGCCAACTATTTCGGACGGGGCATAATAGATAAACATTTTACGCTGAATTAATATTAAATGAATATTATATATTATATACCTTAATCACTTGGATCACCCATCGGCTTTGCATTTCAAAAATTGGAAAAACAGGTCCCAGAGGTTGGAAAACACCAATCACAGCTAAAGTTTTATGTTGTAAATGCACAGGATATACGAGTTTATAAAGCGACATTTTGTTTTCCTTCACACGTATTATTTCATCTGACAGAAATGGGAACGAAATGTTATATCCCGTCGCAATAATAACTGCATCGATAGGGTATTCTGTATGTTCATTTCCTTTAAAAACAACGCCGTGTTTGGTGAAATGGTGAATGTCGTTTTTAATTTCAAGAGTTCCAGATGCGATTCTGTTTGGCAAATCATCATTTACGGTCATGTGCTGCTCGAATATTCTATGTTTGGGTCGAATACCGTAGTCAGCATGGTCAAATCGATGATTTACCTTCACGAGTTTCAAATAATAGCATTTTAATTGATTTGTAATTGAATGTAAATTGCTAGTTTCGCACTTACCGCCACTTCAAGAGCTGTATTTGACATGCTCCATGGGAGTGTCTTTTTCAAAGTGTTGTTAAAACGAGTCACTAAAATTGTATCGAGTGGATAACCCTTCGTGCCCACCCGGTTAACAATCCAACTTCCACGACGTGTGCTAAGATAGACCTAGAATTAAACAATACATATAAATATTTTAAATTACTAGTTTTTATTCCAATAAATGGTTTTGCATGTGATCAAGTTTATTCTCAACTCTATTGACTTTAAAAGGCAAAAAATATGTTGCCATGCAGAGTAGCTCATCAATTGAATGCACAATTGTTTCTCCCAAAGTCGTTAGTATTGCTTCTACAAACATCTGTATTTTTGTAAAATAGGTCACTATTATGCCCACTATGTAGTAAACAAAAGAGAGGGCCGTTTGTTTGCTTGTTATTTCCGAAAAAACCTTCGGCTTGTTGTGTTATTTTCACGAAGGTTAAAATAAGATTGCAAAACAACAGATGTTGATCTAAACAAAACAACATAAGTTGTTTAGCAATACGTTGGAGTTATTTGCGTTAGCTGAGAATTAATTTGTTCATTTTGCTGCAGTGTTTTTAGTTCTTACAATTTCAGCAACACGACTAACTTCAACAGCAATATCACCACCGGAATTCCCCATGCCAATCACGAGAACTCGTTTATCGGCATATCCATTAGGTGCTCTGTAGGCTTTTGTGTGGATTATTTCTCCTTCAAATTCATCCAATCCCGGAAATGTTGGCACATAGGGATCTGTATGAGGTCCACTGCAAACTAAAACTGCGTCAAAAATTTCTTCTTTAACTTCTTGAAACTAAAAGAAAAAATAAAAATAATCATTTTTGAGCATCAGTAATGAACACATTAAATATATTGTTGGATTTAATTAAATTTCCGGTAATGTAATTATGGCAACACATGTCGATAATAATATAGATACAAACTATATTACACAAACGATATGTTCCTTCTCTTTCATAAAACGTTAAATTGTTAAACCAAATCTCACTTTTTCTTGAACTTTGACTCTCCATTTTCCACTAATGGAATAATCATTAGCATAAGTGACATCAATAACTGAGTGATTATATTTAATGTAGGGCTCCAAATTGAATTTTTCTGCGTATGATTCTATATATTTGAGTAATTTTGTCCGGTGCATAAAATTGGGCGTGGCATCTGAAGGTGGAAAGTCACTGAACGCAGTTAATTCCTTGCTGCTATTCACTATTGTTGATTTCCAAACGGATGAAGCATTGTGGTCATCGCTAAAAATAAATTAGATTATTGCAATAAACAGATAGCTAGAAAAATATTAATTCAATTGATTCTTCACCTGTATCTCCATAAGCCACCAAAGTTATCAGATTTTTCGTAACAAACGGGATTGAGTCCTCCTTCAATACAAGCTTTGATTGAAGTTAGTCCACTTGGTCCACCACCAATTATACAAACACGTTTTTCCATGGTAGCTTGCAAACTGTAAACAAAATTGTTGTTTTTGAAATGAAGAGATTAATATCTAGTTAACCGATCATTTCACAGAATTTATAAGCCATCTATTCTTTCAACTTCAGGTGTTGTTTTTTTCCATGGAAAAGGACTTGTTTACACCAAGGTTATACAAACACACATTAAAAGAAATTATTTGCAATTCTATTGTAAACCTGTTAGATGCGTAGGTGTATTCAAAAAGAAAATCATATCTCCTTGCACACCAGAGTTTATCTATCGAAAACACGATTATGCTTTCATTAGGAGTAGTTTTATCGTTAAATAGAGTAGGAGCGCAATTACTTCAAGACTCACTGTGCTGTCTGGCCGACTCGCTTTGTCACATCAATCACTTGACCTACTTTTTTCAAAGCGTTTTCAACACAACAGAATGTACCGAACTGTATAACCGTATAACCTGACGCTTTACAGTCGAACTAAATTTTCGACAAAATAACATTTTCACCGACATTTTCCAACCTTGCCTGCGTCAATGTAGAATTTACAGAGGCTCAATTACAATTTGCATCAAGCACTGGAAACATTAATCAAAACACCTACACAGAGCTTCCATCCATCACAATTAAGAACAGACTGGTTCTTTGTGAGAGTTTGTTTTCTTGTTTTCCCCAGCACACTAAAGTTCTTAAGGTTTCAATAAATAAATAAATAAATAAGTAAAAGCAACCCCTGCCTGCTGACAGTCTTGATGCCAAATCCAAACATTAAATTCCATTTTCGCGCACGAAAACACCGGTTTAAAATTATTCGTTGAACACGAGTAGATGCATTCAAATAGTCGTGTTTTAAATGTTTTAAGTGTGTATGTTTTTGAATGCAGCTAATGTCATTACCTGTTACTACTTGTAAAAATCATGTATTTGCTGCGTGTATGTGCGTGCAGACGGGGATTTTTAAGTTTGATTTACATCAACATACCGGGCGCATACTGTAGACACAGTACTATATACTTACATTCGCTGTATAGTTGCAGTGCAGTTATAATCAAAACAGTGGACTGTTGGTTTTACTACCAGCAAGATCAGATTATTATGAGTACATTTGGCCACCTAACGAGCTTATACTGATAGTTCAAATGAGTGGGCATCAATCAACAGGTGTTGTGGAATTCCCGTGATAGAAATCATCTTCAGTTTTTATTGGCTAAAATTATTCATTGAGGCATTTTAATTGAAAGTTATAAATTTCACTTCAGGTATTTCTATCTTTGTGGTTCTTGGTAGTACCATAGAGTAAGAATAATATTATCCTTACTCTGCAGTAGTAGAGGGCTATTGAGACACAACGATAATAATCTTTACTAGAATTTTCTACCATACATTTATGGGAAACAAACCCCAACGGCCTAACCAGGCACATAAATATACTTTTCTTTTTTGAATATACCGGTAGACTATATTTAAAAGAAAAAAGAAAATCATAAAAAAAAAATTAACAATTCAACTTGAAAGGCCATTGGCTTTTAATCAAAAAGATCGGACATAATTAATGAGCTGCCAGAATCCATACGCAGAAAATATATTACACTCTGGAAAATTTTGTGTGAGATAATTAAGTTTCTGGAAGTAACTTATCAAGATCTTTTATTGTTGATTCAAAAAAATTATGAGAAATGCCTTTGTATTCAACGTCACAAAAAAGTGGATAAACCCATGTAGAAACCACTGCTGTTTCCGGCGATAACAAACAGATCGTGTTCAGCTTCATCGTTTTGTTCATCATTTTGTTTTTTGTTTTTTAAATTTCCTCGTAATCTTAATAAACACTAAATCATCAACATCTCAATAGAAGAATATTTTAAAAGAATAAAAACAATAGGGGGGCCGTCCATAAATTACGTAACGCCAATTTTGGACATTTTAGACCCCCTCCCCCTTCTGTAACAAGGCCGTAACAAATTCCCAAACACCCACCCCCCTAATTACGTAATAAAACTGAAATCACCCCCCCCCAAAAATTTTCAAAAATCAGTCTCAAAACTGCGATATTTTCATTTTTAAAACATTAAAAAAAATTTTTTCAAGAACCGTAACATTATTGAGAACCCCCCCTCTCCCTTACTAATGACCCGTAACAAAATCTGAAACCCCCTCCCCCCCTCAGGGCTGGACTGGGAACAAATTTATGGCCGGGAAATCTGGGTGTCCGGGCCACAATTAATGAAGTCAGGACAGGCTACAGCCGGCTGCGACAGGCCACAGCGGCCACGGGCCACCGGGAAACTCCCGGTAGCCCGCCGGGCCAGTCCAGCACTGCCCCCCCTTGGAGCGTTACGTAATATATGGACGGCCCCTAAGAATTTTAAAAAAGCAAACATTTATTGTTTTTAACGCCAGAACTTGTTACACATCTTTAGGAAAAAAATATTAAATAATCTCTCAAGTTACGGTAAATAACGCAACCATCCCAAATTCAGCACGGCTATGCAGGCAAGCTAAATAAGCAGATCAGTCCAGCAACCAAGCATGAAGACACCAAACACTACTCGCACATTTTATAACCCTTTCCTTTTAATCTGATGTTAAAATGTCTCCCTTCTAATTGTTAATCTTTGTGGCCAAATCTTTATTCAAATTAATCTTATTAAGCAGAAGCCCGTATAAGCCCACAAGCTTGTTTTAACATATAATTTTGCAATGTTTATTAGGATATCTGTCTTAATCGTTTCTTTTATCCGAGTAACCTAAATCCTTTTATCTGCAGCTTCATTTATAGATCTTTTGTTGATTGTGAATTGTAACAATATTTAACATCCGCACGTGTTTTTTTTATTATCAGTAGAACCGCCTTCCAAGATGTTCATTACTTCTGCCTGTACTAATAGTAAACTGACAGTTTTAAGGGCCTGTTAAATTTAACCTGTGTGCATTTCACATTAGGTTCCCGGATTATATTACAGGTCCGGTAAAGGTTCTTCTAGGGGCATCAGTTCCTTTAGACCGCTAATCCTTATGCAACAAATCGCACGCGTTATAAGTGAGGTTCTAGCGCGTGCAGCATGGTGGTTTGGACTGCCTTCGTAGAATGCAAATCTGGCTTTATATAAGTATTTTTGTAGAACGGCTTAAAACGTTGCATTCAGGTCCAGATTTGCACCTTATGTACCAAACTACAATAGTTAAAACGTTCTTAAGACAATGAAATAAAATGAAATGGCAACAAAGGATGAGCAATGGCCGTCTTGCACTTTCTGTATTTTATCACTACGAAGTGTTTTTGTGAAGTGTCTGTATTCTTGTTACCATCATGAGGCAAGATGAACAACAAAGTGAAATAAAATGTTTTCTTAATAAATCTACAATATGATGCTCTCTGTTTACGGGTGAAAATAAAGTTTGGTTTATTTCAAATTGACTCAGTTGTACAAAAATTTTCTGAAATAATTTTTCATATTTATCAAAATTTTTCTGAAATAATTTCAAATTTTTTCAAGAGGTCCCAACATCCTACAACAAAAACTACCAAATCACATGCACGAACGATTATCCACCGTTCCAGTCAAAATCACACCGTACAGTGATGATCAACTGAAAAGCAAAACCACAACACCACACCATAACCACACAAAAAACAACCTAAAAGAACCAACCCCAGCAGACAAGCCACCAAACAACGAAGCTCACACAGTTCAAGAATGCAAAAACAGACAGATAGCCCAAACGACAACCGACAAAGCAATGCAACAACAGTGACCACAGAACAGCACTATCCCCAGCATAAGCCCACAACTCACAAAATACATAAAAATAAAGAACTCACAGCCCAACATCCAACGTCAGTATAAACTATGACAACACTAAACTCACAGCAGAAAAAACAGAAAAGGACGAAATAAAGTGTGAGTATGTTGGGTTCTTGCTTCGCCTTACAGGGCTGGCTTACTTGGTTTGTCTTTGCGATGATGTATGTTACTACAAGATATTTATCTGAAACATCATTATGAACAACTGAGCGAGAAATAAAAACCCAAACAAACTGCGGATTAATATAAAACGTGGTTCTACTTCAAGTGTATTCTTATTGGACTTTAAAGGAGCAAGAATCCTTCTACGTCCAGTCAAAATGGCATTTGTGGCTCCAGGCCACGTGTGAGGCCCATTCAAGCGATACTGATATGGATAACAAGGCCCAAAATACATAGACATGAATAGACGAGGGTCAGTAAAGAAAATCGTAGCCAAATGAGGCTTAGCACCAATCATTTCTGCAATCGAATCGACATACTCTATGTAATTGACTTGGATAGTATGGCGTGGACTGCTGACAAAATATTTTTCCAAGTAATTATTTCGGTCTTCGATGTCCTTCACCATTGCCTTTTCGGCGGGCAAATTGCACTTTCCCTGCAATTATGCAATTAAGTAATTTATTTCAAGAAATAATAATTTTTAAATTATGCGTACCGTGAAGACTCGGAGTGCCCATCTGCATTGAATTTCTGAAATTGGCAAAATGGACCCGAGCGGCTGAACGAGTCCAATAACACACAACGTTGGATGTTTCAAGTTTGTCGGGAACACGTTTTTATAAAACGTTGAGCGGTTTTCTTTTACAGGTGGGAAGACATCCTCGGCTACAAATGGAAATGCGATCTTATACCCTGTTCCGAGAATAACGGAATCAATTGGATATTCGACTTCATCTTCTCCTTTGAAGACGACCCCATTTTCAGTGAAATGATCAATGTCGCTTTTGATTGATAGAGTTCCAGATGCAATTCTATTGGGCAGGTCATCATTAACCATTATGTGTTGCTCTAATATCCTATGTTTTGGTCGGAGTTGGTATAGTTGGTGATCAAAACGGTGATTCATCTACATAAAATTGAAAAAATGAATGTAATTTGATGAATATTCGTCCTCTGTTTATCTTCTGTTAGTCAGTCTGTCAAAGAACGATCATTATTTATGATTAAGTAGCAGGTTTCCTGCACACAACATTTACGAGGTATTTCTAACGCTTACCACTGCTTCCATGCATGAATTTGTTATGGCCCATGGTGTGTAAGCCCTCAGTTGAGAAACAAAACGGTTCAAGAGAACCAAGTCCAACGGGTAACCATTCACAGACACTCTATTAGAGACCCAACTGCCACGACGCGTACTCAGATAAACCTGAAAAAAGGGACTTGGAATAAATAATAAGTAAGTTAATACATTTTATTTGTTTTAACATGTTTAGCTATTCGACTAAGCTCGACTGCCACGTCGCCACCAGAGTTGCCAATCCCAACAACAAGTACATTCTTATCTTCGTAGCCTTTTGGAACTTTGTAGGAATGAGTGTGGATTTTATCCCCTTTAAACTCATCTAATCCTGAAAATTGAGGCGTTTGTGGATATACATGATGACCAATGCAGATCATAACAGCATCAAAAACCTCTTCCGTGACGACTTCCTGACTCTATTTTAAACAACAACAAAAATTATAAATAGGTCAATTTAATTTTCTACATATAAATTTTCATCTCCTGAAGAAGAAAGTTGACAAATGACCTTTCAAGCTGCATTCGAACTTCCAAGATGGAATAAAAAACTGACCTAGTCCATTTCATGAATAAACAAAAATTTACCTGAATTTTTACTACCCATTTTCCAGTCGTTTCGTAATCACTCGCATATTTCACTCCAATAACTGAATGGTTGTATAGGATGTACTTGTTTAAGTCAAAAGCTTTGGCATAGTCTTCCAAATATTTGACCACACTCGTGTTATGCATAAAATTGGCCAATTCCTTCGCGGGAGGAAAATCGCTGAACGCACTCAGCTCTTTACTGCTGTTTATAATGGTCGATTTCATAACAGATGGAACTCCTTCCTCATCTTCATTTCTATTTTTTTTAAATATATATATAATTAAGTAAAATAATTATTCAGTTAAAAGGTGTAATTATCTTCAATTCTATATAATTTACCTGTATCTCCATAAACCTCCAAAATTGTTTGTTTTTTCATAGCAAACGGGAAAAACTTTTTCTTCTAAACAAGTTTTGATGGCGGTTAATCCGCTAGGTCCAGCGCCAATTATGCAAACTCGTTTTTCCATTAGTGAATCTTTAAAAGCAAATGTACAGTGACAGTCAATGCATGTGTCTACTTAAAAGGATATTTCCATATATTTTTAACAGTAAATTTCATCCCTGTGTATAGTTCATACAAGCTACATTCAAAAAGTCATTTAAACTTAACGGTATGCTTGAGTGAAATTTATCTTGTGGCTGATTTAGTCTGCTTTCAGTCGTAAGGGCATTTGCACAGCCATGGCCGGCTCCAGATCTATCAGCACGTACACTACATGCACATTGTTTTGTTTTGTAAATCAGCCTAAGCTTGCTGCCTACAGCATTTATAATAAACAGCAAAACATGTTTAAACTGTAATTTTTAACTAACTTATCGAATGCAGCTACAACAAATTTTCTAAAGCAGATGTAGATAATACATAACATAATATTACTATACAAGGTCCATTTTCAGATTTAATCTGTGAAATGAACAGGGCCGCAGTGGCACCAAATTGAAGGGGCACCCTTAGAACCCAAAAAAAAAAATATTCGCTTGAGTGCCGTAATTTACATCGCTATGTATGTGGATTGTGGTAGCGACTATCGTCGAATCCCCGGCTTCGTTGAGCTGCTGTAATTTACGAGCCGAGTCCTCTTACAGTTATTTCAATCTACTCTTATACTATACAACCATGTGAAAATAGATTGAAATTGTTGGTTAAATATGTTTTCTGGACTTTCTAAATGTATTGCAATGCAGTTAAACAACCTTTAAACAACTGCTGTTCAAAAGGCTGTCCAAAATCTGTGTTCAGGCTGGTTTAAAGAAGATTACCAGAATAAATGAACTTTTCGAATGGATCAACTGTTAATTCGTCAAACACATTCTGACTCATGATCATGAGGTACCGGTATATTTTCTATTGGTTTTTGTTAAAATAAATCGTATCTTCAGCCGCATACGTTGCGCTATCTGTGCCCAATCTCTTTTTGTTCTTTTTTACTATTATTAAATACATAAAAATATATATGTAATATATTAAGCAATCTGATCAAATTGCAGTTATTTTATAAAATTTTATAAAACTTTTGATATTTTAAATGCTTGATATTTATATCAGAAACAACGATAAGAAACTAAACTGTGACCGGGAGTATCAATTTAATGCACATATACACACACGCAATTAAGTTAACAAAGAAAATTAATTACCGTACCTTAAAATACTTGCCAAAAATGTCCTCAATTATAAATGAAACAAGAAAATAAAAATTTCAATGCTGTTTTCAGTTTCTGCAATCAAACTATCTCATATCAGTAAGTTTTGCGTGTGTTGGGAGATAAAGCATAACATCTGTATAGCTGACTCGGCTAATCAATGTTCCGTTCACAGGAAGTAAAGTCCCGCCAAGTATCAGTCACTTCCTGTTTATGTGGTCACATAGAATGTTCACAAATTTTTGTGACTCACAAAAATGTGAGTCGATTGAGGTAATGGTTAGTGACTCACAAAGATGTGTGAACATTTTACATGACTACGATTGTAATGTATACAGTATTCCGTTCTGAAGTTAGCACATTATCATTTCATATTACATGTCTTTGGAGAATGACCTCAGACAGACAGATGGGATAGATGTACACATGATGTGGCTCTAAACTGTGACCTCAAATTCTTGCATCATGGCCATCAGTTAGGGCCGATGTTAGGGCACTTCCTGTGTTTTAAAGCATTGGCTTCTGGGCTTTGGTACAGGTTCGGTTTGGTCATAATAATCTTTGTCAGCAACAACTTTATTCGCAGCGGTAGGATTGCCAACAACTTGACAATTTAGTCACAATGTGGCGGTGTTGTCGTCTTTAGCGTTGAATTATCTAGTGGCAAATTTTAAAACCACAAACCCATCACTTCCAACATACGCCCCCTTCTCCATTCTCATCCAGCAATAATTAAATTTGTCAACTTCACAATTGTTTCCACTGGTGTTCTGGAAAGTGTTTTTTAAAGAAGTCAAATCACTCTTTGAATATTATTTTTGAGTTTATCATTCAAATTTATTAACAACTTTTAATCCTTTTTTTAAACTTTGTTATATATTATGAATATTATGAATCTTATAAGATATTAATCTGAAAAATCATTACGACCAACTGAGCAAGAAATAAAAATCCAAACAAAATGCGGATTAATATAAAAGGTGGTTCTACTTCAAGTGTATCCTTATTGGATTTTAAGGGTGCTTGAATTCTCCTACGGCCAGTCAGAATGGCATTTGTAGCTCCATCCCACGTGTGAGGCCCATTCAAGCGATACTGATATGGATAACAAGGCCCCAAATACATAGACATAAACAGACGAGGGTCAGTAAAGAAAATCGTAGCCAAATGAGGCTTAGCACCAATCATTTCTGCAATCGAATCGACATACTCTACGTAATTGACTTGGATAGTGTGGCGCGGACTGCTGACAAAATATTTTCCCAAGTAATTATTCCGGTCTTCGATATCCTTCATCATCGCCCTCTCGCCGGGCAAATGACACTTTCCCTATAATGAAGAAATTAATTTGTTTTAAATAAATAATAATTTTTAAATTATATTTACCATGAAGACTCGGAGTGCCCATCTGCATTGAATTTCTGAAATTGGCAAAATGGACCCGAGCGGCTGAACGAGTCCAATAACACACAACGTTGGATGCTTCAAGTTTGTCGGGAACACGTTTTTATAAAACGTTGAGCGGTTTTCTTTTAAAGATGGAAAGACTTCGTCCGCTACAAATGGAAATGCGATCGTATACCCTGTTGCGAGAATAACCGAATCGATTGGGTATTCGACATCATCTTCTCCTTTGAAAACGACCCCATTTTCAGTGAAATGATCAATGTCGCTTTTGACTGATAGAGTTCCAGATGCAATTCTATTGGGCAGGTCATCATTAACCATAATGTGTTGCTCTAATATCCTATGTTTTGGACGGAGTTGGTACAGTTGGTGATCAAAACGGTGATTCACCTATAGAAAATTGAAGAATAAAATACTCTGTATGGTATACATATTCATCGTTTCAAAGTGACAAATTTGCCACATTTTGATGAACATTCATCAAGTCACTTCTGTTAGTCAGGCTATCAAAAATCGATCGTTATTTGTGCTTAAGTAACTCTTTTCGTGCATATGCAATGGTGCAGTTGTTTTTTATATTTATATTTATATTTATCAGTATAACACGGACGTTTTTTTAAATGTTTACCATTGCTTCCATGCCTGCATTTGTTAGGCCCCATGGCATGTAGGCCATCATGTGAGCAGCAAAACGGCTCAACATAGCCACGTCCAAAGGATAACCGTTTACAGACACTCGATTCATGACCCAAGTACCACGACGTGTACTAAGATAAACCTAGAAAAAAGAAAATGGGAATAAATGAATTAATAAATGAATAAATAAATAAATTTTATTTTTTTTTTAACATGTTTAGCTATTCGACTGAGCTCGACTGCCACATCGCCGCCAGAGTTGCCAATCCCAACAACAAGTACATTCTTATCTTCATAGCCTTTTGGAACTTTGTAGGAATGAGTGTGGATTTTGTCTCCTTTAAACTCATCTAACCCTGAAAATTGAGGCGTGTGTGGATACACATGATGACCAATGCAGATCATAACAGCATCGAAAATCTCTTCCGTGACGACTTCCTGACTCTATTTTATAAAAAAAAAAATTATATATAGGTCAATTTAATTTTTTAAATATAAATTTTCATCTCCTGAAGAAGAAAGTTGACAAATGACCTTTCAAGCTGCATTCGAACTTCCAAGATGGAATAAAAAACTGACCTAGTCCATTTCCTAAATAAACAAAATTTTACCTGAATTTTTACTACCCATTTTCCAGTCGTTTCGTAATCACTCGCATATTTCACTCCAATAACTGAATGGCTGTATAGGATGTACTCGTTTAAGTCAAAAGCTTTGGCATAGTCTTCCAAATATTTGACCACACTCGTGTTATGCATAAAATTGGCCAATTCATTCGCGGGAGGGAAATCGCTGAACGCACTCAACTCTTTACTGCTGTTTATAATGGTCGATTTCATAACAGATGGAACTCCTTCCTCATCTTCATTTCTATTTTTTTTGTAATATACATATAATTTCGTAAAATTATTAACTTAAAAGGTGTAATTATCTTCAATTATATATAATTTACCTGTATCTCCATAAACCTCCAAAATTGTTTGTTTTTTCATAACAAACTGGAATACATTTTTCTTCTAAACAAGTTTTGATAGCGGTTAATCCGCTAGGCCCAGCGCCAATTACGCAAACTCGTTTTTCCATTGGGGAATCTTTAAATGCAAATGAACAGTGATTATTAATGTGCACAGCTGTCAATCAAACTGCAAAATTTTATCTCTGTGCTTAATTCCATACTACTGTCAAAAGCTATTATCTGTGACACTTGTCTGTATTGGTTGTGGATAATACGTAATATTACTATATAGAAGGTTAGATTTTCGATTTGATCTCTGGAATGAATACAAATTTTTAGTTTTGCTGGTGTCATGTCAGTGGTTTGAGTCGTTGTACAGGGTGCCAACGACACTTGTCCGGGCCCCGTTGAACTGCTGAGATTTACGACCCCTTCAAATGCTTATGTGCATAAATTATATTATCAAGTGGTTGTAATCTGTCTTGAACTCATTAATTCACAAAAGTCTGCCTGCCTTTCTGATTTTATTTATTAAAGATTCCTCTTTGATTGTCGAACAGTCATCTATATGACTGTTAATCTACAAGCACATGACCATGACCATGAGGTGTATTTCCTGCCTTTTCAACCATATAAATTGTGCCAATTACGCACAAATTTTTTTCCTTCTTTAAAAAATTTTTAAAAAAATTTAAAATTAATTTTAAAAAAAATATAAAACTGTGACCGAAGTTCAATTTAAATACACGACACACGTTAATTTTTTTTTTAAAAATCTATGTTTGTAAATATATACTCGTATTAAGTTGACAACAAAAATTAATTACCTTAAAATGTTCGCCAAAAATTGTCCTCAATTGTCAACGCACAAGAAAATAAAAGTTTCAATGTTGTTTTCCAGCACCAGCAGTCAAACTATCTCCTATCAGTAGTTGCAAGTGTGTGGCGACGATATAGACGGGCTGAGACCACAGCCCAGGTGTCAAGGACGTTATGGAGCATTAACGCCGCCTATGATGGTCTAGTAACACTACCAACACAATTATGACAAGAAATTAAATTCGTACGACTGCCAATAACTTTACTCATAAAAAGCTAACTACACACTACATACCATCATGGTTTTATATACCTTTTACATGAAATAGCTTTATCGTGCTCTTGCATTCAATACAAAAATAATAACCCGACAGTATGCATCAATCAGCTGGTTTATCAAATTATCAGTCATAATACTTTGAATGTCACAATATTACAGTAAGTCGATTAAAAGGGAATTATATTATAAAAATAAATATAAACACAAAATAATTATCAAGTTCTCGTAGCGCTAGTAACTGAAGTCATACGTGAGCGAAGTAGAGACCGCACGGTGGGCGAGTCCCAATGAACGTGATCTTTGTCGGACAATAATCTTAAATCCTTTAAGTATTTGACGGCAGTAAATTAAACACACTTCACATAATTAAATTATTAAAACAAACTAATAAGTATTTCTTTCTTTGGCATAAAGTAATTAAATTAACTACATAATGGGCGCTATAGCTCCCAACTGAAAATAAAAATTTTATTACACAATGACAATGCGTTTTAACCCTTGAAGGCGTAAGGCTATATGGATTTATGGACAAGCTGTTTCTTTAATAGGAAAATTTTTATCCTATCCATTTTTTTTTGCTGAAAATTTGTGTTTTTGTTTATATGGTGTCAGACTTAGACTCATGAAATTTGTATGTATTAGTTGTTTATTTAATTATTTATTCTGAATTGAAATTTTCAGCCCCTTAAAGCTCCAGCATAATTTTTAGCTGGCTTTGCTGCTTCAGTAAAGAACCTTTTTGCATTTACTGGTAGTGTTTAAAACCACCACCAGATGGTTCAAACTTCATTATTATTGCGCTCTTATGCCTCCGCGAAAACACAATTCCATCACAGAAGTGCGAGGCAAAAACGTTTATACCATTTGCGTAGGAAAACGACTTTAAAAAATTACATTATTGTTAAAATTGCTATATAAAATTTCGATAAAATTTTCAGAAATACTAGCCGTTCAGTAAATGAAAGCCCATTTTTATATTTAAAAAAAAACAACAACAACAGCAACGAATCAACAATTTAAACAGGCTTAAACTATATTAAACATGGCAATTTCAAAGTCGGGCACGACAAACAGTACCTTCAATTATTAAATCTTTGTGGGTCTCTAAGAACCGTTCGTGTTCCATGTTAGGTGGCACATCTAACAGAATTTAATTAATGTTAAAACAGTTAAAATGATATTAAAAACAACAACAACAAAAAAACACTTACCCAAATGACGCCAAAGAAATGAAAGCATTAGTTTATTATTTATATCCGTAGCTAGAAATCGATCCATTCGCGACCCCATTCCAAAAGCTTTACGAGCCCAGGAACTCGCTAGGAAAGGAATATCCGACTGATTTTGATGAGCTAAACCTCTAAAAAATATATATAAATTATTATTTTTCATTAAAACATTTAAATTTATATTTAAATTTTCACCTTATCGTTACCATTCTGCGAGACTTTTCGAGAGACTCCAATGCTCGCATTGTTTATAGATTTTTGGCAGTTTGGAAATATTCGGAGTTAATAAAAAAGATTGGTTGTTATACGGTTTGACACATGTGTATTTCCGTTTTCACTGGCAACATCCAAGCATCTAATGCTACACCGACACTGTGGAGTAAGAAGTTATGACAGTATTCTTATCACCAACTAATGTTCTACTCGATTTACTAAAATCTCTTATCGTTTGCTAGTGTTGCTATGGTCGTGAAATTAGGATCCATCACATTATGAACCATTCTGCCTCGATTTAAACTAGTTAAAACATCTAATGTTTTCATGCAATCAGCTGCTCTTTGATGAACCTGCGAGATGTAGAAAATTAAATTTAAATTAAAATAAAATAAAATAGAATAACTGTAGTTACTTGGTTATTCCTCACGATAAATTCTTTCAATGGCTTTTGCACTCTTAAATAATAAACAGATTCTACAACGTAACTCGGAGCAGTACCATCGGTCGAGGTTGAGGAACGACAAGAAGAAGAAAAAACTTCGTCCTCGTCGTCACTAGGACATTTATTTACATCACGATAGTAATAAGGATAACAAGCGGAGCGGTCCCTGCAATAAAATTAACATTACTTCAAATTAATCGAAGAAAGATGATACAACCGTCGATCAAGAAACTCCAAAACGATTCGATCGCCATTTTCTTCTTCTTCACGATCAATTCTGGAGTGGCATTTACTACCAACCAAAGTGCTCTAGGATTGCCAATTTCGGAATGGTTAAACCCAGAGAAATTCTCGCGGTTTAACCACTCCGATTTAAGCAGTCTGATCGAACCCAACAAAATTCAATGTGCACTACGAAATGAAATCGGTCCTTAAAATTAGCAAATGTATTAAATTTTATTCATTTTGTTAACTATCAAAAACTCCAAATTTAGAATGACAAATCAAGACAATGGGAGACTATTTATAAAAATAATAAATTTCGGTGATGACATCTCAGTGTGTGATATCTTGTAATATTGTCCCATCGTTAAGTCGCAGGCGGAATTTTGATCAAAGTTCTTGGTGTTTGAGGTGATTCATTACAAATTCAAACAAAGAATCCATATCTCGACCACCGCTGTACTCTTTTAACCGTTTACCATTTTTGTAGAGCACCAAAGTTGGATAACCTTCAACCTAGCAAAAAAAAAAAAAAATTAAAAAAAAAAAATGTTAAAATTATCCATTAAAATCCTTTGACTATTACTTTCTGCTCTTGACACAAAGATTTGCATGTATCTTTGGTGCAATCAACTTCAGCTACGAAGACTTTCTCAGCAACTAATTTTTTGGCCAAACTTTCCCAAGTTGGGGCCAATCGTTTGCAATGACCACACCTGTTCAATGTGTTCATCAAGTTCAATTAACCAAATCCTGCTATAAATCTTGCAAGAAATTTCTCACCAAGGAGCATAAAACTTTACAAAAGTCAACCCACTTCCGACGGTTGATATGAAGTTTTCTGAATTTAAGACTACGACTGGGGCCTATCAAAAATACACAAAACAGTTAAACAGTATAAATTAAAAAAAAATTTATACATGCACAGTAATAAAAATGAAAGAAAGACCGAAAGAAATTTATCCATTACGGTTTGCACTGAGAAAGAAAACAAGAAATTTTGTTGTGTGTATCAAAAAAATATCTGCGAAAATGGAAATTAAACAATATTGGAGCTGTCTTCAATTTAAACAATACATGCACTCGAGGTTGAAAACAATACATGCACTCGAGGTTGAAAACAATACACGCACTCGAGGTTGAAAACAATTATTAACAAATAATTGTTACATTTGCACATTTTGGCTTCTCATTGTTATCAACTCGCCCTAATTTTAATCCAATTTCTACTGACATTTTTTGACTTAATTACCGGAGGATCTTCAGGCACATTCATATCTTCCCCTGTGTCTGTCTGCTGAGACGATTTTGTCTTCATTTGAGCTACATATTTCTTGAGATCTTCATGGTTACGTGGACCCTGATATTTTTCTACCTAATAAATTTAAACTACACCTTTAACTTTAAAAGTAAATAACGTAAAACTAAAATTTTATCAAAACTAACTCACCAATTTGCCATCATGTAGCCATAACAAAGTTGGATAACCTTGAATTTCAAACTCTGTGCAAATTGCACGATTCGACATGCAATCGATCTTAGGGTGAAATAATTACTACAAAATTAATACTAGTTAAATTTGCTAATATAGTTACCTTTGCGATTGTAACGGATGAATCGTCCTCGTAACTCTGTGCCAACGTTTCCCATGTTGGTGCTAATTTTTGGCAATGTCCGCACCAAGGAGCATAAAATTTCACAAAGTTCAATCCGTGGTCGATATGTTGGCGAAACGTGGCCTCCGTTAATTCCTTTGGACCCTTTTTATCGCCAGTTGCGAGCAAAATATTCTCCTCGTTAATATGTTTCTCAGGCTAAAATGATTTTTTTTTGTTTTTTAACTACGAATTTATCGAACAAAATCGGGTCGGAATATTTCAAAGGCTGATGGACGAGCCACAGACTATGTGCATTTGCATTTGCACTTACTGTTAACTACAAGTAGGTTCTTTATTTAACATTAAAAATATTTAAAAAAAAATTTAAAAATATAAAAAAAATTTAAATTTAATAAAAAAAAAAGTTGTGTTCAATATTTCACCACCAAATTCAAGGAAATGCAGTCAAAAAAAGAAAGTTGAGATAAGGGAGTTGAAGAAATAAACCGACCTCAACAAAACAAAACGAAACATACTTGTCCATCTAATTCTAATCCCGTTTGTTGCTTCACGAAATTTACAAGCGAGTCTAAGTCCCTGGAACCTTTGTAACGAACAGATTCCTTGCCAACTGGAAAATACTTCAACCTAAAAAAAAAGTTTTCAGTTAAAAATAAAATTAAAAAACTTAACAGTGTTTGTTCTACGTTGGATATCCAGTAACGTCTTCCTCTGAGCACAGATCTGTATCTAAAGTGCAATCTACCTGGATAAAAATAAAATAATTAATTAATTGCTTATTTTTAGATTGTTTTATGCTCACCTTTGCAATAGTGACTAGTCTACTTTTGGCACTGTTGTATTTAGAACCTAATTCGTCCCAAGTTGGTGCTAATCGTTTACAATGTCCGCACCTAAATCCGGATACATAAAAAAAATATTTTTAAAAAAAACGAAATATATTGTTTTTTTTTTATTTCCATTATTATCACCATGGGGCAAAGAACATTACAAAAGTGTTCCTAAGTGGCACTTCTTTTGAATAAGAAGCTTTGGAATATTTCAATACATTGCTACCGTAATCCTCCGCCGTCGTGCAAACGAGGCATATTGCAAATAAAAGAAATTCTAATTTCAGTCTCATTAAAGTCCTTCTCACAGCCACCGAAGTTTCCATGTTGTTTCAGTTAATGCTGAACTGCTGCTTTTGTTTTCTCCTAGAAACAAGAAATTTTTTTTTCAACTACTTAAAAACAATTTTTAAAATAAATTAAACTATTTTATTTTTTTTAAATACTTGTTAATCGTTGCATTGAATTGGTTATTTATTTTATATCTAATTTTTAAATAGTTCTTTGCTGACGTCATTCAATTTGTGAGATTCTGCGAGCCTACTCCACTTCCGTATCCGTCATTGTCGTCATTGTAAAAGTTGTCGTTTGTGAAGTGTACTGTTCTCGACACGAGCCAAGGCCTGATCCGGCGACATACACGTAATACATAAACCATCAACCCTTAAAAATGGCAAGTAAAGACGAATTAGCTTGTGTTTATTCAGCTCTCATTCTCCAAGACGATGATGTAGCCATCACAGTAAGTATTTCAATGTGCCAAATACCATCCAACGTGTTCACCAATTTCCATTGTTTCTTACAGCCGGAAAAAATAAACACGATTTTGAAAGCCGCGAAAGTAGAAGTTGAGCCATACTGGCCAGGTAAAAATTTATTTAATGTAATTTATCGTTTAAAAAAACGTCCAAAGATTAAAATTATCACATACTAACTGTTGAAATTGATGACATACCTGCAATTATGAGGCCGTTTTAAAATTCAAATAAATCCAAATCTAATTTAATTCAATTTTAACTAAAGAAAACAAATTTATTTTCCACAGGTTTGTTCGCTAAGGCTTTGGAAAGCATCGATGTGAAATCCCTCATCACAAATCTAAGTTCCGGAGTTGGTGTTGGGGCAGCCCCCGCTGGAGGTGTCTCCGCCGCAGCCCCTGCTGGCGGTGCCGCAGCTCCCGCAGCCGCTGAAAAGAAAGAAGGTAATTTATCCCTCAAAAAAAGTCTAAAATACCAACAACTAAAAATCTTACTTTTTTTATTCCTACAGAGAAAAAGAAAGAGGAGCCCAAAGAAGAAGAATCTGATGACGATATGGGTTTCGGTCTTTTTGATTAAAGAGAAATAAAACATTGTCCGTTTCAACATATTATATGCTATTTATTTCCAATTTTGACACTTAAAGACTACATACAACATGCATTATAAATCACAATGTTTTTAAGCCTACATAGTCCTTAATACTGGTTGGTAAATCTAAACTTGTAACGAGATTATCAGCGCTTCGACCTAAAGAATTTCTTAAGACTATGCGACACATGAGCATCAATGGAGGGCATTCGAAAGCAATTTGATTTAACCACAACTTCAGAGATTCGTTTCTAATTTCGAGTAATAATTTCGGGTCTTTGAGCCACTTTTCGTTGCGCACGTTCACACTGGCAGCAACGAGGAAAAGCGCCATTTTGAAATTACCATCCCGCGCGAGATGGAAAAGTGGCGTCAAACCGAGTTCGTCTCGAGTGTCTAAATTACAACCAGCACGGGTTAAGATCTCGATTAAATAATCTTCGTGCTCGAGAACGGCTAAATGTAAGGCGGTGTGTCCGAGACCAGTCCGAAGATTGAGATTACAACCACTGTTTATTAGAGTTTGTAATACTTCGGATTTCTTCGATCGTCGCCCAGTAATGGCGGCGTGCAACGCCGTTTCTCCAGATTTATTAGCCTGGTCCACTTTGGCTTTGTTGTGGACCAACGTCTCCACGATCTCTAAATTAATTGCTGCGGCACTCGTGACGAAGAGAAGCGGAGAATTGCCAAATATATCGCACGTATTAACATCAGCGCCGAGAGAAATTAAATATTTGATGATTTCGTTATTGCCAAAAATGCACGCATGCACCAGTGGCGTTTTTCCTTCTCTGTCGTTACGTTCGATGTCAGATCCAGCCTCGATGAGCAATTTGATCACCTCTGTTCAATCAAAAAAATATTTTTATATATATTCAAACATGATCGCGCTGATTTTGTTTGTTTTTACCGAGGGAAGATCTTTGAGCAGCCAAATGTAATGGCGTGTATCCTAGTGGCGTGACTGTTTTTACATTGGCTCTGCTTTTCAATAAAATAAACACTAAATCTTTGTATCCGTGAGAAACTGCTATGTGCAATGGGGTTAAACCGGACGAATCCGTCTGGTTTATGCTGCAACCCGATTGAATCAACAGTTGCACTAGAAACATAAATATAAATAATATTTTCATTTATAAAAAAAAAAAAGATGTGTGGAATTTTACCCATTTGTACATTTCCTCTTTCCGCGCAAAGGCAAATAGCTGGTCGTTTCTGGGAACCGATTTGAAACCGGATATCTGAATCGATTCCCAATTCAAGCAGCTGCCGAACATGTTTGATGTCATTTGTTTGAATGGCAACTAAAAGTCGACACTGCAAAATGCATAACGTCCCCATATGTGAATAGTGGGATGTCATCGAATAAAATCTAGAAAAAATAAAAATTATTTTAAACGATTTAAGTTTCAAAATAAAGCAACACATAATAAAATGTTTACTTGAATATAATTCCAAGGTTTCTTTCTGATTAAGTGACCTTTACCAGCACTTAACATCGGCCTTGTCGTTTCTTCAAGGACTCTTCTGTAATGCAAATATCATTATATAAACTTTACCAAACCTAAAGCAATATTTAAAAATTAAATATATACCGGTATGTATATACTGCAGTTATTCTCACCACATACCTGCAGATGCACAACTGAGAGGATGGAAAATATTTTACGATATTTACATTTCAGTTGGTTTGATTTATGTTTTCCAAGTGGCCCAGCGCCGTTACAAGAAACTAAAGCGACAGAGTCGATGGTGGCACCGTCGGTTGAAAACTGAACTAACCCGAGTGACGTGTCTAGCATTCTCCTTTTACGGTGCGGCTATTTAATTGGAACTGAGGTGATAAAAGCGTGGCGATTTAACCTCCCGTTTTTCCTACATATAATTAAGTATCAATCGTCTATTACTAGCAAATAGCGTGCATTGTAACTAACTCTTGAGGTTTGAAATGGTTAATTTGAACTAACGAGCAATCTGTGCGAACTAAACGAATTTCTAGTCTAGTCAGTTTTCTAAGCCTAAGCCTAACCGCATGTTTCCAGTATCCGCTATCTTTGTACTCTTAAAATAAACCTTGCATTGCATCGCTGCTGCTTGATGCAGAGGGTGTTTAACTTTGTGAGGAAAGAAGTGAAATTGACTAATAGGACTTTTCATTGCTTTGTCTTTGGCAGTTTTATCATGAGTTGTAGCCCATTAGCTTTGGAAACAGTTTGGTTAGATAAACCCAAATTTGACGATGCAGAACGATTCTACCACGAAAGAAGTTATAAGGTGAGATTTGTAACATTTGTGTGAAATTACTGAATAACGGTCACCGCAAGTTGGACTCTGACGAAAATGACGGGTCAAACTTGCGGTGGTCGCTCGTTAGAGTCATAATCCGTTTTAAAAATAGTAAGTTGGCTAATGTTAAAGTTTTTTGACTTGGCAAAAATAGTAGCGCCATCAGAAACATGCCTAACAAGTTTAATATGATCCATTTTGAACGTTAAATTTCATTTGAAAAAGATAAAAATTTAAAAGTTTGGTTCAAAAGGCGTTAGTAGGAGTAGTCTTTGTCTGTTTGGCTTATTAAACTTTTATGCAAGCTGCAATGGATGAACTCTTCCAGTAAAATGGGTGAGCCTAAGTCGGACCTAAAAGAAGACGGACTGAAAGACAGTGTATCCATCCAGAATAAGATGGAGCCTATTATTAATGCTCTACCAGTCGAGGAGAAGGTTGTGAAGGAGAAGAAGAAGGACGAGAAAGGTGCAAAAGCGGCGGAAAAGAAGGACGGCGCCCCGGACGAAGCCAAAATTGGAGAGAAGGGCAAAAAGAAGATCAAGGAGGATGACGCGAAGGACAAGGAGAAACAAAATAAGAAGAAACCCAAGGAAGTGAAGAAGGTTAAGGAGGAGAAGGAGAAAAGTGGCGATGAAAAAAAAGTCGGAGGGGTAGCAGCTGCAGCGCCAGCAAATTCTGTTTCTGTGGACGAGGGCTCGAGCGAGGGAGTTGATGGTAAAAAGGGAGTTAAAAAAACCAAGAAGACCAAGAACAAGAAGAATTTGCAAGCTGCGGGAGATGAAGGGAGCAGCGAAAGTGCGAATAAGAAGACTGACAAGAAGGAATCTGGAGGTGAACAAACTCACAAGAAAAAGGCTGATAAGAAAGAGTCAAAGAAGGTAGAATTGAAAATGATTTATTTAGCAATTGCATGATTACATTTACATGTAATTTTATTTTTATTTTTTATTTTTTATTCTATTTTTAAACACTTTTAGCTTTTTCGAGAAATGCACGCTCTCAGATTTACTGCTTTTGAAATCTGTTATTTTCTACACAATGCTGAATTAATCATTCAGGATTTGCATGTTGTGTGCACAAAAATGAACCGCTATTTTTTATTTTTTTATTTTTTTTATTTGAACGTTTTTTTTTTCTTTCCTTTTTTTTATTTTAGGAATGTTTCTGTCTGATGACGTGATAAAAATGCATGGCATTTAATGCAAGGTTTATTTTTTTATTTTATTTTAAAAATAAAAATTCGAACTTTGCACAGTTAGACGAAAATGAGTTAAATGCTCATGATTTACTTCCATTTTGATTTTTTTTTTCTTGCACACGTTAACCAGCACTGCTCAACTGCAAGGAAAAAATGCTTGAAATAACAACATTTATAATAGTTTTTAATTTTAAATAGTGTTTTTACCTCTTATTTTTATTATGTTTGTTGGTGTGCCTCACACATACTCGTCTTTATGAGGAAATGGAAGATAATCATCTTTATCAGTTGATGAAACGTGTTTTAGATGTTAATAATGTTAATGGTTTTTATAGAAAATGTTAATGGAGAATTTTCCGCTTTAATTTATTGCTTACGTAGGAGGGTGGTGTTGGAGGAGCTGCCGAATCCGAAATATTATCTCGATTAATGAAATTGGAAAATGACAACAAGAAGATGAAAAGTTGTAAGTATTAATTAAATTCTTATATTTTTAAAAGGTAAATTTCATTTTTGATTTAATAAAATGCTTTTTTTGTCTTCTTTTTTAAGTCGCTGATGATATTAAGAAAATTTCAAATAATGTTAATCAGCTTCTTTCACGAATGAGTGCTCTAGAAAAGGGTGTGAAGGCCCCTGCACATACTTCTGCCAGCCAACCCTCACAAGCTAAAGCTGAAGAGAAGTCGAAGAAGAAGGAGGATGATGATGTCGATTTGTTTGGGTCTGACGAAGAGGTTTGTTTGTACTTTTTTGAGTAATTTGCAATTATTTCAATATGTTTTTCGTTTCTAGGAATCTGCGGACATGCTTAAAATTAAAGCCGAGCGGTTGAAGATGTACGAAGACAAAAAAGCCAAAAGTAATGAATGGTTGATATTTAAAAAAAAATTATTAAAATATTTGAAATCTTAGAACCCGGTGTTATTGCCAAATCTAACATCATTCTTGATGTCAAGCCATGGGATGACGAAACTAATATGAAAACCATGGAAGATAAAGTCCGCCTTGTAGCCTGCGACGGCCTTTTATGGGGTGCTTGTAAGTAACAACTTTAATTTTACGAGTTTAAGTTGTGCCTCATCTCGATGATTAGACATAATGCGAGTAGTGGACTGAATACAATTGTAGATAGTCTTTTAAAATGAGAGAAATGTTAACAACTTTGACGAATAATTTCGAATTTAGTGGTGTTTTATACGTATTTTTCCTGAAATTTCAGCCAAGCTGGTTCCATTGGCCTATGGAATTCATAAGTTACAAATTAGCTGCGTAATTGAAGACGAAAAAGTCAGTGTTGACTGGTTGCAAGAACAAATTGAAGCCAATGAGGATTTGGTAAGACAGAAAATGAAATGTTGCAGTTTAAACGTCTCGAATCATCATTTATATTTTTAGGTCCAAAGTGTCGACATTGCAGCCTTTAATAAAGTTTGAAATTGTGTGTGGTAGACTAGACTTAAAATATTTGTTTTTCTTAATTATTACCGAACCAGAGTTTGTTCCAAAATTTTCATGTTATCATAACGAGTTCTTTGTGAAATACTTTTTCTTACATAGACGAATAAAATTATCAAATGCCACATTTATTATTATTACATGTATAAATAACTACACTTATCTTACAAAACATCGTTATTATTATTATTCACAAATATTTGGAGAATATTTTTTTTCTTTTCTTTTTTTTTTGTTTACAATTTTTCTTTTTAAATCTAAATAACTTTTTGTTTAAATTTTCTTTTGATCATACTCAACACAAATACTTGAATTTTTAATGCACCTTTGGAATGTGGTCTACGATTAATGTCGGAACGAAAATACGGTTTTTATGTACAATGGAAGAGAACAAGCCTAATATACTCCATCAAATGAATGCCGTACAATCTGGGAGAAGAAAAGAAATGATTTTACAGCATACCGCAACTATGTAACAAAGCGATTACTTTTTATTATATTATAACAAGCACCACAATGTATCTAGAAAACGTTTTTTCAAATTGAAATTTTTCAATTCAATTACTTTTAATACCAAATCGACCAGTATTTTGCACAAAAAATGGTCGCAAAATACTAAACAATACTTGTTTAGAGCCACAGAATTTGTGTTGTTCGCTCACAATAATTTTTAAAAAATATAAAAAATAAAGAACACAAAATACATAGCAACATAAGTTAATTGCTAACTGCCAGAAAGTTACTTACCTTTAAAACAAAAGTTTTAAATTAAGATTCCATATCTGATAAGTCGTTATCAATTTTCTCCGCACTATTGTCAGTTAGTTTGAGATTCGGTTCTTTAAAAGAATTGCTTTTAACTAGATCCGCCGAGTCCTTTTTCTGTTTGTCGATCTCTTCGACCACGACATACATGTCCAATTCGTCATTGGTTAGCTCTTTACCGGAAACGCCATTCTGCGATAAATTTGCATGCTTAGACCGTAGATGAGCATATACATGCACTCTTTTCGAGAAGGCCTCTTTCCTCTTGCATCCATCCACTCCGCACAAGTACCGTACACCATCAACGGGGTGATGTTCACGAATGTGCTGGTTGCGGTGTTTGGCAGAACGATTGCCTTTACCACATATATGGCAGGCCCACTTAAGGCACGTGTTATTACGCAGGTGATTGGCCAAGTGAACCTCGTAATTGAACACCTGGTTACAACGCTCGCATACAAAAGTGGCTTTAAGCTGCCCGTTTTTGAAGACAACCTAGAACAAGACACGAGCAAAAAAAAATACATTTTTACATCGATAATTCAACAAATCAATTTGATTCATTACCTGACACTGATTGCGAATGTTTTCTGGCAAATGTTTGGCAAAATGGCTGGCTAAATCCCACTGTTCGAAGAATCTCATCCCACATAAACGGCACTGATAATTGCTGCTCATTTGTGGGTGCTGTCTCGCGTGGTGGTCGTACAGTTCACGTAGCGTTGAAAAAGAGGCTAAAAGTGCGAGCGCGGGATCTTCAGCCACACACACATTGCACAGAAAACTTCGACGTGATGCATCGCGTGCCGTCTCGGGGTGCGATGCAAAATGCGCGTCGATTTCTTCCTTCGTGGAGAAATTCTCTTGGCAAATTCCGCATTTGATTGGAATCGAGTTCGTCTTCTTCGGCGCATCGCTCGGCCGCGACGTGTGCGTGTGTTTCTTGAAGGCTTCCACCGTAAACGACAACCCGCAAACATTACAAGTAACGGAAAATCGCGAATTATGGCTCGCGTGGTCGCCCATCTCCTTGAAATGCACTTCCAGACTGGCTTGGTCCGGAAAATGTTGGTCGCACAAACCGCAAACAAACTGCTCGCTGTTGTTGCCGTTATTACTCTCCTTGTCGGCGTTCGAATCCACTTTTTCCTCCGGATCTTTTACTTCCGCTTCTTTTTCCGATCCGTTTTCCTCCGCCTTCTTCGCCGACCCGGACGACACGTTCTTCTCCACTTGTTTCTTCTTCTCCCCATCGTTAGTTTCTTTTTTCTTCACTTCCACCTTCTTTTTGACCACTTCGCCCAACACTTTCTTTCTGAGTTCATCGTTTTCCGGCAAAAACGCGTTCAATGGAATCCGTAACTCTCCGTTGTTCGAGTGTCGTGTCTGGTGCTCCAAGTACTGAGTTTTATTTGGCAGTTCCTCGCCGCACTCGGAGCACAGATAAACCTCGTGAGTAAGTAGATGGTCGGCCAGCTCCGAGTCCGACGAGAAGCTCGAGCTGCACACGCCGCACGTCAAATCGCGAGCCTCGTTATTGATCATAGGGTTGTCCTTCCCCGGTAGACACCGATGCTGACGAAGTGCAACCTGAAAACACAAATAAATCTTTAATAAAAAAAAAAAAAAAATTAATTCCCAAAAATTAATCATTATACCATGGTAGGAAAATTTCCTCCACATTCGAGGCAAGGATATGACGATGCGACATCGGCGACCCCTTCGCCGTTTCCAGTCGCCGGTGGGCAGCTGGGATCCTGTCTGATGGCACGTAGTAATTCTGGTGGCAACGCGTTCATCCAATCTGGCCACGCAGATTTGCTGTCGCTCGAATTGCCCGTCGTTGATGTTGTCGTCGTGCCTGCGGGCCATAAACTATTATTCGAATTACTGTTCGAATTGCTGTTTGAAGCTGCCATAGGAAGAATGTGAGTGAGTAAGTTCATCTCCTCATCCATATCGGATGTCTAAAACAACAAAACGATAAAACAAACGGCGTGTTAATTCATTATTTCAGAAATTATTCACAAATGTAATCACTTTGCACGCGTCTGACGGATTTATCAAGTAACCCCGGTTCTGCTGATGTCCGTAATTGTGTTGCATCAAAGCAGATTGATTGTAAAAAGTTGAATCGCACGTCTCGCAGTAAAACAGGCGTTCCGCTTTGGCCATTGTCTGATGCATTTTTCGCACGTGACTTTCTAAATTATACCGCTGAATGTATTCTTTGCCACACCTAAAATTAAACCGTAATCATCATAAAAAAAAACCTTTTTTTTACCCTGTAAATAATCAAAATAACTACCAAGGACAATAATAGCAGAACTGGGGTTCCCCCATACTATCAAATCGCAAACGTTTGCTGGGACGGAGGTCATCCAAATAGTCGGGGTTATCACTTGCTCGACTAGTAATTTCCTAATTAAATATAGAAAAATAATTATTAATGATTGAATGATTGTGAGATCAAATTTTACCAAATTTCCGTCTTACTTGAACCTTTTGATGATTTTGCATATGATAAGCTACCGCTTCCTCGTTATAAAAATCCACTTTGCACACTGGACAGGGGATTGGAGTAGAAGGGCCTTTATCTACATGAGATAGAAGATGCCTATCACGATCCACTCGAAGCGGAAACATTCGTCCGCAATGAGGACAATAATGGCCAGTTTCTTGTGGATGATACCGCATGTGATGTGTAAGATACGATGATTTTGATGTAAAAACACGACCTGAAACAACGAAATTATTTAATTTAAAAATAAAAAAATAAAATTGTTGTTGTGTAAAACGTACTGCATATATCACAAGTCCACGTTTCGATGCCGGATGAAGTGGAAGAATTGGAATTTTTATTCGCTCCGGATGAAGATATCGGCCTGTCCATTACCCGCACAGGTGCAAAACCCTCACCGTTTGCGTGTGATCGGAAATGTTCTTGTAAAGCTTCTTTCGATGGTAGTTTTTCGTTGCACAAAACGCAACTGTGACTCTCGTTTTTAGCCGCAACGGTTGGAGTATTACTGACAGTAGTTTTGTTCTGATTGCCCACTTTTGCAACCGTCGTGGTGACGGTCGAACGTTGACTAGCCTGAGTTGTTGTTGCTGTTGTGGTTGACGTTGTGCTTCGTGGTACACGTTGACGAGGTGGTTGCACTGCAGGCACGGGCTGAGATGGCAGGGTCTGAATAGATGTCTGAGAGATAGCTTGAGGACTCGCAAGTTGACGTTGATCTGGTAAAGTAGAGAGCTGCGTCCTCTGCGTGTGAGATTGAGATCTGGCTTGATGAGCCGGCATTTGCTGATTCATCACTTGCTGCAAATGATGCTGTTGTTGTTGCTGTTGTTGTTGCTGCGGCTGTTGTTGTTGCGGCGGCTGTTGATGTTGTGGTTGTGGTTGATGCTGATGTGGTCTCTGCGGTTGTAATGAATGCTGCGAAACTTGATGTTGTTGTTGTTGCTGCTGATGGTGGTGATGATGATGATGTTGTTGATGTTGTTGTTGTTGTTGCGGCTGATGGTGGTGATGATGATGAGAAAATTGATTATGATGAGATTGCGAAGTTGGTATCTTCGTAGGTTGTTGTAACGATTGACTGCTCGAAGGATGAACCATAGACGAAAACGCTGGTGAGGCGTGATGGTGTGCAGGAGGAATGTGCGATGGATGCGCGTGTGTCGGCAAATGGGACGGAAACGGCGACTGTGAAAATGGAGGATGCGAAACGGGTGTCTGGAATACACATTTTAATTTTTTTTTTTTAAATTATTATTTAAATTTATTTTGAGATAAAACTTACAATCGGGCCTAATTCCTGAATGATTTTGTTATGTAGTAAGCTCATGCTATCCTGGTTTGACATGGGCGGCGAATGCATCGGAATATTTTGATGCATGTCAAGCTGCTTCATGTACGATTTATTTTCATTGAAACTTTTCTTCTTCATTGAATTTTGGTTCTGAAGTAGTGGATTTAATGGCATCATTCCAACAATTTGATTCGAACCGGCCGAAGTCAATCTCCCATCAACTTGATTGTGGTACGACGGTTGGGTTTGCTGTGCAGGAAAAGACGAAAAAAATAATGAAAAAAAAATTAATTAATCCAAGACACGCCCTAGTTAAAGACCCCATAGTTAGGGCTAAATTAGGCTTAAGTAATGTCAACACTACTCGGAATCTTACCATCTCATCTTTTTCCTCTTCTTTCTTGTCAATGCATAAAGTGGGTTTCCAATCCACATTTTGAGAAAATGGTGACGGTTTACCCGAGACGAAATGTACGGAACAGACCCGATCATTGGCGGCGATAGTGGCGGGGTCCTTATGAATAACATCGAGCCAAGCAACCCGCTGAACTGGGTTTTGTGGAATTCGGTAGTACGACAACGAACGCTTCAATTTACGTCGATTTCCGCAGAATGGGACGCAACATTTGTCGTCCTTGCCCATAATTAATGAACACCATCGGGAAAAACAGATAATTGATTTTTCTTTCAAAGTGAAGGAAGACAAGCTTCCAATACAGCGGAAGTCGTAAACGCCATTGGCCGCAGCGACATTTGGCATAGCGGCGAAAAGTACAAATAATTTTTTTTTAAAACCCTAAACGTTTTGGCTATATAAAGATTGTTTTTGTTGTTTGGAAAGAAAAAGTCGAAACACTGAATTAATAATTGACTTATTTATTTATCCATTATATTATCGGATTACAAAAAATTGAAAAATTAAAATTACATGCTCGATTTACAATAAATATCTCGGGTCTAAAAATGGAGTAACTAAATGAGAATTACAATACGAAGCGCCTTTTCTTTGTATTCAACTCGTTTAATTTAAAAGAAAAAAAAATCATTTCGACATCCAACTTGATCGTCATAATTAGAATATTTTTACATTTACACAATACGTAACAAGCTTCAGAATATTTAAGTAAAAGAAACATTTTAAGCAAAACTTCGGTCTCTCAGTATGAGAGGCGCTAATAATGTCCACGTATACAACACAATGCAAACCCAACTGGATATAATCTTGATCCACAATGATGCCATGTTCTGACTAATATTCTCCAGTGACGAATTCGGACTTAAAAAAAATAATAATAATAAAAAAAAATAAAAAATAAATAAAAAATTATTTCAACACTAAATTAGGCTTCAAAATCAACTTACTCAAACCAGTTTGTAAGCGTCATCATGACATAAAGAGTGGCTAAGCAAAACATAAGATGGAAAAATGACCAACTATACGCCACACCATCTTCCTCGTTATCCCACACTTTATTCGATTCGGCATCTCGGGTGTTGCTGGCACCCGTTGCACCTGAAAATAAAGTCGTTTAATTGTATTTCACCATGTTTCACGGAAGAATATTTAATCCTTTATCTGACAAAATATTTAAACTTAATAAACCATGGTTAAGTACAAAATACCATACCTTCAGTGTCAATCAACTGTTCAGTGCCTTCAGTAGATTGCACCATAATAGAAAAAGAAAAAAAGACAAGACTCAAAGGCCGCGCCTTACTAGTCAAAATTGTTTCAAGGTAAAATTGTTAGGAACCCGCTTACTAACAATAATTTTAAATATGCTAATATCATTTTAAAATCACCTGATGTCGAATCATCCTTAATGAGCACCTTGTCCGTCAATGTTAGTTTGCCTACTTGACTATTGGTGGCAGTGCGAATGCTATAAAATAAAATAAATAAGGTTCTAGATGAATTATTACATTCAGGGCTGCCTAATGGCGTATCCATCCCGTTCCCAGGGGCATAAGACTCGGAAGATCATGCCCTGGACCGATTAAACTCGTTTTCATAGAAACATACCTGGAATATAAGACGCAACAAAACCATATGACAAGTCCCACAATGCTGACTGTATCAAAAGCTGGGGTGCCTTTTGGTGATGGAGATGGAGTTGCGGTCGGACTTATAATTTCATTGAAATCCGGTTTGCATCTACCATCTAATACAATTTAAATAAAACGCAAATGAAAATGTTAGTTGGATACAATTGTGGCTATTTGAATTCATACTTGTGTGATTGCTCATTGCTGACCAGGTGAGGTACATGGTGTATAAGGTAACGACAGAAGCTTGAAGAAGGCCGGATCGAGGCTGAGCTATTGTATTATATTTTATTAATGTTTTATTATATGTTTTATTATGTATTATTAATTTTACCTTCCTGCACTTTGGGTAAGATGGACAAAACTGAAGCAAAAACGCAAAATATCAAGTTAAAACTGATAAAAAATTTATGTAATCCACATCCACTCGGCTAAATGTTGGAAAAATAAAAAAATTAAAAAAAATGCCACTGATTTATATTCAAATAAATTACCTGTGTGTAGTAAATATAAAACAAAACAATGCCAGTGATAGCCAATGCATAGTTGAGAAATGTGACAAACAACAGCGCCGCATACCATCCTTTAGATTGTGTTTCCTCATATTTTTCCACCCAATTCTCAGCCCATCCGTGGGCAAAGTCAATTATGAGAATAAGTTGAATTAAAATAAAAAGGAAACCTCCAATCATTCCAAAGTACATCCACACTAAACCAAATAATAATAATAATAATAATTAATGTTTAAATAATGCTAATTCAACATTATAGATCTAACATTACCATTTCCGAACTCCTGCCCTGGAATGTAAAATGCACCAACGGTTGCAGCGATCAAGACTAGAAACTTAATGCCCCAAAATCTGAAATTAAAATGCACGAATAATAAATAGAAATAAATAAAAATAAAATTCTAAACAAACCCGTTCTGAATTCCAGCTCGAAAATCGTTGGACGATTTGACTCCGATCATAATAAGTGCCATTAAGAAAAAAAACAACGTCATAGCAAAACAGAGGCGATACACGGCCAGATAGCCAACAACATCTTTACAATTCATAATCTTGACCATCGATTCGTCCTTACAAAACGGAACCTTAAAAAAATACAAATAAATTATTTTTTTTCGTCAGTTGCGAATTTTATTCGTATATACCTTCTGCAACGAGTCCTGTAACCCCGGACTTAACATAATACAAGCCGTTATGGTTCCCAGAAGTAACATCACTGCGTACATAATGCGCGACGATGTCGAGTTTTTGCATGAGGGACATGCTGCGCAGCATAAACTGCACGCTGCACTTCCACAACAGCACGCCAACTATATAAACAATAGTAATTAGCAATCACAAATACCTAATCATGAAATTGTTGTAGGCCTAAACGAATTGTAAACAAACATACGCGCTTATTACCTGAGTTAAGCCACACGCTGCCAACGCTGCTCCCATTTTGTACCGTTGATGTCTAACCGCTTACAACACCAAACTCCGTGTATTTCAGCTGCTACGATTGATTTTCTTCGAGTAAAAGTGTGTTTGCGGCACAACCTAAAATAGATGACAACACTCGGGATATTGATGACTGTTGCTGATATGACGTCACATCATGTGATGCCTTTATTGTTCTTTTTTTTTAAATCGACCAATTAAAATTGACTCAACTCCGTATTTAATTTTTAATTTTTAATCTTATTTTTTTTTAATACAACTGAATCAACTAAAAAAGTATCAAGCACAACACTTGTCTATTGGCAACAAAAAGTAAAAACAAAAAAATATTTTTCCAATCACATTCTGATTTACAGATGTTAATATTTTTGCCACGGAAATTAAAATAATTATTCATAGTAAAATAAATGCTTATTCTTCGTTTAAATATTTAATTTACAATCAACTGTTAAAGACTTACACGACACTGCAATACTGCATGAAAATTACAAATGAAATGTGGTGCTAAGTGAATCACTCCGATTTGCGTAAAATCTTATAAGTGAAGGGCCCGGCCTGGGATTTCGGAACAAACTTCGATTTCAACTGCGGCACGAAATCCTCGTGCACATAAATAAACTTTTGAATTTTACTAGTCATACTATTTTTCAGGCGTGATGGGGACGTAGGAACGAGATTCATATTCGACGTAGACGGCTGTTCATCACTACCCGTGGTTTCTCTCTTCGGCACACCACAACTTTTATTCTGTAAATGTTTACCGAGCAAATCTCTCTTCGGATAACTCCCAGAACGAGTCTTCAAAGAAAACATAGTATCGTTTCCCTCGTACAAACACTGTTCTTTGCTCTTCTTCGCCCTTTTCGGCGTAGACGAATTGGAACTACTCTGAATAGAGGCAACCGGTGATCTTCGTTGCGACGACTCGGTCTCGGATGAATCGGAAGCGAACGAATTAGAACCTTCCACACTTTCGGGCGAACTGAAATTTATCTTCGACAACTTTATGCTAACCGTTGGCGAACCTTCCAAAGAATTCAGCTGCAGAGTTTCTTTCTTGCTGGATTTCGGCAGCGAATCTTCCGGCAAGTCAACGACTAGCTTATCTAAATGCGAACCAGAATATTTTCCTTGCAGATGATTGCGTTGACTGTGACTCCTGCAATCGGATCGGTTGTACGACTGGTATTCGCAATATTTACATTTGTATCGGTTCCACCCAATGTGAATGGCGGCGTGGCGGCGCAAATTCGAGAAAGTGGAAAAACGTCGATTGCATTTAAGGCAGCGTAGTTTCTTAATGTTGATTATCGCGAGCACTTTTTTCTCCAGAGCTGCAGACGTCATGCTAAGTTTCTGAAGAAGGTTGTTTTCGTTTTGCTGACCCTGTTTGGAGACGTTAGCGCGGGAATAAGTAGGCGCAGTTAGAGGAACGAAATCAGCCTCCTGCTTCTTTTTCGCATTTCTCTTCGGTCTATTCGGACGTTCGCTCGCTTCTTGCGGCTCCTTCGTCGGTTGCACGGTCGGCTCTTCCGCAGCTTCGTCGTTATTGTCATGCGTGCAGTACTTTTCGTGAGTCGCCTGCGACGATTTCCTAGCGAACGAACGACCGCATTTGCTGCACACGTGTATCACAGAATTTTTTCCGCTCTTATTGTCCGAGCTGGCCTTGCTTGCTTCTTCAGCATTCTTCTTCAATAGACTTTGTTTCTTGCAAATTGAATGTAGCATTTCACCCGGTACGAAATTCTTGCTAGTCTTCTTCATATTGTGGCCATTTGCACTAGAAGTTTTATCATTTTGCGCCGTGCTAGAAGTCGACGGTTTTTCACTCTGTTGCATGACGTTGACTGCCTGGTTTTTACGATAACCTCGACTTTTGATCAGGGATTTCATTTTGTACGTTTGCTCTTTGCTTTTTTTATGAAGGGTGGTGATGTGTCGCATCACGCTCCAAATTTGGACGAAACTAGTGTTGCAAAATGGACAGGGATAATAAATTCTAGTGTCCGAATGGACGCTGCGCATGTGAAAATCGAGAGTTTTTGCACTTTGATAACGAATCCTGCAAGTCAAGCACGTCAAATCGTCAATGCTGCAATCCATTCGGTTCTTCAATCGTAGTATCACAGATCCAGTCCCATCACTATCGTGTCTTCGTTTTCTCGACGAAATTCCGATTTCTTCCGGAATCACTATGGCAGTTTGCGCATCTTCGATTTGTTGGCGAATTTCTGCCATACTAGTTGCCGTCGAAAACTCTTCATTCGTTTCGTTGCGACTTACATCTCTCACGGTCTGAAACATGGCGTTCGGATTACTTTGAATAGTTTGCAACGAAATGAGCGACTTCTTCGGCGCCATGTTCGCCTTAATTTCGATTTTATTTACACAGTTCTCGTAGAATAGAGAAGCAGAACTCTGTCCGGTTGAGCAGTCGGCTTCTTCTTTTTTCAACAACGTCATTTTTACAGTGGGTTGATATATTTTCGGTACTGATATGGGTAGAACAATGTCATCCGCCATTTCTGGCGCTTTATCGGCAGTTTTTTCTTCCACGTTTTCCATTTCGTTGTCGTTGTCGTTGCTTTTGGGGCTTTCAGGCTGTACGACCATCACTTCTTCGGGAACGTCTTCGGCAGTGAATGCCATCATGCTCTCGCAGAAATGTTTCTTGCAAAATTCTCGCTTATGGAACAAAAAATTCGGCAATTGTCGAAACAGATTTCGGCACGCTCGGCATTCGAATAATAATTCACACTCGTTGAAAATCAAATCTCGCACCTGAAAGCAAAACCGAAATTAGTGAATGACTGTTGAAAATTTACACATTTGTGTTGTACCTCCGTTGTGCCATCTTTTACACTCCGTAGAACCTGCTGTATCCCGGATATGCCAACGTTTATGGGTTTTCCGAGATGCGCTTCGTCAACGAAAGGGTTCGCGTTTGTATCTAAACCCGACATGGCTAACGTACAATGACTAAAACAGGAAAAAAAAGTGTGTAAATATCTTTATCCGAATAAAATTCAAAGCCAAACTGCACACAACGTGTGCATTTTATGAATTTTATGAGCTCGAATAATGCACGCATTATTAAAATAGCCTAAATCGCAACTAAGTGTTCCTGCATGTGCCGTTACCGACGCAATAAGCGCGAAAAAATTAGAAAATGCACACACATAATTAATCAATTGTATGGTATGGTAACACTAAAACTAAAGATGGCATATTGGTCGAATGCACTGCACGAACACATGCGCATGAAGGCTAATGGGACCCCATTCTTCGGCGCATGTACGGTAGTTATGTACCGGTTAATTTATTTTAACCCCGTACAATTGCACCGCATTTAAAAATAAATTAATAATTGAAAGTAATAGTGTAAAAATGCTAATGTGTATGCGTTAATGTAAAATTGGTGACTTGTTCGAAAAGAGATTACACAAATCGCCAACACCTGCCCCTCCGATTAACTACAAGTTGTAACTGCACACCCGATTCAGAAGGACTAGCAACAAAAATTGGATCGTCTAAAACGAGTTATTCCTAGCAAAATCTTTAGATCGAAACTCAATATACCTGCTGTGTAAGTTGCAACAATCTAAGTTATGCGAAAGGTACTGAAAAACGCGTGCGAAATTAGACTACTCCGTACATCTTACAAATGCGCCACCACCATCTTGAATGAGCGCAATGCTCGTGCCACATTCGTGCCACTGCCAGTGGTACAGAAGCGGGTTCCCAATTTCAGCGATAGATGGCCAACAGCTTTATTATGGTTTCAATCAACATTCAATCCACAGAAGCATGGAAACGCAAGAAGAGAGAGTAGATACACCCGAATTAAAACTGCCGAAACATATTTCACTGCCTATTACGAAGATCAAAATGATTATGAAAAGTTCTCCCGAAGTTGCAAGTATTAGTCAAGAGTCTGTTCAACTCATTGCAAGGGCAACAGTATGAAATTGTGATTGCGAATTACTAATACCGGGTTTTAAGTATTTATTTTTTATTTAGGAAATGTTTATTCAACATTTAGCATTATTAGCTTTGAGAAATAGCAATGATGCATATTCCGTCGAATACCAAGATTTAGCTGAAGTCATAAATGGAAGAAACACAATGGGATTTCTACACGGTTTGTTTTGTTTCGCGTGTTGGTGCGCGTCATGTTTACTTAATCGTTTTTGTGTTATTAGATATAATTCCGCGGAAGATAAAAGCTAAGGATTATTTGGAAATGATGGAAGATGACGACGAAAGTGATGAATGTGATTACGATGACGACGAAGAAGAAGACGAAGAAGAATTATCATCTGATTTGTAATCTTTTGAAATTTATTGTGCTAAAAAATAATTACAGAAGATTTAAAAAGTGCGAATTTGATTTCAAACGTAGATCAGATCATATCCATCTGTAACATACGATATTTGTATTACAAGTATTAAAATCTTAACTTTTAATTTACCAAATCGTCTCCATCATCTTCGGCTTGTTCTTCGACATGTTCAATTTGTTCTTCCTCCTTCAAAAACTCACTAGCTTCGTCCGTAGAAACAGTACTCTTTGGATTCTCCACTGAACTAATCAAAGTAATATTTTCTAGGCGCGGTAAAATATTTTAAATTTAAAAGAAACTTCAAAATCAACAACAAAACGAAGTAACAAACCTTGTTTTAACATATTCCAAAACCCTTTAGACCCGAAACTGGACTTGATGTCCTTTAAGAAATCATTAAACTGCTCAAACGCAACCTGAAGTTAAAGCAAACATCGAGATTCGAGATGTACTTCAATAAAAACGATCAAATAAATAAAAATATTACATTGCGTGCCTCCTCCCGTAATGCTTTGACACAACTCAGAGCTTTGTCGTACAACTGTCGTACACCGAACGATTTCTTCACAAGATCGGTTATAACGGCTTGCATTTCCTGACAAACTGCAATTCATCACAAAATTAAAATTTCAAATCCCACAATTGGAAATAAGTAAAAATAATAATTTTTAAAAATTACGGATTTCGCTCGACTTCTCCTTCTGCCGTAATAAACTCTCAAAGTCTTGAACGGGAGTCACGGTCCCTATAGATTCCACAGGTCCTTGAATTAAATCGGCGATTCCTTCAGCCGATGAATCAAAACGAGCCCTTTTAGCGTTTCCTTCAGTATCTTCGTCACTGGAATTTACGAATTGTATTAATTTTTATTACTAAATTGCGTTTGTTCGAATCGTATCGTACAGATCTGCAAATGCCTCTCTCTTTTTCTTCTTTTTTTCGACAACTTTTAATGGAAATGCTCGATTAAGATGATTAACAATCGGTTTACAACCCTGCACCATCTCAACCCGGGGAACAAGTTTCTCGAGAAACCGATCCTCAATTTTAGGTATTAAATCGTTTGGGTTCAGAGCACGATGAGTGACACACTATTAACAAATATATTAAGAAATTTAATTTAATTCCAATCATATATTTATTTTAGGCATACTTGATAACAACGCTGAATGTTTGGATTCAGAATTGAACTAGACTTTAACATTTCTTCCCTAAAAACAGGATTATATTAGTTATAATGTTATTTATGCAGCTTTAAAACGTTTACCCATCATCCGAACATAGATTCATGCTATCGATAAGTTCGTCCATTGTTTTTAACTGCTCATCAGTTGATTTAATTGAAGCCAAAGGCTGGAATGTGAAATTCCTAAGATCCTCCATAAAAGGCAACAGAATGAAAACGAGGGCCTAAATAAAATTTAAAAAAAAATTCTTTAATTTGTAAATCATCTGCTATTTTTTAATGCGAATTTACTTCATATTTCGTCTTAATAATCGGTGATAAAAAGCCCATCTTTGGTCCTGATCTCTCGGAGTAGCAATACCTCACTATGGCCACCATGTTGTTGTCGTACAGTGCATTTATGAATGCTGATAAAGCGTGCGCTGCAGCCTGAAATTAAAAAAATCAAACGTAAAATAAATTAATCGTTTAATTGAAACTGAAAAACTACTTCATCGTCCTTTCTTGCCACGATCATTCGGCAACCAGTGCCGGAATAATAGTGCACTTTAATATTTTCTTGTTTCGTGTAGGCCATAACAGATAAACATTTTTTGCTTTTGTTATATTTCATGTGCTCGAGATCTTCTTTCGAGAATGGAATTACTGTTGAACCATATTTGTAAGCTGAAATATGAAAATAGATAATTAGATTGATTGCAAGTTACTCCAAGTTGGTGCATTACCCTTATTAATGTCTGCATCTTCAACTTCGGTTTGTGCCTCGTCGTTTTTATGACACGAAGTTGCACTCGTTAATCCTACATCAATATCTCTCGCGTAACACGGTTTAAACGATTTGGGTCGAAATTCTTGAGTCTGAACAAAAAAAATACAAGCAAATGTTAACAAGTCTGTATTAAACTTAGTGATATTTATAACACACTTTTATATAACAGGAAATCGGAATTTGTAAATCCTCCTCCAAAACCAAGTTAACGTTCCAAGGCATCGAACGTTTTTCTTTAGTTTGAAAATACATCAACTGTGGAATTGCATCTCTGTAATAAATAAATAAATAAATAAATAACAAACTTAAATCAACATTTTTAACGTTTACTCACGAAAGCAGGTAACACTCTCCTTGAATTTCATCTAAAATAGACTTAATCAATTTTAGCGCCTCAAGACGATGTCTTTCTTTGCCATGCAAATCGACGGTATCATCGATGTCACACAAATCTGGCCCACTGTAATGACCCAGATCAAATTAAAATATTTTAAGCATTCAAATTGAATTAATCTGCACATACATCACAGTAAGATTTACATGTAAAGTTTTCAGCCCTCTAATAATCGTCTTACTTTCATCCGGATTGAAATCTCCTCCAAAATTCGAAAGAAAGACAATTTTTCTTGATGAAACAGACTTCCCTCTTAACAAATAAATATTACCCTCTAAATTACGATTGATTGTCATAGGTTAGCAAAAATATTACTCGGTTTGAGTGTAAAGTAAATCAAATGCAACAACCAAGGCATCCATAAAATCTCCCGCCTGTGAAGTTAGTTCGACCTCTTTAACTTTCCGAAGAAAGTTCCAATTAGCTGGCATCAATTCAATCGCTTCGGTCACATGCTGATATTGATCGTCATTCCCCTGTACCCAAAAATAATTAAAAATTAAATTAAATTTGAGGAAATCTCGTTGTTGGTTCTAAATTACCGGTACCTCCGCTAAATGATTTTTAGTATCTCGAGTACCGAACAAAACTAGAGCAAGTTCGTCTTTAGAATCGGCAAATATTTTTCGCTGCACTATCCATTCAATACATTTAATCGATTGGTCAAAAAATGTGCAGTTTTCTCCCGGGACCGCTTCGTCCATTGAGGGTCCAACATCCAAAACTAATACCAAAGTTTCGTATTCTTTCTGTAATTAATCAACACAAAATTTAAATTTAGAAACAAACAAATCGGAAACATGAATGTATTGACACTAATATTTACTTTGCGACTCATTTTCAACCGTCACCGGTAAGTCTTTTTCTATTTCAGTGTAAAAACAGCGAGCTAGGCGGGCCCACTCAGTATTGACCGCATTCAACATAGAAGCTAGTGACATCTATCAGCAATATCATTAATCATAGAGAATTTACTCTACACCAAAGGGAGAGTTCTCTCCTAAAAATTCCCAATAAATAAATGATCAGAAATGTATCCTCTATTCATTCTTGATCAAAATTAGTTAGAAATAATATCGTGTTATTGATGCTGATCTTGTGGATAATCTGAAATAAAATTTTCAAATTATTTTAATATAATCGTTCAATTTTTCACATTTTTTTATTGTGTTCCTTCGGTACCTCCCTATTTCTATATTCAGGTGTCCTGCCTGCTGCCTATTTCTTAACTTTAGCACCAACAATAATTTACACCGTCCATTGTCAAGGAACTACTACCCATTGTCCATCCAAGCGCGACGAGCAAATTCCTCTTCTACGAAATCAGCTTGAGCCTGTAGCTAAAGAAATAAATCAAATCGGACAAACAATCAATTTTATCTTTCGAAAACTAGGCTTATCTCTGTGGCCAAGCAGCATTCAGTGATTTACATTGATCTCAATCAAATCGTGAAGACCAAATCAACCGCACAAAAACTCTCGCTTGTTTGTTTGCGGTGCGATTCATCTACGCTTGTTCATTTTATCTGCACCGATAAAAAAGGACAATTGACATCCATATTTTCCAAAAATGTTATTTTTTGTCAAAAAATGTATAAATTTTATTTGAAATTTGTACCAAACAAAACAAAAATATACTCAGGCACTGCTGGGACTTGAACCCAGGATCTCCTGTTTACTAGACAGGCGCTTTACCGCTAAGCCACAGCGCCGCTGACAAGTGAGCGATACTACGACGTTGATTTCGTCCAATGTACACAACTGTAATAAAAAAAATTGAATTTCCCGTATTCGAATTCATTGCCGGATATCCAGTATCCGTCAAAATTGGTGCGTGGTTACCCAACAAACATTCAGTTTAAAGGTTACACAGTTGTGTGGGGGCTGAGGCGTAAAAAAAAGCAAAAAAAAGTTCTTGTACCAATTAATAAAATGGAGGCGGAAGTTTTGAAGCCTAAAGGAAGTGTCTTTCCGCTCATTCATTGAGGAAATCGTAAGAAAACGCCCAGAACTTACCATCCGACACTCCCAAACAAACAATATATGCATCTGCATAATTTTCATTGAACACATTGGTAAATATTGGTTTTGTGTAGAAATGCGAGCAAATAAGAAGAAATCGAGTGCCACGTGTTTCAAAGTGTATTTCCCCGGTCTTTGAGTTACAATTTTAGACGAGCAAATTTTTCTGTTTATTAAAAAATATCAAAATATCAATTTTTGAAGACAAAACAAAGAAGAAAAAAAATACAACTTTTCGTGCCGTAATGAAATAAACAAATAAACAAAATATAGATAAAGAATAAATTTTATAAACATGTTTTCCAAGATGAATGCTAATCATCTCTTAATTTTGCTGTCAATTTGTTGTTAGTCTAATTTTCCGGACAAGGAGTGGGCATGCAGACAATCAATAAAGAAGCCAATGAAGAAAAATTATAGGTAGGGCAAAGGAAATAATAAAAAAATATATACTTGTACCGTATATGCTTGTTGTGTAGCTATTTAACAGCACTACGTGTTTCTCATACTGAAACAACAATTGCAACAATATTTGTCGATTTCCCATCACTTTTTGGTTGGTACTTTGCATTGCACATCACACAACGTGTATTAAACGATTTAAATGAATTATTTAGACTTCCCTATACGTTCTTCTATTATTTTAGAAATATATATATTTTTAAAGAAAACAGAAATTTTTCTCTTTTTTCCCTGTTTCTCTTTCTCCCTCTTTTTCCTCCCGCCATTTCCCGGATGAGCGGGGGCGCTAAAACCCGCCTTGGAGAAATGTCAAGGATTCGAGTCGGCGCCCAGTAAACCTCCCCATTTGCCAATATTCAAGCCTCGGCAATCCAACTGACGCAAACATTCACAAGCGTGCGCTGAGGTGAAGCCCAGATTTCTGTTCAGATCAAGATTGAAATGATCTGCACGGAATAGTTCGGTTTCACATCCATTTCCGCGCCACCATTTCCTAAGGTAATATAACTTTTACTTTCGTTTTTTGTCAGATAGAAAACTTGCAATAAAAATGCAACTTTACTTGCAAGCTTCGGAGATTAACCGAATAATTGTGTAAAATAGCTAAATTACGAACAGAAAAGAAAAATCACAACAATTTTGCGGCGAGAGCGATTTATTTATTCTTCTGCACAAATTTTTAAGAAAATATATAAAATTGTATAAAATATATTTAATTTCTGATTGCCACAGCAATGATCCCTTTTTTGAAAGTCAAATATTACGCTCAAATATATACAAACAAAGTGCAGTTTTAACATGAACTAGTTCTACACTGCTTGTAGCTACAGAAACTGAGTCAAAGTTCAGCAATGTAGCAACAAGTGGTTTTATTCGCACAATAAAATGAACGGGGTTGGAATCCGTGTTCTTACCGTTGACGTATAGATTTATTCAAATATTTAATTTGTTGGTCACTCGCTTGAGGAAACGTGTAAATGTGTGTTTTATTTTGTTTTAGAATTTAGCGTCAATCGAATGTGCGTGTTTGATTTGTTTGAATAGGAGAATGGTGTGTAATTTCATTACTAGAGGGCAGTTAGGCTTTGGTTTCTCTGTTTTAAGTTGAGAAAATTGAAAGTTTTAGAGCATTTTTTAGAAAAATTTGTGGAATAAGATTTTTTTCTTGATATTTTTTTGCAAGTGTGAAAAGTTCTCCAAAGATTTTCGATGGCTGGTAATAGGAGAAGAGTGTTTTTCAAACTGCTGAGCCTGCTGCATTCAGACATTCTCATATCCCCAGATCATATTACATGAACTCCACAGGGCCTAATTAACAAGTCACTTGGCACTGCAGTGTGTCCCCATGACCATTAAGCTATATGATACAATTCATAATGTACACACGCTCAGAGAAATGGAAACAAATTATTTACCATTCCAACATAAAATAAATGTCGGGAGTGGACAAAAAAATTCTAATTAAATTAAAATTACGTTCTCTCAGAATCGTATTACGTTTCAGCAAATTAACAGACTCAAGAAACGGAATTTCTGGCTGTAGAAGTTGTGTTTTCACTCCCACAACAAACACCAAATGTATTTGCTTAGCAAATCGCATAGAATCAAATTAAAATAATTTTTTAAAAAATTATAAAATTAACACAAAATATCGTAATGATATTTAAACTTTTAAGCAATTTAAAATTTCTGTACATGTGACCTTTTTTTCAAAAATTTCCTTTCCCTTCTTGCCAATAGCTGACCATCGGCCATTACGTTAGGTAATACCAACAGATGACGTCAAATCTTAGCACACGACGTACGCGTGCTAAAACTCGGCCGATCTTCAATGTTATAAATGAAAATTTAACTCAAAGGTGCAACATCTCTACACTGACATATATACATATATATATTCCCCCCGAGAAGACTCGAGTTAAGTGTAAGTTATACTTTATATACACATAACTTTCGAACGGCAAAACTCACGTGCATCATGTCGGACCGCAGACTGAGACTTTGATATGGTCGCGGTCAGTTAACGGTTGCATGAATAATCAGTATTCACAATAGAGTAAACAAAAAATGCTACCGTAATACATTTATTTTTACGTAGATTTATCGTAGATTTAAGTTTATCGTCGGTTGTTTAATTTATTTTATAATGACGATCCTTTCACGAAATCAATGAATGCACTCAACACATTTATTATGTTTGCACTACCTACGTTAAAACTTATCTAATCCGTGTTTTAATCCAAACATTCACGCAAAAATAACAGATAAATCTTTCCCTATAGATTTTAAAACTTCTTTTTTGTTTTGAATTCGTAAGTTAAAGTAATCGACTAAAATTGGAAGTTAGTAGAATTTTTTTCTTAAATTTGTGAAATTTTAAGGAAATAAAAAGTGTTTATTAAATTATAAATGTAAAAAATAATTCATGTCCACATCAATGATGTACAAAAACGAGACTTGAACTGTTTTGCCTTATATTTTGGGACAGAGGGGAAGATAACCCGAACTGACCTCCCAAAACTTTTCATCACAGTGGGCAATTGATACACTCAATACGAAATGAACTCTGGCTGCTTCAATTTTATTAAAGCTTGTTTGCTATATAATAAGCCACATAAATTTGTCAAACTTTTTCAAACGGAAAGTAGACTTAGGCCTAATTACGCAGTCAAACTTTCAACTTGTTCATGAGATCAACAACATGGAAAAAAAAGAGAAAAAAAAATTGAAATTAAAATTATTAAAAATTCCAACCGTGTCGAATTAATGTTTGAGGAAATTAAAAAAATGAAACAAAAGATTATCTAAAATAGTATATGTAAATATATTTAACATTTTTCAACACCAGAAGCGATTTTGTTATCAGCATCGGAGTCTGGGGAAGCCTCTGCGATTCGCTTTTTTTTAATTTTTACGATAGGCCTAATCAAGAAACGAGCTTAATCTGAATGTTGTTTAGACACTGTTTTCACAGATAAAATTCTCCATTTGATATATACTCTTATAGTAACACATGTTCCGAGACAGTAATTAACAATTTTTTTTATCAAATCAAAAATATTACCACTCTTGATTAAGGATAGAAGGCAAAAACAAAATGGCGGCTTAGTTCCAATACTGTGGAATGAAAAGTTTTGAGATTAGAGCGCCGTGTAATGAGATTTGTAAACAGGCGCAGTTGGTGACATGATTTATGGTCACTAATGTATCATTTTGTTTTCGTCTTTTAAAAATTTACTCTTTTTTTTTTAAAAAAAAGTAGGAAATAGATAAGAGGAATTGTAAACTGCTAAATACATATTAGGACTAAACTGTTTGGTTTCACTTAGGACAATTCTCTTGAATTGGATGTTATCTTGACAATGTTAGAGTTTGTTGATCATTTGGAAGCCCTTAGTGTATTTATTCAAAGATAAGAGAAGGAACTTCTCACTGTGTGTATTCTCAACCATCTTTTACTTCGACATTTGGTTTGTTTGGTCCTTTGGACTTGCACTTGTACTTTGTTCTAACTTCTTCTGACTTTCCAAGTATTTTGGTTTCCTAAAAAATAATATTTACTTGAAATGAGTTATAATTTTAATCAAGACTTGATCATTAGTGGTATATGCAACAGTATCTAATAAATATATTTTTTAAATTCGTCTTCTTTTTAAATTTATATTACTTTCATTTTAAAAATATTAATGTTATCATATATTGTAACTTATAAAAACAGAACAAAGTTTAAGTACAGGGATGTAAAAGTAACATTTTTTTTATTTAGCGCTTAATTTGCATTAATTGTACAAATTAAAAGAAATGTAAATTCCTTTCTGTGTTTTTTAATTTATTTTTTTTAAAAATTTTAATATCATTTTAATTTTTTTTAATAGAAAATTTGAGTGGCATATTTTTGCTCTGCCCTTCAAAATGCGCTTAAGTTTCGAGTGAGCGAAAGGCGATCTGCTATTCGTCTTGCTCAATCCTGTCAAAGGAAAAATTTCGTTCTGTAACCTTAATATTAGCACACACATCACTAATGGATTCAAAGTTTAAACCAAAATTCGCATGTAAAATAAAACCGAACAACTTTAACATTTCAGCTGATTTTTATTTATTTTTTTTTAGATTTATGTCCCCAAGAAAATAACACAAAAAAATAAGAAATGTAAATCTTTCTCACAGACTGACAAAAACAAGTATGAAACGACTCTCCTGAGTGTATACAACAACTTAAAACAAAAAAAAGTAAAAAAAGAAAAAAACTCTCCATTACGCCGAGTGGTGGCGCATTTTATAGCCCTGGAGCAGCTTGTTTGCTCAGCCGCAGACCCTCAATATTGAATGCACCCCCTCATGTCCTCTTTTTCACTAGTCAAATGTTTATAGCTTTACTATGCCACTGCCTATATGCCGCTCGCTTGCCCAGATAAAAACCATTAAGAGATAACAAACGGCGCCCCCTGTACACGACACGCTAATTTTAGACAGTCGAAAGTTATGTATGTACACTTATAACGTTTAATGTATAGCAGAAACACTCACATGTGATATTTATACACTTTGAAACGGCTCTGGACATCGAAAGAGTTAAAATGTTTAAGAAAATGGTGTTAAGTAGTGAAAATTGATATATCTTCTGATTGGGTTGGTTATATATTGAGTTTATTAAATGAAAAGGGAAGTTTGAATCGGTATTTCACTGCTATCAATATGGATTGTGAGTGATAAAGTGAAATCTTATGATAAAATATTCCAGTTGATGTTGAGATTTGTAAATAATGTCGATTATGAGATAAAAATAAGAGAAATGTTATTATTATTTATGGGTTTGAAATAAGTGAAGAAAGATGTTAAATTAATAATGAAATGGGCGAGCGAGCATTTCATTTCATTTTGATGGCTATCAGTGATTGGTGGAGCTTCCTTCTTTGTTTTGCTGCCTCTGTCCAATAGGATGAACAAAAGTTGAAAACGCTTTGCCTCGTGAAAGTCTGAAGGCCAAAACTGTACACGGGCTTTCCTGAGAAACAATCGATTGAAGAAAATTGCAAAAGAAAAGATAAGATGGTGAAAAGTTTCTTGACATTTTTCAAAGTCATTCCTGACATATTTTAAATTAACTCCTGCTGACTACAGTGGAATTAATATGAGCATATAAAAATTAAGTTTTTGTAAATTTAAAGCTGAAATTTAAAAACAAGACTGTTACAAGTTGTTGTTTTTAACTTTTTGATACAGAACAAATCTCTTTGATCTTTGAACATCCATAGGGGGCATCCAAAGACCCTTTAAACACGTGAACAAGTGATTCAAACCCCTAAACATGAGTCATCCATCCCCCAATCATTATATGTTGCGCTGAAACCAGTTGGAAATAAGCATTCGAAGCAGGCAGCTCCAACAACCAAGATGAAGGTAATAATGGTGTATGGAGGATATTAATGTACTTGGAAAATGTCAATGAAGTACGTCTTTAAAAATGTCGATCATCAAGCGCAGTAATCGTGTGATAAGTACCAAAGAGATTTAATTTATCCTAATGCTTGATTAGTTAGTTTAATTTGGCGAATTAGTAGCCGAAAGAGTTTAAATACTGCACAGATTGTCTTGCTTTCTTCATTTAAAGGAGTGAAAAAAAAAACAAATACAAGACAAACGGATGCTCAATTTTATTTAATTTTTAGAAGTTTGGTTACAATTTTGCGTATATTTTTTCAAACATAAATTTAAATAATTTGTTGTTTTGATTCCAAAATTAAAATGTTTAATTTCTTTATAAAAATAATTAATGAAAAAAAAATTAATTTCTAGATCGCTGCAAACTTGTTCCAACACTCGCGACGAGACGATTTTATAATGGCCACTAATACTCCACCAACAGCATCAATCAACAGCGCCACCCTGTGGTTCAAGCAAGAAGCAGACCCAATGCGGGCTCTCCATTCGACACCGTCTTCAACCCCGCCCACGCTTGACGCAAACACGGCGACGGCTGACCTGGAACCCACGTCTAAGTTGAATGCTCTATCCCCTTCAACCACCTACACGTCCCCTCAGACTCCCGACAAGACACCCCCAACCCCCACCAACCATCACCATCTTCTCATGGCCGACTACAGTGCTTACAACACGGCTGCGGATCCATCGCCGCCCCCTCAACACCGCTCCCCGTACGCCTCTTCCCCGAGCCGAGACTTCTTCGCGGTAGGCGGCGGACTTCCCATGGACGGCACCGGTCAATTCGGAACCGACAGCGGTTTAGCTGCAGCCTCCTTTACCAACATGTACTTACGAAATACAGCCGCATCGGTGTTGCCCATACAATATTTCAATAACCAAGATAACGCCAACGCGAGCAACGGATGGTCAACGTCGACCCCCGGGTTACCTGCCGACGAGTACACCGCGTTGAAGAATTCCACTGGCTCGTTGCCATCTATCGGCCAACGATTCTCTTTGACCGGATCTGGGGGTGGTTTGACACCGCGAAGCAACGGATTGCAGTCGTACGCATCTGCGTACATGAATGCCGCGAGTCCGGCCGAATTGACCACGTGGGCTACTTACGATCCAGCATCAACGTTGCATTACGGTGTTGCTAATTCGGCTTCACCACCCATGGCACGCATGAATTCAGGTATGGAAAATACTAATCAGACGTGGATGTTTTACTCTTAAATTAATTTTAATGTTTTAATTTGAACTTGAATTTTGTGTTCCAATTGTAAAGGAAATGGGATATGTTTTTTTGTTTTAATCATTATTATTTTTTAAGCTGCGCAAAAAAAAAATGAATTTGACATTTTACAGTACGGAAGTTTGAAAGGAAAAGTTTTTTTTATTTATTATTTGCTTGTTGTTGTTGTAGTTTAATGATTACATTTGTTTTTAAACGGTACTTAAGTAATAAGGTAGATTAAGTTTGTTTGTATAATGTTATGGTTGCACGCCATTATGGGTCTCATCTTTTACATCTGTCATCAGAAGCATTTTCTCGGCTCGTTAGTTTTGCCAACGCCGAATTAAACCACGAGTCAAATTTCAAACACCCCTTACGAACACCTCTTACTAACACTCACAAGTGTGCCTTCCTATCTCAATCAAAATAATTCTATTTTTTTTTAAATAAATAAACTAAATAATTAAATATATAAAAAAAAGAAAACTGCAATAAAGAAATCTTTTACTATTCTACTCACATGGCGCTGGGTGGTCGGTTGACCAGTGTCAAAACCTTGTAGTGACCCTAGTGGTCACTAATGAAGTGTCGGGAATGAGCCCGAAATAAAATATTAAATTGGAGATTGTTTTATTTTATTTTATATTTTTTATGATTTCCTGTCTAGATAAAGGGAGTTAGGCAGGGTGGGAGGAATTGTGGGTGGTCGCCAAGGAAACCAGCCCGCAACCTCCCGGAGCAGGAAACACTTCCTGTGAGGAGCAGAAAAACTCCTCAGTTTGAAACCTACTTTGAGAGCAACCAGTCACCAAAATCTTCCTGAGAAAACACCATTCTACAAGCCGATTTAGTGAAAGATTGTCAGAGTATTTGGACTCATTCTTGCAGATTGCCAGAGCGATTTGTGAGATATTTCTTGCTGTTACTTCAGTTAGTGACAGTGGGATTTTTATCTTGCCAAACAAGTATTGTTTGGAGGGATTTCTATTCTTGGCCAACAGCCATTGTTGGACTGAGACTTCTCACTCGCGACGAAGCGAAGTGAGCGCGAGTGTGAGAGATTGTTGTGCGGAATCAGCCGCAACGACGCCGCGACGACGACGTTGCGACCTGGAGAGGACGAAGAGAGCGGGATTGAGCCCGAACGAGTCACGAGGAAGTAGTTGGAACGGAATTGAGTCCGTGTTGAAGAAACGTCGAGGCCGAGCCGAGCGTCGAGTGAAGCGAATCCAAGCGTTCGGCGTTCCCGAGAAGTGGAGTCGTCGAATCGACTGGATTCTTTATCATTTTCCTTTGCTTTTAATTATATTTCTTTTAGTAAATTATTTCTTCAGTCATTTAATTTATCCGTTTATCACAAAATAATATCTTGTATTCGATTTAGTGTTTATTCTAAGTTTGAATAAATCGTCTGTTAATTGAGAAATAATTGAGTCATTATTTCTCCTATCATTTGAGTTAATATTAAGTTATTTTGAGAAGTATTTGTATAAGTCCTGGCACGGCATCAATGAGTTTAGTTTTATTGTTAATATTCTTCACAGTAATTTGAGCTCATTACACTTGGGGGCCCGTTATTTGAACCTTAACAACTTATCTTCAGTTGAGGGACCAATTTTGTGTGATAAAAGTTATTTTGTGATAGAGTATTCTGTTTCTTTCTTCTTTTCTGTGACTAAAACGAGATGTCGCAGCCACAAGATTCGAGGAGAGGACGGGGAAACGGCCGCGGACCTCGCACACGAGGCGGAAGGACCACAGGAGCAGCCAATGTGCATCCTTCATCATCATCCGAGTCGGACCATGCAGATGACACCCAGGCTATGACGAGCAAGGAATTTCGTCTGGAAGTATCGCCTGAACGGCAGGGAGAATTTTGGCTAAAACAAACGAGAGAGGAGTCCCAAGATTTGCTTGGAAAATCAAGTATCTCAGGAGCTTCGTCGCAACATGGCGACACGCCAGCCACGGTGGATTCGACTCCAACAAGCAAAATAGACCTTTCTCACATGACGTTGGAGCAAGTCATCGCTGTAGCAAGGAAGCGTGGTCGACTAGTGCGAGCCTACAAGCAGCAAGCGTCAGGACGTGCCCGCGATGAGGCGGAAAGTTCAGGAGAAAACTCCCCAACCCGCCATAAATTAGCGAGAGCTCGCCAACGCATCGCAGATGTCATGAAAGAGATGGAAGACAGTCTCCAGGAGCGTCACCAGCAGTATGAGGAAGGTGTGCAGCTTTCTGATGAAGACGTGGCACAAATAACGGCAGCAATGGCCGATCGAGCAAGGCGACTGCAACTGGCACATTCCGAAGAATTCCAGATGTTGAAACGGCTCAAGTTAGAGGAACGCCACGCCAAACAAGCGAAATTCGAGGCAGAATTGGCCAAGAAAACAACAGATGAAGATATTCGCGCAAAGAAAGATCAATTGGACGCAGAAATTCGTGCTACCAAAGACCGACTCGAAGCAGAAATGCGCACGATGAGGAACAAATTGGCAGCGGAAAAACTCCGTCAGGAAACGGAGCAAAAAGAATTACGTGCACAACGAAAAGCGCAAGCGGCGGCGGAGCGAGAGGCAATTCTTGAAGAAAATCGGAAGATAGAAGCGGAAAAAGTCCGTTTGGAAACCGAAAAGCAAGAATTGCTGGCAAAGCAAAAGGCCATGGAGTCGGCGGAGAGCAGGGAAATCCATTACCTTCGTCAAGCTGCTCTTGAAGCACAAGAAGCCGCGGAAAGAGTCCGCCGAGAAAATGAAGAACTAAAATATCTCGCACAATGTCAGTATCAAGTGCCGAGCAACATTCCACCTCGCCGACCTGAAGTAGTGAATTTATCACCAGAATCGTCTAGGAACTCTTTAAAAAGGAAAGGTGAAATGGATGAAAAAAGAGACTCCAAACGTGCTTCTATGTCACCAGCCAAAAATCCAAACGTATTGGACATAATTGATCGAAGAAATCGTCAGCATCTAACAAATCAATCAGCTGCAGCAGACAAAAAACAAGGTAAAGTGACAGGATTAGATCCAGCAGACCCGCAGATTTGGGATAAGCCCAAAAAGATGGAAACTGAAAATGTCAGAGTATCTTCTACAAAAAATGAAGGAAAATCATTTGACGTTTACACAGAAAAACCAATAAATGAGAACGATCCTTGTTACCATCGTAAATATACGTTGGAAGAAGCAGTTGAACACTTGTCAGCAGCTAATGAAAGAGATAGGCAACGCGAAATAAGTCGCGAAAATGAAAAACAAAAGTTTCAACACGATCAAGAAGTTCCAGAGCAAGATAAAAGCAGCAACCAAAATGCTGCGACTGGACATGATGAAGCAACTGGACAAGCCAGTTATACGAAAGTTAGGGATTACAATGATTATCTACAAGGCGAATATTCCCAGCAACCGGAAAATGTAGATCCACGAAATGAGTCGTGTAATCAACAAGGAATTCACACGCACACTGAAGTACGATTTTCCAACGAGACACGATCACAATATGAAAGAGAGCCGCGAAATGAGTCGCGTTATCAACAAGAAACGGACCAACAAGGTGCTGCTTGCTTCAACAACGAAACGCGTCAACAACGTAATTACGAAGCAACAGGACAGCACAATTTAAATCGAAATGAGTCGATGGAAAGAAATAATTCAAGTCAACGATCTGATTATCAAGACGAATCACGACAGCAAAGGGGCTCCTATTGGTATGAGGGTTATACCCAAAGAGAATCACAAGGACGTCGTGACAACTCACAGGATCGACACGATAATTCGTACCGACGACGTGACTATTCGGAGGGGCGACGTGATGATTCACGTGGACAATACGACGATTCACAGAGGCGACGTGATGATTCACGTGGACGATACGACGACTCGAATAGACGTCGTGACGATTCATATAGAGACCAGAGAAGATCACGGTCGAGTCCGCCACCAACACAGCAAAAAGAGTACGAAAATGATCAAAAATACTCAAATTCGGATCATTTCCGACAGCGGGACTCTGATTTTTCCAGATCACGTGAGGAAAGGAGACGTGGAGGATATTTTCGACAAGACGATAGAGATCCACCGCCAACTAACCCACGCACTTTACCAAGAAGCACGGAGGAATTGGAAGAAATTATCTCAAGACAGATCGATTCGCGACTATCTCAAATCCCCTCGAAATCTCAGGAAATGGAGGAAATGTTAAGAAAACTAATTCGAAAATATTGTTCAAGCAATTGGACTCACCATTACACCCCATCTCATCAAATCAAATGGGACCGAATTACTCCCGATATGTTTGATGGAGGTTGGCAGGCTGGTACCCAATTTCTGGATGAAGTTATGCATCTAGTTATAAATCACGAGATGGACCCAGACGTAACTTTGAAAAAATTAATTCCGAAAATGCTGGTTGGAAGTGCAACAAATTGGTTGCGAAAAAATAATTTCACACACTGGGATGAATTTGTAAAAGCTTTTATGAAGGAATATGGAGAATCCAACGCCATGATGATAAAATATTGGGATAATCATAAACAGACGTTGGGAGAAGACATTCGCACGTATTTAAGACGTACAGAAGATTTGTTTACCCAACTCCCATATCATATTAGCGATTTCGACAAAGACAGAAAATTCAGGAATGGCCTGACTCCTTTTTCCGAGCAAGTGTTGCGAATGGTAGATGCACCAATGGCCAGTTCCTTCGAAAAATTATCGCAATTCATACGAAACCACCAAATGTACATTGACGACCGGTACGCTTCAGACATTCCAATTGAAGAACAAAGAGCACGAGATGAACAACAACGACACCAGTCAGACTACACTCGAGCTGGTGCAAAAATGATGCGCCCGCGTTCTCAATTCTCGCTGTTACGAGAGGAAACCTCCACCAAAAAACGAGAGAGTGGACATCCTCCTTATCCACAGCCACGAATACCAATGCGACCAAATGTCAAATGGACACAATACCCGGGTGAATCCAGTGAGTCGATTGGAGATACTCAGATAATGCTGGCCGAATATACAGAAGAAGAAGTAGACAAATTGATGGATGCTGCTAGTGTGTTATTCACGAAAAATAATCCAGCAATAACAAAATATAAGCCTCCAATGCAGGTGAGGCAACCGCAGCAAACGAGTTTGCAGCCACAGATGAAAGGAAATACGTCCTTCCTTCCAAAACCATTTTCAGTCGATTTCAATTTGAAAAAAGAAAATAATAAATCGCAAATTGGAGAAAAAACTGAACAAACTTCAACTCCAAGTAGCACTGATGACGGCAATAAGGCCAACCAAATAAAGTTGACTCCAGAAAATGCACCATGCCATAATTGCGGACAAATTGGGCACTGGGCGCGACAATGTCCACACCCGAAAAGATTGATGTCTGCAGAAGAAATGGAGCAACTTGTAAACTCCTTATCCGAAAGTATCACAAAAAACTTGAACGCGCGGGCTCAATAAAAGCAGTGGAGCTCGCGCCAACAAAAATTTCGGAAAATCTGCTACAAGCCCAACCAACATCAGAATTAACAATCGAAATGGTACAAGATTCGGATGGATTATCGGAGGTCCAGCCAATAAATGAAGCCATGACGGAAACGCTGTTAATATCAGAAACATTATCAGAATCAAAGGACTTGCTGAAAAACTCTGAAAATTCGCAAAACATGCAGACAACACTGCCGGAAAATTCGGAAAATTGTGGAAATTTACAGAATGACCGATCATTAGATGGAGAAATATCAGAGACTTCATTAATATTGAAAACATCAGCGGAACCCGAGAATTTGACTGAAAATACCCAAGAAACTCCACCAACAGCAAAAGCGCCTAAGGGAGCACGATTCATCAAAGACCCCAAAACTGGAGAATATGTGCAATCAGAATTAGCTGAAAAATCACATAAAGTGATAGGAACTTTAGAAGGTGGAAAAGGGACAATAGTCTTTAACTTTGAAGACGGCGAAGTCGTAGGGATGAGATATCCGACACAAAAACCAGTGACGGACTCTAAACTGGAACAAGCCGAAACTTCATCAAAAATGAACATTCTGAAAGACAATGGACCACTAAAAAACACAACTATTCCAGTAACACTCACGTCACCAGAAGCAATTGGCACAATGCCAAAAAGAGGAGAAATGATTTGTGAAATGGAATGTGGACAAATAGTAGGAATAAAATTTCCACCAGTAGAATTGGAAAATTGTCCAAAAATAAAAGAAATCTATGAAACAAATAGAACTTATTTCACAGCAGAAGTGACGGAAGCCCTTAAAAATGTGGAAATCACACAAGAAAATGAAGCAACAATTTTTTGGGCAAAGGTAAAAGAGACCTATGAGGAAACACCATCACTAGCAGCATGGATGACAGATACACCAACTGAGCCTGTGGAATGGGATCCATTATTGAAAGAGTTAACAACATTGGAGCCGGAAGGACCACGCATCAGAATTTTTAATATATTATTGCCAGAAGAAGATGTTTTGGAAGGGATGACAACAATAGACCTCCAAACAGAACAAGGATCCATCGCTGCCATGCTAGACTCAGGAGCCAACCGTAGTTGTGTTTCATGGCCATTAATTCAGGCGATGGGATTGGAAAAAGAAGTGTGGCCCGTCAAGGCCAATATGGCTGTAAATACAGCAGATAAAAAAGTGCAACCGATGGGAACAATAAGGATGATGATTCGTTGGACCCATGGAATGATGCAACAGTATTTCCTCGTGTTACCACACGACATGAAATTCATGTTGGTTGGCAATGATGCCATGAAACGAATGAAAATACAGCCCAATCCGCTCAACGGCAAGTGGAACTTTATTTCAACGATCGACGTGCCACAACCATATATGCCACAATTCATCATGGATAAATATGAGCAGAAGAAACTGGAAGAGCCAGAATCATTGCGAAAAACATTCCGAAAAGAGAGTAGTTTTTGCGCATTTGAAGCGAGATTGAAAGTTGGCAATGGCTTGCATGACATGATAGAAGAAGCCAAACTGCAACTAACAGAAGCTTTACAATTAGAGCATGTATTGAAGAAATATGAGAAAATTTTGAGTAAAAATCCAGGCAAGACTCATGTGGTACAGCACACCATCAATTTAGACACTGACAAACCAATAAGGGTTCCTTTTAAATCTTGGAATCCACAAAAAAGGGAAATATTGCGGACATTATGCCAAGAAATGATTGATAAGGGCTATGTAACAACTGCAGAAGGCGATTATGCGACAAGGATTGTGTTGGTAATGAGACCAGGTTCAGAGCCACGTCTCTGTATTGATTACAGAGCGCTGAATGAACACACTCTGTATGACCCGCCCCAGATGCCGACAATAACAGAAATTTTAAGAGAACTCGGCGAATTTCAATGGGTTTCTACCATTGATCTAACGAAAGGATACTGGCAAATAGATTTGAGACCGGAAGACCGTCCGAAAACAGCATTCTGGAGTCCTCAAGGCCGACTGATGTTTAACGTCATGCCTTTTGGACTGGTCAATGCGCCAACCACTTTTCAGCGACTAATAGAAAAGGTACTAGGCGAAGCATTCCGAAAATATGCTTGGGCCTACCTTGACGATATTGTGATCGTATCAAAAACGTACGCAGAACACATGAAACATCTAGATTCAGTTTTAGGAAAATTACAGAAAGCTGGATTGCATGTAAACCCAACAAAGTCAAAATTCTGCAGGAAGGAACTAAAATTTCTAGGGTACAAACTTGGAATCAACGGCTTAAGCGTAGACCCAGCCAAAGTAGCGGCCATAAAGGAATTTCCAGCGCCAAAAAATTTGACAGAGTTACAACGATTTTTTGGCATGGTCAATTTTTTTCATAGACTTCTCAAGAATCTGGCCACAGTGGCCGAACCTCTACGCCCACTCCTGAAGAAAGGGATAGAATTTATTTGGGAGGAAGTACACCAAGTTGCCTTTGATAACATTAAGCAATTACTGACCGATGCCAAAACTATGCACTTGCCAAATTTACACCAACCATTCATCGTAAGGACAGACGCGAGTAAGAAAGGATTGGGTGCTGCCTTGATGCAGATCAAAGAAATTGATGGACAAATGATTGAATCACCGTGTGTGTACCTCAGTAGATGTCTGCAACAGGCAGAACTTAATTACGGCGCCACGGATCTCGAATGTTTGGCGGTAATTTGGGCGCTCCGAAAATTTAGACCATATTTGGAGTTCACAAGTTTCGTTGTGCAGACGGATCATGAGGCGCTAAAATGGTTGATGAGACTGGAAGAGCCAGCTGGACGTCTCGCCCGTTGGCAGATGGAATTGATGTCTTATAATTTTACAATCCAATATTTGAAAGGGACTGCCAACACATTAGCAGACGCCTTATCTAGAGCACCAATTCAACTCATCTGCGACAACGAAGAGACGGGAGAAGCCGACGGTGACTTAAAATACTGCCCGACAGAACCACGAAAATGGGTCGTGGGTAACTGGAATCAGTTGCCAAAACCTCAGTCGGAAGAAGAACGATTAGTAGACGAGCAAGTCACGGCATATTGGAGTCACATGTATGATGCGCCGGCAGAAGAGTCGGAAATAAGTCCGAAAATTAAAGAAGTTCAATATTTGCCGACTTCCGAATGCGAAATGGTGACAGCATTCATTGCAAAAGTCACGGAGCAGGCAGATTGCATGCCTCCGACCCGCGAAGAAATTATAGAGCATCAAAAAAAGGATCGCCACTGCCAATCAATGCGATACTACCTCGAGACAGAACAATTTCCAGCTTACGTAACAACACCATTACAAAAGAAGAATTATCGCATGTTGGCGACTAAACACATGTTAGAAGAGGATTTATTATTAAAATACCATCCAACATTGTCAGATGATTTAAGCGAGGATTCTCGAGCCCTGAAGGTCGTGATACCGAGATCACTAAGATTCCGAGTATTATGGCAAATGCACGGCCACCCGCTCGCAAGCCATTGCGGAATTGCGAGGACGCTTTATCGAATGCGACAGATTTATACGTGGGACGGAATCAAACGTGACACCACCAGATTTATTAAACACTGTCCGCGGTGTCAGGCGTGTAAACCTCGGACTAAAACACGAGTAGAAGCAGCGCAAATTGGCCCATATGCACCTTTTGAGTGTCTAAGTATAGATTTGGTAGGACCATTGATTAGAACTGATGAAGGAAACAATTACATTTTAGTAATTTTGGATATAGCCACCAGATGGCCGGAACTTTACCCATTATCCGACCCCGTCGCACAAGATATAGCGGATTGTCTGTACAACACGTGTATGGGATGGGGATTCCCGCTCCGAATCGTGTCAGATAACGGCCCGCAATTTAAGGCCCGAATATACCACGAATTCTGTAGAAAATTCAAAATTACTCCGCGATTTACGTCGCCATATCATCCGCAGGCCAACACGGTAGAAAGGACCAACCGCGATTTAAAGTATATTTTGTCAATTTTCACAGATATTCACAAAAGGTGGGACACATATTTAAGAGAAATTGCGTTTAGCATACGCACAACGGCAACAACAGGCCGCGATTATTCTCCAGCATACTTGAATTGCTGTAGAGAATTTAGGATTCCTTGGGATCCAAGGATTTTGGATGGAATTGCAAAAATAGACCCAAATAAGCCGCATATTTACATCCAACGACTGGAGAAAATAATTAGAGATACATATCACCATATGATGGCGCACATAACCGACTTGCGCGAACGAGTGCAAAATCACAAGATGGATAAAAAGTTTGACGACTTTAAAACAAATGATTTGGTATGGAAAGATGATCACCCATTATCAAAAGCGTCACAAGGGATTTCGGCGAAATTATCCGACAAGCGGAGCGGACCATATGTGATCATCCAAGTCCACCAAGGAGGAGCAGTGAAGCTGCGACGGCTAAAAGATAATAAGATCTTTCGCTCCATTCACATGTCCGAATTATCACCTTATTTCCCGGAATTTAATCAAGAAATTTGGGAAAAGGATCAAACTCAGAGCAATCCGAATGGAAAAATAATTAATACATTATTTGATGAGCCAACAACATCCGAAACACAAGAAAATACGGAGACAGAAAATTCGCAGACCACTGAAATGAATCGGATGAATAATAGTAATTCAGCGGAATCACAAACTTTGAAACAAACACAAAGTTTGCAAGATTCGCAAAATTTAGAAGATGCACAAGAATCTCACACTTTGGATAACACACAAAGTTTGCAGGATCCACAAACATCACAACAACAACTGGAATTACAGGATTTGTCAGGTTCAGACACAGCAGGCGTGAGTTCTCAAGTTTCAAGTAAACAAAGAAGCGGCGAAAAGGATAACAATTTGGAGAGCGACGAGGAGTTGGATACAAATTCCAATGACAACACGCAAGAAAATTTGCCACTTTTTCCACAGGACTTAAGTTTAGAAACAGATGAACAAGTTGCGTCTTTTTCTAAAAAGAGGGGAGGAGTGGTAGAAAAGAAGAAAATAAAGAAATTTTATCAAGATTTGCGTGAAAAACAACCTAAAAAAGTCAAGAAAAAAGCTATCTTGAAGAAATATTCACTTCGAGATAGGGGGAGGATTAAGCCTCCAGACTACCTCTAAAAATAGAAGGTAGCGACGTCACTCGGGAGTCCGGAAGTGGACGACGTCGCAGCTCGAACGTGATTGGTCGAGACGAATCTCACTTGTTAACTTGACATCAAAACAACAACAAGTTTAGAAAAGTTATCCCGGATTCTAACAACAACAGTCGGTAAGAACAAGAGGGAAAACGACCAAAAAACGAAGAAAAGTGTGCAGCCAAGTGAAAGAAGGGTCCGATTAAGCGGAAGTTCATCTCAAGATGTTCGAACCACGGAAAACACCACCACCGAAAAGACAGGACCACAGTGAGGTAGTAAAATCGAAATGTGTCGAAAATATAAATGAATAAGGAAGTATTTTCTCTCATCGGGTGTGTTATTTGAAAGCGCTTAAATTTTTGTGGAAAAGACGGGACGAAATATGTCGTTACTACGGGACAAGTTCGGCGAAATCACGATTTAAAAGGAAAAGGAGTCGAATGTCTCGAAATAAGTTAAAATAAAATTAGTTATCACGTAAATAACTGGTTTTATATGACGAAAGTGCTAATTATTCGCCAAAAATTGCAAAAGAGTGGTATAAAAAGGACTCCTATCACAAAAAATTAGCACGGAGCGCCATCTTGTGAGAAAATTTAGAATAATAAAACTCAAAATCGAGATAAATACGCAAAAATAACACACACATCAGAGAAAGATAAAATACAATGAATTTGAGAGAAAATTGAAGTTAATAATGTTTTATACAGACCCAAGAAGCCATGGCGTCGTGGGGAAGAATTTCGAGAGCGGCTAGATTGCCAAGGAATATCCATCGAGGGAGAATTCCATACAGATACAAGAGAGAATTCGTCAAGAGAGGTTTTACAGCATTTCAAGCACGCAAAGCCTTCACAACAGCCATCCAAAGATTTTGGGGAACGACGAAACGACTATTTAAAGGATTCAAAACATGTTTCCACGAAGTTTTGAGACAGATCCCAATTACAGAGGACACACATGGCCCAATTTGGAACCAGATGATAGGGGACGAATATCCAATAGAAGAGGAGGAAGCAGCCGATCTCAAAATATACCAGAATCCTGCGACAAACAAATTTAAATTCGTGGAAGAGGTGATGGCAAAGCTGAAAGCCGGAGCACCAGAAGTAGCGGCTAAATATATGGAGGAGAAGACAGCTTACCTCGAAGCTCAGGCCTTATTGCCTTCCCCGGAGTTAGATAAAGAGCCGCCATACTTCATAAAGAGTCAGTACAAGATGCACCAACTCCATATGACGGGACTCATTGGCCAAAACATCACACCGCTCAATTTAGAAGGTGAGCCGCAAGCCGAGGATTTTGGACCGCTCGTGTACGCCAAACAACAGCGGCAGGAGCAGGACGAGTGGGAGGCAGCATTAGAGCAGGCGGCAGAAGAAACGGTGAAGGAATTGCACGAGGAAGTGGAGTTTCTGAAATGTGTCAGAACGGAAGAAGAGGAAACCAAACGGCGAGGAAGAGAAGCCAGATCACGAGGAGCCCTTCGTTACTCCAGGAGTGAGAGACACAAAAGGACAACTCCTCCTCGAAGAATCAGCCCAAAATATTATACCAGGGAATTCAGATCTAGGCGAAAAGAGTACAGAAGTGCGGAAATAAGTCCGAGAAGATGTCAAAGTCGAGATAGAAAAGAAAGTCCCCGACGAAGGAGTAAAAGTCCAAGACGGCAATATTTCTCTCGTCAAACGCAAATGGAGAAAAGATTAAGTCGAACAGACAAAGATTCAGAGAGGGAAGTAAAGAGGCATCAACGAAGCTCGGAAATAAGTCCGAAAAGGAATTCGAGGCGACACGAAACGACAGAGCAAGAATACGTACCTAGACACCACCGAGCAACAGAGAAGCGTCCGTCAGCCGAAGGAAATCGAATTGAGCGGACAAAGAAGCGCCCACGGTCGTCACACCGCTATTCAGAAATGCGCCCAGCAAGAAAAGTGACAATTTCGGCAAGTAAAGATGAGACACTACAGGTGCAAATTCGCAGAAGTTCGTCGGACGAGTATTTGACGGCACATGAGATGGAGCTAGATCAATACGTGGTAATGGACGAGTGTCAACGTTCGCCATCGCCTGAGTCGGAGGAAGAGCAGCAATTGGCTGAAACGACTGTTCGCATTTTGGAGGAACGGGAGCCAACAGCGACAGTCATACACGACATTGAAAAACAACAGGGAGGTGAAACCAACAAAAGAGGGCCACGAACACCACCTACTACCCCGCCAAGACAGCAGGAAGTACAGAAACCATCGCTGGCCACCCCTCCAAGACCGGACCAGGCGCCAAAGACACCACCACCGAGTACGCACACTCCTATTACCTGGACTCCAACCACGTGCCCGCCAACGCCAACGCCGCGAGTGTCATCACCAGAGATTTCCAGCTGCCGAGAGTTGCCGACTCTTGACGAGGCCTTAGCCCAGGCATGGGAGAAAAGGGCAAGGGAACCAGCGCGAAAAAAAGGACCATCGCGAATACTGCGCCCGAGGATGCGAGATCCAAGGAAGGTACAACCAAAAGCTACGCCAAGTGCCGCCTTGGGGGTGCCTCACCCTCACTTGCAGCCAATTACGGAACCAATTCCCCAAACGGACTTATCACTGCCAATTCCATCAGTAGCCACTGTGATGTACACGATAGACCCATCAGTCAAATTAGCCGAAGATTTCGATAGATACTATCGACAGCTGTGGACAATGTATCTGAAATTTCCATTATGTAACCAAGGACTTCTGACCCCGACGATGGACGAGTACCAGCAAGCCCAATTAGCAGAATCACTAAATGAACGACGGAGATGCGCTCAAGCCTTCGTCGCCCAACCCACCGAATTGAGAACCAAAGAATGGCTAGCTTGGTTCGAAGTGCAAATGTCAGTGGCATTAATAAGACTTTTGTTTCCAGGAGTTTTCCAAGCGGTCGAAGCATCGCTGATCGCCACAAGTTTCCTATGGACGTCAGCAATGGGCATCCCACCTGAGTTGTTCGACAGCTGGAAAACAGTATTGGGAGACCCACCTGTCATCCGGGCCCAATTGGAACGAGAAGTTTTTAAAACGGGAGAAACATCGGGGCAGTGCATGCTGAGACTGCGGGGCGAATGGATTCTGAGAAGACAGAGTTTGCAACTGCAACGGAATTTTGGGACGTGTGCGCAGCAAGTGGCTGACCCACCAGCAGCGGGAGGGGCGGTGCCCACAGTCTTTATGACTGCCACGCCGAGCCACCAGCCAACCAAAAAAGCAATAGCTCCAGAATCCGATGTTGAGTTGAAATTGACCACCGATACTGAGATGTTTGATGTCGAAGGGAATGAGCCCTTAAATAGAGCTAGTGGAAGCTCGCAAAAAACAGCGTCTGGCAGAAGTTCGGCAGCCATTAAAGGGACGAAAAAGAATCCAAACCAAGACTACAGGAAAATAAAACAGTTGTATCCAGGTCTGAGATTCCCCGAATACGCGCGAACTCTACTTATCTATAATGCGACGTTATGCCATGAGGCATTGAAGTGGCTCGAGAATGCTGTCAGAGAGCCTAAACGCATAATTCAGCATCAACGACTAGTTGCGGTGCGGAGACCACCCACCGGATCCCGCGAAAAATATGACATCGATTATGACCGAGTATTCCCGAGGACCAAGTTCATCAAAGAAGTCTGGCTCCATGTCAACAATGGCGCCACCTCGGGACCAACCCAGCATCTGCCAAAATTTTCGGTTTCCGAAAGCGAAGCTCCAACTCCGGAGTCAGTTTTCCGAATCGAGAAGTGAGAAGTGAAGGAAGAATCGGAGAACCTTCCTAAAAAGAGGGGAGGTGTAGTGACCCTAGTGGTCACTAATGAAGTGTCGGGAATGAGCCCGAAATAAAATATTAAATTGGAGATTGTTTTATTTTATTTTATATTTTTTATGATTTCCTGTCTAGATAAAGGGAGTTAGGCAGGGTGGGAGGAATTGTGGGTGGTCGCCAAGGAAACCAGCCCGCAACCTCCCGGAGCAGGAAACACTTCCTGTGAGGAGCAGAAAAACTCCTCAGTTTGAAACCTACTTTGAGAGCAACCAGTCACCAAAATCTTCCTGAGAAAACACCATTCTACAAGCCGATTTAGTGAAAGATTGTCAGAGTATTTGGACTCATTCTTGCAGATTGCCAGAGCGATTTGTGAGATATTTCTTGCTGTTACTTCAGTTAGTGACAGTGGGATTTTTATCTTGCCAAACAAGTATTGTTTGGAGGGATTTCTATTCTTGGCCAACAGCCATTGTTGGACTGAGACTTCTCACTCGCGACGAAGCGAAGTGAGCGCGAGTGTGAGAGATTGTTGTGCGGAATCAGCCGCAACGACGCCGCGACGACGACGTTGCGACCTGGAGAGGACGAAGAGAGCGGGATTGAGCCCGAACGAGTCACGAGGAAGTAGTTGGAACGGAATTGAGTCCGTGTTGAAGAAACGTCGAGGCCGAGCCGAGCGTCGAGTGAAGCGAATCCAAGCGTTCGGCGTTCCCGAGAAGTGGAGTCGTCGAATCGACTGGATTCTTTATCATTTTCCTTTGCTTTTAATTATATTTCTTTTAGTAAATTATTTCTTCAGTCATTTAATTTATCCGTTTATCACAAAATAATATCTTGTATTCGATTTAGTGTTTATTCTAAGTTTGAATAAATCGTCTGTTAATTGAGAAATAATTGAGTCATTATTTCTCCTATCATTTGAGTTAATATTAAGTTATTTTGAGAAGTATTTGTATAAGTCCTGGCACGGCATCAATGAGTTTAGTTTTATTGTTAATATTCTTCACAGTAATTTGAGCTCATTACAACCTTTACGATACGGCCATTGGTGTCGGGAATTAAGTTTTTCAAACCCGTGTCAAGAATTCCAACTATTTCGTCAATAAACATCTTTTTTTTCTCTCTCTCTTTCGACATTCTAGTATATCCAACTCAACTGGCGCCTCACATAATTTAAATCCTCCCCTCTTTACCCCTCAACATTGACCAGACAAGTTGGATTTCACTTTCCCCCACCCCCTCAATTAAACCAAAAAAATTCAACTCGAAAAACTAAAAAAAAACAAAAATGTTAAGCAAACCTCTTTTAGTCCTAATTTCGAAATTGTTATCCTTTTGTTTACAAACGACATTATTTAAATCGCTTACATGTGCACTGCTGGCGCCAAGTATTCCCACGAGGGGTAGGATTAGGCACCTCGGTGTCCTCGACAGTGCGTGGGGGTGGATTGGAAAAGTGAATGTGGGGACAGGTTGTTAGGCAGGTCGAAATTTGTGCGAAAGTACAATTCCAAGAGAAGGTCTATTAACCCTTTTATTGGACTGTCATAAGGGGCTTCCTAGAAACAGGAAAAGGGTTGTTAGCGGGTGCCATCAAAAGAAAGACTGCTGCCACCTGCACACTTTGAGGGTTCGCATGTAAATGCGGATAACACATGTGGAAAAAGGGAAAAAGGATGTTGACTGCGTGGAATTAATTTTTTTCTTTCGTGTTGTTGATGTTTTTCTTTGTTTTGCAGACAGTGAGCTGTTTAATGACTCTCGGGAATGTGTCAACTGTGGAACTGTGTCCACACCGCTGTGGAGAAGAGATGGAACTGGACACTATTTATGCAATGCATGTGGGCTGTACCATAAAATTAACCGTGGAATGAATCGTCCCTACATCAAACCCCAGCGACGACTGGTAAATTTTGTAATTTGTTTTTTAAATTTGTTTTAATTATTTAATTAATTTTGGTTTGTAAAAAAAGATGAAATCTGTTATCTATTGTTATCTAGAGCAGTCACTTATCGAACTTTTTGCACAATTTGCACCAAACCAACATGGTGACATTTAGTTGCTATTGCCAGGTGCAATTTCCCTGTGTGGCCCATCTGCCAATCATTCGGTTTTGTGTCAAATTGATAAACATTTTATTTTTGAAAGTGAAAAAAAAATTCTTGAGAGAAAAATAATTTGTGTTAGAATTTATTTCACTACTGAAAAACACATTAAACGCGTGATTTATACATTTTTTTTTTCTTGTTTTATTTGTTTAGTCTGCTTCGAAACGAGCTGGAATGAAATGTTCCAATTGTTATACAGAACAAACTTCTCTCTGGCGAAGAAACAATGTGGGTGAAGCTGTTTGTAACGCTTGTGGACTCTATTACAAACTGCATGGAGTAAGAAAAATACATTTCCAGTAGTATTGAGTTTTATTTATTTACTTGTATAATCCTAGGTTAATCGGCCTCTTGCCATGAAGAAAGACAGTATTCAAACTCGAAAACGAAAGCCCAAAAATGTGAGTACACCACTTAAACAAGAAAATGATAATACAAATGTGCAAGAGAATAAAGTTCGATCATTACGAGGTATGTTTTTTACTTTTTTCTCTCATATAACTACTTTTATTCACTTCCTTGAAATTTTTCTCGTTACTGATGTTTTTCTCTTTTTTTTCTTCAATATTCCAGTAACTAACGACTCTAATCCAGTAAGCCACTACAACCTATACGCTTCAAGTGCTTTGAATTTGCCGTCAGGGACAACTCATCCTGCATCAATGGTAAAACCGATTAGTCTCTCTCCGCCACTGTACCATCCTCCTTCCGTGCCTCATCATCACATGTCGCCATCGCCCCCAAATATCATCACTTCCGCAACACGAATGGCGTCTGTTTCCAATGTAATAACTACGTCTATAACCACGGCTAATGGACGATACGAGTCGAGCTTTGGACATGAGCATCACTTGACTACAAAAGAAATTTAAAAAATGCATATTTTAATTTAAATTGTGTTTTTTGGGGGGTTTTCGTACTCAAACCAGTTATAGATTTAAATAACTTTTTTTTGTGTTATACTTGTTATGTATTAAGCTTTTTGTAAAAGACAATTTACAGTATTTCCATGATATATTAATGATTTCAAATAATTAGAGAGTTGGTTGAATGTTGGGGGAAGAAATGTGCAACTCTCTATTATTTACTGTGATAACAAAAATACTATGATAGGTTTTGTACATGCAAATACGAAACTCTTAAGGTATTTTATGCTTTATGTTAGATTTCCCAATTTACTATTTACTTTTCTGTAATTGGTTGTTGTAAATATTTTTGTTTGTTTTTCTTTAAACTTTCTAATAATTTACGTTTACTGTATAGTTTAATGTAAACTCTTAATATAATATCTATTTCGTATTTAATCAAATCTTTATTTGTTGGTTTTTAGAAAGCTTCTTGATGATACTGACAAAACCTGACTTATTTGTATGATTTTAAATATTTTTTTGTTTTTTTTATTATAACTTTTAATGAGCTTTTAATACAATAGGGTTTTCGAACTGACTGAATAAGTTTACTTCTTTTAAATTTAAGAAAAAAATTACTTTTATACAGTAGGATGAATATAAGATTAAGGTTAGTTTTCATTTTGTATAAAAAAAAAGATCAGTTGAAAAGATATTTACATGTAAAGTTTTATTTAATTCTTTTTTTGAAAAACATATCTCAGGATTTTGCAAAAAAAATGACCAGATGTGCCTGAAATGTACATGTATTTGTCTCAAAGTTTAAAGTTATTCAATGTATAAACATGACGAGAATTATATTAAAGTGTTGACAACTTGCATTGTGAGAGCTACAATTTATTTCACCTTTTAAATTGATTTTAAATTTAAATTAATGGTGCTTAAAGCCAACATAAAAATTTCCTAAACTTCAAATATACAAAAAAATGAATAAGAACTGCTTCTTTTACTCATTTTTACTCAAGTCATCTAAATTCCAATCTAGTTCATCCCTCAGTCTGGACCACCTTTGGCCTAGTCTTGTGGTGTCTGGAAAATGTCAGACAAGAAAGTACTTTTTACTTTTTCTAAAGAAAAAAAATCGGATATATAAAAAAAATTCAGAAAAACAATAATATATTTAATTTTTAATTTTTAAATAAAATTTATCTTCATTTGAAAAAGAAAAAAAAATCATCAAGGTTTTTCAAAAATTATCGTTAAAAAAACAAACGAGAATATTTGAAGATGATGTCATCATCCCAAAAAAATAACAAACAACAATTATTTAATCTATTTATAACATTTAAAAAAGCTATTTTGACACAGACTAAATTATAGATGTAACTAGCCTTTATTCCACGAAGTTTCCTTCAAAAGAAATGAAATGAATCCATTCATACTACAACTGCTTTTTGTGTGTACAACTAAATTTGGAGCACAGAGTTGTTGTTGTTAGTCGCACCAATTCAGAAACATCCTCAACAGGCTTTCCCACAATTTGGTTGCTGTGTCGGGAAGTTTTCAGTTGCTTCAGGATCATTCACTTTGATTCTATAAGCACGTTAAGTGCTTCATATATGGCGCGATAAGATATGCTCGCATGAGCATTGCCTTCGCCCACGTGATTTATTAGCGAAAACTGGAGGGAGTAAAATATGATTACTCATTTTAGTTTGTATATATAAGCAAGTTTGCATTTTAAGTGGGATTTATGAAGATGAGTTTCCCCATATGGCTTGTAGCTTATATTTAAAATAAAAAAATAAAAACACATCAAAAGAAACGGCTGAAATTGAAATTTAGAAAAACTATACATTGGTATGTAGTGTTGTAGGAAGTTGTTATACTTTATCTCATCTTGTACATATTATCCTAGAGAATAATCACAAGATATTGGTATCTAAAACGATATTAGAAGATATAAAGACCTTTAAAAAGAGCTTGCATCCGTCAAACTGTTAGTAAATGTGAATTGTGGAACTCAAATAGACGCTGCGACATAAAATTTAAACAACATCGTTAAAAGTTCTGTAATAATTCAGCACGGAAATTAAGAAATATTACAAAACAAAATGAATTAAGTGAAGGACTATTAAGAGTTCGCATAAAAAACAACGTGTCCGGCGCATGCGCTTGGGTTTTAAGTATTTACACAATTTATCATTTATGTCCTTGAGCAATAATAAAAATAATTGGGTAATCAATCAGCCATTTAATTAAATTATAATTATTCCTATGTATATTAAATAAAAATGCAAGCACACTTTTTATTCTGAAAAATAAATCACAAAATTAAATTACCCAAATATCTAACTGAAAAATTAACATAAATTGTTATAAAGATGTAAAATGAAATAAAATAAAACCCTAATTTGTAAAAAACCATAAAAACAAAAATTCAATTAACCTCTAAAATAGACTTATATAACATTGTTCTCGAACCTGCAAAAGGGGAAAATGAGCACAGGGTGAGAGTCCAATTTGTGTCCGTGCACCGATCAAATCAAGATAAAGCCGAGCCAGGTTCGACACTGTTTGCTTTTGTTCTAGACCAATGAAATTGCTGCGACGCTTTTGTGGGAAGAAACGGTAAAAACACAGCAACGTACAACACAAAACCAACCAGTAGGCCTCTTCACTCACTCACTATTGTCTTGTTATAGACTGAAGACGGTTCTGCAAACGACATTGGCGTCACGACCCACCACTTGCTCCTTCATAACTTTCTCTTTGGGAGATCTTCTATTCAACGACGAGATATAAGGCAAGGCTGAACACCATCTGATTATCACCATGGTCGTAATGCAGGTTTTCTGAGTGTCTTAATCAGGCAAAATCGTGGGCAATCGTATTGGTTGCCCGCACTCTTATCACGGAGAGCTTTACATTATCAGACAAAGTTTGTTAAGGTCTCCCTTATATATCTTGAAAATTATAAGCTTTAGGGATATAAAAACCTCATCTAAGAATTTACACGCGGGTTGATAGCAGAGATAATCTTTGTGTGTGTTTAGAGTTCGATTTCAATCTACGATTGGATTGCCATTTTACATTTTCATTTTTCAATCTGTACAGTCGCAGTTAGCACTTCAGCTGCCATGTTTGAATCACGCCAGCCACATACACATACCGCTGTTGCTAGCTTGTAAAATGATTCACTCTGGATTTGTGTGTTATGAAATTTAACGGACACAAAGCAAAGAATTTAAGATGTAGTTTACAAGAGATTTAAAGTCAAAAGTTGTGTAATGTAAGCAAAATATTAAATATATGCAAAACCGTTTGAATTAGAAGGGCAAATGAAGACTATTTACTTCTGGTTTGCACACTAACTGACCAACTCAGGTTTATGGCCTTTTGTATGGCTTGAAATTGCATATAGAAACCAATATTGGTTGAAATTTAACACAGATTTTTTTTTATTTTATCATTAATAAACAATTCTTGTTTATTTAAAGGTTCTAAAATTCTCTTCATTACATTTTCCTGTCTATTTTTTTTTATAACTTTTTTTGATTAAGGACATTGTGTTTTCTTATCAGCAGTATTTCGTGATCACGCTGTTCATAAGGGGAAAGATCGGTTGAGTTACCGTGACAACGATGTGCGTCACACGTTTGTCTAAAACTTGTGCTCTGATAAGAAACTAAAAAACAATAATAATAATTGAAAAAAAAAATAATAATCCATTTGATTGCATAATGATTTTCATTTTATTTTAAGATTCCAATATCAAAAAAGCAATAAGGAAGGAATGATAAAATGATTATAAGCCATTAAAACATCCACCATTATAAATAAATCAATTTTATTTTACTATAATTTCTCTTAGGTAATTACACGCGGCTCCATCGCTGGGGCAAGCATGGAGCACCCTGCGTCTAGTTGGGCCGATGTGTCGGCTGCCTCAACCGAGCCCACAAACACAGTCCCCACAGCTACAACCCCACCATTGGCTGACGAGTCTAACGAAGGTCATAACGAACAAAACCCATCGATGCCGCCTGAGAATTACGCCGGCGAAGAGCAATTACCGACGGAAGACGAACTGGAACGACACCGACAACAAGAAGATTTATCCCCAACGCCACATACACCTCACACGTACAAATCCCTTTCTCCAAACCCGATGCTGACTGGAGAAAAAGATATTCTCTATACGTCATTGGAAGCAGCAAATGCCACCCACACGATTAGTACACTGCAAGCGATGCAACCAACATACAGCGGATCCCCAGGTCCAACGTACGCCACGTATTCACGAGAGATGTATGTTAGTGGGGCATCACCAAAATCAATTTTACCTCCGTACGAATCAACTTCGGCTCTACATAACGCTACCTCAGCAATTGTCCATCACACGTCATCTCCTTATGGATCACCCGGACTGGTAACGTTGACTACGAGTATGCCTTACAACCAGTCACCTGGCTTGCAACAATCTTCGCAAACTACTTGGTCGCCTCAACATCAGCAAGTCATTGATTACGGATCTGCTGGGTATAAAGATAAATAAATGAATAATTTTTAACATGGTGTCAGTTTTAGTTGTAGGGTACTCCAATTAATTTAATTCATTTTTTGTTAATTTAATGATTTTGGACATTGCTATTGGTTTGTAGTAACTAATGACCATGTTTATAGGTTTATAGTTAGGAAAACCCAAAATAAAATGATTTTTTTTTTAATTTCCAGTGGTTGTTAATTACTGTTTAATTGAAAATAGTTTCTATTACCACAGATTGGCTACTGGTCTACCGAACCTGACTCCATTGCCTAGTCTTATGTTTAGTGGCCAGTCACCAATGCTAAGTGCAGGAAGTTCACCGGGAGAATTGGTGGACTTGCAACGCTCCAGCAATGGCTGTTTGCAAACTTATCCGACGTATACCGTACGAGCCGAAGCCGCTAATCAATGGACAACAGGTGCCAACATGTTGTACGATAACTCAGCCAGTGCGATGACACATGGTCTTCATGCACCAGAATTGATGGGAAGAAGATTAACTCCCGAAGGTAATTAAACACCAAAATTATGGCCAAGAGGTGAAAAACAGCTGTAATTGCAATAGATTTATTATTGATCAAACGATCACATCGAAACAAATCCTTAATTTGATTTTGTTTATCAAAGTGAACTTGCTCGGGCAAAAACTCATTAAAAAGATTAATCATGTGTGAGGTGAGGTAAACTCACAAGAGTCGAGTATGGGGCTCTTAAAATGTAATAATTTTTTATTTTTTATTCTAATTCCAATGCAGCAATCAGTTCTCCGCCATTTAATCAATGCAACAGATAATGGATGCAAATTTAAGTCGTAAACTACACCATATGTTCAAGTGTACTGTTTTTATGAGTTAATTTTAGCTCAAATAACGTGTAATCTGAAATGTTATCTTAAAAGCTAACTATATTTACATTTTCTTCAACACCGTACTCATTACTTAATTTTTTTTTTATTAATTTTTTTCCCGTCAATCTTTCTATTATGCAGAAGAAGTTGATTTGTATGCCGAAGGCCGAGAATGTGTCAACTGTGGAGCCATATCAACTCCCCTTTGGAGGAGAGATGGAACTGGTCATTATTTATGCAACGCTTGTGGGTTATACCATAAGATGAACGGAACCAATAGACCCTTACAAAGACCTATTAAAAGAATGGTCAGTTGATAATCAAGAAAAAAATTTAGTTGTTTATTTATTTGTTTATTTATTTTTATTAGCCTTGTGTTACTCAAAATGGCGGTGTTGGAGGGAGCAATCGTCGGATGGGTTTATCGTGCGCCAATTGCCAAACGACTAATACTACACTGTGGCGTCGGAACAATCAAGGCGAACCCGTGTGCAATGCTTGTGGACTCTACTTCAAATTGCATAATGTAAGTGGGAAAAATAGAAGCGATTTTGCACGAGGAAAAGCGCCGAACGTAATGCGCCAATGTGGCGCCTGTATGTTTCAAGTGCAACCAATGAAGGAAAAAAATTCAAACTCTTGGGAAAATACGAAAGAGGCTCTGCCAATCTCATCAACTTGGGCGGAGCGACAAAATGCAGTTCGCAACCCCATTCGCGCGATTGGACGGAAAGAAATGAATATTACAAAGCGCATAAAAAATACGAACGAACAAGAGAAATTCCAACAAAAATCACAAGAAAAAAATGAAAATAAAAAATCCAACCAACAAAATTTCAAGAAAAAATTTTAAATTTCCCAAAAAAAAAAAATATATATATATATATATTTTCAAAAAATTAAATTTGTAAGAGAAAAATGAAAAATCTGATTCGTTTAAATATTGAAAAATAAAAAACGAACTCCAGCTGTTTCTAATTATTAGTTCTCGTCTTTATCAGCTAGCTACTGCTGTTCGTTGGTTGTTTATCCCATTGAAGGGTTTGTCCACAGAAACAACACATGAAATTGCTCTGCGTTTAGACCACCATAGAGTGTGGGGGGTGGGGGGAAAGAAGACGAGGAGGGTGTGGAAGAAAGATAAGGTGGCGCGTGGACTTTAGGGAGGAGGGAGATCGAGGGCTCAGACTGACTGGCCTCGATTCCATTACGGACACAGACACTGAGGCAGACGGGGTGAGGGGACTAAAACGGGTCTATGGTACCACTTGAAAATTTTGAGCCTAATTTGCCACTCCTTAATGAACAATTCAAGTTGGTGGTTAACACTGATGCTATTTTCGGCTTTACAACGGAAATCGTGCAGACTAATTAAACAAATCAAAGCATTTTAATGGCGGAAATCAGTTAAATGGTTTGTACAACCGCTTGATACCTGAAACGAGAGATAAAAATACATATCTCTTGTTGTAAGGTCTTAAATCCCTTTATCGGCTTTATCAAATTTGTTTTACAGATTACGACAAGTAATTGTCTTTAAACTACTTTACGTATAACTTAAAACCTCATTCAATTATTGCGATAAGATTACTACGTAAAAATAATATTTATTGCCTTGTATCAATGTTATTCGGGGCCTGCACTGAATAATTGTTAATTGTTTTAGGTGAACCGACCAATGGCGATGAAAAAAGACGGGATTCAAACGAGAAAACGAAAACCAAAGAGCGCGTCGTCGGTTTCCTCTTCCACCGCTGATACCAAACCGAAAATAATCCCCAAACATTCCTGTAAGCTTTCTAAATAATTCTACAACGAATATAATTAATTATCGGTGATTTTCTCACAGATGACAAGGCGTCTAATAGGGGAAGCCCGAACATATCTTCTTCAATTTATCATCCTCATTACGAAATCAAACAGGAACCGTCCGCCATTTACACACCATCAGTTGCAACAATCCCACGTACTGCGACCGGTTTAAACACAAGTAACAACACCATGGGATTGCCTCTCGTGTCCAGCTTGAACAATTCGACTTCTCGATTAACGTAAAACAGATCCCACGAAAGAAGGGTCGAATTACATTGAAAAATAAACATTTTTCTTTTGATGGATATAGATTGCCTCCTCTAGAGTCTGCTCTTGCAATGATGATGCCCACTGGTGTACCGCTGGGAAATATTTCGCCAACTTCACCCCAAGCACCACAAGCTATTCCTGTCGACTTGGATGGGAACGAAAGCAAAAATATGAGTGTATCCATGTCACACGACGCTATGTCATAAAACACAACGAAAGAAATTTTTATGGAATAATTAATGAATTGTTTTTAAGTTTTAGATTTATTTGTGATCACTATTGGTTGTATTATATGTGAACGTGCGTTATTATTTTCAGTTTACTGTACCTTTTATTGCCCCATAATAATTATCAATTCAATTATGTTTCTTTGGGCTTTTAAATGCAAAAATGTTCAAATTCCTTTATTCTTTTTCTTCTTTTTCTAGTTTGTTCTATATACGTGAGCTTTGATAATAGATATAGAAATGAAATTCTAGTCACGTTTTATTTTTACAGATTTTAAACATGTTATAAAAATGAAATGATCCAATTACATATCTTTGTGAGTAATTAATATATTACGGGAATAAAATGATTTTTGATGGTTGTGAAAATCGCATTAATTTGTAAAATCAAAATTAAAAATTTTAAAAAATTAAAAAAATAAAAAAATACCTTATGTGCTGAGCATGCGTGGAAAACTGGGGCGACACGTGCAGGGTGGACATATGGTTGCATTCAGAAGACAATGTCACCGCTACCAACACATCACAAGTGTGCGCACCCATTCATCACGTGACCCTTGACCTCGTTTGCATCTGGCGCCATCCGCGACTGCACTGCAACAGGAGAAAGCAACTAAATGCGTTTTTACACGAAGGCCATGTACATTAACAACAAAAAAAATGTTCAAGAGAACGTGCCGCATTTAAAACAAGAATTAGGGTAAAAAAAAAAACAACCTACCCTAAATATATCTCTGAAACAATACTTTGGACAACAATAAACGACAAATTGTTATTTGCAATTGTCTCAATTTGACTTGAAAATCATGGAAACGTGAAAATCGTGAGAGAAATGTCAAAAATTTGATGTCTTTTTTTCTCCCCTTATACTCTCCTCATCATGTAAGCTATTCGTCTTAATCCAGAAGCCATGTCGAGAAGTTTTTTTGATGCCGCCGATAGAAAAGCCTCTAATGGCGCAAACAGGCCCAGAGTATAAACAAAAGGAAGTAGTCTGGTGATGCTCACCTTTATAGCCGAAAGGGGTTCAGGGGAGTGTGGACGTGTTATTCACCACTTAGAATATAAACAGATTATTTCGTAATGAGTACAGATCTGGAACTGAAGTACAACATGTCTTTCAAGATGTTTTGATGGCCATAGAACTTGTTTGTATTCGAATATTTATATAAAACTGCAGGAGATTGAGTGTCCAACTATTTTTAAAAGTATTTGCAGCCTGGACCAATCTCTCACATTGCTGCAACAACACTTTTTCAAAAGGAAATTAATTTTATACAATGTTTACAAATAAAAAGACAGCCACTTTAGTTTAATGATGGGAATACGACAAGAGATCTCCATTAAAAAGCTTAAAAAACTGTATTCACTTTATAAATAACATCATTAATGGTCGATTTTTTTTTGAAATTATAATTATAAATGTGTATTATAAGCTAATTGATGCATAAATTAGATTAAATTTATTAAATAATAGTAGTTTTAGTTTATTTGACTTTATAATATAGCATAATTCAAATTTTTACGACTTATTTGAAAACTAGGGTGTGTTTTTCGTTCCATCAGTTTTCTTTTTACTAATTGCTTTCAGCAGTGCCACTCTCTCTATAACAAACTCAACCTTGGTTATATTCATTTGGCGCGCATACAAATTCACTTTAATGTATTTTCCAGACGGTGGTATGGACTGTTTACAAAATAAAGAAAGAAAAAAAATTTTTTCTATGTCACTTACTTTTTTTTTCTGCTGGAATAAAACAATTTAGTGAAATAGTTTCCAATTTGTCTTGTAATCACTACTCATCTAAAGTTTTAGTCCTGTCATTAAACTTGAAAGATAAAAAAAAAAATTAAAATGGCTCCACAGTAGAAAAAGTGAGTGTCACTTGTTTTCGATGGCAAGACTCGCCTTTAATTGCCGTGTTGAGCTTTATCTGAAGAAGAAGATAATCGACAAATCGTGTAAGGATCTCCGAGAAAAAAACTGACAGACCTCTTCATCAACGAGCCCGGCTGGAGCCGCGCAGGCGCATTCACTATGACAACAAAATACTTTGCATTTCGTCAAAAAAGAGAGAAAGGAAATAACAATTCCTGTTTGATTTTAATTTTTTTCGAATTTTGTATACCGTACTACAGTAACCCCTAACGGTACGCAAGATTATATTTTCCACCGACATCGTGGGAACTCAGTTGGTGTTGGAAAATGATTACGTCATAGGTGGCAAGAGTAAAGACACTTTCCAGTCCTTCCCCTTAAGGGTGGCAAACATGATGATGGCGGCCAAAATACAACACCACATACGATGGAACCCACAGTATGTCCCTAATGGAACTCTCATGGTGGTCTAGGCCTAGTCAAAGGTATATACTCCAGCAAAATTATTTTTAAAAAAAAATTTCTACTTTAAAAGTTTTGGAAAGATTGCAAAGTTCCTGTTACAACTCACATAAAATCCAAAATTTAAATTGCAACAATATTGCAATTACAAGCTGACGATAATAAATATGATTCCTTTTCTTTTCTTTTTTCTTCGAATTGTTTTTTTCTCTCTCGTAATTTTCAACTTGTTTTTATTTTTTGCATGATTCTCATTACAAAACACTTAACATTCCGTCAAACGACCAGTCTCACTTTAATTGCCTTTTCGATGCCCGGGCGCGCGCTGCCGCAGGAGAAGCATTACATTGCCATGTTGTCCCGTATCGTCCATTACCATTCTTATATCTAGTCCACCCTTCTTTTCCCCCCTTTCAAATCACCTGTTAGTTAGATAGAAAGATATCTTAACTTTTAAAGACAGGTGGACGAACTTAGACGCCGCTGTACAAAATATCAAAATATAATCATTCTCTTCAATTTTCTCACATTTTTCATTTCCTTCACATTTTGCGCAACAAAATTCTATAAAAAGGAAACTTTTCTGTTTTCCCACAAGATGGCCTTCTGGAATCATAAATCGAGACATCTTTTTTTACATCTTTTTAGCCAATCCTCTGGCAAGTATTGCGCTCCTCCTCACAGCCAAGCACCGCCTTTCCGACAGTGACGAAGTGCAAAAACTCTTTTCTTTTTTTCTTCTTGGTGAGAAGAAAATAAAAATTGGGAGGAAAAAGAAGCCGCCAGACAGGCAGGCGTCCATTTCGCCTGCGCATGGTTTCAGTGCGCAGTATCACACGAACTGCAAACATTTTGTGGTCTACATCGTTGGAACAACACTGCTGGCAAAGTGTCGTGGAAAAGTAAACAAACCAACTATACAACAACGTAAGTAAAACAAAACTTAACACAGTATTAGTATGTTAAAAATAAGTCTTTAAAGTTTAAACATTAAAAAAAAAAATTACATTTTTTAAAAATCTTCATCTTTTAGTATAAAAACTTTCTTTTAATGAACTAATAAATACAAAAACACTTACTCGTATATATCCTGTTACCATCACTTCCTTCCTAACTAAAGCACTTGACGACTTCACGTGCAATTATGATTCAAATCCGCTTTTCAAGCACATGACTGGAATAACAAAAACAACCCATGAAAAATATAAACATATATCAATGCAAGATGCAAATTTCTCGAGGCGACGTATTTTTGTCAAGTGGCTAAATGCTGAGGAAAAAAAAAGTAGGAGGTCATTTTGCTTAATCAGCTATTATATGTTTCAAACACGGCAGCTTGTTAGGCGAGCAAGATTGGAGCGCACTGCGAGATAAAACGGAGGAAAAAAATCTGCACGTAAAGGAGAAAACAGACGCTCGACATACCGATAGTTAGCGTCGATACTAAAATCGTTTTAATAGCTCTATTAAATTATTAAGAGGACGGAAAAGGTTTATCGTTGAGAATATTTTCTAAAATAATTTTTTTTCTTTTATCTTAATGGCTTCTGCTTTAAAACTCCGCCTCTGTGGTTTGTATAAGTTGATATTTATTTACAGAATATTAGTGTTACGAGAGTGTGAAGGGCCATTTACAAATGAGACGTCTGCTGTCATGCTTGTCCCTCGTGATTTACCCTCCCCTTAACACCCTCCTCCCACCCAGCTCATCTAGTTGCCTCCTTAGAAGGGGGAGAAAAATGTCTTCGTCTTGTCCGAGTACAGAAGGCGATGAAAAATTATGAGGCGGAAACTCCGTTTTGGCAAAGGTCTTGGTTCCTTTTTCGACAACTTTGTCGGTCCAACAGATGTATGGAAACTTGTTAGTGCGTTTAAAACAAAAACACTAGAGTTGTTTTAACGTTTATTTCACGTTTCAAGCGCCTTTAAAACGACGTTGATTTAAATTTTGTTAGTGATTTGCTTGTAAATAGCCGTGTTTAACAAATCGGAAAGATTAATAGATTAGTGATAGTGTAAACTCTGGCCAACTTCTTTTCTTTCTCGGTATTGGAAACTCAGCTAATTAAAACGGACGTTTAATTAGTTTAAGGTGAATGTGTTTGGGTCTTAGGGTTACATCTACTTGCTACCCATCATCATGTGGCGTTGGATTCCGACATCATCATCCCCCAGGGAAATAAATCTCAACACCCAAAGTCTCATCTGCCCACGCGCTGTAAATTATTTGCTCTCGCACCGCCCCCATACTCAGAACTTGTTTCTTTACCCTATGTCGAATTGCGTGATAACCCCTAAAGTGCGAGAAAAAAAAATAATCCCTTAAAAATTCGAACACAACACATTTGATTTAGATTTTATAAAAATAAAAAAATATGTTGATTTTATATTTATTTAGATTTATTTTATTTTATAGCAATTTATTAGAACATCTTCAAGTTTATTTCGAACCTGGTAGCCATCAGGTGATCAGTCTTTGAGGACCCTCTATTACTTAAAGCTGGAACTCATAAGACCAGCTAGTTATAAGAGTGTGCTGAATAGTTTGTGGACTACAGATAAGAAAGCGCATGTGAAGAATTCAAGAATACATCATTAGAAAGTGAAAAATACCGGAAAGGAAAAGTCTAAAGATTTATGCAGAGCGTGTAAATCAGAGTTCCATTTCTGGATTGTCAAATTGCCATATCCAATCAACAATAACAATGTTTCAATCAGCACCTCCACCGCCAACTTACCACGACTCCACGTCTTCCAACAGCGCAGTTACGGGCAATGGGCAAACGTCGTCCGCTTTTATGCCCACCCCTAGTTCAATGTACGTGGCTGGTACGCGGGGTGTGCTTGGGATGCACCACCATCAATATGTAGCGGCGACTACGGTGAATCCGACACCGTCAAGTTCGGTCGTGAACCCGAGTAGCCACAGTTTTCACTGGTCTCCGCATCATGCAGTGAGCCAACAACCGGATATTTACTCTACAGGTAAGAAAAAATTCGTTATTTAGTTTGTTTTTTAATATACGCAATTTAAGACAATAATTAAGCGTTCAAAACGTTAACAAAACATACCTAAATGTCATACAAAAATGTTGACTCAGAGGTGAAGTGGTAAGTGCATTTAGCGATCTTCACAGCAGTCAAAATCTGGATTGATGGTCAAGTTTTGACCCACTAAAATATAAAAGATGTATTTTCGGGATTCTACTTTTCAGATGCAAAAGTATACTGCGGAAGCGCACTTATCTGGTTCTTATAAGTGAAATTTCAAAGTGTACAAATATAAATTGGATTTACAAATGCAATTTAGGTAGTACAAATTAAAATTCTGGCTCCACTAAAAGTGCTCAAAGTGCCGTAATGTTCTATCTTATAATGACAACATCTAACAAGAAATTACCGTATATACAATTTCAGGAAATCGTTATAGTTTTCAATCGTGCAATCGCGATAATGCATACAGAGCTAACGTTTTGCCTACACATTTCTCGTCATATATGAGCTCAACTGAGATGAGTCCTAATTGGACTTCATCTTATGACGGTTCTATCCAAAACAGAAGACAGCAATTAGGTACAATATATACATATTGATTTAAATGCAATATTGAAATGTATTAATTTAATTTAACTTGATAGATGGGGCTGACTTTTTTGGGGAAGGACGTGAATGTGTCAATTGTGGTGCAATTTCTACTCCACTGTGGAGGCGGGATGGGACCGGGCATTATTTATGCAACGCTTGCGGACTTTATCATAAAATGAATGGAATCAATCGTCCAATTATAAAACCGCAGAGGCGATTGGTGAGTTTTCTATGTTTATAATGAGAGGCATGAATATGAATTTTGATGTTTTAATTTAATAGCAAACTGCAAACCGTCGATTAGGTTTGTCCTGTACAAACTGCGGCACATCGACTACAACTCTATGGCGAAGAAATAATGATGGCGAACCCGTGTGCAATGCATGTGGACTCTATCATAAATTACACGGGGTACGACTAAACTAAACTAAACAAATGTTAAATAAATTCACGAAATTCATTTTTTTGGTCTATAATAGGTCAATAGACCGTTAGCGCTACGAAAAGACGGGATTCAAACGAGAAAACGCAAACCAAAAACAAACAAATCTTCAACAGAATCGGACAACACTCCGCCAACAGACGATACATCACCAATTGGTAAGACCGCAGCATTGTACACGCAAAATGTATAGAATTTTGAGAGAAATTCGGTAGAAAAACTGTAAATATTCCTTTTTAATACACTACATCTCGCGCCGTAACGGGTGTTCGGCAGCAAAGCTTACAGGAGCAGCGCATAAATTATTTTTGAATATATTTATTTCGTTTGCAGATGCCAAAACTAATATCACCGAAACAGCCTCATCTCATTCAACGTGTGACACTAATCGCATAAATACTCCCAACGCACTGATTGATCACCAGATACCTAATTTATCGATGACCAACACTCACGGACGTACACTTTATTACGCATCTAATGGCAACACTATTTCTATTGCTACGTAGTCATTAAAAGCGTTGAAAAACATAGCACTTGTTCCGTTGTAGTCTTGTTTTAATAGGTTTTACTTCCCATTTTGTACAATATATATAAAGTTATTAATAAAACTAAGTTAAATAAAGTGTCCCCTTTATTCTTTTCTTTTCATTTTACCTTGATCATGACCCTCAAGTACAGGTATATCTGACTTTGACCTGACCTTTGCGCCCACGATTTGAGCTCAACCCTCCGTATTTGGATCTCCATCATCAGCTGGAACATCAGGTAAGTTCACACGTCCTTTTCTTGGTCATTGGGTCGCTGACTATTGTGGAAGTAACATCGTTTACAATGGCTGCTTGGGCTCTTTATTTACTCGTAATAACAATTTGCTGCGGATTGTCAACACAAGTATAATTTATAGTGGTAAATTCATTTTTATTTTTTAAATTTAATTTTTTTTTACTCTTTAATTCAGATGACAACATACGGGCATGACAATTTGCAATTGAGTTTTATTTCCGTTAAATCGGATAATCGCTTTTCTGATGCTTTCGGTTGCGATTCGGATCAAGTTATTAAGCAAAGATATCCCAAAAAATGCGACCTTATTTGGCGAGCATGTTTGTTACCGAAATGTTCATTTACTACTTTCCTAAATTGCACAAAAACTCGTAAAGATACCACTATAAACCTCGAATGGCGGGTAAGTCTGAGTCTCCCTTAACTTGGATTAAATGTCGTTCCTTGTTTATTACATTTGATGTTAAAAAAAGGGCGCGTGACAAGTTTGTGGGTGGAGGTCACGCTTGCCATTTCTGTGATGCGGAAGCAGTGTTGCAACTCCCTTGAAAACTTCTTAATTTTTTTAAATTAGAGATTTATTAAATTTTTGATTTTTTAGGGTGAAAACACCATGTTAATTCAACTGTGGCATTTCGATTCAATGGCTTATGCACACGGACTATCGAATAAAGGTTTATTTTTTTAAATTTATTTATTTAGTGAATTAAATTTTTAGTATTTTGGTTTCTTCCGAAAACAGCGTTCCAAATGAGAACTGAATTCATCAGTAAAGTTATTCCATCTCCTACCTGGACAACGTCTCATTTGCACAGCAAAGAATATCATTTCTATTTAAATTCTCGTCTTAGTTGTTCATCCTGCCATCAGATGTCGCCTAAACTTGGCGAGCTCTCCAAACGATTTTTTTTCCCTTTCAATAACTTCCAAACAACGTTCGCAAACTTTGTCAACAAAATGTCCGGATTTTCCTACAGATTAAGTAATATTATTAATTTATTAGATATAATGAAGAGAATTCTTTCCAATATTTTTTAAATTTAATTAAATTACCCATATATTTATTTATATTTCAAAAATCCACACAATAATAATAATAATAATTAATAATATATTTTAAAAAATGCATTATCAATTTATCATTAAAACTATTAACTTTGTAATCACGTGAACGAATTTGCATCATAAACGATCTCATGTTTAACAAACTGGAGTGCACTTAAGTCTTCCGGTTGCATCAATACGACAACATTAGCGCTTGGTTCAGATAACCAATGAGGACTTTTCGATTTGTACGAATTATCTAAAACTAACAAGAAAAACAAAATTAGAAACAAAATTAAACCACACAACTTCTATTGTACCATCCAAACTGGTACTTTGAGACACGTCGTGTAAATCACTCTCGTCATTCGAACTACTAATCGCAATCACATTATCTTCCTTCTCTAAAATACTTTCACTGTGGCGTCGTTTCATATGCACACTACGGCTTCCACTTTGAGAAAATGACTTATTACACACCTTACAGGTGAAGGGCTTCAAACCCGTATGAACTAAACTATGTTTCTTCAAACTAGATCGCTCTGCAAACACTTTGCCGCAGTCTTTAAACGTACACCCAAACGGCTTATCACCTAACAACATCAAAATTCATAGAAAATCGTTCTAATCGGTTAATTTGCTCAAACTCTTTACCCGTGTGAACGCGCATGTGATTTTTTAAATTCCCCGCCGTTGTGAAACCTTTGTCGCATCCATCTTCGATACATTGAAACGGTTTTTCTCCAGTGTGTGATCTTTTATGGACTTTCAGACGTTGCGATGTGTAAAAACTACTATTGCATACGGGACACTTGAAGGGACGACTTCCTCTGGAATAAAAATTAATTTCGGAACAAGTTTTTAATTATTCTCATAGTTTTTTTTTGTTTTTTTTTGTTACGTGTGAGTCAGTAGATGGTATTTGAGATGAGTAGGCCAGGCAAATTTCCGGTCGCAGCCTTCAAATTCACATTTTAGATTTTTTTGACCATTGTGAGCTGCTTGGTGATATTTAGTGTAACCGATTGATGTAAACTTTCGACCACAGCCTTTGATCGTGCACGAATAAAGTTGCGTGCTTTTCTTATTCTTGGTTTTAGTGCTCGTCCTGCCACTCATTATTGATTGTGACACAATCCTGCGGTGTTGGATTTTGAATTTGCGAAATTTCTTTGCTGTCAAGTGCACGAAGTCGATTCTATGTCTGAAATGTCAAAAGAATTATATTTTGATTAAAGTTTTTGTTTGATTTTAAGTTTAAACGCTCGTGAGAATTACCGTCATCGTGAATAAAAGTGTTTTTGAAGTTGACACGTCTAGATACGGATGTCCATCGATGCCATCTGGGATTTGCACTTTGAAAAACTGTTCAAAGTAAACAATAAAAATCACGAAGATGAGGAGTGATAAGAAAAAATGTTTAGCAAAACCTTTGCCTCATTGGCTGAATATTTCGTCATTATTTCAGCCGCCTATCAGGTTCTACGTTCTGCACATAATTGTTTTCTTTTATCAACGACAAGGAATAAATTTTGGCTTTAACGTCGGTTTATGCTATTTTTTTTGTCAATGGTTTTATGAAAATACATTTTAACGAAAAAATGCTCGAAAGTTTGACCGTATTTTTAAAAAACAAAAATATTTCATCCACGGTTTGAGAGTATTTACGAGATTAGTACTGAGACCGGTTCTAACCGGTTCTTAACTAACTGAAGTAAAAGAAATTTACCCCGTTGAACGCGAATATTGGCACATGTGCCGATTCTGATTGTGTGTTTCGTGTAAAAGTATAAACGTCTTATTATTTTTTTTAAACTTAGGAGCGCTAGGTAAGTCAATATATGATGAAAACATAACATAAAATCGGATTTAAAGTGGGCGCCGCCATTTTTGTTGTGACAACAACGCGCCATTCATTATTTGGCACTATAATCGTGAAATTAGGCTTAAGATTTGAAAAAAAGTAAAGTAATAAGCAGTGAATTTTAGTCTACCCGCATGGTTGCTTATGTTGTGCGAACTTAGAGCGCTTCCTACGTCGATTTTATCACAACTTCGACCCTATGAAAACAAAAGAATTCATTTAGGTGTAATGGTATGATTGCCTAGAAAAATTGCGCCGGAATAAACAAAGTGTAATAATAACACGATAAACAAACTTAATTCGTAGATTTCCATGCTTAAACACTATGAAATTGGTCAAATGTTATTTTATGTTACGTGCGAATTTTACCGCGTATTTTACCTTTTTTCTTCTAATTTCAGGTGAATGAATGACGTAATGGCAACTTTAGGGGAACAAGCATCGCAATTGCTAGATTTTTCGCAAAAACTAGACATAAATTTACTCGACAGTGTAGTAGGATGTATGTACACCGGAATAGGCGACCAGGTTTGTAAAAGTTATATGCGCAGTTTGGTTTTCTTTGTAAATATTTTTAAATTTACGCGTGCTTTTTTTTTCCTCTTTTTTTATTTTTTTATTTTTTATTACAGCAAAGATTGGCACAAGACATTTTAACGAATCTGAAGGAGCACCCCGAAGCGTGGACTAGAGTAGATACAATTTTAGAATTTTCGAACAATCAACAAACCAAATATTACGCGCTTCAAATCTTAGAAAACGTTATAAAGACACGTTGGAAAGTACTTCCTAGAAACCAGTGTGAAGGTAATGTTTAGTAAATTAGAATATAATAAATAATTAATTAAATGGATTGATTTAATCATTTTTAGGAATCAAAAAATATATAGTTGGATTGATAATTAAAACGTCATCAGATCCTGAAACATCAGATAGGGAGAAAGTTTATCTTAATAAGTTGAACATGATTTTAGTACAGGTAAGCCGCTAATTGATTAATTAATTAATAATTTGTTTTGTTAATATTTTTTATTTATTTTAGATTTTGAAACGAGAATGGCCGAAAAATTGGCCAACTTTCATTCCTGACATCGTCGGTGCAAGCAAAACAAACGAGAGTTTATGTCAAAACAATATGGCTATACTTAAATTACTCAGCGAAGAAGTGTTTGATTTTTCGAGCGGGCAAATGACTCAGGCAAAAGCGAAGCATTTGAAAGACATTATGTGCAGTGAATTTTCGCAAATTTTTCAACTATGCCAATTCGTTATGGTAATCCGACGAAGAATGCTCGTTAAGACTTGTGAATAATTCATATTTAAATCTGTTTTTAGGATAATTCTCAGAATGCTCCATTAGTTGGAGCGACTTTGGAAACGTTATTAAGATTTCTTAACTGGATTCCACTCGGTTATATTTTTGAAACAAAATTAATTAGTACTCTTATTTATAAGGTAACGTGAACATTGAAGCTTTAATTAAATGGTTCTGGTTTAATTGAATTTTAATTTCTTTTTTTCTAGTTTTTAAATGTTCCAATGTTCAGAAACGTAACGTTAAAGTGCTTGACTGAAATTGGTAAGTGACATTTATTTCGTTGCTGATTTTGCATTTTAAAATTATAAAATTCTATATTTGTTGTTTGCAGCGAGTGTCACTGTACCACATTACGACGAGATGTTCACTTCACTGTTCAATCAGACCATGGCCCAATTAGAACAGGTGAAATACAACAAAATAATTTTTTGTTTAAATTATTGCAGATGAATTTATACTTTTGTATTGCAGATGCTTCCTATCAACACGAATATAAAAGAAGCATACGCAAATGGTCAAGATGCGGAGCAGAATTTTATCCAAAATCTTAGTATGTTTCTTTGTACGTTTTTAAAAGAGCATGCGAGTTTAATTGAGAAGAAGGCTGAATTACACGACATGTTAATGGCTGTAAGTTGTTATTAATTCGTCGAATTTACCATGTTAACATTTAAAATATATATTTTTTTCTTTTTATTAGGCGTTGCATTATTTGGTGCTCATATCAGAAGTAGATGAAACGGAAATATTCAAAATTTGTTTAGAATATTGGAACGCTCTTGCAGCAGACTTGTATCGAGAAAGTCCTTTCCACTGTCCTCCATCACCACTTATTTTGTCGAAACCAAATGCCGTGGTTCCTCCGAGACGTCAATTGTATCAATCCGTGTTAACAAAGGTATGATTTTTTAAAAAGGGAAAAAGGAAATTTTGTGGTTGAAATTAATTTAATTGAAACTTTTCTTAGATACGCTACATAATGATTGGACGGATGGCAAAGCCGGAGGAAGTTTTAGTTGTGGAAAATGAACAGGGAGAAGTTGTGAGGGAATTTATGAAGGACACCGATTCGATTAACATGTATAAAAATATGCGAGAAACACTTGTTTATTTGACCCATTTGGATTATGCTGATACAGAGCGTATCATGACCGAAAAACTACACAATCAAGTGAACGGGACTGAATGGTCATGGAAGAATTTAAACACTGTAAGCATTTTCGGCGAATTGTGTAGTGGATTTGTTAATTTATTTTTTAATTGTAGCTTTGTTGGGCGATTGGATCTATTAGTGGTGCAATGTACGAAGAAGATGAGAAACGATTTCTCGTCACCGTAATCAAAGTAATGCTCGAATGATTAATTGATCGGTTTGGTTTTAATTAAATGTTTGATTTTTTCAGGATTTACTTGGGCTCTGTGAGCAGAAGAGAGGGAAGGATAATAAAGCAATCATAGCTTCAAACATTATGTACGTTGTAGGACAATATCCTCGGTTTTTAAGAGCCCATTGGAAATTCCTTAAAACAGTCGTTAATAAATTATTTGAATTTATGCATGGTAAAGTTTGGCACGTGGAGTTTTGAAGTGTAGAGTTTGCAGTAATTGATACCCTATTTTCTCCTTTTTTTTGTATTTTTAGAAACTCACGATGGAGTACAGGATATGGCTTGTGATACTTTTATTAAAATAGCACAAAAATGTCGGCGTCATTTCGTTCAGGCATGAATATAATCGAGGTTGTTTGGAAACAAAATTTAAAAAAATTGTTCGGTTTAGATTCAGGTTGGGGAGGTTATGCCATTTATCGAAGAAATTTTGAATAGTATCAGCACTATCATTTGTGATTTACAACCACAACAAGTTCACACTTTTTACGAAGCAGTTGGTCACATGATAAGTGCGCAGAACGACAACGTAGTCCAAGAACGGTTAATTGAGAAATACATGCTTCTACCAAACCAAGTGTGGGATGATATTATAAATCAAGCAACCAAAGTAAGCATTTATCATTGCCGTAATGATGCAAAACAATCATTTATACGTCCATTTTTATTTTAGAATGTAGATGTGTTGAAAGATCCGGATGCAGTGAAGCAATTGGCAAATATTTTAAAAACTAATGTGAGAGCATGTAAGGCTCTTGGGCACCCCTTCGTTGTTCAGGTAAGTTGGAGATTAGATTTAATTTTAATTTGATTTAATTGTTTTTTTGTTTTGTTTTTTTTTAGTTAGGAAGGATTTATTTAGACATGCTAAACGTATATAAAGTGATGAGCGAAAATATCAGTGCTGCAATTGCATCGAATGGTGAAAATGTTACTAAACAGCCCCTGATTAGGAGTATGAGAACTGTGAAAAAAGAAACGTTGAAACTTATTTCTAGTTGGGTCAGTCGGTCAAATGATCATGCGATGGTAAGAAAGTTTAACGAAAGGAAATTAAATTAAACTAATTTTTTAATTGTAATTAATGCGTTTGAAGGTTTTGGAAAATTTTATTCCTCATTTACTGGATGCAGTATTATTGGATTATCAGAGGACAACGGTTCCATCAGCGAGAGAGCCTGAAGTGTTGAGTGCTATGGCCACGATAGTGAACAAATTAGAAGTAATTGTTTAAATATAATCAAGATTCAAACGAATAGTGAAAATAATTGAGGGTTATTTTATTATTAGGTCCACATAACGCCTGAAATTCCAAAAATTTTTGACAATGTTTTTGAGTGTACGCTTAACATGATCAACAAAGATTTTGAGGAATACCCGGAACATCGAACACACTTTTTCTTGCTTTTGCAAGCTGTCAACAATCATTGCTTTTCAGCCTTTTTAAACATCCCACCGGCACAGTTTAAGTTTGTTTTGGATTCGATCATTTGGGCTTTTAAACACACGATGAGAAACGTAGCTGACACGGGGCTCAATATTTTGTACCAACTGTTACAGAATGTGGCTCTGGAGGAAACTGCAGCTCAGAGTTTTTACCAAACATATTACACTGACATTCTACAACATATTTTTTCAGTGGTATCTGATACTTCACACACAGCAGGTAAATACCAAGATGATAAACATTGATTGATAGTATTTATTTATTTATTTATTTATTTATTTTTAAGCATTAACGATGCATGCAACAATTTTGGCGTACATGTTTAGTTTAGTTGAAGCTGGCAAAATCACAGTTTCGCTTAATCCGGCCGATTTAACGAGCCCTATTGGCAACATGATTTATATACAAGAATTTGTCGCAAAAGTGCTCAAAACGGCGTTTCCACATCTCATAGAGTAAATATTTGCTAGATTGTTTGCGATTTTTGTTTACATTTAATATTTTGTTCGTTTACTTAGTGCGCAGATCAAGATCACAGTTCAAGGTCTATTTAACTTAAATCAAGACATTTCAGCATTTAAGGAACATTTAAGGGACTTCTTAGTGCAAATAAAGGTTTGTGGTTATCATTTAAGTAATTTTTAAGCTAAAAGAAATAATTAACGTTTTAGGAGTTTGCGGGCGAAGACGATAGTGAATTGTTTCTTGAAGAGCGAGAAGCCGCTTTACGGCAAGCCCAGGACGAGAAAAGGAAAATACAGATGTCAGTTCCTGGGATTCTCAACCCTCACGAGATTCCCGAAGAAATGCAGGACTAAATTGATCGATTTGACGATGCTGCTGCTGCTGCTTATGTGTAACCAGAGGGTACCTTTATTTTTCATTCATATTGTCCTTTTTTTTTCTTTTTTTGTTACCTTTTTTGTTTTGTTTTGTTTTTATAAAAAACAGGAAAACGAAAAAATTGACCGTGTGTTTGTAATTTAAGAAAACTGGTTTTTTTTTGCATCAGGTGAGAATGAGGATTTTTTGTTTTGTTTTTGAATGATTGGTAAAGAAAAAAAAATACTTTTTAAAGAAGAAAATAACCATTAAGGAGAAATAATTCTGTAGTCGATAAAAGTAGTAGTGTTTCGAAGTGATTCTAGCTTATTAACTAGTGTGTAAACGATAAAACCAAAATGCTTGTAATATAAAAAAAAAAAAAATTTAAAAAAAAAATACAAAAACTTTGTCAAAATTTGTAAGTGTTTGATAAAAATAGTCTCGCCTTCTAAGATTTAATTATTTTTAATATTCTATGTTGGTACAATCAAATATAGTGCACACTGCTGATCTATGGGGGAATTTTTTCACGTGAAATACCAAAATTAAAACGAATTTATTTCTTTTTCCTTTTTTGTTTTTAATTTTGATCGACAATGAAAAAGAAAACATTACTCTGTAATCACTGGAATAACTTAGTAGTACGTTTCAGTCTTTTGATATAAAAAGAAAAAAATGTTGGGTAATTTGTTAGATTTTTTTTCACGTTTGATTTGTTCAGTAGCGAATTTTGTAATAGCGTTTTATGTTATTTTTTGGTATGGAGATTTTTTTAAAACCTCAAATAGACTACAAAATGACACTTTTTATATAAAGAAATTTTTTTAGTCAAAATGCATACATTGAAATGGAAAATGTAGGCAAAACATTGTTGTATGATTATTTATGGCCTGTTTGCCCAATCAATTAGACGAAAACGTAGTCAATTACCTAACTGCTAACATGAGTGATAAATGCGAGAGAAAAAAATCTCAATTTATTTAGCACCGAAAGTTTGAACTACTGCTGAACATATGCACCTGCTTAGTTATTGTATTTCTTTGTGTGAGTGTTGGTATGTTTTTATTGTATACTGAAAGAGAAGAAACTTGAAATATACTTATCTGTAATCCTTAAAATAACTAGCGCCCTGTTTATTTTTGTCTTAAATTTGAAAAGGAAACAAACAAAACACAAAAATGCTTTTAAGTGTATGCTTCAGTGATGCAAGTGTCATGGATAAACGAAATGTGTTAATGTTGTAATAACAAGTTTGAAACTTAGTCTGGTTTTCATGAAAGAAAGAGGAAAAATTGATGATTTTTTTAAAATTACATCTAATTGTGCCTGGCATCTAGTCCTTGTAGCACATTTTTCATCCCGTTAAGTCATTGACATTAATCTTCATATTCATCAACTCGGTAGTGAACGATATGCCTCGACTGTACAATAAAGTGGGGAATTCTGTAATGGTTTATCAGTATTGAAATATGGATGTTTTGTGGTGTGTGTATGTGAATTGAATGTGTGATGAGGTGGAGAAATTGTTGAAATTGTAAATGAGGACAAAATTGTAGTTAGAATGAATTTATTTTGATTTTTTTTTTACGATTCCAAGTTCTATAATTACATTATATTTTAGTAAAAAAGAAAAAAAGAAAAAAAAAATTAAAGCCCCTAAAACTTGTGAATTCTTTCTTTGTTATCGTTAACGAATTTACAATTTTACATGGTCACGACTGAACTTTCGATAGATTAACTTTATTTAGTTAAACAAATTTTATTTTATTTCTTATTTCAGGAACTTAATTTTATTTTTTGACATGAAAAACGAATGTGTAGTTTTTATTTTGTTTATTTGGTTTGCGTGTGGTGCAAAATAGTTTTCTGTATGAAGCGTAGAATACATCGGGGTACAAATATTATATACAGATGGCATTCACTGGTAAATTGAACGAGTTTCAGATAAAGTTAACCAAATTCTCGTGTTACTTTCTACCCAACGGAGGATTTATTCATCTTTATTAATGATAAAAGAAAGCCATTGCTTCGGCTATTTCCAGTCTTAAGATGTTTACAAATGACAATTATTCTATTTTATTTCATCTAAGCAGATTTTTTTGAAGCTTTTATTTAAAGGTTCTTGCAGATGACAGGAGCCTCCAAATTCTCAGGGCCAAGCTTATGAGGGGCCTGGAGTCCCTACAACATAAGGGGGCCCATGATATTCAGAAATGACATCTTCACAGCAATTTCAAGCAAAAAAAATTCATTTTCAGACGGACAAATTCATTTTTATGCGAAATAAATAAAAAGAAATTGCATATTTTGGTAAAAATAATTTATTTTCTGACAAAAAAAAATAATTTATTTTCTGGCAAAAAAAAATAATTTATTTTGTCCCAGGCATTGCGCAAATTCTAAAACGTTTATTTGATGTGAACAAAGGTCCCAAAAGATCCGCCCCTGTTGTAGATTTGAATCAGGTGTCAAGAGAATAAAGATGGCAGATTATGCGCAATAAGGATACGAGAAATGGTATTGTACGTGGTGTCAAGTACTGCAATTGCCCATAGAGTATTTTAATTTAAGAGGGCTTTCCAACACGTCACGTTCATCCATTCAATTATTATTTGTTGGTGACCGCTCTGGCCTGCACCCGGTAGTGCTCCAACTGCAGTAAATTTTATATGCGAATCGAACTCTGCCTTCGCGGCCTTCACTTACAAGAGATTTTCCTCGTGATTATTTGAGATTACCTTCGTATCCTTGCCTCAAGCGGAGAGAGATTAAATTCGTGCGTAAACTCAACGATGAGTAAAGGAACTGAAACCAAGGTTAGGCCTAGGAAGGTTATTTTTTAAACCCACGTTTAAAAATTGCGCATTTTAAATGAAAAATCGTGTAGTTTAATTGTAATGATCATTTTGATGTTTTTATTTTCTTTTCTAAATTCTAGCCGAAAGCGAAAAACTGAAAACACGAGAAATTACGAGTAAATCCGTAATACGTCAACTCAGCAGTGACGTCATGATCAAGCTCTGTATTGGGCTGTTGGGTCGGAGCGAACAAAAGGTGTCGGTATCTTGATTGACGTGTGGAAGCAGCAAATGTGGTAATGTTTTTCTCGCTGTTTGCAAGATGAAGAAATTACGAGATCGGCTGTAGATGACTGGAATCATTCAAGTGCTAAAGAAACGAGACAAGTTCGCAAAAGCTCATTTGTTTAAATGCATGGCTAGATCCGAAAATTCGAAACGATGTGGCCCGCGTCGCGAGTTAAAAGCCCGTGATTCCTCCCACCAGAGCGGCATGTTAGTGCAAAACAAGTAAAAGAGCGAATCCTGGTCAACAAGAAACGTGTTTGCATCGCCCGCGAATATTTATTCGCCTCTCATCGGGAGGAAGACAAGAAAAAGAGTATTTTTTAGCCACAGCTACGCTTGTGGTTCACTGCAAACAAGGAGCAAGTGGTCGAAAACAGAACGGCTTTAACCATGTCCACTGTGACAGATTTCATGCAAAGCCCACTTGTCACCTGGGTGAGTAATTTCATCACTTTCGTTTCTTGCCAATTGTAGATTGTTACACGCGTTCTGTGCGATTCTGTTAAATTTTGTTGTCATGTTCATTAGCAGAAGAAAAGGCGCTAATAATAAGTAATAATAGTAATATTTCGCTTGATTTCACGTTTTGAGGAAAGGGTGTTATTATTGCTTGATATTTTCTCCTGCGAATTCAATTTCCTCGAGCAATATCTTTGATTAATTTCCATTTTGTTGTTAAAAATTGCATAACTTTGATTAAGGTGTTGCGTGGGTGGTAGATCGTAAAAATTAGATGCGAATAAAATAAATTAAAAATAAGAAAAATAAGAAAATGGCGTTGGGTTTAGAAACAAGTTGAACCAGTTAGGCCTAGGTGAGGTTATAAAATTGTACGGGTGAAATATTTGCTTGATGAGTTGCTTAGACGATCGATACATGAGCGAGGTTAGGTTTATATACATTGATTAAGTTTAATGTGGTAATCAGTGTCGTGGCGAGCGGTTGAATGACCAGTGATGTGAGCTTGGACAATTGCAGTGCATTCAAATTGGCCCAAATTGCAAAGTTCTGATTTGTGGGCTCGCTGGGGATTGATATCAGCTTTGAACGAGTAAAAACAATTAGATGAATGTGGTTTATTCATTTCTTTCGTGTTTCTAACCTCTTAAACTATTTATCTCTTTTAATTTCATACTTTTGAAATGGAGGTTAAAAGGATACGAGATGATTTTCATGCTGGTTTTCCGAATATTTGTGAATTTTTAGGGTTTTTTTGTGCATTTTTTGTGTGGGATTTTACAGTTTTCTAGTCAACCTTGTGAAGAATGTAAACCTTCGTCTAGTATGAAATTAAGTGATTTTATGGCCAATTTACAAGTGTGAACCTATATTTTTCTCAATTTATTTATTTTTCTTCCAATTTAACCAATGACAAGCGGAAACTTAACGCACACTTTGAACGAAGGAATTTCTATTTTCTACCATTCCTCACATTGCATTGCGACACTTTCGTGCTTTTTATTATTTTACCTCGGGGATCTATCTTTCTCTACCCGTTTCTCTTCTTCTTCAACATGGACCATTTCCGTTTTGCTCTAAGGAACCGAACGATCTCACGAGATCCCTTATTTATACTTGACTGGTTCGGACAATAAAAGGTTGAATTTTTAAATGTTGTAAAATTTATATAAAAAAAAAAAAAATTTAAAAATGTAAAAAAGCTCGGTTTTCTGTTTTAAAAAGTAGGAAAGAAAAGACCTGTCATTGAGTCATCATTATGATAGTTCAACTGCCGCTGTTTGCCCCGAACCCTATAATTTCTGTTTTCCCAGGAGTTTGGAATTTATTTTTACTTTTTGTTTTGTTTTTATTTTTTCCATTTGTTTGTTTGTTTTAAAAATAGATCGAGTTTGTGCTCTTAACTTTTACTAGCGCCTATTTGCGGGGAGTGAAATTTATTGGTTGTGGTGTGGTGTAACTTGGGAAATTGTGGCAGGAGGGAAGAGGTTTCTTGTACGATGTGACTCGAGCTAGAATTAGAGCTGAGTTAGATTAGATATAGTCAGTAATGAATGAGTGTAAAGTGCTTGCTAGGTTGGTGTTCCAGAAAGAGGATGGGATGGAATTGGCGGTTTAAATATTTATGAATTACAACTTGTCTTTCGCTTTCTAACCCGATATTATTAAATTGCGCCACTTATTTCTACAAAAACTTCTTGAGCCAGCAGCACATTGCCAAAATAAATCTAATAAGCCGAACAAAATAAATTTTAAATTGTATTATAACTTGTTATAACCATCCGTCACAATTTGCAGTTGTAAATAAAACGTCAGTTTGTTCGGCCATGTGTTATTTGTATTTATTTATGTATTTTTTTATCTGGAAAAAATTTATCCAAACATATTTTTATCTCAATTCATACAGTGGAACACGATTCTATGGTTGTATGGGGGTCAGTTTATGTACAGTAATTCGGTGGGACTGCATAAATTATGTCCGTTGTATCGTGTATAAATGAAGTTGCAATCATGCAAACATGAGGTATTGTCCTGATTTCCTTTTCCCTCGTGAGGACTAATACCTACTTTTAATGAATTCAAATTCAAATAAAAAATAAATAAATAAATAAATAAATACACAGTTGTTTAACCGAGGTCGGGTTTAACACAAGTGATGAGCCGAAACCATTTCCTCTTTAAAGTGTAAACAAACTTAATAACCTTGTAATGTTTTCTAAAGGAACGAGACAAACTCAGCATAATGCGACACATGCGTATATCAATATCTATGACGCACGTCTTAATGTTTTTCGTCTTTTAAATTCCCCCTCTTATTATCTGGCACGTGCTCCGTGACCCTTGGACTAAGAAGTGTTGCCCACACGGCTACCGACATGTTTGAATCGTATCAAAACAATCGAATCAAAACTGACGTTAAAAAGGCAATTTTCTAATTGTTTTTAATTTTGTTTGTCTTATTTTCATCTAGAATCTCGTGATGCCCATAAACACGAAACTGTAGTAACAGGAAATGTTCGCTGTTATTATTTTGTGCAAATGGTTCATTAAAAGTTAAAAAAAAAACATCAAAAACAAAGCAACGCTTTTTATCACTCGTAATGTTTTCTCTCACCTTTCTCGAAATGAGCCAACATGTTTACTATCTCTTCATTTAAATACGTACGCGATAACATGTTAATTTTTATTTCTTTAAGAGATTAAAATTAAAGCTGTTTTGCCGGAACGAGTACGTTGAATGGGTTAGCGGTGCAAACACGGCATAATTAGACGTTTCTGTAGACTTTGTGTAGCAATTCATGACGAATTGTTCGGCGCAAATAGCAATTTGCTGTTGTAATAAGAAGTAGGTAAATGAAGGAAGTGAGGTAAGGGTATGGGTTGAGCAGGTTGGCCAGTGTCAAGGACAAGCGAGGTTCCTTTGTGAGCACTGCATGCAAGAATACACATGTTGAAGGATGGATGAGAGAGGAGCAAACGTGGTGCAGCTGCAGCAAGCGCACTAATTCCCATAAACATAGCCTGGATTCAACACCCATGACCTCGCCGTGTCATTAGATGCAAGTTGAGTCAGTAGGCTCAGTTGGAGCGTTGTGTTTTATCCCCCTTCCCACTCTTTTTTCATTTGATTCGAAGGTACAGTCGTGGGTGTACTCGGAATTCCGTGGCTAGAGGGTAACAACCTACTACATTCTCTCATTAATCCTTTGTGCTGCCCGAAGGAATGCATGATGGGAAAGAGAGATGCAATTTTCGGCTCGGACAGGAAATTGAAGATTACATCTTTTTGATTTTTTCTATTAAACTATTGATTTTTTTTTCTTTTGAAATTTGTGAATCATCTTTGCATGAATTTCACTTTGGTTTTGTGTAGGAAATTAATAATTGGTCAAAGATTTTTTTTTTTTGCCTGAGGAGAACACCTGGGCTGCTTCTTTACGGTTTGTTCCACTTGTCCACCTGTTTCCAACTTTAGATTACATGTGGAAAAAAATGTTAATTAGAACTTGGTTTGTTGGTTTATTTATTGTGTGCTAGTTGTTTTGTTTTATTTACCATAAAATCAATGTTGCAAACGAGTTAGTTGAGTCATAAATTTTAATTTGAAGGAGAAGAAACAAGTTGGATTTTAACAAAGTTTGGTTGACGGTGGATGCGCTGTCATGCGGCGAGAGATCGAGTTGCTGCGGCAACGAGATTGGAGCTCCGACACATGTAAAATATCTTATATAAATGTGAAATGGAAATTTTTTTTTGTTGCAATAAAGTTATTATGGTTGAAATTTGGAATTTGAGGAAGACATGAATAATCTTTTAGGTTTTTTTATGTGTTTATATTTAGAAAATGCTACGTTGTAAATTGTTTTGGAGGTTTTCCATTTTTTTTTCTTGCGCTAATGGTCAAAAAAATTTTCCATTAGACGAGAAAAAAAGAAGATGGTTGTTGCGAAGTTCGTAATTTATGATCACTTGAGGGTTTTTTCACCTTTACAGCTTTTAAACTTGGTAGAAAATCAGATTTTTCGAATTTTTCTCGAGAGTTATGATGGTGGAGTTATTTTAAGGGACAATTAAAATGATTTTGATTTGTTTTTATTTCTAGTTCAAAACATTTTCTGATGATGAAAACAAGTCGTTCGAGTACCACCAGCTGTATGATGGGGTATTTCTGCATGACATCATGCTTCAAATGTAAGTTTTTATTGATTGTCTGGGTTTTAAATGTTTATTTATTAATTTTTTCTTCAATAAAACGTGCTGAAATTGACCAATTTCTGCTTAAAATTAGGGCAAGGTTGGCATTTGAAGTTGAGTAAAATCGAGTAAATCCTAAAATGGTTATCACAAATGAAAAAATAAAAACATGGAACCTTCGGGAGAATTTTTTTGCATTTAAATTTAACTCTGATTAATGGCCATTTGTATGTACATTCAATCTCCAAAGCATAGTGAGCATACTAAACATTTGCTTCATCCTGGTGAAAGGATTTTTTTAAGATTACAAAATATCATTTTTTATTTATAAAAATAGACATTTGATACACTTTTTTTGTTAATTTTATCACGAAATGTGAGAATTTTAAAGAAATTTGTATCAATTTCCCTTTTTTTTGTTCTTTTTTCGGTTCATGAACTTCGGTTTAATTCAAGGAGAGAACTTTTTTTATTATTATCATCAAGATGAGCTGATTTAATGAAATGAGACGATAATTAATTAATAGGATCATTTTTTCTTTCATAATTTCCATAAATTAATTAATTAATCTAATTTATCAATTTAGAGACCCAAGACCTCCTCATCGTGGCGTGAGTAAATCAGTGGATGATGCATACATCAGAATGCGTAATTTGGACATTTTAGTACGCAATGTTAGGGCTTTTTATGAGGTTTGTAGAACTATTTACCGCGTGACTTTACCGTTTGATTTATTTTTTATATTTGTACATGCAAGGAGGCTTTGGGTCATTTAGTAGTAACAAAATTACCCGACATTATAAATATGACGAAGGATCCTGAATGTGGTTAGTTAATAATTCTACATGACAGATTTTTAAAAAATATCTGAACGTAATTATTTGTAATAGAATCGAGTGTGGAAGATGTTCAGGGATTGTTACTACTGATTCTTGGCTGTGCCGTACAAAGCGACAAGAAGGAATATTTTATTGACCAGATCAAACAACTGGATTTAAGCATGCAACATGCAATGGTGGATTGCATTCAGCAGGTACGGCAATTTTATTGTATGGTAATATTGGATTAAATTTGCATCTCACGAAGATATTACTGGTATTCAGGCTAAAATTGAATATATAACAATTGTTTTTACAACATTATTGCGTTTTTTTTTTTAATTTTGGGTAATTAAAGTGAGATTTTCTTCTTTTGGTAAAGAAAATCAAATTAACATGTGTTTAGTGCCGTCTGTGACTAATCTGGGTGGGAGCACAGAGAAGAAAATATAATAAAAGTAATGATTTAATGGATTCGTTCAACTTTCTGCTGGATGCACAAATTGTTAATGGGTGCTTGAGGAAATAATTAAATGTGAATCATTATGATTTATTTGTGTTGGTCATGTAGGTGACGGATAATCCTTTGACAGTGTGGACACCCGAACTGTCAAAATTGCCACTCATGGCCGAGGAACAACAAGAACCGATGTACAATTTGCTCGTGGAGCATTTTCGAAGGATTTTGAAAGAAAGAGATGATTTGTGGCACGTGAGTTTGGTTTGGCCGTGGCAACTTGTTAAACGAAAGTTTTGCATTTCCCCATATTTTAATTTATAGACTGTGAATACGCTGGTTGTGGAAAAGGATGGAGGCGAGAAATGCACGACTCCACGAGGAAGTACTCACATATCCATCTTAGATAAACATCATCTGGGCGTGGAATTGGCCGAAGCCAAGGCTAAACTCAGAAGATCGAGGCAGGAACTGTAAGATTTCAACTTTTTAGTGTTTGTTGTGCAATATTAAAGTTGAAGCTGGTTTGTTTCAATAATATATTTCTATTTTGTTGTGCAGCGAAGAAAAAAATGAAATTTTAAATGAGGTTAAAGAGGAATTGGAACAAAATAAAAGTGTTGTCAACAAATTGAGGCAAGAAGTATGTTTCAGGTTTTGTGTTTGTGGGTGTTGAGATTTAGGGTGTGAATGTGCTAAATATTTAATTTTTAATTTCAAGAGTTTAGACCTTCTACAAGACGCAAGAGCGGCCAAGGCTTACCGAGATGAATTGGATATCGTCAGAGAAAGAGTGAGCGCTCAGAATCGCAAGTTTTGATTGCATTATTTGTTCGAATACGTTTGAAACCAATTTACGCAAATCGTCGAATAAACTTGATTGGAAATGTAGGGAATTGAAATGTTGGGTGGAGGTATAAATATAGGTCGGTGCTTTCTCGTGTGACCCAGTTCATCTGTCCATGAAATACGAGTCTCGATTTGGTTTAAGATTATTTACCGTTTTACCTTTTTAAATTTTCAAGCATCTGGCCTCTAGGTTAAAAAAGGTATTATTTTTCTGGAACAATAGTGTTTAAGTGATGAATGGGTTTGTTACTGCAGTTGAATTGGATTTGGGTGTGTTCGACGTGGAAGTTGATATTTGAAATAATGCGAATTAAAGTGTTTTTATATGTTTGTTTGTTTGTTTGTTTGTTTGAAGGCCAATAAAGTTGATAAATTGGAAAATGAAATTCAACGATATAAGGATAAGCTTAACGAACTTGAATTTTATAAGTCGAGAGTTGAGGTGCGTAACGAGTTTATAAAAGTCGAAATAATTTGTTTTAAATTGGATTTTGTTTGGATTAATTAGGAGTTGCGGGAAGATAATAGGATATTGGTTGAAACTAAGGAAATGCTGGAAGATCAATTGGAAAATAGTAGGAAACGGATGGATCAAATTTTGGATTTGGAAAATGATTTACTTAGGCACAGAGCACGTATCAACGAGTTGACGTTGGTAAAGATTTATTTAGAATAAAAAAAAAATCAATTACATGTTTCATGTGTATATTTTGGGGGATATAATTAAGGAACGAGATTCGGATCGTGATCGCATGCAAGAATTGATTGAGGAAAATGCTCAAATGCAGATGTCAGCCAAGCGTAGCATGAACGAATCGGCCAACTTGATGGTTGAATTAGATCACTTGAGATCTCAAACTATGTGTGGTATGATAAAATTTGTATATAATTCTATAGTGGTTTAAATAATTAAACAATTTCTTTTTTTAATTAGCTGGCCAAGTTGATAGTTTATCTCAGCAATTGAATAACGATGCTCAAACGAGATTACGGAAAATTGAATTGGAAAATCAGAGACTTCAGAGCATTATTGATAACATGCGCGAGTCTTCTTTCCATGAAAACAGCGAAAAGGTTGCATAAACAATTTTCAAAATGTATTTCCTCCTGTTATATTATATATTTCTCTTTTTTAAGATATTGGAATTGGACAAAGAAAATAAACGGCTGAGTATAAAAGTGAATCAGCTGCAAGATGTAAATGCTCGGGAGATGCAGCGATGTTTGGATGTCGAGCAACGGAATGAGGAACTTGTAAGAAACGCAACTAATTTGCAAGAAATGATCGATACAGTGAAAATGAGCAGTGATCGGCAGCAACTCGAGCTTACTGTAAGAAAATTAATTTTTTAATTTTTTTAAATAAATAAATAATTAACTGAAATGATTGGTGAGTTTAGAGAGACAAAGAGCAACTAATGGAATTGGTCGAAACACTCAGGCAACGTAACCAGAAGTCACAGGATGCACGCATGAAGGACATTGAGGCCGAAAATAAGAAATTAGTGGAAAATGCTCAGGTTATATTTTTTTTCTTAGTCAATTTTTTTTTTGAAGTATTATTAAAAATAAATATTTGCAGACAATGAAAAGTCAAATTTCACGGTTGGATTTTGAGAATCAGCAATTACAAAAAGCAAATTCCCGATTCAAAGAATTGAACGAATGTTTATCTGACATTGAGAATCAAAAGCAAGAAGTGGAACGTGAAAATGCAGATTTACATCTAGTTAGTTGGCAGTTAATTTGAGTAGTTTGCGATCAGTTTGGAGTATTTTTTTGATGATTTATTTAGGCTATCGCAGCGTTTAAAGTTGCGAGTGATAAATATGAAGCGACAGAACAGGAATACACCGAATTACAAATGAAGTACAACAGGGTGTCGAAATTGTTGGATAATTTGAAAACCACTTGCAATAAAGTACGAATACGTCTAAAGCAAATTGTTTGTGTACAACTAAATATATTTTTGTTGCAGATCGATCGATTGGAACAAGACAATATCAATTTGACGATTGAAAATCAGCGGTTGGGTAAATTATTAGAACCTTTCAAAATATCGACGGAGAAAATAATGGACATGGAACAAGAAATCGATGATTTGAACGGCTTAAATCAAGCTTTGCGAAGAAATTTGGAAGCTCTGAAAATCGACCATGCCCGGTACGAGCAAATGGAGTTGGATTTGATCGCCCAAAGTACCGATAATCAGAAATTACAAAAAATTATTGAAAACTTCACGAAGAAAGTCCAAGAAGTTGAAACCGAAAATCAATCTTTGGAAATTGAAAATCAGAAATTACAAAAGACCATCGAAACCCTAAAAGTAGCAAACCGACGACTTAATGATTTGGAACGAGAAAATACAGATTTAGAAGCTGAAAATCACAAACTGGATCGGGAGAGGAAATCATCGGAGAAGGAGGTGGCACGACTAAAACAAGCGATTGAAATGAAGGATACAACTATCGACGAATGTAGCTCGAAAATATCAACTTTAGATCGTGAAAATAAGCGATTAATGAAGGAACTCGATAGCACCACAAATTTAAGTGCCCGGGTCAAGGAATTGGAGAAGGAAAATAGAGAAATAATCCAGCAATCGATGATTGATAAGAAAACACTTATTGCTTTGCGCGAGGTACTTTTTACGATAACTTTTTGTTTGGAATGTGAATGATTTGCTTTAATTATTGGTGCATTTTCTTGCAGGATTTAGTAAATGAAAAAATCAAAACGCAGCAGCTGTTCAATGAATTAGAAAAACTTACGTCAGAATTACAAAAAATTGGCCTTAAGAAGGAAAAGCTCATCGTAGCAGAACACGTGCAAGATGAAGAGTAGGTTTTTCTTTTTGATTTTTAAGTACGTTAATCGATTATTTTATTTATTTATTAAAATGAAATTTATAGTCGCTATAAAGCACTGGAGACTATGATGGAAGATGCTTTGAAGAAGAGTTTAAATTTGAAAGATGAAAAAATTCGAGTTCTTGAAGGGCGAATTAACGATTACATAGCTGATTTGAGCAAGGTTCAACATCAGTACGAAATGTCTAAGCAGTTACATGAAGAAAAACTGCGAGAAACTTGTTCACCGGCAAAGTATGACACCGATTCATGCCACATCTTTCCCAGTTATAAATTTTAATTTGTTAATTATTCTAGGACCGAAAATGTTGAACAAGTTTCAGCCAAATTAACTCAAGAAGTGGCCGAACTACGAAATAAATTGTCCGGTGTTGAGAAAACAGTAAAATAAAATATTAAAGGCATTTAAAATAACAATATTCTTTAACTCCCGTTTGATTTGTTTCAGAATTCAACACTAGCCGAAGAGAATCGCAACTTCCGTTTATCCCTTACCTCGTCTCGTGAACAGGCGAACTCGTTGCAACTTCAAGTGACATCGTTGCAACACCAAACGACATCAATGACTGAGCAAAACGGAGTGTTGCAATCGATGAATGCCAAGTTGCAGGTGGAGAATACTACGCTACAGTCACAGAACGCCTCCCTCTCCACTCAGATTACTATTATAGCTGCACAAAATGTGTCTCTAGAAGCGGACCGAGAACAGGTTTTTGATATTCATTCATTACATGTGTGAAGAAACTTGGATTAATTCTTTTTTTTCTTTCAATTCTTTTAGTTGCTTAATCGTCAGGAGGAATTGCAAAGTATTTATGAGTCGTTGGTTACGGACCACGAAGCTTTGCAAAATCTTCATGAACAACTCTCTTCTGAATATGAAAGTTTACTTAACGAATTGGGATCTCAGAAAACGTCTCAGAAGACTTTGAAGACTGAATTTAAATCGCTGAAGGAGAAATACCAGACTGTGGTGACGGCTCAACAAGAGATTGAACAGTTGCGAGCAATTTTAGAAAAGGAGCGAGAACTTTTTAAGGCTGATAACAAATCGCTCGTTAATTTGAGAGCTGAACATTCGAGGCTGACTGAAGATTTTAGGCTGTTGCATAAAACCAATGAAAAGTTAAAAATGGAATATAAAAGTCTACAAACTGAGTACAAGGGGCTCAAGACTGAACATAATACATTGAAGTTAAAGAATACGGAACTTCAAGGGGAGTTAGCTGATGCACGGGATCACAACAGCGCTTTAGATGTTGAGTTATCGAAAATTCATAGTAAATGTGAGGTAAATTTTTAAAATATTTATTACCACATTGCGAAGTGCGATTTTTAATATTCTTTTCTAATAGATTTTATCTCATATTAACGGCACGTTGGAAGAGGATCGCAGATCTCATATGGCTCAAGTGTCTACACTGCTTACTCAATATCATGAATTGCTTACTCTAAGTTTAGAAGATAAAGAACATTTTCATGAAGAGGAGAAAAGTTTTGCGTCAGTTGTGATATTTGGAAATTGAATTCATTTAAAAAAGCTAAATAATCATTATTTTTTTTTTAGAGATAAACTGAATAATTTGCGGCGGCAAAAGGAGAAACTTGAAGAAAAAATTATGGAGCAGTATAGAAGGATGGATAATTATTCTCCCAAAAAGTACAGGTTATATTTCAAACAATTCGATTGAATAGTGTTTTAAATTTTTAAATCACAGAGCATAACTTTTGTTTGATTTTTTTTTCAGACGTGGTTTCGGTGCTAATTTAGTTCGCAAAGTACGACGAGCTGGTTCGGAATTGATGAACAGGGTTCCCAGAGTGAGTAAACTTTAATCGATTTCTTGAATTATTAAATTCAACATCTCCCTTCGTGTTCTAGACTACGAGGAATAAAGATAGAGATCGTTCGAGGCATACACCGGAAAGCACAGATGCGAATGATACGTTAGACAACTTGTCATTAGGATCAGGATCTGTGAGTAACGAATCTCCAGACAGCGGGAGCGATGCAACGATGAAAAATTCGTTTAAAGGTAATATTTTTAAGTGAATATTTGTAGTCAAGATGTTAAGATATTGGATGGTTTTTGTTTGCAGAGAACAACTTGCAACATTCCGATAGTGTGGGTGATTTAATTCACCGTAGTCGTCAGTCGAGCATTAACCGACATCTGGCATTCTCCACTACTGCACTTAATTCGCGAAAATCGACTCCTTCAAATTCTGATGTAACAAATGAACGTGAGAAAGTGTTCCGTGGTAAATAAACGATTCATTTTTATATCTACGCAGTGTTTTGTAAAGTATTTGAAATTAAGCTCGACTTAATTCAATTAAAATGTATAATTTTTTTTATGAAACTTATTTTTACTCACAATTATTGAATCAAACTGTTTTGCAGCAAAATTTGCTATTTTGTTCATTTTTTTAATACAGACTAGGTCAAGAGGGCAATCTTTGGTAACGAATCAAATTCCGTATGCTATTTTAATACTGGAAAGTAACAATAGCTGCATGCCCATAGTAAATAAATAAATAATTGTAGAGCTTGTAATAATAATAATAATAATAATAATAATAATAATAATAATAATAATAATAATAAATGAATTAAAATTCATATGTGGAAGCCAATTTAAAATGATTTTCGCTTTTCAGGCAGTTTTTCGAGCGAGGATCTTATCAGCTTGCGTACCGATTCCCGTAGTAGCGACGGTCGTCAGGCTGACATCGAATCAATCACTTCAAGCATTGTCTCAGGACACGGTAAACAAGAAGGTTTGTTGAATAATTTTTAAAAATAATTTTTTTTTTGTACGAATAAATAACTCGTTGCTTTTATTTTCAGACACAAACGGGAGTGGAAATGTTTTAGCAAATAAAACATTAAGTTTAGGAACTCCTGGCAGCCGAAGAGGTGTTTATTACGCGGATGAAAATGATACAATTCCAACTCGGGATGTTGGACCCATTGATTTCACGCGCAATAAACGTTTGGATGCGCAGGATAATTCCGTTGCTAATCAGGTTCGTAGCGGTTTGTAATTGTAATTTAAATTGTAATTTAAAAACGAAAAATGATTTATTCTAGTCGCCCGTTACGCCTCGATCAATGCGTAAGAGCCAAACCGCCGATCAGAGACTGACACGATCTTCGTTTTCCGGTTTGAACAACAGCGCTACCAACTCGCCACCACATCGATCTAGTTTTAGATCGTCCATTTCGTGTTTTGGAAATACCTCTCCCGTCCACGAATCAATCTCTCCACCTCTAACGAAAAAATCTCCCTCTTCTCACGCTCTAGACGCTGCACCGACCAACGAAAGGAAAAGTCCCTCTTCCCCCGCACATCGACAAATCAACGCCGATCCTGCTGTCAATTCTTCTCCTTCGCGAACGCGTCAGTCGTGGCATCATTCAGATTCTAGTCAGCCTGATGATGTCGTTCAAAACAATTCTCCAACAAAACGACCGAATGTTCTCCCAGTGACTCCAAAATTACCCAATACTCCCAATCAAGCATTGCCAGATAAATCGGCTCTTAATAACGAACCATCTTCCAATATAACGAGAGATAATAATTCCAAACCACCTGATAATTCCATTTGGTACGAATATGGATGTGTTTAGTATTCAAAACAAGTTTGAACTGCTCATTGTGCCTCATAACGATGTTTAATTGGATTGCCACATTTCTTATGTATTTCCATCTATGATTATTCTAATGATGCATTTATTTTTCTTTTTAGCTTTGCTTGGCAATTCTTTAAACATTCAGGATTTTAATAAGTTGTGAAAAAGACTTTGTAATGATAATGATATTCCTATAACTTTCTAAGTGTTCAGTTCAGTGTTTTGTTTGTAAAGACTTTTTTCTTCTTAAGGTATTGTTTTTGAAAGATTTTTTTTTTGTAATATAAATTTGTTATCTTTATTGGTAAGTCGTAGTGTGATATTGAAAAGTGGTGTATGGATAAACTGCAGTATTCACTATATATTAGAAGATAAAAACATGCGTAGTTTAATTCATGTTTTGCCTTAAATGTTTTTTTGGATATATTTTGTTACGATTACCATATTTAGTTGCACTGGTTGTGGGATGCTTATGTAGGATGGGTCACTATACATTTGGATTTAAATGAGATGATTTAAGACAGAAAAAAAAAACACTCAGCAATGGATTGTGGTTGTTATTTAAAAGAACCAGCTTGTAATTTGTCAAATAGAATTATAACGCATTGTGTGTAATAAAATGTCACAATTTGAATATTCTGCGATTGTGCAAAAGAAATGGCATGCGTTTTGCTGAGGCTAAATATTTTGGAAATTGTGTGTTATCACTCGTATCTTATTAATTTATAAACCTTATGACGTTATTTTATTCTCAATGTTTCAAAAAAATGTCTCACATTAAGTTTAGGAGGAAAACAGAATTTCGCTCGAGCTTGTGAGTGTAATTTTAAGAGATTCAAAAATTGTTGATGGGCAATCCCGTTTATTAGAGCTTTGCAAGTGATATAATGTTGTGCTATGCAATAAATTAGTCCGTCGAATCTATATTAAACACTAAATTAAAATAGTGAGACATTTTTCAAAGACTTTAAAACAATTATAATCTCATATTCTCCACTTGTGTTATGATAATTCCACTCATTTCAAATTGAGATTCGCTTATATTCAAATCAATAATCTCAGGTACCAGTACACAAGTGACTGTTTAGTATTGAATGAAAAATGTATACTATGTCAGTTAACACAGGCAAGCTATAGAAAATAAATTAATTTGACTAATGTGTGGCAATAGTAATAATAATAATAATAATCCGCGTTAACAGGACAAATTTATTTTATCAAACTTGATTAGTGCAAAAAAATCAAAAATATTTTCCAAAACACATTTCATTACAACTTCCTTAATAACAAAGCATTCACAACACTACCCTTATCGAGTTTCGCTTGATTTTCGGTACGTGGGGGAAGAATTACAATGGCATTGGCTCGTGCCATGCTCACTAATCTGCTGCTGCGTTGTTCGCCGGTGGATTTGGCAACGGGAGTCGCTGAATCCTCGGGCCAATGTAAAATTACACGCTGATACTCCGGTCGCGGATCTAGATTCGGTATTTCGAAACCGAGCTAAAAGTTAACAATAATTGGTTTTGAGAAGTCAGTTTTGGGAGGAAACAAACGAAAAATGCAACCTTAGCCTTAATTTTTGGAATGGGTGGTTTCACATGACCAGTCATGCGATACAAGGCAGGCAACACGAATAAATGAAAGGTCACTGTAGCTGAAACTGGGTTTCCAGGCAAACAAAAAATTAGTTTTTTCGTGTTATTTATGGTGACAGTTGCAAATGTAGTTGGAAGTCTAGAAAAGAAATGAAGTAGACATATATCACACACTTGAGAATTGTGTCGACGTTTAAAAGCATACCCTGGTTTCATAAATACGCGTCCAAAATGAATATCAGCACTGAATGAATTTTTTAAAACTTGTTTCAAATAATCCTTATCCCCCATCGACACTCCTCCCGTGCTAATAATCACGTCTGCATTTTCGAATGCCGTTTTAAATTTGTCTTCTATGTCTTCGGGACTATAAATATAGTTGTTTAATACAATATAAAATTAAATCGAATTAATTAATAACCTGTCTCGAAGAATATCAGTATTTACTCTCGAGAAACCATGTTCTTGTAATAAACTTGTTAGTGTTATTGTATTGCTATCACGGATATGACCAGGGAGTAGTTCGTGTTCAGGACTCATCAACTACAGCATAAAATATGTTTTTCAGCCAACTTAACTAGTTACAAAAATAATTCAGTATTTGTGCCTCGTTGCCAGTTGATAACACAGTAATTTTTGGTCTCTTGTGAACAGTCACTTGCGTTTGACCCACTGCAGCTAAAATACCTAATTCGAATGATCCGATTATAGTTCCCGATTTCAAAACTTTTTCATGCACTTTAATGTCACATCCGATCGGTCTGAAACATTACAATTTACAGTATTGAAAATAATACTTTAAAGTATTTGGATAATACCTAATATCCAAGCCAATGATTGGAGCTTTCAAAATATTCACTTCAATTTCCTTCATTCCCTATTTTAAAAAAAAATTCTGTTAATATCATAAACAAATAATAAAACCTAGTTCTTACATCTTCAGATGCAATTAATAATTTAGTATCTTCAACTTGAACCACAGCATCTGCACCAGTAGGAACGGGTGCTCCAGTATTAATCCTCAAACAACATCCAGGTTTAATTTCACAGCACTCCGAAGAGCCTGCTGATGATTCGCCCAGTACCTTCCTTACTCCGACACCATCAGCAGCTAAACTTTAAAAACTTTAAAATCTGTTAATTAAAAACACTACTAATTTTTTCCCACCAATAACTGCGTAGCCATCCTTAACTGAAGCGCGAAATGGCGGCAGGGGATCAATTGCTCTAACATCAATTGCAAGAACTCGTCCAAGAGCATCTAAAAACAGAAAAATCACTCCATTTAATGTTATTACTACTGTACCGTATATATTTTATCAATTAATTTCACTCGCCTTTATAATTAAGTGTCTCAACGTCCAGAATTGTCGTTTCTTTAAGGATAAAATCAAGTGCTGATTTCACAGGAATTGCAGGGTAAGGTGATTTCCGTGCTCTATAAGCTACTTGACCATCAGTAGAATCATCTATAGACTATGAAAATTACTTTTTAATTTAGAGTTATTTAAAATTTTATGGTTTAATCATTAGGTACATATTTAGATGAACACGAACTAAAATCATGAGAACAACTGTGCTCTATTTGGTGCATCCTTTTATGAGTCAATTCAATTTCCGACATATCATTTCGCAAAAGCGACGTAGCGTGATGTAAACATGGCAAAATAAATTGCAAACATTCATCAGAAGCTTTTTTACTTCCAGGCAGATTTACGATTAAAGTTTGTCCTCGAATACCACAAACAGACCTGTAAAAAAAAATCATACTTTTATCCTCAAATGTAAAGATTTGAAATCATTTTATTTTACCTCGATAGCATAGCCATGGGAGTCACATCTAAAGAGGATTTCAGCATAGCCAGAGCCATACCTGGGGCCTCTTTTTCAATTACATTTTTAGTTGCTTCTGGAGTAACATCTCTGGGTGAAAATCCCGTTCCACCAATAGTTAAGATCAATCCCAATTGCAACTGATCACACCAAGACTTTAAAGTTGTCTGAATGCATCATTTAATTAATATTAAAAATTTAATCAGATTTTATACTTTTTCTAGTACCTCAATTACAATTTGATCATCAGCCACAATACTTTTAACAACAATCACATTCAATAAACTGAAATTTAAAAGTAAATAAATAAAATTATTGATAAGTTATTGATGATTAATAAACAATTACTCCTCTGTTGATTGTAAGACGTTGCTTATATTGATTCCACTAATATCCTCACTTTCACCTTGGCTGCATCTATCACTAACTGAAATGAATTTAAGATAATTTAGATTGGAAAAAAAACTAAATGCATCCAAAAAAGTTGTGTATACTAGTTAACAATCCTATTTCAACTGCGGCAGTTGGATTCAAGTTTGTTTTTGACATCTTGGATCTCTTATCACGAGCATTTATCATCAAAAGATAGAAAATATTGATGCAAATATTAAAATTCTAAGTAACCAACATGAAATATTAAAACTTCCACAGCTTATCCAGTATTCTAGCTTTATTCAATCATCACTAGGTAGCGCTGTGTCTGAGAAAACGACAACCTGATTGGAGTTGCACGAAATTTGTTTTTCTCGCTCCGAGACATGGATCCTTATTCTATATCAAAGGTATATTCACTCGATGGAAATATGGCAATTGTAGATTCTAATTTCACTAATTTTAATTTTGCAGGCATGTTTTGCATTCAAAGGAAGCAAATGTGTAACTCCCGGTGTCACCCGGCAATCGAGTGAGAAGAAACGGCGCCGTGGTATAAAAATCCTCAACTTGTGTCTGTGTTGCAACATTCAAACAAAGACTTGATTATGTATATCTTAATAGGTGTCGATAAAAATAATACGTATGAGCAAGACCAGCAATATTTAGCTTACAAAGCCGCGTGGAAATCAGTTGAAGAAGACATCCAAGTACTGTAGAAATTCAAACGTTATCATCGCACTTTATTGAAACTAATTTGTTTTTAAATTAATTGTAGTGTGTTCAAACTCAAGTTTTCTCCGATATTATTGCAGCTGTTGCCAGTAGGCTAGAAGAGCTTAGTCTTTCAACCGATAGTGAGTTTAGCCAAGATATACCAACCATAGCTTTGATAACTGGTGTGGAATAACGGATCGCATTAAATAATTTTTCTTTGTAATAATTTTTTCTTTAAATTAGGTATAAATCTGCCGGATAACGACGTGATATTTTCAGACTTGTTGGCATCGCTAGATAAGCGGGAACTTAATCAAGTCGCTTATATTAAATCTTGCGATTGCCAGAACATCAAAACTATGATTCAAAATGTAACTTTCAAGTTGATTAACGCGTGTAATAGAGTAAGTATTTTCCGAGTAAGGTATTCGATTTTATTATTTCGATTTAATTTACTCGTAGGAGAATGAAATGGAAAATTCTTTCGAGTATGATGACAGTGACAACGAGGATCCCGAAATTTATACCAAATCGAAAACAAACTGCCTTAAATGGACATTTCAATCTTTACTCTCGATTTTCAATAGTTTGGTAAATATAAATGTGAGTTTATTTAAAATCTTGCTGAGATTTTACGTTTTATTTTGCAGAAATCTAGTGCCGAGCCGCAGAAATTAATAATAATAATCGATGATATAGAACAAATCTCGAATAAAGTGTTTGAAGATTTTGTGTCCATTTGTAGTGAATATAAAACTGAACTTCCATGGGTGTTTGTGTTTGGAATACCAACATCGACCGCGTCAATTCATCGTTTGTTGAGACAATCGGTTTCCAAAAATCTGTCGATAGAGAGATTTGAATCTCCTATTTCGTCTCACATTTTAGACCAAGTTGTGAATAAGGTAAAATAAATTGATTAATTTTGATGAAGGTTTTTAGCACTTTGTGTTCCAGGTGCTGATGAGTGATGAACATCCCTTTAAATTAGGCGTTAAGTGTTACAAACTATTAGAAGAAATATTTTTATACCATGATTTATCAGTCAGCGGATTTAAACGAAGATTGAAAGTAAAATATAAATAAAAATGCTATTTATAGTTTATACTTGACATCTATTTAATTTTATTATCATTTTTACTTCTTTGTTGTAGTATTGTATGATGGAACATTTTTATTCCAACTTTACCAGCACACTGTGTTGTTCAAAAGAAGATTTACAAGCTAAAATCGACGCTTTAGAAAGTGATAAACTAGAAAATTTTCGAAAATTGCCATCTTTCATGACGTATGTGGAATCTTGTGAGCCCGAACAACAGCACAAACTGCTTCTTAATGACCATAAATTTAAAGTTAGTCATCTCTTATTCATATGTAATTTTAATTTTGACGATTATTATTTTGTTTTGCAAGAAATTCCTTCTGAAAAAATTGAATTATCTTAACGAATACCATCTAAATTTCTTCCCCGTACTCTTCTGTTTGCATCATTTGAGCTGCTCGTTACCGAACTTACCGCTTGGCCGTTTGGTAAGTTTGAACTCTTATGAAAATGAACGTCTCGTAACAAAGCAAATTTTTATTTTTAGGCCAGAGAACTTTATGGTAAAAATTTAGAAATGTCATTATTTGAGAGTTCCGAATACGACGACGCTATAAAACTCACAAGGTGGGAAAAAAATTGAATTTGTAGCTGATATATTTAAAAAAAAAAAAACCTTTCAGACTGCTTTCAAAAGATGAACTTTTGTCATCGATTGAAAAATGTGTTCAAACGTTAAAGGAACACGAATTGAATGAAGCGCTTGAAAATTTCTGCGCGGGTTTGGAGGAATTCATTGATAAATTAAAAAATATGGACAGTAAGTTCCGTTTTAATTTTATTTTGTTGGTTGTTTAATGCAAATGACTTTCAGCCTTAAAAACTCCAATAAAGAGCAAACCATCGCCTCAAAAATACATGCCAACTGCGACTTCGAGATCGGAGTTTCTCCTCAATCTTCGTATCAGTCGACCAAAAGAAATTTTGACTATTTTTGAAACGATTAGGAGCGAAGTTATTGATTATTTTGATGCAATGTTCAAGTAATTACCTTCTGAAACACCGAAATATCTGGAGTTAAATTTTTAATATCATTTAGGAAAGTGCTCATTTCCCCCATGTCGTTGCCATTTCATGAAGTTTTGTATTTCAATGACATCAGAAGTGTGAAAGGCCAGTTACTGCCGACACCACGAAGTGCTATTCACATTGCATTGAATGATCCGAATCAATATCTTCAGGTATTTAGTTTGAAGCTTTTGATTGAATTGAAATGAATTTTAGATTTGATCGTGTAGTGCAGTTGCTGTGCCATTGAACAAGAAGACAGCATTCTTCCAACGATGCCAGATACTTGCATTCTGTATAAGTTACATTTGGAATGTGGCCGGATGATCAATTTATATGATTTGTTACAGGTTGGTGTGATGAAAATTAATTAATGACTGCATATTGTATCGTTTTTATATTCCAGGCTTTTTCAACACTCGTGGAAACAAATGATAAACCGACCCGACAATCGCAGAAGACAATACAGTATTTATAAACAATTTCATGATTTTGAAGTAGTGTGGGTAATCGGTTTTTTATTTTTTATTTTATTTAATTCAGAGCACGGTTTACAAAAGCGGTATCGGAGCTACAGTTTCTTGGATTTGTAAAAGCGACACAACGCAAAGCAGATCATCTGGTTCGTTTGACGTGGGGAGATTATTAATGTAAAATTTGAAATAAAATATGAATGAATTTCCATTTGATACGATTTAATAATAAAAACAATTTTTGAATTTTTTTTGTTCATTTTTTTCTGATAAATCAACGGTCTCCCATTTCGTAAATAAAACATCGCAATCGTTTCAAAATTTCAAGGCCAAACTGAGCGATGATGACGTCATTAACCCGGAATAGACAAACCGGAACATGTTTCATCTCGAATCGAACGAAGAGAATCAACAGGCGAGGCGCCAAGTTGAAAACGGATACGCATTAGGCAATTACAGTTTGTAAAAACGATTAATTGAGTCAAATCGGTGCAGTTTGATAACAGCGAGTGCATTTTCTATCGTGTTAGATAACACTTTTTGTGACAGTTCCGGCAGGGAGCTGACCCAAAAGTTGCTACAGGGATGACATAGATTTACGAAGTGAACATTTAACGATTACCAGATCTGAAGTGACAAACATGTTGTCCAAAGTTGTTTTGAAGGAAATTAACGCATCTTTAAGAAATAATATTCAATGCTCATTTTGGTAAGTTCGTACAAAGAAGTTAGTGCGTGAATAGGGAGTAATATCGTGACATTTTAAGCTCGAAAACGCTGACCGATCCCGTGTCAACGCTATGCGATCATCAATTTTGTCGGTAATTGCAGACACTACAATTTTTTTTTAAATTAAACTATGAATTTAATTATTTTTATTTGAATAGGAAATGCATTTTAGATTTCATGAAGAAAACAACACAAAATTCTTGTCCGAGATGCGAAGCCACAGTAACGATAGAGTATACATTTTTTTAAAATTGAAAATTGTATTTGTTGACTGAACTAATTTCGCGAATTATTTTGTAGGCATTTAAAAACAGATAAATGCTTTCCACAACTCTCCAGCTTAGTTGATATTCTTGTCAAAGAAATAGATGAAGAAATAAATCGTATGTATTTAATTGTTTGTTAACAATACGTATAAATCATTGCGGGATTTATGTTTTAATTTAGGTCCAGTCGTGAGTGTAAATACTACAAAACGGTTCGACTATGTTCCAAGAGAGGTAAATTTATTATTTTAGGGTAAAAAGAAAGTGCATTAAATTTTGTTTATGTTTTTGTAGAAAATCAGCCCACAAATAATAAACAACGATGCCGAAGGTAAGAAATATAATAAAATAAATACATTTTTTGATTTAATATATAAATTTTCTTTAAAAGCTTGCTTTGGTCACGTGAGTTAAGTAGTCTTTTTAACCTATTTTCCTTTACAGATGTAATTGATTTAGTTTCGACAAGAAAGACCGAAATACGTAATTCAAACACCAGGTAAAATAAATAACGAATTGTTTGTGTAATACAAGAATAATATCTACGTATATATTTGACTCCACCATCTAGAGGACTGCAAAGTGGTTTAAGTTGCAAAATAACCGATAGTGTTGTTAGTGATGCTAGTTTACGCCAGAATAATGGAGGTGGCACATTACTTACACAACTGGACAGAGAATACCGCTCCAAACGAAATACAATATTATCGCCAAGGGAATCTAGGACTGGAATTATTAATAAATTATACAACTACATTGTTTCGGAAGATTTAACTGGACGGAATGGTGGTGATGAACGACTTATTGGGACTGGAACTCCCGATAATGGCTCCGTTGCATCATCCACGGAAGAAAATGAAATTTCATTTATACCGGCAGGAACTGACATGTCTGTTGATACTAAAGTTCACACTTGGTTGGAGAACGTGGAGGATGAAACTATGATCCAAGAAAAAGATTCACCATTGAAAGAGAAACCTTCATCTGCTAGTCGGCCTGTACAATTGCAAACCGCCAAAAGACAAAGTGCCATCATCGCAGAACATCCGCCGAATGTCGCCACAACAGTCCATGATGAAGACCCGTACGAATTTATACCGAGTCAACACGCAGTTCCTTTAAGGAAATCGCGCGGTCGGCCGAGAGGAAAAGCAACTAGACAAACACTTAGAAAGGGAAAGGTCCTAGGCGGCAAAACAAATAGTGCACAGAAGATTGTGCCAATAAGCAAAGCCGAAGCATACGACAACATACAATTGGTTGAATCGTCACAGTCTGAAAACGAGGACGATATGTACCGACTATTTGTTACGCCTAGTATAACCGTCGAGGAGATAACCGCGCAAAGGGAAAAGAAGAAGACTAGGTCTGCTCCTAGTAAACGAAAATCAGTTAGTAATAGACGCGAGTACGAAAAGGAAATTAAGGAGCTAGCTAACGAAATAGAAGATGTTGAAAACCACGAGTTAACAGTACTAACATGTAAAAGACGTAAGATAAATATTTTGAACGATAAATGCGATGACGGTGCTGGACCATCAAGTAAAAGCGACGTGACTGGAATGGTGAAACAGAATCGGTGCTATTTCTCTCCCGAGAGCTCGGGTAATGACATACAGTCAGGTGCAGCTGATTTTTTGGCAATTGATGACTCGCCCAATCAGCTCGGAAATGAAGATATGCCAGTGGTGGAAAATAAGATTTCTGATTTAGAAGGTGGTGGGGATTGTGTTTTTACGAGTCACGAAGGAAATAACATGGAAGAAATTGGTGAGGAAATATTTACAATTAAGCATACTGATAGTAATGTTATGGTTGTCGATGATTTCACATCGAGGTTGGCAAGTCACGGTAAAGACCAACGAGAAAACGGTTTGGATAGTGTGCGCATTCCTGCAGAAAGCAGAAACATTTTCCATTCGTTAAAGCTGGATTTGTGTACAAAGGCGTCTTCTAAAGTTATGTCTGCGAGTGAAATAGGCAACACGACTACTCCTACTAAAGTTAACGTGCCAAATAGGATTAAATCTAGGATTAGCTCATTTAATAAGATTAATGCTGCGACTAGCACACCCAAGAAGACGAATTCTAGTGTGAGCACTCCCAACAAGATGAATTCTAGGGAAAATACACCCAATAAGATGAATTCTAAGGAAAATACACCCAATAAGATGAATTCTAAGGAAAATACACCCAATAAGATGAATTCTAGGGGCAATACACCCATTAAGATGAGGACTGCGATGAACTTTTTTAATTCGCCAACGGAACACACTGATAGCGAACTTGAACACACTTCTTTTTGTCGAAATTGTGGAATTGCAGCCGCATCAGTTGTGAGCTTGGGAGTGCAAACTGATTTTCAGTTTTCTCCTAGTACCGATGTCGTGATGTACCCCAGTTTCCGAGTACCTGTTGAAGTGCCGAAAGCGAAGAGCAGCGAAGATAAAATTAATTATGGTGAGACTTTTGGAAGTAGCGATTTGGGGTCGGATAGATTAGTGATTGATGAAGATCGTCGAGCAAGCGTCCGCTCGGAGACGTCCGGAGCGACTAGTCAGATATCTGCTAGTGCTCACACTCCGCCCAGCAACGAACTTGATTTTGACGATTACAGAGCAATTTCTTCTCTTAATGAGGCAAATATTGAAATGGAAGACGAAACTCGTGAGCAGGAAATTAATGTCGTAGAAAATAGAAGTTTAAGTCGAATGAGTGACTCGCCAACGAGTCAAACTCAACCGTTGAACACCGAACAGTTTTATGGAAATCGAACGAAAAGGAAAAGAATTAATGAGCCCGAAAATTCGGACGAAGATACGGATATGAGTGTGGAAATCGATTATCAAAACGATAACGAGTGTTACATGGACGAGGAGGATATGTTTACATCTGTCGGTGATAAACGTAATAAATTTCCGTCTGGTCAAACATCGACGCCTAAATCCGACTCGGATGAGAGCATCATTAATCGTCCAATTAGAAAAGGAAATACATCACGACGGTTGGAAGACAGCTCGAATGATAGCGACACAAGTTGTCCGAAGAGAATAGGAAATACGTCACGACTGTTGGGAGACAGCTTCAACGAAAAGCGCCCGAAGAATATTTTCGAAACGTTTAGTACTAAACAAAGATTGAGTCCTCCAAGAACTCCAGAGCCCATTGTTGATGCAAATGACAATTCATTGCTCGAGAGATCACCGGCGCGAAGCGAGACCAAACAGGTTGGACAACGAACGAGGACCAGAAGAGGCTTGGCTAATATTTCAAATTTCTTTGAAGAGCAATTAATTTCACCCATGTGTACGGAGTTTGGAATAAATGAACGTCCTTTCGTCCAATATGGAGGAGGGTCACCACAGGGTGGCGCGAAAAGTAAAACTAGCGGAAATGTGGATGAATTTGTGGCGGAGGAAGCGGATTCGTCGAGCGGGGATATGATTTTGCCTACGCCAGATTCTAAAACGAAAGTTGGTAGGAGTTTCACCAGTGTGGTGGAATTAGACGAAGGCGATGTCGATGGAAGACAGAAAATGGTGGACGATTCTGGATATGGGTCGACGAAGAAGGGTGTTTCGGCTAAAAGGAGTTTGAGTAATTTGCTCGAGCAAGAGAAAGTAAAAGAGGCAGAGATGGAAGAGGAGTTTGCTTTAGTTGAAGAAGAGAAAGAAGAAGAGGAGTTAACTTTAGTTGATGAAGAGAATGTCAACGAATGTTCTGTCGTAAGCCGTGAAAGTGAAAGGGAAAGGTTGCGAAGGAAACATCAGAGTTTTCTGGAGGGTCCCGAAGAAAGTAATCGAGTGGAATGCGAGGTGGAAAAGATGATGCAGCGTAGGTTTATTTTATTTTTTTATATTTAGGTTTTTTTTTTAATTTATTTTTATTTAAATTTAAAGGTACACCAATTGGGAAGATAGGTACACAAACTGAGAAGAGGGCTACACCGAAAAGGGTAGGTTTTTAGAACAGTATAGATAGATAAGTAAAATAAATGTATAATTTTAATTTTTCTCTTTTCAGGATGGGCTTGAACTAACTGACAGCGAATTATTAGATGTAGATCTGGATTTCGGTAACGATGGAGATCGTACGTTTCGTTTTGTTTAAAATACTTTTTATTAATGCGTTGCTAAAATTAAAAAATAATTATTTTAGAAGAAAAAGAAGAGGAAGAAATGACAACAAATTATTCACCGAGAAAAATAGATAAGTTGGTAAGCTGAAACGATCAACAGTTTTGTTCTTTATTTTTTATTTATTTTCTTCTGCATTTTTCAGACTGGAAATCAAAGTATCGGCGAATTATCAATGACTCAAGCGATAACTAAACCTTCCACACCTGTTCAAATCGTACCAGAGGCTTCGACGAGTGGCACAAGGAATGGAATGGAGAGGAGGTCTAGCATCATCCTAAAGGATAGAGTTGCAGCACCGCCGAGAGAAGCTAACATAAATAATTCTCGACAACGGAAAAATGTGATAGAAGAACCAGAAGAAGAAGAGAGAAGCTTGTGTTTTATTGCGTCTGGTTTAACTTCGTCAGAAATGGTAAACTTGGAATAGTAATGGACAATTTGATCATTTAACCGAGTTTTCCAATTTCAGAAACAAGTACAAGATTTGGCAAATAAGTTTAACGGAGATTTCCGACTAAAATGGAGCGACAACACTTCACACGTTATTGTTAAAGCAGGTAAAGCTGAGTTTTGTACAAATAACAGCGGAAAAATGTTAATTTTTTTTGTATATTAGGAAGAGATTTCATTACCAACCGGACGCTGAAATATCTAGAAGGAATTGCGTGGAAACGTTGGATCGTTAGTGTTGATTGGGTTACTGACTCGTTACGAAACAGACAATTGATAAATGAAGTATTTATTTCATTTAATGGTTTGTGGAATTGAATGTAAATTAAGTTATTTGAATTTTAAGGAAAGGTACGAAGTTGTTGGAGACAGAGTTCAAGGCAATCATTCTGGGCCATCCAGAAGCCGTTTAAGCAATGATTTGTTGCTAAGAAATTACGAAATTTGTTGTTTTGGTGACTTTTTGGAAATATCTAAAGGTGAAAATTTACTTTTTAATTGTTTTACCGCTTTTTATCTTAATCGTGCAATAAACCTAATTCTTTTAGATGATATAATAAGATTAGCAACAGCCTGCGGAGCCAGCAGCGTGTATTCGGCAACAATGTTTAGTTACAAACCAGGGATGATTCAGTTGCTGCTTTTGCAGTCCATAAGACGAGAGAGGGTTCAAGGTAAAGTCGTTTTTTTGACATGAGTAGAATTTTAATTTTCTTAGCCGGTAAAAATAAAAATAAAAATAAAAAAACAAAAAGCGTGAAAAATGCAACCGTGCGCTTTGACATTATTGGCATTTATTGATAGCAAATATAATTTTTTTAACGTTTCGCTAAACTTGTAATTTCCTGTCAATGCTGTCAATTTCCTGAAAGAAAAACACACCACCCTTCTTCCATAGAAACAGATTCGTCAATATTCATGTCAAATTTTTATTATTTTTTCTTTTTAAAAAAAAAAAAATAAACTTTTAACTGAAAAAGTTTACATTGCGTATCTTCACCACCCAATTCACAGTGGAATGTAATTAGTAATTTTATCCGGGAGGAAAATAATTAGAGTTTTGTTGTGATAACAGTTTTAGTTAGGCACTTTAATCATTTAAATACTGGCTGAGTTAACATTGCCACCATTCTGTTTTGGCTAATTAGATTTTGGCATCTGTTTCTCCGTTGGGATTAAGGTTACTTAAGTTCAAGTTACATAACGACGCTTTGGCCCCTCACTTGAAAAATCTAATAAGCGAGTCCGATTATTATTTCGTGCGTGCTGCACACATGTCACCTAAGAACGACTGTGCTGTGAAAATTTGTCAATAGTCGTTTTAATCCTTGGAAACGATGCTGGGCTCAGTTGGTGTAATTGGATATTTATTTTTTTTATTGTTATTAAAATGTTATTAAATTATTTACACGAGTGAAGTAATAAATATTTGTATTTGTTTAACATTTTAGATATTTGTAATAAGTATGGAGTGATCGCAGTTGTCCGGGATTGGTTATTGGACAGCATTTCTCAGTATCGAATTTTACCAATGAAAACATATCCGCATTTAAACCCCACTGTTTAGTTCTATTGTTTGTTTTTGAATTTGTTTTTGTATTTTTTTTTACTGTTTTGACGTTTTGTACAGCTTTGTAATAAGACTCGGCAAATAAATGACTCGGGATGAAAGTTGAATGTGTATTTACTCGTGTGAAACATACATGCGAATTAAGTTCGAATCGAACAACAATATAACATAGAATTAACAAGCTTGTTTCAAGGTGTTGACGTCAATGTGACATGACACGACTATGTTTTCAAGTGAGAAAATAATTAATTCAGTTTAGTTTATCAACTAAATTGTTAGCATTCAAATGAATAATGTTTAATTATAATTATAGCTTTTCACCATGGTGGCTAAGTAAAAGTATTTAATATTTTCTATTCTACATTTTATACAAATTCCGAAATGTTTTCGTCTCTTTTTTCCGTTCAGTTTGTAAACGGAGCTTCCAATTTTTATTACTTTTTTACACTATAAAGTTTTATAGTCTGGGGATAGAAAAGAGCGGAGACACTAACATTTCCATTCAAATTAGAAAGCGGAGAGAAATACTATCACATTCGTTTTTATCTCATATTTTTTTTTTCTTATTCACCGAATTAATTTGATTGGAAATAATACCAATTATCCTGCCTTCTAATTGAAGGAAGAAACACACTTAAGTATTTTACCACTGCTATATTACCTGCAATTAAAATCCTCATGAGAAACCAATAAAAAAGATAAGAAAAACTCTCCCTAAATGGCGGCTTTATGGCATAACACGGCGCAATACAGTGAAGCCTTTGTTACCATTTGTTTTTTTTTTTTTTCTTCTTCTTTTTTTCTTTTTCCTTTTCCTGTTTACTGAACTGCATTTAAGCAAACCAGAAAAATAAAAGCAAAAAACTAAATGGACCCTTTTCTTTTTTCCACGTCCGCAATCTTTAAATCTTTTGAATAGCTTTCCAGTGAAGCTTTTTCATTGACTTTTCTCTGTGTATAGTATTAAAGTCTTAAACTCACTTCAGTTTTAAGCCAAATTTATTTGGCAGAAAACTATGGTCGCCACTAGAGTTTTCCTTGCCTCCCCTACGTCGCCAATCTCGACTTGGTGCAGCTTTGGCACGCTTCACTAAGTTATAAGCTCAGTAGTCACTAGTGTGACCAATGTCTGACGTGCCATTAATCATTAACCAGCCTAATAATTTTCACACGCTGTTTACCCTTTTCAAACACATTGAATAACTTTTTGTTTATTCCTCTATTGTTTTTTATTTAGTATACGAATCAGTTTTGAGTGTACCTGTTACTGCTGCACCTCGAATTTGCACCTCATAGCAGAAAATTGATTGCCACCACTAAAAGAGGAGCATTGGTGCTGTGTGGAGTTGTTGTGGCGTCTGTGGGAGTTAGAACATTAAAGGCCATCATCACTTGGGCTTGTGGTTCATTTTCCAAACGCGAGATGTTAGGTGGCAGCTGTCGACCAGACGCAATTAAGCGCACTGACCGCCAGATAGCATTTTCTCAGCCTGTACACAACTCGAATTCTGCTGAGACCTCAGGGCATAACCTCTCGATTAAACTTCGTTTGGCCGCCAGTAGTGGCTCTTGTTAGCCGGAATGTCTTTGGTCACTCATTAGACGCACATTTCGTGGCCACTCTACAGGTTTAAATTTAGCCCGCTCAACTGCCAAGTCGTTTATTGCGGCGCAATGAAACTAGTTAATCGACTTTTTCCAATATATTTTCATTGCATGTGTAGAGTTTGCATTTGTTTGCTATTTGATGAAAGAATGGGGTTGCTGACTGCGCGCCAAACTGATGTTTATGTTAATTAAAGACATAAATGTAATGAGTTTACTTCATTTAACTTTTGAGCCTGTTTTTCGCACAGTTGTCTTCGATAACACGCAGTAGTTGACCGGGCTTACATTAGCAACGAGTGTAATAAGTAATAACGAGTCTGTAATGGCTGGGGAGAAGCAGCGAAGCAAATGATGTTAGGGTGTTGATTAATGTGGAAATTCCATACGGAAATCAACAGTGTGGAAAAGTTGACTTAAGTTGTACTGGATGTTTGAATATTCAAATATTTAAATTGTATTGCAACTTTTTTTGTGTTTGCATTAGCATTTGAAGGCGCTTTTAACATGTATATTAAGCACCACTTCCAAAGGGAAAGAAGATTTTTGTTTTAAAAAAATCTTTTTATTTGGACATTTTCGAAAACTTGCCAACATTTTCGATGGGTATTTTGTTTGTCTTGTCTGGTTGTATTTACATTGTCAAGAAACTATTAACTGCGTATCGATTTGTTTGTTTTGTATGTTCTGATTGCACTTGTAGTAAGTTGCGTTGCGGCTACTTAAATGCTCGACGGTCATTCGAGCGCTTTAACCTTTCACAAGAAATTTGTAAAAGCCCAACTTTATCGGGCCGCCAGCCAATATTTGTTCATGACTCATCGTGCTTACGACGGCTCTCCAAAACTATTGGCTAGTCATGAAAACGCGATTTTGAAATCAATTTTTGCACCACTTATACATTGATCAAATGATATTACGACATCTAACAGCTCATTCCAACAGCCCCAAACAGCAAAACAGCCAGAACGTGAAAAAGGCAAGAAGCTAAGAAGCTTAAACAGACTTCGTGCCGATCAGGAGCCAATATGGGTTTTGAAGGAGACACACAACTGTGCACTACTGAGTGAGGAGACTTCCATCCAATTTCCTTCGGTGCCCAAACTGAGAACGACCTCTGTCGGAGAGCAAGAAAATCAATAGGTAATCAGAAGACGATGGTGTACGAAGGAAACAGTGCAGCATTTCGAGAACTCCCTATGGCTCATTCTGTCAACCTTGGCCCAACTCTTCAGCTCTTATAGCCTTGTAGTGCAATAAGAAACAAAAACGTGCGTGTTATGGACTTCTTTATACACTTCCCTTTCTGTTTTTCTTTTCTTTTCTTTTCGTGGAAGGCTAAAAAGGTATTTGAAAAAGTTTCAGTCCGGAGTCTGTGCGACAACTTTTACATTTGGATGGGCAAGGCTCCTCTTCGCTTTCTGGTATGAGACAAATTTTTCTAGCAGGATTTAGCACAAGTTATTTGTTTTGCTGTCGCTGAGGCTTTAATAAAACGTTCTTAAATTATAAATATCACGATGGCGCCAGTGTAGGTGACAGTTTTTGAAATTTATTATCAGTTTTAGGTATTAATGTTGGATTATGCATGATTTTAGTCTCAAGTTAACACAAAAAGTTTTATCGGGAACAACAGAGCACTTGTTGGGCAAATAAATTATTCATTGGGTAATCACTCAGCGACTAGTTATTTAGGGGGTACTGGCTAAAAACCTTGTCACTTCATTACTTATACACAAAGTTAAGTTACAATTACTGCGTTTAATTGAAGGTGACAACATGGAAATGTAATGGAAGCATTTAGGAGATTTTCAAACTGCTGGAAATCTAATCCAACATGAAATTTGTGTTTGTACAGTCGTTTCTGTTCGGTACTTTGATCAGAGAGTATCAGCTGGTGGTCATTGATTTCCACTGAAAAAGCTTCACTTTCTTTAGTTCATCCGACTGCAGATCGGAAGCGCTATCACCAGATGGGAGCACTGCGAGCACGAAGTACATAAAGCTATTTTTATTTTATTGACGTGGAATTCTATGCAATTAATAGTGAAAATTCACGTTGATGTAAAAAAATATTAGGTGAATGTTTCTAGTCGCAGGTTTTCTTTAAAGACTCTTGCCTTGAAGTGCATTTTAAGGACGATTGAATAATTCAGGTGGTTGGAGTGGAGTACAGTGGAGGATGAGCGACACAGAGACAGTTTTTGGTGCTTAAAGGAAGATTTTGGATCATGAAATTATTAATGTATTTATTATTAATTTGCAATTTAAAAAGAGGTTTTTTTTTTTTTTTTTTTTTTTGGTTTACCGTAAATAGTTTCTAATTATCATTTTTTTTTCCTTCAAATTTTATTACACACTTATACATATTTATTGATATGTTTTAATTACATAAATTTTTTTTATTTATATAATATATAAATATTAACATGTAATAACGATACATATTTTTTTTCTGCTAATACAAACGTTGTTTACACTAAAAATTATAAACTATTGATAGAATTGTACATTTTTCCTTTAGGTATTTTTTTATTTTTTTCTTCAAAATTTATTATTGAATTTAATGGAAGAATTCTATGGTTTATATTATCGGCACCTTTGGTATCAAACTGAAATTTTTTATACATAACTCAAATGTTCTAAATTTAAATTAAAAAAAGATTAAACAAAATCAACATTTCAAAATTTGATTACATAATAAAATAACAGAAGTAATCCATAACTAAAATCGCTCTTTAGTATTTATTTACTTCTGATAATAATAAACACACATTGATTGATTTTTTTTTTATATAAGAAGCAATTAATATCACAGTCATTTTTTATTTTTAAAATTACAATATACTTTTCTCTGTTGCAGAAACACTCAAACAACTAAGCCAAAAATAATAATTCTAAGTTTTTAAAAAGAGGTACTTGAGGTTTTATCAATAACATCTTTCATGGCTCTTGTGATTTAATAATTATAAATAATAAAATTAAATGGCAAGCTATATCTGGTTACATGCCGTCATCCAAAGTAAAATTGACTTTTAAATTGGATTTAATGATGGATTTTACTTTCATTTTTTCCCCACGATCAAAACATAAAATAGGAACTTGATGCTTGTCAATAAATCTCTAATAAATGACTGAACTGAATAATTTTAGGTGGAAAAATATAGAACCCCAAGAAAAAAATTAAATTAAATTAAAAGTATGACCGGGTAATTTAAAAAAAGAAGTTTTCAAGACCAAATCGTCTCATTTACTATTGAAAAACAGAAAAAAGCTCTTAGAAAGTTCCAGCTTCAAATGTCGAGAGGAATATCCTCAATAGGCCTAGTTGTAGAAGCGAAGAAAGAAGGAAAAAAGAGGAGCGCGTGCCTCACTGGCCAAGATCAATGGCTGCAGCATCACGATTCCTCTTCTCCGAATGGGCTAGTGAATCCGTTGCATGAAAATTGCATAAGATATTTGCATTAGTTGCAACCATCCTATGAATTATGCAACAAGTAAATGCTATGCCATCAAACGGTTTGGATGGGTTTTCAACACTTTATTCTCCTGTCACATGACTATGCACGTAGTCTTGGCTTTATTCCTCAGTTCGCGGGTCAAATCCCGTTTGTTTTTACTCTTGACATACGATCTTTGTCTCTGCATTGCAACGTGGTTTTTATTGAGGCGACCTAAAGCTGCCAACACTGCCACTTCGAATGCCTCCCGCGTATTTTTGCTTGACGTCTTGGCAGAAGTTTCTACGTACGTAGTGGCTGAGATCTGCCTTGAAGAGTTTAGCGCCTGTGGAAAAAAAACGCATTTAATTCTTGCATTCGGAATATTCTTTTAAATAAATAAATAAATAAATAGGGGAAATAAAAAGAATATGATTATGTAAAGAACCTGAAATGCCTGTCAGTGACATGTGCAGGTTGAAGATTTTTTTTTCAAGCATTTTTTGGATATTATTTATATTTTACTAAAAAAGAATGATGTTTAAATATTTCAACAAATATATCGAATAAAATAGTTATTGCGTGATGAACAACTTTAATAAACTAGTAGTACATCGTTATTAAAGAGCTTTTTAATTTAACCGCTAGGAAAACAATTTAGCACGTGACCGAGTTATAAACCGCCATTCCCGCCGCTATATTATGTCAAAATGGACAACAAAAGGAACGATCAAATCAAACATCGACATCTTTATATCGCGTATCAGCAAGTAAGTGATATTCTACAGCACGTGTCAGTCATTTTGTTATCAACACGGCTCTCGCACGTGTCTCTTTAAAGCACAAAAAGTTTTTTCATATTCGGAGGTCTGCCCGTAATGCAGGAGCGCAATATATGAACAACTTGGGAACGGATAAATTTTCTCGTTCCATCTCATGTTATTTGTGCTGGTCTAATTTTGCCTCGTTACTTTATTGCAGTTTTCTTCCATTTGCAGTTTGCACTAGCCACAGACCGAATGAAAATGAAATCCAAAGCACCAAAGCCAACATATTGTCATAAAACGCATTCCAGCTCTACTTTGGTCAGAACAACAAAACCGAATATCGAAAGTCACAAATCACTGAACAAAATGAAGTAAGTTTGAATGCGTTTTCCAATATCACATTTAATTCATTTTTTCTTTAAGAAAACAGAAAATTTTATTTAATTCACTAAACTAAAGGGCCTAGTTCCAACTCGTGTGTCTGCCAAAGTCGGTGGTAATTATTAACCGAGAGCATGTGTCACTAAACGTGATTTTCTCCCCGTCTCATAAGCTCAAATTAACATTCATAAGGCAACCACGTGAAATTTATTCAGCAAACTAATGACAAACACAGGCGTAAGTTTGATTAATAATTTAGGATTGAACATGCCACGGAAAAAGTGCAAATTCCGCGGTCACTGAGAGCAAGAGAGAAAGATAATTGCATTTTATATAATACCTGTTCTGATGTGACAGGTATCCTCCTCACTTTGGCTAATGAGGCGATGGTGTCAATATCATTGCGGGTATCACACTGGCATCCACATAGGATTACAGGCACATTAGGAGAGTGCTTCCGAACTTCAGGGTACCACTGTGGACGAAACAAAACAAATAAAATACATTTATAACGAAATTGAAAGAAAATGGTTTTGTCATATAACGTTCCTTCGCTCAGTTTTTGCATTTTTAAAATCTTTTTTTTTTCCTTCCTGTTTTTTCTTGGCATGAATGGCAAAAAACATTTTTCGATTTCTCGTAATGTTGCTGTAGGTGATAAAACGACGTTGCATCACCATTTTGTGCTTGCAATCATTTTCTTTTCACTTTAAACTTGTAGTAAATGAGTTGAAACTTAAAGCAGCTCTTGTTAATTTATGTTTTGACGTAGATTTTTATAAGAATTAATGTAAAATCAGCGCTCAAGTTCCCCATTAAAATTAAACATTAAGAAATGATGGTTGTCGATGATTGTAATAATAAAATGCAGCGAACAAATTAAAGCTCATTTTTAAGTTGAAACAGGATTGGTGCACTCTACAGATGCAAACATGGCTGATAGCTTCCATCCAACGTATTGTGCAGCAGACAGATGTTGGTGATATGTTCACATCCCTTAACACTCCTTTTGGCACCGTTCTTTGTGTAGGCAACTCGTGTCGTGTCAATACCATTCGTACTTGCTCCTCAAAAGGGGTTGACTGACTTGTCTTTAGGCAAATTCACGCGATTCGAGAAATAGAAAAGGCGTTTGGGACTCGTGCCTTCGTTCACAGTCCCACAAATATCTTTGCGGTTTGCTTTTGAGAGTTCCCTGCTCAGCATTTTCGAGTGTACTTTGAATGGTGGAGCACTTGCTTAAGGGAATTGTTGGTGGAAAGTGGATCAATCCGAGTTGAGGAAGTAGGTTAAAGGGAATGGCTTGATTTTCTTTTTTTTTTTTAAATATTTTTTTTTGGATTTTTTTGGTTTTTTTTTTGGATTTTTTTTATTGAAAAATTTTTTTTCTCGAAAAAATTGGTTTAAAATTCTGGCAAACAGGCAAGAATTTTCTTGATGATGATGATGATGTGGTGAGTGAAAAATGGTTGATTTTACAATGGTCCACTAACGAGAGCAATCTAACGCTATGAATTAAGGTGGAGCGGCGAAAAAATATAATTGAGCAACTGATTGAGGTATTGTTAGTTTCAGCAGTGTTATTAAGGTTTAATTGCGGTTGTTAATATTTAAAAGTTGTTGAAAGTAAATGGACGTGTCAGCAAAAAGAAAAGTGAAAAAATTGTATTTTCAAAGTTTTGGGTTTTTAAAATTTTTAAATTTGCGTTGTTATCGAGTTTGTTTGTTACTTTAAATCATTAAATTGGAAATCCAGTCGCACGAGTTGGTGAGATATTTAAGGAGACTTAGGTGAGACATTGGCTTTCCGTCTGGCCTAGCAATGCTTGCTAGGTCGTGAACTATACCTGAGAGAAAGTATAGCCTAGGTAATGTTCCTGTTTTAGTCTTTGACTGCTTGAATCAGCCTTGAGACCCCGACCAAATGGATTTTACGTTTCGATGTTTAGACAAGAGAAATTTGTAACGTTCATGAATGTTTTATGTAGTTCGGTTGACTTTCATAAGCTTTTAAGGTTTTTATGTGGCATAAAATTTTAATGTTTTTTTCCTTTTCACGTTATTTGAAGGAAGCATCAAGACGTTCGGAAATTCCAATCGAAATTCATTATAAATGGAATTTTGAAACAACTGAAAACATGAATTTCAAACGGCTCTCCTGTCTGTCCAATATGACAAAAAGTAAGTACTATGCTAAGGACGTTAAAAAGAAGGATGGAGAATAAACTACTGTCTGCACCTGCATCTTGATGCCAAAATCAAACTGAGAAATCACTGTTTGCAGACGCAAGATCGCAACAAACGCATGATTTTTTGAAATAATAACATCAGTTAACGGCGTGATTCACTCGTGTTCAATAAACAATTTTAGTGTTTTGTTGTAGTGCACACAAAATAGAATTTAGCTTCAAGATACCGGGCACAGACTGTAGTTTAAGCTACAATACGAAAATGAGGCTCGTTTCAATCTAAGGTGAATTATGCCTGCAAAATATGGCTGCTTACATGGGAGTAATTAACCTCTGGAGCCACCTGGTTGTCCAGAACACCGATTTGCCAATCTTAATTTCTATACTCTCATGCAATTGTTGTATTTACCAAGCAAAGTTTTATTTTGAAATTATAAATTTCTAATGAAATGTTCAAAACACAGAGTGGGGTAATGGTAAAGTTCAGTTTTAACAAAATGGAATTGAACAATCAAGCAGACAGTGCCACCACGTGGGAATAAACCTTTCACACACTGAAGTGGTATGGTATGCAAGCAGTATCTGAGAATAGTGGCTGCGAAGCTGAAACTTGGGGTTAGTTAAAGGAGAAAGGCCAACAAAGTTGGTTTAACACGCTTTATTTTACTCGCTCACCTTATTAATGGCATTATCTAAGGTTTCTGGCTGTCCAATATGGAAACACAGAAGGAAGACTTTGGCATCTTGATACGCCAGAGGCCGGACTGAATCATAGGCGGTGGAACCTGAATTTAAAAAAAAAACAAATTAAATTTTTGGGTTAAACATACGCAGAGAGGGGGCTTGTTATTGTTGTTGTTGGCAACAAGCAGGTATGATAGCAATTTGTTGATTTATGAGCAAAATTTAATCAGTATTTAAATGCTAGGAGCAATGTGTGGAGCAATGTCTATTGTAATAGTTTTGTAATAAACGAAAATGTCAGAAAAAGTGAAATGATGTTGATGCTGCTTCGGGCCATTTCTTTAGATTGGAAGAAATTTAGTGGTTCAATAAAGCTGGTGCTTGATACGACCTCAAGCTGCAGAGCAATGTAAACGTATTTTTATGTGTTGCTTATGCTGTCACTCATTCAGACGCTGAAAGCTGTCAGCTGTCAGTTGCTTCGCTTGCGCAGATTTAACTTATTTTTAGAGAACACGACACTTGTGTATTTTTAGTTTGCAACGCATAATGATTGGCCTTTTCTAGTTTGGGGGGTCTGGCAAAGGGAATTGTCTGGATTTATTCAACCGAGCCAATGAACCTTTTTTTTTTTTTTCTACGTCTTTCATGGCGTAATTAAATTACGAACCCAAAGGGGCCAAACACACTTAATTTTAATTTTTTAAAATTTAATTTTGTACAGAATATAATGAACCTCGACAGGGTAGACTTCAGGTTTCCGGCATCTAAGGATTATTTTGTGCACCCTGAGCCTGGAACACGTAACTGAGGTTAATTACAATGGTTGTCTGTGCGGCTGAAGCTGAGTAAAAGGGACTTAATTTTAGACTTAATTTAAAAGAGAGGATTAAAACGGGGCTTGACGCCATACTGTCTAGCTGACATAGCGGTTCCGGTATAAACAATGTGTCAACACTATGGTAACATGCCAGACAATTCGAACAAAGTTAAGAAACGAAACCGGTTGTTTACACGAACTTATAGTCATGTGATTCCAGTTGAAAATTGTAAAAATGTAGTTTACATTAGAGTTGGGTTTCTGAACATTATTTATATTCAATTGTTTGACAATTCCGGAATAACTCGCGTTTGTGGCAATAAAATGAAGTTTTAACGTAAACAGTGTATAGAAAGGTTGTGCGAGGGTATTAAAAATAGGAGATGACTATCCCCGAGTGAATTTGTAAATAAACAAAAGTGGCCCAAAAGCATTCCTGGATGATCTGCTGAATGACAGTTTAAACACTGCCAGGTTTATGTTTATTTGTAAAACTAAGTTGAGAGGCGAAAGAATTCATACTTGAATCTTATCATTTTTTAAATGAGCAATTAGGCTTTAGTTTATGGGACCAGGGTATGTTTATCAAAGTTTAATGACCCATGAAAATGAGAGAAACGAGAAGAGAGAGCGATTAAAAAGGTGCATCTTCATCCATAGATTAATTGGCAGTGCGAACACCGTGTTAGAGTGAAAAATTTAAAACTATTCATTATTTTATTTAATGGGCGATTTAAAAAAAAAATTAGGCCTAATTAAATATCGGGTAAGCTTTACCTTTTTGGCAGTCATCTTCCAGACGGTTTTATCTTTTAGTTGCCTAATAATATATTTTTTTTAAGTCTGGAAAGCTATTTTTGTTGTTACCATTTTAACGAGTGTCTTTGGCAAACAGGAAGGAATAAAGTAGTGATGTTTGGGTGTGAATTTGTCCCCGTGACAGACAAGATGGGAAAGACATAACGAGCGAAATGTCTGCTGGGAAGAAGGAGTTTGTTTATTTTAGGAACATCTGTCTTCTGATGGAGACAAAATAAGCGTAGTTCACAAATCGGTCCATTAAAGAGACGTGGGGAAAGCTATTTTTAGCTGCGAAGAAAGGATTATATTATGTAGACGTCTATTGTTAGCGAAGTAGCACTTCTGGTGTGCCGAAATAAGTTTGAGATATTGGGGAGCAGCCTGACGATTTTTTTAATTTTTTAATTTTAATTTTTTTTTGCGTAATAAAGCAATATTCACAACATTTAAAAGAAAATTTTAGGAATTAATAAAGGAGAGGAAATGAAGCTTGAAGGCGTCCCACCTGTTTCCTGTGGATTTTTTTTCTATGTCTATTCAAATATCAAAGTTATGCACCAGTGGAATCAACAGGAAATTCTTTAGTTGTGTGGATGATGAAATGCTGGCAGGTGTTGGAGCCTTGTTTAGGACAAAAGGATGGTTTAACTTAGGCACACACCACTAGGGATGGATGGAGAAATGTTTAATTTCATTTTGTAGCTCATTATAAAGTGACGTGCATGTGTTTGCATTTATTCGGGGAGACTCGACGTCCATTTTCTCGTCGTTAGGTCAACGCAAGTTGTAAATTTAAATAATTTTTGAGCTCACCTGATGTGTCCCATATGGTGAAAGATATGTGTTTATCAGCTATGTAAATATTGTCCGTATACCGTTCGAATCCAGTTGGGGTGTAAATCTAAAAATATAAAATGAAAGCAAAATTGTAATTAAAAATAATGGCATTTTTTAAATGTTAGGAGAAAAAAATTGTGTTTTTTTTCTCGTTTTTCCCATCGTAACTCATGATTTTATCTCATTAATATATTAAATCTCAGACTAACTAAGGAAAAAAAGTTATCCGGCACAATGTCTGCTTGAAACCAAGCACCGTATAAAATGTAATCACATCAGGTGGAAATGCAAATCAACATTTAAACCCGAGTTAATTTTCAAAAGTAAAGCTAACAAAGTTGGTAAAAAATGTGAATGGTTTGCAGGAATGAGGAGATTACTCTAAATTCCACCATTCTCACTTTTCTTTTTACGAGCATATAGATGAGGCTAGTTCCTGTTTTTAATTAAAAAGATGGGCATATGTTTTGCGCGCATTTAATGAAAAGTAAAGCAAGCTCCATCTTGAACAGGTGTGCGACTAAATAAACAATTTCGCTATCTCCAGCTGTTTAATTATTTACTTTAAACATTCGTCTATATACCGGAGCTCAAACTAAATGGCGAGTATCAAATTTTATAAACCTTTAATTTATTGAGGTGAATAACAATAATTGTTAATGTTGATGCGTCACGCTACATTAAACACTTTATTAGGCAAAATCCAATATAAACAATGACATTTGTGTTTGTACGTCATAAAGTGTGTTTGAATGAAATTTCGCAAAGTTTTTATTATCGTGAGAAGGAATGTGTCACGCAGCAAATAGCAATATGGAATCAATCTGTCGCAATTTCCTCGTACATTGTGCGCTCGTAACGGTTATTTTATGTCATTTGTCTGTTTAATAAGCGTGCGTGGCGTCAGCAGAGCGCTTTTAAATCTGCGTTGTTTGAGTGTCGTTTGGGGAATCGTGAGGAGAAGGCGATGAAGGAGGAGGGAAAAAATTGATGTTTACTTTTGTGGTGGTGAAAAGGAGAGAAGGAGAAATGTGAGCACGAAAATGTACTAATGAAAAATAAATTTATAATTTATGAAAAGGAGTTTAAGTTTGCCACTTGGTTTTACGCGATGGAAATTTCAAATTAATTTCTCGCGCTCCACTGGAGATTGGCATTTGTCACCATGGAAACGAAACGTATCACACATTGGTTCGGCCTTCTTCATAATTGGCCTCAATTTGATTCTGATTGAAACACAAGAGGACAGATTGAAATCCATTAGTGTCCATTAAAAGTTGGGGGAAACAAAATGACAGCAAGTTCACGCTCTTTCTCGCTTCTTAATGACTGGTTAACTGCTTTTGATTGATGCCAATGAAATATGATATGAATTTACATGAATTTGGCGTGGAAAAAAATAGACAGCATTCTTTCTGCAGCTGCAGTATGGCAGAATTTTTTATTTTTTAAATTGAATCATCGTTTTTAAGTTTTAATTACATTTTTGTTTTTATATCGCAGATTTATGACTATTGATTCGGTTTAATCTGGTGCATAGTTGGAATTTCAATTTTTTTTTCTCAGATAAGTCGCCAGGTCAAACGAACTAATATCTTGTTCGTACCAAATGAGAGCCCCAAATAAAGCTTAGTACTCATAAGCAGTACAGAAATTCTGTGTGATATTGCCTACAAAACGATTAGGTTAATGCTGGCAGGTAGCCAACATACAATCAACTGACCATGCGCACGAATTTGTGGGCTAGTATTGGCAGTTTTCTAGTTCGTAAAACGAGTTTAACGTTTTTAAATTAAACGTAATATTGGGTTAGGTGAGTTTGTACCACTATTCGGAACTAGATTGAAATGTTAGGCCAGCTCAAAGATTGTGGCGCGAACAAGGTAGGTCCGTTTATTGGCCGTAATGGTCTGCTATTTGCATTCAAAGTTTGATGGATGATTCTCTAACAAATGCCTTCAGACGACCAAAAACACGGTAAGGGCGAACGATCAATATATAGATGGGGAGAAAATGAGTTTCTGATCCATTTCTCACTTGTCAAGAGTCAATTACGAACGTCTTGAGAAGTGTTGTAAAGGGAATGTAAAACATAATGATTTTATATTTTTTAAGTGGAATAAGATGATGTATTCAGGAAATGGCTTCGTGTTTACATTAAAATGGAGCCTTGAATGCTAATCTCGTGAATTGAGGGTGAATTTGGCAAAACTGAAGTGTTTTTCTTCAAAAGGAATAGGGATTTACGACTTCCTGTTTGGATTAAGTCGTGAATGGACCCTTTTGTGAATTCCGATAAGCTCAAGAAATGTTAATTAAGGTTTAATTGGGTAAATATTTTGATGAGAGTTTACGTTTGGTTCGGTTAAATCGAGTGTATGAAAAGTTGATTGGAGTGTAATACCACTTGACTTCCATGTTGCAGATAAAATAGTTGGTAAAATTTGGCTCTCGTTTCTTGTTCTTTGGCATTGGGACTTGGCAGGAGGTGATTTTTGCTCCTGTTGGCAAACATCACATGATGCTTTCTTATTGATTATGGATCAGGTGGGAAATCAATCTCGTTCTGGGAAGAAAAAGAGGGGCTTCGTTCGTGGGATTTGTTTATCTTTTTTCGCATTCTTTCCTTTTAGTTTGGTTCACATCTGAGAGTCAAGTCGACCAGACATTTTAAGATCAGTTGTAAGTCCACTTGTGAGGTAACAAACCGCTAAGACGACGCCTGGTTCATAAATAATGCATGGCTGGATCGAGTCTAAACCGTTTGAAGCTGCAGGAGGTATTTATATGCTTTCAGATTTTTTTTATTTTTTTATCTCCACATAACATAAGTTACTATTCATGAAAATTGGGTGTGCGTATCAGATTTTGCTATGCGATTTTAAACATTTTGTAAAATTTTGTGTGAACTCGTGTGATATACTAGTGCGTTTCATGAAATTGATCAGATTTCTTTGCACAATTCCATTTATCGATGGAAATTTCCATCTCGGAGGAATTTTTAACTGTTTTTTTTTCTTTTTCTTTGGGCAGTTAAATTCCCTCGTGCGTTTCCTCATAAATTTCATGGATCTTTTATTTTTTTTTATTTTAATGGGGTTTCAATAGATAAGATAAGATATCTCTTATTTTGGAACAGTTTGCTATATGATATCAGTTTTTATTTACATTTTCTTTTGATATTCAAGTGCGACACTATAAAGGCCGGTCCAATATTTAGCACGTTGAATATAAAAACAAAACGGAGAGATGTTTATTACATTTGGTAGTGTAATGTGGGAAGAAGGTGACGAGGTAATAAATTGTTCGTGGGAAATTGCATCGACATAAAAAAATATGATAGAAACTGACATGATATGTTGCTATCTTTGAAAGATATTATTCGGTTAAAATATTGGTATTTGAAATTGATGTTAACGGAAGAATAAATAAATAAATAAAAAGGTTTGAGATAGATTGTGGTCAGTAGGTTATGAGTTATAGGTTCAATATGAAAGTAAAACGTGTCTGATAATGTTTTAAGAGATTTGATGAATAATAGTTATCTTGGGTGAATTATTTCTTGAGGTAAATAATTCAGAGTTGGGGATGTAAACAGTATAAAATATGCAGGTTGGAATTTTTTTTTTTTTTTTTTGTTTTCTTTTCTTTGGCTCAAGACTGAAGAAAATTACTGGCTTCGGCCCTGTCGGTTGGAAGTTTGAAAAAGGAGGGGAAAAAAATCAATGGCAGTGGGCATGCACACTAAACTGGATCCCGGTTATCCTTTCTCTCGTTCTTCTCATTCGGACCGTGAAAACAGAAAATAAAAAAAATGACTTTTTGGTTACAAAGAAGAGATTTTTGGCAAAAAAAAATTGCTTTTTATTTTTATGGGGGAATGGAGAATTGTGGAAAATGAGGAATTCCAGAAGGAAATTGAGTGTTAAAATATTAAAAGGGAAAGAAATGTGTGTGTGGCAATAAAAGAAGTTGGACAATGAAAAATCGTCTAATTTCAAGTTCGGGATTATTATTATTCTCAATTGCTTTCAATTGCATCTGTTTAAACGACGGTAAACCTTTATAATAACAATTATTAGGAAATATTTGAACAACTTTTTTTTGTTTTCCTTCTCTTTTTTTAAATGTAAAAAATTAATTCTGGGCAGTTTTCCTGCAAAAGGTTGAAACTAATGAAATAAATTGAGATGAATTTTAGATTTTTTTGTGTTTTATCATTTACATCCTGTCTGCATTCCAACTAGTGATTAGAATTGGTCATTTTTAGACCCTAGGAGGTCAAACAAGGCCAAAAAGGTAATAGATTTGAGCTATTTCTAAAGAACAAACTCAATTAAAATTTCTATACACGTTCCATGTGTGTTTTTTTTTTTTTAGCCCCATTTCTTTTGCACCCTTAACTCTTTCACTACACAATGAATGTTTCCGCCCTCAAACCCACAAATTGGCACCTTCAATCCATTTGAGAAGGAGTCGTCGACCTGAAGGAGCCGCGTTTCGGTTAAAGTCAGCGTCCTCCTTCTCTACACATTCCCTACTTCCTCCTCCTCAATCATGCACCTGCGCCACAGAACGGGAGGCTGAGGAATTAGATCTCGCTACGCATGCGTGCGCAATTTGTTGACTGCAAGATTTACTTTCCTTTTTTATTTATACAGTCATGAGAAAAGTTTAAATACAATCTCGCGCTGTGTACACTTGCATATTTTTTTTGAAAATCAATTTTTTTTTTGCTGTACAAATTCAACTCGCAATCAATTAATTAAACCCTCGATGCGGTGAAGTTCATTAAGGAAATAACTAAATTTCTGAATGCCCGTATTATGCGTCATGTACGAAAGTCCTTTAATTACCGAAAGAAATACTCAAATTAAATTCTGCAGCGTTGCATTTTTAGAAAATTTTAAATCTTTTCTTTTCTTCTTTTTAATAACTGTTATTGACTACAGCGTTTAAAGATATTATTGCACAATTTCAAGGTTATAAAATAAGAGCTAAACAACATAAATACATATATGCCATATCAAATGAGCTATGCAATTACATACTGCGGAGTTTAGAATTTATTTCGAAAAAAAAAAATTTTTTTTTGTTTATGAAATTTGAGGATTTTAATTTTTAGTAATTAAAATTAATTACTAAATCCAATTCGAGTGTTGCAATTTGACTTCCGTGCACAAATTTATTCAAATTGCACTGCTAAATGTCGAATTGCAAACACCATTTAAGCGCAATTGCTATTTAATTTTAATAAGAATAAATAACTTATTAAAAGAATAAAGGCGTGCAGTATAGAATGGCAGTATGGACCATAAACACATTAATAAGTAGCCTTGTTGTTATCGCTGAAGTTAAGTTTCTATTTTCGATGACCTTGCGCAAATCATTGGGGCCCACTTGGCACCGTTTTTACGAGGCCCTTTGCTGTTGTTTGCCTTTTTTTATTTATATATCCGAGAATCCTCTTGTATTCATTGAAGAGCTCTTATCAGTCATCGCCACGAGCAACAAGGGCGCCTGACACACGAGTATGTGTGTATTGATGGGACCTTGCCCTCTTTTCCCACTAACTGCTTACGCTCCACACACATACAAAGGCAACGATTCTAAAGAAATGAACAACTTTTTTTTAATTTAATTTTTTTTACGCACTGGAAATTCCTATCTAGAACGCATAAAAAAGGACCTTGAAGTAGCAGAATTTTTTTTTTCTTCAGATAAATATTAAAAACTAGTGTGCACTGGTTCCCAGGGAACGATAAAATGTGGGTAAAATGGGGAATTCTAAAGTTTTGAACCCGATGAAGGACAATCGCTATTCTCGTTAATAAATGGATTTGTATGCAGTGTTAGATTTGCACTAGCAAGATTTAATGTAGCGGATTTTTGAATTAGAGCCTTTGGTATAAAGAAAGGGTTGTTCTCAAATTGGTTTCCATGGAACCTGGTCTCCGGTGAGGTGACCGGCACGCGTAGGTGTAACGATGCAATGAGGAAGTAGAAAATGCAGCGATAAATCAATGTTAAATTGATGGGGAAAATTTGCGCAGAGAAGTTAATTATAAATCATTATAACGTGATCAAAGTTCCATTTTGAAAGCACGTCACGTCCCATTTGACCCTAAACCTAAAGATAATTATTTTGAAGAGAAACGAGCTATTTTTATAAGAGTTTTGGTATGTTTGTGTCCTGGACGCAGCTCTACTCACCTTTAACCCATGCCAATAGACGCTGGGTAGAATTTAAAGATCCTGCAGAGGTACTGTACTTGTTCCCCTTCCCCCTGCATACCGAACAACATCCTCATGCCTCTTCCCATGTCTGACTCATGCTCCCCTTTCCCCCACTCTAATCCCCGTACTTTCTTTTCAAGGAGAAATTTTGGTCTGTGTTGTGCGTCGCAATGTTTCTATGCTGGATTTTGTATCCGATTGCAAGGTGACACTTGATGTTGTGCATCAAATCGTGAAAGGGTGTTGGTTTGCAAGTGTTTTGTTATTGTGGTTGTGGAAACTAGTTTGCGATTATTTAAAGTGTATAAAAAAAGTGAAATAATAATAAAACTGGTTTTATACGGTTCATAAACTGCACGATATGTTGCTTACAAGTTGTTTTCTTCCCCTCGTCCGAGTGTAAATGGAATTACGCGAGTGGAAAAAATTGGATGTTATTCTAGTTTGAGGAATTTCTTTTTTTGTTTTAAAATTTAATTGGGTTGATTGTAATTTTTTTTTTTTTTTGTGGAAGATCATAGAAATACTGAAATAACCTAATTTGGTTTCATTCAGACATTTATGCTTTATCGCTTTCCATTTATCTTTTCATGGCCACGATATTTATCTACTGCCTTTGTTGTCGAGAGATAATTAGTCACAGAGATAAAACAATTCCAGTTTGGGTTTTTAAAGTTTGGTTTCGAGATCACCATTTGTTTTTATTATCCCAACCCCAAGACCTATTTTTTATTTTTTATTTTTTTAAATGCGTAGATACATTTGAAGGGAATATTTTTCCTAGTAATTTTGTTGCGCAAGAGTCCATAAAATTGACACAAGAGAAAAAATAAAAAGATTTAAAAAAAAGAAAGGAAATGTGTACTTAAGTGGCAATGAGGTTGCAAATTACTTGTTCCATTACTCAAGTGTAAAAACATAGACTTTTTAGCCATATTTTAAGTCGGTGACAAACACGATTGGCTTTTGGAATTGAAATTGTTGCCAAATTGGTTGGTAGCAAAACTGTCTTTTGACATTTTAACGAGGGGCGAAGGTTTAAAGATAAGAAAACACGCACCCTAATCGATACATTTCATCCCTAGCTGTGCTTGCCCCCGACTGCAACATGTCTGTACTCGTGACTGTGGTGTCACGAACCAAAATGTGATGTTCTTATCACGTGAGCGCAAGCACAATGTCATATTTGGTGAGTCATACGACGATTTTTTTTGCCGTAACAAGTTTAAAAAAGTTATGTAAACACGATGGCAAACACGCATTAGAGTCGAAAACGAGTCAATTAGAAATTTGAAGGGGAAAAAAATATGAAAAAATGAAATGGTGTCAAGCAAGTTGATAATTACTTACATCGAGGAACTTATCGTTGAGGAATTGGTGCACGAGAGCCGTTTTTCCCGAACGCGAATCGCCCACAAGGACGATTTTACACTCGTTGCCGCCCCCGCTGCTGCTCACACTCGGTGCCACTTTATCCATTCACGGCGTACGGAACATTAGCGCATGGCAGCTCAGACATCTGCACGACGCTGCGTCTGCTCTGCTCTGCTCTGGCTTTGAACTGATCTGAGGCCAGTGACTCGTTTTCTTTCCCCTCCCCGCAACAACTCGACGTCTCCTGGCTCAATATATAACACGCAATGTGTAAGTTGGCCAATCTCTGGGTTTGGTTCTGCGGGCCAATTGAGAAGAGTGATGGATGAGAATATTTTGGCGGGTGATTTGAAAAAAAAAATATTTTTTTTTTGTTAGAAGGTTTTATCATTGAGAAAACAAAGATTGGTGTTTTCTTCAGCTTTAAAATGTTTTTCGAACAAAAGGTTTTTAGTCATACGGTCTATTTTTTTTTTTTGTTGGAAAATTTTTCAATTTTTTAATTTTTTAATTTATTGAGGAAACTTGTTACGTGACGCAAGTGGTTGTTTGTGTTATCATTTATTTCCGGTGGTTTGAAACATTTATCTTGTGATTTCACCATTTTTCAAACGAGCTATTTAAGTGTTGGTTAGTCAGATCAGCGCATGACTATTGAGCAAATTATTCTGGTCAACCTTGGACAAGGGTCAACTAACTAGCCGTGCGTAATGAATTATTGTTGCTTTCTTGTTTGAGGATAACAGGTTGATATTTTATATTTTTATTAATGAAAAAAATCAAAAATAAATGTGAAATATTTAAAGAATTTTACTCCTTTATCTTGAAACGTAAAAGTACTCAAAGAGCAATGGACTTCGTTGAATAATTATCGTGATTTGATTCTTATCGTTTTCCAAACAAATAGATCTAGAACAAGCATTTGAAGTATGAATTAATTTTTTTTAAAAATTTATGCAATTAATTACGGTACAATTAATTTAATTTTAAGATGTTATGATTGATGTGGATTTATACACTGAGTTATTATAAAATTTCACAAGATCAGTTTCGACGTTTGAGGAAAACGTGACAGCATAACGAGCATTTATGAGTGACGTCAACGGTGTAATCAAGTGGAGCTTAACATGTCGGTTGGAATAAATATATCTTGGTTCTTTATGTAGGAAGGTCTACACGATGCGTACAACGACCACAACAGCCTATAGATAATAATTGCTGTGTGTTTGGATGATGTGAGCCATGAAATGCTTTCATGCTCCAGGTAGTTTGGAGACCAATTAAGCCCTGCTCCCCCTGGTGTCCAGTCGCGAAATAATGGCTGAAAGCACGCAGAAAGGGAAATTGTGTAAAGTTTTAGGAATAAACCCATTAAAGTAAAGAAATTAAACTGACTCGCTAATAAATTTTCGGGGCAAATACAGTAAAGGATTTAGAAATCTTGTTACACACCTAGTTTATCACTGGCAGCGAATTAGCAATTTAATTAAAGGCAATGAGTTTATTCAGACTTCCAAGTGAATTTTACAGTGAAAGAATGAAAAATAGTGAAAATAAAAACAATAAAAATTGATAATGGAAATCATAAAATTAGCTACGTTCTTCATATTATGGAATTATTGTGACCACAAGTCATTAGGCCTATTTAGTACGCATCCAGCAGCTCATGGCACCATATCATTAAGCTGGTTTAATATGGCTATTCAAAAATTATTGCACATTCGCAGTCGCCGATTTCATACGTGAATGTCGTGTTTCGTTCTGGACTCGTGAGTTGCCAATTGCGAGTTCGAAATAACGTTTCGCGACGGAGTTTATCAAAAAGTGTCACAAGTTTTTATTGATTTTGATCAAGTAACGAGTTGTTGTCGTTGTTGAGTAATGAGCTATCAATAGTTTGGATTTCGTTACTTGGCAGTGGCAAACACCGTTGACAACCAGAATTCGGCACTCGTCGCGTGAAAAATTTAAAATCGAACAACGCTTTATTGTCATCAGCTGAAGTAAATGGATGACGTCATACGTGAATTGCCTCTTAATATCTCAGCGATGTGGATGAGTGCCACTCGACTGGCGTGTGCGGGGTGGCTCGCTGGGCTGGATTGGATGGTCCATGGGAAAATCCCTGTTCGGTTAATGAGAAAAAATGGGGGTGAGATGACACACGACTCCTATTTCTCCCCTTTTCTCAACCTCCGTTTTTTTTGGGGGTCTGATGGTTTTATAAAAAAAATTAAAAAATCCAAAAGGTTGTTTTAAAAGAATAAATACGAAAAAATGGTATTGCTTTCTTGTGTTGTTTTATTTATTTGGCGAATCGATTTATCCGGTAAAAATGTGCTTGTATTTTGATAGGTTTTTTTTATTTATTTTTTTATTTTTTTATTTTTTTTATTTCGACGGAAAATGAAATGACAAGAAAAATATTACTCGAATGAACATTTGGAAATTCAAATGTTTGTTTAACAAATTTCTATTTTTAATTTTGACTCGCGGAATATGAAAATGAAGCGCACAGAAGCTCTTAAGGGAGACATTGAGAGGCGTAGGTGGTTGGGGGTGGAGAGTTTGGTTTGCAGTTCCCACGACCCGAGGATTGATTGCTTTTCATCCCTCTCACACTAAAGCAAGTGGCCAGGAGGCTTGAGAAGGTTTAACGGAGGAATGCGAATAAGGGGATGCTGGTGACGTGACCAGGGGGTTCCCGGATTTTCCTTTTGATGATGTCCTGTTTTCACAGGTTGTGCTGCTCTTCAAAGAAACTGGCCAGCATTTGGCAACGGCGTGTTGGTTTCCGCTTTCATCGCGGGGGGGAAGATTCAGTGTAAAAGGGGCCATGGAATGTCTCGCGGGTGTAAAGAATGGTTTGTGTTTATGGGTCACCTGGATTGAGGACAAGTCGGGACATGTTGAGGTGGTTAAATTCAAGTGAGATTGCAATTTGCTTTCGTCGAGTTTTGTCATTAACACTTTTTTTTTGTTCTTCTTCGGAATTTAATGTGAAATTCGATCTACGTGGGAAGGGAAGTTGGAGATAGTATTTATTCGCTTTTAAATTGTTTTGTTTTGTCGTTTTTCCGTTCTTTTTTCAATTGAAATGTATAAATGTACATTTGTTTGAAATGTATGGTTTGTTTATCTTTGACTTTTATCGATATTTTATCAATATTTATTCTGCAATTATAGATATCATATTGCGCGATTGGCGCCATTTTTATGATGTTAATTGAGCCGTGCTCGTCGCCAACAGAAAATGTTTCAACTGCTTAATGAGCGAGTAATAAGATGAGTTGGCGAATGTAAACTTATGTTTTAATAACGGATCTTAATTGACAACGTTTTCTAGAGCCTATTAAAATGACCTTTAATTTTCCTCGTTGAAATTCGAGAACGAGAGAAGGCACTGCTCACAGTTTCGCTCTGTTCCAAGTCTTGTGCCTGGAGACTTGTCGAGACTTGAATTTCAATGTCGCAATTTTTTTTTATTCTAACGATTCAGCAATTACAACAGTCTGTTGTTTTATTGCTCATGAACAAAAGAGATATTGGATGAGGTTCGGCTCATATTGGCGTTTAAGATTTTTATTTCCATGAAAGAAATCGTGAAAATTATTTAAGTCGATTAATTTTGAATGAATATTTACTGCGAATTGCTCAATTTTCTAATAAAATACGAGACAATTAAGTTTTATAGGTAAAGCATTTTTCTTTTCGTCTAAATTTTTATGAATCGTAAAATTCCCGGTTTTCTTGAGGTTATAAAACTTTTATTTTTGTTCTAACTATGATTGATGAAATGCGGGGCGAATATTTAAATATTCATAAAAAAAATTTTTAAAAAAAACTAATTAGGATGCATAAAATAAATTATGAATTTTTTTTTAATTAGCTTTAAAAAAGAACGAAAAAAAGTCGACCAATATTTATATAAAATTAATGAATTTTGGAATATTTAAAAGTCTTTTTTCAACAAAGATAAAAATAATCTGTTGGAACACACCATTAATATAACAAACTAATATGAAACAACAGTTTCGTGTCATTTATTTTTAGATTCCTTTTCACCAGAATTATGAGATGTCACATTAAGTTGGCTAAGAGTGCCTTGTTGTCAAGTCTGGCAATGGTGCATGTAAATCTGCTCGTGAAACGAGTGCAATTGCCTTCCAACCACACCAAGTTGGCACTTGAATCTCATACGAAGGTATAGGAAATTACTTTAAAAGGTTACACACAGATTTGCAAAAGATGTGCAAGCAACTCACATCCGTCTGCTTGAAAAACACAATTTCATAAGAGAGTAATAATAATACCACAATAACATTCGACTCTTGGGTTTTAAATTAAATAGTAATGTCTAGTTGATTGTGCCAGAACCGGACATAAAAGTGGTGCAATATAAGGCTTTTAAGACCACCTGTTGTTTTCCGAACGCATGGCCCAAATGTCGTGTGATGTTAGCAAAGGGTGAAGATTCTCCACATGTAATCGGAAGTTTTCTTTAGTTTGTTCAGTCAAAGGGTTCCTTTCCTGAGGGACTAATGAAGCAAGAAGTGTATACAGAGGGCGCCGTGTGGGAGGTAAGTGCAACCACACACCCTTGGGAGTTGTGTTACACTGTAGGACACTGAAGAGACGTTGTGAGGGTGAAAGTGCCTGTAATTTAGAATTAACTCTTTTTACTTTTCTTCGTTTTTTGTTTGTCGTGAAAGGGTTTTTTTTTTTGAAAATGTTTTTTTTTAGGTGTGGAGAAACGAGCAATTTTCACAAATCTTAAAGAAATAATTGAAGGGAACAATCGAACAATGTAGCTTGCAATGTACAATGACTTGCACGACATCTAGTGAAGAATTATGGAAGTAATTAGGGTCAGGAGGGAATCGGATTTATCGGAGTTGGCGTGTTTTGGAACGAATGGAAATGCAATAAATAAATGGGTGGGTTTTTATTTTGTAGATTGTTGTGTTTGGAATTTCTGTTTTCACTAGAATTATTGATCTGTAAGTTGAAAATGTGTTTTTATATAAAAGATGAAACATGTTTGTTGTCGGTAATGGTGAAAAAAACAGTTTTGATTTGATTATTTCTTTTTTATCGTCGCTATTTCGTACGTGGTTCGGTTTAATCTTCGTGAGTGTATCTTAACTTTATACAACGGTGATTACGAAGGAGATAATACTTCAACAGCAATCACGCAAGGCGTGCTGAGAAGCTTCACCTCATTCTGAACAGGGGCTGTTTATGGGCTGGCATTGATTCGTGGTCGAGTGGCGCCAATTGAAGCTGGCTGGAGTTTATACATCCACATGCTTTTACGAAAATTTGATAGAAAGGCAATAAATAAGTTATTTCGACTTAGTTTACTAAATTTCTAATGAAGCCGATGCTTGAAAGAAGGGAATTTAAAGTGACAAATGCATGCAAAATAGATGGATGCGTTTTGTTAAATTTATATTCTAGCACACTTACGAATAATTTCGAGGAATAGACAGAAAACTGTGTTTAAATCAAATCACAACAAACAACATTTGAATTTGAATTGATTGTTTTCTGGTGCTCAGATTTCTAGATTAGAAGTGTTGTTTGTCAATGTAACCCCGCTAGATTGATTTTAAAGCCGGCAATTTATTTTGTTTTTGAATATTTTTTTGTTCTAAAATAAGATTGTCAAATCAGTTCGTTTTGGTTCACCAAGATTGAAGCCAATCACACCCTCTAGTGATGGATTTGAGTGTGCACCGAAATCTGTAGCGAGTGATTGGTAGCTGGTATTAAGAGCCTGGCGCCAGCTTGGTAAGTAAAAGGTGATGAGGGGTAGTGGACTGAATAGTCAGTTTGTTTCACCTGACAGGCAGTAATCCAAAAGGGAGAGAGACGCCCATTCACCGCATAGCCGAGTTTAAATGGCTCCTTTTACAAACTCGTTGGTGACTTGGCCTTAGCTTTCTGATAATAGCTGGCTTAGTGGTTTCGGTGAGAATTTTCAAGCATAAAGCGTACAAAGTTGGTAAAGTTCACATTAGCGTGTAAGAAAAATTAGTGACGAGAATAAATGTTTATAAATCTTATAATTATATTTTTATTATACGCCTGTTAACACTTGGCCGTGTGTCTTGTAATAATTGCAGAATGGCAAGTTAGGTCTACACATTGTTCGTTTATCAAAATGCTAAGCGAGAAACTCGCAGAATGTTTAATTTCGTCTGCATAAAATGTCACTTCGTCTATAAAATATTACTTTTTTTTTTTTTTTTTTTTTTTTTTAGAAAAATGTCTTTAAGAACACTTGCACTGCATAGGCGTTGCATTATACAACGCCTGCATTACCAAGTTCTCGAATCTTGTGAATTTTCTTGTTAAAACTGTATATCTTTATTCTTTATAGGTGGAATCTAGAATACAATAGATGTAAGCCTGGCAATGCCAGCCCTTGAGACTAAACACGTAAACATAATAAATATTGTCGTCTATAGGCCATATTTCTTGAGAAAGGCTTTATTTGAGCAGTCGGGAATTTCTAAATCATTTTCTGCGCAAATATTATATCAGTCAGCTCATGGAACAATAGGATTTTATCTTATTTTTGTTTGTACAGGCTTTTTCTTTAGATGTAGATACCGAGCATAATGAACGTATTTTTCGTACAACATTCTTAGAATGTTTTTTAAAATATTTTGAGATAGGATTGAGATTATAAATGGAGAATATATTTTCCTTATTTTCTCAGTTTGTTTTTGGTTTGTAAAATAAATTGAAGTTCGCGTGTCGTTCGTGACGGCGCCACCGTCGAGAACCGGCGGCTGGGATCGATCCGGCACGCGGGCGATGATTTGCAGCCAGTGCAAAAGCAGTCGTGAGACGGTCGACTCTTTGGCCTGGTGATGGCGTGAAAGGCATCTTTCGCCGGCAACATCTGTACACCATGGATAACAACAACGTGCGCGAGGAACAGGAATGCAAGATCGTATTGGTGGGCGATGCCAAATGCGGCAAGAGTTCTCTGATCCACCGCGTGTTGCATGACAAGTTTCTCGATGTGAGTTGAACGAATGAGTCGTACCGGGTATTTGTATTTTATTTGTTACGATAGATGTTGGTGTTTTCAGAAATGTTTGATTGTAAAGAAAATATTTCTTGTTGTTTGAGTTTATCCTTATTGTCGATATTTTTTTACTTCTAGTATTGGATTTGGAGTTGGGGAAGTGGGAAAGTGGATGGGATTTCTTTTTCAACCCCTAAAGTCAAGCTAAGGAAATGCGAGCGAACTGAACTGTATGGAAATTGGACGGCGACGAGGAGCTTTTGCTTGGTGATCAATTTGCATTCGTTCTCATCGTCCGACGCCTTCTTTTATGTTTTAAAGCTGGGACCCAGTGATGAAGGAAAGGTTTATTTTGCCTATGAATTTCTCCACTCAATAAGAAAATCATATTTGCAGTGCGCTTTCTTTTATGATCAATTCTATTGCATTGGCAATCAAATCTGTTAGGTCATTTTCCTGCACACTCATTCTGCTTGCAAATCGTCGAGGCTTCTCTGCAGCGCTCCCGCGTGCCATGTGAAAGAAAGCCTATTCCATCAAGTTACAGTTCTTCTGTTTTTTCACTTTATTTTTGAATTAGATTAGTTTTTGGGAAAAATAATTCGTGGTGCTTGTTTTGCCGATTTGTGGACGATGTTTTTGTATGTTTTTTTTATTTTTTAAAATTTTTTTTTTGGGGGGGGGGAATTAATCTAGCTATAAATATTATTAATATAATTACTTTTTTGGTTTTTGCTGACTTTTGGTAATTAGATTTTCTTTTTCCATTCCTCGAGCAACAGGGTTTGAACAGTTGTTGATGAATTATGTACGAGTAACTGTCATAACGAGTTTATTTATTGCACTTATTGCTTTTAAAGCTGTTACTGCTTTTAAGAGGGTTTAGTCAGGGGCTGTCTTTAAAAAAGCTAAAACGGTTTGACTTTTTTTAATTAACGCTTAGGCGTTTAGGAATGATAATCTGTAGTTTTCTTCTAATTAAGTACGACTTTAATAACATTTATTACATTAGGTCTGTTAAAGATAATAGTTCCGCAGACATCTACATATCTTACGAGTCGAGTTGTTGCATAATCTGAATTTAGTCATCTCTAACTTATTACTCACAACGTACACGTAGATTGTAGTGTTAGATTCACGAAATAACTTTAGTTAAGGGTTTTTGGGAAAAGATTGTCAAATTTTTTTCACATTTGTAAGAAATTATTTTAAAATGCTCATTATTGAATTCTTTTTTTTTTTTTTTAGTTTTTTTATCTAACATCAGTGGAGTAATGGAGATTGAATTTCTCGTTTTCAATTTATTCCTCTCATAGTTTAGCTAAATTTAATACTTTAATGCATTCCCCTTTTCATGTTTTAAAGTTTCTTATTTTCGTAGGTCTGATTATAATTCGAGAGGAATTGCATTGATGTCATCCATTCGCAACTCTTTTTTGCGGCATTTCATGTCAGTATGTGAGCATTGTTGTAGCGCAAATTAATAACTTTTATCTTTGTTTTTGAATTAAAACAAAAGAATTCACAGTTTAAGTACATGCGGTTTTAATGCTTGTTCATTCAGTGATTTTTAGAACGGGATTAAAGAATTATGCAGATGAAAAGCAAAGGGTGTTTTAAAGTACATCGCTTTGTTTGTATAAATTCGAATTTCAGGTTTAGTAATTGAGACGTTTAATCAAAGAAACCGAAAATTACATTGGGCAAGATCAGAAAACTTTGTTGAGACAATTGCTTTAGCCGGAGAAAAAAAGGAAGTTCCAACTCTTGGGAATTGAACAGCAATTTCAAAGGTGCAAAGGAGCAATAAAGCAATTGTCTTTATTGCACTCCTTTTCGAGCTCAGTTTCACATTTTACTATTTATTAACTTTAAATTTGACGTTGTTTAATCGTAAAAATAACATTTGCTTTAACTTGGATTGTTTTTACTTCCAAACCGTTAATTTGATCGTGAATTAAAACAACAAAAAAGATAGGAAACAAAAATTTTGTTCTATGAAACCGCGAATGAAAGGAAAAGAAAGAAAAAAAGTTTCCGCTTATTAAATGATACAAAAGGAACATATATCGTTTCATTTAGCGTGTCTCTTTATCGGGACATGTTTGCCTCTGAATGTGATGTTATATTTGTTCGACAGGGGGTTCCAATTTGAAATCTTTGCTTGTCTTTTCCATTTGTGGCGGCGACAGCTGTAGCTTGCAAGCTTCGCCCTTTGGCTGCCCCACCCATTCGGCTTCATCTTACAGTCTTGATGATCTCGATGCGTCAAGAAATTGGACATTAAAGTTAAAACTTGAAAAACATTAATTATTTTTTTTTTAAATTGCTTTGAGATTAGGAGAAAAAAAATGTAGCTTATGGGATTCGAATTGTAATTGTAATTAAAAATTAATGGGTAGGTTATTCAAATTTCATCATCATCTCAAATTAATCTACTCTGTTTGCAAACGAGGCAACAAATTCTTTCAAACAACTTTAATAAATATTTTTTTTTAAAATTTGAACGTAAATGACACGTTAATTAATGTAAGTAATATATTATATATTAAAATTTGCTTGTCGCTTCACTTAGATCAACTAATGGGAGTTTGTTGTTTGTTTTTTGAAGTACAGGATTCTTTTAGTTGATCTTAATATTATCAATAATTTATTTCAGGATAAAATGACATCACAACGGAATATATTGAGCTTCATTAGCTTTGGTTTATACATGATGAAGGGAAAAAGTAATCATGCTTGCATTCGTATGTGGCAGATTTGGGAAATGGAGAGACTTTTTACATAGAGATGTGGATTTTGGTGCTGATACTGATGGTAATGATGACGATGACGATGCTGAGGGTGATGGAGGTGATAAGCAAGTTGATCCTTAAGCTGGCTTGACGTTCTGGAATGGCAATAAGTGATAAGTGACATCTGAGGGAATGGAGATTTAAAAAAATTATTTTTCAGGTTTATTGATTTTTTTTAAAAGTATATAAGATGTAAGAAACGCTTTTGGGGCGGGGGGAGGGTAAATTGGCGCTCGTTTTGGTTATTTTGTCGAGAAAATGTGCAAAATTCGATTTTGGAATTACAAAACAGATTCCTAATGCCCCAAACACGGTTTAAAAAATGAAAATATCAATGGGATAATTAAGTTATTCGACTTTTGTGGGAAAAAGAAATGAAGGGAAAAAAATTGTTAAACCACGTGAAAAATGAATTTTTCTATAGATTTTACGTTTGAAATGAAGTAAGTGAAGCAAGTGTGAATTTTTGATTGAAACAAACAAAAAACGGGCAAAATATGGGCAGTAATTTATTCCAATTTTTTTCAACGGAACAAAAAGATTTGAGAAATTGTGAGCAGTCTATACATACTTGAGTAAGTTTAAAAAAAAATTGTTCATTTCTTCTGCACCACAGAACTGTTTTTCTCATTTTTTTTTTTTTGCAATTGCTGCGAGAAATAAATTACCAACGAAAAAAAAATCTATTTTCAGGTTTGATACGTTTTTAATAAAGAATTGGATGAAAATAAATGACAAATTGAGTTGATACAGTCAGTTGTTTTACGTAGAAACAAATTAATAAATTAAAATGTGAAACGTAACACGTGGAAATCAATTGCTTTTAATTAACCTAAAAAAAGAGAAAACATTTGTAAATATTTTTATTTTTATTAATTTTTTGTTTGTCGTGAGGCAATTCATTACTATCAAACCTTTAAAAGACAGAAGTTGGTGTGGGCAACATTCCAGAAAGTTTATTAATTATTGTGAGTGTTGTTTCTCTTGATTAAGGTGCACTTTGTGGCGTCTCGAATGACATGAGAAGAGAAATCTTTCTCGTTCGTGTCGTTCTATTTTGCTACGTTGGCCATTTGCTCCTGATGGTGCTGAAATGAAGACTTCTTCTTTTAGAATAGCTCGTTCTCCTCTCGCCGGCTCTCAAACTCATCTTGATAGCTCGAGTTTTGCTCGCTAATGAAATAATAATGCAAAGTTTACATTTGCTTTGGGCGCTGGCATTCCCAATTTTAATTGCTACATGATTGAAGTTGTTGGGGTTTAAGTTATGTTCGAAACACAGCTTGTTGCTGGCCATTAATTTCTATTGTTGTATTGATTGTTGTTGAAATGAAAGACGACTAAAAGCTTATTCAAATCCCAAAAAAGAATCGAGTATCGTTGGCTGAGCTTTAGGCTTTTTATTCTCTCGTGTTCGGTGTCATATCGAGTGTCATAGGCACGCGGGTTGCACTGATGTTTGACACAGATGGTTGCTGGAGTTGGTTGCATGTTTTTCGATGCTGAGTTGAGATTTTTCGATTACTAGGGCTAGGCAAATGAGGGGCATGGAATCGACGTCTTTATGTTTGCTTTTTGCCTTGTAACTGCTGTGGCCGATTGCCTTCTAAGCGGTTCCACATTGCTATTTGCTGAGGATTTCTGGGGTTTTTTTTTCTGTGGTTTCGTCACGTTGGACTTTCGGCTTTACAGTGTAAGCTGTGGGTTTTTTTCTTTTTCTGTGAACTGAGTGATGAAACTAGTGCTGTCAATGACCTGCGCTAGTTTGGTCGGATGATGGGCTTGACCAGTGTGATTGAGGCAATGGCTGAAAAGATATAACTTTGCTAATTACCCTCACTCTAATTTGGGCTTTGTCCATTCATCCTGGTTGACTGCCCTTAAGCGAGCATCTCGATTCAAATGGGTCACGACTGGTCATCACACCGGTCAGCAAGGGTTGGAGTTAATTACCCCTTGAAGTTAGTTTGCAGTTTGCAAACAACTATTTATTTAAACTGAATCTTGTTAGAATCCCTAAATATTAATGCTAGTCATTAAGAAAATGGCGGTTTGTGGGGAGTATTGAACGTAGGGATAAATGGCTGCGTTGGTAAGGATTAAGAAATATAACCGTCTTGGGAAATAAAAGTGTAGGACTCACTGCAGTTTCATTACAGGGCGTTAAATTAAATAGTTTGGTTGGAACTAAAACAATAATTGGGGATTTATTACTTGAAGTTTAACAGGTTACATTGCTGGGTGTATCTTGTTGTCAATCGCCATTTTTGTTAGTGATATTTGTTGTTTTCAATACGAATATATTGTAGTTCAAATTAATTAATCCAGCCATTCAAATCTCCCAATTTCACGCCAGATTTGCTCCATCTAAGAGATTAAATTGATGATTTTTACAATGCTTCCTAGTGAGTATTCTTGTGGCGCATTGACACTTGGTGATTTTTTCTATTGGCGTATTGTCAATTTTGGCAGTTGCTTGTTTTTTTTTTTGCTTGTTTTTTTTTTTTTCTTTTTTTCTTAAATCCTTTCTTCTCCTACTTGGTATTTTTGACAGGCAAATCCAATTACGTTTGAAATGTTTCTCTCTCTTTTTTTTTGTCACTTTAATATTTTGCGCTCAATCACCAGTCACAAGCAAAGAAGTGGATTGAAATAGGTGTCGTTTTCCGACGCCTCAGTGCCATCTTGTGCTAGAGTGATTAATGACGCAGCTTTTTGTTGTGTCTCAAGTTTTCCCTCTCAGTGAGGCATTTGCAGTTCCGCCCGATTTACCATCTTCTCTTCTTCGCTTTTTTCAACTGTAGACTTGAAATCATAAAAATCAAGAAGAGAAATGTAAAGCGAATAAAAAAAATAGAACGCGATGAAAAAAAAGATTGCAAAGCTGAATTCTACCGTTTGAGTTAATGTGTCGATCAGGATTTACCTTTTGGACACACTAACATCGCCTGTCACTTCTTTTTTGAATTAATAGGTCATTGAACCTACAAAGCTTTTTGGGGGCTTTTGTATGAAATTCCAGGCATTTTAAAAAGATTTCAGCACTTTAAAGGTCTTGACATTTCATTTTTATTTGTTTTTAAATTTTTTTTTGTTGGTTTTTTTTACTCTTCTTAGACTCGCGGTGCCGTTTTTAATTTTTTTTGAGGACATTGAATGGTTGGTTGAGAGTGCTTTTTCTTAAAGAAGCCATTTTGACACGTTGAATTCGAAAATTACATTAAAAATTTTCTCATCTACACCGGAAATGAGATTTCATGCGGCACTTCTTGCACATTACATTAGCAATTTTGCAAAGTTTAACACGTTATATAGGCTGTGTGGTCTGCGGAAATTAAAGGTAAGATTCCGATTCTCCACGAAACCAATTTAAAACAATTGCAGCGTATAATTATTATTTACAGTTTTAAAATTTGTAATCAGTTGTAAAGTTGTAGCACATTTTCACAATTTCCACCTGTAAATTGTGTAAAGCAGCACTTAGATGTGCACGATTTGACCAAAATTGACAGTTTTACACATTTTTACGTCAGAAAAAGGCATTTTTGCGGATGAAATATCCATTTTTCGATCTATAAAGTCCACTTCATCATTGGATATTGTGTGCATGTTCAGTTCTCTATATTGTCTTGTACATTGTCATTTGGTATTGAAGTCTATCGTGTGATTGTGACTGGAAGATTTTTATCAGATTGTAGTTTTATGGTGTCTTCTGGGCAATGAAGGAGGAATGCACAGGATTTATCACTGTCTAAGTTAGCGTGGGGAGTACAAAGTCTTGTCTTAATGAGAAATGGCCGTCTTTTATCCTGTAGCGCAAATTGCAGGCAGTAAGAGTCGGCTATCGTTCATGCTTTGCACAAGTGCCTCTTTTCTCTCCGCCTTTCTACTTTTTCTTGTGGCGCTTTAATAATTGCGTCTTCCGTAGCGGCTTTTAATATTTTTCTTTCCATTTACGCTTTACCACCAGAAGCGTAATCATCATCACCGTCCAAGTCGCTTTTTTCATCCTCATATTGGCAGTTTAATGCTGAAAAATGAAGCAAGTCAATTTCCTAGTTTCCGGTATTGGGCCGATGACTAATGTATCATTTACAAAGTATGTGCAGAAGTGCGCAGGTAGTGCATCGAGTTCTGCACCCACTTGGGACTTAATTGCTTCGAGTTTATCTTAATCTAAATGCAGAAAAGGAAAGTGTGTTTAAATATTTAAAGTGTTTTGTCAATTTGCAATCATTAGGATAATTCAAATCATCGATTGGTGCACAAATGATATCAGCTTGGTGCGTTTAAATTATTGAGTAAAATGTAGTATGTAAGGAAAGTTGTAATTTTAACTTAGGACTGTCACTAATTAAATAAAGAATGGCAGTAATTTGTATTACGAGTTCCAGAGTTTTGGTTTGTTTGGTTGGGAATAATAATTCTTAAGTTTATTTACTGTTCGTGCGTTTTAGCTTGGGCAGCAGAACCTGTTTTCGAACCCCAAAATCAGGCAGCAAGGTTCGGATTTTGTTAATGTAAATGTATAATTTTTTTGCTAATGATTTAATTAGGGAAATGCTCAACAGTAATCGTGAGGGAGTAACTCGAGTAATCAGTTGTAAGCTCACGATAGATTGTAGTTATAATTCTACTTGCTCTCTGGATTTTTCACGATGGGTCTTCTAATGATGATCAGCAAAGCACGAAAAGATTAATTTTCGCTGATAAAAATGAGGAAAAACGTTTCTTTTAAGCTTCTGTGTGCAATGGTTTGCGCTTGGGAGTCAAAAAGTAGAAAATGATAAATCTGAAGCGAAAATTTCTTTGTACATTTTACCAACGTTTTTTCACGACCAGTTTGTTGCTGGAACCGAGATTGGTTAATTTAAGCTGATAAACGGTTCTAAGTGGCCTGTTTTCCAGATACGCTATGATAGTGAGTAGTCGTGTGAAACTCTCAAGTATATACAAAGCTGAAGCAGTTTTCAACTGATAACAATGTTGGTTGACCACAAACATCATGCGCGGACGTCCGCATTTATTCTTAAAAGATTTCTGGTAAATAAGAAATTCTTGTGTTATGATTTTCCCGAAAGGGGGTTGGGGGGGTCGATAAACGACACGAGGCTTTCTCGCTCGCACTTTATCGGTTTGAAGAAATAAATATGGTTCTAATCTCACGGGAGACATTTCTTTAGGCTAGCAAATTGCTAACAGTGCAATCCACTGGGAATCGTTACCTGGGCGCGTAGAAAAGAACTTAGCGAAATGTTCGCTCTCGTTTTGTTTTTATAAAAGAGAGAGAGAGAGTGTGTGTGAGAGAGGCGGAGGAGTGAGTGTAAGGGCAAGTTAGGTGTGCTACGAATCTTAAATCGGCTCTTTTTTATAGTGTATACATAAAACCTTACTCAGCCATTTACTTCAACAAATAAAATTTAATGGGTAAACGATATTTACATATTAATTAGGGAATTTAAGTTTGAGCCTATCATTAAATCATGTTTTCTAAGAAAATTAAAAAAAAAATAAAAAATAAAAAAACCGCTTTGAAAGTACAATTTATAATTTTTTTTATATCGATTATTTAAAGTGGTTTTATCCGTGGTACATATATATATATATATATTTTAAGCTTTAATGATATAAATCACATGTCAAAGAAACTCGCGCGCAAAGGGAATTCAATAAGTTATTTTATATATTCTATAAAGGAATTTATTCTGCTCTCGAGATTGGACAATAATTTTGGCAGAGTTTTCAACTCGAATCGAAATATTTCCAATGTTATGTAACTGACCAATGCGTTTGGCCAAATGTCTGATGCAGTGCATGGATGGAAGCATCTAACGCATGAGCGCGTTTTGGTCCGAGCACCTACCTATGTTCGAATCGATCGCAGACGCTGTGTACGTCAAGTGGAAATATCACTTATTATATGTTTCAGTAAACTTTTATTTTCGTTTTAGTTATCATAATTTCTCGTTTAATTGTCACTGCAGCGAAATTAAGAGGAGTTGTTGTATCCCACGCTTGCTTTTTATCAGTCATTAAGGTCAGGTAATTTATATTCCGTTTATCGTGCAGCGCATTGTTTATGGCGTGGCCGGTTTTTTATTGTAAATAATGCGAAACCGAATAGAGAAGCATCATAAAGATGCTGCGTGATTAAATCTCAAGTCAAAGAAAGTCGCCAGCGTGACATAAAGTATAGGATAGCCATATACCCTTCATTTTCACTGTCCTTGGAGTCGAATGTCGTAAGCAAGAGAGATTATTTTGATTGATATCAACTCGGGGCGGAACACGTATCCGCAATAGCGAATTAGAAAGTGCCAACATATGGAAAACACGTATATGGCAACTAACGAGTTTCAAGGAGACGGAAAGGTGCGTTTTCTTTGTCTGACGAGACTAAGGTTTACTCTGCTGCTGCTGCTTTGTATTGTCAGGTTATATTGAGGACGTGAGTCAGCAAACACTCACTGACACAACAATTTTTTCTTCTTCTTTGAAATGGGGGAAAGGCAAAGCGTTAACTTATTTTTGCATGGCTATCTTCTTTGTTTCGAGTTTCTTTCTCTTCTAACATTGTTTTTTAATGACGGTATATTTTATTTTTGTATGAAGTAAGCTGAATTTTTTTTTCTGTTATTTTTCCTTAGGACAGTTTGGTTATTTATTTGTGTTTTTTTTTTAAATTTTTTTTTTTGGTTATCTTAAAGTTTTTATTTATGCGTTGGTGCATTGTCTCAAATAGAAACCGCTTGCGGTCTGATGCTTTATTATTACACAGTCAGTCAGTAAATCGTATTGCTCTTGGATAAAAAAAATTATAAACACTTTAGATGACTTCATTAGTTGTTTTTGTGTTGTTTTCTTTGTAAAATTTTCGTTTACATTAGAATTTCCAGTCTTATGATTTCGGGTTTCACTGTATTTTTTGGAGATTATACGGTGGGAAAATTTTCTAATAATTTTCTGCCATATAAACAATTTTAATTTATGAACTAGAAGCTTATTTATTTAATGTTATTATTCGCGGAGGTATTGTATTAAGAATTGAAAAGAATTCAAGTTGTACGATGGGGTAGAAATTGCGATTACATCACATGTATTTGGCTTGTCAAAATAAAACTTGTAAAAGTAAACTTACGAGTGAGGGAATGCAGGAATTTAGAGCACTTGGGTTGCTGATTTCGCTTCATACAAGGGAGAAAAAGATGTGCGCACCAACGACTTCCGATGGGTCATTGGGGACTCCCCCATCACCAGCATTCATGCATTTACCAGAGAAGAAAAATGCAGCCGTCCACAATGAATACTTTCTGAAGACTGTAGTTTGTTTTGATCTGCCACATTTTTCTTTTTCTCGTGTCCAAATGTTTTAGAAAAAATTACTTTTGGAAAATAAAATGTAAAATAACTTTTCATTTTTGAGATGAATGGGGAGAGCGTTGTGTGACAATTTTTAAAAAATATATATTTTTTCACAATGAATGAGGTGATAGAAAATGAAGAAATTCCCTTTAAAAGTCTGAAGATGGGAAAGATTTTTCTTTTCATGCTATGGGACGGAGAGCAAGATACGAAGTGACGCAGTAGAGATTGTTCTCCCTTCTGTTTGTGATAGAATTGAGATTGAACCAATGAAGCTCGGCAGGGAAGCACAGGCGGAGTTTTTGAGGCCCAACTAAGTCTGTGTATAACAACTATTTTCTTTATTTTACAAATGAAAATAACAAAATTAAAGTTGATATTATGGCTGGTATTGTAGCTTTATATAATTTTTTTTTTATATTTTGTTTTGTTATGTATTTTTTTTGTAAGAAAAAAAGTTTAGATTACTTTCTTTGGGCAAAGAAAAACGAGGCATCATTTTAAAGAAAAATAAAGTTCTCGTTGAATTAACTTTACGGTATGATTTTAGGTTGTTTTAATGGAGAAAAAAGTAATCACGGTTTTTATTTTTTGTTAGTTTTATTGTTTCGAGTTACAGAGAGAATCATAAAGAAGGATGTTTTTTAAATATGAGGGTTACTAAATTTAGTGGGTTGTTTTCTTTATTTACTACCGTTTCTCGGTTAATATTTTATTGTTTTTGTACATTTAAAAAAATCTTTTCTCAGGATTAAATATTGTTTACACTAGCTAGAAAATGAAGAATTTCGGTTTTTTCGAACAAAAACAATTTTAAAATTAAATTTAAAGGGATCAATACAGTTCTTTTTTGTAGTTTCGGTCGGTTTCAAAGCCAACATTTGTAATCAATATTAGTAGAAGAAATAGTTTATTTCAGTGATTTGATGCTTTCGTAGTCAAGTGGACCAGCTCGCATAGCGAATTACCATTTTTATACACTTAGAATTTGTGCAGTGCTATCGGATTTAAAAATAGAAAAAAATGGATGAAATGATCCAGCACATTTTCCCGCAACTTTAAAATTGCTAATTTAAATTTGCTAATTATAATATCATAATGAATACAAACAACAATCTTTTTTTAAAAAAAAAATAAAATAAAAATTTGATGAATTACTTTGAATGTTAATTAATGACGGAAAGCACAAAATAAATAAAAAGTGAAAAGTTAAAAATCTAAACAAACAAAGCGACTCTTGAGATGCCAAAGTTAATCTTCAATTGATTACACATGACATAATGCACAATTTATATTTTGTGACAGTGCCGCTTATCTCTCCCATCCCTCCACGTCCCATACACATCCCCCTTCATTTTTTTCTTGCCGACACCATGTCACGAACAACCCGCAATCGGATTAGGTGGATATGGCCGTAGCCGGAGGATGATTTAGTGCTGTCAGCAACAGTGGATAATAGCATTCAATGTGTTAGTGTCGACTTGTATAAGGTTTTATGTATTTTATTTGGACGTACCTTAGGGCATTTGGCATCGCCACTCGTCTTTTCTTTCTTCAATAATTTGATGAAATATTTTTGAGTCTGATAGTTAGTGACGCAATAAGTTCCCATTCCTTTCACATTGCCGTAAGGGGGCAAATGGGAATAGAAAGCCAGTGAAATTGGTGCGGTGCACGCGTGTTTATGGGTTACAAAGATACATTTTTCAAGCGTGCTTCATTTTTTCTTCTTCTTATATATATTTTTTATTTTAACCTTTCGAAAGTTCTACTTTACGCGCGACCCTTCTAGCGGAAAAATTGGGAATCATTTTGATGCCAGGCCCCTAAAGCTGGCAACATAAAATGAGAGGAAGGAAGAAAGAAAGTGGTTAAATGTGTTGTGGGAAATTGAACAGGTGTTGATGTTTTGATGTTAGGATATTTTGTTTTTGTTTATGTAGAAAATTGTCTGTCAGGTCAACAACACGACTCGCAATCTATAACTAAAGCGATGCATCAGTCATTCGAGTTTTGGTAATCTCGTTTGGCCACAAAGCACTCATTAAATATATATGAGAGAGAAGTGAATCCGGTTATTGGCAATGCTTGCATTCAGCTCGGCATGGTTTAAGTGAATCGCATAAATATTTGAAACGTGTTACGCAAGATGGATGACCGGAGCTCCGTTAATGGACGACTTGGGAGGTGAATGTGGCAAGTGCTACTGACTTCGGCTAAGATTAGTGCGCATAAAATTTAAGAATTTAGTTACTTGAACCGGAGATCAACAGCAATGGCTTATGATAAACTTGAAAGATTGGACTTTAATGACACGGAACAAGCTTGGCAGCTTTTTAATTGCCATGATTTTTGCATGTTACGCCTTACAACTTGTTATTTAAGATTAGTTAATGCCCTTTGACATTTTGTAATATTTTTTTAATCTTTTTCATCATTTTTAATGACGATTCTAGAGATACTGGAAGCGAGTTTAGGTAGATCTAGTGAGCCAATAAATAGACTGAGCCGGCACTTGAATTGAGATAAATAGATAGGGCCTTAACTAGGGTCGAGTTGAGTTTATTTGACCAGTAGTTTGGTTAATGTTGGATGTTTCCTAAGCTTTCTTGTTACCGTTAGAAGCTGTGGACTTTTCACTGCGAAGCGGAACATTTAACTGCGAGATAAGATAAGAGCTAACACGGTGCAAAGATATCAGTGACAAGGTAAAAATAGTTTAGTGGCGTTAATTAGTGGAAATAAATTTTCTTGGGGCATTATAATTACATTTGATGCTACGAATGTAATCACAGTGCGATGATTGCTGCGTGAATTGAATTGAATTTTGTCAGAAAAGTTGCTTTGAAATTGTGATTGAAATTTGGCGTAATTAGCAAACGTTATCTGAATTTAATGCAGTTGATTGAATTGGGTAAAAACGAAGAGAAGGAACGAGAAGAGAAGAAGAAAAAAAGAGAAAGTGCAATCATTATCACGCTGGGCAACGTGATCTCACACGAAATGCACATTCGTGATGGAATTGCGCGCGTGAGCGGAAGAAACTTGCCTGATTGGTCGTCATCAAGAAGGCAGCGAATTGCTCGCAAAAGTGCATCTAGAACAGCCTCGTGGATTCACCTTTTACCATTCACTTCACTCGAGTCTTGTTACCATGACAATAAATTTGCTTGTTGATAAATCATTTTATTTGCGTTTGCTCCCTTACGTAGTAAATGTTTATATATAAAATTTTATTACGTGTAACACTGAAAAATTGCCTGTTATTGCATATTAAAGTCAGTGACACGGCTCTAACATAATAAAATACGCTAGTAATTTAAAGTGTACCGCCTGATTTAACGTTTTGTGGGAAATATTTAAGGTTTTATTCACTACATGTTACAAAAATTTATCGATTAAAAATAGAATGAAATTTTTTTTTCATTTCCAGCCGTGGAAAAGAATAATGAGTGATTATAAAGGAGTTTTATTGCTCCAACCTGAATGCGGAAATTGATGTTTTGACTATTATTTCGCACAGCAATGAAGCGGAGGAAAAACGGAAGGAGGTTGCCTTTTCTTCTTTCCTATTGGTCGTCAGACGCTTTGCAAGAAGTTGTAGAGTATAGAATGTCGAGATTGAATTTAGTTTTTTGGCTGCGAAGGGACATCATTTTTACGACGGAGTATAAAGAGTAGGAAAAGTAATCTTGCTCTTACGAGAGCACGACTCGATCATTTTCAGTGGAATTGAGAAAGTTTGAAAGCGAGAATAATTTTGTGTCAAGTGGATTTCGCTTAATGGTGTCAACTATTTTGCTGTTTCTGTTGGTGGCAGTTTGGAATCTCGGAGAGGAGTTGAAACTAAATTAATGGTCGCATCCAACATGAACGTTCTACGCTGCGGTGTTTAAAATTAATCCCTTTGCTCTAACCAATTAAATGGACGAGGGATTAAAAAGATATGACAAATGTCAACGTGCGCACGCTGCCTGCTGTAAACTATCGGAAATTTTGTAACGTTGCATATTTTTTATGATTTAAAAATGTTAATTTAGATCCTCTTTAATTTCAGGTTTATATTCCTACTGGGTTTGAACGATATACAGCGACGTACGACGTTGCTGAACAGAGGATCAATTTTACTGTCTGGGACACATCTGGTAAGAAAACAATTTATTTTCTCTTTGTTTTTATTAATTATTATACACAAATTTGATCAAGGACTTAAATGCTTATTTCTAATTGATTTCTACATTTTTTGATCAAGGAAAGAAGTACTTGACTTATATTTTGTTATGTAACCTGTTCAGCCATTTTGACCACTCCTTTTTTATTCTCATTATTTTTTCATGTGGTCACTTGAACCGGTCTAGTCCACTTAACTTTGGCTTCAAACATGTCTTCTAACTTGATATCTCAAATTTTCTTCTTCTTACTTGTTTTTTTCTGATTTATAAGACCTCCACATCACTTACTTTCATCTTGGTCGCCAATGTAGAGTTTCCTAATGACACAGTAATACACACCCTTATACATCGCCATAACCGGCTGATAACTGCTCTATTTATTACTCAACACCGGGTGTCATATAGTACATGATGGGTTACTACAAAGCCTGGCTTAGAATTTCACAGCGATATTGAATTATATATTGTCAGCTTTAATGATTAAAAACCAATGTTTGATTACTCGAAAAATTTGTTCAAAGAGGCAGCCGGCACGCCATTACCACAGATTATAATCTAGTTTCACTTATTTCTTATATGCAATTTTTGGAATTGCTGAGGTCGAATATTTTTAAAGCGGTAAACTTCTTCCGACTTTAAATTTGCAACGGATTGTATTAAGACAACTTATGATTTGTGGCGATTTGGCCAAATCCCAAGACATGCTGACTTAAAAGGAATGTGAATGGCGCAGCTGAACTTGTGTACCGTAAGCCAGTAATGGAACAGCATTATGGTTGTTAGGTCTAGTGCAATAAATAGTTTATTCGAAATAAAGATTACCGTAACTATTTTAGTCTACAGTCTGCACCTAGTGTCTTGATACCAAATTCAAACATGAAATTTCATTTTTTGCACACGATAACACAAATGTCAAGTGAATGTTATCATTAGCCGTTATTATTTTTCAGTTTAATTTTGGCTTCAATATATTAGACGAAAAGTGTAGGTAGATTATTCTCTTTGCGAACGCTGACGAGATTTTAATATTTAAATTTCAGTTGAGAATTTTAACTTGATTGTGTATTTAAATTAATGATTAGTGTTGATTCAATTGGGAGAATAAAATGTTACTTTGTAATGTTCTGATACGAACGAAAGAGAAAATGTTTGAAACCATTGTATCAAAGATCAAAGCAATTCCAGCAGTAATTTAAATCCAGGTAAATGTTCTGCTTTTTTTTCTTCCGTGTATCCTACGAGAAAAGAAGCTTTAGATTTAATTAACTTACTCGTAAGTTAATTATGCATTCTTGCAGTAATGCTAATATTTAATGATTTTTAAATAAAACTAAATTAAAGGTCGTATTTTATATATAAAATGCCGGAAAGTAGATACGAAAAATTTATTTTCGGTTTATACTTCAGCAAAAAAGAAATATTCCTCAGTTTTTCTACTAACAAAAATTAGAATTCAACATTTAACTGTAAGTCTAATGAGGTTTAGTCTCTTTGCATCTCATTGCAGGGTTTTCTCGTGTTATGTGATATCTTAAAAGCTTACTCTTAACCAGAATTGTTTTTTGAGGTCAAGACAGAGAACTCTAGTCTGTTTTTAAGATGGCATATACAAAAACTTTGGATGTGTATAATCGTATTAAAAACTTGGTAAGCTTCTAATGTTGAAATAAATGAATAATTAAATATTATATTATTCAACATTTCAGCATTTATTTGATGAGAGACAGTTTTGAACTGAAATAATCTGTTTTGTAGAGCACAGCAAACATTACCAATCATAATCAATGGAGATATTTACTAGTGTTGAAGAATTTAAAGAATTTGAGGTTTAGAATTAACGCGGAGGCGCCGTTTTGAATTTATTTCGACCCAACTGTAAATGTAATGTTCGTGTAGTGCAGCAAAGCTCTCGGGGCAAAGTCCCATATTCAAAAAAATCTCATAACCATTTCCTTTTGTACTGCACAAAATATAATTTCTATTCTAAACTGCTCCTTCTTTTTTCGTCCATGGGGAAAATTTTTTAATCGTGTCATTTTCATATTGCCTTCATTTACATCCATTTGTATTTTCATGTCTTTTCATTTGCACCTATTCCCATTCTTACATTGTCACCAGTCACCGCCAATGATAAAGTAATTCCGTAATTTCCTTCTATGGAAAGAAGAAGAAAAGAAAGGAAATGCTAGAATTTATTTGCGAACTTTATGAAGACTATTATTTCCTTCATGAAAAATATATTGAGAAACATATGTGCGAGGAGACATCGAAATGAAATTTGTTTCTACCAATGAGACGATTGTCGATGTTTTTACAAAACATCTGGAATTTGTCGAAAAAGGAAATGAAAGTTATTGTTGCCAAGGGTTGCCATTATATTTATTGGGCATTATTGATGTTGCTTGTCAAAGGTAACTAGTCTACTGCTTTCTTGCACTTTGTTGTATGTTCTGTATGTCTTTTATGTTTTCGAATTCCTTTTCTCTCTTGGAATAAACCAGGGGTCGGCAAGTAATTTTAAGTGGGGTCCGGATACTATTGAAAAATTTTATCGAGGTCCAGAAAAAATAACTTATAATACTTTTAAATTTTTATTTTGACTCATTTACGTAATTATATATAATATATACATGATATAATATAAACACCAAAATAAAACAAAAAAAACACCCAAATAAAATTTTAAAAACAAAAATAACGCACAAAAAACAAAAAAAGACAATAAAATAAACAAAAAGAACACCAAAAACACCAAAAACACCACAAATAAACCCAAAAAACACCAAAATAATATATAATATAAAACATTTGGCGGTCCAAGTTTCGACCGCTGGAATAAACCTTCTTTTCCTGTTTTTTTTTGTCTTTTTACTGAAATCTTCTTTCACGTATTCATTTGAATCAAACATAGTACGAGGCGATGAGGAGTGAAGGGAGGAATCATTTTTCTATCATCGAGCTGATTGGTTTGTTTCTTGTTGTCCGAGGCGACAATCAACTTGTCCCAGCATTCCCTCCGAGACTAATCCTAAAAGGGGGGAGACACGAGACTGCGGGCACGATTAATCGGCGAGACAAAGCTCATGCATATTGCGCTACGCACTTGAGTTGGAATCAAGATGTCATTAACCCTCATTTCTCCAATTAACTAAATAGGAGAGGAAAGTTTAATGACATTGCATGTGACGAGGCAGTTGTCAGGGAAAAATTAAATTAACGGCTTTTAATTAAAAGTAACAAAGATCGGTAATTACAGAAGAGAAAAATTAGCACTGGAATTGTAATCATTTTTATTTCGTACTGCTGTTCCAGTTTTTATTTTTTCATTTTGTATGAATCAAATTGATTAAAAAGTAGTAACGCCTTGATGAAATTAATTGGCAGAAAGACGTTTTCGCTTCCCTGCCTCTTTATCAAATTGACACACAATAATTATTTTTTTTGTGGGGTTGTGGAGGTTTAAGTAAGATGACGTCTTTCTTCATTAAAGGTTGGTTTATGGTGATTCATGGTGGGTGAGCACGTAAAGCGTGTCCATTTTGATTAATGTATAAATCAAGAGTGAGCAATGGTTAAGAGGATTTTGTTTCTTCTCGTAGGGGATTTCAGTTTCATCACATCACATGCTGAACTAACCTTGTTTCTTTTCTTTTTTCTTGCAGCGTGGTGTTGACAGTTAGGAATTGTATTTGCGTTTCACTCAACATCTCTGCTAAATGGATGCTGGTGTTGATTTAGGACTTGTAAAATTAATGCAATGGGTGTTTTGGAAAAAGAAAAAAATAATTTTTTTTTTCTTTATATGGGAGAAATCAGATTGTTTTTTGAAAATTTTACTGCAGGTAAAGTCATAACTGCGGCTTTTTTTCTCTTTTAAATTAATTTTGCTGGAGTAAATGATACACTTTATTATTACAATGGGAGATAATCTTGAATAGATAAATGTGAATTCGCTTGAATTGTTTTTAACTAAAACAATAAAAAAGAAAAAAATTAGTGGAGATTTGTAAACTTTCCAATTTTATTTAAAGATGATAAAAAAAATCATTTGCTATCAAGAGCCAAAAAGCATTGCAAAAAAAGTGAGTTTTTTATTTCGATTTTCAAACAACTAAAATTCTTTTGGGAGTATAAATTTTACCAAAGGAATCTAATACGGCAAAAAAAAAGTCTAAATCAATTCTAAATAAGTTTTTGGCAAAAAAGATGATTTTTTTATGGGAGGTGTGTAAGTTTATATTATTTTGCTAATAATGCATAGCAAGAAAGCACAGCGGGCACCATATTTTACACATTTTAAATTAACATTTAAAATAGCTGGATGGAAATTGAATTTACTGTACCAGTTTCTTCTGAATACTTAAGAAAGAGTGAAATTTGTGTTGCAACATCGATCAAACAAATTTGAAAACAAAAAGCTTTTGGCTTGTACTTGCAACCAATGAAAACAGAGCAATTAAAAGCATTAAACTTGATTGATAGGACACGCGTTTTGGTGAAAATTGCAGTCATAATTGAACTGATTTACGTGCTCGTTCTGACCGCACGGTTGTTTATCATCTTTTCTTCCAATTAAATGCGTAAAGGAAAATTGTTCACGTACTGAATGAATGTAGAAAAAAAATGTATAGGATTATATTTATGTTTGTTGGGAATCTTTCATTTGATTACAAAAGAAACATTTTTTGTCAAGATGGCACGCAGCCAGACAGACCCGTACCCTACCCGTCCTCAGGGAGTCGTTTGTCTTGTGGTGTAAACGAGACAAGATGGCGACTAGACACAATCGAATGATTGAAGACGAAAGGTTGCCATTTTAACACTCACCTTATTTGAGAGGAGCCATTTTGACCAGCAGCAGGGGGCTCCAATGCAAAGAAAAGCGAAGGAAGCAGTGCTGGCCAATCTCGTGTGTTGTTTGTTTTGTGACAAGAGTAATTGGAATGATGTACAATAAGTTTTGTATGTTCTTACAGTTATTGCGGGGGTTCGGTTTAAGGTAAGTCAATTATGGTGCTGGATATATCTTGTTACCTTTCTTGTACTTGTATTTTTTCTTCACCACATGATTGATTTCTTGTCTTGATATTGCACTTTTCTTTTTTGAGTAGAAATTATGGGATAGGATAGAGAAAGGAGCAAGTGGTAGCAAATGGTGCGTTGGACGTTGGGTGTCTTTCTTTCTTTCTTTCTTTCTTTTTTCTAAATTGAATCTTGCCAATAGGAGTTCTTGTGTTGGCACTATAAAGAGAGAGAATGAAGGGAATTTCATATTGCAGGGACGACGTTGGTAGGGAATGTAGTTGATCTCGTGGTCACGAGGGGCGCCGTAAGTCCACGAGGAATGGGTTAATCCTGAGTGGCGATTTCATTCTGGTGTCATTCCAAGCTGAGCTTGAAATTGGGATGTAATTTTAACATGATTTAATGCTCGGGTCACTTTAAAATTGAAATGAGAATGGTTTCTCTTTTGTGCGCAAGGATTGGAGGTTTGCGTATTAAGTAATGGTGTTCTTTATAATTAATTGTCGGTATTTATTAAATTTGTGAAGCGTTGCTGTTGTGTTGTAATTTTTCCCTTTTTAAAGTGTTGCAGTTTAAAGTTATGGAAAGATTTTTGAGAAATGTTATTGTTGTTTCTACAAAAATGCTGCCATTTACAAACCCTAATCCGTACATTTCGAAATTATTCAGAAGAAAATTAGAATATTTTAACATTTTATTAGATTTGTTCGAATGGAAAGATGAATAAATGCATCACAGCATGTTATCATCATCCTGGATGAATGCGAATTAATTCTGTATACACAATAAAATTGAATCTAATTATTATTTTAATAAATTAACATCCTCAAATCGACTTTCAAGTTGGTACCCGTATGGAATTTGTTTGACTGCTCACTATTGTTTTCGCTAGTTTGTTGCTCTTGGTGACAGTTGGTATAATAAATCAGTCATATTCAAATGTCCGTATCTAACTTTATTTCAACTCCACTCAGAACCTTCTAAACCAGCACAAATACAACATTTGAAAGGTTTAATTTGGGGCACTTAAATTACTTTCTTTCCGCTGTGTGGTAAACGTTGGCCCTGTAATCGAATGTCAGTTTATTTATTGCTCTTACTAAAGCATGTGAAATGGATAAACTACTGATGTTTGTAATTGAGTACTTGCTCTTTTTTTTAGCAGTGTTTTGTGTCGTGTGTAGAGACGAGGCAAGGAAAGAAGAGCGAAAGAAAGATGAAATGAAACGGAAAGAAGAAGGGAAAAAAGGATGAACCTCTTTTGCTTGCTGCAAGCCGGAAACGAGGATTTAATGACGTCATAAACAGGAGTCTCGTTTTCTATTGAAACGCCACCTTTGGGAGTTGAAATGAAACAGAGGAAAATAAAACGAAGATTCAAGGATCCTAACTTAGACGCTTTTTAAAAGAAAACTGAACTCAACATCATATATTAATGTTCAGTTCCCGGGAAATGGCCAAAGCTTCACCACGCACTCACATGAAAGGAGTTCTTTGCTGCAATAACGGAGAGGAAAAAAAAAATTTTCTTTCCCCGTTTCCACTTTTAGTTTTGTGTTTTGCATGCGAGAAAATGTAGTCAAGATATCACGTATCACTAGCAAGATCGTCGAGTGCTGAGTAATTTGCCTGCTCCTTTTACAACGCCGCTATTTGAGGGAACTACACTGCATTTGCACACTGCATAATGTAAGTTGGTTTGATGAATGGCACTTTAGAACTATGACTTTGGCAATATAATTCCAAATTGGAAAACTGGTAGCGGGAAAAGGAAGCCGTATAGCTAATTTGACTTTGTTTCTCGTGTGTATGTATTGAAAGGAAACAGCTGGAACGTTGCCATGACAACCGACTCCTAATCATGATGGACGACTGGTACTCTCCAGTTCCCTCCCTCATCTATTATCTGCACGCCGATGCTTCACCCTGTGCGGTGCCCGTGCGCGCACGCTATAGGTTTTCCTTCTTAGATTATGAACGGAGAAAGTTTCAAGGTGGAACATGTGCTTTTATGGTTTAGTAAATGACTGAAATTGACCATCCAGATTAATTATTTATACAAATTTTTTCAGATTTTTGTATGGATCTTAGGCTATGATTAATATGTTTTTTGGGGTATACGGTACGACTGAAATTCCAATCGTATTAAAGCAATTTTTCGTTTTCGTCAAAATGAATCGTTTTGTATTAAAAAAAGAACATAGTCTGTATTTTTTCTTGGGGATTAAACAGGTCCATTTGTCTCTGTCAGTGACAGGAAATTGATTTTAAATGTAACTTTATCGAAACGAGATTGAATACTTTAAATGAACTCTCATTAATTTTGTATTCAAGCAAGAAAAATAATCAATATCATGTACGTTAAATTTAAATATTTAAGCTGAAATCTCAAAATTTTACCTCATCAAAATGCCTGTTTCCATTTGTTTCCATCAACGATAGAATGAGAATATATTTGACAGACAGACCCCATTATTATCATGCATACGTAACGTACTGTATAACTTGTTATTTCAACCTACTGTATGTTGTGCCAAGAGCGATTTTTATCGCATATATCAATTTACTCAGCATTTCTTTATTCTGCTCATGTGGTGGAAATATACGACATTGATTGTGTGCCATAATCAGTTCAACAACATCAAAGGCTCACTTTATCAGGCCTGAATTACACACAAGTGTCTTTGCAACATCAAACGGTAATTAATGTTTAAAATGACCTTCAGCGACTCGACAGCGTTGGGTTGAGATATGTTTACCGTGCACTAATCATTAGTTTAATTACACTCATATAATTACATATTGAAATTTTCTGTAAGATAATTTGGGATGGCTTTCTCTCGTAATAAAATTGGTTTTCCTGCGAAGCTTTTATCTTCTCTTCTTCATTACTTAGGACTGTTTGCATTTCTTGGCCTTGCTTTATAATTAAATCCTTATATTATAGCTACTCTGAAAAGAGTCTGAAGCTTCGTGGTCTTAGGTTAAAAAATTGTAATTGAATTTATATTATATTAGAAGACGGAAAGAGTTCATTACTATTTAAATACGAAGTCAAGTAACTAGGAAATATCACCTGTTTTGCGTTTTTGTGAGAGCAATGATTTTATTCGCATTTCTTGCGGATTATTTTATATTTTATTGTATTTATAATATATATTTTTTAAACTTTTTATGATTTTGATTGTGGTTTTCAAAGTAGGTCAGAGGTTTATTGCTTTATACAAAAAATATAGACGAATAAAAGTTTTTAAAAAGTAATTTTGGTATGGTCTGTGATTGTACAATAACATAGGCTTAAAACCATAAAAAAATGATATTTTTGGACATTGTAAAAGAAAATTAATTTAATGGATGCTCAGAAGAAAAGTTTATATTTTCTAGAATTCGACTAAGAATACGAAGTGATCCGCAATACAATTTGCCTAATTTTGCTCGTGAAACCGTATAGCCGTTATGAGTTTTTATTTTTCCATTTGTGTAATCTAATAGGGAAATGCAGAAGCTGTAGATAAAAACAGATGCTATCATTAAACTGCTGAGATTGCGGAAATTGTGCGAGTCTACATTTACCTTCGCGCGTGTTTATCTCTCCCATTTTTTTTTTGTTTTGTTTTCTAACTGTTAGGTTTTATGTTCTCACTCGTTATGATTTTTATTTGCAATTCTTAATAACACCCTTGAGTTTTATTGCTTTATTATTTCCAAAATTTCTTAAGTTCCAAAAGTTTATCAAACTTTTTTTGCTTATTATTAAAATCGAGGCAAATTTATTGCAGCAAACAATCTGAGCTGTGCCTTAAATTCTGGCATTAAATATTTAAACTGATGAGTTATTTGGATCCTTTCACGACCTGCATCGGTGAATAATGGTGTAAATGAGGAATTAAGATGGTGATAAATTTTCTACTCTTTGTCTTCGTAAATCTTAATGATAGTCAAAGCGATGAATTGGGATTAGTTTGTGAATTAGATATCCGAAGATACAACCACAAATAAATATAAATTCCACTAATTAAAGCAATTAAACTGTTTATTTATGTAGGGAAGATATTTTGTGTGTATTTTCGCATATTTTGCTTAAAGTTACTGAAATGTTTGTGATGATTATGTCACCTGCTTATTCATAAGGACGTGTTTTTGATAAGCTGCTAATGACTTCTTCTTCTTTTCTTTTCTCTCATGATGGATGAGCATTTGTGTCTCTTCTCATCAGCTTAATTAGCCTCACCATTGAAGGCTATATCACAATAGCTTCTTGCAAGGCCTTCATAAAAAGGGAAGAGGGAAATTGCATGCGAGAGCATAATTCGTAAAGAAAAAGCAATTTCTTCACTTGCAAACACACAAAAAATCGCTTACCGTTGGATGAAATTTTGCAATTTTCTTCCCCACTTTTTTTTTTATTCCTGGTTTGCACTTTTATTTGACGCAATTGGCATTGAAGTATAACTAAATTTCATATATATATTTTTTCTTTTTTCTTTGGCGTGTTCAGGACATTGAGATGGGAAGGAAGGGAAATGTGTGGTTAACGCTTTCAGTTGATTGGGTGCGGCAAATCTTGAAAAAGTGACGCCCAAGCAGCAGGAGAAGTAATTAAACTTGATGAGAGTGTGGTAATGAAGGAAAAGTTATACGACAACTCTTTCGGGCTTCTATTTCGGGTGAATTTTCTGTTTTTTCAAATAGTCAAGGGATGCTCTAAATGAGGAGAGTACTTAAAGTTGAATAAATAAAATGTTTCTATATTTAAACGAAGTAAAATGTCAAACGACTTAGAATGACGAGGAATATTTAGGTTTTTAGGTTTCACTCACTTTTCTTATAAAAGGGTTTATCAGGTTGTTTAAAATTTTATCTTCGTCACGAAATGTCACCGAATACATAAATTCGATCAGTTTTACACAAACAATAGTGGTTACCTTACTCTCTTCAATTGTGTTTTATTGTTTTAGTTTGATTTTTTTGAATATTTGACATTTTTTTTCTGCTTTTATTAAATTTTTGGTTTCTCGACTTGTTCTATTTTTGGTGTTAGTTCGTTTCTCCGTTTTTAAAGATATTGTTTGTTTTTGATATCTTTTGGATGAATGGTTTTAACAGCATGTTTACTAATACATGTAACTTTTGTTTTTTATATAAAAAAAATATTTTTTAAACTCCATAACAACACTTTTAAAGTGAGTGCTCACTATATTTTATGCATGAATCATTGCATTTTATAGTTCTTAGCCACTATGTTGTCAAGCTGTATATGTCAGGACTCAAGAGGTTGCATTTCTAGATTACGTTTTGAATTTTAAAAGCACACCATCACGTAAATACACATACAAAAAAGAGAAAAGAAGACAGCAAACGGAAGTAATTGAAATGTTCTTAAAGGAAATTTATTAATAATGCGCAATAGTATTTATATTTTTTAAAACAAGAAGAAATATATTAAAAACGTAAATACAGTTCTTGGGAAAAGGAAAATTCGGCACAATTGGATTGTGGATACAGTTTTCATGTACACGAGGCGGTGCGTCCGTAATGAGATTACAAGGGTGCCAACCACAAGGACGTTGAGGGTCGCGTCAGAGGAGACGATAAAACCAAATGAAATGTTTATCTTCATGTGCAGCACCCGCTGCACCAAAATCCATTTGAATAATGAGAAGGGCGCCACCTTTCGGAGGAAAAACAATCTCCTCTCGCACTCCATCAAGCCAAAAGACGGAAAGGAACTCAACTCTTGAAAGTCTAATAACCACAAGCTCATTGCGAAGTTTACGTCAGGATCATGACAACCTTCGAAAGCGAACTGATCTTTAAATCACACGTTGATTTTTCAACCGACCAAACGACTCTTATTTACGTGGCACGAAGATTGGTGGCTCCTGACGACACTAAGAATGATGGCATTTAAATGGAATGTCAAATATTTTGCAGTAAACTTATCTTATTGTTTGAATTAATGCCAGTGAAGCATTATAGATATAAATCGCGAGCTTTCAGATGGGTTGTGACGGGAGATTGTTTATTACAATACAAGAAAGTCTTCCGTTTTTTCTGCGTTATTTATTGCTCTTTATATTTCATATTCAAAATATGTTTTATAAGCATTTCTTTTCTTCCTGCTATTTTTTGATCAAGTTGATGCTTCAAATTGCACTCATCCGTTTTTATTGAATCAAGTTTATTGTTTATTGCTTTTATACTTGCTCACTCGCTTATTGAATCTAATCAGTTTAGGGTGGGGTCAAAGTAAAGATTATTGTGTGAAAAGTTTTAATGCCATTTAATGGATATGATTTAAAGTTTTCGCTTTTTTAGTACTTTGTGCAAATTCTTGCAATCTCTTAATGGTAAATGCATATACATGTACTGCATTATTAAAGTTTAAAGGATGAAAGATGTAACAGGCAGCGGCAGAAGAAATCGCACGAGCAAAAAATCAAATTGCTGCATAATGCGGAAAGGTTTAATGTATTCGTGACCAATAAAGTGAAATAGTATTATACATTAGCAAAATGTTGGTCGGTGCAGTTGAAAAAGTTGCGATGCAACTTGAAAAGCTTTTGGTCGACCGAGTCGAGGGTAAAGTGGGTGACGCGATTTAGGGGAGCGCGATAATGACGCTATTACTGCAAATGGCGGAATGTTGTCCGTATCACGGTTGAGAGGACAGAGGCGAAACAGCAAGGGCCAACGAATTGGAATTCTCAAGCCTAGTGCTACTTGCTCCATTACCAACAAGTCGCTTGACCTTAATGCAAGAGTTTGATTTGTGTACATAAAAATATTGACTTTAAATAACATCTTCACTTTGTTTAGTGATGTTTGTGTTTCGCTAGAAAAACAATTACGCTACACTTGGGTCGAATGGAATTTCTTTTCTTTCTTTTTTGTGTCTGAACCTGAACAAAACAAGGTTTATCCTTTGATCAAATCAAAGAAAACGTCAACTCAGAGAGGCGTGGGTGTGCTGGAGAAGCGTAAAAGGTTTCTCAAGTCGTGTAAATAAACAACGATTCTTTCAAAAAGGTTTTCATTTTCGTTCCTTTATGAGTACAAACATAAAGTTTCAGTTAGGATTTTTCTGCAGGTATAATATCGTGCGGAAATTATTTTTAGCCATTCATGCAACGGTGTGACTTTTAATTTGAGTCGCATGTTGTTTTTTTTTTATTTCTTGGATTAAAAAACTTTCTAATTTGGGAGTTTAATGAGCACGTACTTATTGAATTTTCAATTTATTTCTAAAATTTTAAGGTGCAATTGAAACTTTTTAAATTTTGCAGAAATTATGGCTTTAAAAATTTAAATAATAAATATTTATGAACAGAAATGAACGTTTATGAATTTTTTTTAACCTCAAAAAAAGAGGAGAAAGAAAGTAGTCTTATCATAATTTGTCCTCCACGACATTGATGTCAAACTTTATTCTTCGCACATGCCCTCGCGATGCTTAATTAAGAAACCCTTTGGGACTTGTGTAGTGTTGCTTACTACAAGCAGAATGACGTTGGTGCCAATCGTGAAGATACTTTTGTTGGCCTTTCACCTGTTTACCACCGCTTTTTCATTAAGCAACACCTTTTCTCAATGTTTTTCTTCACACCTTGCACGCACTTTGTTAATTCAGCGTGCAAAATTCTCTGGCGAATACCTCACATTTTGGGACAAAAACTTGAGATTAAAATGAATTAGGAACAACGGCGTTGCAGAAAATTAAATTAAAAATCTCGAGTTTCGGTTTCACGTTTCTGGGGAGAAAAAAAATATATTTTTCACGCTTTTTTTCTTTAAAATCGATACAACTTTTGTTTACACGTTTCAACAACAACACATTTTGTTTTCTATTCACTGGTTAATTGAGCTGTGGGCGAAAAACAATATAAACCAGATAACAATTTTTATTAAATAAAAGAAAATTGTCCCATTATAATAAAAAAAAATTGAAAAAAAAAAATTGAAAAAAATGTAACCACTTTTTTTTTAAAAAAAAGTGCAACCACCTTTAGTAAAAAATAAAACAAATTTAAAAAAAAGACATGAATTTGAGGATATTTTTTACTGAATGTTTTATGTTAATTATACTTGCAGGGTCACCAGCATATGACACAGTTCGTCCTCTGGCTTATCAAGATGTGCGGATCTTTTTGCTATGTTTTCAAATCAACCAACCAGACTCTTTGGCCAATACACTCAACAAGGTAAGGATTAGCCACGGCAATGCGTCGATCGAAATGAGTCGCGCTGAATGAATCATTATCGGGAATCGTTTAGATTGGGCAAAAAAAACGAAGTTTAATTATACTAGCAGTGGTTAATTACAGCCAATATCGAACGAGGCATCGCAGTCATGTCCACCGGATGCCACCCTTAATCCAAATCACGGGGACAGCGCTTTCAGGTGGAAATCGAACGCCGCTCCACTTGGTTCTGATTTATTAGACACGAGCTCAGCATTTCTAAAACCTAAAGTGCGTTCTACAAATTATGAATCTTTTTACAAAGGCCAGTTAGAAAGTGGCAATTCAATTGGGAACTATTAGTTAAAGTTTAATTGAATATGAATGCCAGGTTTTTCTCTGCATGCAGCGTTGGAAACTCTCAGAACGCCAGTAAAAAAGCGGAGGAGAGTTTTTTTTCCTTTTCTTAGCACACACACTTTACGATTCTGGCTTCAGCATGGGATTTGCAGTGAAGATGCTGTACCACGGAGCATTTTGTCTTATTCTTCACATTCACATCTGGGGTCCTGGGATTGGCTGCTAAGGAGAGAAGCAGGCGCTTTTCTTAGCTCTGTGCAATTGATGGAACTAATGTGGTGTTTAAACCGCTCGTGTCTGAATAAAATAGAGAAATTTAACAAGGAAATTGGGCAGAACAAAAGAAATTCAAAGATGAAACACGACTAGCTCGTCAGTGCCTCATTTACCCAATGGGTAATTGGGTACTAAAAATAGTAGCACATTTAAGCTTCGTTTGGCTTTTTTCCCCTCCAAATTTACGTGCGGATATAATGTTTAAAAAGGCTGTTTAGGAGGAAATTGGACAATTGCTTTGTTTTACGTTAGAACCGCACGAGTCTTTAATTTATCTAGTTATGCAACTTCAAGGTAAAAATTCAATTTGACTAGTTTTTTTTTTTTAAAAACTACTTTTAGCAGAATGTAAAATTTTAACTATATCCAGTTTTATGTCCCATTGAAAATTTTAGTCATCAAGTTGTGGGTTACAACACAGCATTATTTGAATGATTCCCAAAGAGAAACGGCGTATTGTTTACTGGCGCGTAGTTGATATGCATTGAAATTGCAAAAGAGCCAATGTGCATCCACAAATCAAAGCAATTTGAATTGCGTTTCCACAATTGCTCATCGTACGCCATCGTGAATGTAGAAATAGCAGTCGTGTAAGAGTCATGAATTCGTTGTATATTTTAAATGTGCAGTGGTATCCTGAAGTGCGGCAACACGGGCCTAATGTACCGGTAATTCTGTGTGGATGTCAAAGTGACACCAGACAAGATGGTGACTCGGTGTCGAATCACTCGAAAAGCAAAGAGGGAGTCGTCAGCTCGGAGAAAGTAAGTTTATTTCGATTTAAATATTCGAAAAATGTTGTTTTTAATCTTTTCCCTTCATGTTGTGATATATTTTGTAGGCTCTCGAGACTTCCCGGCAAATCAGTGCCGCTACTTACGTGGAGACGTCGTCTAAATTCTCGAGCAAAACTGCTCGCGAAGCATTTGAAGTGGCTGCTTTAGCTGCATTGGGCCGTCTCAACAAAAATCATGCACTTATACAACGTGATCGGTCGTACGATCGTACTTTGGAGCGATCTCCATTCGAGCGCGCTCGGTATAAAAGTCGCTTAGATCTTAAGGCTGAATTACGCGACCGCACCAAAAGTTGCTCCATCATGTGAAAGCTGTTAAAACTCTTGATTGAGCAACACGGAAAAAGATTTTTTTTTAAAAAGGGAGAAAGGAATTAAATGTAATAGCTTAAAAGGAGAAAGTGTTGTTGTGTTCTAATGTATACGAACAGACTCGTGAAATTTTTATTCACTTTTTAAAATTCCTTCTCTGAGGAAATGTTGTTGGTCGTAGTCGGCCATTTCACTCACTACACTTGTCTGCTAATTAAAAAACTTAATGGATCACGTCGGAGAACACTTGTTCGATCTTTTAAGGACAATTTTAGATTTTTCTCTTCAATTTTGAAACTCACTCTAATCGGTACATTAAAATTTAAAATGTGTATATTTTTTATTTGCTACTTATATGGTATTTGTGTTGACAAACCGAGTTAGGTTTTGTTTTTTAATAGTAAGTAGAAAGAAATAAAATATACGGTTAACAATTGCTTAAATATTTCTCTCCATTTCTTTTTTTTTAGTTGGAAATTAGTAAATTCTCGGCAGTAAATCGAAATCGAGGATCGTGCGCCGCCCCTCGTTGAATTTCGCAAATAGTTAAAGGATGCAGCGTCACCATCTGTCGTCGAACCTATCAAATTATTAAAACCGAAATTGTGTAAAACTTCCTAAAGACGGTATTTAATTTAATTTAACTTTACTTTTACCAATGGTTAATTATGGCATGGACTTTCGCCTGTCCTTATCTTTTTCCTTTCGAGCCGTAAGATCATGCACTGCGTGAATGTCGCTAACAACGAGTGAGTACAAATTGCAATCCTTCAAGTCAGAATTCATTTAAAGTCACATTACTCGTTCAAATCCTGTTTGGTCTTGTAACTGGCTGAACAAACAGCAAACAGTATGATTACAACAAAAAGAAAAATGGCAAACATCATGTGGTAAACGACCTGCAAAAAAAGTGTGATATTTGGTTAGAACATAAATATTTTTTCACATTACCATAGACGAGGGATCAACTAATTGAATCAGCGCTTTGAGAGCATAATTCCAAACACTTGCTGTAAAGTGGTACATGAAACAAATACTTAACATCATACAACTTGTGCCTACAATAGCCTAATAAGAAAAGCTCATAAAAGCGCCTTCCTTTACTTCTGTGCAAGTAGATCCTACCTCCCTGTAAACAAAATCGATCATCGATACGTACATGAAAATTTCACTACAAGCAAGAAAAGTGTATTGAGGAATTTGGTACAATATACTCATAGTTCTGACTGTTTTGGCAAAAGAAGTTATTTCAATCTGGAAAACAAAAAATTAATACTTTCAATCGCTTTTTTTGGGGGATTAGCATTCAATTAAAGTATAATATTTACTGTATCGTTTATCCACCAATTATTAATGATAATATTATACTCATAATGAGGTTGAAACAAAACTTGATTTAAGGCACAACTCTTATTCTTTTTTTGTACAGCACACACGACGTAACTTCCAAAGAAAAAGCGTTAAGTTGAGAAATAATTACAACTGTGTGTACGTTTTCGATTATGCAAAAGCAAATTAATACTCACACATGAAATGTATTTTGGATGTGTGAGTTTTATATTTACTTGTGATTACACAACTAGTTTTAAATCCTACTTGGCATCCCACTTCACTGATTTATGTTCAGTAATTCCAAACTCATTTACTGTATCGAAAGAGTATTCCCGGTTTCGTTGTTTATCACTGAAAACAATTTTCTCAGCTTTGATCCCTTCCGAATCGTACGAATAAAGAAGTCTGATGTACACTTTGCCTTGTTTCTCTGTAAACCAATTATACTTTTCCACAGCATGTTTGTAGGCGATCGAGTTAGTGCGATTTCCATCACTGTCAAACGAGAAAATCAAAGCGTAAGATGAACCTCCGGCCGGAGACCAACTTATATTTTGTCGTCGAGCTAGATCCTGGCAGGGTTTCTCATCCTTCACACGAACTTGTGTCAATCCAGCATTTTCTGCTTGAACCTGCAACTCTTCGTGTTGCTTTAATAAGGCATGGTGATGATTCGTTTAATTTTATGTTGTAGAATTTAATTTTACATCGTACTTACGTACCCCGTTTGGTTTTATATCTATGAGTTTCTGATTTGTGAAGGTGAGGCTTAATTTACACGGTAAAGGGTTGTAAATGTAAAGATTTGTCCCATCGGATAAAGGCTTGGATGGACGACTAGTCTCGATGAAGATTTGTAGAAGGCCACTCGTCACGAAGGCAGCAGATGCGAGGAAACCGGCAAATACCATTCTTCGTATGTGACTATGAGATTAAACAAAACGAAAAACGTTCTGTAGGTTTATTTTTTTTTAACTTAAATTTGTTATTTCAGATTTCAGATGTTATAAACCTGTTCAAGGCTGTGTTTTGTTGGAAATTTGGAAAAACTACAAATGCAAAGACTGGAGTGAGTAATGCAGGAATGAGTGCTGACAGTGGCATCATATCTCGTGGATGAACCAGTACCTGATGTTTTAACAACAATTTTATTACGTGGCAATAGTGAAATACTTGAGATTGTTATTTACACCGGCTACAACTGGATTCATTTCTTCTCCTTGAAGTAACCACAAGTAATTTAGGATACTATAAAGAGCACTGAATGCTGGGATGGTGAGTAATAATAATATAAGGTAAAACTGTCTGCCAACATGAGCTATGAAATCTTGATTGTATTTATCCTTTGAACGATTTAGCCAATGGTGATGGTATTCACCACATGTTAATTTTTTGTACAGAGCATACTAAAAATAAATCATAAGTGGCGAGTAGAATTGTTATACCTAGGTTATACTAATAGTAATAGTAACAAACGTACTATTATACAGTGCCAAAACTTGAAATTAGCATAGCTGTTTTTACAACGAACTTGCCTTCGAATTACCATCAAGATAAATACTGAAAAGATTAGTGATTTAGATAAGAAAAGAAAAAAATAATTTTTCAGTTAATGCAGTTAACCATTAGACAAAATGACTGATCCCATTAATGAACTGTAAAAATACAAAACTGACTTGTCGTTAGGTTCTGAAATGAAGTGGAAATTAATAAATGCAAATGCGAACGAATCATTGATGAGGTTTTGCTTACTGTAGGTGTATGGAAATAAGCAGCCTTGAGCAAAGTCGCCCATACAATAAGCGAATAAGGTTAAAAAGAAAAATAGTTCTTTTGTCTAATGCGTGGAATTATTTTCAATTATTGAATATGGTATTCTTAATTGTGTTTTTATTACATCGCTTTGAAATTGATCTGCACCAAATGATATCATAATTGGCATTCTTGCTTTTCCAAATACATAAAGATTAGAGCCCATGGAATATAAAGAACTTGCAAAAATAAATTGTTATAATAGTAATTACACTGAAATTGTTAACAGTAGACTTACCCGAATGTTATAAATGGATACCGGTATCTTGATAAGAAAATGAAAATTACTCCAATAGTTTGAGGAATGGCCAGGATAAAAATCATACTAGAATAAATTATTAATAAAACTAATAAAATTAAACAATACTTTATCCATTAATTCCGTAAACGGACCATAGTTTACTGAAGTAAACATCTGTCAAAAAGGCCATGACTAACATAGTAAATTCCCCATAAAACGTTGACAGTAACTGATAATCGTCGTAATGTGTTATGTGGTTGCGAATAATTTCTTCATAAACTATGTGATTAAAGTCTTTCGATATGCAAGAATAGAAAATTATTTGTTTTTATTTTATGTTTATTGTTTTTCTCAGTTAGATACCTAAAATTCCATGGAAAGTTAAGTTTTCAAAAAATATGGCTACAATTATGCAGTAGACGTAGTTTGGGATGTTAGAGTGGAGCAATTGTCTTGAATCAGACAAGCTGTGGGAAGTCTTTGAAAAGCGAAACAATATTAAAATGTACCGATGCATTCGATTGTGATCATTGAAATAAAGTGTTCCTACCTCTAAACTCAATAGTGACCGCACCATATCAATCGTAAAGTACAAATGGCAATATTTTGGCTTTTTTAGGAGTAAGAGATTAAATTAGTCCAGCTAGCATTGTGTTGGGTACCATTTTATTAGGGTTTTCAAGTATTCTTCATGTCCATGGTGATATGACAATGGATTGTATGCATGTATTGTAACTTTATGGCCAAAGAGATGTGCAAATATTGCCAGAGATGGCGACACCGACACCGACGTGATGCTGTTGCTCAGATGCATATAGATGCTGATGCTGATTCAGTTGCTCCAGATGTAAACATCATGTACTGATGTATGTATGCGTGCACCATTCGTCTTTGTGTACTGTTATTTGCCACAAGTAGTAGAAGGTAGAAACTTTTAAATTTTATTTTGAGTTTATTTATTTTGAAGCTTATTCATGCATCGTGTTGATTTACGTATGAAATGTAGAGTGGTGTATAATTGTTTTCTGTTCTGATACGTTTTACATTTTATTTACATAAACAACTTAGTATAAATGTCTTTTTGGCATTCTGTCAATTTTATATTTTGATCAGAAGTGACTTACAGAGCAACAACCCTAAACTTGAAAGTTGTGAAACTTAAAGAAAAACAAACGGGTATATTTAAACTGCTGTTAATCTTTCTGAAAGCAGTTGCGCAGTTCATTGCAAAGCTAGACTAAGGCTAAGGGTACCAAAACAAATGTAGTTTTGCACATTGAACTAATTTTTAATTAACTGAATTAATTAATCATTTAAAATTTTTCTAGGTAAAATCAACTTTTCCAAAATGTCTCATCCAATCATGTCAGCAAACGACATTTCTCCAGATAAGCAAGTGATTATTGTATGTTCAGGTCGAAAATATGTCGCGGATCGTGATGTTATTTGTTCTGGCAGTCCATACTTTAATGCCATGTTTAAAAGCGGCATGAAAGAAGCTCTAAATAATGTAGTAGCATTGCAGGACATGGACGCAGAAGCGCTCGAAGTTATTCTTTGTTTTTTGCACACGGGAAAAATTGATGAGGACGATGAGAATGGAGAAGAAAAGTTGAAACCACTCTTCTTGGCAGCCCATTTACTTCAAGTTGAAGATGTTCAATCATTTGCAGCTCATGCTTTGGGCAAAAAAACGAACAAAGAAAATTTGGATGAATTGAAGCAATTTGCCGCAACTTACAATAGCCATCAAGTTTTGCAAGGAGTTTTGCGTTTTCTAGCACAGAATTTAATTAACTTTGAAGAGGATGCCATTTTTTTGGACTTGAATGTTAACGAATTGGAGTTTTTGTTGGATATGACTCGAGAGCTCACTTTGTCACCCGAAATTGCATTGAAAAGTATTCTCAAGTGGGTCAAACATAAGACGGAGGAACGAAGCCAATTTCTCATTCAACTGATTGGCCATTTAAGTCTGAGCAGTTTGTCACGTCAGTTTATTCAATTTACCATTGCGAGTGAGCCTTTATTTAGGGAGCACATGGAGGTTGCTAAACTTTTCATGATGACAATTTTGCTACACAGACTTATTGATGGAAGTGCAGAATTTTGATTGAGTTGAATAACACCGTGTATTCAGTGCTTGTTGCCTTTTTTCATTATTTGTGGATTTCCTAAGAATTTTTGTACATTAAATTTTTATATGTTTTACTGGTTTGATTAGATCAAAATATTTACTCGGATTAAAGTCTCGAAATTTTGTATGTTTTCTAAAATCACAGAATTTTGCATTTTATTGATTTTTTAGCTAACAGAACTTAGTGAACATGAATATTAACGTTAGTTAATGAGGAGGTAAGGTCTTAATGCACATTTTAGGATTTGCTAGACAACAAAGGATATACGGTAACTCAAGTTGGGCATCCCATAAGGTACCACAAAATGCCACCCCTAAATAAGTTAATTCATTCATGTTAAGAAGGAATTAATTTAATGATTTGGTACTGGTATATCATTTTAGGATCTCAATTGGGATATGCCCCTTGTTTTGAGTGACTCTTCTGATCCTAGTGTTTTAATTTTTTTGTTAAGATGTCGTGTTGAAAAATAATACAAATGGTCTAATATAAGTTGTATATTTTAATTTCAGATTCAAATTACTGCGTTGACATTTCTACTGGGAGGAATTAGGATCATGAGAACATGTGACGTCCAATCGGAAAAGGGAAATACCACAGCAGTTAACCAATAAAACATTTTTTATTTGAAGACTGTAATAGCAATGATTGTTTTATATTCCGTTGGGTTCTAGTAACAACTTGCCGGAAATCTGTTACAGGTTATCACATGCAGGCGAAAGTAGAAGTTTCCGTTCCGAGGTATCCAGCATTTAGGATTCCTTATTATTGCAGGCAATTTTTCAGTAACTTTACATCGTTTATTCCTCCATCTGAGTTTGTTAGAAACAGATTAACTGCACAACTGTAAATAATAAAAATAACATAGAATTTGAAATTTAGATCCCATTTTTGTTAAGTGTTTTTATGTATATTGAAGCTTGAAAAAAAACAACCCAAGAAATAACGAGAGCAGATTTGAACTCGCACGCCCACCGTCAATGACAGAGACCATTACGTCACACCGAACTGTTTCGTACAGCAGTGAGTACATGTTAATTAGCCGTATCATGTGTTGGATATACCAGTACATACGCGATAAATATGAATAAATATATTATGTTTAACACGAAGGAAGAAAGTTGAAATTGTTTATTGCAAAATATTTGTGATACTTTCTACAGATGTAGCATTATTTCAACAAGTGCAAAAAATATTCCGTGATTAATGTTTTATCACTAGGTGGAATATGTGTGGCAGGAAGTTGTCACACTTCTAGAAGTTTCCATGGATTTTGATTGGCTATGCTGATTAGTCTGCACGCCAGGACTACTTTGCATATTCTTTTTTCAAGCTGGCCTTCGAGCGCAGTTTTCGCCATTCGGTACCCAGGTCGGTGGAGGACGTAGACGTCGAGGATTCCCTACGGTGAGTAAATTGAATTATTTTATTTTATTTTACACTTTGTTCCTCGCTTTGTTCTTTTATTTATGTGTGGTTTGTTTTGACACTGCGCCGTTAATTTAGAAAGCGCAATAAGTTTTAATAACCGTAGTTTTCTAGTGTCTTTATATTTTGGCAGTTGATTATAGAGGTTTGTCGTATTAAAGTAATATAGTTTCTAAATTCAACTATCGACTTTGTTTTGACCTTATCTTATTTTTATACGCTTTATTAATTTTATAAGTTACTAATTTGGTATTTTTCGTTTTTTAGGTTCAAATGTGAAGACTTCGGTGCTAACCCAGCCGGAGAATTTCCTACGCTCGAAGAATTTTGTTTTGATATAATTTTTATTCGTTTTATTGTGCTTTTTTTGTATTTTTAAAGTTTAATAAAATTAATTTGTGTTGTTTAATTGTAATTTGCTGTAGTTGTATAAAACTACAGTAAATTACAAATACAATACTTATGTAATTTAATTCGCGTTAATTTTATTTAAAATAAACATGCAAATAAAATGGGAAATCTGTACACCCACCCACCATCCCCTTTTTTTAATACTAAGTCCAAACCTATAAAAATTTGGCATAGATTCGCCTTTTTTGGACTTAGAATATTTTTGAAGAAATGACATAGCTTATAGAAAATAAAACTTTATTGAAATAAAAAAAAAGTACACTATTCAAAAAAAAACTTACAAATTTTTCCTTAAAAGGAAAATAAATGGCTAATCAAAGGTTTAAGCGGGTTATAACGGACCATTTAAGGATAATCTCGGGTAAACATCCCCCTTGAGACTCCGCCGTATTACCACACCCAGGACCCAGAGTGTGCCACGCTCTGGGCCCCTTCAAAATGTCCCACGATGTCTTCCTGATGTTTATGTTAAGCTGAAAGAAAAAAACCGTTCATACATACATAATTATGCGAAAATAAAATTATACAAACTTATACATGAAACTTATACACAATTAAAATTATACAGTAGAGATTATGATATAATTATAATAAGAAGAAATCAAATAAAATCTGAAAATAGGTTTAGCTGTCATGGAATTGGTCTACGCTGTCCGAGGATTCGGTTTTTACGCATATGCTCCGGTATCCATGTTGTCGTCTATGTTATCGTCCGCGTTATTCGACTCGTGCGTCGACAAACCTATTTTTTAAAAATGCAAAATTAGCAACTTTTAAAAATGCAAAATTAGCAACTTAAAAAAATGTAAAATAAGTATATAAGTTAATAAAAGATTAATAACTAAATTTCCATTCCGAAATAAAGTTAAATAAAATATTTATAAAATATTAAATAAAACTAAAAAGACAAATTAAATTGAAATTCCTCTACTTCTTCTAAAATGCAAAATAACGGATAAAAACTAAATAAATTACCATGTAATTACAGTATAATAAAATTGGATACAATTTCAAAAAAACATTAAACAAATCTAAGGAAAACTAATTAAATATCCTCGCCTTAACCGTACAAAACACTATACTGTACAAAAATATAACTGTACAAATAGCTAAAACATAAAAGGCCAAAACGACTAATAATTAATTCCATAAAAAACAATTTTAAAACCGCTAAATTAAACCTAAGAAGTAAAATTTGAGAAAAACTCACCGTGTGCTTCGCCTCCAAGCCGGGAATAAAAACTGGTGAAAATCTGAAGCGAAAAAATAAAGATGCAAAATAGCAAACGACCCATAACCTCATCTGAATAACCAATCAAAAATCACACAAACTTCAAGAAAAAACCTCAAATTCGTGCGTGCTGTCACCTGATGATAAAAATCATAAACACAGAAATCTCAAAAGAGTTGCTAAACAACTAAACAACGCAACTTTAGAGTGCATCTTTAAAATAAACTGACGGAAGCCTCAATATAATTTAAAACCCAAAACACTAATTGACACAGTTCAATCCACTCGATTAAATACAATTTCACGGGATATTTATTTTCTAACACACGGTGCTGTGTACGAGACACCCCGCAATGACAACTTGGTCCCAGAAAGCAAAATTCACATTCAGAGCGACAAATTAGTTATAATATTAAAAATGCACAAATTACAGCAAATTAATCGAAAAAACTCTGTTCGTTCGTCTTCCCATCTGTCAAACGAGTCGAGTCCATTCGATTTTGGACAATTGTTCAAGATTCGATAAAGGCGTCGTCGTTGTCGTGGAACTCGTGCTCTTGGCGATGTTGTTGTCGTTGCACAGAAAAACACTCCACCTAATCAGCACGACAGCGTCGATTTTCGGTAATAATAAGCGTGGCAATGGTTAAATTCCAGTCGAATAACGCTGCAAACAAAATAAAATAAATAAAACGAGTAAATAATTATTTTAACAATTTAACTTGGTAAAAAATGAAGTCGTTTTAATGGAATGTGAGAAAACTTGATTAAAAAATCTGGTCGCTCGATGGCGATCCCTGCCACAACAAATGCCACCTGCTAAACACAGAAACAAAAACAAAATATAATTAATTAACTGTTTATATAATTTATTTTCATTAAATTAAACTCAATTCAATTCACCCACATTTCTATACAATAAATGCCACAATATTTACGACGGACTCGGGGTTGTAATACGTCTCGTAAATATCGACAAGGAACGGATATACTAATTGCTCGGATTTCAAATCTGTTTATTTGAAATGAAAACTAAAAATTTCGGGTCAAAACATTTCAATTTTGTAATCATAAACAAATCTTGGCATAAAATGCGTTGCGGCTGTTGCATTTAAACGATCTGCAAGACGACGACGATGGAGTGCGTTTCCACAAATCCACGACGGGCCGAACATAAGTTCTCTGAAATGCGAATTTGTTTCAATTAATTTCTAATTAATTTGCGACAATTTTTCAATTTTTCACAACTCACAAGTAGAAATCTATCTGTGTAGTCTCTAAGTAGTCTCCACAACTCGGATACACGTTGGACTTCCCGAGTACATTAAGATCTGTGAAATTCATGGTAAGTCACTTCCGTAATGAGAACTTTAGTCTAACACATCGGAAACGTACTGCTTTAAAACCAAATTCGCTTTTGCTAAATCTTCACCGTCTGCTTCGTCCACCATTATTATTCGAGTATCCCGCTATCTAGCCCTAAACGAACGCCAGACAATATTGTAATGCGTGCTAGAAATACGCACAATTAATTTACCTCACCTAATGAAATGTCTTAGAGACTAGAAACTCCATCGTTTTGTCAACTCTTCTATTTTGCACAATTTTAACCATGGTCGGGATGGCTACGGTACAACTAAAACGCCTTCTCGGTAGGATGAGTGTGTAATGTCGGAAACAAGGGTTCACAGGTCTAAAAGTGAAAATAAAATATTAGTCTACATCATGCCGTCACAAAATTTTAAATCTTAGGTATTGTACCGTATGCGGTTCCTATCTTGCCATGTTGTGATTGAAAATCTCGACATACAACAACAACAACAAACAAAAATAACAGATAAAAACTTGACACTTGAAACTAAAAATGTTCGATTACATTGGCAGTAATAATCAATTCAGTATTTTTGTTTAAAATTTGTACTAATAAAAACAACAAATGGTTTATTTCTCTCCTGTGAAAAATGTTACAAGTAATTGGAACAAGCTTTTCATTACCTTATCAATGTCTTTCCAACATCATAGCATTCGTTTATCTTTAACTCGACAACAAGTATAAAATTTTTTGCATTGATAAAAACAATAAAATAAAATCCACAAACAATTTATTTTTGAGAGAAAAACGGACATTATTTGAAAACAAAAATTCGTCCAATATGTTATTTAATTCATCAACAGTAAACGATAATAGGGAATTACTTTATAATTGTAATTTAAGTCTTAATCTCTTACCACTTTGCAACTAACAACTTTACTTGGGTTTGGACCTACAAATCACTTTTCTCAGTTCAAGCAGGGGATGAGTTCCTGATGATTTACCAAATACAGTAACAAACAGCCTGCGCTTCAACTACGAGGAATAAGAGAAAGATGGCATCATCACTTGAGCTGGTTTCCACTGACTTGTAGAAATGACGCCATTATAATAGAATGCTGTCGGGACAAAACCTAAAGAGGCACGTTCGTCAGCCAACTTTGATCCATCTGTCGATTGAGTATTCCAATGCTGCTAACCAACTGCCATTTCAAATAATAAATACTCTATGAATCGTGCTAATGGAATTGAATTCATTCAATTAAATTCATTCTGCCAACTCGCCTTTTTTTGTCTGTTTCATTTTCTGCGTGGAAGTAAAAATGTCGAAATTTGGGATCGTGAGGCACTGCCTCGAACGCGTACTTTTTGCCCGCAATCAGGCATGTCTGCACGCGGTATCCATGCAGATGTATGATACCTGCAAGAAACGTTTATAAATTATCCTACTCTGGCTAAGTAAATGCAAAGCAGGCTTATTTATACCCAGTGCCGACAAAGCATTGGCGTCCATATAGATGTAAATGCAGCCATCTTTGAGAATGCAATAGCGTCTTCGCCACGTCTTCCAGCGTAGACCTAATTTAACCAAGTACCCATGGCAATTAGGGTTGGCGAGCGCCGTTGCTGCCAGAGAGAGATTATTCGTCGTCATTTCCATCCACAAGTCATTCTATAAAAAAGGAAAAGACAAAATGAACACCCTATTTGTTTCTGTGCCAGCCTTCTTTGACATTTCGAAAGCGAAATCGTGTTTTAAAAACTAATTTCATTTTTTTCTCAAATGATTACATCTTTTTTTTTCTTTTGTAATAAAATTCCACTTTCCAACGATTTATTTCTAACTACACTTTTTGACAAATCTCTAGTCGTAAAATGATTTCCCACTGCAATTTTATCGACGAATTTAACAAAAATGGCGTCATTTAAATGGCTTTGGTGTAAGTAATCAATAATGTTTACAAATTACCTGTGCTGCGCAAGTCGCCGCTTGGTCCATCAATACAGCCCAGCTAAAATGTTGTTTAAAAATTGTTTGTTAGTTCTTTCACATAAAAAAATCTATATAAAAGATGGTGACGATTATATTACCAACTCATGTCTTCTTCACTCTCTGCGGCAAAGAAATGCGTAGAAGAGCCAAACTTGGTGATCTTAAAACTAAATTGTTTGGCCGCGTCTCCGCATCGGCTCACCGTGTAATTTACCAACGCAATCGCACCAAGAGGGTCACGCGACTAAATCAAAAGAGAAAAGAAAGAAAAAACACTAAGAGTTATTATTCAATGCTCTTAGCAGAGATTACAATTAAGTGTCCAGCTGTGAGGTCACGATCTCAATTCTCAATTTACATAAAATTTGCTCTATGACCACGATAAATATAATAAATAAAATGAACTAAATCTATTACTTTTTTTCAGCAATAAAGGAATGAATTTCCTAACCTCTTGGGCTTTGTAATAATACAAACAATTGTCCTGTTTGAGGACAAACCATCGTTGATGCCATTTCTTCGGTGCGATGCCGCCTAGCCGAAAGAGAAACCCTGAGTAAATTGGTTTCTGCCGTCCCGGGTCGGTGATTATAGGAGCGAGTACGTGGCATGTACGTGCCACATCCAATTGCAGCGTGTCCGTACCTGAAGCAACATTTATATTTTTTTTATATTTATAACTTTTTTTTATATCTCTGTACGAAATGGAAGCAGAAAAAATACAAAAATAAATTTTCATTTTAGAAAAAGTAATGAAAATCGCAATAAAAAGATCGAAGAAAGTAAGGCATCTGTTACCATGTCACGATCTTACCCGCATGAGCAATTTTGACCACTTCCGAATGAGAAGCATCGACCACCCTGTTGCCATTGACTGAGATGATGATGTCACCGACCTCCAAGCCACTGGACTCGGCTGGTGTACCTGGTAAACAGCAGAAACAAAATGACAACTTGGTTTCATCAACCGTGCCATCTTATTAAACCTGGTTCGATGGCAGATACAACAACTGGACGGCTTCCATGGATGCGGAATCCAAATTCACCAGATTTTCTCTGCACCACAACAGTTTTATCGCTATCTAAAAATTCATATATATTTGTTGTAGATTATTTTTTTTTTTTAAAAAAAGCGAATATAAAATAGAATGATGTTGTTAAGTATTGTTAGTGGCAAACTAATGGAATTTACCAAACGTTCTATTTGATAGTCTTTTATACATTTCCAAACTGGACTTCCTGTGGACCATGCGGTGAGTCACAGCCTGGTAACGTTTCTTGAATTCTCTCTCCGAACCCGTAGACTCGAGGGATTCGGTTCTTTGCAAAAGGCAGGGCTCGCTTTTCGTCAATCCTGCCTCTTGGGACTCTGTTGAAAGCAAACCCAAACAAACTAAATCCAAACTCGGCTACAAACGACTCCCATTCATTCATTCCAACTCCACTTAGTTGGTTAGTTTAGAATTCATGCAGTTGCAATTGCAATGCGACAACATTCCCGTCGCGGCTCACCAGGTAAGGTCAGCTGAGGACTCCACACAGTCAACTCCTCGTTATCCCCGATGTAAATCCACACGGACGAGTGGTAGCTCTCGGCATACACACCTGGAATTTGTAATCAACTCATAAGAATCTATTTCCTTTAGTCGTCATCGATCGATCCATTCACCAGAATCTTCTTGGTCCTCCTCCATTGCGATGTCTTGAACACTGAGTCGTAAGGATCCTTGCGACCCCGTAGGCATCATGGGACCCTCGAAAAAAACGGGCGTATCGCCCGGAGAGCGTCGCAACAGAGACTCCAAACTGGACGGACCGGAACTGGTCAAGTAACGTGCGTGAGCAGCCAATTCGGCCAGTTCGGCAGCTGATGGTGAAAGATCGTGATCGCGTGACGATCGTCTCGATGAGGTCAAGTCTCGCAGAGAAAGACCCCCGCTCGACACGGACGTCCGAGGTGAAAGGTCGTGATCGTGTGAACGACGGATGTCTGCGCTCAAATATCGCTCGGCTAAAGCCTGAAACAAATAAATGTGTAATGGTAAATCCAATTGGGCATCGTTTGGAAAATTGAATAATCGCAACCGAAAATTGTGTGAGCATTTTTTCTTTTCAATTTCGACTTATTGCTACAGGTTTGCGGACGTTTACCTCATTATGTTCTGCTTCGACTGATTGCCTGAGTCGTTCCCCGCAGTGTGTGCATAAAACTTTTGCCATCTCGGAAAAATCGATTTCTCTTTCGGGAGTGCGGGTGAGGAGTCGCCGTCGAGCTTCGAGACGAAGCAGTTCCGTCGTGTCACTAATGGTGCGTCTAAACTCCAGCGCTTTACGGTCGTGTTTCCGTGGACGACCGTCACTGTTCCGTTCGGGGCTTACCGAAGAGCGACTGTCGTGATACATTTCTCGCGAAAAACTGTGCGAGCGCTCCGCACGCGATCTCCATTGCGTTTCGGGGCTCTCGCTGTAAGCTCGTCGTTCGGCGGTCCGTCGAAGACTTTCTTCGATAGCCAACTCGGCTGACCTGTTTCAAAAATAAAAATAATAATAAAGATGATTTAAAAAAGAAAAAGTACCGTATTAAATTTAAATTGGCTACCCCGATTTGTAGAAATAAATAAAAATCTAAAATCAATATTGTTCGTGTACCTTGTTTTCTCTAACCTGACTGCATCTTCAGGGTCGGGTGCTCTCGGTTTCTTAATGAGGCCACTTGTTTGTTTCGGAGGAGGAAATTCCAATGATTTCTGTTCGGCTTCCGCTCTTTGAAGCCACGCAGCCGTAGAGAGCGCGTCTTCGCCTCGTTTATACACTGCCACTTGATCTTCTATTCCCCCGTTAGTCGTTCTTTTATCCTTTTTGCCATCTTTGCGCCCACACTTCAACTCGTGTTCCGTCTCAATCGGTGTCTTTTGCTCTTTCTCCCTTTTCTTATCATCCAAACAGAAATCGGAGTCGGGACTTAAACTTCTTCTCGTGTACTTGATATCTTTTATAAAAGGTTTAGGAGGAATTTCGGGTTTCTCGATCACTCTCGACGTCTTTTTCTTTTGAAAAATGGATGACTCCGACAAGGGCTCGTCTTTGTCTCCTTTGTGGTGATGATGTCGTCTAGATTTGTGTTCGCTCGTATTCGCTTTCCCCACAACATCCGTTTCCAATTGTATTTCCAAGGTGACCCGATGTTTCTCTTGCGGCTTTGTATGCTGATCCTTTTGTAAGCTCTCAAACTTTGCGACACGTGAGCGCACGCTGCTATCCTCTTCGGAGAGCGCGTCTGAACTGGCAGTGTCTTGTCTTTTAACATCATCCCCAACCTTCTCCACTTTATCTTGCTTCAAAAGAGTCGGAATTTGATGGTTGTTATTGTCAAAAACAGAATTTACGCTCGACCTGTGCGTAAAAACCTCGATTTCACTCATCCCACTGTCTACCGTGTAACTACCGGATGTACTGCTTTCTATACTGGGGGATGTGGCGATCGAGGACACCGATTCTCTTAAAACTTCGGGAATAACGGAAATTTCCTTCATGGAAAACATCAATCCTTCACTCAAATCGCCGCCAACTCCTAACAATTTCTCCCTTCTGCGGGGTAAACTTAAATGAGCGATGTCGAACGAGTGCGACGATTTTTCGTCCGAAAATTCCGGCGGTGGCAAAATTGTAGCCGACGATCGCCGGTGCCCTTTCTTCAAGCTGTCGGCTTCGGAGAATTCATTAGCGGTCACGTAATCCTCCGAAGTGGACGATTTATTCGAATCCGTTCGAGACAAATCGCTTTTGTTGTTGACGACAGATCTGTCGATCACCTTGTCAAAATCAGTTGATTCAATTTCAACAAACTGACCGCTCGATGTCTCGCTTTCCGGGGACGTCATGGCATCCTTCGTCTTCCCCTTAATCATTTCCTCTTGCGGTTTCAACTTGTCCGCACGACGCATCGGGGATGGTGTCATCTGTCCGTCACTGTCCAAAACGTCGACCAGCGTGTGCGAGTCGTCGCTTTTTACCGATCCAAATTCCGTGTCCGAACTGTAAGCAACCGTGCGATCCATTTCCAACGAGCTCGTGCCCGATTTGTCCGATCCGCTCCACTTGCACTCGTCGAGCAGGCCGTCAACACTTGTCTGCACATGTACACGCTCCCTCGACGAATGTCTGTGCTTACCTTTCCCCTTGTGGCTTCTCGCATCCTCCTCCTCCCTTTTATTGCTAAATTGGTCAGGTGAGACCGGAAGTGAGGAATGGTCAGTGAGGGAGTAATACTGGCTTTCCCCGCTGGGGGTTCCGCTACTGGCGTTGTCTCTCAAACCCAACAACTGGCGTTTCTTCACCGACTGGTTGCTCTCCTCCGAATCCGTTCGCTTCACAGATTCCTTGCTAGCACTCGCTCTAGGAACGGCTTCGTCTTGAAGTAAAGGAACTCTGGGTTTGCCGCGCGCATCTTGAACCAATTCCCTCATTCCCATTCTCTCGTGATACATAAGTGCCGGCTCGCTGTCCGATTTCCCTAGGCATTTCTCGTCGGGTAATTGCGTCTCCGTCATTTGTTCTCGCATCTGAAGCTGTCGTCTCGCCCGAGCTTCTTGTTGTCGCGAGATCACGTTGCCTTCAGACGGCATTTTGGCCAATATTTTGTGCACGGTTTGCCCCCTCGTCTCGCCCGGTCTCGGTTGAAAATTGACCAATATTTCTTTCTGATCTCCTTCGCACACTCGTCTTCTCAGCTTATCCAAAATCCCCTTCTGATCGATGAGCGCGGTGCCTTCTAAACTGTACAATCTCAACTTTAAATCCGACTCTTTCAACTCCTCGCAATCAGTATCGGATGGGATGTTCATTAGTTTCTTCATTTTATTCGGTGACTCGACAGCCAATTCTGCACCGTCCAGTGCGTATCCCGCAGCCCTTGGAGAGAGGGTCAAGTAAGCTGGCAATAAAACTTTGCCAGTAAACGTGATCTCGGTCTGCGTAGCTTGCGTCTTCAGTGGTTTATGTGCCTTGGCCACGATCATCGATTGATGACCGACGGAAGTCACAACGTCCAGAGATCGAATGCTCGCCACGCGTCTGTCAATCACGTCGTGAGGGCCTCGACGGACCCCGATATCCAAAAGTCGTTCCTGAGATTTGTGTTTTTCCGGTGAAGTGGTTCTTCGACCACTCGGCAGACACGTCATCGACGCAACGTGTCCGTCGTCGAACGATGAAGTGCCAGCAACGGACTGGCTGCGCGCGAGCGACGCCGAGTCAAAGCTCACGTGTTTTTGTCTTCGTTCTTCGTAGTACATTTCGGGAGTTTTGGTCTGCTGTCGACGCAACAACACCGTGTTTAATTCCGTCTGAATGCTCGCCAACGCCAAAGGCCTCGCGTTGACCACATCACTGCACATCGACGGCGACTCGTGAGACCTGAGGTTGAGCTGTGTTGGTCTGTGGTACGGCGTGCCGTCCACGGACAACGCAATGTCGCCCGCCTGAGTCACGGGCAAAATATCGGATTTAGGTCGACCTCGAAGAGGCCTATTTACACTAAGATCACTTTCTGGATATGTATATCTCTTCTCCAGTGTACACAAAGCTCTTGGTTTCCGCAGCAACTCGTAGTCTTCGTCCCTCACGACCTCCTCGATCTGTTGCCCACTCGGCCCGTCTCTGTCGTGCATGGAGGTGCCCGTCATTTTAACTTGTTGGACGCTCGGCGATCCCTCCTCCGCTGCCAAGTTTTCGTCGCTCGATATCTTGCTTTTTCTTACACATGATGGCAGAAGGAGACTTCGGTTACACGATTTCCAATCCTGATTCGGAATGCAACCAAAGAAACGGCGCGAGTGGGAACTCTCAATGGCATTTACTTCCTTGCTCGTAATGCAATACTGCTCTCGAATGTCTTCTCTCGAGTAGAGTGGGGTGCTCTTCTTGTTGCTGCGCAATTTCTTCCGACCCATGACCTCGTCATCAGACTCGTAGGCAACGATATCCAGTGTCAGGTCCACCTTAAGCGGAAAAAGTAAACAAAATTGGCTTTAAAAATGGAGAAACTTGTACACGGTAGGTGAAATTAGTCGTGATAAATTCATTAAATAGTTATCATCACATGATAACTCAATCCGAAGCATCGCTGTCTCCACTCTGACATGTCTTCCGACTCGTTAATGGGAATAGCACGGAAAACCACTTGGGACAAATGGATTGTCGTGATCACTTTTTACGACTTGATTTACGATTAACTTGTACCGCATGCGACTTATTAATAATAAATTTATCTTTCACATTCCTGAGACCATCCAACGAACAAATTAAGGACGCTATACGCTAAATTAAACCATTTTAAAAGACATCTCAACGGAAATTACAATATTCAAATTAAGTTTCATCAACCGCAGAGAATAAACGGTAGTAACGAAGCAATATTTGAAGATAAAATTTACAAATTTAATCATTCTCACCTGAATGCTCGCATCTACGAGGTTGAGTGAGGACTTGGAGGCAAGGACGGTATCCCTGGAGCCGAGGGTCAGACGGGAATTGGCCAGGGACCCACCTGTGTGAGTGAAGAAAACAAATACAGGAAAGAGAGAAACTAATTCAAAACTGCTTTCGATCAGACTAAATCCAGTTTTGATGGCTTGCAAATGTAGTTTCTGCCTGTGGAGTGAGCGAGTGCTCCCTACTTTGAGGTTATTAAAACAGTGTACGTGTGTGGAAATACCACCACATATTTCTTTTGTCAAGCCAGAATAGTGGTTTTGGTTCTGCTACTGCTCATAAAAGAAAGGAGAAGGAAAAGAGCCCTTTCATCCAGATTTCATTCTCGACACCCACATTTTCACACGTTTTATTACGAATAAAGGAGAAGAATATTTCTTCATTTTTGGGCGGCTTAACTGTGATGCGAAAGCAGCATAAATCTGTTTTCAAATTGAAATGAATGCGCACTTTAAATCAACATAATGCAAGCAATGTCAACTTAAAATTTTCAAAAAGAATAATCTACAAAAACTAGTCTATTTTTTTAAAAAAAACTGTACGAGGTGTTGTCATCTGAAAAAGGATTACACACAAAAGATGTAAAATTAGATTCACAAGTACGGTAGTTGTACTTTTCACCTTTTAAATCGTTTTCCAAATTCTTTGCATTCAAGAAAACATTTTCAATAAAAAAATTGGATTCCAAAAAAACCAATGATCTAAATTGCATTTTAGAAGTGAAAGTAAGTGCAAAATTGGTTGTATGGGAATTTGTATGGAAATCCGATAGTTATTACTAAATTCTCTAAAATCTTTCCTCAAGAAATGCATCGAGCCATCCAAAAAAAAAATATTGATACTTTTTAACGCTCACACTTTAAAAATCCACATCATAAATATTTCTCCAACTTTTACCTCTACTCGAGTCATCTAACGTCTGATACCAATCTTTCATGAGGTACATAAACACCATAGACATGTTTACCTGCAAAAAAAGACAAAAAGAAAGCAATCAGGTAAGTGAAATAACATATACTCACACTATACAAAAAATACTGCACGTAAATGCTTTTATACTCACCAAAGAAAAGTTTCAACTGAATTAAAATCAAGTTGGTCAGTGCACAAACTATATTTCTTTTGTGTAACATGCATTTACGGTGCAGAGCAGAACCAACACACCTTCCTTCTTTCTTCAGCCTCAGAGGGAAGATGTGTCAGCCAGAACTCAGTTGGGTTTTTCAAGCACATAACATTTCTTCCCCTTTTGCTTTTAGTCTACTCAAACCATCAAAAGTGCAACAACATAATGGCTTTGCTTGCACCTGTTCGTAATGCGCTCTGCTCCGAATCACGTGACGATAACTAATTTCATTCGTGACTCAAGTAGATATAACAAAATAATGAAATTACGTACGGTATTTCAAATACAAGAAGATTTTTGTTTGGAAATATATTTTTTTACTGAACCATTAGTGCCATCAGTGATTTGTTTTCTTAATGATTTATTAAGCTCTAATCGCTGTTGTTACTGGCACTGCTAATTTGCGTGCACTTTGTCACTGACCAGAGTTCGGCTGTAAATCATGTGAAAGTTATTTACTTAGGTTAACGATGATTTATACGTTTGTTTTACACTTTATACAACTGTGTAGCATAGATGCAGTTCCCTTACAACGTGTACTGAATAACAAATCAAGGGCAGGTTATTTCGTTTCAATGAAATCATCTAAAATTCCAACTCCATCTTTCTTAATTATTAAAAATTTTCTCTGCAAATTTTAATTAAACCTTAACTGCAGATAGTATTTTTCTCTCACAGTTTTCATTCTCTTTCTCCTCTTTACAATATTGCAACCCGAATTATCCATGTAGAACACTAAAAAAAAAACGGTTGGAATAAAATTTGCCTTGCTCCCAAATATGTGGTGAAATAAAACCTCTAGAACTTCCACTTTCACACTCCAAACACAATTTATAGTGTTTGCATTCTGCATTTTTTTCACACTACTAAATTTAATTTTAAAAACTTTGTAGCTAGCTGCAAACTCGACAGCACATTTAATATTTTAATCATCATTGATTATACCTTGTGGGTCTAGGCCCATTTTTTCCCCTTAAGATTCGAAAAATCAATAATGGAACTTTTTATCTCCCAGAATCCTAGAAGTGCAAATAAAAACACTTTAGTACCTAATGAAGTCCAATTTGAACTGATTTGGTATTATTTTCAATTAATTAATCGTGAATCTATGAAAGTGAATTGAGTGTAACGTGAAGGAGGGAATCGACTAAAATGCGCGATGGAATAGCAATTGAATTAAAGTTCCGCAGCAATCAGTTTCAGCATGAATAGATTATAACCGAGTTTCCAGGCCACAATCAAATGTGAAAGAACCCTCCTCCCATAGAGTACTACAATTTAATTTCAAATTTCCGAAGTCGGAATAAAAAGAAGCGAACATGTTGCATTGCTCTAGATTCTTTTTTCTGACATAAATTCGATTGGAAATGGAAGGGCAAAACAGAGACGAAGAAAATTTATTTGGCATATGCAAGAACTAGAAATGTGTACTACTAAACATATTTTTCTCACTAAAAATCATTGCTTATCTGTAAAATCTAAGTGCAAAATACACTACTGAGGTTTAAAAATAAAAATCGTATCGCCCACACATCATTTTAGTTTGTTAATTTGGTATTGATTAATCTACACTAATAAAACATCCAACATGAACATAGAAATATTATTATCAGTCAGTTATTGCAAAAAAAACTAACAACATGCTCTGACTTTTGTGTGGGAGTTAGGAATACGGTATATATCTTATACACATGCACACACATCTTTTCTTGATGGGATTCATAGTTTAAATGCACAATTTTGATGTTGGACAAGTTATGACAGGCAGAGATTCAGTGAAGATGCAAGAAGGAATGGGTTTTCGTGTATTTAAAAAAAAAACATATAATATTTTGACATGTACTCACTTGGATCGTGAGAGGATTCTATCTCAGAGCTACCAGTCCTCTCCTAAGAAATAGAGAAGACATTATACGTCACTCTTAGGGCCCATAATTTTAGATAAAATTAATTTTTTTTTAAATTTTACAAAAATAACATTCAAAAATCAATATAAAACCATTTTCGTTGAGTTTCAAATAAAAAAAACGTACGATTTATTTTCCTTTTACTAAAAAATATATGTGCACGAGCAAATACAAAAAAAAAAACTCTCTTGAAGATTTTGATCTTTCAATAATATTGAAGCTGAAGATGTCAGCAACTCGTTGAAATTCATCACTACTGCCATGTATGTAACATCACTTGGAAAATGAAATAAAAAGAGGAAACCAATAAAAGCAATTTCGATACAACTGTACCTAAAATAAAGTATTTGATCTCTAGCTTATTTTCCTTCCAAATTTCGACACCTTTTTCAATGTTTAACCTCATTTATATTGCAGTTATCAATCATGTATTACATATCCTATGTCAACAGTTTCTTTAGCCAGCAACTTTAATTCACGGAATCATTTTACATGTTTTCTGTATCCACCTTGAAGGGAAAAAAAAGTCAGTTACGGTATATTTAATTCAAAAATGTCATTGAATCCTGCTGACGATTAGCATTAATAAAAATGGTTTACACGTTCTTCTTCACTTTGAAACATTCAACGAAACAATTCTACACTCTGAGTAACAAAAGTAGAAAACACTTCTACCTTTACTTTGTAGAAAGGATTACAAAATAAAAATATTTTGAATTTTTAGACGCAATCGCAAACATCACGTATGAATCAGTATACAGTGATGCGTCACTAGATTATTATTTGTTCACATCATGTGAATCCAATTCAAAATTGTAATAGGATTAAAAAAGAATTGAAAATTGCCATAATATCAATAATCGTGTTTTTGAAACACCCACGCGTAACTCAATTTCACAATACAAACAAAAATAGCGGCTTATTCTGACTCAAGTGCGCACGTTAATATTTTACAAAAACTTTATTTGCACACAAATCAACTAATTTCATTTAATCTCTTGTATTCCAAAATCTAATCCTACTGCTGCTGCAATCAGCAGTCAGAAGCTGCGCAGTGAAAGTTAAAAACACAAAACACAAACACAATTTATTAAAACCCATTACGACATTAAAATATTTCAGCAGGAAGTTGACTTCTCATTTGAATAAATCTGTCTTAATGCATGTTCAGATAAGTCCACAGTACGAGAGTAAAGATAAACCCCGATTCGCATCTCGTTGTATCTAGTGGGTTCATGAATATTCAACACATTTCCAATCTACTTTAACACACAAAATAAATTATTCCTCAAATTAGTTGCAAGAGATGCGAGGGAATTTAAAATTCAATTGTTTTTTTCCTACCGATATAAACTGTAAGATTCAAAACCTTGAGTATTTCTCGTGAATTTTATATTATTCATTTGACATACGACTATTTTTTTAAAAAAAATAAAAATAAAAATCCAGAAAAATTGCTTCCTCTACATTGAAACACCCTGTAAACAAGTTCTGTTTATTCGAGCAAAAGCAAATTCAAAACTGCTTATGCGTAAAATAAATTTCAAATTTCACACCGTTACTTCCAACTGCAAGAGATTTCCACCATCGGATAAGATTCGCCATCATAAATTAAGCAGTATTTAATTATATACATACATGTCTAAATTCTCTTGAGAAGTTTACGTAGTAAAGTAAACAGCAAAAAGGTAATGTACACTGTTCTCTCCCCATACGTAGGTTAAAGTGAAACTCTTTAATAATTTCGTGCGATTGGATGAAAGTATAGAAAAAGTACAGCTGGGATTACAGAGATGAAAATGTCAAGACTTGTTCAACCATGACTGGCATCCTATGTCATTATTACTTCTCGTCTAAAGTTTATTTTCAACTAAACATGTCTGCACCCGGCAAAGCTGAAACGCCAAGTACTAATAAAATGTAACCAAGACATAGTAAGTGAAGTAGCAAGCAATTTTCTGACGAATTCTATCCTGAACACACGCACAGCAAAACGTACAACTGAAAATGCCACCCGCAGACTACACACTCCAACCACTAATTTATCGACTGCCACAAAAATACAATTTTATCCAATCTATTTCAAATCAAATTGGAATTGAATTTTCTCCCACCAATGTCATTCTAGATTTTTTTTTTTGAAATAAATGCCATCTGCATCTGCAACGTTCGTGCAAATAGTGTGACTGGAGATCTGACAAAATGCTTTCACGGACACGACAGATAATGAGAAAAGTAAAATGACACATCTCTGGATCAAGTGAAGGCCATCATTAGAACTAAACAAGAGCGCGTCACAATCACGTTGTTAATTGTTGTGTACTAAATGCGAATGTAAATTAAAAGAACATCAATTGAACAAGAAATAATTAAACTAACCACATTTAACCGAGCTTACATAAACGGAATTGAGTGCAACGGTTCCAAGTGTTGCGGTGCAGCCGAATAAGAAGCCTGCAGCCTGATTCAAGTGCATAGTTTAGTTGGTTTTCATACTATATGACTTGCAACTTATGTACGTTTTATTAGGTAATAAACTACTTTTTTTACCTCACGGGTTTCTCCTTCAATATTATCGGTTGCTAGTGTAACCTCAGAATTGTTAGTGTGCCCATTGCCAAAACCTCTGTACAAAATAACTGTCCCTTTGTGCGTCTATTATTACTAGTACAATTATGGTTCAAGTAGTTGCAGTGTCAAATTTCACTTAAAGACAGCAATTAGGAGAAGCACCAGAAAGAAAGATTTGATTAAAGGGACTGAAGTGATATGACATCTGCTTCCTTTCAACAGATAATTTGCAATGGCGTTGTCATTGATGCTGAAAAGTGTAGCAGGTGTTTGGACATGATAAAACAGAACGCAAGGATAAAAAGTAATTGAATTTACGACATATTTTAAACAAAGTTACAGCGAATCAACCGTAAAATGTAATTAACTCTCACTTCTCCGCATCAATTGCAAAGGAATCCTATATTTTGTTTGGATATCGTATGTAACTTATAGTTTCCAACTAAAATGTTAGCTAGCATTATCATCATCTTACGTTGTTGTGCAACGAATGTTATTGCTACAATTATTGCAATTGTAACTGAACCACGACCAAGCTTTAATAAAAATAAAAAAGATAATTTCAAATAACTTGTTCTTTTGTCCTCATGAGTTCATTTTATTCCAATCTTATTTCAACTAAATCAAAATATATGAAAGAACAATTATTCTTTGCTATATATATAAATGAATGTCAGCTGCAATGATCACAACACAGAGATATTAAATTATTTATTATTAAAGATATTTCTAGCTGAAAGAACAAGTACTGTAATAATAAAACCATCCATCTCCACTATTTCATGTCAAATTTTGGTTTACGGATATCTACACGTATCCACAGCTAAACAAATTAATTTTTACAAACAGAAAATTAAAACAACTTGCGCTGCCCCTTGGGTTTGCTGCTGTTGCAATCAACTTAGGAGAAATAACTTCAATGCGCTAACCCACTGTCCTACTGTAATTCTTTTTCTCGACTTGTTTATGAACATTTAACCAAAATGACACTGGATTGCACGGTGTGTTGACTCGCCATAAACTGCGTCTATGTTGTTGCTGCAATCATAAGCTAGATATTTCCTAATCCTTACGAGATAACAACAAAACTTATTTCCCATCATCAACCGCTAATAAGAAACCAGTTCCCTTCCCGAGGGATAAGTCTACTGATGAGTTATAAGACGTGAGACGGAAAAAATATCTACCCTATTAGAGTTCCTCAAACTGAATTCTTGTTAGTTCACTTTGTTCTGAATTGGTTGAACGAAAACTAAAACGTTTACAATTAAATTTTATTTGGTGAATGTCATAATTACGAGTGATGTGTGGAAAAATTTCACCGTCTTCCATTTAATCTTCGTCGGTGACACGTTGCGTGTGTCAATACCTCAAAATATCGATTTCCAGATTAGAGACGCAGGTGTGAAACGAATGCGTCTTCTCTCTAGTTTCTTAGCATATAACTTGAATGACACGTGGAGTTCTGGACATTGAAACGAAGCTGCGATCCTTCACAGAATAATAATATTTCAAAAGAGTTCAAATTTCGTGGCACAATTTTTAAACTTTGATGTTTCAACAAAGTTTTTACTAGTTTTATAAATTAATACAGGGAAAAAAACCCATTAAACATTAAATAAAATCATCAAATCAATTTCGCTTCAAAAAACCAGTTTCAACAAACATGAATCTGTACAAGTCAAAAGAAAAAAAAGAAAAAAGCAAAGAACAAACTTGTCTTTTCACTCGAATAAGAATCAGACGGAAAATTGTTCACATATATTTTTTTTGTAAATTCGTGCACTCCCGCAGCATTCTAATAGAGAAAATGTCTGATGAAATATTTAATACGTGCGAAAAAATATCAAATATTTAATTTAATCGCTTTTTATCACCATTTAAAAAATAAAAACTTAAACTTCGACACCTGACTTTTAAATTCCGTTTGTTTAAAATTGAAACTAAAAAAACATATGTAATAAAAAGAAAATGAAAAAGAAAATGATTCATTAAATCGATTTTCTTCTACCAGCAAATTGTTTTTTTCTTTTAAAATACCATAAAGAAAAAAAAACAGAAGAAATAAAAGAAATCAACCTTAATTTTCTCCACTTGGATGTTTTATAGGTCATTCTATCATGCAATTTCTTTTTATTTACACCCTCAAAGAAGTTTTTACTTTATTCGAAAAACTCCTTAGGGAACTCACAGTCCAATGCTTTTAATGTGCTTTTCTAATCAGTATCTGCGACTACAATCAATCAATATCAATCCATTTACTCATCAAACAACTATTTAATTTCCATCTGTAGAAACAACTAAAACCACTCTTACTCACATTGTCCTTAAATTCATTTAACAAATCTTAAACCTTTCTAACCAGCTAGTATTTGTCTTTTGCCTAATCCTTTAACAATTCTCACGATTAAGCGAACCACAATCGCATAAGTGGAAACAGTATGTGCGTTTTGTATTCGTACCACGAGCACAAACACAGAGTGCACATTGCATGTAAATTTCACATGTTAACGCTGTGCAGAATCTAAATCCGATACACAATTTCCAAGTGGTTCACGTTGAGATTATTATAGTCGCCTTCATTCCAGGGTTTCCCCTATTCATACCATTAATTCAATTTTGACAACTATTTTTTAGGTCACAACACTGATTTTTGTTTTATTCTTATAATTCTTAAGTTTTTTATTGATCGCATCACGTTTCACGACATTTCCAATAACTATTAAGAGTTAATTACAGAGAACAGAGAAAAGTTAGAGCACCGAGTGTATATTGATGTTGAATGAGTACAATTCTGACAGTTGCTCGTGGCTCCCCCCTTAATTACAGGACGAGCACAATGTCCATGGCTACCTGCTAGAAAATGGCTCTTAATCTGATGCAGCATCTCTCGTTTATGGATATTTAATCTCATGTGCGGAATCTTCACTTATTCAAGTTATATAGTTTAAAAATGCGCTGTTCTTATTAAATATTTAATTAACTATAAATTTAATTTTTAAAATGTAGGCTACACTGCAGTTAAAAAATCCTCACGTCTGCATTAATCTCCATTAAGATGTCATATAACACATAAGCTTACAGTTTACTGTATAATACCGGTAATGCACATTTAATAATAATATTTGTTTTAGAAAGTGTTATTACTATTATTTCAATTTTAAAATGGTCAAAAGTCAAGCAAACTGTTTTTCCAATTTTAAAGTTGTTTCATTTATTGATTCGACTGCTAACCTCGCCTGTCTTTAGCAGCTGCACTCCAAAGTTAACTAAAGTCAAAGGAAACAATTTGAAAATGCAGTTACAACACTTGAAAAAAATTTTGATTCCGTCTAAACTGCTTATTAGCACGATGAACAAGATAAGTGGATAACTCACGCGAGCAATTTTAACCCAACAACAACACAGGATTAGGCACATTAGTTTGGCTTTATTTGTGTATTGTTATTTCATTCAAATTGTGCCACAGATTTTGATAATTTAACAATTAAACGAGCAAACTCGGCAGAAACAAAAAGTCAAGCAGTCCCCTCAAGGAAACTCACATAAACACTCTCCAATCATTTTTTCAATTGCTTCAGTAACTCATTTAACCTCCCTTGTCACATCTAACTTCATGAGCTCTCAATGTGATTCATTTTGAAATAGTTTGATTAGTAAAACGAGCATAACGCAATTTAACGTTCTTAATTCATTAAATTAACGCAACAAACCACAAGAAAATTTAAAAACTCGAAATGGAAAAATTAAACAAACATCCTTTGACACTCAACTTTATCAAATTGAAACTACTGCAATATGGAATAAAATAAACCACCAATGCAACGCAGTGAAGTTCATGCAGATAGACGGCAAGAAGAAACATATTCACCGGGCACGATTTTCTCTTACCCGTTCTAAATCTGCGATATTATCACCGGTTTCCATCCGGCTGCCCTTGATAAATGGCGAGTGAGTCGGCAAGAAAAAAATAAATAAAATATTCGCCACTCGGAATTGGAAATTTCCAAAATCGGCAAATTATAGCTTGAGCGCAATAATGTTTGCGATATTGGACACATTAATGCCAGTGTACACAGAAAAATCGTTTTAAAATATTTTGAGAAAAAGTAGGTGGTCTATCCAAACAAAATCAAATGGAAATAAGCGTTCGACACACCAACCAAGTGCCTATTCAGCAAAGTATGTGATAAGAACTAATCATAAAATCAATGAAATTGTTCTTGTAACCACTTTTTGTACACAAACGTCTTAAGATCTTCAGAGCAAGGAACATTTGTTATGGAATTAAAACATAAAATACCATACTGGGTAATGCATACAAAAAGCTCTCATTTCTGAGACTCTCGTGCCATTTCCTATTTTTTGACGTTAAATACAACACAACACATTTCCCATTCTCACATTAGTCGCAAATGCAAACAATAATCCTCTTACATCGTCAAAAATTGTTGACATTTCTTCTTTTAACTCAACTTTAAACACAGCATAAAAAATCTATATAAAATTTTTATAAAAATAGACTTGATTTTAAGAATAAGTGCATCATCCTATGTGCATATTGAATTATTGAGCACTTTATTTATACCGTAGTTAGAATTTAGAAATATATTTTTGGTGTGCACTATTTTCGCTTACCGTACTTTCACACTAAACCATCTCATATGGTTCAAAAATACATTAAAATTATATTGCAATATACTGCTGTGTATTTTGAAACTCATTGGTTTGCAAATCAATACATTTTGTAAAATGTATTATGAAATGCATTCCCAGTATGAACGCATTTCCAAATGCATTTTTTCAATTGTATTTGGAAACTCATTATTTAATGTACAAATAAAATACATAATTCCGCAAAATGTTATACATTTTAGAATAAATTAAGTGAATAGCAATATATTATAAATTGTATTTTTGAACCATATGGGATACGGTAACTAAATCGCACACTTACTTATTTACACAATTACACACTATTTTCTCCAGGCGTTTTGCTTCTTATACTGGAAGCCAGTTTTGTTTAATGCGTTAGCTGAAGGATCGTACAAACCGAATGCACTCTTAGCCAATTGCGCCGACGCCATAACGAATGCGTGTTTTGATGTTTTTGGTGATGATATGATAAGGATTTATTGCTGGGTTCACGTTATTCGTAATGTCTATAAAAAGAGTTGGCTTGATTAGGGATAAGAAGATGCGGACTGAAGTACTATTGAACATTTTGGCGTTCCAATTGGCCCACTCGGATGAGGAATTCGATGTCGCAAGATTTATTTCGTGAAGAAGATGGAGAGTCGTGACAAAGATGGAGAGTCGTGAAGAAGTGGAGAATCGTGGAAAATGTTTCTAATTTTTTTGAATTATTTTGAGGCGCAGCATTCAAATCGTTTTTTGAATGGACTCCAGTCGACAAACAGTACGATTAAATCACATTATACTCTGTGGAATAGGCTACCTGTTTGAAGTTTTGAAGTTAATGTTCCTAGACTGATTTTAGAAAGAAAACCAGACACCATAAATGCCAAAGCAAAAACTATAACAACCATCAGGGAGAAACGTAAACGCGATAGTGTGCAAACAAAATAAAATAGTGTAGGATTTAGTTATATTTACAAGTTAGTGCACGGTTTAGTAAAAATAGTGAAGCAATTAGAAATCTGAAATTCATAAAATTAACAGAATATAAAATATAATATAATATAAAACAAAATAAAATGCCCAAGATACCATTGATAAATTATGTAATAACGCTAAACCAACAACACAAATTTCATATTTAAATTTGAAGTACATAAATCATATACTTACAAACTGGTTATTTAAACAAACATGGATCTCAACCTACCTGAAAAATACAAACAAAAGACACCAATTAGTAAAACATTCATAAAGCCCAAAACACAATGACTTAATCAGCACTGGCAACAAAAAAACCCTGATACTCCTATTGGAATAAAAAAAATAATTCAAAGTACGGAATAGCTTTTGTGTAATATATTGATCTCTCTCACAAGTCTGAACATTCCCATATATACGATACACAGTGGAGTATTTTATCTTAAGAAAGAACTGCAACTTATTCTCGTGAAACACCATCACACTCAATCAGCAACATAAAGAATACTTAAGAAAACTAATTTTAAGATTGATATCTCTGCAGCAACCCTTCAAATTTTTTTTTAATCTTTCTTTTCCTGAGAAAACTGCTAAGTGAACGAAAGAAAATATTAGAAAATCTTAATGAAAATGTGACGAAAAAATTCCTTTCTGTTGTTTTTGACAACTTTTGATCAATCGAAAGTCAAAACCAACAAAAAATCCAATAATTTATCTTCTATGCATTCTTATTAATTAAATTTCTCAAGCAGGCTTTTATTAATACAAATTAAGCCAGAAATGAATGTCAGATTAATGAGAGAGATTACACGCAACCACACAACACATTGCAATCTATTGATAAACAACCATAGTTTATACTTAAATCAACGCACAAAGGTCGTAATTTAACATAAATCCACAACTCGGCTCCCCAGCCCCTTCAAAAAATAAAGACTTCGTAAAGAGGATCGAAATTAAAGATCAAGTTATACCAAATAAATATTCCCAACAGTCCCAAGTCTCCATGGATAAGTCAATATCGGTTTTGACTTATAAAAGACCACAACCTTTGGGCGCAATTTGTGTATTTGCTTAAGAATTCCGTCCGCCATGTTCGTGTCAAAAAAAACATAGGTGGTATTGATCCGCTCATAGCAAAGACACGGTTGCCTCACTGCCCCTAGTGAGACCACATACATCCACTCACTGTCACTCGAGAGCTAGCAAATAAAAGAAGAAAAAACTGGAAGGACCTACAGCACGTGACAAAAAAGCAATCTTAGTCCGATGTCATTCAACCAAGTAGTGATGGCAATGGACGTAAGTAAATGCCAGTTACCATAAATAAAAAGACTGGACTCACCTTTGGTTCAATTTAAACAAGCTATAAGTTTATCGCTTAGCCAAGGTAAGGTAAGCCCTGAAGAATCGCGATTTATTTTTGCAATACACAATAAATAATGCAAGCTAAAAATACATTTGACTTTTCTTTTCTAAATAAAGAAAGTAAATTTCTTTCCATTTCTCCTTGAAACGTTTAAACAGAATTTCTATTTGTTGAAAGGACTCATTATAGAAATTTAATTAAAAGCCAGCATTTTTAATTATTAGCTTCCACACTTTTGTCGACTTGAGAAAAAAAAAAAAAAAACTCTTCAAATATAGATTTAAAGCTTATAGAAAAGAAGAAATGTTTTATCATTACATTAATGACTTGGCAACCCGCCTATAAAAGCTGAATAATAATTGTCAACATGGTGAAAATTGGAAGCAAGAAACATAATAAGCAAAACATTTTTCTAATAAAAAGCGTGTATTGCCGAAGGAAAGTTAGTAATAACAAGATATTATTTACACAAACTTTTCAGACATGCGAGAATACTGTAGTACGAAATCTAGCAGAACTCCTGGAATTAATGCTCTAATAGAACACCCACGTTCTATTTTCAAAACCCCGCATTTATTTTAGTGTTATATTTTTTAAATCAATTTAAGCCAGTGTTCTAAAGGATATCGCGAGCATTTACAGATAGTTAACTACTATTTATATAAATTTATAAATTCGTAGATTAAATACAAAGAAATTGTTATATAATGTATAAATAGATCATTAGTTTTTAATCTGCCATATTAAACATTGAACGCAATGACGTAAATGCCGACTCAATCATTTCCTTATACAGTATTTCAACAAGCTAAAACTCCAATTACATTAATTTAGCTTTTAATTACAAAAAATTTCTAAAAACCAACATTTACCTCTTTTTAAATTGAAATTCTTAATTAAATCTTTATGTGATTTCAATAGCCGCTATTTCTTTCCAATGTAATTGAAAAAAAAAAAAAAACTCTTTTATCAGTAATGGCCCTTTTCTTTGTGTTATGAGAAGCAGAACCAACATCAAATCCGCTTAGCAACTTGACTGCAATACACTGGTGTTACTTGTAAAACAAACTTTTTTTCACCCTTTTTCTCGAAAACCTTTTCAGACACAAGAGCACGTAATCAAGCCCAAATTTCATTTCAAAAACAAACCACGACGATTTATTTTTTTTAGCATTGCAAGAGCACCAACCCATCTAAAAATAAAACTAAAAAAAAAAAAATCCTACACATTTCTAAATCCCACATAAGCTTTAAAAATTCACCCAAAAATAATCCAAAAATAATTCTTCAGCTACCTTATAAATCCTCGGTGCTCCCCGTACTTCCAACAGATTCGGAGTCATGATGATGAAGTACAGTAATCCAAGTACAATGACACAAAAATTAATCACTTAATCAACTCGAAGGTCGCACAAGAAGTTCACGCACATAGAATTTTGAACCGAACGAAGCAGCAGACAGAGAAAAATCCAAATGTTGAAACTCAAATGAAGGATGCTTGGCATGTGAGCAGCCTCAGCTTCCGCCACTGTCGCCCGAACCTATTCATGGCAACTGGCAGAGAAAGATGCCGAGGCGAGTTCACTCTGGTGGCAGATGAAAGGGATGGACCCAAGGAAAAATTCACAGCTGGATTTCTTCTCGTCTCAAACTCTATCATCCCCTGATGAATTTTTTAAGGCAAATCTTCACGCGGGGTAAAGTTTAACAAGGTGGCATTGTAGTTTAAACGTTTTTATGTTTTCGTAGAAGAATAATACATTTAAAAAAATAAAATATTTCCTATGTAATGGCGCGGAAAACAGCCAATCGTAACAATACACACGAACCTCTATTTATTGCCTTTTTTTAAACATTTATTTCATTTGAAATGTAAAAGAATTTTTATTTTTTATTGCACTTTTTATTTAAATCGTTTTGATTAATCGTGCACATTCTCATCATTTTGAAGTGATAAGTTTAAATCAAACGTTAGGGGGTTTTGAGATGTAAATCATTTAATAACAATTGATGATAATTTATCTTTAAGCAAAAATCGTGCTTTGAATTGCAAATTCTGGAACATTATATCCAAACTAAAAAATTCTTAACAAAATATATTCTAACAACTTCAAAAACAATTTGTTTGTTGTTCTTACGGTATGCTGTATTAAAAAAATCTTAAACAAAAAATTCAGGGCAAATGTTATTTTTATACAGACTTGAGGCACTTGAGATAGAAAAGGTAATTTTTCTTTTTATCCCCTTTTTTCTGAATACAAGAAAGATGATGATATCCCCAAGGTGTTAAAATCCCATTAAGAAAGAAAGAAAGTTTTAACTGTACAGAAATAAGAAAGATGCTATTTTCATCTGAACAGGAACACCATAAGTTAGAAGACGCAAAATGTAATGTGCAACACCATTCAACCATCATCAACATGTGAATTTGCATCCTTCAAATCATCCGAATAAAAATTCAACTTTTTTCCTTCGAATTGAGTTTCCCCTCAATTCCAAGAAGTGTAATCCCACAAACTTGCATCCAACGGATCTTTTATCACGATGCCAAAACATAAAAAGGAGAAAATTGCCGACAATAAATATAAAACAAGATCACACAACCCCCAACGAAACATCTTGAGCAACTAATTAAACGTATCTTTTACTTTAACAGCACCTTTTTCTAATTTTAAACTCTAATCCCTCACCGAAATGAATTCTTTTCGGGAGCCTTTTCTCTTGTAAATTGGCACAAAGTGAGCAAAGTCCTCAGGGACTTGTACTTTCTTTTTTATTCTTCAAGCCAATCTACACTTTTTTTCTTGCCTAATTTTCTTTCTCTTGTTCTTTTTATTCCAAAAAAGTAGTGCTACAAAATTACCCGCAGAGAACCGTCTAAATGTCCGTCACTTACGTTTGTTCAATGGACTAACCGCATTTGGAAAGATGTTCCTAAGGACAACTCTATTCGTTCCATTCACTGCTTGAGGTTCTTTGTTTTATACACCCACGGTGCTGGGAGATGCATTAATAATTCATAAATTTAAGACATCAAATCCAATTATGTGACTCCATGTCCAAAGTCAGAAAACGAGTTTTTAATGCAGTTTCCATAATGAACAGCAAACACATTCAACCACAAACAGCCCCACAAAGTTTTCTATAAATAAATTAAATTAAATGATTAAAAATAAAAATACACCCCAAAACGTAAAAAAAATGTCTGCAAAACGTAAAAAAATATCTCCAAAACAAAAAAATTGTCTACAAAATATAAAAGCTTCTCTCCAAAACACTATTTTTTTCAGGCAATGCTTCAGTGCACTACACCAGTGAAAAAAGAAACAAAAAAACCATTTATTTTTTAGGTGAGTGGTACTTTTTTAAAGTGAAAAATAACTTAGGCTGTTTATAGTGAACAGAATTTTTCAAATTCATCAAGCCATGTGAAAGCATGCAGATGTATACTTGAAAGGATTAAATTTCCAAGCACAATTTACTTTAACGTCACAACAGCAACTCGGGCTTGCAAAAAAATTAAAGTAAAGTGATTTTAGACTACCACACAAGGGAATTTTGTTTACCAAGCTACTTTTGGAAGAAACACTGCTGAAATCAGAGCACCTTAATTACATTATAAACGATAGTCTGTGCCATAACCCTTCGTTTCTATTAGATAGACGTCAATTAAACAATGGAGCCAAAAGCTCTTCACCAAGAACAAGTTAATTAGATTTTTTTTAACATGACAGCCATTTGGCACTAAGTAAAAGGGATCAATTCACCTCGACAAAAACAACAATTGATCAAATGTTTACAACCACTTTAATCAAATTTTTTGAAACATTTAATAAATGGTGCTTAATGTTCTTTTTTTTCCCCTTTAGCACTTACTTTGATCAGACATTAATTTAGCATTAATAAACTTCCCGTATTATTGTTTATTCCTTCCTACTTTGATCAAGTAGCTTAAAATAGATTTAAGCCTTCACTAATGATTACCACAAGTTAAGAGGAAGGTCATGTAAACACCACAACATTGCCATTAAAATAAATCGTTACATCCCATCGCTTTTTATGACTATATAATACAACGAAAAGAGATCGGACCACATTTGTTATTTCTTTTCAATTTGTTTTTTCTGTACTTCATACAAAGACTTTGAATAATGCATAGAAAAATAAATAGAAAAAATGCAAATATATACGGTAAAATATAGAAGAGAATATCTATTTTTGCAGTTCAATCTGCTTCGGCAAACTCAAAGAATTTATTTTTAAAATCCTTACATTTTTCAATAAAACTTGAAAGCACATTTCTTACCATGACTGTAAATTCTATAAAATATGAAAATCACCCGACGCAAAGCATAAACGTAAAATATGCAAATGCCATTGTTCCCTAAAAATAACAAAAAAAATAGATCTGATTGAAGATTAAACTCCATTCAATTCCTCAGTTCAGTTTACATAATAAAATTTTCATTAAACTAGCTCTAGTTAATGATGGAAATTATTGAAAAATCCTGTCATTACAATTTGTTTCGGTAATCCACAAACTAAAACGACGCTTGTAAATGACATCTTGCTGCGCCATGAAATGTCCCTACTAGGCATTATCCTCAAACGTCATCCCATAAATCATCTCTAAAAATGAAACCACGCGAATGAGAACATTAGCACTTGAAGCAAATGGCCTCTACATAAGCGAAGCTGCTGATAAAAGTTTACTTAATTTGCACAATCCAAATTATGCACAGTCCAGAAGCTTGTATTTGATGAGATTGTGCATAATTTGATTGTGCAAATTAAATCTCACATGCGATATGTAAATTTTCCAAAAATGAAATAATATTTCTGCTTTTTAAAATTAAGTATAAGCACTCTGGACAAATTCCAAAAATAGTCGTATGAAGTTAGTTTGCCTTGTTGCACAGCTTTCATCTTGAGTGGATATTAACAATTGATTTGTACATCAAAAAAAGATGTTTAGTCTTAATGGTGCACTGCTAGAATTGTAACATAAAAACCCCACCAAATGCACATCAAAGCTACCCCATCGCTCCAGTGCATTGCAAGCAGCACAAATGAAGCGACATGGTGCTAATTGAGTGGTGTAAATTTACGTATGTGCACTTCCGCACATGTGCAATCCAAATTAGGACAATGTCTCAACTGTCACAGTATTGATTTACTTCAGAAACTCTAGTACAAATGACCCATCACTTCCTATTTCCTCTATTACGTTAATTGAAATTGTCGAGCAATACTTTACTTTTGTTGGCCACAGTTTATGCACTGCGTAACCTAACTGATTTGTGTAGGTAGAAGAATTTGTCACTTGCTGTAAAGGTGAGTTCACATTTGAATTACCTTACTTCTACTTCTTCTTTGTTTACTTTACTTTACTTCAAAGTGTGAACCCACCTTTACAATGCACATATACTTAATCATATGTATGTAACTGCGGGAAGGCGAAGGGGATAAACACGGAGATCAAGGCCATTTCCCTACAAGATCATAAATTTTTTTATAATAAAATTTAAATTTAATTTTTTTGAAAATTTTATCCACACAAATTAAGCCCCTGAGTTCGTGGTCAGATTAAAATTTTTGATTGCACTAAACGGATCCTGAATATTTTCTAAACCCACTCCTGGATAACTGTATTTGCAAGATCAGTTTAAACAGTAACAAAATGTGCATTCCTTTCTTGTTTTATGCATGTGTGCATAAACAAATGATATTGATTAATATAGTCAACAAGAACAAGTACGCTTTAGAATTAAAGCCTCTAGCAGGCTGTAATACTGAAATATTGATTAAATAATTTAATTCATCTTTGTGTACAGTCGGAAAACAGAAGCAACAGCGAATTCTCATGTTTTCTACATCATAGTCTGATAAAAAAAAAATTTAACTGTTGATCTCCAATTGTTTTGTTCTCTCATATCCACGAACGATATAAAATTAAGTTAAGCGTTTTTGAAGTGTCATTTTTACTACTAAATTTATACAACGAATGAGCACAACAAGGTTTCCTCCGTATCAACAAGCAAACGAGAAAAATTACAAGTGTGTATCATAATGATATAAAATGTAATTTCCCTAATTGAAAAATGTAATTAATTACACCCAATTAGAAATTACATTTGCATACCACAATGACTATAATTTATAACCAATTAAACGACAAATGTCGACATCACACCATAAAATTTACCTCACTCAACAATTTTTCCTTTTTCCCCAAACTCATTTTAAGTTTTCCATAATTCCTTTTTCACATTCTCTCCACCAAAATTGGAAGTCTCTAGAACATCCTTACCCCCACAACCATTTCCATATTCAAATACATACAATATATCCTAGCACACATTGAATTACCATTTCTTCCCAAATCATTAAAATAACCCACTTCACAATAGTAGTGTAAATATGGACAAGCTATCGCAATAAAAAAAATCGTTTCATCCAAACTTCCATTGACTATTTACAACAATAACTTGACTATTAAAAACAGCACTACTCAGTACTCACACGCAAACGCCGAATGCACCAAGCGATGCATAAATTCTTATTATCCCAGCATAATTTAATCTAAATGTTATCTAGGGACATATTAAAATGGTACATTGGTACATATGAAAAACCTGTGTCCAGATGGAAACTGATGGATGGGCCTTAAATGTTTTGGCTGGGCTGAACTGAATAGCCAACTAGGGAGTTTAGACGAAAAGAGAGGCGATTCCAGCTCCTATTTGCTTGCTTGGCTAGGCATGAAGTGTTGAAGATCCTTCACTTTGCTTCTTGATCGTCGTGTCAGATATGGCCGAAAGATATGCAAAAAGGTTCGGTGGAGTCTGAGAGAGTCTAGTTATATTGCAAATGAGCAATGAGAAATAAGACAGACGATAAAAATAAAACGATTTTCCACTTCTATTACTCCTGAGCCATACGAAGTCGTGACCAGATAGACGTAAAACGAATCAAAACAATAATCTTATATAATTTGTAGTTAATGAAAAATAAATCAAAGTCGAGCTAAGAATTTTTCAACATATAATACAGTATATTGATAAATAAAACATAATAAGTAGGTATATAAGAACAAATCTCTGCCTGTTTCTTTGATGTATGCTATTGATTGAACCAAGAATTAGTTTCATTTGGCTTCACATTTCCAAGAAATGTCTGGCACACGTGCTTAAACTTCTTTCAAAATACTTGTTGCAACATGCAGTATTAAAAAACCCAGATTAACAATCAATACTGAAGAAAGATTAAGTTGCCACGTGTAAAAATGCTGAAGCTGCATAAGACGAAATTTTTGGCAGGATTTCACATCTATCCACCCTTATCCATATGGTACTGAGGCAAGGTGAGTTTACTTACTGTAGGTCACCTCGAGATATAAAACGATATTTTAGCAGCAATATTTAATTTTCGAGTTTTATTTACAAATAATTATTAAAGCGTAAACATTTGCTCAAAATTAAGTTCGTCTGTCGTATTTATTTATGCTGTTTGATCACTAAATATTTAATTAACCTGATATCTAATCGGCATAACTTGTCCTACTTGTAAACAAAATTAATTACTAATTTAATTCAAGTGCAAATATCGTGAAGCTTATTAAAATGTGTCATGCTTGAACCTATTCTTTTTAATGATAGTTTATTATTAGCATTATCTTTATTACAAATACCATACGTTTAATTAACTCCATTCCAAGATCAATGGAACTCTAAAAGATGAAAATCTTATTAAATTCTAAATCCCTTCCACTACATCTGAGTATTAAAGCACAAGCTTTAGTTTCACAAAATGAATTATCCTCCACCTCGTTTCTCAATTGTATCCATGCATTAAACTTTAATTTTTATCAAATTCGTGTGTAAATTGTTGTTGGTCTGCTGAAGAAAATAAAATTACCTTTAAATAATACATAAATTATGTTTACACAGTCTACCAAGAACTCTAGGCATTTTGAAAAGATAGTATTTTAACATCCTCACATGAGAATAACAAAAAATACAAATTGAGATAAAAGAAATTCTCACAGCTCCCACAATCGAAGAAAGTTGTAAAAACTCTAATAACTTTATTCCTAAGTATATTAAAAATAAAAGTTGGAGGCAATTTCGTTCCCCGAGAAGTCAGAAGTGCAAAAAGAACACCTCTTTTATTGTAGTGATATAGTTTTACGGAGTTTTATTCTCATACATTCCCAATATAATAGAAAATGTATACTCTGAATTCTTGAAACCACCTCAAATACTGTGAGATAAAATCAATCTCATAGAATAGACTGAATTCTCACCTCTGCATAATTCTCACAAAACATCAACTGAAACACTCGCATGGGTTAATCCACGTAACAATTTATATTGTTGCAAGATAGGGATAAAAATATTGTAACAATTCATTGTCACAAAAATAAGATTAGAAAATGTCACTATATCTATCTTTCAGATTTGTGAACTGAATCTCTTCTCACAATATTATTCTTCTCTCAATATTATTGTCACGTTTGAAAAGAGCAACACGGAATTCACTCGATTATCCACACAGGGAATCCAAAGCAATACCCTGAAACCTTACACACAATTTGATCAAAACGTACAAAACTTCTTTCGCACGAATACTGTAGCTAATTCAAATTTACAACAAGTGAAATTGAAAGAAACACCTAGTGTGAACTGTATAAATAGAATATGTAGTCCCGTAACAACCTGTCCGCAAAATGCCTACCTTCATTTCTCTTTATATTGCAAAAACAAACAAAACGATGCCAGCAATTTTCTAAATCTCCTACACAACAACACACACTGTTCATTAAATTATTAAAAAACATGGCAAACACACGTGTATTGGTGCATGATTCCTGAAAACCATGAGAATGATCAAAACGTACAACTTGGAACTCTGAACACTCACGCTGAGATTGAATTTCACAAAGCTCACACTTAAATCCCGAGTCTTTATCGATGAATTAGCACTAAGAACTTCAAACTTTGAAACTCAGCTACTAAAATTAAAGCACTACGATGGATCGACAACCATCAACATATCTTTGTGCTGATGACGCACCAGCACTGCGTTCTATGTAAACTCTATTCCAAAAAGTATTACAAATACTCCCATTGGTTGGGAGATTCATAACACCAGGTTATCAAATCATTAAAATAACATCAGAAATGAAATCAGCAGGTAAAACTACACTAGAAATGTTAGAATTAAAATTCCCAAACTAAAATTTTAACCCAAAACAAACACTTTAAAAATCTTCGCACAAGTCTACTGGAATCTGAAAACAGCATCATATTCAAGACACAACTGAACTAGAGACAAAATGTGAATCTCCCAACCAATGGGAGTATTTGTAATACTTTTTGGAATAGAGTTTAAACATTGATCGATGGAAACGAAGTCACATTTGCTGTATTCCCAAAGTGTAAACGTTAGTAGCCACAACGGGCAGCTCACCTTTAAAAACCTTAGTAAATATTCCCATTTTATATCACAAAGAAAAGTTAACGCTTTGAAATTGTGTCCTTTTCTTTATTAACCAAACTGCAACTTCTTTTCAACCGCATAATTCGTTTTATAGCAATTTGTAATAAGTTATGGGTTATTTTCAATCCAAGTATACTATCAATGTATACCAAACCTCGTAAAAGTTGGGAGGTCTTTTACTGAATGATGGGCTATATGGAATTGTCTGCAACGTCAATCTATCATAGCAAATGTGGCCTTTCACCAAAAGCCTATTTCAGCAATGGTAAGAAATCACTAAGCTGAAAGCAAACACATGCTCGCAACGTACGGTAGCAAATAGCAACATTAAAAGATTACCCCGCTAAGAATAGTCTTTTAAGACACATATACAAAAAAATGACATTTTATTAAAACCCAACTGACATTTATATAAATCACCATTTTTATTTTCCTTCAGAGATAAAAAGAGACAAGAAGTAGGGTGTTAGGTGGAAATAACTCGCAGGAATGTCATTTTCCTTTCTCATCTTTTTTTTAATTTTCATTGCAAAAAACCTTTGAGTACCTTTCAGCTTTCAGCTTTTTTTTTGCTTTAAGTCGGATCAACTATCAAAAATGTATATATAAAAAAATCTACTATCTGCAAGAACGCTGAATGCAGATCGGAAAACACGTGACACATTAAATCGATGTCAAAAAGGTGGCCATTTAGGAAGATGGTCCATTACACAAGTTCCACTGCACTTCACAGCTATAAAAAATATTGATTTAAAAATACCCCAAACAATTTTAGAGCAATTTCTGCTAGATGTAATATAATAATCAATATGCTAAATAATGCGCAAGAATTAAATTTTCTTTGCTTATTTCCAACAGCTTCAAACATTTACAATAAAAAAAGAAGAAAAAAAAACTGTAAAAGAAAAAATACACTCTTCTCTTCTGGTTATAGTCAACTCCACTTGACATCCAGTTTTGTTGACTGCTATTGCTCTTTTTTCGAGCTTAGTTTCTCTTTCGCAATCTCAAAGTTTAAAGAAAAAGTCCGCAATAATATCTACAGGAAAAGTGGACACGCGCTGAGTAAAGCTGGCTAGCAGCCAAAAGAAAAGTGTTTGCAAAGAATTATAGCACTTGATTTTTGGCTCAGAAACATGATGACCTAATAAACTGGTTCGTGTAAATCCTATAAATTTCAATGAACGATGAGCAATTAGAGACTACAGTAAACCAAAAGCATCAAACTTAATTAATACTAACTCGTAAGCAGTAACATTGTAAAACTAATTCTTTAAAGCCAAAGCTGGACTTGCAGTAACTTATTTGAACATACCAAGATTATAAATTTTTGTTGAGGTCTGAATTCTTCCATATCTGCCAACCGCACCATTAAAACCCCCACAACTTTTTAAAGTATGTTGTGAAATGATGACGTATATTGGTCAACCGCAAACATTTATCCCGTTTGAAATATAAAATAACAGATAAACCATACGACATAAGTCTGCAGAAATTTATGATAATACGTACGAACATTCGCGTTACGAACTTTCAGATATATGAACAACAAATTTGTGGAATGCATGTTAGTTTACGTATCTGGCACTAGACTAAGTGCAAAACGCACGTTCTTATTGTTGTTTAATGTTGTTTACACATGAACCTTTAGTAATTTACAATTTAACAAAATAAAAAATAAGATTAAAAATGTTTTCTTTAATTAGAATGAACTATTTGTACACACTGTACACCTTTGCTAGACTTCACTTAAAAACAAGTTCACGGAACTGTAAGTAGTGGACCCATTAAGTCATATATTTTAACTTCAAACGTTAATTTCACTTTAAAAACTCACGGTGTTTACAAAAACTTTGCTTACGTAATTTAGTTCTACCAATTGCTAAACATTTGAGAAATAATTTACCTCCTGACTTATTTATGGCGTTATTACATAGCAATCTTTTGTGTGCGAGGGGGAGGGAGAGGAAAAGGTCAAAACCATTTACTGCCACCTTAATTCTCTCTTTCAACTTAATGCGTTATTTGCAATTGCAACGCACTTGTTAGTACAAACTACAAAACAGAAACAGAGGAGCAGCACTTGAGCAATTTTGTTAATTCCAGAATTAGCATTCTAAAAGAATCATTGAAGAGTTTCACGCTTCTTTATACACTGTTGTAGATGCTGTCTAGTAATTGTTTCTTTTTTCAGTCCTTCATTTCTATTCAAAATTAAGAAAATTATTGATTATTGCTGTTTACATTTTCCTTATATCCCTGAAATTGTGTGATGTCTCGGACCTTAAGACTTAGGTTATCATCCTCAGGGAAGATTAAAAGCTAAACTGCAATAGTGAATCACTTTTTTAAATTGTAGCAGTTAAATAATAATACAATACAAAATTTAAGCTTGAAATTTTCATAAAATTTAAAAATTTTGGTAAATTTATTTATTTGTAAATTCTTCTAACCTTCACGTGATAGGTGAAATGTAACATCACTTGCTATTGTTGTATTGTGAAATAAAAGCTTAAGTGAATAAAATCCAATTTACTTTTAAGACACACTTGGATGCTCTTCGTGCACGGAAAAAAAACATCATTACTTCCAATTTAATTCAGAATTTACATTTGCTGAGATAACTTTATTTGGTTACAAATTAATGCATACTTTCCCTCTTGCAAAAACACGCAGCACGCTGAAGTAGTTCAAAATGCAAATCTTAAGCTAGTAATTACTCACACGTAACAAAAGACTTTCTCACGTTTATTGTTTCTCAGTTCTTTCCAAAACAACAGAAGAAGAAGAAGAATTATTTCCTCTCAAATCTCTAATAACCCCCCTACCTACTTTTTTAAAACTGCTTTAAATTAGAACATGAGTTAACTCCCAACACCCTAAGAAATTTATTTGGTCCCAAGACATCAGCACATGCATGTAAAATGTAAACGTGGGATGCCAAAAGATCATAGCAACATTCAAAAATTCCACCGTTCTAAAAACAAAAATCAATTCACTTCGTGTCGTAATTTCAAATTTTGCTAAATATTGAAGCAAAATATTAACTGTATGAATTACAAATAAATGATATCACTTAAGACTTGTCCAATTATTAGTACGTACCAAAATTCTGTACTTTAAAGAATAAACCGCTAGGTGGCGAGCCCTACTTAGGGCTATTGCCCGCTATTGCCACCTTGTTGCCCATCGGTCTAATCTGACCAAACCGGCAGAAAGCAAAATAAAGTAAATACACTGAATATTTTTAATCGATTATTTTACGCACACGTATCCATTGTAGTTTTATCTCTATTCTAAACAAAAGTAGAAGATCCATTTATTGAATAACTAATAACTGCTGGAGGATGCAGTTACCACCAGAGAAAAGGTAATATAAGTTATTTTTTATACATAACAATTAATATTTTGCTGCATTACTTAACAAAATTTGAAATTGTATAACATCAACAAATAAATTGTTACTTATGGGATTTCGTAGCCACTTAACACTTATAGAAAACTCCTGAGACAAACATGTGCAGGATCTTGAACTGATTAGAACTGTAAAATTGGGCTGGTGGGCAAGGTGGCAATTAACCCCAAGCAGGACTTACCACGCCCTCTATCGGTTTTGCCTTTAAAGTTATAAATTTTGGTACTAATAATTGCACAAGCCATTAATTTTTTTTATGTTATACAATTAGAATAGTTTAGTTTTATTTTCCAAACTTTACCCGAAACCTGAAATAATTACCGGTAAGTGTCGTAATTATATTTATCAGAACATAACGTCATCAATCACAATTACTGTATAGATTATTGCAATCAATTTGAATATTATTAACGTTCCATGTGTGATTACCGTACTAATATCGCAATTTTCTTTAACACTAGAACAGCCAGACCGGTCCGGCACAGCTGTTTAAAACAGCTGTAGCAATAAACCCAATGGGTTTACAATGGTATTTTTTTTTTTTTACTTTAGCTGATTTATGATGCTTTACATCATAAATCAGCGAACTTGGCATTTTTTTAAAAAGATAATTAAAAAAAAGAGAGTATTAACCTAGAAGCGCCAAAACCGGTCAAAATGGTTTCGACCAGTCATACAGTAGCATGAACGATACGTGCACAATACGTGCAAGCAACGTTTTGGCGTCAAATTGAGTTTTTCTTTATTGAGAAACACGCGAAACATGCGAAGAAAATAGTAAAACGAAAATTGATGGATATTATAAAACCTGATAAAATTAAAAGGGAAATTTTGATTTCAGACACATGCAATTTTGGATAGATCTGGTTCCCCGATACAGATGATTAAACTACAAGTATATCTAGTCAATTATAAAATGCATATTGCATATATGCACATTATTGCACATTAATTTATTAAATTATTATTTTCTCAATGGGTCATTATGACTGGTTTTGGCCATTCTAGGTAGGGAAAAATCCTGGCTGTTCTAGTGTTAAGAGCAAAATCAACCAGCCTTTAGCAGCATCGCCATCTAGTGTAACAATTAGCAAATAATTTGCCTTGGCTATTATTGTAACACACAAAATAGTTTCCAAATGTTATAGTAATTTTTAATCTTAAATTAAGATTAAAAATTGAAATTGAAATTGAAATATAAAAAATTATTATTCGAAGTGGTTTGATGTGCACGCCATCTGTTGGTTCGACTACAAAATTAAGGAAGAAAAGGTTCGGCCAACTCCCGTTCATATAAAATCTTTTTGTATTCAAACTTCAACGTCGACCGGAAATGAATCTCATCCATTTCATAACATCATCTTCCACCCTACATGCTGAGATGGAAAATTTTCAACGTTGCGAAAATTGGCATTTAGCCAAACCAGTCGAAAAATTACGTGTACTTCATCAGGAATCAGCAAAACCTGGATGGTTGCACATTTGCGAATCAATATTGCTCACTTTGCTCCATCCCAACAACCATCTTATTCAACTTGAAATTGAAATAAAACTGCCAACTTGGTTTTCTTCTAAAATAAATTTTTAAAAGAAAAAATAACCAAAATAAAATAGAATCAATTTGGCAAACATAAAATGCGTAACTGACACACCCCGCTAAGCCCATCCAAGGGTCTCATAAATTCAACATCCCACTCCTAAACCTACATCATTTTTTTTTAAAGGCTTTTATTTAACTTGACTTGAACGTTTGTTTGTGTCAACGTCCGGTCACGTGACCTGTAATGTTTCAACTTCCGGTACTTCCGGTTTGTGTAATTTCTCAAAAAAAATGAATTAAAAAATTAATCAGACGATTGGAAAGTAGACTTTTCTGGTGCAGTTTTTTGTCTACTTTCCAATTTTCATGATAAAATTTGTATTATAAGTAGTTAAAAGGGAGAAAAAGCTAAATTACGGCGAAATGTAACAAAAAACAGCGCCACCTGGCCTATCCCGTGTCTTTTAATGGATGCCAAAATGTTCGCCGATATTAATTTTGATGTTTTCGATACTAAAAAAAATTCTAAAAATTCTGAAACCAGGCTAAACCTGGTAAAAACAAAAATTCCTATCTGCCCATATATTTTGTTTTTTAATATTATTTAGAAAAGTACTCTGTTGAAGGTTTTTTGGCACGATCACGGCAATCACGAAACAATCTGCAATAGTAGCGCACTCTGACGGCGATTTGAACACCAATATAAAAGCCTTTTTCAAAAACTTGGTTTTTTATATTTACTTGTTTCTTTTTCAAAAAATAATTTATAAATCAATTCCTTGCGTTTTCATACGAAATTTCGTAAAACCGAGATCTTTAAATAGACTCTCATAAAATCGAAGGTCTCCCCTTCAGCATTTGCTTCCTTTGCCTTGCTGACAGCCATTTTCAATGCTCTCGTCACAGCATCCCTCGCAGCATCAACATCAGCTCCGCACGTTCAATACATGACCTCTATTGTCAAAACCTAGCACACATTTGCTACCACACCATTCCCATAGATGGCGTTGCAATCTCCCTTTCCCATTCACCAGGTTTTCTCCAAGGTTTCATCAAACAGTCGTGTTTTAAGGGTTTTATGTATTTGTGTTGTTGGTTTTTGTATTATTTGAACATCACAAAACAAAACACAACATCCTAAGACTCTTGTAACACGACGTTTTAAACGCAACTAGTGTTTTTATTTTATTTTACAGAAAAAAAAAATTTCATAAATTTGGTTAGATTAGATTGCGTGTTTCCCAGATACTGTAATATTAATAAAATCATGTTAAATCGATGGTTTTTAATTATTCAAATATACTCAATTAAATTTCTGACAGAAATCAAGGAGACCATGTCCTTCATCGTACAGTAAACAAACGAAATAAGGCTCGTATCAAACTGTTTGCAAATATTTCTTCTCGAACACCACCTAATTCAGACTTTTATTACATAGTGGAATTTCTTTGGTCTCCTAACCTTCAGTAGAAAATCAAATTTTCTCAGGCAAAACACACCACTGTACCAGTATAAAAGATGACAGGAAAAAAACAACAACCTTTTAATCCACAGACACCACACACAATAAATAACTACATTTGAAAAACAAGTCAATACCAAAAACACGAACGATTTCTCCAAAACAAAAATATTATTTGCTTTTTGGTCTGAATTAACACTCCTTTTAATAATAAATGAATGTCCAGTCTAAAAAATTGAATCAATGTATCAATAAATAAAAAAATTTCCTGATTTTCTAACTTTTGAAAAAACTCATTTAAATATCAGATCCCTTATTACAGCAACTTACGAGCTGGGGACGTGAATAAAGGGGGTTTGAAGGTGACGCCATGTTTGGTCACCAAAGGGTCACTTCGGTGACCCACTATGTTAATGGTAGAGTCTATTTTTATGTATTATGGAGAGGAAGTGGATTTGCATATCCTGTTTGATTAAAATAACCACTGTTTCAATGTAAACCACCGTGTGCACATGCTTCCATTTGTAATCTAGAAAAATCAGTTTAAATCCAAGACCAAGTAACTTTATTCAATATTCCATTATAATTTGAGTTATGAAAACAACAGGAGCTTCATCTTAGACTCAATTACAGCCAACTGGCAGCAGGTGGCAGTGCCTGAACTCACAAAATCACTTTCAAAACAATAATTTTACAATTCTTTGATAAAGACCAAATTCATGATAAATTCCCGATGTCACCACTGAAAACAGTAAGTGTCGGCTAAATTCTATAGTAAATGGAGGCCAAAACCGGTCCATCAACTGTTGGCACCGCAGCTGACTGATTCCGATTATTTGTTTAAATTGTTACCCACTTTATCCCCCGCTCTAACCGCCTTGATCCTCCATTTTATAAAAGAAAAGGGCAAAGTAATGAGACACACCACGCAATGCATGTAAATTTAGCCTTTACCAATGCTAAACTAAATTTGGCTTCACGATAAGATTTTTTTTTCTTCTTCTAAATTCGCAAAAAATACAAAAATCGATATTCCTTTCATATCGAGAAAATAGAATAATTTTCTTAAAAACTTTTAAAAAATAGACAAATAAAACTGAACTACGTCAACAGACAAAAAACCATTATCCAACTGACAACAATCATTAAATGCCAGCGCCAAGATGAAGGAAAAACAAACCATAAAACAGATGGTTTTACTCCTACCTGAACTCTGTCCCTGGGAATCCAGACTGACTTCTTTGCGGATATGATGGTCCATTTGGAATGAGCGATACATGGGAACGGAACACAAGTAGTTTTACCTCACTTCAGCGAGGTTTGACATCTGACAAAATAAGAGAGAGAGGAAAAAAAATATTGCAGTTCAATTCAATTGAGAATAGTTATGTCAATTACACTCAGGTGTAAATCAATTACATCAACAAAAGATGATAGCAACAATTGCGTTTTTATACTGCACATCGTTTTATTGCATCACTCGTTTCGCTCGTTGGCACCAGATACAATTTTAAAGAGAATAAAGTTTGGCTCCAAAAATTACTTCTTTTGAGATTGGATTCGACTCTTGACAATTTAGATAAACTAATACAAAGAAAAGGTGAAAACAGCTCGAGATTCTTTTTTTTCTTCTTAATTTTATCTGACTAAACTGAATGTCGCCATTTATGGGAATGTTCGTGCTTAATTCCCATATTCCCATATCAATGCACAAGGCAGATTTGAATCTTTAATTAAACCATCCGCACTTTTTAACCCGAAAGGACAAAATTCTGTTAATTACAAAACACATGCAAAGTGATCTCGTGACATCCTTAATTACTTCTTTTCCACACATTTCTGTTTAAATGAGATTAAGGTGATGGATGAAGGTAAAGCTATGGCCTAAGGTGTTGACTGCTAAGCTAAAACAAGCTTGGTCTCATCAAGTTACAATTTAATTACAAACTATGTTCGGCGAAATCGCTGAATACCTACTCATGATGAATTAATTAAGTGAAAAGAGAACATTTTTTCGATATTTTTTTTTCAATCTAATTTCCCACATTTTCATTTCTCGAGTTAATAAAATTATCGTAAAAACAAAGAAGAAGAAGAAAAAAACAGAAGAAAGTTTAAACACTTTCAATTCGTAAATTAATTTGCTGAGTTTTCGTTCTGAGAAGAAAAGGAGAAGGCAATGACCGCAAAAAATTACTCCGCTGACAATAGAACCGAAGGGGAAAAAAAATCGCATTTTCAGCAACTTTTTTCCACCTGAGTTCTTTAGAAAATGAAAAAAGAGACACTCAATAAATCTGTAGTTTAAAAGGTAACTAGAAAATGATTAATTTTAAAAATAAAAAAAGCCAATTTGTTGATAAGAATTCCCTCTTTAAATCCTATCGATCCATTAATTCGTGTTTACCTTTTCTCCTTCACGAATTTAGATAAAAACTTTCTTCAAGAAAACAAAAAAAAAATGATGGAAAAACAACGAGGCAATATGGATTCTTTAACGATAAAAACATCTAATTAATAAAACCAAATTGAAACTAATGAAACAAATGCCATTCCAACTTTAATAAAACTCTAGACAACTGAATATTAAAATTCCTATATTATAAACACCTTACATAACATGAGTCAACGACAAAATATGTCCTGTCTGCCGCGGCATTAAGGAGGAGAGGCCAAACAGTGTAATGGAATAGCACTTTTTTTTACTGTAGAGACACAAAAAAAGTGATGAAAAATGATGTCAAACAAAGCCCCATGTGGATGCAAAGTCACCGAGAACTTCAAATTGAAAACAAAAAATAACCATGAAAAAAAATTAAAGTAATAAAACAAATTTCTGCTCAAATAAAAAAGAATTTCAAAGCTAAACCCAAATGAAAATTCTGTTTAACTTATACAGGGTGGGCTAAAAGTCACGAACGGTTTTGTTTTTTGAATAACTTTTTTATTTTGAATCATTTTTTTCTAACAATTTTGAAAAGAAGACTTTGGTTGACTAATGGAAAAATTCACGACCAAACAGCGACCACAAACTGTTAAATTTTACTAACAAACCCGAGGATCAATAATTCTGACCAAACATCAAACAATCGGAACTTTTAGCAACTTTTAACTTTTAAGTCAAAAGTCTTATCATGGTCGCTATTTGGTCGTGAATTTTTCCATAACTAATTTCCCAAGTCTTCTTTACAAAATGGCTAAAGAAAAATTTTAAAAAAAAATTAAAAATAAAAATTATTCAAAATACAAAACCGTTCATGACTTTTGGTCCACCCTTCCAGAATCAAGAAACTTATAGAACGTGTTACGTGGTCCCAATTGCAAACATTAAACAGCAAACTCAATGAAAAAAAAAGAGAATTACTTTATATTTTTTAGGACTGAATGAATTTGTTTACTAAAATGTATCATTTTACAATGAATTCTCATATTCTTGAACCGCTAGATATTAAAGATGTGCGTAAAGTGACAGCTGCCATGCAAAGCCTGTAACCAGGTCTGCAAGCAATTTGGTCACCATAGAGATAACAAGGCGGAAATATCCAGAGACGAGACAGCGGGTGGCTGCCAAGTCTGGTCTCTTTCCAACTAATGGATAAGTTACGCGTACACCAACAAGTTCAAATGCACAGGGAGTTAGTTCTTCCTACAATAACACATATTAGGCAAGAATTGTTTACAACACATCACTTACAATAAAATGCCAGAACCGAAAAACTGCCACGTTAAAACGAAGCAACAACACCCTTTCGTGCATCATTTATGATAAAAACATCAAAACTAGCTTGAATTTTAACATTTTAACACAGAACATCTTACCATTACAACTACAAACGGAAACAACTAAATTGACCGCAAATTTTACCACAAGAAGTGGCCACCTGCTAAAACCGGAAACAAAATAAAGGTAAAGGAAATTATGGTTTCACTCTTATCTTGGGAGCACCTACTTCGGATTTTGACCAATACGTCGCGGGAAAGCAAAGTGAGCAATTTCAACGGATAATTTGGGTTGAGCAAACGAAATCTCTTTAATTAAAACATTTTCAAAAGGACATTCCTTGGATTTAATCATCACTTACAAATATAAAATGAATATTTCTTTTGCAATACCAACATGCCATTTAATGGTCATAAACAATTTCTTCTCCTACCTGCGAAAACAATAACATGTCGTATAACTTAACTACTGTAACAAAACAAAACCCTTAACACCCATAAAGTCATAACTGTTAAAATAGCATCTCACGTCACTGAGGTTGACGTTGCATGGCAGCAAAAGTGCGTGCTTACAATACAAAACACGCACAGCCCATAAATTTAGTTCTGCAATGTACTGCAAAGTAGGTTAGGCCAATATATGTACAGTACTTTAGTAGCCACTTTATCCAACACCAGGATTATTTCCAGCTGAAAAAACTGGCTTCAATTTACTACAAGATCAAGTCATCATGCAGTTTTCAAAACATAAATATAGCAAAGAGAAGAAATAAATGAAACCAGAAAGAGCAAATTTGTGTAATCACATGCTTTAGGTTGACGATGTTTCACGCTCCATTTATCTGTAGATTGGTTTGCCAGGTGTGCATCCGTTACATTATTACATGGTATTTTGTTTCTGATTGAAGGTAATGCAAAAAACAAACGGATGAAATTCGATAATGTATCTATGGTAAGTACATTTTATCTAACTCTATCACACTGTTGTCTTTGTCTCCGAAAATGCTGTTTCCTTCTTAGTGCAATAATAATTAAATATTTATTGCTAATTTGTCCGGTGTTGATTGCATTAATCTTTGGCAGTAATCCAACTTGTCGTACTCACAGTGACCTATATGTTGTTCAATTAAAGATTACCAACTAGAGTAAAAATTCTAGAGCAACAAATGGCAAACCGGATTATGTTCGGGATTATATGATGCAGTGAAAACAAGTACCACTCTTGTCATGTAATTATCGTTGCAGCGTAACAACAAATGAATTTCCAAGTGCAGAACATGAGTCACAAGAACCAGAATTGTGCTCGGAATAAGCGTAGCAACGTATTAAATCATAGCACAACCTCTTTCCTGAGCAGTCGTTCATTTTGATAGTTTAAACGTCAACTGTAATAATTATTTGAAACACAACAGGCGAGAGACTGGAATTGAATCAACATAGCAGCCTCAAGGAGACAATCTGTTTGGATGGTTGTCATGGTGATGTCAGTTCACGGCCCAAAAAGCAGACAAAAAACAGGAATGAGGTAAGAAGAAGAAAAAAAAGTTGGAAGCAGAATTTTTTCCTTTATCTTTTCAAATTTTAAAGCAAATAAACTAAAAAATCGTTATTTTTGTGTGAAAATGACGTCAACAAGTTCGAATAACAAGATGTTGAACAGGCAAGTGAAATCTATCAAAAGAAAAACACAAAAAAATAAAAAAAAACTCTATTTGTAACTATGTCACGAATTCATTTTGCTCATTAAGCGAACAAGTTAAAACAATTTGCACCGCGTGAATAAAATTTATTAATTTTTACGCATGGGTGACTTTAAAAACTAACAAATTCTGACAATTAATTGTAAACATTCATTGAAAATTCCGCTTAAATAACCAAATTAATTAAATTAATTAAACATCTTTACATATTTAATATACCAATGGCATTAAAGTTCTCCTACCAAATGCCAAATAAAACATTCACACAAAATTACAAAACAACGTGAGAAACGCCTCTTACGCACCACAAAATTAATAGCTAAAAGCGATACAATAAAGATAACAGGCGTATTCTAAAACAATGATTCCTGATAAATAATTTGATCTAAAACATGCCCATAAAATTCGGTACGTTTAAAGCTAATTTGAAACATTCCAGCAAATCCCCCATCTGCACACACACAAGATAAGCTACTCGTATGTACTAATTAATTTGGATATTTGTTGCTAGGCAACAAAATTCTCTCGACTCCTACATCTGAAACCAAGTCATTTTTATTTACTTTATTTTTGTACCTAATTTGCTATACGATAGCACTACGGTAGCTGCATTCAAAAAAGTATTTTTGGTGTTTTGGAGTTTGTTTTGGTATCTTTTAAATTTAACAAAAACGCAAACAACTGTAACACTCATAACGCGACGTTTTGACTGCAGCTACTAAATTTGAAATATTAAATTTTTTATTTTTCCCATACAAGCAATTGAACCTAAAACTAAAAAAACAAAAGCGTTGCACGCCTTTTAAAACACTCTGTGGTGTCCCTCAGTTCCACTACTAACGACTTGAGCTAATGCATCTAAGTGATTCCATGGAGACTTCAATTAAAGTTGCTAAACACATTTTACGGTGAGTTAAATTCCCATAGAGTAGAACTCTCTACTAAAAGATTAGCCGACTTTTCTCGACTGACAACAATAGAGAGATTATTTTCAACTCTTTCTTGTGTATGGAACGTATTTAATTTCTCCATTACCTACGAAGGTCGAAGTCGTTATCTCAAATTTCTTTATTATTTCATGACAAACCAATCATGTCATTATCCCACGTACAATGTTCCATGATCAGCGCTTGAATACATAAGGTCACTCTTTGTTAATTATTTTTGTTGTTGCAATATATGTGTCAATATTTAAAGGAATCTATCACAAAGTAAATCCAATATTCCGTGTTGTTGCAACAATTATCCTGTGAAGCCACTTTAACTTGAAATAATAGTAATTAAAAAGTTCATGTCCAATTACTACGAATCACGGCAACCAATTAATTGTACACATCGATTTAATGAAACTCTTGTCACATGTCTTCTTATTTATTAATTGTTAACGTGAAGCGAGTAGAATTTTTTTCATCTCCGAAATAATGATTGATTGATAGTATATAAGTACACATCAAAGTGACTTGTATCCTATTCTCCACCAACACACCTCACCGCCACGCTGGTGGTAAAATTAAATACACCCCACAGACTGATCAATAACCATCACTCAAAATCGATTTTTTTTCTCCACCTCCCCTTAAATCTGTTTGGTATTCTGCAAAATGAAGTCCTTCCCAATTTTTTTTATAGAAGCATCAACATACACACAATTTTTATAGGCTAAAAAGATGAGGAAAAAACTGCACCCTAGTGTCACCTCCTCGACACTTAACTTGGCCCAAGTGACCCCTGGTGAGGTTTACTTTACATGTGCACAGCACGTCTGGTAGGTCGTAAAGTGAGAAACTTGTATATAGAAGCCACAAATCACTATGCCAACAAAAGACGTGGGAACTAGCCATTTTCTTACACATGAAAAACAATGTTGAAAGAAAAAATACCATGCAATTGCATCATTTGCAATTTGTATAGCAATACTCGATGTAGATCTCATAAATTTTGTTACACAGACCGCAATACGGGTCAAGTTTTCTTGTTTACACGAAAATAAAGTCTAAATAATATCAAATATGGATCAAAAGAAAAAATCCAAATATTGGACACAGTCCAAGTAAAAATGTCAACAGATGAGAAACCAAATTGACTTGAATTTCAAATTGAATTTCAACCTCGAATCACACGACAAATTCAATTTATTTGCAAAGAAAAAAACAACACTGCTTAAAAGCTCCGATGCGACAATAATATATAATTATTATATTTTGTTTTCGTTTCAAATCGTCCAATTACATGGTTGAAATGTAAACCTTTGCTGAAATAGTGCGAAAAACCTCAAGAGGAAACGATTGATATCAATTAAGCTTTCATTGCTCAACTGAGGCAAAGAGAAAAAGAAAGAAAGAAGAAAAAACACCTCAATTTCCTTTTTCCACTGTCCATGTACTGCCCCTCCAGGTCTCACGAAAATGGAGTCTTCCCAAGCCGAATCGATTCCCTTGCTTACAGTCACAGTTGTCTCGAAGCCGAGTTGTGGAACGAAGTAAAGAACTACCAATCTAATCTAATTTCTTTGCGCGACCAAAAAAATATGCATGCATAAATCCGAGGAGAGAAAGTTGCTTTGTGAAATTCGTCAACTTCTATTCTTGAACCTTTAGAGAATATTCGTGCTGCAGATCTACCGGAAATCTTTTTATATTTCCAGGAACAAAAAGAAGTTCAGGCAAAACATCCATTGACAAAATAATGTCGATTTCGGGTTATTCTTTCGAATAGTCTCTAGTATAAAAGCATTTTATTAGTTAAATATATTGCAAGTGAATATATTTGTAACTTTTAAAAGCTTAAGAGGTAAGGAAAAATCTCAGAGTGAGTTATTAGTCTCAGGTCGAGTGAAACTGCTGGCGAGACAAAAGTGAGCATGTATTTCGTGTGACAAAGAGAGTAGTCGATTTCCAAATGGTACAACTAAGTGAAACAAGTGGATGGATGAGTTTTTCACCGTAAGAAGCCATCAAGGTAAAAGGTTGGTTCATGATCAATTGATATTCCAAAAAAACAATTTGTCTCAATTACTCCTGAAATACTATTTATACCATAATAACTTTTTTTAAAAAAACCAATTACTTTCACTTTAAAAAGCTAATGAGAACTGAAAAACCAGCAGGATTAATTCACGTTTCAAACCAAATCTGAAGGAAAAATTCAATAAATTGGAATTCCCATAATAAAAACAATCACACCGCATAAATAATTGATCAGAACATGAACATTCATCTCACTTAAAAAATCTAATCCAGTTGAAAAACTCAATTTTAATTTTTTTTTTAAATTGTAATAGAACACAAAATTTACACTTGCAATTGCAAAGCTCCTTCCGTCGACTATTCCCATTACAAAAGTAAGTGCTGATGGAAAATTGACCTCCCCTTTTCAATTTAGAGGTCTTATTTGTGCAAAGGGTTCCGCCATCCAACAAGAAGCACTTGGCGAAATGCGAATGGAATTTTAATCTTGCCTTTTTTTTTTACTTCTTATACTACGTTTGACTACAAAAGCAATTGACTGCACACAACTCAAACAAAAAGTTTTATCTAACACTTTAATTTTTTTCTTATTAATAATTCAAGCATTATTGTAATTCTCAAAGCTATTTTCACGTGCACTTCCCCAATTGTATTTAAATTAAAAGTTAAAACAAAATAAAAAATTCAACTTTCATTAAAAGAAGCAACTTAAGTAGTTAAGCGTGGAGATAGAATGAAGTGGCACATTCTGCTCTAAAGTTGTAAGAATAAGTGTTGTTGTTGCAAAAAATTAGAGTTGACAAGTATAAAGCAATTCCCAAGATACTGCTTTAGCAACAGCAACTGCACAGCCTGCGGACAGTGTAACTCCCATTAGACAGGTTTACCGGAAGAACCGTTCATTCCACTAACTTACCCTTCTCTCGCCCTAGTCTTAATCAACGTCACTGCCTGCATTTTACCCATTCCCCAGATACATGCTTCAGAGGTATAGTCCAGTCTGTAACCATGGAGTTTTGCTCCATTTCACCAGTTGAGTGGCGTGCACACAAACATTTACAACCGAATGCCCTAAACTGTTGACTATCAAGATGCTAGAGAACATGACTTTGCCTCGTATACGAGAAAAATGCCAGACACAAATGTACATTTATTTTTCTCAAAATAATCGATTAGCGCAAAGCCAAACTATGTTTAATTTAAAACAAATGTCAGTTGTGTTGATAAATATTGCCTTTTTTTTAACCTAGAAAAAAAATATTCAAAACTGATTACGTTTAGAGCTGCACACTAAAAAAAATAGGATGAAGATAAATAATATTTAGCAATTTAAGAAATCGGCTGCCACCAGCAATTCCAGACAGATGACTACCAGTAATTGGTATGACAAACTCAGTTTGCGCCCAGTGTCTTGATGCCAAATTCAAGTTGTACAACAAATTTTATGCATGCGTTTACATGACTACTGCACATAAATAAAGCAACAATATAATTTTTTAAAAGAATTCAGGTTCTTGTTGTTTATTTGATTTATTGACAATTATTGTTGGTTGGGAATGCCCAAAATAGAATGCGCAATTTGAATTTAAGTCATCAAATTCACTATCCCATTTTACTTACGGTATTTGCTATAAATAGCTGCAAGGTTCAGTGATTCGCAACATCACAGTTCGTTTATTGGGTCTGATAAAAATTTCACCTCATAGCCATACAGGTGCCATCTGTGCGTCTAAAAGCACAACAGGACTTCAAAGGAAACGTTTCCAAATTGCTGCATTCGAAGTAGTGGTAATAAAGACATTTTATTTCGATTTCTTTATGAAAATGCAAGTGCTCTACACTGAAAATGCACTAAAATAAACATAAGAAATGGAAATAAAGTGTTTACGGCTTGAACTTTGACTATACCAATTAATTCCACTGACAGCTTTTTATTGAACTACATTCGGTACTTAAAATATTTTATTTCTCTCCAACCCCTCCAAAAATCAATTTGAACAATTTTATGATTTAGCCAATTTACAAATTTATATCCACCATCATTAAATTTTCTAGAAACTACATGTATGCGCGTAACCAGGCGTTTCAGTTTAAATGATCCAATAGTTCTCCCCATCCATCTTTGACAATTGTCGTACGTTCCCAGACAGGTCAATTTTCCCCTTTTATTGTGTGTATCTCTGTGTCTTGGAATGTGAAAAGCACTGACGAAGATCGAATAGTCGATCATCTGTACTGCCACAACCTGCAGATGTAAACGTCAATCACATTACCCTAGACAAAAGCCAAATACGAATATTCCAAAATAAACTTTCACCAACAGCAAAATAAGTAATTCCCTTAAAAGAATGAATGACATGTAATTGAAAAGATCCCTTTGGATTTTCTTTAAAGAAGTCTGAACTCCCACAACCCTATACCTTACTTTGTTTCTCAGGTGAATAAACAAAGAAAGCAAAAAAGACAAGGAAAAGAAAAGAAATTGCGAGCAATTCAGCCGCAAGCATTCTGTATCAATTCTAAAGAAACAGGAAAGATAAAAACAACTTTAATTTTTACGTCACACCAAAACACAATTAACAAAAATTTATGAGCTACCACAAAACTGTTGCTTAAGACTCACAAATGGAGAAATGGGAAAAAGCCGGCTGTAATTAACCGCATAAATAAAAGATAAAAAATTTCTTTAATGTATACAAAGCCCACAACATTAAACGAAAAATAACCGCATAGGGGGTAGATAAGTAAGCTCACCAGTACTTGTCGTAACGTAAACCCTACATCAACACTGCAATTATGAAAAATTGATCTCAAATCAAACGTGCTCCTTTAATTCCTCGTCACCGGGTATGTGAGATTAATACACTCCCACAAAAACCTTACAGCGCATAACTTAAAAGGGAAAATTTGCTCGCCATGTTTGTTTTCTGCAATAATTATTCTAAGTTTGCACAGCAGTTTGCATTTAAATAAGTAAAAACTTGCCGCAGAATAGAAAAGTTCGCAAGTTTTATGTCAATTTTTGATGATGCGTCGTGACTCTCGACTGACACTTCATTTCAATTATTAAATTTATCGCCATTGCAAGGTGAAGTAAATGAGTCTGCTGCTGCCTTTTTTAGAGCAGGTTTAAGAGCCTGGATAAGTGCAGATGGACTTTACCTTTAGTGCTTTTAGTGGAAGTAAAAAGTCCCTGTATTTGTATAGTGGATACGCCTCTGGCCGACGGTAAACTTCTTAATTTACTAATCTTTTTTTTGTACTGTATTTTCAACTGGTATGTTAGTTTGTCTGCATTACTTGTGAGTGAATGAGTTGGTATATCATTTCCCATTCTCTCGTGAGCTCCTGGGCTCCGCAGATCACAGTTTGAGAAACTAATAGGACGTTTGTGGCTTTTTCAATTAAATAAAACAAACTTTTATAAACCATTTTGAGAATCGATTGCAATGAATTTAAGTGCACGTTATTTGTTTGTGCAAGACTTTAGTCCGGTTTAAAAGTTTTATTATTTATTCGAAAGAGGATTATTGTCGTTGTAGATTCTCATTTAATATTTTACCCAGTAAATATTTTATAGATTTATTGATTGCCGGGTTGAGCAGATTGTCAGAAAAAGATAGTAAGGAGAGCCCGTATAGCCATGAAATGAAAGCATACAGCACTATCATATCTTGAGGCTAAATCGGCTTAGTACGTGCTTCTGTGAGCACCTTCAATAACTCTGTTTATACACTGCAAGCAATGCCAATCAGCAAGCAATTATTCCTTCATATTCCTTCAACGTCCACCGGTTTTGAAAGGTTTTTAGAACAAACAAGTTCAATTTAAAGCATGACTTTATTGTGTTTCAATTTGTTTGCATTTTTTCTCCTACTGGATCGCCTGATTAAAAGTTAAGATAGACATAAATCTAAGGCTGGCTTGTGCAATTAGTAAATTTCCATTTACGTATTTAATCTAATTATCTATACCAACTTAATTATACAGAAACCACTTACTCAATTTGGTACTACGACTGTCTTGTCTGCGTGTCTACCATGTTGACAACAATCAATTGAAAACAAAAAAAAGCTTAGTAATTAATAAAAAATTAAAAGAAAAATAAACTTTTTTTCATTCTTTCACTTTACCAGCTACTGAAAATGAAGCAATATACATTGCAGGCGACGTTGAACGGAATCGATTTGATTCCCATTCCGCCCCTTAACACACGCCCCTCGTGTCGGAAAGTCATTTTATCGGCAAGAAAACATACAAAAGTTTGGATTCCTTCCATTTTCCTTGGATAAACATCTATTACGTTGCAGTAAAATTTTAAAAGCAGACAAAAATAGAAACATAGAAAAAATATTTTTAATCCGTTTTAAATTTTATAGATTAGTGTGCCTGTTCATGTGTTTATTAGATAAATATTAGAGGGTTTCTGGATACAGATAAACTGGTGAATTGAATTTAGTCGTCATTCTATTAAAAATAGATATAGATAAGCAATGGTTGAATTAAATGCTTGATTCTAGCCAACAGAGTGGAGTTTGGTGAAAGATAAAAGCATTTAAAATCCTCACTTAACCCTTAAAAACCTTTTCAAGAGGAAACGAAATACTGTTCCTTTACAAACCATCAGCAATCAGTTGAAGAACACATTTCCTGTCAAACAAGAAAGGCGAGAAAAAAAATTCACTTAATTACAACAAACTTGAAGCTTTTCCAACTTGTACTTTTTGCTGCCATTCCTATTAAAAGTCAGTGATGTTGAGCTTTTGTTTTTTTGACATTACAACCGTCAACTCAACCCTAATAACACTAACAAACACACAGCGCTTTAAGTTCAGCATAATAGAAGCCAAGTCTCACACCAACACCTCTTACACCTGCAGTTTTCAGGTCATTTTGATTGCGTGGCGCACATGGCACAATTCTTGCAGAAGCCCTTAATTTATGCAAATAATTAACAATAGCAATTGACAAATGGCAAATCCTAACTGAAATCATACAACGCTGTTGATTGGCACGAAATTAACGAGAAAAATCCATTAAAACATAACAATCAATTATTAACTTTACCAGAACATTCAATTACCATTTCTCATTGTCAAGTTCCGTTATCACCTGCGGTGAAAGCCTCGATTTCGATAACACGTGACTGAGACTGTTTTGGTCCCACGAAAGATAGCTTTGCAGGCTATCACTGAGATAATGACCGCGACAAGAAATTCCACTACGAAGGAATCCCATTCCGAAACCGTAGTATAAGTATATTGCCAATTACATAGACTTCTGATCGATGAAAACAAAAAGTCTCGCGTTATCACACGCTTTTTATAAGTAACATACAATAAAAAAAAAACAAATAAAACAAAAAAATCCAATTAATTTAATTCTCAGCCCCAGAATCCAAAGAATTTTCTTTCTAATTTGGTGTGAAAGTCGAAAAGACACGTTTTTAATTACGAACTTTTATGTCAAATCAATTGATTGTGAACAAATCAGTTAGCAAACTTTCCTAATTTCTACAAAGCTAATAATTTTACACGACATAAACATCAGGTCTATAATAAATTTTAACTTCAAACTCACTCATGCGAAATCAGCCCCGTTTACTCTGCACAACCCATTGCAAACATTTTACATTTGGATCCCTCGCGTCGAAAATCAACAGGAGCCAGTAAAAGAGAGTCAATGGCAAAACGACGTCATTGATTTGATTTAATTACCAATTTTCCATGGAAAAGGCGTAATCCTAGATCACATTGCACCACAATCTGTCTCTAATACTCTTACAAGTAGAAGCTTGCAAGCAGCCAGTAAAGCCCTTCGAGCATAGTAATGGCACTTTACCGAGATGCAGCAGATGTTTGACCAAACTATCAACTTTGAGCCCTGCCGGGTTGTTACCACTTCGATTCCTTACATCTCAAGAGGTTTCGGGCAACCTTACAAATCTCTTTGGACTCCTAGAAATTGCTCTACCCGCCGTTTTCTTTTCATATCGCTTAATCTGACAAGCTTTCAAGTATAGCAGTAAAAAAAATAAAAGAACTATAATGGGTTACTAATAAAAAAGAAAAAAAAAGAAAAAAAGAATGAAAAAGTAAAAAATCACAAGGGATCTTCACAAATAACAATCACCAAAGTGGTCGATCTCTCTTTAGGCACCTTTCCAAAGTTTTTCTTTCCAATTGATCATGTTTTCAAATTCAATTTCCAGCATTATTGCAGGTTGTAAAAGTGTCTCATTTGCTGGCGCTGCATAATTTGCAAACGGGTTACTTAGGGTGTCATTTTCAGCAGTCATAATGATCCCGCAACTAGGATCAATGCATAATCTGGTTTAATATCCATGTACAAAGCTGATGAGGTCATAGATGAGGGCAGTCTCAGGCAAATGTGACAAACTGACCTCCACGCATTTAATTACTTGTTTACACATAAACGAAAGATAAATGTGTTCTCTTCCCTCCCAAAAGTAAAAGCAAAAGGAAAGGCATATTTTAGCTACAGCACATGTACCTTAGATTTCTGTACACTATATACTTATAATTTTGTCTACTTCAAATTCAGACATTACATTATTTTTTGGCTCTTCAAGAATAACATCAACCATGTATGAATTACCGATGTCAGCTTGAATTTACAAAAATATTATTCAATAATGAATTTTTAGATGTTCCCATTCAATTTCCATATAACTCTAAACGAGTTTTAAGTGCTTAACCGAATAAATATTTCAATTTTCCAAATGTCAAATTATTCGTGGTGAAATACTGTACGCAACATCAACCGCTTAGAAAATAAAGCCTCGGTTTGCCTAACGTCGTTTGCTCGTCTCAATTTCAAATAAATTCATTTAAAATGCCGATATTTCAATCTCTAGCTGATGCAAAATAAATGATCAAATCAGAGAAGCTGTCATAAAGCAACTAAATAACTCAATAGTCTCATTAAAGTGTCATTCCTTTCACTCACAGACGTCTGACGGTTATAAAACCATATAGTTTGCAATTTTTCACATTGCATTGTTTCCGTTACTGTAAGGGGTTTACGGATTGGCTCCCAGAAACCTCCATTGTTCGCCATCTTGTTTGACCTGTAATAAATCAGTCTTTAGCTGTTTTCTAACATGCACGTACGTAACTGACCCACACGATGATTGGTATTAAAGCAGGAGCATAAACAATAATTTCAAAGTCATGTTCCAGTAAATCATTTTTACATTTCCTTCGCAATTCTATGTGTGCAGCAACAACTGGAAGGAAAACATCTTACAACATTAATGAGATACAAACCGGGACCAGATGCACAGAATGGGCAAAAAATTACAAACCAGCAGAACGCCAAAACAAAAAAAAATTTATGAGGACAATTGTACTGTTTCATTTCTAAAGGAACTACTACACCTTTGGGGATCCTTGACAGTTCGTTATGTGTACCATGCCAGCTCTGTAGAGCAATACTTTGAGTTCTCTCACGATAAGCTGAGGCTTCTTAGGAGATCAAAGAGAATGACAAGACCAGAATTGCTTAAATCAAGAGCCAAAACTCTTTGACTGCTCAGAATTGCTCCTCCAGAGCCGACAAACTCCTTCTCTGAAACAAAAATGATTCGACAACAAAAGGAATTCCTAAGAAATTGTTCGAATGCCACTAGTGTGCTAAATCTGCTAAGATTTGTTTAATGTCCGAAGATCAGAATGGTCCAGAATTATCATGGATCAGTTTTATTACAAGTTAAATATATAAAGAATAATACCTCAGACCAAGGGGGTCTGTTTTGGTGCCTAGTTTGTATAGAAGCTGACCACGACGGCCTGGCCGAGAGAGTCACATATCCAATTAAATTTTTCAAGAAACGAAAAATATTTTCCTTCAGTAATTAAATTTTGTCGTGTTTACTCTTTCTCAGTTTGCACCCTGATCCTCTTACTAATCTAACTTTTATGGTCTGAGGCTGTCGCTGCAATGTTTATTAACCAATTCACCGAGCTAACAAAGAATGCATCTGAATAAACAAGGTTTTATCTTACTTGTTAGAGCGGAGCATGAAAAGTTTTTACACAAAACAAATATCTACCCACCAGTTCAATTAATTGTAGACACTTTAAATTTTAAAATTTTAAAATTTTAAAAATTAAAAATTAAAGTCAAATGTACAGAATTGAAAATAAAAATCATTAATTTGAGTTTTCGTCTGAAGTTGCAATATGAAATACAGTATTCCCTTGTTGAACATAAATAAATTCAACAAAATCGGAAGTATAACTTTGAGATATACTGTATCTTTAAAAAAAATAAAGAGAGAGAAATCAACATCGTTTTTTGCAGTTTTAAAAGCCTCTTGGTCTCTTCCCGACCTCCACACTCAAAAAAAACAAAACTTATCGGTTGACACAAGATTGAAGTCATTGCAATCACTTCAAATCCATGCGACCCAAGAGCCATACGCTGTTCAGTTTGCGGATAGGATCTTTTCATAATTCTCCATTTTTTACATCTCTTTTCTTTCACCTTCAATCATGCAAATGATGCGAATAGAGTAAATTCAGTGATTTGGAACAAGTGACGATTCAGCACACTGTAATTCTTGTGGTCACGCATGGCCAAAGCAGTTGCTTCTCTACCACACCCTATCGATTTAGCAACTGAAAGCATTTTTAACCCCCTCCAACGTACATGCCATTATTCATATTGAAAGTGAAACCAAGCTAATCCCTCCAGCGCGAGCTCAAACACATGAAAAAATCTAATTCTTTTTTCTTTCAAAATTTCAAATTACGATTAGAGTCAAATATTACATGAATATTAAATCATTTCATTGCTTGAAACTAATTCATCTTCTTTCTCTCATAAAAAAACAAATCTTTTTTGATGTTTTGCAAACTTTTCATTTTACAGCTTAGTCTCCGGATTTGGATCGCAGCAGCAAAATGTCTAGACATGTACATGATAAATTACCCAATCATTACTTTTCAGTGATTCGCCTTATTTTCCTGTCTACCTGGTAATTCCCTGGATCCAGCCACATCAATCCACCTCAAGCCGATCAAATGATAAATCTGCAGTACAAAACCTTTCTAACGCTACATAAAAAGCAGGAATAAAAATCAAACATAAAAAGAATTAAAAAAATATTTTAAGAAAAAAAAAATCCTTCATATTATATTTGTAAAATATTGTCTTCTGGTTGAATACAATGAACAAAATCCAGGTTAGAACATTACCAAACAAAAGTACAAAGAATCACTTGAAAAGATGCCATTAAATCCAAAAAGGCAAGCGAAATAAATAAGAAAACTCGCATTAAACGCACAAAGCTCTTTGCAAATCACAGCCGACAGCCTTCAGTAACATTTGCAACCACACTTGTGCTTGGCACGCACAGTTAACCTTTCATGTACAAAAGCACAAACTGAAGACACTTGGGTGAAGAATGTAAGAAATTTCTGTTCCACTAATCCATGTAAATTTACCCTCTTCCTTGGGGAAATAAGGTTTCCCCTTTAATTGGACAAGTGTATTTATTGGCTCTATAAACTCCACCAACTTGACTTTACCCCCATCTTCAACCTCTGCCAACTAACATCGCATCTGATATAAAAATCAAACGCAGCTTGCATCACATTAAGCTAGATGGGCTATTTAACAGGATTCTTGTGGCTTATTAAATCAGTCGAGATGCTAGGAAATAAACTTATTTAAATTATGGAAACTAAACTAGGCATACAACCTCATTTCATTACGCCTGGTTCAATAAATTATAAATTTACTTGCAAATTTTCCAAAATTCAATAAATAATTATTTGTAACAATTAAACTGAAGTCATTTCTCCAGTCGTTTATTGCAGCGCTTCTCAGTGTGGTCCATGTACTGCGCTGGTCCACGAGCAATAGACTGCCAGTCCGCCATTTTACCATTGAAGCGCAAAAATTATGGTGGCTTAGTAGAGCAGTGTTTGGTTACTGGTTTGAAACACATTGGGACAAAATATGCTCTCTGTCCGTAACTATTAGGACACAAATTACCAGTCTGCTACATTACTTAGTCTGAGAAGTGCTGGTTTATTGAGTATATCTAAGTCAACGCTCTGTAGATTGCTGAACCTGTTTCTAGGCAGGCCACTCACTACAAAACAAAAGAGGCATATTCCCAAATAATACTCTAAATTAAAAATTAATTCGCTTTAAAATTTATTAACATGAATGAATTAATTTATTTGGCGGGCTATTCGTGGTACCCTGTGGGATACCCAAACTGGGGTACATCCCTTGGTTTGTAGCGAGGCTTTCTAAACTGTAAATTGTACGTTTGGCTAAGAAATGAAGATAAAACTTTATTAATTGTATAAATAAACTAAAAAATGTCGTTAAGAGATAAGCACAGCATTAGCACGTATAATCTTTTCACACTAAAACGTCCACGTTTCTTTAATAGATTAACGGCAAACTTATTACATAATAACGCTCTCAATTCTCAACGGAGTCCAGTGTTGAAGATGGTCCATGAATGTAAAATGTGGTCATCACAATTGCTGGCTGCACGCCAAAATTGCCTCCATTCATATAGAAGGCACCACTAGTTTCCATTCAATGTATTGCTATGTATAGCAATTCAAGTGAAGCAAAATTGAAAAAAGTTGATTTATCTAGGTCAAGCTCCGAAATGAAAACATTCCCCAAAGAAATTTCATAATTGGAAAATAAAACAAGAATCAATAAAAATAAATTCAAAGTCAACAAGGGAAAAGAAATCAAATAAACCATTTGAGCAATATCGATTTGATTTCCACCCTAAAACCACAGAGGTAATATTTATTTACAAAGTTTAGACTTAAATAATTAACTAATTCGACAAACCACAGCACTTAAAGCAGCAATTTTCTCCAATATTATATTGTTCCAATACATTTCCAGTGACTCGCATTCAACAATAATTTCTAGTCGATAGATAACCCGGGAATGTTCCTGGGCACCTAAATATAGACTGATCTTTCAGTTATCGGCAATTCTTTCCTTTGCTTTTAGTAAATCAAAAGCTTTACTCTTAATACCCTCGCTCCTTCAATCCAAATCGAAACGTCTTTAATTTAAAGTTATCACTTTCAATCTCCTAACCTTTCCCATCACTTCCTTTGAGAATTAAAGGTGAAAATAGGAAATGGACTCTAAAGACTTAATGGAAACCTCTCCCCACCCCCTCTTTTAACTAATTTTTCTGTTACACCTGCAATTATAACGCCATTAAACATTCTTCTGTAAGTTTAATCACTGCTACTTCTACCATGGACCCTTTAAGATCAAGATATCTTAGTATCCACTCAAACTAACGTCAAACTTTTGCTCATTAATTCAATGAGTTGAAGTTTTTTAACGTTTAAGTACAATTTAAAACTCCAAGATAAATATTTCTTTTTTAAAAAAATATTTTAAATTTAAATTTTTAATGTCCGTTTAAATTTTTAAATTTTTAAAGTTGGATCGAAAATCGTAATTTTACAGCTGTCGTACGTTTTTATTGCCAATGCTACAACAGATTGTGATAATATGCTATCTCGGGTTGTTGCAAATGTACAGTGCAACAGTTTCTGAACATCTTTAATGTTTTGTTTACACATCGGAAATTTTTAGAGCATAATAAAGTGTAAAAACTCAAAAAATTAAGAGTTAAAGTGGTATTGCGGTTCCGATTGCAAATTTGCAAACTCAAGGATTAAAAAAAACTGACATTTTTATTGACATCATTAATGTCAACATATTTTCACTCATCATCCATCCAATATCCATAAATTTTTAATGCTCGGATGAAGAGCATTAAGGAATCAAGTTTAGGCAAAATTAAAATTCAAGTGGTGAAGCATAGATTAAAGAGATTCGAAATTCCATTTTGTCTGCACGGATAATTCACTAATAAAGCACGAAACGATCTTTAACCTTCCTGTCTATTTTGTCTATTAAAATATAATTAAATACGGTAATGCATTATGGAAAGGCAATATTGCTTTCACTCTTCTTGAGATTCTCCAACAATCTTTGCTGGTAATAGAGACTGCATGTAATAAGCTTAAATGAACCATTCCAATAGCCATTTCCATGAAATTTGTATTAAAGCTCAAGATAGGAGACACAAGAGTACAATTCCTCTTCCCATCCAAAATACAATAGGCTGAATTATTTCGATCGTTTACATTGAATAATGCACATTGGTAAACCTCAGAAATTATTAAATATTGGATAACCAATATTATATACACTCATGAGTGTGATGACCAGCAGGTAATAAATCCCCCAATAAATTATTTCCATTACTAACTGAACAATTTTGTGAAAATTTCATTGCGCTAAAACAGTTGGAAGAGAAGAATTCCTCACTACGTTTCCAATAAGAATTTTATTACCGCAATTCCAAATCTATCTCTCACGATTCACATGCTTCTCCAAGCATTCTTTGAAATGAATTTAAATTCACTTTTAACTCGATTTTTTTTTTCAAATTAAATATTTAAAAAAATAAAGATTTCATTCTGTTTTGATAAACCTTAAGACAAACGATAAGCAGCTTATTCTGAAAGTATCCTGGACACCGACAAATATAGAAACTCACATCTGAGACTAAAAGAAAGCTGAGCATTCCCCTGTAGAACTATGGATCACCAGGATCAGGAGATACTTGTGTCGCAAAGTGCTGACTTTGTCTTAAGTTTTTCAAAGTAGTACTTAAAGAAACCTTTCGGTAATTCCTTACTCAAACAAAATTTTACTAAAATCTTTCTTCTATAAATATATAAACCGGTACTAAAAGGAAAAGAAAGAAAAAGTGAGATGAGGATTGAAAAACGCGATTGAGCATACAGCTCCTGAAACAAACCATATTTCACTGACATTTACAGCTTGGTGATGACCTAAATGAAAACGCTTTCTTGCGTAAATTTAAAAAGAAAAAAATAGTTTTCCACATATTTAAATAATTGCACGAAATAAGCACTTTCATTTCGTACATTATTGATACGCTTTGCAAACAGCTGGCAGTGCTTCTTCGCTTAAGATTTTTAATTTAAAAAGAAAATTGAAGATTCAGCAAAACGTCCCTTAGAAACCTCTTCAAAAATCCTGAAAATGGCATTTTACCAAACAAGACTTGTTAATTATTGCCTAGGAACTCAAGTGTCAGCTGCCAGACTTACATTTTATACAAATAAATCAAAATTCGGTCGCACTGCTTTAAGAATTTTAGAAAATCGAACCATTTATTGAGAAAATGGGCCAACAAAATACCACATTCTAGATTCATTAATTTATTTAGACAAAAAACATTCAATAGAAAGAAGAAAAAGAAAAAAAAGAAAACCTCCCAACTTACCACAAAACAATTGAGGAAGGAATTTCATATTTAATGAGCTTTTCTCTTTTTCTTTAAAAAAAATATAATAGAAATTCTCATTAAAAAATAAATAATGTGGTTTCCGAAAGCACAAAATTCAATAATACAAGTTGTTAATAGTAATACTAAACCGCCTAACAAAGAAAAAAGAAAATATACTAGCTTTAAAATTTAAACACTACTTTAAACATTTAAATATTCATGAAACCTAAAACAGACTTTAATCCTCTCAGAATAATACACAAAACTGCAATAGAATGCGAATAACAAACATCAACATGCACAAAACTCGCTGAATAATTACAACTATAACTCCAGGCCTTTGTTAATGCTGTCGACATTAGCACATAATATTGCATCTGTTTTTCAACAGAGCAGTTACAATGCTGTCTTTATAACCGTAATACATAATTAAAGAGAAAAAAATTCTTTTTAAGTATCAAATGAAGACTGCGATTTTCTACACTAAAACCATTGATATCGTGAAGCACAAACTTGAGTGCTCTCCTACAAACATTGCAATAAAAGCGAGTTTCTATTGACAATACAAGACAACAACCTGTCTGCTTCACTGATTATGACAAGCTGTTACTGGTATGTTGTCATGGAGATGTCAACCAAGCGTGCAGAAAACTCAACAAATCCCTAGGTGTGACACCGCTGACACATATATATATTTTTTGCACACAAACTAGAAACACATCGCAAATATATTTGAACCATATTTTGTTTCAAAATATTTATTATATGTTTCTCTTCCAGATGTATATCAGCTTAATTTATATGCTTTCTCTGAAAAAAGCTAAATATGTTTAAAATGTAGATTGCACTCAACAGTCTCTTAATTTATACATTTAAGCTATTTTCACTCGTCTATCCAAATGAAAAAACTAGGGCTTCCTAATTAACTCATCCCACTTAGGATAAAGGTAGTAAAAACACCAATATTGACTTTTACACTTTTACTTAACTAAATTCTTTTGCACAGTTAATTTGCATCTTAAAAACTTTTATCTCCAAAGTACAAGCTGCTGCTCAGCGACGCGCTAATGAATTGCCTTCAAATTTTCTAAACAAACTGGCAGCATTAAAAAGCCCCCTTTCCATTTTTACAAATCCCAACAGAATTTTATTTTTATTTTTAAGTAATTCCTTCCTAAAAACCCCATCTCGGTTTCATCAAAATCTATTCTTACGTTCACTTCAATCCAAATCTCGTCAGAATAAAACTCCCAGGCTTCTACTTCTCTTTAAAATCAATTTTTTTTATTCTCTTCTTTCCGTTGACCTAAACACGCGAAGCAACAAATCTGAGCATAAGATTTTTATTTTTTCCCCTTTCCTTAAATTCTCCATGGACCCATTGCTTGGCAACTTGAAGTGTTATTGGATACCCCCACCGCCCTTTTTCGATCCCACGGGATTCAGAATAAGTTTTCACTCATAACAGATATAAAAAAAAAAAAAAAAAAAAAATGGATGCAAAATGTCTTGAAAATTTTTTGTTAAAAATTTAAAAGCTAAAATACGTCGTGAACGCATATATAGTATATACAATATTAAAAAATCATACGAATACTACGGTCTAAAATTTTCAGACGCCGAAAAACTGGAAAAAAACAAAAAAGCTAAAATTAACTTGTCCGAAAACAAGACTACCTATGTCAATACTCAGCACGCAGTTCCAACTCGACGCACGTTCGACGACTCAAAAACACATGTGAAGAAAATCCGTCAGGCGAGCGATTCCACATCTGTGTCCAAAGATTAAGCTATCCCTCGTGTGTTCATAGCACAGTTCCGACATACGAAGCACGTTAAAATCTAATCCTCGTCTTGAAGTACTGGCCACACGAACGCCGCATTTATTGATGACTCATTTGCCCATCATTTAAACCATTCGCCCAACCATTTCCGCATTAGTTTGTGAACTGTTTATATTCGTACGCATACAATTAAAGTGCCAGCTAATGGACCATATAACCAGCCTTCAACTTTTTAATTGAGCACATTTTCCTATACTATTAAGCAAGTTATCAAATAATTATACAACCATCTGAGAAAATTGAGGTAACTAATATATTCACTAGCTACATTCAAATGTTTTGGACAGCGATTTAAACTACTAACGCTGTTTTAAACGCACCAAAAAGCAAATTTAAATTTTTATTTGAACCGAGTTGTTTACTAAAAGTATATTAAACTGACCAAAAAAAAACATTTCATCCGTAGACTGGAAATTTGGTAGAAAATGACTTTTAGCTACTGTCTATATTACTTAAAAATTTAATCAGAAACCATAAACAAAAATGCTTCATTGCAAGTAAATATTGAATGAGGCTGTCGTATTACAGACATGCCTTCATCTATCAGTAAAACAATAAAGAATTTATTTGATCTTGCTAAACCAAATAAAATACAGCATCAAAATTTCTAAAAATATATACTGACAGACAAATTGTGTTCTGTCCAATAGCACAGCGTCGGTTTGCGACATCATAAAGTTTTCCAATATTTCATAAAAGTAGCTATTGCAAGAAAATTATATTTATTAAACTGCACGTATACCACATGTTTATTTTATTTCAGAAAAAAAAGACCAAAACCTGAATAACTCTGCTATGTGACGAAATTGTTTTAAAACTTTTATTCATGAGGTGAGTTCTCAGATTGCTGAGAAATTTGTACCTCTATTTTCTCATTCTTTTGTCTCATTCTCGGCCCCAGCGTTTTATTACATCGTTTCCTTCAGCGTGTTTTGAGCGTGTAGTTAGTTGCAGTTTTTCTCCAAATCGTTATCATCACTAGAATTTTCGCTTTGCGTTTCAGGCTCTTGGTGATTATCCAAATTCTCCACAGTTTTGGTATTTTTTATTGGGTTTTAAATTTTAATTTAAATGGCTTCTATTTCCCACCTTGCTCTGCTCAACGGAATTGCTCCATCACTACGTGCACAGCATCGCGAGCACCACACTCCTCATTTTCATGGAAAATATTTCGCGTGACTTTTGTTAATATTCATTAAACGTCTGCCTACAAAAACCAGCCATCCCCAATCTCAATTCAAACATTTCGAATTCAATCTTAATATTTACACATGAAATTTAAGCTCCTTATCTAAAAATATAATTAAAAAAGACAATTTTTTTCCAAATCAAAAAGCAATTTCATTTATTTCCAATTCATTTCGTTGATTATTCATTTATCTGATTCAAACACCTTGCATTTTCAATCAGATTTATTATTACCAAAAAATAAAATTGTAAATTTCATTTAATATTGATCTATTAGTCTACCGATACGAATTTAGTCAAGGGTTAACTCCACTACAACTTCGAGTATAAAAGTGCATGAGAAAATGTCTACAAAGAACAGCTGCGCCTTCTCAAAAGCACCCCCATGGGGCTTGGCAGTGTTGCTCAAGTGCCTTGCAGTCAAGCAGCTCCTGCCTGCACCTTCCATTAACATGTGACTCTGAACTGCAAGCTCCAATTTGTGTTACACTCTCCTCCTTTTCCTAGTTTTGCTTTTTCTCCACTTTTTCTAAAACTCTCTTACAAATAAAACATACAGTTCGCCGTGGCAACCCAGAATCCTTTTTCCAATCGACTGGTGGTCCACACCTTTATGATCAGTGAGGCGCTAACACGGACGAACGACATACCAGTAATATTAAACAAGACGAACACCAGAGTGTCATACTGACCCTGAGGTTTGCCAATTCCCCACGATGTATTTGACAGCTGTCGAGTTTTGGTAAGGAAATAAAGCGAATCCTGTCAAGCAACTCGTTAGCGGATCACAAGTTACCTTGAAGAATGCGGTGATACAGTACAACCTCCATGTTTCCCACACGCTGCAACTAAGATGAAATATAGTGCTGTGTATTTTCAATCTTTTTTTTAAACAAAATTTTATAGTTTAACTTCGGTACATATTAATTGCTAATATGTGCACTCAGATGCCAGGCTATTTCTCATAGTAAAACTAAACAGCTTTCAAGAAAAATTGCTGCTTCACGTTCCAACCAACAGATGGCAACTTAATTATATTTTAAAACTTCAAGATATAAATTAACATGTTCCAAAGCTTTTTTTCCGGTTTTATCCAATAGGAGATAAATCAAGTCATTTGCTAAGGCATTTAGCAGCTTGTCTCAAGCAGAATGAAAAAAAAAAAACAGATTAAAATGTGCTTTTAAGCCTGATAAAGTAAGCTTTTTTTTCCTTTGGTTATTTTTCTTCGAACTGAAAAAAATTATCTCAACTATTGAATTGAAAAAGATAAAACACATCCTTTTTAAAAATTATAATCACAAGCCTGAATCTCTCAACAAATAAAAGAGCAAAAAAGAAACGGCAAGAGATAAGGTGTATAGCAGCAAAAAGTTTTAAGTGTAATACAGTATTATTCACTCGCACATTCGGAAATTCTAGTCTCCTTTAAAGAAATACAAAGTCGTTTAGTAGCTATTTAATAGCAAATCCTCACTCTCCTGTGCACAATAGAATACTTTTCAATCACCGAATAAAAAGTCTTGGTTGCACCATACAAAAACTCATCTCTAGTCCAAACATCTCCCTCTAAAAAAATAAAAAATAAAATAAAACTGCCCCGAGTCTCTTCAGCAACTGCATTTCCTGCTCCCTCAGTCCCAGCTCCATCATTTCCGTCCTATTTTACATAACCAGGTCCCATCCCAACACAAATATTATCCCAATTTGATCGCAACACTATTGAAATTCACACAGGAAAATAAACATTAGTCATTACATTTGGCTGTCTGTCGTAGAAAGCTGGAGAAATTTGTTATTTGATGCATGTGCTATATGATACAATATTTTCATCTCGTAACATGTGATGAACATGATCACTTGAAGAGCTGATAAGGAAAATGATAAATGAAGTTCAACCCGACCTTTCAGGCATTATTTCACAAGGGATTTCATTAATCAAAATGTAAATGTTATTGGCTGTTTATCTCTCTCTATTTTGACAACCAACACTCAAATTTGATTACAATTAGATTCACTTACTTAAGCAAATGAAGCACGTACCCAGAACTAAACCTAATAAACCACTTTCTTACCCAACATTTCGCTCTATTTACGTAGAATATATATTGCTAAGTCTAACTTTAAGTATTCCAATAAAATTTAAAGCTTACGTAAATAACTAACTAAATTTCTCATTTTCCTACCGTCCATGTTAAGAAATCTTAATTTCTTCCTGCAGCTGGTACATCTAATAATCTTCCTCTAGAGTGCAAATAAAGCCACCTTTTTTTTCTTGATTTGCATATACCCACTTTGAAGGAAAAAAATTTCTCGTTTATAAACTAGACTTGTGCTGGCATTTAATCATGTTTACGGCATGATCGCGAACAAAACAAACCAAATTATAAATCATGGACATGTGACAACATGTTAGAAGTTCAAAGTTCTAAAGTTTATGTTTTAACCGACCTATCCATAATTAAACATGGCGGATTCGGGTTCAAAATTAAATCTGCACATGACGTTCAAAACACAGCTTGAGCTGCCTTAAACCCCACGAAGCTTTACTCCACAAACAAGATCGTCTCATTCCGATATATGTAAATGATTTAAAGTCAATATGGCTGACTTGTGATGTTCATAGTTTTATAGAAACAATTTTAATTGCATTCGACTTATTTAAAACCGTATTAAAGTTGTTTTCTATTTTCTCCTAAATTATAAATTATCACCGTCTGAGCAAATTAATTTCGGTTTATATTCCCTTGTATAAATAACAACCATAAATCATGAAATTTTTATAGAATTTTCAATTCAACTCCTCTAATAAGATTTCATTTAATTATAAAATGGAAAGAAAAAGAAAGAAAATGTATTCAACTGTAAAGCGAACAATTTCTATGACTCAATACCACGAAGAGAAGGTAATTCCCCGTAGATAACCATCTTCAATGTTGATATTCCAGTGAATAACAGCAGTGCTTCTCTCAGCAACTTCGCATTAAATTAAAACCATTGTTTCCATGTATAAATATGCAATTCTCGCAACATTCTCTACATACAAGTACATCCAAAAGAATACGAGCCATGCATATTGTACTCAAAACTATGCAGCACAAAAAAGTATAATTAACCGTATCGTTGTCCAAGAAATTAAATCACTTTAACGACCAAAAGCGCACACTTAACTTTAATAAATGTAAATTATTAATACAAGTGAACTCTGAATAGTGAATACCCAAGACGGTAATTTAATTAAGCTAATGTGGAATCTGAAATGTCATAAGTAGATTGATGATTAAATAATCTGATTACGAAGCAACGGGTTAATTAAGGGTCCATGTTCAACCCTGGATCGTTACGAGATGGATCAACTGTATAAAGATTTGTGTCCTATCATATCTAACCTGGCAACCAACTCGACTGGAATTCGTGAAGAAAATCATTATACAAAGAAAACTCTGTTCCAGGAATTTGCTTTAAATTTATCTGATTCCTCTGCAGCTTGTTATTGCATGTTGTTAAGCAACCATATAAGAATGAAAAAGATAAGATGCGCATAAATATTTTCTCATTCCGCTATTATGAATGATAAACTCGCTGAAGCTGTCGTTTAGCAATTATTCCTTCAATTCAATTCAAATTTTCAAATTCAAAGCACGATTATTATAAAAATTGTCTAACTCTAGCAAAAATACCATCTTATCTCCATAAAAATACTAAGTCTTGTGCCCCAATACATTTTAAAATTGAATAGCGCGAGCAAGGTTAATAACTAGGGATGTCATAGAGGAGTACAGTGCTTTGTTAGGCTGACCCGCAGTACTCTCGACCGCCTCTTTGCGCGAGATCCGGCAGGAGATTGCACGTGATTGGACCAGATATTATCAAGATGTTCGGAAGATTACAAAACCAATCAGCTTCTCTTTCAGAAAAATTTATTTGTCTGTTTGGTAAAATAATCCTCCAAACGACTTCTAAATGAATTGGATGGATCACTCAAATTCTTGCCAGAATTTCTAGGATCAACTGTAATGTACACAACTTTCCTACTGATTACTCGACTCATGTAAATCACCTCTGAACTGAATCATTAAAGCGTAATCGTTTTTGCCGAGATTTTTTAAATTAATTCAATTTGCAAAAAACTTATTGTATCGGTTTATCATGAGCCAATTTGATCTACAGTTCAGATGTCACCCGTTTAACCCAAACATTAGAACAATTTCTACCTTCATTATTCATCCTTTTCAAATAGATGGACGTTGCAAATAACACAAGGGACAAAAAACTCGTTCGCATTACTCCAATTTCACCACTCAGCCTTGAAACTTGAAACAAGAAACTTGAACTCGAATCAACAGTCACGAATCACAATGCAAGTCGCAAATAACACAACGTAAAAGAGTTTTCTTTCAATTTCATTTTGAAATAAAATAAAAATACAATTATAACGAGCAAAATTCTCGAAATACAACGTAAAATGTTCACCGAATTAGAAAGCAAATAAATAATAATTGTCTTGGCTTAACAAATTAATTTCCTCTCCCTGTTGCCTATACCTTCTTTCCACTACAACAAGCAACCGAAAAACTCATCTATGCCCATCACATCCAAACAGCTTCCATCAATACCGAGATACGGCTTCATTAATGAAAAGCCCAGCATCTTAAATGGTCAACACTAAGTAATTCGCCGTGCCATCGCTTTTATAACACCCAAAAGTCTTCCTTAATTCGACTCACCTTATTCGGCTCAAAACCACGAGTACACAAAATTACACGATACACAAAGAAAAGAAAACCCAGTAAACGCAAAAAAAAGCAGAAAAAACTCATTATTCTGTCACTTACCATGCCTTGGTAGATTTCAATGGGTTATTGTGCGAAGTGTATATGGCTGTATCCAACCTCGAAAGATTTTATTCGTGAAAGGGTTTTATCCAAAGTAATCCGCGTGTTGGGCACACCCACAGCTTTTCTTAATAGCATTACAAGTCATTACCTATAAAGAGTTTTAGAGAGAAAAAATAAAATAAAATAAATTGCCAAAAACTTTGTATAAAGCTGCAAAAAAAAGTATAATAAAAAATACCGTTAATAAAATGATAGTGCTGCTTAGTGCCCATTTGTGCATTAATTTGTGACAGCACACAATTGACATAAATTATGGCACAAGACTTAGTTTCGTCCAAAGTGTTAGGGTAATGGTAAATTTTTACAATTAAAACGGCACAAAGCAGCAGTCGGTGCAGTAAGTGCCAGGCTGCAGTGTGAAGTTAGCCCAGCTATTAGAAATTAAATTAACTTTTTTTTCTTTCCATTTTTAATTATGCATACATTTTTTAACTATAAAAATGAAACTGCCTTTAAGGAAACACGTCCGAGCGCTTAAGTTTCATCTTCAGTCACACGTGCCAACCTTGTTGGGCTAATTTCACACGTCGATGGTATCTTTCAACAATGAAGCTCATTGCTTTCAGACTTGGTTTTTTTTTCAACATTTTTAAAGTAGATTTTCAATTCCAAAAAAAAATTATTTCCCGTTAATTTCTTGTTTAGATTATATTATGTTAATATTGACTTTGCCTCATCCCAGGCCAAGATGTCCATGTGTAAAAATAGCCTGCAACTATTAATCCCAACATAAACAATTTTCAAAACTGCAAGGTGCATAACATTGTTCAGATGATCACAATTGTAACTTTTATACAAACTGAAACTGTCGAAAATGTTACTAACTAACCATCTTTTTCATGTTTTTTATTTAATTTTCCACGATTGTACAACACAACTACACACTAAACGAAAATCCATAATCACAGCAGTCGCATAAACAAATGAAATGAAATTTTGTCTGGATGAAACCGGAATCCGAATTAATGAAAACTGAAGCTTTGTAGCAAACATTTTGCTAACCAGTAACATGTTATTCATAGAAATCCAGCAATAATGTTTTATTTGTTTGGTCGTTGATCTGCAATACTCTATACAACCAAACGGCACCGATATTCAACACAGTCAACCAAACCAATCATACATTTTTGTATTTTTTTATGATTTTTTCCTCCTTCAACCAAATACATATAATTAACAAATTAAAGACGAGCATTCTTGCAATTGATACATTTATTAAAGATGTAATTTATATGACTTAAAGTAAATAAAGTTACCTTATACCTCACCAACATTCTTTATACACCACAACTTGTGTCCCTGAGTAATTGGTAAAAGTCCCAAGCAATGTCATAAATAATTAAAACCCCTAAATCATAAAAGTACTTCGTGTTGAGTGAGTCGTAAATCTCAAACGTCCTTTCCTTCTCAGCACTCCTTGCTTTTTGCTCAAAGCTAATTTATTTTTATTTTAATAACCAAAAAAATATTTGGTCACAAACTTGTGCGTCAACCTAATAATTATACAAATCTTCATTCAAGTCATTTACATGCACAAATTATTGCGCCCTGCAAAAGGGTCACGAAAAAAGGCAAACTAATTAATAACTGTTTTGACGATCCAATAGAAACTTCAAATTACCGTGCTGAGGTCGCAAAGTGTAATTAAGACAACCTACAAATAAAATGTAATCTCCGAAGAGAGAATAGGAATTTCCAATTGCCTCGCAGTGGCCTGAAATTCTCAAGAAACGACGTGACCTCCCTCAACAAAATGATCAAAGCAAAAGAACAGAAAGACGCTTTAATTGACTTCTAACAACCGAGATATATCAAAAGAATCCAATTTCTCAATAAAAACTGATACAATACGATTTTCCCCGTAAAATCAGCAACAAATCTTGTGAGTCTCTCCATTGAGTTTTAAAGTAGACCCCCCCAAAACCGTTTGACAAGTGCACTGCCTGTCCAACAAAATCATGAGCTGTTTCAACCATTAAATTGCCTGCATTTCCTTGAGATTTCTCTTAATGGATAAGCTTTTGTCGAGCGTTGGAAGGAAAAAATCATTACAATTGTTCCGGTCGGCTTCTAACAGTTATTGGGTTCCATAACAACCACATGCAGGATGTTCCAGTCTTCCAGTAGTTTATCTCCATTAAAGATTAGTTGCTTAAATGTTATCAACCAATATTCTAACAAATATTTTAAGTTTTATCGATTGCATGTTTGTCATCAATCGTCTGTTTACGTGCTTTTTTCATTCTTTTTAAATTCGGTTAAAGGTTGGGGGAAAAAAAATCTAATGATTTAAGCTTCAGACTATTTTTTCTGCCCCATTTTCTTAATAGAAAATTCTTTTTTCCTTCTACTTTAGTTTAAAAAAATGTACTTCATCTTTTTTTATTTTTTTTTCCAGTCAAATAAAAAATCCTCTATTAAATTAAAGTTTGGGATAATCGTTTTTCTTAAAAAAAAAATACATGAGGGTTTTTATTCCACTTCGTTGTAAGAAACCGATAGCGTGCAATCCTAACATTTCTATCCGTTTTCAAGAGACATGCAGTGCCGTTTGAACTGTTTCAAAAAGAGATACTTCCAAAAATATGATCATCGTTTTCAAAATCTGTTCTTGACATGTAGTTTGAACTTTTAAGTCTGCTCCAATAATGATTTTTTCTTTCTTTCATTCTTTTTTTCTTTTTTAATAAATGGTACTACCATGAAGTGAAGTCTAGTCGAAGAATAATGCAAACTCAATGTCGGTTCCTTTGAACTGCATCGAGCGAATATGCAAAACCATTAACTAATTAGAAATATGTCAAAATAACGCGAAATATTTTTTTCTTTCGCCAAATTGCACAAAATCAAAAAGTTTAAAAAAAAAAAAGAAATGAATAAAAATAAAAATAAAAATTTCTTTTAGCTAAGATATTTGTAAACAACAGCATCAAATTCAGTTCTCAACCTACTACCAACACACTTCAATGTTAATCCTCACCCTAATGATATTAGCAGCTGCATGCCTAGCCATAAACTGACTCCATTGAATGGCACATAATTGACATCACTTTTCTATTATGCAATAATTCGATCATAATCACGCTCAATGGCGCCAGAGAATAAACAAAACAAAAATTTGCTTTCCGTATGAAAAAGTTTGATCACTTAAAGTGAAATGCATTCACGAAATTAAGATGCACTATTTCACTTCAAAATCGTCAGTTACGATGTAAACTTTGACGTGCTACAATTTAACTCTATTTGTATATTTTTACAGATACCAATTGTACTATCGCACTTTTTCGAACACTAAAACTATGAAAATTGCATCTCGAGCAAAGCAATCAACATTTTACTGTAGTCACGTTAAAGAAACATCATAAATTTACTTTACTCTGCTCATTAAATTTCCTCCGTTATCAACATAAAGAAGCACTATCTTTTAATCCGACTTAATCACATTTTGGCATGAATTCAACCCAACAGCTTTTAGCATCAGCAAATCATTTTATGAGCGAAGTTACAAAAGGAGTTCAAATTAGTGCAGATAACGTACAAAACACTAAAGCCCCTTGTATTATCTTTTTACTTTCATTTTCCCCCACCCTTTTCTTTCACGTTTGGAATGCAGGCACCCGGCACAAAAAAGCAAACTAAGAACGTAGCACGTACAAGAGTAATGCGTTTAAATTGCGCAAAGGCTGATTGTTATGAAGACATATCGCCATGCCATCAAAAACTACTTCTGCTGCATTCCTAATACCAATGAAATTTGCACTCGTGGTTTAGTTATTGCAGTAGTAAACGGTAATGTAAAAAGTTCGACTTTTTTTTTCCAGGTGCAAACTTGAAATAAATTCATTTGTATTAAAACAACCGGGGAAATAAGAACCAACAGACCGAAGTGTATTTTTTAAAATAAAAAAAAAATAAAAAAAAAAAAAAGCAGAAAATTTATCACACTCACTTAATTCCGCACTTAATTTGCAACTTTTCTTTTTTTACAAATTACTATATTATACAGAATGGACAATGCCAATTATATGACGCATTAAAATAAACATTTTCATCGTTTTATCTTCCATATCGTATCACATTCATGCATAAATTCAAAGCCGTATATTTTAACTAAATCCCATCATTTTTATTTACGAGTTGCTGCTTGCATTTGATAATGCATTCATTTCAACCTTTTGTTCAATTCACCTATTCATTTAAATTGTCTCAACAATAGAATTAGTTTGGAAACCTGAGTAGTTTCTAATACAGTTACCCAACAGCCATAAATAATTGGAAAACTAAAACATCTAATTTTTTTTAATTTTTACAAAAAATTGCGCGAGATCCAGTGACAACATGTCGCGCCATAGATGGCATTCTGCAAGCGACAGTAAACTAACAGCATAAATCAAACAATTTCATTTGAGGTTTAGAAATTAGAATTACATCAAAGAAATCTCAAATAGATCAACGCAGGTGTGCTTTAAAGACGACCCACAAGCTCCACAAAATTTACCTAAACGTAGATTTGCCGTGACGACGTCTATTTTCTCTAAAAATTAAAGTTTGTTTTATTCATGTGCAAAGCTAAATTGCACTCCATTATCATATATATTTAAAAAGCATCTTTTAATACTTCCTAGCAGCAAGTGCCATTTCAGTTGTTAAATCTCACCTTCATTTGAACAGAAAGTGGAATTGCACTACCGTAGCAATTAAATTTTCAAAAAGAACGGTCTCAGCGGCTCTGTCAACTCATCTTGGCATTTTTCAGCGTGACAGAAGGGGGCAGGCCCTTTATTCTTATCGATCTCCGAGCAGAAATAGCACTTCCAACTCATGTGAACAGAATTTAACACCGAATCGCACATTCACAGTCTCGGCAGATAGAGGTTAAAAATAGAAGGAAAAAATCAATTCGTTAAAATAAAATATTCATACTATAAATGATAAATTAATGCATCAATCTTAAATTACTAACCGAGTAAAATGCCTGCAAAATGAGACAATCTGGTCTCATTTTGCAGGCATTTTACTCGGTCAGGAATTTCAGCTCGTCATGTTACAAGTGGACGATGTAATTAAAATAAAGATACGCCGAGACCATCTACGTGTAATGAGATATTGGTTAATAGTTAATTTGAAATTTTACCCATAGATAACTCCTAGATTCATTATAACCACATAATTTGACTAACAAGTAATCGAAGCTGATATAATTAATCATTAGACTAATATTTGTAGCAAAAAAAATTATTGTTGTAATTTGTTACTACTTCTAATTCTCGTTTATTACGGTTCTACTTCAATATAACAAATCCGATTTCACAGTATCCACACCAGCAACAGTTCTTGCCCTCGACATAGATTATCCATAAAGTGTCATACTCTTTTAATGACTTCTGTGCTACGTTCTAAATGGTGACTGTCAAACTGGAAGTGATGACAGAACAATCAATCGTAGAAAAACACGGCCAAATCACAAAAAAAAAATTTAATAAAAATAACTTTTCTTTCTACCAATTCTGCGTCATACCCAAGGGATATTCACTTCGAGTCCCAATTATGCATTTTAAGCTTTTTCACATCATTGAAACCACTTAGGTTGATTGATTAAAAGTAAATCCCAATCACCCGACTCAGACGGGAATAAAAATGTCTGCCACTATTACAAAATGATTAAACCAATCAGAGCAAATACCAGAAAAAAAAGTTAACGACTGCAGAGAATTGTCTACTTACATTTGCTAAAACAAAAGAAAACTTTCCTTAATCGAAATAACGCACTAATATAGTAATATACAATGCAAAATCAACTTCAGAAAGCTTGTGAGCAATGTCAAGTTATTTATGTGATAGAAATTTGCTGCTTCCCTTGCTCAGCACAATCAAAAAATTGGCACGACGAGTATGTAAGAATTGCCATCAATTCAGTCGAGTAAAATCATTAAACAGAGCAATTTCCAGGGCTCGAGTTAAAACCTAAGTAAACAAAAACAAAAACAAAGAAAAAAAATTCTGCATGACTGCATCAATATTTTCTTTTCAGATATGAATTAAACATCTCTAAGCATAAACAAATGTCTATTTTTTTATGCATCACAATAAAAATGTCATCATATTGACATAGCTATTCGTTCGTAGTTTTAAAAAATATACAAAACAAATAAACCGTAAATAAATGCAAAGTTTAGTATAGTTATTCCATCACGATGCAATGAGTGGAATAATGCCAAACAAATCATCCGTAGATACAAAGACCCATAAAGAAAAACCTCTAAAAAAAGTGGATCAATGCCAAGAAGTTTGTTCAACTAACGGTAAGACGAAAAAATAAACTAATATATGATGCATGATATGTATCATAAAATGCTACAAAACAAGTTTAGAACTTGAGATGAAAATGTCAGCCCCTGTGATGAGATATGTTTAGTGATGACCCATGAATACTCACCCAAAAGTATGAAAGATGGTTTGTTCCTTGAATATCGATCGTCATACTAGTATATTTCTTCAGTCAATCATCAAAATGGTGATATGATTGCCACCGAAACAAAAGTATATTCAAAACCTCGATTTTATAAATGTTAATTCATAATTTTCTCACCTCACACTACATGATTCAAACGAAAATCACCGAAAACGATTAGAAATACAAAAATAAACATTAACATTAATCAACATGAACAGTCATATTTCTGGATGAGCGATGAGTATTAATTTTCCTACTTGTCTTTATTAATATGAAAATGAGTCCACGTATTAATCATGAACACTGTGCTAATTGAAATTGAGAACTTATGTCATATGTCACCCAACTAATGTTTTAGATCTATATATAATTAGCAACAGTTAATAAAACTTGATAAGAGGTTCTATTTGTGTAGTGTGCAGCTAGTCAGGTTGTGGGACTCAAAACTTTAGCAAAGGAATAATGACAAAAGTTTACATTTAAAAGGCTATTTTGGTGAAAAATCGTAAGTCACAACTTAGTTATCTGACTCAGCGATTTTCTGCAGAACTATCCCTCTAAATATTGTCCAAAAACATGTTGATTTGATGCCTCAAGGACTCGGAACGGTCAATAAAAGCAGAAAGACCACAGAAATTTTATCAAGCAAATTTCTGTGATTTTGTTTGGAAGTTTGTTATAGTGGGTATGTTGAGGTAGCTGACAAAAAGAAATTCCAAGGGACACAAGCCATTTTTACTGGCCAAATCACCCCGTTTGTCACGATAACACGTTAGTGGACACCCATTTTGCACACTGTACGTACAATCAGTTTCGTTTGGAGCCAATCTCCAATTAATTAAGACGATTTTCCTGGGCATTTCTCCGAATGATTGTCACTGTTCATTAGTGAAATTGACACCTAATGTCCACATTGCAAGACCATAAAGTTTCACGTTTTTTTATCAACCATTAAAAACACTATTTCACAGTTTTATCTGAATGAAAAATAAAAAGGAAACTGAAAATTGACAACGTATTAAACCCAGTTGAGTTGCTCATTAAAAATTTACGTCTTCCCACTTTATTGTCTTCAGAATGACGGTAGAATAAAAATTTCTGCGCGAGGCACGAAAGTAATTAAAATTTCTCAATGGACCATCCGAGTTGAATGCTTGGAAAATGTAGAAACCCCGTCTCTATTCACCAACGCACACACTACTAACGTTTCCCATTACGCAATTGACACTAAGTTGCAATGATTAGTGACAGTTCCCTATAGTGCCTTCAATCACAGAGTGATTAATTGATCTATTTATTGCCAACTCCTTTTTTGCATCATTAATTTCTCTAAGCAAATGTGAACATTTGTTGACGGTAATCATAAATTCAAGTGTAATTCGCATTTCAAAAAAAGCTAGACAATGAAACTAAATGTTATTTTCAAACTGTGGATTGAACCAAAAACTTTACAGCCCCTTGACCAGCGAATTGTTCTTTCCCAACACAAACAAAACAATTGTGAACCATGGCCGTGGTGCAACTATTGTCCACCCAGCCACCAAACACTGAATGTGGCAAACTGGACAGACAATTAGAACCTCTTCGAAGAGCTCGCTACAATTCAAAAAATCTTAAACCTACCAACACATTTGTTGATCGCACCAACACAAATGTTCCTTGTTTAATGGTCAATATTAAATAACAATTTCGCTTATTTCCTCTCTTCATCTTAATAAGAAGACTTGGGAAAACCCCTATCTTTCATTAAGCAGGCAACCATTATTTACTAATTACATCAGATTGCATAATAGCATCTGCTTTCCTGATAACTTTTCCCAAGCGACGACCACTTATGAACTTGATAGTCCAATCATTTCCCATATCTTGTCTACCGGTATAGTTAAATGCAGGAAGTACTTGAATATACAACAAAAAATCTTGGAATAAAATTTTACCAGAGCGACTACGAAATCACACCAAGAAAAAGCAATAAACGTCCGCAATTCATAGCCAATCGGAGCGTTCTGCACCGTGTGAAATCGTCACACGTGACGTGTGTGATGATTTTAAACACGCAAAACTCAAAACTGCAGTTTTGGAAACAAATTAACAACGAATATGTTGCCGCCTGACACCGCAGAAAATTAAAATTCTGCCGAGGCAAAGTACCAAACAAATGGATGCCCAGCATGAGCTTTGCTTTTAAAGCATGCAGTTTATTCATTTCTTTTATATTTTTAAACATTTAGAAACCTTATCGGTCCATCATCGGGTTTCATCTTTTTTTTTCTGCAGAGAACTCTTTAACCCCTTTTATGGCTGCAGCTAGCTCTGGAGTGCATATTAAAGGGACCACAATCCATACAGCAGCTTTTTCCACTGCTGTAAGCATTTGTGCATTTTGTACATTCGCACTGTGTGCATAATGCTTAGCACCTAAACCTCGTTTTTGGGCAGCAGGGTTATATTAAACGTTGTGTGGAATATTTGAAATTTTTGAAGAAAAAAATTGATCCTCTGGTAGTAACATAGCAGAAATATGTTTAATCCAAGATTTAATTGTTTTATCAATGAATTTACCGGTAAACATTTTATATCCACCTCAATATGTTTCAATAAAAATTACTCGGTACAAATTTTGTTAGTAATTTTGAAGCAAAATTAAAATATACTAGACAAATAAATGGCTTGTCTAATTTTTAAATAAATAAATAGTACCATTACATAGCTAGGCTAACAAAATTAAAAATATCAAGTAATTTGCATGTAAAAACATTAGTAAACTAGTTGACAAACTTTAATAACCTAGCATTGGAAGTCATGAACCAACAAGTGTCCAGGGAAATGTATAACATTGAAGTTTTTTGGCTTATGTTTCGCATGGTTTCTCAACCGGAGAAGCCACTAGATTTATGGCACCCGTACCATAAATAACACCTTAGTTTATTGGCATAACAAACCTAAATCGCGATCTACATCTACAACGACAGCGCCACCTTGAATAAACACGATCGAAAATATAAACCCAAGATATTATCACCTTAAAGCTGCTCAAAACTCTTCCTCATCGTGATTCAAGCCGCTGGTGTTCCCACGTTTCACCTCATCAATGCAAGCCAATCCTAATCAAGTTTAGCTAGACAATTGAATTTCACGTTAACTCGCGCCTCTCTGTTTTCTTTACCATCAAATAAACCACCTCGGCTCATCAACATGCACATCAAGTATCAGAAAGAAAAGAGAAATGTCTTCCTATACATTTAGATATTCACGAACGTCTTCTATTGCATTCTGCACGTTTCTTTCCAACGACACTTTCGTGAAGCTGATAAGATAAAACTCGAAAGCTTGTTTATGGATTCTTCAAAGCGGGATTTCAGCAACACCAAGGGGATAAAACCTCGCAAATTCACCACAAAAATATACAAAATAGATATTTGTTTTTCAGATTAAATAAAAAAAAATCTATATTGTACATAAATTTACTTAAATCTACCTCTTATTTTTACAATTTTCAATCGGCAAAGATTTCACATCCAACTCCAATTATACCCATTTCCACAGACGACAGAAACTGTTCTCATAATGTATTTCCACTTCATACATGCCACGACCTACAAAACATGATTTGTGCGCATATTGCAATTCCCTTGACGCTTACTATAATCAAATTACTGTGCAAGTCGTGTGTCATCAATCATCATAATGTATCAATAAATTCATATACGACAAATGCTCATCTATAGTACATATTATATTACCTATTCAAACAATAGCTTATTTATCCCTGTTTAATCTCGTGTGAAAACCTAAAAATGCAAGTCATGACATTTTTGAAAGAAAAAAAATTTGAAAGTGAAAAGTGAAAAGAAAAATAATAACTTACTGAATACTGATACTGTAGGCTCAAACAATAAATCAAGTTCAGAATAATTTAGTTCATGTATTCACGGAGACAGTATTAATGCGTATCTTGGAAGGAGAAATGCCAAATACTTAACTCAATTCCATTCACCCGAATAAAAAAAATAAAATAAAATAAAAAAAAGCTATCTGGTGTGAAGAGGTTTCTAGAAGTCTCACTTCGCTTTGCTTTTCCAAACAATCAATAAAGGCTCAATAGTCAATAAACACCCAGCTCTTCACTTTCAATATTACAAAGCCGTTAAATTCTTAGAGGATGCACAAGCTTTCAGGAGACGTAAAAATCTATTTAAAAGCAATGGAAAAAGTGTGTTGGTTTTACTACGAACCTCAAGGATAGACCACTTTCAGTATGTTTTCTTAATTTTTTATCGCTTAGTATAATTGTATAAGCCTGCCGGGGCAGGTGTTTGTATAATTTCTAAGATAATTCATTCTATCTCAATAAAAACGTTGAACCGGCTGTTGTCCTTCGCTGTGCGCCATCTTAATCTTAATTTTCTCACTGAAGGAATATCATTAACTACATTATCATATTTCTTCTTGAGTAGTAATTAGCAAATAACCTGCCATTAGAATTTCTCGAGCCTCGCTTGGTTTGAAGTGAAAGATTTAAGTTATGCTGTAAAAAGCCTAAAACATACACGTAGAATTGTTCAATGACGCTTTTCCTTTCATTTATTCACTAGCTTCCAACTCACATTTTCCTTTCGATCACTGACTTCAATGGGAAATCGATGCTATTTTCCTCTCGGATGACTATGCCAGACAGAAATATGCACGTTCCATTATCTTTCCTTTATAATTCCTTCCTTTTCTTTCAAATATTATTACTTTTTTTTATATAGATTCAGGAAAACAAATATTTAAGCTTTTCAATAACTCAGATTTAAAAAATAAATTGAAGTTACAACTTTGGACATTTCCCTATTCTGTTATGGATAAATTTGCAACATAGAATACTAAATACAGTTGCAAATAAATTGTAATTTCTACCAAACTAATTGATAAATTTCAATTGCTTTGCCTGCAACTTCGTAACGACATGAATTTTGTTTATGCAAATGATGATTGACATTTCGTGGCGTATCTACAATCAAATTGAGTCATTGCCGAAATTTTGAATACAGAATTAGGTCTAGTTTTCGTCGGTTTCGCTCATTTATTCATTTATCCATTTTTTTCTACAATTCTGTTTTCCTAAATCAAAATTCAAAAATCACGAAACAATCTTTCAATCCCGAATAAAATTCGAACCTCGTCTCTCGTCTCTCGTCTCTCGCGTGACATTTGCATTATAACCAATGGCAATTCTGTTTTCCACCAGTGAAAAAGCTTCTAGCTAAAAACCTGCACATAAATTAAATGTGACAACTTCAAATTGATGAAGTTAGTCAATCTAACTTCAAATCATCAAATTTCATCAGTATAACGAATGAATAAATTGGAAATTGGCAAAAAAGTATATACCGTATTTAAAAACTTAATTTAATCCCTCAAAATCGATTATTGTAGAAAATTCAAAACTTGCAACAGCAAATTTAATTTACTATTTCACTTGTTTTCAATCACTTAATACCCCAATTTTCCGTGAAACCAAAATTAGTACCATCTTCATTTTTCCGCCCACATTTTTTTCACTCAGCCTTGTGATCGACTCCTGCAGTTGGGATCTTGATGAAAAATCGATAACTCTGTCACCCGAAAAATTAAAAATATACTGCCCCTGCCACCTCTATTCTCTACACCAAATAGCATAATAACAAATGACAGGCGGAATAATTAGTGACATTGAAGAAAACTAATGAAAACCTGCCAACCAGACCAAAAGGGAAAGCAGAACTGCACGACCCTAAATTACCTAATCAAGAGACTTTTCACATTGCTGGATAATTGAAGAAAAAAAAATTAAATGTCAAAACTTAGACATTTGTCCCTTTAATGTTTAATTAAAAAAAAAAAAACCTCAAATGAAAATAAAAATAAAAATGCAGCTCTGGAATTTGAAGTTGAAAGTGCAAAAGCAGTTCTGGTGATGTATTAAGAAAATTTAAATGCTTGAAATGTAATCAATCCACTCCATTAGATGGGCTTCTTGTCTTAAGAGTCAAGACTCGATAAGTGAAGAGGCCCCATCGAGATAAGTGACTAAGTGAGTGTGATACCATCTAAACGAACATTCATTTCAGCTTTGCACAAAATTATGTAGAACGTTTAAAAAGTTTATAAATAATGGACAGATAGGACTATTGAGACTATGAAAATGAAGTAAATTCGCCCCAATACTCAAATAAAATATTTAACACATCTCGCACCACAAATTTTCAGATAAATACAATGTCGTTTTCAATTTTAGATTCAAGACTGAATATTGATGAGATTTTAAATTTCAATACAAAAAAAATCTATCCGCTTCCGGCGTACTCTAATTCCAAAATGCATTTTCAAGCCCGATTGATTGAAAGATAGGAATATTTTATACAACAAAGTGCGGTCGATAATGTAGGGTAAAAAATATAATCACAATCAATACTTACTAATTATTTTTTCCGGAAAAAATTGCTACCCAGAAGTAATTTCCTCTCAAACATTTTCTATTAGCTGCATCTTGGCAGTGTATGTTCAGCTTAAGGAAATAAACGGCCCGACAACATCGACGTGACAACACAATCTAGCATTTCAGTTAAGAGTTAGTATAGGGATATTCAGACAAACCCAGAGAGCGTAAACAGGCCTCCCCGTTTGGACATTGGAATTGGAAAGATACAAATACATCCTCCTTTCACACATCCACAAACCGATAGTGCACAAACTCAAAACAAGTTTAGCGGAAGATATTTTTTCCCAACCATAGTACTATTATAGCATCTAGTTCATCTCCCACCTTCAAGTCCATGGGCTAGCTTCAACTGACTTAAACCTAATTCACGAAAATCTCTCGACATATTTCATCAGATGTAATGTATGCCTAAATACTGCCCACACCTTTGACGTCACACCAATGATCAAGCTTACGGCTAGAAAACAATAAAAACTAAAAATAATTCCATACGTTACCAATAATTTTAGTTTTCTACTTGCTATTAAAGTGCAGTTCATATAGTCATTCTAATCATAAAATTCATTCAAACAAATTGAAATCCACTTAAAAGATGAATTCAGTAAATGTATTTACTTTAAAAATTAATAAACGAATTGCAAAGAAGACTACTATAAATTCCAACTACCCTAGCAAAATGGTTTATCCAATGGAGTGCAATATCCTCAATTCAATAATTTTCTCAAATATTTATTCAATTGAATGAAAAAATTTGGCTCTATCGATAAGTCCCGAGTCCATTTAGTATTGACGAATGCTTCTGATTGGCTCGTGAATTTCTTTCCGTTTCTTGTAAATAGTTTTCAAATCTATTTTCACTCGCGATTGAGTCGAACTTCAAAATGGAACCATGGACAAACTTTCTTCGGCTCAATCTCACAGCTTCCGGCAGGATACGGTATAGTGGGAAAAAAATATTAGATTTTTTTCTCAACCTTTTTGGTGAACTCGCACCATCGATTCCGTACAAAAAAAGCCCAATTGCAAACCCATCCACAACTTGAACCCATGCACCGTCGTGATAAAATTACCATACTAACAACTCGCTATATAAACACCTTAAAGAGACAAAATCCAATTTCATTCTACAAATGTTGGTTTCTAACCTTTAAAACATATAGTGTTTCGTTTCAAATTGTGATGACACTTGCATAAGCAAGCTGCACACACATCAAAACCCGAGAGGGAAAGCCATAAGCATCTTCGCCGCTCATTAAAACACCACATCATTTAAAAATGAAGCAAAAAAACATGAAAAATTATAAACACGCTTTAAATGTATTTCAGAATATGCGCGTCTATTTCAGAATGCACGTAATATTTCCTTGAAAAAAAGTAATACTTATTCCTTTCCCTCTTCAATAACCATTTTACAGCACGAGCATTGCACGATTTGCTCACTCCATGCATCCCTCTTTTATACCCATCATCGACAATAGTAGTCCCATCCTATACAGGATATGGCAAGACGAAAGAATATTAAATCCCAAACTAAGGGTACTTTTCTCTGGTGAATTTACTCCATCGATTCTGTGCAAAGACCAACTGCAAACCGAAATCAGGAATTACGAATAGCGTGAGCAGCCTGGTAGAAATAGGTTTAAATTGCTTTTTTGAGAACTTAGATTTAATTAAATCACTTAAAAAAAAAGTAGGGGGTCCTATCACCATAGACCAGATTAGGCTAAATGTTTAGCTTGCTTGCCGCTTTGCGCTTCAAGTGGGGTCAAAGTCCTACTTAAATGAGAAGCAAAGCCTTCGGTCTTTGCACGCTGGTTCCGCATTTGTTTGACGGTAACTGAAGAGGTGAAGACGTACTGTAAAGCGATTCAGTAATGCCGATTCGCTTTGACGCTGTCATTACATTATAACCCGCTCGAACGCTCTTTAGGTGAACTTTACATACATACCGTAAATGTTCTATTAAAACAACCCATGTTTTATTAACAAAACCCACATTTCTCCCATAATATAAATATTGAATTCAGTTGGTTCGGTCAATTTAAATATTTATTTTAGTGTTCCTGATCAATCTAGACTTATTTTAGTCGTTTTGGTCAATTCAGATATTTTATTCAGTAGTTTTGCTCAATCTAAACCCTCGTAGAAGAAGATACCCCGTTAATACAGCATCCCGCGCTCAATAAGAACATTTACGGTAACAACGTTAAATTTCTGTCGCTGTAAAACCCTCTGGGAAAAGCAGGCGTTGTGTTTGCAAAATACAATTTCCGCCGTCAAATAAACAAACAACTGAGCTGACCCACAATTAAAAATAAATAAACAAACTAAATCGCACTTCACTCTACCAATAAGAATCTAATGATCTGTCAGCCAGCACGCTTCCAATTATTTGGATTTGTGCTCTAATTGCGAGACATTCTAAGTTACCTTCAAGAATTGGAAAAGCAAAACCTTTCCCCTACAAACACTCCATGCAATAACAAAGCTGCCCCTTCGACTTCTCTTTAACTACATAACAAACGAAATTTCCCACGAGTCTACAAGTGAAAGCTCATGGAATTCCCTAGTTGATTTAAAACAAACAATGGGAATTGAGAGAGATTCCGATGCATTAGAGATATATTTCAACGGGCCCCTTACGTGCAAAACAAAGGAAAGTCCTACACAGCAGTCAATACCAAAAGGGCTATTCAGTGTGGTCGGTTCAATGATGGATGAAAGCGTGGTCACCCAAAAGCAAGTCTCCTATTAATCCGATCTTCCCCAGAGAATCCTGTTCATTTCAAGTGTCGTGTCGTGGCCTGCATTAGCACACTTTCTAATGATAAAGACATTTTTCGCAATTTCAGAGTTCTAACGCTCGTGCGAGGTCAATAGACGCCGCAATAGAGAAAAACTGCTGACTAGGTGAAAATGCACAACGTGCAAACTACAGACACGTTTCACATGTTAAAAAAGGGCGGCCAATTTAGTGCACGATGTGAGTGAAAAAAAAATTAAATTTGTTAAACAACATAATGCATATTGCTGTAGGTAAAACAAGTAAATTGAAATTTTCACGTGAAAACTTGAAGGTGTTGTTCAAATAAACGCGTAAAAATAAAATGTTTCAAAATTGATTCGTTTTAGAATCTATTTGCATCACAACACATGAGAAATTTCACAATCGTGGTATAGAGGAATTGAAATGGACGAGTTATCTCATGTTATTTCAATTATTTCTGAACAAATTGGAAAATATTTCCGCAATTATTTCTTAAAAATGAAATTGCACAGATTGTTTACTCATATTGGAAACTCCCTGACTTGTCCGATAAAAAAATAAAATCGCGTTCAAAGAATTTTAGCCACTTACTCATATTGCTGTTTATCCGAAAAACCATCTTATCGAGCAGTTCAGTGAAGGATTTTTTAGATTCCCGTACAAAGTCATAACACTCAAGTCATTCTAGGTGGCCATCATTTTTTTAAAAGTAGTTTTCTTCTGGGGAACATACACAAATGATCACAAAATTGTACAATATCACAAAGTACACTCACAGATGCGTTCTCCAACGCAGAATCCAACATCTGCTAGAGAAATGAACCAGCACGGATGCTGCACAACTTCTGCTCCATCTGGTGAGTTACAATTACGCGCTTGCCATCTAGTGTCGATAAGGAGGATTCGTATCAACATAGGGGAGAAAAAAAGAAGGAATTTAAAATTGAAATAAATTGTAATACATCAAAAAAGTTTTAAAAAAGAAAGAAAAAAAAAGTTACCACATTCCACGTACAGTATATCGGTTTATATCTTGAACCCATTCCGATCATAATGTGAAATCAGAGACATACCCATAGTAAGATGTGTGATGGCGGGAAAATGAAAAACCGCAACTGAAAACGTGCATAGAATTTCAAGTTAACCTTGATTAATTAAGCACTATGACTGCGTAGAGGAATGCAGTACGGTAATTTCAAATAAACTAGTAACGTAAACTACGTTATGTCTACTTTATAACATCCTTTCAAGTCGAGGGAGGTCCCACTAAGATGGCGTGATCGCGTAATCCCCATACTGAATCAGCTTTTCATCTACTGACAGGACAATGCCTTATAATGACGATAATATTCGTTACAAAGACTCTACATTGCCAACCTGAAAAAAATTATTAAAATAAAACCAATGTTTGTACATCAAAATAAATTTTAAAAAAAGAAAGAATTAAAAATTGAAATCGAGTTGACACATCAAGATAAACCTGGCAAAAAACTTAAAATTGAATTGAAAATAAGACTTAAGAAAGAATTAAAACTAATATATAGTGTTAATACATCACTATAGATTTTATAGAAGAAAGGATTAAACGTTAAACAAAGTTAACACATTCTACATACATAGGTTTACGTCTTGAACCTATCCCGATCATAATATAAAATCATAAGACATAAACCCGTAGTAAAATGTGTAATGGCGGAAAAATGAAAAACCACAACTTAAAACGTGAGTAGAATTTCAAATGAAACTTAAAACATTATATAAGCACTATGACTGCTCATAGGAATGCAGTAATTCGAAATAAACTAAAATAGGTAAGTAATATTTTGTCTACTTTATAAGATCCATTGAGCGACGTCCGACTAGATGGGTTCATGACCTCGTAATCCCAAGACCCAAACATGATCGGCTTCAGGACAATGCCTTCCTTGTCTTGACAAATATCTCGAAAACCGTACAGATCCAACCTGAAAGAAATAATTAAAATTTAATTAATAGAATGTAAACCCAAAAAACGACATCTGAATGAAAGAATTAAAATTGCCATAAAGTTAACATAAAAATACGGTAGATTTAAAAGAAAGAATTAAAAATTAAACAAAGTTAACACATTCTACATACATGGGTTTACGTCTTGAACCTATCCCGATCATAATATAAAATCATAAGACATAAACCCGTAGTAAAATGTGTAATGGCGGGAAAATGAAAAACCACAACTTAAAACGTGAGTAGAATTTCAAATGAAACTTAAATCATTATATAAGCACTATGACTGCTCATGGGAATGCAGTAATTCAAAATAAACTAGAATAGATAAGTAACATTTTGTCTACTTTAAAACATCCATCGAAGATTCGAAGTCGAGCTGCGTCCTATTAGATGAGAGTATAATCGCGTAATCCCCAGACTGGATCCGCATCTTCATCTACTGACAGAATAATGCTTATCTTGACAATACTACATTCGAAAATTACATATTCAACCTGGACAAAAAATTAAAATTGATTTGATATAAAGTTAACACGTCAAAATAGGCTTTAAAAAAAGAATTAAAAATAAATTAAGTTAACACATTGAACCTATCCCGATCATAATACTCGTATAAAATCATAAGACATAAACCCACAGTAAAATATGTGATGGCGGAAAAATGAAAAGCCACAACTCAAAACGTGTGTAAAATTTCAAGTGAAAAACTTAAGATATTAGCTAAGCACTATGACTGCATATAGGAATGTAGTAATTCCAAATAAAGTTGTATAGATAAGTAATATTTTGTCTACTTTATAAGATCCATTGAAGCGACGTCCTACTAGATGAGTTCATGACCTCGTAATCCCAAGACCCAAACATGATCGGTTTCAGGACAATGCCTTCGTTGTCTTGACAAATATCTCGAAAACCGTACAGATCCAACCTGAAAGAAATAATTAAAATTTAATTAATAGAAAGTAAACCCAAAAAACGACATCTGAATGAAAGAATTAAAATTGCCATAAAGTTAACAAAAAAATACGGTAAATTTAAAAGAAAGAATTAAAAATTAAATAAAGTTAACACATCCTACATACATGGGTTTACGTCTTGAACCTATCCCGATCATAATATAAAATCATAAGACATAAACCCGTAGTAAAATGTGTAATGGCGGGAAAATGAAAAACAACAACTTGAAACGTGAGTAGAATTTCAAATGAAACTTAAATCATTAAATAAGCACTATGACTGCTCATAGGAATGCAGTGATTCAAAATAAACTAGAATAGATAAGTAATATTTTGTCTACTTTAAAACATCCATCGAAGATTCGAAGTCGAGCTGCGTCCTATTAGATGAGAGTATAATCGCGTAATCCCCAGACTGGATCCGCATCTTCTTCTACTGACAGAATAATGCTTATCTTGACAATACTACATTCGAAAATTACATATTCAACCTGGACAAAAAATTAAAATTGAATTGATATAAAGCTAACACGTCAAAATAGGCTTTAAAAAAAGAATTAAAAATAAATTAAGTTAACCTATCCCGATCATAATACTCGTATAAAACCATACGACATAAACCCACAGTAATCCCATACAGTAATCCCATACTCACACTGGATCCGCTTCAGCACAATTACTAGTCTTGACATAAATATTTATCTCGAAAACTGTGCAGATCCAACCTGAAAGAAAAAATTGAAATTGATTATCAACATAAAGTTAACTCATCAAAATACATCTAAGAAAAAATTAAAATGGAAATAAAGGAAACATTAAATTAAATGGAAATAAAGAAAACATTAAATTAAATGTAAGACAAAGAATTAAAAATTAAATAACGCTTACATCTTTATGCGTTTACATCTTGAACCTATCACGATCATAATATAAAAACAGACATAAACTAATAATCAAATAAGTAATGGTGGGAAAATAAAAAACCGCAACTCAAAATGTGCGTAGAACTTCAAGTGAAACTTAGTTTACTAAGTTGTGTGTTTATTCTGCACTATAACTGCTTAGTGCTTATAGGAATGCAGAAATTCCAAAGAAACTCGGAAATAATATTTTGTCTACTTGTTGGTCTGCGATAGCATCCGTCGAAAAGTTTTACGCGATCAGGACGGGACTCCCAAACCGCATCCGCATCTACTGACAGGACGATGCCTCACTTTGATAATAATAACCTGCTCGATTACTCTACTTATCTAATCTGTAGGTTACTTTAGACTTATTCACCACGACCTCAGTGTTATAGATCATTGAACAATAATGTTTAAGATTGAAAAAATCGGCCACTATTACTTGATTTCGATCATGGGAAATGGGGCGACGTCTCAACCTCATCGCTCCATTTTCAAAAACCGAGTTAACGGTTATTTAAGTCACATGCCTCAACGTGATCTAATTCAACGTACGTGATTGGTTGAAAAATCGATGCCCAACGCTCTCTAATGGCTATTTTTCATAACTCACGATTCAATTACTGAAAAAAGTAAAAAAAAACCACACAATCGTTTTATAAATTTGTTTTCTGAAATTAAAAATCACAATTTCATCGCTAACACATCATAAAATTATTTAATTCATATCTGACAACATTACAATAAACAATTTCTACAAAAAGATTAAATATAGAATTCCAATTGCGATAAGGAAACCAATAAAAATCTCTATTAGTGGTAATTTTCGAACTCGGACGGTGCCTTTCCGCGTTCTCAAAGGATGCAGGACCCTCTCTCCAATAGTTAAAATGGTCTCCCGAGCCTGTGGCCATGACTGGGGTCCAGTCAATCGAAACTGATAGGCCGCAGTGGGCCCAAAATAGCAAGTATAAAACAACTTTGGGTCACGGAACATCATGCGAAATAACGGCGGTTTCACGCCTATATACATAGCTAGACAGTCCATGTAACGGGTCCAATCTGTTTCGTAAGGATTCGTTTTGTTCTTCTTATTGTAAGAGGCAATAACGGCGAGCATTTGTTTCTGTGCAGGTAATTTGCTTTTAGCTGCAAATATCCGCGCAGCCCATCTGGACTGCATTTCGGCCACTGGACCAATACTGCCGTTTGGCTGCACCATGCCGATTACTGCTAATGTTGGCTGGCTGAGTTTGGGCGGAAATACAAATTGAAACAGCTCTACACGATCCGAAGATAATTTAAATATTGATTCGTCAATTATAGGTATCTTCGCCTCGAATCCCGTAGCGAGTATCACTACATCTAGTGGCTGCAGCACCCCGAGTTCGTCTGTTTGCAATAAATGATAGAATGAATTCAATTAATTACTGCGCTTATCATATGGATATTTCATTTTGCAATAAAATATCCATAAAATTGTCAATTTACCTTTAAACACTACTCCCTGCGGAACGAAATGATCGATTTCTCCTTTGATTTTGATCGAGCCAGAAACAATTCGAACCGTTAGATCATCTTCAATAGTGGAGTTTCTTTCAATTATTCTGTAGTTTGGTCGAAGCTTGTATAAGCTGTGGTCCATCTTGTGGTTTGCCTGACAATATTAACTTTCAATATTAATTCGAGCAATTTTTTTTTTAGATCTAAAATATGGCACTTTAAAAGTTAAATTAATGTTTACTTTAACAAAACTAGTTGCTCTGTGGTAATAAAAATAGCTATAACGGTTTACTTTTACGCAATAATTTCAAACTCCATTCACAACATTAACCTTGTGCTCAAAGTAATCGGCTACGAATGCCTTTGGCAGAAACTTCGAAAAGAGGACGTTGAGGTAACGACGAGAGTATAGAATATCCCAAGGAAGACCTCCATCAGCCAGACGGGGGATAATCCACGCCCCTTTGCGCGTGCTCAGCAAAATCTAGCAAAATAATCGATACTTTTAATTGTCTAATTAAAGCAGTTAATTAAATCAACCCAACCGGCAATTTATGTCCAGCGCGAGATAATTCCGTTGCAATGTTAGTTCCCGAAACGCCAATTCCTACGACTAGAATTTTTTTATCCGTAAATGCAGTGGGATCTTTGTAGTAATTGGAATGCAACACGCGTCCTTTGAACGTGTTCAATCCAGGCAAGTCGGCGATGTTTGGATAAACGAAACTCCCGATGCAAATCATTACAGCGTCGAAGATTTCGTCGTCGTACCGCCCGTCCTATGCACAAACAAGACCGCATTCAATAAATATAAATATATACCGGTATTCATTCTTTTTTAGTAAATTACAGTTTGCTCAATCGTCACGATCCATTGGCCAGAATGATCGAAATCTTTAGATTTGTCGACATAAATAACTTCTGTCGAAAATTGGATGTGATCGACCAATTGGAAACTACGCGCGTATTCCTCTAAATAAGCCAGCACTGCTGCGTGGTCCATGTAATTTGGGTTAAATTTTGGGGGTGGGAAGTCGGAAAATGCTGACATTTCTTTACTGGTGATGGCCACTGTTGATTTCATAACAGAACCAACTCCATTGATGGTCACGTCCCTAAAAATAACAATAATACATTTGGGGTCGAAATGGAGCAAGTATCATTTTCTTTTTACCGATATTTCCAACAGCCGCCAAAACTGCTCGTTTTCTCGTAGCAAGTGACGATAAGATTGTTTTCTAAGCATGCTTTTATTGCGGTCAAACCGCAGAGGCCCGCACCGATGACACACACGTTTTTAGCGTTCTCGCTCATTTTTAATTTAATAAATTAAATATAAATCATTGAACCGAACCTCCATTAACGCACAGCGGACAACAATGCAATTGCACAGCTAACAGAAACATCTTGTGGCGGTAAAATGAATCAAAAGGAAAAATTAGAGCGAATAAAGAATATGTGGCAAATTAAAATTGTTTCTGAAGTTTTTAATTGTATTTTTCTCTTGTAAAGGACAAAAAGTATACATGAAAATTGGTTAAATAACAGACTTTAAATTATAGTTTCGGTAAATCTGAAATGCTGGTAAAACTGTTAAATTAAATCACTGCAATTATTACTTAAAACACGCTTCTTAAACTTAAATAAGGAAATATACAATTCTAACTTGTCACACTTTTACTAGTACACATTCTCACTATACCCTTATTAAAGCGTAAATCATGTCATTTATTCAATTAACCTTTAAAAGAATTTACATCACGATTTCGAACCAATAAACGATGACTTTCCTAAGTGAAATAAATCTCAAGTCAATGTGATAGCATGATGTTTTTAAAAGCAAGTCGAATATACAATGATCGCACTATGATTTCCTAATTGCGTAATTTTAAAACGTGCCGGCTTACAAGTTTACTCAAGAGCTGCAAAACTATTTAATTAAAATTAATTGTTGTGGTTATCGTCAATCTGTGCACATTTTCGTAATAGGTAAAGGTAAAAGTGACTTTATTTTAGAAATGTTTGTTTTGTCTCAACTTTTCATTCCGTTATGCAAAATGTGCAACCCTCTTTCAAATGATGCTTTTCACTTTACCGATAGAAAATGTGACATGTTACAACCTCATTTGTCTGAAAAATATGGCTAATGGTATAAAAATTAAAACTACACCTGATCGTGTTATTATTTAAGGTAACCTTAATTTTTAAAAACCACTTTTATCATGTACAGGTATTTGTGTTCTCGTTCAAAACATTTTAACTTTCCAGTCTTTATAACATGAATGAATACGGAAATTAATATATTCCAACGTCTTATGGGAACTGATTATTAAAAGTAAAGTTCAACTACTTTTCACAAACTTCTTACTCGCATTTTAATTCATCTACGAAAACGATTTTTCATAAATTTCAACGTCTTCTGCATTAATGGTGCAATTTTCTTTGGAGGAGCTAAAAAAAAAAATTTAAAAAAAATTAATTAATAACAAATATACAGAAATTTACTCAAATTAAAAAAAATACGTTTAGATCCTGATGTTCCAGCCTCTGAGTGATGTGTGTCATGAGAACCAGATGCCACGTGTCGATGTGAGATTTTGACTACCGGTGACCCAGTTTTTGGGTCATCCGACCCAGTTCCAAATTTAGCTTGTCTACGCGCGATGCTTCTCGGTGGTTTTGCCACTGTATCCACGTATGCTAGTTTGGTTTGACGAACTGAAATTACCCAATAATAAATAACAAAGTTATTCACTTGAAAATATCGAAAATAATAATTTATATCTCACCAGGAAGCGCTTTAGCCATAGATGCCGAGATGTTCGCAGTGATGCTCTTTAATTTAGCCTCTCTTTCATCATATTTTCTCTGGAAATGTGCACAGATTCATTAAATTTATACAAACTTGGCGAGTGTTATCTTACCAGATAAAATTCCCGCCAAGTTTCGAATTCCCCAGGCTCCTGTTTCTTAAAATCTTGTCGGCAATGCGCCATCCACAATACGTCGGTATCATCGAGCAGATACTGGTTTAAAAGAATAGAATTAATAGAATTAAAATAAATAAATAAAACAATTAGAAATTAAAATAAAATAATTCGTTCCCCTAGGCATTATATCGAATTACGTAGATTACATGCGATAAAACCGGAAAGATTGTATTACAATATTAAAAAAAAAAAAACATTCTAATCAGCTGCCGAAAAGTAATAAACAAAAATAAACATTTACCGGATTAAAATCCTCTATTTGGTATAATTGTTGAGGCGTACATCTCAACAAAACAGGTTTTAACTGGTCATAAGGAACACCACCGGTGTACTCCAAAGCTAGAATAAAAAATAATGTTTTAGAAATATTCGCATTGTGTACATTTTCCAACATCTTACCATCAATGTTATCTTGTAAAACCCGGATACACATTTCGTATAAACTAGAAACTTCTATATCAATTTAAAAAAAGCACGAGTGAGCTACAATAAATCGATTTTAAAAGTTATTATCATTACCACTCAAGTAATTAGTTTTGCGTCCAGAAAACACTTGCGTCCGGTTGTGTTTTGAGCTCATGAACACAGCCGTGTCTATATCACCGAGTGAAGGTTTCTTTTTCCGTGGTGGACTGTCCATAACGGTAAATCTCATTGGCTTATAATTTGGTTGAATAGAAGGTAATGTTGATAAAATATCAACTGCACCCAACTGACAAATAAAAAAAAAAAAAATTATTTTTTAAAAAAATTAAAAACAAAAGTAAATTATTTAATTAATACCGAGGATGATGGCAAGTCGATTAAATCACTTTCTTGGAATGAAATTTTCTCAACCTGAGGAAATTTCTTTTCGGTGGATGAACTACTGCTTTCCGGTTTGGACGTCGTCTTTGAGCCACTGGTCTTGGTTGGTTTCTGCGGAGTTGCAACGGGCGAATTTAATTTCTTTTTGCCAGACTTTCTTGTATCACCAAGTCCGAGGCAATCTTCGAAAGACACCATTGTCGCGTTAAATCCGTCTTCGCCAGACTTTGAAAGTCGTCTTTTTTTCGACCGACGCTTATCTTTTAATGGACTCGATCGAGAGTGTGAATTCTTCTCCGTTTTCTCCCTTTCGCTGCCGCTTTTCTTCCCTTCGTCTCGTTTGTCTTTCGTATTCACTAAAACAGTATGTTTTTTAAGTTCGACACTTTTTTCGGGTGCACTGCCATTAACACTAGACTTCTTCACATGGTTTTCCATTGTAGTTCGTTTCGATTTGGAGCTAATTGAATTAAAATCCTTATCATTATTCATGATTAAGTTCTTTTTAAATTGAGGCAACGTTTCATTCTCTTCGCTATCATACACTGTGTAACTGTCCTCTCTCTCGACAGTAAGAGTCCTAGACACGTTTGTTGCATCCTTATCCTTCGAATCTCTCCCCGGCGTGATTTTGTTTACGTCGCAAGGCGGTTGTGTGACGATTTGTTTCCATTTTGAGTACAAAATATTGGAAATCTTGCCAATTTCGCCCGTCTTTTTCCTCAAACCACGAACGGTCTTTCCAATTCCAGTTTTCTACAAGTAAAAACAAGGTTAATATTTTATTTTTAAAATAAAATTTAATAATAATAATAATAATATACCTGCAACAGATCAACTGATACTGACAGTTTGTTCAGTTCGTTAAGCGTAGCCAAGATCTAAAATAGAAATGCATAATTGGAGTAATTAAGTTTTTTCTAACATTAGTTCAAAGTTAATATTAATGTAGCACTTCGATCAACTGGACATGAATGCAAAACAAACAAGATAAACATGAGACTATACTAGCTACTTGAAAGCAGTTAGTTTCTTCACATCCTGATGATTTTACCTTATTCTTATCCACTTCTCTTTCCAATTTCTTTTTCAGATGAAGTATCCGTTCACTATTGCCGGCCATGTTATTTCGTGGTACAACTAAACTATTTCCGACTGATCTGATCCAAAACTACCTTGTCTAATCACCATCACCGGTCTGACCGGACCAAACCAAAGTCAAGCAGATGCCCGCAATACGACTAGACACTGTACGACTCCTTTGCTTCCAGGAAAGAATAATGAATCAGCAACACTCGTGCGAAGAAAAAATAATTTGGCAAAGCTGGTTCCGCTACGTATGCAACTTATAGCGATAAATATTCTACGAACTTTAGACTGCAGTGTGGTGATTATAGTGTGGTCAATATATGTTGATTATTTATGAAAATAAGAGATAGCTTCGCTCTGCTGAGTGCATTACGCATACCTGGCGACTGAGCACAAATTTAATGTAGGGAATCGTATCCCGGCCATCCGATCGGAAGGAAGTGCTCTCACTCAATTTTCGGAGATCTCTAAAAACTTGCTCTTGCTCTCGCTTCGGTTGAAACTGCGGCAAGATTCAAATGAGGGATAGGTCGACTGATGACGGCTATGTTTGAGCTAATAACAATATCTATCTTCATCCGATGAAAAAACTTGTTTTTTAGGTTCTTTTTCTGGTTTCTTTTTGGGATTTTATTTTTTCTGCTTTTTTTTTTCTTTTCTTTGTTTGTTTGTTTTTTAAATAAATTTTTCGGTATGGGGTATATTTTTTTGGCAATAAAGTTTTATTTCATAAAAACTATTTCTTTATTTTAAAAAAAAAATAAAGTTCAAAAGGCTAATTGATTGCACTTGATTTAGTATCGAATGGACATTATTCACTGATTTTTCAACATCCATTAGACAGTGGGTTGCAAAAATTAAAGTAAACATCGAGGTTCAATGGAAGCCACTTACCGTAATTTGGTGTTTTGTTTATTTTCTTTCCACAGATTGGCGACCTAATGGTGAGTGATTTTTATCGACGGATCGGCGTCCTCCAATATAAATATAAAAATTGATTCGTGTGTTTTCTATCGAATTGGTTATCGGAGGGCTTCGACCGATGAATAAATTGTACTTTTTCACAGTTGCTCTTGCGCTTCGCCAACTTTCATTTTCAACAAGTTCTATAGTCAGCTGGTTTCGTTTAGTTTAAATGAATACATTCCTAGCAAAAAAAAATGCAGTGTGTGAAAAGTATCAAGAAAAATAAACACACGGCACACACTTCCAGAAACGGTTCATGTATAGACATCATTTGGGGAATGATTAACATTGGTAGCAGGGGCAATATTTTGTATTATGACTACCGGTACTCCATGAATCCGATAGAAATATCAACTGAAAAACGAAGAAATTTCCAAAGTGCGTCAAATGGAAACTATACTTTTCAACTGACTACATTTTTATTGAAAACAAAATTTTGCTTTATCTACCTACAAATCAATCGTACAATATTGGCAAATATTCAAGCCAGTGAATATTACACATTATTAGTTAATGTTGTTTTAATAATAATAACTTGCTACAATTTGAAGTCGATGAGCTCGGGATTTGCAATGACAAATCAACGAATTCATTCATAAATGTAAGAATTTTAGTTATTTATGAAAAAATAATTTCAAATAGGGTATATTAGTATATGATAATTTACATTCTAGGCTCCGAGTATTTGTCAAGTTATTACTGGTCACTGGTGTTTGTTTGAATTTTCAAGTTTTGGAGTGGGTTACTAATTACTATGCCTTATGTACGTAACCCTGCAGGCTGCATACTGGAGTGTACCAGAAGTAATAAACAGTCTACAACGACTCACATTATTTCTTATTTATAACTGCAATAAGCTAAAATACCGTACGTAAACACTCAGACCATCTCCAAAATTTGGATTTAGGGGTAGTCAAGGGTGAGGAATCGAATGGCGTTGACGGTTTTGGGGGCAAACGAAAACAGAAGCGCAAATCAAGAGATTAATGGCTGTAGGTTAAGCTGGGAATCATAGGGCCCATTGTTGTTGTCGTTGTTGTCGTCGTCGCTGGTTTTACAGTGTTAGCGGGCAGAGGGGTCAGGGAAGGGCAGGGGTAGGGGGCTCAGGGGGGGGGGGGGCAGAACCCATCCCTTTGAATAAGAAAAGAAAAAGCACCTGCATAACAATGCTGACAGCTGAAAAATGCAATTAAATTTTTTTAATAATGAACTATATGAGAGAAATTGAAAGTAGTATAACTGGTGGTTAATCTCCTGATTGAGTGAAATAAACGTATCCGAATTTATTGCTCATTCGCAAAACATCTTTGAATCTCAACTGTGAGTGAAATAAACGTATCCGAATTTATTGTCCAATTTTAGACAAAAAAAATGTACTGTGGTGATCCTGGTCTGTGAGATTTAAAAACTCATCCGAAATTATCGCCAACGCACAAATACAAGCTGAAATTGCACTGAATATGTAAAAAAAATCATCCGAATTTATCCCCCACGCACAAAAATGCATGCTGAAACTTTATTGAATATCTAAAAAACACGTCCGAATTTATCCCCCACGCACAAATACAAGCTGATACTGCATTGTATATGTAAAAACTCATCCGAATTTATCGCCCACGCACAAATACAAGCTGAAACTGGTCTGTGAGATTTAAAAACTCATCCGAAATTATCGCCAACGCCCAAATACTTGCTGAAACTTTATTGAATATCTAAAAAACGCATCCGAATTTATCCCCCACGCACAAATACAAGCTGAAACTGGTCTGTGAGATTTAAAAACTCATCCGAAATTATCGCCAACGCACAAATACAAGCTGAAACTGGTCTGTGAGATTTAAAAACTCATCCGAATTTATTCCCCACGCACAAATACAAGCTGATACTGCATTGTATATGTAAAAACTCATCCGAATTTATCGCCCACGCACAAATACAAGCTGAAACTGGTCTGTGAGATTTAAAAACTCATCCGAAAATATCGCCAACGCCCAAATACAAGCTGAAATTGCACTGGATATGGAAAAAAAATCATCCGAATTTATCTCCCACGCACAAATACATGCTGAAACTTTATTGAATATCTAAAAAACACATCCGAATTTATCCCACACGCACAAATACAAGCTGAAACTGGTCTGTGAAATTTAAAAACTCATCCGAAATTATCGCCAACGCACAAATACAAGCAGAAACTACTCTGAATACCTCAAAAAGTCATCCGAAAATATCGCCCACGCACAAATAAAAGCTGAAATTGCAATGAATATCTAAAAAAGCCATCCGAATTTATCGCCCACGCACAAATACAAGCTAAAACTGGACGGAATACCTCAAAAACTCAAACCTGACCCTAACCTAACCTTAACCTAACACTAACCTAACACTAACCTAACACTAACCTAACACTAACCTAACACTAACCTAACACTAACCTAACACTAACCTAACACTAACCTAATACTAACCTAACACTAACCTAACACTAACCTAACCCTAACCTAACTTAAGGTAACTCACAAATACAAGCTGAAACTGGACTGAATATCTAAAAAAACTCATCCGAATTTATCGCCCACGCAGAAATACAAGCTTAAACTACTCTGAATACCTAAAAATCTCATCCGAATTTATTGCCCATGCACAAAACATGTTGAAACTGACCTGCGAGTCAAATAAACGTACCGGTATCCGAATTTATAACCCACTGTGCAAAGCTTGTTGAAACTAAACTGTAAAATATATCGCACATGATCAAAACTGGCTTTAATCTGCACAATAAATCTAAAAAACGTATTCAAACGTATCGCAGGCGTGCCAAACCTGTTGAAACTGAACTGTGTGTAAATATAACAATACCGTACTGCATTCCTTCCATGGGCGATAAATCGGGCTTTTCCAAAGCATAATCACCACTCACTTATCAGAGGAATTTTAACTCTTGATTCATTAAAACTTAGAAACATAGATGGCGCCACTGTTTTCCCCTCACAAACTGTCTCTGGTCACTGCTGCCATCTAGAGACGACTGAATGAAACAATACCGTATTAAATATCTGCTTCGATGAATCCGAATTTATCGCCTACACACAAAACCTGTTTGAAACTGACATGTGAGTCAAATAAACGTGCATGAAACAATATTGTATTGCATTGCTTCCATGAGTAATAAATCGGTCCTTTCCAAAGGATAATCACCATCAAGAGGGATTTTAACTCCTGATTCATTTCAACCTAGAAACATAGATGGCGCCACCGTTTCCAATTTCAAACTTCCTCTGGTCGCTATCGCCTTCTTCTATAGACACAACCGTATCGAATACCACCCAGATCGCTTCATCATCTAACTCGGGCGATCTAACGTCAAATTATCCATATTTCCAACGTAATAAAATTTAAAATGGAATTAAAACAAATGGAACACTATCTCTTTTAGTCGCCATTGCACCAACGCCCCCTTCCCCTCCCATTCCGTCACAGTCCTGGGCCTGACTCTCGACCCTCACCTGACCTTCGCTTTACACATTCTAAACCTAACTAGATTCTTAACTAGGACCGTGTACATTGTCGCTCGCATCCGCAAAGTTCTGTCCATGCGGGAGTTGACATCCTACATTAAATCCAAGGTCCAACCCGCTATATCCTATGCTTCCCCCATCTGGAACTCAACTCCCCGCCGCTTCTTGATCCCCCTCAAGTCAGCCTACTACCGCATCCTCCGCGCCTCATATAAAATCCCACCTAGATCCCGTCTCACCCCTTACTGCAACACCCATAAACTCCTGACCCTCTCCAGCTTGCTGCGGCTGAACGACCTATCGTCTCTCGCCGATGCCATTAGGGACCCCGGTCACCCCGCCCACTTCATTGCCCGATTCTACTTTTCCGACGCTGCCACCAGGATCACCCGCCGACACTCATTCGAGATTAACACCCGCGTCTCCACATACCGATCTAGAACATTCCCCTACCGCTTTACGAAGATGTGGAATAACCTACCGATGGTCATCCGTGCCGCCGTGCTTGACTGCGCAGCTTTTAAATGTCGTTTCCACTGCCGCCACTTTCATCGCCGCCTAAAAAACTTCCTGTTGCTCACACAATGTAATAACTAATCACCCGCTGCTACTCAGCACCACATTGTATTACTCCCCAGGAGTGCTTGATTTGAAATAAAATAAATAAATAAATAAATAAATAAATATGCTTTATTAACAACAATTTCAATCTTTTTAATATCGCACAGAATAATATAATATACCGTATTTTACCAAATAAGAGCCGCGGCTCTTATTCAAAACGGGCCCTTTAAGCCGCGGCTCCAAATCGGGGGCGGCTCCAATTCGGGGGCGGCTTTTATTTAAAATAGTGGCCAATGTCAATGTTACGTTCATTGAACGTAACATAAGCCGCGGCTACTATTCGAGGGCGGCTCTTATTTCAAGTCGCCTGTCTTAGTCGCGGCTCTTATTCGAGGGCGGCTACAATTCGAGGGCGACTCTTATTCGGTAAAATACGGTATCTCGCAATCCCAGGCGATGGCTTCACTGCACGGCAACCAAATCCTCCGTCTTTAGTTTCCATCCACACGACGACCGCCGCACATAATGCGAGAATTTGTGTGCTGCACTTTTTATATTTGTTGGAAATCGTGTGGTTGAAATAATGCAACATCATCGTAGGGTTAAGGAAATACAAGTGATTTTATTTAGAACAATTCACAGGTTAAATATGATGACACTTAGCCATGATTGGCTGTTACAGAATGGACGTTTCTTGGACGTATCAGCGACAGGCGCGGAACGTCCGAGCGCCCTCTCGCGACGTATTGGCGGCCGACACACATATGTCCAACAAATTCTCCTCTCGGACCGTCAATACTCACACTTAATACAAATTAATTACACTTTACAAATTCGATTCCTCTCAATCTTGCCATCCGCGTTCGAAAACTTCTTCGCATTCCCTTGCTGGTTTTTTATTTTTGTAATAAAATCTTCTGTCTTACTCCGCACAGCTTTCTTTTCGTGATTCGCGCTTTCCTCGTGGCTGTTGTCGACTATCGGTGTTTTCCCGTATTTTCGGCGTCTGCGTTTTTTCTTCTTTTTGCGATTCGTTCTGATTTTACCATTTGGGGTCACGTCTTTGCTCTCGAAAATTTCGCGTTTGCTTTCTTCGTGTAGGAGCAATTTGACCGAATCGTAATTCCCACCATCTTCGTCGTGTCTCACGCCGATTCCATCGTACTTTGAACTTTGTAAGTCTGCACCGATCTTCTCTTCCAGGCTTGCAGCTTGTAAATCGCGTCCTTCTCCATCGTTCTTGGAAATTTTGTCGAGTCTATCCAATCCCGCATTAAACTCGTCTTGTGTCTTGTCTGTTGGCCTTTTTGTTCCCCGAGATTAATTTATAGTTGCTTATACTCGATGTTTACTCTAATGTTCGATATTTATCAGTTACTTACTTTGTAAACATCATTTTATGAATGGATCAAATGAGATCCTATATTTTGCTTTGTTTAGATTTCGTTTATCGGGTTTTAGTTCTGCCCGATTATGTATCTCGTTTTATCATTGCCTTTGTTATTACTTGCGTTTTCCTGTTTTCACCACAATGGATGCGAATAAAGCTCCCGATGCTTTTTATCATTTTGCCTCTTATTTTCAACTTTTCCACATGGTAGCAGAGGATATGGACTAAACATCATCTGTGAGTGCTTTTTGAGTCGAATTACTCCATTTTTTCGAGTTGTTACAGTGATTTTCGGCCACCTCATTCGCGCTCATCGATTGCTCATTCCTGGAACAATGGCCGACCTCGTTTCTTCACGCCCGCTCACCCGACGAATTTGATGCTTTTTCCGCAATTTCCAACGGATTTTAATGCAGAAAATTTTCGTGGGTGCTGTCCTAACCTTGTTGAAGAATCGTGGGTACTTTTTCCGATGAATTTCCGTGGATTTTCGCCGATGATCACCGCAGACGCGCCCGATCGAGATGAACCGAGTTCGCGATGATTTTCGCCGCCCGATTCGACGTTTCTCACCGTGTTTTCGTCCGAGTGCGACGGAGTTCTGCTTGTATTTAGCAGTATACGTGTTGTGCACACAATTGTGAGTACTTTTCGTGGTAATTTCTGATTTTTTCGAGCCGATTTTCATCGTTTTTGCGCCGTAAGCCCGTGCGCATTGCGAGGATTTCCGAGTCGACATTCATCGAGATCTTCACTGTGTTTAGTGCTTTTGTGTTGTGCCAGGGATTGTTGGATTGTATGCTTGTTTTCACAAGCATTTGTGAGTACTGTCGAATTTATTTTGTGCATTTATCGTCGATTTTTCGTCGTTTTTCCGTGTTCGCCCCGGTTACGAACACGAGGCGGCCGTGTACGACGATTTTTTGAACTTTTCGACAATTTCCCAGCACACGAACATTTGTGAACTTATTTCTAATGTTTTCATCTATTTTTCTAGCTGTTTTTCGTTGGATTATTCCCGCACGACGAGTGCGAAGCGGCTGACGATTGCCGAGGATTTTCAACGATTTCGAAGGATTTTCGCACCCCGGTGTGCGCAACAGAGAATCTCCTGCGAATTTTGTTTAATTCGCCTCTTTTGTTTTCTTATTTTCATATTTTTCGCCTTCCCAGTCGTGAAACTTTGTGAAACTTTTGGGGGACCCGGTTTAGGATCCTGGGATTATTTTTGCAAAAGTTTAATTATTTTTGCAGATTTAATTCCTTGCCTTGGTCATTGCACTTTGACCATTGTATTTATTTTGCCGTGCCCGACAGTGGAGTATCCGGGGGCCACAGGGCCGTTAATTCCCGACAACTCCTAAACGGCCATTGTTTAGACGGGTTAACTAGTAACCTGTATAGCCCATTCGTTGGATATCCGCCTCGAACATCGTCATCGGTTCCCAGCGCGTAATTGCATTTTTCTTTGCCACGGTTGACATTTCTCAAAGTGACACCGCTCTTCATTACCGCTCTTCGAGATGGCTGAATCTGACAAATCAACCACGCATCATTTCTCCATTGCACGACTTAATTCGGACAATTACGAATCGTGGTCGAGGAATATCCAGTTTTTATTACTGGAGAAAGGCGTGGACCAGTTTATTGACGAAAAACCTCCCGTGAAGGATGATACGTGGGATCAGACCAGGAAACAACTTCACGATGACCGCTCCAAACGCGCCAAAGCATTGCTTGGCCTATTTGTTGAGCCACAGTATCAGGACATCGTTCTCGCTGCGGACACCGCTCGCGACGCCTGGGTGGCATTGAAAGCCACATTTCAACCGACTTCTCTTGCCCGAATTGCGAAACTTCGCCGTGATTTCCTCATGATGCGATTACTTCCAAATGAAGATATGTCAGTCTTCGTAAGCCGCGTGACCAAAGCCCGTACGGTTTTGGTTGAATTGGATGTCAAATTTTCGGATTCGGATGTCGCTTATCAACTTCTGGATTTTTTACCGGATTCGTACGAAGCGACAGTACAGACCATTTATCATTGGTCTAAGGCAGATTTCACCTTAAAGGCAGTCACCGACCATCTTCTCTCGGAATTTAATCGTTTAAAGATGAAGAATGCGGATTCGGGATCATCGACTAGTTTGCAGTCTACTAGTTCGACTTCGGGTACGCCGAATAAGCCTTTTCGGCCGTTATCGCAAATTCAGTGTTTCAATTGCAAGGAAATGGGACACTACGCGAACAAGTGCCCCAAACCCCGTGTCCAAGGCGCTGCCTCTTCCGCTCCATCCGCCAATCGTGGTCGACGCTCGAATTCGCGCAACCGCAAGCGTGGACGCGGTGGTGGTGCTTCGCAGACGGCTACTGTTTCTTCGAATGTGGTGACCGGGATCAATTTCTTCGCGCGATCGGAATCGAATGTGTCTTCAGCTTCATCGAATGAGTGGCTCATCGATTCGGGTTCTTCCGACCATGTGTGTCCAGTGCGTGATCGTTTCACCAATTACAAGCCGGTCTCCAATTATTTCATCATTTTAGGTGAAGGTCGTTCTCGAGTGGATGGTATTGGAGATGTGGTGTTGCGTGTTGGCCGTGGCGGCGCTGGGGGGTCTAATTTTCCCGTGACTATGCATAATGTTTTGCATGCCCCTGCTTTCGCGCGTAATTTGGTGAGTTTGTCGAAGATCGACCGTGCCGGACTGCATTTGACAGCCGCGAATGGTATTATGTCCATTTATCACCCTAATGATAAAGCCAAACAATTTCTTTTGACGGCCAAACTGAAGGGTGATTTATATTCCCTTCAGAATATTTTGCCCGCGGATCTTACATCTGCGAAGCCTCCTGCGGCTACATCCGCCCCAGTTCCCAAACAGGTTCTTTCTGCGTCGACTTTGCAGTCACCTGTCCGGCATGTCACTTTTGCCGAGGAACTTGTTTCAACCTCTTCTCCCAAACCCCCGAAGGGAAAGTTGTCTGATTTGGAGCTTTGGCACCGGAGATTTGGGCATTTTAATGCTGACGGTATCCGTCACTTGGCGAAATCTCCGAATGCTTCCGGAATAGAAATTTCTACTTCCGCATTGCCAGCATGTGCTGTGTGTGCCCGCGCCAAATCCACCCGTGCTTCATTTCCAAGCATTAAGGAAGGTATTTCTTCCAAGAAGCCTTTAGATTTGCTTCATATGGATGTTTGGGGTCATTCGAATACCACATCCATCGGTGGCGCTCGTTATTTACTGACGATCGTAGACGACTTTTCCCGTTACTCCTTTGTTGTGCCCATGAAAACGAAGGGGGAAGTTTTCGAAGTTTTTAAGCTATTCCATGCTCGGATGGAGGTTTTATGGGGGGCTGGCTGCATTAAAGCAGTCAGGACTGATAATGGCATGGAATTTTGTTCCAAAAATTTCGAAAATTTCCTAGTCCAGCGCGGCATCAAAGCACAGCGCACGAATGTCTATACACCAGAGCAGAATGGCGTCGCGGAACGCCTTAACCGCACCTTACTTGAGGGCGTGCGTTCTTTCTTTTTGTCGACGTCTTTGCCTCGAGTGCTGTGGGCTGAGCTCGCGGTTACTATGATTTATTTGAAGAACCGCTTCCCACATAAGTCACTGAACAATCTTGTCCCCTATTGTCTGTGGTATGGCAAGACTGTTCCACTCAAACACCTTAAGGTGATTGGGTCACGGTGTTTCGTGCACATCCCGAAGCAAGTCCGTGGTTCGAAATTCGAATCCCGAGCCTGGACTGGCGTCGTGGTTGGCTATGCTTTTCGCACGCGGGGTTATCGCGTGTGGTGCCCTAAGCGCAGAGAGGTTTTCGAGTCGAAACATATCCGTTTCGATGAGGAATGTATGTGGGGACATCCTCGTTTTTATGAGGGCACCGAAATCACCGATGAAGGTGCGATATCGGTGGAGCTCGAGCCGGATTTTGGTTCTGACCCAATTCCTCCTCCACTTCCTCCGCGTCCTCCTGTGGGTGGTCTTCCACCGCCTACAATTCCTCCTCCGCCTCCTCCTGGACTTCCACCTCCAGGACCTCCACCTCCTGGAATTCCACCTCCAGGTTCACCTATTGCTATGCAACCCCCATTGAGAGCACATCCTTTGCCTCCACCTCCTGTTCACTCGCCACTGCGTCAGCCTCCGCCTGCTTCTCCGGCTGTGGGGGGCAAGTGGACTCGTTCTGAGGTGATTCGGCAGTCTGGTGCATCTATGGGTCACACGGATGTGTATTTTTTCCCGCCAGATCATACCAGATTGCGGAGTCATGGCGACGTAGAGCGATATTGCGTCGATAATCGTTTGGCATACGATCGTGACTCTTTTGATTTTCGCACCCAAAATGTGCCAGTTCAAATGGTTGATCCCCCACCGGTAGATCCTAATGTTTCCCTTCCTCGAAGTCCCACTACTTCGGAAGAGGAAGCGTTTGCGGATTGCTATTCTACCGAACCACCACGGTACGCGCATTCCTTGTTTGCTCAGGTTCCTCGCACCTACAAGGAAGCTATTTCTAGCCCCGACCGTGTCCATTGGCAGAAAGCCATGGAGGAAGAGCTTGATCTCTTTCGTGAGCGAGGTGTTTACGAGGAAGTTGAAAAACCTCCTCCTGATGTAAACATTGTGGGGAATAAATGGGTCTACTACATCAAGCGTGATGCAGAAGGCATTGTGCGCCGTTTCAGGGCGATGTTAGTAGCTCAGGGTTTCAGCCAGAAGTACGGAGTTGACTATTCCGAGGTTTTCAGTCCCGTGGTCAATTACGTCTTGATACGCCTATTTTTCGTGCTTCTAGTGGTCGTTTTAGGCTGGCTAGACACACACCTTGATGTCAAGGGTGCCTATCTTTATGGCAACTTGGATGAAGCCATCTTCATGAGGATTCCCAGGGGCTGGGAAACTCCTCAAAACACTGGGAAAGTGTGGCGGCTTCATAAGGCTCTTTACGGCCTTCATCAGAGCGGGCGACAATGGAATTTTCGTCTCGTCGAAGTCTTGTTGGAGATTAATTTTCACAAGCTTCTAGGTGTGAATGGCGTTTTCATTTCCGACACTTACGATGCCGTCATCCTGGTTTATGTCGATGACATGGTGTTATTCACCAAAGGACCCGGTCCTCGAGACCGAACTGTTAAAGCCCTTCGTGGATTTTTCACGATAACAGATCTTGGTCCGGTATCGAAGCTGTTAGGCGTCCAGTTTGATCGCGATGGTGGACATATTTCCATTCATCAACGCGATTACATTGATCGGATCGCGGAAGATTTCGGAATTTCCTCCGAGCGTCTGTGCAGGGTTCCGATCACCGTTGGCACAATGGTGAATTGCGCTAGAGAGGGAGAACGTGTGCTGAACGACGACGAGTTCCCTTACCGTTCTCTCATTGGGTCGCTTTTGTTTTTGGCTTCTCGCACGCGCCCCGATATCCTCTTTCCGGTGATTTTGTTGTCCCAGTACAACACGTGCTTCACCTCAAAGCACGTGGCCCTTCTGCTTCAGGTTCTCCAGTATTTGAAGAACACGCGGAATTATTCGATTTCCCTTTCCGCGGTCACTGGAGACATCCTGTCAGGGTACTCCGATGCTTCTTGGATCTCGGACCGAGATACAAGAAAGAGCTTCGGAGGGTACACGATTTCGATTTTCGGGGTTCCCATCTCCTGGGGCTGCTGTAAGCAGCGCTATTGCGCTTTAAGCATCATGGAAGCCGAGTTTTTGGCACTTCTCGATGGCGCGAAGGAGATCGTTTGGCTCCACGGCGCGATCGATCGGACCCGAATTTTCCGTTTGCCCACTCCGACGATGTTTTCTGATTCGTTGTCTACGATTTATTTTACGAGGAATGATATCGAAAATCGTCGGACCAAACATATCGATGTGCGCTATTTCTTTTTGCGGGATTGGCTTACCGAGGGCGTTTTTGTTTTACGAAAGATTTCTGGCGATTTAAATCCCGCCGACATTTTTACGAAGTTTTTCTCGCCCGCACGTTTGCAGTTTTTGTGCAAACATTTCTTTCGGTAATTTCGATTATAGTTTTTCGGGATCCCGCTTATGTGCATTTGTCAATTGGTTGATTCTGATTTTTATCACTGCTTGTTATGTACCGCAACCAATTGACTATCGATATTGTTTTTGGGTTTTTGTGTTTCTTTTCGACTGAGATTTATTTATTATCTCGGAGAATGGGGGGCTATTGTTGGCCTTTTTGTTCCCCGAGATTAATTTATAGTTGCTTATACTCGATGTTTACTCTAATGTTCGATATTTATCAGTTACTTACTTTGTAAACATCATTTTATGAATGGATCAAATGAGATCCTATATTTTGCTTTGTTTAGATTTCGTTTATCGGGTTTTAGTTCTGCCCGATTATGTATCTCGTTTTATCATTGCCTTTGTTATTACTTGCGTTTTCCTGTTTTCACCACAATGGATGCGAATAAAGCTCCCGATGCTTTTTATCATTTTGCCTCTTATTTTCAACTTTTCCACATTGTCGTCGGGCCCATCTTGGTCAAGCACGAATTTACTACGTTTTTGATTGTCGTCGCGCTCGATCTTGTATTCTGCGTCCAAAACGTCGTGCTTTGCGTTGGATTCGACCCTTTCTCTTCCCAAGTCGCTCCTCGTGCGTACGTCCTTGCTCCATGTGTCGCAGTCGTCGTCACTCCTCTCACCGTTGTTTACTTTGTAATTGCACACTTGATTTTCGTTCGAACTCGGCCCAACCCTGTCGGAACCAATCGAGTGTACCGCTTCGATCCCTTTCGAAATACTGGCCATTGAACTTGTAACTTGTTCACGCTCGGTCTTCTATCTTCTTCATTCGTCCCCAAGACTCGATCGAATTCACGGCTTTCGCATCGCTCTTGATTTTATTCGCATTAGTTCTTCTTCGCTCGCCGTTTTTTCTGCGAGATTTCGAACTTGGCACTCTGCCATCGTGGCTCTCGGCGCGCGTCGTTGAGTGGGCGGTGGCGGTTCGGCTTCCTCGTCGCTTTGGATTTCATCTTGCGCGTTCTCCTCTCGATTCCCGTCTATTATTTCGTCATTTTCATCTGCGTGCTTGAATTTTTCTTCGTCAGAACTCGTCTTGATTTCAGATTCGATCTCCAAGTCGGTGTATTCGGGTTGCTTCGCGGTATCGGCTTCACTGCGTAGCATCGGCGCGCCCAACTCGTTCTCGTCGAATTTTACATTTCGTTCCTCGTTCTCCTCTTGATTTTCGGTCACGGATTCGTCGTTTCCGAGTAAAGCATCAGGATCTACTTCAGGTGTCGACTTGTGTTGCGCATCGAATTGCTTTGCTAACTTTGCATTAATTTCTTCTAGTTTCGCATCTACTTCCGCTCGCTCCGCAGCAATGTCCGCTCGTTTTGAATCAAGTTTGGCATTCTTGTTTTCAAAATCATCCGATTCTTCGTTTTTCTCGATGATTTTTACGTTTGTCTCGCCAATTTTTACGTTCGTCTCGCCAATTTTTACGTTCGTCTCGTCAATTTTTACGTTCGTCTCGCCAATTTCTTCGTCGTTCTCTTCAAATTCGTCATCGTCTTCTTCGTAATCTGGATCATATTCGTCGTTAAATCTGAATCGGATTTTATCTCTTCTTCTATCATCGTCGTTGTTCCACGTATCGTCGTCTTCGTCCTCCGCATCATCGTTTTCCTTCTCCGCGTCGTCGTCTTCGCTCTTCTCATTGTCGTCTACGATGTGGCATTCTTCTTTTTGTTCATCGGCGTCGTGCCACGTGCGTCCGTCAGCGCCGCTCCACGTATTGCCGTCGTCGGATCTTGGGAATCGATATTCTTTCCTCACGGCTTCCGTAGGTGTCGAAATTTCAGTCGCGCACAAGTTTCCTTCGGGTTCCAGGTTCCGCTTGAATGTGGCACGTTTGGTATTCGTTCTCTCTCTCTTTGGTTTTGTGCAAGCTGACGCCTTGTGCCCGCTCCCTTCGCAGTTGAAGCAGAAAATTGGGTTTTTGCAATCACTCGCCATGTGTCCAGGTTTGTTACAATTATAACACTTCCTCGTGACTTCACGTTTTTCAAACTTCTTCCGGCCATCCGCTCTGTACGCGACGTCCGCGCTTCCTTCGATTTTTATGTTGTTCTGCGTCTCACGTGATTTCAAAATTTTTCGCGCATCTTGTAGTGTAGTCGTTTTATTTGCTCTGATGCCCTCGGCCGTGGCGTCGAATTCTTCTCGCAATCTCTTTAATATCGCGTATTTGGCCTGAGTTTCCTTTATATCCCCTCCGTACGAGGCGCATTTAGTTCTCAGTGCCTCGACTCGGTTTACGTACTGGTCTATTGTCTCTTTCGCGGTCATTTTGAGGCGCAGCAACTCGTCCAAGCACTCGTACTGGAGATCTGTTGTATCGATCTCCATATTTTTCTTTATGTCGTCCCAAAGTTGTTTAGCGGTTAATGCGTCGTCGTAACGTAGTACCTGCTCATCGTTTAGGGTTCCGATCAGTATTCCCTTCGCGGCGTTGTTGCTCTTCCGCCACGTTTTCCACGTTTTCTCGTCCTCATCGTGGGTCGCCTCTCCCTTAACTGGTCGTTTGGGCTCCGTCTCTTCGATCGCGGTGTCCCACAAATCTCGTTCATTGAGTGCGGCCTTTACTCGTTTGGACCACAGCAAATAGTTACCGTCGTGTAACAATTCCATCTGGTTGCGGATTTTCGTCGTTGAATCCGTCATGTCGTCTTCTCAAAAAACACGTGCTCGCTCAAAATTTTCAGACTTTTACTGCTCGTCTTTTCTTCTTCGAGTTTGTACGCCTCGTGTTTTGACTTGTAATCGTCAGGTATCTTTAACGTCGTCGGTGGATTGTTAACCGTTCATCTGCTACCATTTGTTGGAAATCGTGTGGTTGAAATAATGCAACATCATCGTAGGGTTAAGGAAATACAAGTGATTTTATTTAGAACAATTCACAGGTTAAATATGATGACACTTAGCCATGATTGGCTGTTACAGAATGGACGTTTCTTGGACGTATCAGCGACAGGCGCGGAACGTCCGAGCGCCCTCTCGCGACGTATTGGCGGCCGACACACATATGTCCAACAATATCAACCCATAGTGTGACCAATTCAAATTTCCTCATAAATCTAATAATGCTTGTTTTCAAAATTCAAATTTTCCAATAAAAATAGCACAAATAAACAAAGTGCCACTCACAATTTGCCACAAATTTTTGTCAAACATTTTAAATTAAACCTCAACATACCATTCAAAACAAATCCACCTCCAAGTGTTAACACACTAAAAAATTAAGAAAAGAAAAGAAAACAACTATACCGTGCCCTCCTCGACCCCCTGCGAACTTCATCGTATCGTATCAGCTGCCCCAAAAATTAGAAATGTACATACTCCAAACATCTCAACACAGTAACATATTGAAACAGAATTTTTAAAATTTTAATATACTTTTTAATATTTTTACTGTAAAATTAAACTGATGCATTAAGCAATGAATTAATTCAACTCAATGAGTTTCTGTTTTCCAATGCTTTTATTAATTTTGACACTACCATCATCACAAGTAATTCCACTATTGCAAGTCTGCGGAAATAAACATCAGTTCACTTATTGTAAAGAATTTGGTCTGAAAAAGGGAGTGAATCGAGAATTAGATATTTTTAACTTTATCCTCTACATTTTTTTTAAAAATACGAAATAATTTGGTACATTTTCAGCTAATTGGGCTTTACGTACGGTAAATTTCGAATGTGATATTTTCATTTATCTAGAATGCAATGTGAATATCCATTACGTGCCCACAATTTTTTTCTTCAAATATTCCTAATGAATGTAGTTTAACATTAAGCCAGAAAGGTAAAATAGGTTCATTTTTTAAATTTTAATACTTAATGAGCTGGTCTGTGCACGGGAGATCTTACCTGGTCAATATCCACATTTCATCGTTTTAAAATTTACAACATAACAAAAAAAAATGTCACAATTTTCTGCTTTGTTAACAATAATTTATCCACCGATTTTGCAATCGTGACGCTCGTCGACTGATAACCAGTTCCATGTTTCAATCTGGTGGACCTGCAACCTGCAACTAACCAATATGATTCTTCTTTCTGTTTGTACTTCCGGTGAAATTCCGACAACAATTTGATGATTATTTTCAAACACATTATCTACACTTGAAATCCTTTCAATATTTCACAGAATAATACATTGAAATACATACCTTGTAATTCTCCCCAACTATGGCTACAATACAGCAACCTAATCCTCCTTTAGCTGATAACGGATGAAAGGAAATTTTATCGAAAATATGATTGTATAACATGTAAATCTGTTTTTATTCTTCATTCATTTTTTGTTGTTTTTATTCTTCATTCATTTTTTGTTGTTTTTATTCTTCATTCATTTTTTGTTGTTTTTATTCTTCATTCATTTTTTGTTGTTTTTATTCTTTATTTTTTTGTTGTTTTTATTCTTATTTGACCATATTGCCTCTTTTTTGCAATCTGTGGGAACAATTTTAACGAGGATCCAACCTTGCATTCACATAACCGACTGGGAAAACATAAAAAAAACCCAGCTGAGGTTGGTGGCAATTTATCTAGCCATATCAAACAACAGAAACAGTTTAAAACGAAAATTACACAATGAATTTAAATACAATAAACAAAAAGTAAATGCTTCACTGACGACCAACATTTTCGCTGCTCAATGTAGGCTGACGACCAACATTCATTGTCCAAAATCCCTTGCAAATCCAAACAAACGATCCAACTTGAATGACATCTTGATCCACGTATTGAAGGTTTATTCAGGTACACCATTCCCAACGAACTCCTCTCATCCGCGCAGCGCAACGCAACAAAGCTGTACAAACCCTCCAGCAGGGAACAACCAAAGGATGCATCGCGAACAAAGCACCCTGTAGCACTGTAGGCGAGCCTTCAACTGGACACACTGCTAAAAGAGCCGCACTACCCTAACCATGACTCCCCGTGAACTATGAACAGAGACCAGATGAACATGTCCACTTCCTAAGAGAGCCTTGATGAATCCGCGCAGCGCATTGACAAAGCAATATTATAATCCGTTCTCTTTCCTCGGCATAATGACCAATCTGAGCTTCATACCTGGCGTGATTGCCACCTTTCTTTGAACCACTTTTGCCCATTGGTCAAATTGATAGCAGAGGGACAGGGTGCCCAAGCCATGCAAGCGCCAATTCATGAAAATCACTCACCAGTTGGCTATAAGGTATTTTACTTCTGATATCAGATATCAGGATATCAGAGGTGCGCTGATAGCACCTCTTCAATCATATATGCTTTGTGTAGTGTGTGGTCACTATCTCCGGTGGGTAGAAAACGGAAGGTGCCTCGTCAGACACCCCCTCCCAGATTAAACCAGTTGCCAACTGAGAAAAAGGATTATTCCTTGCCTTGCCAGTAACTATTCCTAGCCTTAAATTCGGACTTGGAGTTCCCCCATTCAAGCAGATTCCATTCAATTGCTGTCTGGAAAGAAAGAAAAAATAATTAATAACCAACAAATAAAACAATAATTAACACAAATTACCTGATGAATAAACCTGCAACTCGCCACGAACTCCTCATCCGCGCAGCGCAACGCAACAAAGCTGTACAAACCCTCCAGCAGGGAACAACCAAAGGATGCATCGCGAACAAAGCACCCTGTAGCACTGTAGGCGAGCCTTCAACTGGACACACTGCTAAAAGAGCCGCACTACCCTAACCATGACTCCCCGTGAACTATGAACAGAGACCAGATGAACATGTCCACTTCCTAAGAGAGCCTTGATGAATCCGCGCAGCGCATTGACAAAGCAATATTATAATCCGTTCTCTTTCCTCGGCATAATGACCAATCTGAGCTTCATACCTGGCGTGATTGCCACCTTTCTTTGAACCACTTTTGCCCATTGGTCAAATTGATAGCAGAAGGACAGGGTGCCCAAGCCATGCAAGCGCCAATTCATGAAAATCACTCACCAGTTGGCTATAAGGTATTTTACTTCTGATATCAGATATCAGGATATCAGAGGTGCGCTGATAGCACCTCTTCAATCATATATGCTTTGTGTAGTGTGTGGTCACTATCTCCGGTGGGTAGAAAACGGAAGGTGCCTCGTCAGACACCCCCTCCCAGATTAAACCAGTTGCCAACTGAGAAAAAGGATTATTCCTTGCCTTGCCAGTAACTATTCCTAGCCTTAAATTCGGACTTGGAGTTCCCCCATTCAAGCAGATTCCATTCAATTGCTGTCTGGAAAGAAAGAAAAAATAATTAATAACCAACAAATAAAACAATAATTAACACAAATTACCTGATGAATAAACCTGCAACTCGCCACGAACTCCTCATCCGCGCAGCGCAACGCAACAAAGCTGTACAAACCCTCCAGCAGGGAACAACCAAAGGATGCATCGCGAACAAAGCACCCTGTAGCACTGTAGGCGAGCCTTCAACTGGACACACTGCTAAAAGAGCCGCACTACCCTAACCATGACTCCCCGTGAACTATGAACAGAGACCAGATGAACATGTCCACTTCCTAAGAGAGCCTTGATGAATCCGCGCAGCGCATTGACAAAGCAATATTATAATCCGTTCTCTTTCCTCGGCATAATGACCAATCTGAGCTTCATACCTGGCGTGATTGCCACCTTTCTTTGAACCACTTTTGCCCATTGGTCAAATTGATAGCAGAGGGACAGGGTGCCCAAGCCATGCAAGCGCCAATTCATGAAAATCACTCACCAGTTGGCTATAAGGTATTTTACTTCTGATATCAGATATCAGGATATCAGAGGTGCGCTGATAGCACCTCTTCAATCATATATGCTTTGTGTAGTGTGTGGTCACTATCTCCGGTGGGTAGAAAACGGAAGGTGCCTCGTCAGACACCCCCTCCCAGATTAAACCAGTTGCCAACTGAGAAAAAGGATTATTCCTTGCCTTGCCAGTAACTATTCCTAGCCTTAAATTCGGACTTGGAGTTCCCCCATTCAAGCAGATTCCATTCAATTGCTGTCTGGAAAGAAAGAAAAAATAATTAATAACCAACAAATAAAACAATAATTAACACAAATTACCTGATGAATAAACCTGCAACTCGCCACGAACTCCTCATCCGCGCAGCGCAACGCAACAAAGCTGTACAAACCCTCCAGCAGGGAACAACCAAAGGATGCATCGCGAACAAAGCACCCTGTAGCACTGTAGGCGAGCCTTCAACTGGACACACTGCTAAAAGAGCCGCACTACCCTAACCATGACTCCCCGTGAACTATGAACAGAGACCAGATGAACATGTCCACTTCCTAAGAGAGCCTTGATGAATCCGCGCAGCGCATTGACAAAGCAATATTATAATCCGTTCTCTTTCCTCGGCATAATGACCAATCTGAGCTTCATACCTGGCGTGATTGCCACCTTTCTTTGAACCACTTTTGCCCATTGGTCAAATTGATAGCAGAAGGACAGGGTGCCCAAGCCATGCAAGCGCCAATTCATGAAAATCACTCACCAGTTGGCTATAAGGTATTTTACTTCTGATATCAGATATCAGGATATCAGAGGTGCGCTGATAGCACCTCTTCAATCATATATGCTTTGTGTAGTGTGTGGTCACTATCTCCGGTGGGTAGAAAACGGAAGGTGCCTCGTCAGACACCCCCTCCCAGATTAAACCAGTTGCCAACTGAGAAAAAGGATTATTCCTTGCCTTGCCAGTAACTATTCCTAGCCTTAAATTCGGACTTGGAGTTCCCCCATTCAAGCAGATTCCATTCAATTGCTGTCTGGAAAGAAAGAAAAAATAATTAATAACCAACAAATAAAACAATAATTAACACAAATTACCTGATGAATGAACCTTCAATTTCAAACATCTCTCGTACGTTTTCTGCCAGCGCCACTCTCAAACAGGGTACAGCTCATTTTCCATCCTAACTGTATCCACGTCCCGTCTATTTCTTCCGGTTATACACAATCCAACTAAAGTTCGCGAACCACTATTTTCAATGATTCTTGCAGCGATAAAAATGAATTAATTTTGGGAAGGAAAATGCAATTTTGGAAAGGAAAATGCAGTTACGGGAGGAAAACATGCATTTTTGGGAGAAAAAAAATGCATTATATGTGCTGTACCGGTATAGGAAGTTTTTTGTGTTTACCGCTATTCGAATTTTTCGTATTCGAAATGTTTGTATTCGAAGTTTTTTTTGTATGTACCGGTTTTTGAAGGTTTTTGCGTGTACCGGTATTCGAAGTTTTTTTGCGTGTACCGATATTCGAAGTTTTTTGTATGTACCGGTATTCGAAGTTTTTTTGCGTGTACCGATATTCGAAGTTTTTTTGCGTGTACCGGTATTCGAAGTTTTTTTGCGTGTACCGGTCTTCGAAGTTTTTTTTGCGTGTACCGGTATTCGAAGTTTTTTTGCGTATACCGGTATTCGAAGTTTTTTTTGCGTGTACCGGTATTCGAAGTTTTTTTGCGTGTACCGGTATTCGAAGTTTTTTTGCGTGTACCGGTATTCGAAGTTTTTTTGCGTGTACCGGTATTCGAAGTTTTTTTGCGTGTACCGGTATTCGAAGTTTTTTTGCGTATACCGGTATTCGAAGTTTTTTTTGCGTGTACCGGTATTCGAAGTTTTTTTGCGTGTACCGGTATTCGAAGTTTTTTTGCGTGTACCTGTATTCAAAGTTTTTCTGCGTGTACCGGTATTCGAAGTTTTTTTGCGTGTACCGGTATTCGAAGTTTATTTTTGCGTGTACCGGTATTCGAAGTTTTTTTGCGTGTACCGATATTCGAAGTTTTTTTGCGTGTACCGGTATTCGAAGTTTTTTTGCGTGTACCGGTCTTCGAAGTTTTTTTTGCGTGTACCGGTATTCGAAGTTTTTTTGCGTATACCGGTATTCGAAGTTTTTTTTGCGTGTACCGGTATTCGAAGTTTTTTTGCGTATACCGGTATTCGAAGTTTTTTTTGCGTGTACCGGTATTCGAAGTTTTTTTGCGTGTACCGGTATTCGAAGTTTTTTTGCGTGTACCGGTATTCGAAGTTTTTTTGCGTATACCGGTATTCGAAGTTTTTTTGCGTGTACCTGTATTCAAAGTTTTTCTGCGTGTACCGGTATTCGAAGTTTTTTTGCGTGTACCGGTATTCGAAGTTTATTTTTGCGTGTACCGGTATTCGAAGTTTTTTTGCGTGTACCGGTATTCGATGTTTTTGTATTCGAAGTTTTTTGTGTTTACCGCTATTCGAAGTTTTTGTATTCGAAATGTTTGTATTCGAAGTGTTTTGTATGTACCGGTATTCGAAGGTTTTTGCGTGTACCGGTGTTCGAAGTTTTTTTGTGTGTACCGGTATTCGAAGTTTTTTTGCGTGTACCGGTATTCGAAGTTTTTTTGCATGTACCGGTATTCGATGTTTTTGTATTCGAAGTTTTTTATGTTTACCGCTATTCGAAGTTTTTATATTCGAAATGTTTGTATTCTTAGTTTTTGGTATGTTTCAAAAATATGTTAGGTGTTTTTAAAGTTTTTGGTGTGTTTAAAAAATATGTTAGGTGTTTTTAAAGTTTTCTATGTTTTTAAAATAAGTTTTCATTCGCGCGTTCTTCTTCACCGGGTTCCAAACACAAATCGGTATGCAAACGACTGTAATTTCACTGGAAAGAGAAAAAAAATGAAATTAATTTATAATGCAATCTGAATACCATTAAGTGCCCAATTTTTAAAAAAGAAATTCTTAATAACATAATAAATTTCTTTTCAAATTTTAGTATTCAGTAAGCACATCTTAATTAATGTTTGATTTTAAAACCGAATTTACCTTCATTTTCTAAGATTTACTTACAAGTTGACGATCAACAGACTCATCCAACCCCAACCCGCCATTTCACCATTTGCAATCAAGATTTGTGGTCGCATGGTTTTCGTTTGTCCTACAAACTCTTCATCTTACCGACTTTTATCTGGAACTACAATATTTATAATCATTCTTCCAAACTAAACAATTACTTAGCCACGGTAATAGAAAACCTTTTAATTAATCGCTACCTGTTCCCCGGAACTAGCTTCGCCTTTTCCAAATAACTAATTGCGATCGAGGCTTATTGTCGAGCGTCGTCTGCTAATTATTCACTTTTTACAAGTGCATTCCTTTTTTAAAAAAATTAAATCAAATTAAATAATTTAGCACAAAATTATAATTTTGGACATTTGTCCAGTTCTAAAATTAGCTACCAATGTTGCTGCTGTTGTCCATGTCGTCGTGTCTATAGGTTTATAGCTTCATTGATCCACGATGTAGCTCCAATGATCCATGGTGTAGCTTCATCCCATTAGCATGCTGTCTGCAAAGAGAAAAAAATAAAACTAACCAACAAAAACTTTATTAATGATAAAAATATTTGACAAAAAAAGTGACTAGCACTGAAAAAGTTTTCAAACTCCAATCAACTATTACAATTTAATATTAAACAATTCTGCACTTTTTCGAATCAAGTATGGCTGTGCAGGATTCACCACAAAACAAGGAGCATCTCAAATCACTACATTAATTCGTTGCAAGTAGTTTTACTAGTACTATAATAAATTTGTTCAATCAAAATTTTTATTTATAATAAGTGAATTGATGTTTATTCCCAGACTTGCAATAGTGAAATTACTTGTGATGATTGTGAATGTCAAAATTAATAAAAGCATTGTAAAACAAAAACTCGGTGAGTTGAATCAGTCCACTACTTAATGAATCAGTTTGATTTTACAGTAAAAAAAAAATTAAAAGATATTGCTAAAATTTGAAAACTGTGATAATACGTTACTGTTTTGAGATTTTTGAAATAAAGTATTTTGTTTTGTCCCAATTTTTTATGCAGGAAACATTTATACTGGCATAAATTGACACACTTGTAAATAGCTCTAGGTGCAGTAAATATCTTGAATATTTTTGCAAGGTTTAGCAAATACGTGGTTTTCTAGCTACAGGCTGCACAAAAATGAGAATTTTTTTTAACCTTTTTATTATCTAGAAAACCACACATTTTCAAAACCCTTCTAAAACATTAAAGATTACTGAACCTAGAAGTGTTTAAAAGCGCGTCAACTTATGCAGTAGCAATGTTTATTGCATAAAAAACGAGCAATAAATAAAAGACACTTTTTAAAAATAGATTATGCTCATATTAAAATATGAGCACAATGTATACGTAATCTTGCTGTATATACGAACCAAACTCCTAAAATCTTAACACAATAACGTGTTTTTTAAAATTTTAATTTGTGTGTGTATATTTTAATACTTTTACTGTAAAATCAAACTGATTCATTAGGCCAGGGGTTGGCAAGTAATTTTAAGTGGGGTCCAGAAAAATTGAAAAATTTTATCAAGGTCCAGAAAAAGACAACAAAATAAAACCCAAAAAACACCAAAAAAACCCAAAAAACCCAAAAAAAACACCAAAAATCACCAAAAAAATATATAATAAAAAATATCTGGCGGTCCAAGTTTCGACCTTCCGCGGTCCGTACCCGAACCGCGGTCCGCCAGTTGCCGACCGCTGCATTAGGCAGTGGATTGATTCAACTCACTGAGTTTCTGTTTTACAAAGCTTTTATTAATTTTGACATTCACCGTCATCACAAGTAATTTCAAGTGTGTGGGAGCGGGAATAAAAATTTGGCCTAAAAATAGAAAATCGAGATAATTACTGTAGATGTTTTTTAACTCTATCCTTTTGTTTGATGTACACTTCCAGCCAGCTAATTGGTTTGCATACGGTGTTTTTTTTTTGTTCCATTTGCCTTGGTTCACATATTTACAACTTTTCCCTGGCGTAAATTAATTCCTAATGAAATATTTGCGTTACATCTAGAATGCAATGTGAATGCGGTAGTCACGACGTGTCCAATTTTTTTTATCTTCATTATTTCCTAATGAATATAGCATTAAGCCAGATAGGTGAAATAATGTCTTTTTAAATTTTAATATTTTATTTTAATATTTTATTTGAGACGGAATGTTTGGCAAATGCATTTGCACTTTAGGCCTAACTGCTGTGATTGAATTCAGCCAGTTTTCACACCACTTTCATTAAAAAATTAAAAATACCCTAAAATATTATTAAATTTGAAAAATATCTTACCAACATGTAAATTGAACATCAAACTGAATTTCCCACCTCTAAATCATTGCATGGCCCAAGATTCATTTCGAAAAATACCGCCCAACGATTACTGCAACTGTAGGCCGTCACACGTCGTTACCTCAGTCAGACATCACCCTCCTCTTCTTCCCAGTTCCCACAATGCAATCTGATTCTTAGTTATCGTAGCTGTGATTGGCTTAGAACCGAGCCATTTACTGCGCATGTGCGATTAAGATATTTAAATTGATACTTAGCTTGATATTTAGCTTGCTATTATTACACAAATATACCGAATGTGCCAATGAAGCCCAAGCCCCACTATACCAATTATTTCATTTCAGCCATTTTTAACAGTCTTAAAAATTTAAAAATTTAATATTTAATATTTAATTTGAGACGGAAGTTTTGGCAAATGCATTTGCACTTTAGGCCTAACTGCCGTGATTGAATTCAGCCAGTTTTCACATCACTTTCATTAAAAAATTAAAAATACCCTAAAATATTATTAAATTTGAAAAATATCTTACCAACATGTACAGTATATTGAACATCAGGAATCTTCATTACCTAATAATTGCCTAATAAATGTGGTGGATGGCTGAGGATGAAACTGCTACAAATAGCAACGAGATGTGTTTTCAGCCTGGTCTGCTTGCTTGTAAAAAATAAAAATAAAAATACCAGAATTCATTAAATTATTCAGATGTAAAATAAACAATTTTGGAACATTTATAATCTTAAGTATTGTTTAAAATAAGCAAACTGAATTTCCCACCTTGAAATTATTGGATGGCCCAAGATTCATTTCAAAAAATGTAGGTCATCCGAGAGGTCATCATCATCACACTACATCACACTCCTCATGTTCCCACAATGCAATCTGATTCTTACTTCCTGTCGTACTTCTGGTAGCTGTGATTGGCTCAGACCCGAGCCATTTACTGCGCATGTGCGGTGAGGATAGTTAACTTGATACTTATCTTGATATTTAGCTTGCTATTATTACACAAATATACCGAATGTGCCAATGAAGCCCAAGCCCAACTATACCAATTATTTCATTTCAGCCATTTTAACAGTCTTAAAAATTAAAAATACCGCTGATTCATTAAATCTTTTCTAAAATATTGTTACATTTGAAAAATGTACTTACCAATGTATATTTTGAACATGAAGAAAATTCATTTTCCATCTGGATGTGGGGTAACTGTTGAGTTGACTGAGGACTAAATTGCTGATAACGGCGCCTGCTTTCTGTTCAAAATAAAAATAAAAATAAAAATATTCAGCTGTAAATAACAGTTTTGGAAAATTTATAAGAGTATAAATACTTCAAAATGAGAAAATTGTATTTCCCACCTCGAAATTATTGGATGGCTGAAGATTAATTCCAAATGTACCGACCAATGGTTGCTGCTGTCGTTACCCTCACGTCAGCTGACGTCGCACTCTTCTTCTTCCCACAATCCAATCTGATTCTTACTTCCGGTAGCTGTGTTTGGCTCAACCACAGTAGAAGGAAATCTATTATACTTAAACCGAAGACCTGAATTCAGGTCTGTGCATAAACGCATTCCATAACTTAAATAGTTGCACCGATCACGATAATCATTTCCGACCGGACTTCTTCTATGGTCTTATGTAACTGCCCTAAAACTCTATTTTCAACGCGACCTCCAGAGCCCAACCTTACGATTAAACAATCATCAAAAACGAGATAAACTTTTAAAAAAGTATAAATTTATATCAATTGCTTGAATACATAATCAGTTGCGAATACATTCATGGAACAACATTAATTTTACAACTCAAATATTGGTAAATCAATGAAATCTGTTTTACATGTCTGAAAACAAAACAAACCCATATATTTCCTGACTTATATCACTATTTACACCAATAACTAATAAAGTTAATAAAGTAGGTTATAAATTCAATTGTAGACCAACACTGAAGTTCCAGTCAGAACCAATGCCGACATATGCAAATCGCATTATAAAATATGGCTAGAAAATACAGCAACTGTATTACAAGAATAAATTTGTACTCGTACTTTACACGTGAATAATGGAATGAAGCGTTATAATCACGGGGTTAGTGTTTAGTTTTTATGTTGAAAAATAAATGAAAATTTTCAAAATTAAACATAAGAAACTCATTATTTTCAATATTACTTATACTGTTCTTGAATTTTGTTTAATAAAGAATCGCACGTTTTCTTCGCATCACCCAACAACATCGCCGTATTTGGTTTGTAAAATATTGGATTATCCACTGCAGCGTACCCAACACCTAACGAACGTTTCATCACAATAACCTGCAATGATAATCAGATTAAAAACAGTTACTTCGAATAAAATAAATCCACAAGTTGTTACTTGTTTAGCTTTCCACACACGCAGCACAGGCATTCCAGCTATGATCGAATTCGGATCGTCTTCAGCCGCGCAATTGACTGTGTCGTTTGCTCCAATAACTAACACGAGATCGGTTTCATTAAAATCCGAATTAATTTCATCCATTTCCATAACTATATCATAAGGTACGCCGGCTTCGGCGAGCAATACATTCAGTTGACCAGGCATTCGACCTGCAAAAATGACCAATATAAATTTTTATACATATTTTTGTTAATCGTAAATTCTAAATGTTATAATAATTCACCAGCAACAGGATGGATTCCAAACTTCACTTTTTTCCCCATTTGTTTTAGCACTTTGACCATTTCGGCGATTGGATATTGCGCTCGCGCAGCACACAGCCCATAACCAGGCGTGATAATTATGGATTTCGCTTCGTCGATCATGGAAACGGCTTGTTCGAGATTACACTCGGTATGAGTACCCGATATTATCATTGGTTTTCCGCCTCCTGTACTCGAAGTTCCATATCCACCGAGTATGACATTAGCCAATGACCTGTTCATCGCCTAAACCGAAAACAAAGTTTTTAATTTTACGCAAAATGTTGTCAAAATTAAAAAAAATATACTTACTTTACACATTATGTACGACAAAATGGCACCGGACGACCCGATTAAAGCGCCCACAATGGTCATTAAATTGTTATTGAGCATAAATCCTTCAGCACAAAGTGCCCAACCAGAATAGCTATTCAATACGGTAATTACGACGGGCATGTCCGCACCTCCGATCGCTGCCGTTAACGTAACACCCATGATGGTAGACAGACCAGCAGTCGCACCCAAGGCCGACAATCCGACCGGCATGGTCGGAATGGCTATATAAGCAATCATAGCGGCCACGTTTCCAGCTAAGAGTGCAGAATTGATCGCGTGACGTCCAGGTAACAGCAATGGAGAGGAGTTTAATAAGCCTAAAATGAATGCAATTTGAGTCAAATAGTTAACCACTACGTGCACATTTACAATTTCACCTTGCAATTTTCCATACGCAACGAGTGAACCGGAGAAAGTCACTCCGCCGATATAAGTACCCAAAAACAATGCTGTTTTTATGACATTTGCTGCCGGATCAGTGGCAAAGGTCGGGAAATCAATCACGTAAGTAGAAAAACACGTGAGCATAGCAGCCAAGCCAACTAAACTGTGGAAAGCTGCTACCAATTGAGGTAAATCTGAAATTTGAATTCGTTGTGCGATGACAGTCCCAAGAGCTCCACCTAAAAACATTGCAATCAAATCAAAACAAATCAATAAATTTTTATTTTTAAATATAACTTCCGTACCAACTCCCATGCAGGCCGCCATTTGCGCAAGAACTTGGGTACTCGGAGATAAACTTCCGAGAGTTGCAGCGATGCCGCTCGACACTCCAATCATTCCCAACGCATTGCCCAGTCTGGATGTTTTCTGGGATGATAACCCTCCTAAAGCTCCTACGCAGCATAAAGACGCTCCTAGGTAAGCCATTTGATGAATTTCCGGATAACCTTGCGATACGCCGTATCCATATAGCAGAACCACCGATGCTGAAAATATATTTTAATTTTTATAATTTATTTTTTAAGTGTGGGTATTTGTTTTACCAGGCAATGCATATAAATAATTGTATTCTGGAGGATCGGTCGGTCGTCTAAACATATCCAGCATTCTTTTTGTAACCAAAAAACCTCCGAATATGTTAATAGTGGATATAAATGCGGCGGTGGCTGCTAAACCCTACAAAACATTCATTAGACAATTTACATCGTTTCTATTTTTAAGTTTGTACTTGGGGAATGGTTGCAGGTAAATAACTTCCACCCATTAAAACTAAACCGCCGACTGCAGTAATGCCAGAAATAGCATTTGTAACAGACATCAGTGGTGAATGTAAGGCAGGCGTAACGCCCCAAACTGTGTGGAAACCTGAAATATAAGTTCGAAATGTTATTATTGCAAATCCAAATGCGTAAAAAGAAAATTTCAATACCAACAAGTCCAGCCAGGCTAAAAGTTGTTGTCATAGTTGTAAAAGCCGAATTTGGTGCAATCATTCCAAGACATATTAAACTAGACAAACCTATAAAAAAAAATTGAAATAGAATTACATTTTATTTTTATTTTTATATTGCGGCTAATAAATATACACTTTACCTCCAGTGTAAACAAGAGAATCCTTTAACGAGTTAACAAAGTAATTAGGTTCGACAACTGCTGGTTTTGCAACGGCGGTTGCAGTTTGTTCAGGTTTTAAATTGGCAGATGGAATTGCAGGTACGGGTGCTGCAGGAGGCGGCCAAAGTAATTTTCCATTATCCAAAATTATAGAGCCTCGAACAACTTCATCGTCGAGGTTTACGAATAAATGATTCTTCTCACCTGAAATACATTTTATACACGTTAATATTCTGCACGATTAGATTGTTTTTTAAATTGCATATTACCCATTGAAAGAAGAAACTTTGAAATGTTATTAGCGTACAAAGTACTCGATTGAGTCGCTAATCGACTTGGAAAGTCAGTATAACCGATATGAATCACATCGTTGTATGTGTAAATTTCATTAGGTCGTGTAGTCTCAACATTCCCGCCAGCTTCGGCCGCGAGATCAACAATAACAGAACCCGGTTTCATACTCTCAACCATTGCCTACAAAAATTTCAAATATTTATCGACATTAAAAAAAAAACTTAAAAATTAAAATACTTTAGATATTAATGTTGGAGCTCGTCTTCCAGGGATCAAAGCCGTCGTTATTAAAATATCAATTTCTTTACATTGTTTAGCAAATAAAGCCATTTCGGCATCGATGAATTCTTTGGACATCAGTTTAGCGTAGCCACCAACTCCGTCTCCAGATTCCTATAAAGAATGAATTTAAATTTTTTTTCCTCCATTTAAAAAAAAAATTACTCACTTTAACATTAACTTCTAGAAATTCCGCTCCCAGAGATTCAACCTGTTCCTTTACGTCTGGCCTGGTATCAAAAGCTCTTACAATAGCCCCCATATTTTTGGCAGTGCCGATTGCCGATAAACCGGCCACTCCACCACCAATAACCAAAATTTTAGCCGGTGGAACTTTGCCAGCCGCTGTTATCTGACCTAAATTTTAAGAAAATCAAATAAATAATGTTTATTTCTATTTTATTTTTAAATATAAATATTAAATACCTGTAAAGAATCTGCCGAAATGGTTAGCAGCTTCAATAACAGCTCTGTAACCAGCAATATTAGCCATAGAGCTCAACGCATCAAACACTTGCGCTCTACTAATCCTCGGAATACAATCCATTCCAAACACAGTCAAATTCTGTTTAGCTAAAGCGTCAATTAACAATTTATTTTGAGCTGGGTACATAAAGCTAATAAGAGTGCTATTTTCTTTAAAGTTCGGGATCTCATTTTTAGTCGGTTGTCTCACTTTCAGAATAATATCGGCATCGAAAACCTTTTTCTTGTCGCAAATATTGGCACCGACAGCTGCGAAATGATCGTTCAAAAATTTTGACTCGAGTCCGGCTTTATCTTCGACATTGACCGTGAATCCTTTTTTAATTAAAGTGGATGCAACTGTAGGTGTCAAAGCAACTCGACGTTCATTTTGCCAAACTTCTTTGGGAACTCCGATCGTGAGTTTGTTGTAGGGGACCCCGTGAGCTCCAATCTGGGGTTTATCTTGACCTTGAACTCGCAGTTCAGCCGGTTTAGGGATTGAATTCAACCGAGGGGCTTTGTTTTGCAAACCCCGAACACTACATAAAAGTAGTCCGTGCAACTGGGAGGGGAAACGACGTCCATTCGACTTTAGGGATATTTGTAATGCCATCTTCGTAATCTGAGTACAAAAAAATATTTCAAAAAAAATTATTACATAATTTTTTATCTTAGAAAAAGATAATACGTGGCTTAATAAATCAATGAACACGTGGTGTACGTTGTTTCGTTGTTGATTTGAAATCTAGATGGTGCAAATGCAATTTAAACAATGCGAGGTTTGAAGCCGAGCCACGTCAGGTCATTGATTCACGTCTACGCGTATGTGTACGAAATTGCTCACTGCCAGGCTTCTTTTAGCAACGGCAGGATGCCGCAATCGTAATTAAATGATCTTAATAGCAGGCCCAGCAGTTGATGTTTATTTGCAACTTTGTGATTGAGTAATCGTAAACATTGAATATTACATACCTATGTAAGCTACACAGCTGGAACTTCCACACACGGCTAGCTACTCCCGCCAAACGCCACCCGGTGTTTTTTTTTGTAATCGAAAACGAAATCGTGAATTATTATGCCAACCAATCAGGAAAGCGGTTACAAAATACGTTTTATTTATCACGATGAACTTGAAATAGTTATTGTTGTTTGGTTAAAAGAATTTCGTTTTTGAAAAGAATTAGATTTAAAAAATTTAAAAAATAAAATTACGTTATTATTGTTTTTGATTTTTTTTTTAAACATTAAAAAGTAATTTATTGTTTTTATTTTTTTGTTTGTGTTGTTTTATTTCGTTATATTTTACGTTGTCGACGTTTGGAATCCCTATCCCTGCGTGTAATTTATTAGGTCAAATTGAGGCAACCATTGTGTTCCACAACGATGGTTGGTAGACGGCTTTTGATTGGTACATTCATTTGGCTCTGCTCGCCAGTGCTCACGACCCAACTTCCACGCGTCTCTATTGAGGGTTACAGGTGAAGCCCATCCACGCACAATCATGGCAACCGCTGTCTCCAAACTGTGTCGCTATTTGAACTTAAGTAAAGCAGTACAAACAAATATTGCAGTTACAGGTTATCAATCAAGACGAAATTGTAAGTAACCGTTGAGAAAATCATTTGAATTCGTTTGTGTTAAGTTGTATTTCTATCCACATACTGCACTCTTTGTTGCCACATGACAGCAGTGGCCACATGGCTTATATTTCCCATGCACGCTCAAAAAACAAATCTTTTTTCAATTTTTATTTTAATTTTACCTTTAATTAATATTGTTTAGCTATTTGTGACTTGTTGAGAGATTTGCTGGAAGTGTCACGCGTGTTTAAATATCTGCTTTGTTACTTTAGACACGTATTGTTCTTGTTCGTAATCACATGTGTATCAAAAAAATGATTGAATTATTCATTGAAATGTGATAAGATTGCATTCATATGAAACTTCTAATAAATAAAATTAAAAAATGTGTAAACTTTCACACAAATGTCAATGGCCACTTAAATTTCTGACCTCGAACTGTATCAAGTTCAAGGGCGTTTAATGGGGTGAAATTCTTGAAATATTTTCTGTTTCTGTGTGTAAAAAGTGTAAACTTTGTACATTTAGACCGACATAAATTTAAAAAATGATGGAAGTAAGAATAGTTGATGTTCTTGCTTTCCTGTAAGGATGTAAGTCGAGTTTTAGCAGTTATTTTTAGATTTGTAATCAACAGTTGGCTATGAGAATGTGGTTATCATTTTAAACTTTTCTCGTATCTGTTAAATAAATAAAACCGGGAGTTTATTTTGGATTGTGCGTTGCAAAATTATCTTTAGAATTTTAGCCTTTTCATTTTCGAGGTTGAAAAGTGAAATTTATTTGAAAAAACATAAAATAAAATAAAAATTCCATTGTGGAATTTTATGGGCAAATACGAAACGAAACAAATAACTTGTTTTCAATCGATTTAAGACACATGTTATCTATTTCACAATTTAACTAGAAAAAACCAGTTCTAATTCACAATAACATGAAAAACTTTTCTTTTATTGAAAGAAGTTTAAACTGAAACTTGTCCTTCAAATGTCATTTGCACTAGGAAATTTAGCTCAATTAAGTGTTGTTACTCAATAAAATCTGTTGAATACATTTAAAGTTATTACTTTTATATTGTAGACACGGGGAAGAGAATTGAAGTAAAAAATCCTGTTGTGGAGTTAGATGGAGATGAAATGACAAGAATAATATGGGAAAAAATTAAAGAAAAAGTATAAAATAAAAAAATAATAAAAAAAAAGTAACATTTTACAAACTTATCTATATTTATTGTAGTTAATTCTCCCGTATTTAAATGTGAAATGCATTTATTACGATCTTGGATTACCGAACAGGGACTTAACTAATGATCAGGTAACCATTGATTCAGCTTTAGCTATCAGAAAATATAACGTGGGCATTAAATGTGCAACCATTACACCGGACGAAACGAGAGTGGAAGGTAAAAACTTTCTAATTAAATAAAATGAATTGAATTGAATTAATTGTACTTTTTCCAAACTAGAATTTTCATTGAAGCAAATGTGGTTGAGCCCAAATGGCACAATACGGAATATATTAGGTGGAACTGTGTTTAGAGAACCAATTATTTGCAAAACTATTCCTCGGCTCGTACCTGGGTGGACCAAACCTATCGTGATTGGAAGACACGCACATGGCGATCAGTACAAAGCGAGTGACATGGTGTGTAGACGACCTGGAAGAATTGAATTAGTTTACACACCCGACGATGGCGTGCCAGAGAAAATGGAAATTTTCGTTTTCAAGAAAGGAGGCGGGATTGCATTGGCTATGTACAATACGGACGAGGTACGTGGATAACAAAATCTAATATTCAAGCGATTAATTAATTTTTTTTTTGCAGTCTATTCGTGCTTTTGGACATTCCTGTTTTAATTACGCATTGCAAAAGAAGCGTCCTTTATACATGAGTACAAAAAACACTATTTTAAAGAGATACGATGGAAGATTTAAGGATCTGTTTGAGGAAATCTATAATAAGTAAAAAAAATTAAATTTTTGTTGATATTTTTTACAAACGTTTTAATTTTTTAATTTTTATTTTTAACTTTAGGGGTTATAAAGATAAGTTTGAAGCTGAAGGTATTTGGTACGAACACAGACTGATCGATGATATGGTAGCTCAAGCTTTAAAATCCAACGGTGGATTTATATGGGCATGCAAAAATTATGATGGAGATGTTCAATCTGATATAGTTGCTCAAGGTTATGGCTCACTCGGTTTGATGACATCGGTTCTCATTTGCCCCGATGGGAAAACTCTGGAATCGGAAGCAGCTCATGGGACGGTTACGAGACATTACCGGGAACATCAGAAGGTATAATCGATTCGTGTGCTTTTGACGGTAATAAATATAAATCGCTTTTTTTTTATCAGGGGAATAAAACCAGTACAAATCCAATTGCGAGTATTTTTGCGTGGACGCGTGGATTAGAACACCGAGCTCGATTGGATAATAACGGCGATTTGGAAAGGTGAGTGAGGTTGGGATGTTCGCACGTGTCAGTCGTTTAACGTGAATATTTTATAATTTAATTTCAAGCTTCACTCATATACTTGAGCAAGCGTGCATCGATACGGTGGATTCGGGTAAAATGACAAAAGATCTCGTTGGATGCGTTCACGGAATTAAAAAGTAAGAATTTAATGTTTGTTATTAGAGGTTTAAAGTTATTGTTTTTAATTTTTTTGTTTAGTGTCAAAGAGGGAATGTTTTTGCATACGATGGATTTCCTCGAAGCTATTGCAGAAAATCTGAATGTGAAGCTCGCTAATCAATGACGAGTTAATTTCTAACTTAAGGAATTAATTTGAATTATTTTTACCATTAAATTTCTTAATTAATTCATTAATTCATCTATGCAAGTGCCATTTATTCTTTATACTCTCGATTTTTTAAATAACTTAAAATATTTCTAATCTTTTTCTGAATTCAAATTTGTATGTACATTTTGTTATTTCATACTTCGATGTCACTGCACTCTTTTTTAAATTTAACTTTTAACTCGGAACTTATAGGTAATATGTTCATTTATATTAAAAAGGGTAATTTTTCTGTAAGAAATAAATTGATTTTTTTCTTATAAAAATAAATAAATAAATTGTAAAAAAAAAATGTTTTAGCTGGTTTGAATTGAAAGTTTTGTTTTATTTTCACAGTTAATGCTGTTCATAAAACAGTTCAACACAGAAATAAAAAATATTACAAAAACAAAAGGCGAATACTGGTTATTGGGCTGAGATGTCTAAAAATTAATCAAAAATGAGCACCGCCTTTTACAGAAGTAGTGCCACGCCTTCCCAAACAATGTATTTGAAATGGTAAAAATCATTCAGAAAAATAATTGATTAGTAAATGCAAATATATTAAAATTCTTGGCGAACTTAAACTCGTAATAATTTTTTCACAGATTAGTTTTACAAAAGCATGGTCCTACCTCATTAATAACCATAATTATCATCAATTTTTTGTCAACACAAATAGAAAGAAACAATTTCGTACATACACAATTAAATAAACTGAAACGAGACAGTTTTGAACAATTTCATTAATTTGTTACGTTGTTAAATTATATCATCATATATACACAAAAAATCTGCCAAGTTCAAACAAATTCATTCACTTGGTCATCTTTATTTGATCTTTAGATTTACCTTAATCATACATCACATCATGTACAAAACTAATGTCTCGATTATACTATGAATATACCGATTTACACCGTTCATATACCGATTTTTAAAGCTTTCGAAGTCATTTCAAAACGTATAAATATTTGTATTACCCGTTGTCACACAAGGGCGGGGAAATTAAACCACTAACTTGAAAAAAAATCATTAAAAAAACACAACTAATTTATTGCAAAAATTTTTGATTTGACAATAAATAGAAAATCATTATGCGAAGGAACAGAAAACTTAAAAGGTTCCAAAATCTAACTTGTTTATAGTGACGGTGCTAGTGTTAATGGATTAGATTTATACATGTATTCTAAATTTGGGGTATTGAATTTATTTTTTAAGCTGTAGATAATTTTGTCAAATTGAATAACTGTGTTCTTATTTAGGAAGCATCAAAACACATTCAATCAAAATATTTCGTATTAATTATAATGATTTAAACAGTCTTTTATTATTACTATTATTATTATGATTAAATTTTTCACTCATACGTTCAATTTTGACATAACGCAACTCATACAACTCCTCGTTATGCAGTTTCCAATTCGTGGTACAATTCGGTCACCAAATAAAGAAAAATGCAAAAATCAATGCTTATTATAATTACACATCGTTACCGTTAATAATTAAAAATATTACAATTAAAAAAAAAATAATCAGTATATTCAAATATTAGTGCAGACAATTAATAAATATGATATAATACAAAGAGGAGTAGAAAAGTATTTGCCTGTTATCAAGAAATCATTATGTAAAAAAGCATCGATATTTCACTGTCCTTGCTTTCACACTTCATCGTCTATTATTCAATCAAAAACAAACAAAAATAACGAAAATAAACCCAAGTTTCGGTATCGTCCTTCATCAAGCACATTCAAGCTAAAAACGAAAAGAAAACAAAAGAAAACAAGAGCAAACTAAAACACCTGGCTGAGCATCTCATCGGTCTCTTAACACATTTTTCACACTAAAAATGATGCGAAGCGGATTCACGATTAGCACCAAAAGCACTTTGAAACAATTGTCTTAGTATAATTCCTTTTTAGGTAAAGTCCCTTTTTTTCCTTGCCATAACGTGTTGTGAATTGTGAAGGCATCAATGGTCACCGTTAGGTGTTTCGTCTGTATCTCCATAAAACTCTTGCCTCCAGAATTATACCTGAAAAAAAAAAAAAAAGCAATTTAAGTAAATCAAACATAAACACGCGCCCAAAAATCACATACTTAAAAAAGCGATCCATCATGTGCTGCATAACTTGTTTAGGACCCGTGCCGAATAGCTTAAAGACCTCGTCCCTTTCGGGATAGTAAGAATACAGCCCACGAAATTGGCAACCAGAATCACGGAAGAGAATGAGAAAATGTTTGCTATCACACTGAGCAATCTCCTAAATTCAAAATCAATCAATCAAAATGATAATAAAACAAACAAATCAAATAATAAATTTACTTCAAGAGCACGTTTCTTCGTCTCTTGGTTAACAGCTCCTGCTAAAACTGTATTGATGGCATTGATAATAATACCACGATTTGATTTAGCAGTCGGCTGTTTAAATAACTTTGGACCTAAAAAACAACAACAAATTAAAACTTGCAATTCTAACGAGCGAATAACGTTTTTAAACTAAACCTGTGTATTCCAAAGAAGTAGTAGAACAAGTGTCGCTCGCCGTGTCGCTCACATGGCCCCCCCTGCGTCCCACCAACCCGGGTGGCAAGCTGGGAGGCCCACCGCCAGGCGACAAAGGATTGCGATAAACGTACTGCCCCGGACTGGGTGCTCGGCGAGGTGGCGTGGACCGCCCTATTCCAACATCTACTTCACTATATCCTCGGTAGGGACTCGTCTCACTGCTGTGACCTTCAAATTAATAAAAACAAATTAATTGATGGCCGCTCCCACTTAATAAACCGAATGTTACTTGATAAATTCTGCTGGGAGCCCCTTCCGCCCGAGCTCGCTAAATTTAAATTCGAGGAACGTGATTCTGCCCCGGCCAAGGCTGATTCGTGTAAGGATTTTGGCCTCTGTTTCGGCTGTTTCCCTCTACTTTTAGGTAAAGTCGATGTTTTCGTAACTTCGTTCGGTAATGGTTCTTGATCCTCCATCGCTTTTCTTTGCTTGTATTGATCCAGTATAGCTTGCCGCCTCGCTTTTTCGTCTTCTCGCTTTCTATCCGACATTTCCTGCTTGATTCTTTCTTGTTCTCGTCTTTGAGCCCCCTCAAGTTCCTGTTTGGCACGCTTGAACTCTTGTTCTTCTTTCCGCCGCAACGCGTTCAGAAGAATCCGTTCTTTCTTCTTCGCCATTTCGTCTTCGTCATCCTGTCGCCCAATTTAAAAAATTAATGTTAAACAATCCAAGTTATTAAACAAATATTAATTCCAACTTACATTCTCAGCTTGTCCACTTGGTTCAGCAATGACAAACCCCACCGGAGGTGTGTCTACAACCGTCGCCGAACTTATAGACGCAATTGGTTCACCAGAATCCGGTTGTAACTTCACATTCTGCTAAAACAACAAAATAAAATAAATTAATATTATTACTAGTTCGGCATACATTCACAATTTCACATTTACTTCGACTTTCGGTGGTTTTGGCGACTGTTCCTTCGACCGCGGTTCTAATCTTTCCACGGACGAAGCCCTGCTATTGGCTGTCGACACGTGAACCGAGTCGCCGTCCGCTTCCGTAGAAACATAGCCGTCTTCGTCACGACTTGTCGAGCGCATAGTTTTCTTCATCCGTAAAGGCGGCTTTATCTTGCGCGGTTGATCGTCGTCGAAAGCGACGAAAAAACCTTTGTCACTACCAGCTGCGCACCGAACTGGTGGCGACAACGAAGACGACAACTCGTCGTCACTCATAACGCCTGGCGACCTTTCTTTTCTCTCCGATCCCTTGCCAACGTTCGGTACCCGGAAGGTTCTCCCTATCACGGGCCTGTTTGGAGAAGTCGAATCTCTCACGCGGTAAGTCGAAGTATTCAGTCCGGATTCCGTGCTATTCAACGACCCATGTTCCATCTCTCCATCATCTTGTCGGTCCGACTCTATAAAATGCACGGCTTGTGGCTCCATGTACGATTCGTGTGGCGCTTGCACCGAAGCAGTTTTGCGAGGCGGCGCAGAACTATGAATCGAAGTCGGGCGTTGTGGACTTTGACTCATAGCCTGCTTCTGGTAAACCATTTGCGGCTGCTGTTGCGCGACTGAGGTCGGAGGTCCTTCGACGTGAAGTCTGAAAGGCACCGATTGTTGCGGAGGTGCGTAATGAGCATGCGGATGACCGTACATTTCTGTCGCGTGCTGACGTGGCTGATGTTGCGGCATTTGTTGATGGTAGGACACCTGGCCACCATACTGCGGGGGCTGCATGGTGTACGGAACGTAGGAAGTAAACTGTTCGTGATGAGAAGGTCCGTTTTGCGACGACTGCTGAGGTTGAGCCTGCAAACTAAACGCCTCGTGATGCTGTGGCTGACGTTGATGCTGTTGTTGCTGCATATAATTGTCCTGATTCATGTAGAAAGGACCACTGGACATTTGCTGTCCCATTTGGTGTCCCATTTGCTGACCCATTCGCTGTTGCATCGCTGGTTGTGAAGATACGTGAACGTCGGGTCTGACCGCAACCACCGTGGGTGCCCAATGTCCCCGCTGTGCATTCTGTGCCGGCAATCTCATTTGATCTTCCGCCATCAGTCGTTGCGGCGATTCCCACTGCTGTCGCGGGGGATGGCTGCCTTCGACGTAATATCCTTCGCTGGCGTGCGGCATCGGGACCATCCCGTTGTGCACGAGCCTCTGCATCTGAACCTGTTGCTGACTGAGTCGTTGAATGTCGGTTTGCAGATCGCTCAAATTCGAGTTCAATCTCTCGAGAGATCGCGTGTACTCTTCGAACGAGACCCCGTCCACGTCGGGACTGGGCCGGTTCGAGTCGGAAGCACTCAAAGTGTCTACGGATATCTGACTTTCGAGCCATTTGTTCTGCACGGCGTTCAGGTTGTCGGCAATTTCTTCCAACGTGTAGGATTTGCCCTGCGCGCTGGACATGGGGCCTTCGTCCGAGGGCCCCCCGCCGCTCGCGGGCGAACTCAAATCGCCACTCGCTCCGCTGTCGGGTGTGTTTCTGCCGGAGCCTTTGCCTCTGCTGACAGCCTGAAGAAATGCAGCTTTGCCCACTTTTTGACGTGCGCGGTTTAAATTAAGTTCCATTTTTCGCTTCTCCGTTTCGATCCTCCTCCTCTTCTCTTCCAGCTTCAACCTCACGTTGTGTACTTGAGCAGCTAAAGGCGCGTCACTACTTCCGTCCGAGGGCGTCTCGAGCCCAGAGTCCAAACTCGGAGACACGGTGTTCGATGCAGTTTGCTGTTGAGACCACGTGGTGGTGGTGTTGGGCATAGATGCGAACGTGGTGATTTTTTTCTCGGCGCTGTTTTTCTTTTGAAGAAAACTCGATTTTAGCGGGTGTCTGTTAGCATCGAAGTTGTGGTCGCGATCATGTTGCATGTAAACAATATTGATGCCACCTTTCTGCGTGTCCCTCAGTTTGGATAGTTGTGCAAAACTCGTCGTGTTTATCGCCTCTTTATTCTCCAAGACAATGTCGTCGTTGATTTCTTCTCCTTCGTCGCCGGTTTGAATGATGATGTATTGTGTCTTGTTGTCACCGCCTGGAACGTATAGTGTTGTTTTACTGAAATTCTGATTGGCCAATTGCTCTTCTAGCTCTCGATTATCGTGAAATCCTTCGTACGGGACGTAATTTCCGTCCTGGATGATCGGAATCCCGGCAGCTTTTGCGCTTTCCAGTGAATATTTGTCGGGATACGAAAAACTTTCACCAACCCGCGCCTGACTAATTTTCATGGAATGTTTTGGCACATTGTCGGCAGAATACGAAGTGTGCGTCAGCTGCTCAGGAGCACTGCGTAATCTGTTCTCCTTTCCTTCGTCCGAAGCGTATCTCCTGGGATTTTCAACTTTAGCCCGGCCTTGATTCTGAACGTTCTGAGGGCTCTGACTTAGTCTTCGCTCGTATTCGCCTCTTTCTTCTACTTTACTCTCTAAATTTGTTTTCTCCTTTGCCGGTTTCAGCTTGGCAGGTAATAACTTCTCCTCCTCAAACTTCTTCGGTGATCTACAGCAAAAATAATAAAGTAAAGTAAAGTAAAGTAAAAAATACAATTTAATTTTTAAAAAAATGCAAGATTCAATCAACTAATCTAGACTAAAATCATGTTGCTAAATGCAGTGCACGTACACGTAGTGTTGTAAATTTGACTACAAATCATAATAAAATCATAAGCAGAAATGCAGCTAAATGTAAGTATAACACACACACTCTCATATCTTATTACCTGCTCAATACCTCACCATCTTCCTCATCAAATTTGAAAGTGGTTGGTAAGGCTTCTTCCAAATGATTATCTACCCTTTAAGTGAGACATTTGCACTTATGAAAAAAGTGCTTTCATTGTGCAGCATTAAATATTAGTAGTAGAAATATTCAATCAACTGAAATTTCAAGTGACAGTCAGTGTTTGACGCAGTGTGTACTGACGTGACATTTGTGCGATTGCGCAATATTTTAAATAATGTATAGCATTAATATATAACTCGTATAATTCTAAACATATGTAGTATAATATATTTAAAAAAAAAACCCATCATGTTCTTACCTACTGTATATTTCATCAGACTCATCAAGTGCGATCCTATCAGGCACTTTATTAGAAACTGGCGGAGTAAAACCTCTGTTGCGATGTACGAAATAAATATCGGGCTCGGAATCAGCCTCAGTTGGAAACCTTACATTAAAAACAATTCAATTTAAACAAATTAAAAAACTAAACAACAAAATTTATTTTACCTGTTTTCGCCATTTGAAGTTCTTTCGCCTTCCCGAGATTTCACACGAGACTCGGCCTGCTGATCAGGAATTGGTTTACTAACTTCTAACAGAGAATGTGTCCTCCGCATGGAATTAGAGTCTCCAGGACTTGTTGCAGGCTTGTTGTTCATTCCCGAGTGACCGTATTGACCTCTAGAGCCTATAAAATCATTTAGACGGTTAATATTTATTTTTGATTAATTTCTTTTGGCGGTATTACCTTCATGAACGCTATTTCTTTTAGCTCGTTCTAAAGTCCGACTTTCGGGTTGACTAACTACTTGTCTCCGTGGAAACATCGGTTCTTTAACTGTTTGTGGACTTACAGCAGACTTTGGACTGGAAATTTCCATTTTTATTTATTAGATTTTATTTTTTAAGTGTGTTAAATTGTATTTCTAACCTAATTCGATTAATATCTGGCATGCTGCTGTAAGCGCTACTTCTTAAATCCGGAATAGGAGACACTGATGATTGTTGAAACATTCGTTTACTCCCGGCTAAACCAACCAGCGGTAAAAAAGCTCTACTATTTTGGACTAAAACGATAAAAATTAATTTTTGCACACAACAAAATTATTATTACAACAATCACCTTCATCCGTTTCTTCGGGAGAATTAAGCTGTACACATCTAGCGGGTTTAATTTCAAGTAGGAAGAACAGATCGGACAAAAAACCTAAAATATTTTGCCGTACAGAACTTAAAATACAGAGAAAATAAAAACAAATATATTTAGAAATTATTTTAAAAAATATATTATATAATTCCTATTAACCTATGTTGATAAACTAAATCTTCTAGCGTTAAAAAACAAGGGTTAAATGGCAAATGATCCCGGCAAAACTTCTGTACTAGTTGAAGATTATAAAGTGAATCGGACATCGTCATTGGTGAGCTGTAGCAAATATCTGCAAAACCGAGCATTGTATTAAAATTTGTATTAAAATTCACAAAAACATTGATAACAAGCATTACCTTGCCATTTAAAATGAGAAGGACAATAAAAACTTAACACTGTTGCTAGACAACAACCATCACTTAGGTCAGACAAGTCTCGTAAAATTGGAATAGATGGCGGTGATAGATCCATGTAACGTCCACTCTAAAAAATAACAAATATAAAATTCAAATTCAAATTTACACAATCTTTGTAACTACTTTATTTTAAATAAATTGCATTCTATAAACAAAACAATCTGTGAGTCAAATAAAATAAAAATCAATGAAAATCAAACACAAAAAATAAATCTAAAAAAATAATTATTAGTTAAGAAAAAAATAAAAAATAAAAAATAAATTTGCTTTAAACAATTCGTAGTGCCACATGCAGTGAGTACAGACATCCTAATCAACAATTCTACCTTCCCATCTTCAGCTTTGCTATCTGATTCATCTCCACCTTTCTTTTTACTGTCATCATCTTTCAAGTTGGATTCAGTATTTTGTTCTTTCTTATCCTATTATTTACATACATTATTGTTTAAAACTTCCATCAAAATGACACGCTATAAAAATATTTCAACGAAAAACCGAATATTAAATACGAAAACCCATAATTACCTTATGAATCTCTGGATCATACGCATGCAATTCCTCCTCAATTCGATGTTTCATTTTCACACACGCTTTATTAATCCATAATACCAACGCCTCTTCGTTATCAGCTGGTAACTCACTACTCGCACTAAACGAGCTAAACTTCCTGCAAATTACACAACAAACCAATTAAAAATTCTCATTTTAACAAACAAAACCATTTAAAACCAAATTACTTTATAGCCTGCACAATCCTTTCGGTTGTGACCGTTTCTTTTATATACAGAGCCATTATGGCCTCTATTACAGCCATGTGTGCGCTCTAAAAATAAATGTAAAAAATTATTATAAAAAAAATTCAATTTTTTTTTATTACCATTCTTATCGGTGATGTTTGAATGAGCACAGTCTCTGTAAGGGCTACATCGGATGGTTCAGCCACGTAAACTCCCTTCCTCGCCAGCGCTTGAATCACACCCCAGTGATTGAGTCGATGGTAATTTGGATCTGCATAGATGTTACCCAAAGCTAAGCAGTAACATTCGGCACTAGCTAGAGCATGGATGATCACAGGCTTCAGTTGGTCTTGATCCTAGAAAGACAAGTCACAATTACTACTCCAATTTCTTTTCAAACAAACATGACCTGAATGAATAAAAAATCCGAGAACAAAAGCTCGACAACATACCTCATGATCTTTGTAATATGGCTCTTTGAGGTCATCAGGAACCTTGTTGTTATTTGCTTTAGCAATAAGCCACAAAATGGAGGATCGTTGCTTGGCCTGAAAGTTGATCGAAGAAAAATGTGGTGAATTATTTATCTTAACAACACTTCTAACTGTTGAGAAGAATAAAATTTGTGTACGAGGAAAAAGTTTCCCATACACAATAAAGCAATTATATCGCCAATAAGGTGTGACTAACCAAACAAAACAACAAATAAATGCAGCGTTAAAAGAATTTCTCTAAGGTAAGTCAGTATTTTTTAATAATAAGATAAGAAAAAATATTCTTCTTAAATTAACTTTTTTTATTGTTTTCATTACAAGGTCACAAATAGTAACTATTTTCGGTCACGGTTAACGACAAATGACTACATGTATAAACCTATAAACCTACCTGTTAAACGACACAAGGTAAATAACCTTCAATATTAATTTTTAGAAGTTAAACGAGTTCAAAGTTTTCTGTCGCCTTGGAAACTAAATTCACAATATACACATTCCAATTCCAATTGACAGGATGTAGATAAATACCATGCTTTTGTCAACCGGTTTCTATTTATTTATACAAAACTTTGATCGAAAAATATTGAAAATTTTATAAACTTTTTATTTAAAAAATTAACAATTAACACCCAAAAAAAAATAAAAAAATGGGGTCAATGTCGGACAAACAATCAACACAACACTTGATTCCACATGAGATGAAACATTCCACCTTTTCGCTTTTTTCTACCTTGCCTATTGTATTCAAATTGTACATCGCGTATGTAATTTGTTTATCCTTTCCCATTAAAATAAAATCCCATTATGTCACAAACAAAAAAAAATTCCACCCCACTTAATCCTTTTAAAGGAATAATGTCCCAGTGGAGACATCTTAACCCTGTACGCTCAGAACTGAGCACTCCCTGGAAACATGCCAAACAAGTAGTAATGGCTGCCACGAGATGCACCTGTTGTTTTGAATGCCACATAGCAATAAAAATTTCACACAAAAATAAACAAATACCAACGAGCACTTTAATCCTTTCAAAAATGAACAAAAATCAAATTTTTCCAATTGAATTTTTACCAATAAATCGCTAAAATACCCAAACTTTCCACCATTTTCCACCGCGATTCGTTTCCAACTCAAATACCACGCCACGCCGTCACCAATCCGCACAAATCCCCACCAAAATAACCACAAAAACGACAAACATACCAACAGAAGTTGTTGATCAGTTCTATCCCGGAGTACGAAGAGCACCATGTTTGAGCAGGAAGTTCTCCACAACACGTTAAAAGAGTTTTTAAAAAAAATACACAAAAAAAAAGAAGCTCAGACTAGAATCCAAAATATAGGAAGGAGATGCAAATGTAATTAAATTTTTTCAACCATCTTATCAAATGGTAAGCCTCGAACTGGCGACCCAGGGCATGCTTAGAAGTGGGCGTAAAACCTGTTTTAGCCCAAAGTTTCAAAACGGGGCCCACTTACTTAATAATTACTACGTCAAATTCATCTTAAACTTCGAGACAAAAACACTTTTTCTGACGTCATAAATTCTCAGGTCTTAAACGGGCAAAAAGGAAGGTCACCTTTCCATACAAGTCCATGATGCGAACTAGGCCAAGCTGGAAGGAGGAGCCCGAGAAATGTTTTTACTTTTTTTAAAAATAAAACAACTGTCTCAAATGTTTAACTCTTTTCCCTAAGAGGATACGTAAATTATGATATTAATCAATACTTTTATTTATTTATATTTATATAAATTAAATTGATAAAAATTGAAGTGTGCCAGTGCTTTAAGCGCCCAATAAAATTCAATTATTTAATACCTGTGAAACTCATATCGGAAATCTCGGCTTTAAATTTGATGCCGATATGAATCAAGCAAAATTACACATTCAAAGAAGGAGGAATGTATTTACAATAACCTTGAACTTTTATTTTCATGATGAAACTGCTTATGACACTTGGCAATTTCTTTAATTTCAAATCAAATCAATCGCGTTTGTCTCAATTTTTTAAAATTCAATTGCCATAACATGATCAAATAAGGACATTCTAAAATGCTTGATAAAAGTGGACTAAGACACAAATATTTTTGCTAAATTTCAGATACTAGAGCATGACTAAGCGTTATGTAATCCCCACAACTAAACAAATAAGTACTTTGAATAAAAAGTTTTTTGTGCTGTTTTTCCACTCTGTTTGATTAGCAACTTCATAATAATTGTACGTTAATTAATATCAAGTTGTCGCTTTAAAAATACCTAATTAGCTGTCTGTATTCAATTCCCACTGCCCACCTGCTTGTTTATCCTCATTAAAAGTTATCTGCTAAAATTTTTCTATCTAAGCTTTCCAATGGTTCTTAACCAGGGGTTGTAGAGACGATGTGCTAAATATCATTAACATAGAGATTTGTAAATTGTATGGGTTACATTAGAGTATATATTTTTGTGCAAACCATTATGACACCTAGTGGCAAATGTGCAAATTACAATAGGTGCATTCAAAGTTTCCATCTGTGATTTTCAGTGTTTCTATAATCAGAATGAACACCATAAACAGTCATAAAGCATCAAAAACTGCAAAAAAAATGTAAACCATGGCTGGAGTGGTTTTTGAAGTTGTTTATGGCAGTTTTAGTTTTTGCATGCACCACCACAAACACAAACCATACGCGTAAAAGCATAATTGTGTTCAAACAAGTGAACCATAATTGCCATTTACTTATAAAACATAAAACATAAAAACGAAATTAAAATCAAACACAAAAACAAAATATTCTCCACACACTCAGTTAGGCAAGGTTTTTTGTCTTCTGTTTTAGCTTTTTACAGAAACACCAAAATCAAGAAACAGAAACTGAGAAATGCGCCCATTAATGCCCATAGTACACTTTTCATGCCGATGCGAGGAAGTGTTTTGAAAAGCCAAAGGGTGTCGTACTTCGAAAAGGTTAAGAACCACTGTTTTCTAAACGACATCAGTCATAAACTGATAAAACCATTTTACAATTTTACAAGCCCCACTATCTGCTGACGATCAAACTGACTAGCGTTTCTGCATAATTCCTTCCTAACATTTCCATGTCACAGTCGTCCGTAATAAATCATCATCTCTTGATTCACTTCAAACCAAGATGTTACCACGATTGACTGCGAGTTCGGTTCGTTCACCTATGTCAATACACTAAAAGAAATTTCTTCGTTATTCACTTTTCCGATTCTATAAGCACAATATTAAAAATCTGACGTTGCAGTAGCAGCGAAGGAGAACTGCTGATGCAAAGGTTAACTTTAACAAATAGCCATTTTAAGTCACCAACGTTGCAATTTTTCATTTCATTTCTTTGATGCCGTCATTCCCCGCTGTTCTATTCATCCCACCATCAGTTAAGAGAAACATTTTTTGATATAAAATGCAATTTATAATTAAAAAACAAAAAACCACAGAAATTTAGAACTTTCCGACTGCAATTTTGCAAGAATATGGAATTTAAAATCCACCATTTATATGCACCATCGACAGAAAAGATAATTATTATAATTTAGGAGTAACCAGAAATGAAATAACACCTCGTTTAAGCAATTTAAAAGAAGGGAAGCAATTTAAGGATGGACATAAATAGTTAATGGCTATATCACACGGGTTAATACTAACAATTTTCATAAAAACGACACACCCTAAGTGCTAATGATTGCTCTCAATGATCCTCTTCCCTTCGGGAATCTGCATAGGTCACGTAAAATTCAATCAATGCAAATTGTCAGCTGCAAAAAAATTAAACGACTTGCACTAAGTTTCACCCCGCAACCAAAATTCTTGCACTCTTTCTTTACACTAAATATAGTGTTAAAAAAAGGCTATAATTACATATAAAAAAGTGACCGCCGCAAGTTTTCGGCCTCTTAAGAAGAAAAATTAATGTAACTGTCAATCACTGTACTCATCTCTAAAATACCCATGAAGAAGCCTCACACAATTAACTAGCAAGTCATGTAATGTGGAAATTAATGTCTCTCGATGATAAAACTTGGCTTTAATTTCCAATGGGAGTACACTTTCATACGTCCATCATAATTTAAAGACACAAGAATGTAATTAACTAGAAATAAAAATTTACAACACTTCATAATTCTGTTTGCAGCAGTTGTAAAACATCGCTTTTAATATCCTATTTGAAATTTATCTGGATGTCAATCTAAATGAGACCAAAAAAATAAAATGAAATAAAATATTCAGTTAAGTTTGACATTCGAATTCAGGTAGCAATCGTCCTTCAAAGTTATAGAATTTCACGAAGCACATTTCATACATTGAACTTGTCAAAAATCTCGTTTCTGCTGAATTCCGTCTCATAACTCGCAGCGAAAACACCTTATAATTTTGCCCTTTATTACATTTAATTGCACTCTTGTTTTAACCCTTCAAAATGAGGAAGTTATCCGATGATTCACCTTAGCGAATCGATCAGCCAGTTTAAAGTCGAACCGAAAAAATGTGGCACTTACAAACGATGTGCCACGCCACTTCGCAGTAATTGTGACTAATAGCCCAAAATTGTACATTTGGAAACAAAGAAAAAGCAAAAAAAAAAAACACAAAAAAAAAAAAAATACTGTTTCCAAGAACACTATTAACGACAAGACAAATTTTATTGAACCGAATAAAATTCACGCCAATAAATCATCGCTAAACCAGTCGAATCTCCCATTCCCAATTTACCCCAAAGAAATCCCACGTATCGCAACATTGTAAAACAAGAAAATACGGAATTAATTCAACGCGGCTCCTATGTTCTAATTTAACAAATATAATTTATCCAAACATACCCAGTTGTCCAATTAGGACACGGACTTTAAATTCCAACAATTTTCTTACATTCCGACAATTAAATAAAAAAAAACATAGAAAAAAAAATCAAAAGAAGCATTCAACCACAAATTCAACATAATGAGTCATAAAATAAAATTTAAAAAAAGCAAAAAACCAAAACCTTTAACTCACCTTCCACCAAGACCACTGCAGTGCTTTTCCGTGCTTCAAACTCGCCTGCGATTGAAACATCCACAGCAACATCCTCTTACTTTTCGCCCGCCACGTATTCCCACCAGCATTCACTTTATTCGCACCGCAACACTTCTTCCTCGCTTTCCTTTGCTGGTCCCAAAACAGCCACCAATCATCGTGATAACAATCCATCCTCCCATTCTGTCCCGGCCGAAATTCCGCATTCCGATCACAACTAAACAACTCCGAATTCTCTTCAGCGAAAATCAAACTCTCCAAATCACTCCAACTCGACTGTCTTTCCACCAAATCCTCTCTCACATCCCTCGACTTATTCTTAAAACAATTCAACTTATTCTTCAACCCGGACATCAACCTCCTCTTCATATCACCGCACGAATTCAAGCCATCATGCACCCTAACACTAAACAACTCACTCTTATCCTTATATCCCTTCATCATCTTCCAAGTAACCCTTTTCTTCCCCTTCGCCTCCTTCTCCCCACTGCTCCCCGACCCAAAATATTGCCAACCAGTCATGGTATCCCCACTAGACCCCCTCCTAAACTCTTCCCCCCCACTAGACCCCCTCCTAAACTCTTCCCCCCCACTAGACCCCCTCCTAAACTCTTCCACCACACTTTTCCCCATCTCTCCATCGCTTTTGCTGTCTTTCGGCTGAAAAATCAGACTTTCCAGGGAGCCCAACGGATCTTGTAAATTTCCACCAGTTGCCTCGTCACCTTCATCGCCCTCTCTACTGCTAATACCCACAACCTCCTTCCCGTCCTCCTCGGACATGGGTACGTAAATGAGCCCCAAACTCACATTCTCATTCACCAATTCGTCATCCACTGGTAACTCTTGGGCTAATTGGTTGACGCGGATTTCTTCGCACCCGATTGGAGGGACGGGAAACCCTTCGGAGATCACCCCTAACTCCTTGGGCACTTCCCAGAGTGACCAGCTGTCACTGTCGGACCCGGCACAACTCGGTATGCCCGATCTTCGTCTCGCGGCGTTGTTTATTCGACAACTCGGACAGTAAGTAGAAATTGTGGATGGGAGCGACTTGAAACAAGTTTCCTCGTCGTAATTGCATCTGTCGCACAGTGAAAAAGTGGACGATTGACAACTGCAGCCGGAGCACATGGAGTTGTACGCACTGGATCCGTTGTTGCATTTGGCCGAAGCGTTGGAATAAAACGCGTCCAAGTCGCACATGTAGCAGAACCCGTCGCTGCTAAATCCGCTCCAGTTGGAGTTGCGACAGTCATTTTCCGATTCGGACTCGAATCCAGACTCGAATTCCTTCAGCTGCTCCTTCTCGCTCGTCAAAAGCGCCTTGCTTTTCTTTTTAAGTTCTCGCACACTTCTGTGTTTACGTTCGATCGCCAACCGAACTTTGCCCGAGCAAGACCGCCGATTCACCGACCCACTTAAGGCGCTCCGCTTCCGTGTTTCCTGCGTGCTCGAATTCAAGGACCTTTGATATCTCCTATTTTTCTGCCGCCCCATTATCAAAACTCCTTTAATTCGCCGTTAAAATCCACCACAACCAAACCGTAATTCCCACGACACGAATAAAAGAAATAAATAATTTCCACTAACAAAATCAATATCATCAAAAAATTATCCATCGCACCGTCCTGCGCTGAATTCGGCAGCCCAACACCATAATAAATACTCACAAAACCGAACAGATCAATCGAAAAGTCGCCCAAAATTCACCAGCGAGATAGAACTCATTCGAGACACCGATTTTGACGATTTCGACGCATCAAAACCAAAACGAGGTTTACACATTTCAACCTAATCCAAGTAGTAATTTCAGGGTGAAACATGCGACCTGGGGCGGGGTGTGCGAGTCTTAATGTGTTAAGTAGAGTGCAGAGCGAGAAGACATCTCACGGATGAATCCTCCGAATGTATGCTGTGCAGGTGAGGAACTACTTCTCTCCTCCCATCATACCATGCTTGACAGACTCCACCAGTGGCAATTGTAGTATTTCGGGCCCTTTGGGCTTGCAAGTTGAGACTATCCCTGAGCCGGGCCATTAATTTTACACTGGCACCTTATTTAACATTTTATGCGGCACGTTTTGCTTCTACGATTCTAAAGATATGCTAATGATATGTCCGAATCGGACATAAATTAGAGCAAGTTTCTATCTAAATATACTTTAACACGTGCCGCGCTAATAAGGTCCGATGCTGTCATTTTGAACCGCTAGACCAAATCAAAAAGTGTTTTACTTTTCAACCTATTTCCTTTTAAGATTAAACACGTCTTATTTATTTATTTTTACAAAAAATATTTTTTTTATTAATTTAAATTTTTATTTTTTGAATTTAGTTATTCTCATTGGTGGATGCGGATCAACAGTTTTCAAAGATTGGAATCGCTATCAACCGAGTGACTCCTCCGTTTTACACAAAAAAAAATTAGAAAAATGTTTCTCATTACGAATGCACGGAGTGTGAACCAAACAAATCACCAAATCACTCATTACCAGTCACTTTTTCAAGTATATCCCTTTTAACTCGCAATTCCGTCTCTAGCTGATTGTTTGGAAGGAAGGAAGAGAATATTAACTCCACACAACATCCTAACACTTCTATCTGATTTACGTGTGCAACACATCTATCTGACTAGAATAATTCTTACTTTTTTGTAAGAAACCCGAATTGAAAAAAATTTGAAAAATGTTTCCCAAACCATTTTTTTGTTCATTCTTTCAAAAAACCAAATTTATCACCTCAACAAATTCTCGATGCGTCATGCCGTCATCCATGTTTTATATGAAAAAATAATTCAAATCATGAATTCTTAATTTAAACTTACAGCTTAAAAAAAATATATACACCCTGATGTCTTACTAGCCTTTCTGCGCCAACGTCGACATTAAAATACGACCTTTTTTTACCGTCACATTCTTCTAACTCATTTTACGACACATTTCCTAGCTAATGCATGCGACATACGAATCTTCTATAATCAACCAAACCAGTCGAGACATTTCTTGGAACCACACTAAATACTTACAACCACAATTATTTCCACTTTTTATTTTTTCCGCTTCTTTTTAATTACTAACAAAAAATAATTTCTACTTTTTACTCACTACTAACATTATTAAGTTAAGTTTAAGTTACGACGACATTTTTTTTAAATCAGATAACAACGACGAACAAGTTATGAATAATAATAATATTACACAACACTCGTAACTTCTTTGCTTAAACTTTTAAATTAAAAAAAAAAAAAAAACTAAACACCGCTGCACATCAATTTACGTGAAATTTATGCAAAAACAAAACATGTAATTATAACCAAAGAATAAAATTAAAAAATAAAAGAATAATAATCCATAATTTAACTTTGCAATTTCGCAACACCTTGATCCCCAAAAAAATTAGTCTTTTTCAATTAAAAAAAAAAAGCTGATCGAATGTATTGTGTTTACCATAACTTTCTAATTTCATTTTTGAATAGATTAGCTTACAAAAAGTGAATTAACAGGCAAGAATGGCGCCACCGGCACTCGACTGCCCAGTTACAATCCCTGGTCGTTAAACCGACATGGCAAAATTCTATAAAACGTTCTTAATTCTTTATGTCGCACGTGGAAAAATGTTTCGACATTTCAAAAGTTAACAAGTGCACTTTAGGCTTCAATATTGAACGCAGCTTGAATATAATTGAACATAATTGAATATTTGAAAATGAACTCGCATTCTTGTTGATACTTGCAATGAATGATCAATTTGTTGTTCCAACATGTAGTAATCGGTTCACCAGATTTCCAATTCAATGCACACACGTGAGCATTGAATTGGTCAACAAAAAAACCACAGAATTAATCAACCAATAGAATTGTTTACCAAATTTCTATTTAGAAATCTTATTAGACAACTAATTATCGCACCTCAAACCATCCCGACGTCCATTAATTTCTTTCTTTCTATTTCAGTTTCAATCTATCACAGCGTTTGACGACATTCCACAGAACACTTTTTTCTCGTTATTCTCTTTCCCTTTTCTAATCTTCCCTTTTCAAACCCGTCAACATTACAAAGAGTAATTATAAGACATAACTTCATCATCTCTGCTGCAATGAGTTTACTCGAAGGACACGTCGAGTCGTAGGGAAGAAGAGAGGAAAATAAATTTAAAAAAAAAGAATGCATTCATTCAATCCATTCTTTCGACTCGGCCATCCATTCGAAATACTGCAAATGAAAATCTTCCCAGAACAAAACGAAAAGCAGCAAAACGGAACAACTTTTGCAATTTATTCAACTGCACAGAAATATCTTTCCGTGCAATTTGGAACACAAGTATTAAAATCCACTTCCTGGTCCAATCGACATGACCCAAACTGACTCTTCAAATGCAGATTTCAAAGGTTGTAAAGACGAGGAAAAAACACCGAACGTAATTTGAAAACAACAATAAGAAGAGATCTTGTCAGCTGTGCTATACAGTTCCTCACAAACAATACAACCGTGATAAACCGAAAAATCAATCTCGAATCATTAAATGATACTTTGAAAATAAACAATTTCTCAGACAACAAAATTAAATCAAAAAATTAATTCAATTACCGTAAAAACTGCTTGCGTAATGGCCAATAAATTGAGTTTATTTCTCGAAATGACCTTACCACACACGTGCAAATAACTATTAATATTTTTGTGGGTGCCGTACGAGCTGTTGCGGCAATTTCGCTTTGAAAGAGATTAAATCACTCGGCGATGAGCATTTCTAATGATTTGTTACATCATTTAATGTCAAGAATTAGAGATTCTTTTTTATAAACACATTCTTAAAACATTTCAAACAAAATTCCCAGCCCACCAAAAACATGTATGTAAATCCAACTAAATATTTTGATGTTTACTATCGTTTATTTCCATTTTTTCCCACTGCCACCCTCAAGGACAGTTACCCAGGCTCCAAACCGGCTAATGATATTAACAAAACGTGATATTCCCCACGAAGAAATGCCAAGTGTTGGTTACATTGCATTAAAACGCAAAAAAAAATCCTTGACAATGATGGAAGTTACCCTGTTAGGCAAAAATTCCCATAAAAGTGAGCACGATCCTATTTCAACACTTAAACTGCGATTAGTTTGCTGAAGGCATATCCTAACAACTTGTATCAGAACTCTAAAATAGTCGCTTAATACAAAAAGGTTTTTTTTCATTCACACTTTCTGGATTTCGCTTAAAGGACAAATCACAAATTTGATTAATAGCCTTACTTGCGAGGAAATGTGTACACTTCGAACCAATTTGTATGCGTGATAAACAGTAATACACCAATTACTGTCCATTATATTGACTAGAACTGATAAACCTTTGCCTTTACACTCGTAATTACTCTTTCATGTTGATATTGACCTTGCGTAGGCCAATGCCATGTATTGTCAAGAAAGGGATCAACTTTCCCTCATGAATACTCTGAAAATTAAGCACTTAATGTTGTGATTTATTTGATGGTTACCCCAAGTCTAAATCATATCAAATTTTTTTTATTCAAATGTGAAACCATTTGTATAAAATTAGAATTTTTCTTTTTGCTTGCAAACTTGCAAGCAAATTGCAAATAAATTATACGAGTTACCTCAAACCAGAATTGGTAACAATTTATTGTTTTTGTGGTTAACTTTCTGAGACTGGCTTAAGTTGTATAATTTTGTACAATTTAAGCGAGAACATGTTCACAAGTTGTTTTCTACAATCCAATTAAAATTCATTTAAAAAAACCTCTTTTTAAGTGACCAGGTGTAAAAGACGCGAGCAAAAACCCGTCTTTTGTGTTTTCCAATTTCCTATAAAAGTTTTACGATCTCATATAATCAACTATGGCGCATTAAATTGGTTGGTGACTCTCGGTTAAATAAAATTACAGTCATCAATTTTTTTGCCGCAGCTCATTACTAATAACATACAAGTGGTATTGAATATTTTTTTTCTATTTGTGTTTGTTTTATCCTAAAAAATTCAAAAGATTCTTCTTTTTCACATTCATATTACCAACACCAATCTCATGCTTGAAACAACTTGAAAGGTCAAAATACAATACTTGCTCAAAATTAAGCATGACGATGCTGTTAGTGTTAAGTAATTTTTTAAAGTCTGCTGCACTCATTTTCAAGTTAACGCCACCAGATGCCAGCAATGGACTAAGTAACTAAATAGGCTTAAGTGAAAAAATGCTATAAAAAAAATATAATAAAATAAAAATTAATAAATGCAAATAATCATGTTTTCTCCTTTTTTGGAAGGTTAATCTGACACCAGAAACGAAAAAATGAGGTTAAACATATTCATGCTTGCAGAATTAAGCTTCATTACTAAATCTAGTAGTAATAAATAACACGAAACCAAAAAATAACAACAAAGAAGTATAACTTCATTTTCAAATGTCAGAATTCAGCCTGTATTTAATCCCAGCTCGTAAAATTAAGAAATGCCATACCAAAAAAAAAATTCTTTAAAAAAATAAATATTTTAAAGCTGCAATAAATTTCTTAATTTTATGATCATCCACAAACATATTTGATTGGATTAATCCTTTTTTTACCCTATGAAACAGTTAGAATTTGTAATTTTAGTTATACTATAGAAGTGATGTGACATTTATCCAATCAGTTCTTTAAGATAAGATTTGGTTTTTCAAGCGAAAATGAGAAAAGTACAGAAATGTCCCACGCTAAACATCGAAAGGAACCTGTCACGTCAAAAACAGATAAAAGAAACAGACCATAAAAAGCCAATTGTGCAATTGGTCAAATGCCAAAACTATTTTTTTGTAAATAAGTGAAAGCAAAGTGCATTTCACCTTTTCTTTCTTCCATTTTTCATAAACCGTTGCTAATTCCCAAAGGATTCTTTTTATCATTTCCCACAACCAAAATATTTCATTAAAACAAAAATATGTCAATCCTTAATTTTCAATTTCACACACATTATAAACCAAACATTCATACAACATTTCTCTTTTCACGCATTCATTATTCGCAAACAAATGTCGCCTTTAACGAATTAATTTCAAGGATGTAGCAATCATAGTAAAAGATATGACTATTTTTATATAACATTAAAAATTCTCTTTCACTCAATGGAAACATTAAATCACTGTTTATACATCAGTTTAGTTTTAAAAGAAAACCAACGTATTCATCAAACTTTCAGATAAGCCATAGCCATGTGTTTTTACAGGACATCTTTTAAAAAGTAAACACGATTCAACCAAAGATATGTCCCAATTTAGTACCCAAATAAATTAAAAATTAAAATTCCCTTTAGTAAAACAATCTTCAATCCTCCAATTCATTAATCACTAGCAACATCAAGCTGCTAATAAACTTTTCCTCGCTCCACTTTTAACCTTCGCCCATTTACCAGTTAGCACCAACTAGTAACGATTTGTACACAACAAAATTAACCCAAATTTACTCCTAAAAACAGCCCACTAACCCAGACAACATTAAACAAAAATCAATAGCAACTTTGATTTATCCGAGGAAACTATGCGATGCGGTAAAAACATGAGTGATTTCTGCATTGTTAAATAAAGTAGCAATCAATGAATTCATTTTTGCTGATGAGCCTCTAGAATTTCTCCTCCTTTAATAAGATTCGCTGCTTTCGTGCACATTTGGCAAAACTCCGAATATCTACAAATCAAAAAAGACAAATTAGTATTTCATCAATATTTAATCAAATTCTTCACCAACTTACGAATTCTTCTCAGATCCTTCCATCACTTGAGTGTTGTTTCCAATCAGCTCACAGACTTTGACAACTTCCATACGAATTAATACACAACAAAACACATTACATAATAAATAATAGCAATTTACAAGCATTACGCTTAAACAGTTTGGCTTCCCATTCACAATGGCCTACACACTTCCTCATTTATCCCAATAAAAACACAAAACCACAAGGGCTTCTTAAGGATTCGTTTTATCCCCACGAAGCAATATGTTTTCGGCATGATTCATGCACACCTTTAATGGGTGGAGACTTATTCTGGGTGTGACCCCGTGTTTCCTTAGTTATTTATACAAATTATTCCTTTTATACCTCGAAATAGCAACTTAATAAATAAATGATAATTCAATCAAAGTTCACATCCACCACATGTGTGTTATCAGAACTTGACGCTATAATCATTACGAATCAATGTGAATTAATCTAAACGGAGGTGTAACGAAGTTTGTGACCTTATAATGAAATTATGCATCTGCGAGTGCTTTTTTTGTGACAATTTTAGGACTTTAGCGTCTTACCTTTCCACCTTCGTACTCGCCGTGGGAACGAATTTGTGGCACATGTTCATCGCTTTGTTGGGTCATGTTGTTACTCATCTCACTTTCATTTGGCTCTTTGTCGTCTTGATCGTTTGAACTGAAGGATATGGGCTTAAATATTTTTAAGAAAGCGCCCCACATTCAAAACTCCACAACCAAAACAGAGATTCTTAGGACTAAACTTGATTTACCCTGTTCCTCTGTCCTTATTATTTGATTTTTTTACAGTCCCACACGCGGTCTGGATCACAATTCATTATACTCCATTTTTGAATTCATTACGACTTCATTATCTTTTACAAACATAAGAAATTTTAAAGGCTCCGCAACGTCACCGGATGAATTCCCATACAAGTTGATTCACAGTAATGGCGGCAGTTCATGTGTACATGCGCAATGATCCATTTCCGGCAAAGAGTGTTTCGAAAAGATGGTGTACAGATTTTCAAATGCCGAATATTTGTACTGCGCATGATCGAGAGCTATAATTTAGCGATAAAACTAAATTTATCTCGTTGCTGCCCTTGAATTTAAGTAAAAACGTTTGTTCAAAATGTTTGAATAAATAATTCTAACTAACAACGCAATTCAAGCTGTTTTTATTTTAAAAACTAATTTGCATTTTCAACACCAGATGACACTTTACTGCCGAATTTACTTTCTCCGGTCTGTACATTGTCACAACCGGAAGTTGTTTACCGGAAGATTTAAAATGACGTGTTCCAATCATTCAGCTGAAATTCTTCGGCTCTTATGATGGTATTTTCCAATATATATCGCGAAATTTATAGGCATTTATTAATTATTTGGACCATATTCTCAATAATTGCCGGTAAATTTGTTTAATTTATTATTATTTTCTTTTCTTTTTGGCAAAGCAATCGGTTTTCTTTCTTTTGCATTGTTTTCAATCTTATTCCATAACACAAACCGTTTGAACTTCTCTTAATATTCCTTCACTTTCCTTCGAAATTGAAGCAAACATTTTATTATGAATTTAACTCAATCATTTTTACATTTTTACAGAAATTGACGGCAGTAAATTCAACGATGTAACGTGTGGATCTGTGGTCAAATTGCAACAGCTGAATTACAAAATTCGTCTACATTCGCACGAAGTAAAATATGGTTCAGGAAGTGGTCAACAGGTATAAACAAAAAAAAATAAACTTTTTAAAATGTATTTATTTTTAAATTTTTTTTTATTAATTTAATTTTTATTTCAATGCAGTCGGTTACAGGAGTCGATGCCATGGATGACGTGAACAGTAATTGGGTAATTAAAGCAATCACGGACAAACATTGTACAAGAGGGTAAAATAATTTTCAAAATTAAAAAAAAAAAAAAACTCAAATTTTACGTAATTTCTTTTTCTTCCAGCGAAGCTATTAAATGTGGCGACAAGATACGTTTCGAACATCTGTCGAGCGGCCGAAATTTACACAGCCATTTATTCACCTCGCCGCTTTCAAACACGCAAGAAGTGAGCGCTTTTGGAGAGAACGGAAAAGGCGACACGGGAGATCACTGGGAAGTCGTCTGCGACGGCGAATCGTGGAAGAGAGACAAGAAAGTTATGTTCAAACACATAGATACAAGCACGTAAGATTCGTGAAGAAAAAAAAAGTCAGACCGGTTCATTTTTATGACCTTATTCAGGTACTTAGCGGCATCCGGACACACGTTTGGTCGTCCAATTCATGGACAAATGGAAATTTGTGCTATATCTCATCCAGATGCGACCTCGTATTGGCAAGCCGTTGAAGGTGTCTTCATCAAACCATCAGAAATCAACTCACACAGATATTTGCATGAAGAATTGTGAAAACAATTTGTAATTTATGGTACTATAAAAAAAAATTTTGATTTTTTTTTCATTCATTCTGTGAGCTTTAATAAATTTCTCGACCAAATGCTTTTTCACTTCATGTTTATTGTACTACAGCAATGACATAAAACAGGACTTTTAAATATAAAATCTCATTAGCAGCATTTTGAACGTAATTGTTTTTGAGACAGGAAAAAAGTATCTCTAATTCAAAACCTCGAATGTACATAAAACTCTTATTAGAAACTATTGTGTAAATGGAACACTAAGCGGCACTTTTTTCCTCCTCTTCCATTTTGATATCTTCTGCAGCGATTAACTTCAAAGCACCTTCAGGGATCTTCCCCTCGTCGATCTCCTTGCACCATTGTCTATACTATAGTCAACGAAAAAACGAAAAAATTAATTCTTATTTTTTTTAATTTTTTTTTTAATTTTTTATATATACCAATTCCAACTCCTTTCTCAGCATCAAAACAGCTTGTTCTCGATGCGCAACCAATTCCTCCAAATATTGGTAACGAAGCTTCTTTCGGGCCCGGCACTCTCGAGCACTTTGGCGGCTTCTCTCCAACTTCGCCTTCATGTCAACTTTAGTTGGTTTTCTTCCTGGCTTGCGACCGCGCCTCGCCGCCTCTTTTCTTCCACTTTTATCAACGCTTACCTAAAAGAGAAAAAAATAAAATCAAATAAAACCAAAAAATTTTTTAAAATTACAAATTTCGTCGAGAAAAACCTTTTTTTTTACTTTTTATTATTTTTTTTACTACACGTAACGTATTACCGCACCAGCTGGTTTTAAATAAAAATCTGTACTGGTCAGACAAAAACTGCGCACTCAAGTACAAACTGTATGTGCGTGCTTGTACTACCGGTATATAATGGAATTTGTCAGCTGCCGATCGACTATAATTGTTTTTCTCACCTTCGGTGGCTACGAATGGATTTTCCTTGCACCGGGTAGAGGCGAGAGGCACGGTCGGCAACAATCTCGTTTACAACACGCTAGATCAAGCTCACAGCCAAAAGACTACGGCCCCTTCCCACTGGCGAACAACCACGACGTACTAGGCAAAACTACGCACTTCTGCAATCCGCTTTCGCCGACACTCAAGGCCATTGATCTTGTGATGTCACCATTCGTTACGTCATACTACAATCGTATATCGTCTTTAGGTTTACGCTAAGATCCACAGATGTCACTACGTTGCGTTGAAAATCTCGATGTAAATCTTTAAAGAATATCATTTTCCATCTCGAAAGTTTAAAATTCCTCAAACAGAATTGAATACCAACAACAAAAACAACAATAACACACGGAAAACAAAATTTACATTTAAATTTTTTTCTTTTAGTATTTTTTTCCGAAATGCCATTTATATTTTGATTTCTCAAATAATTTCTCAAATGATTAAGCTAAATACAAAACAATAAAATAAAATAACGTTTTTGTTTTTGTTTTTGTTTTTGTATATGGATTTTTCGATAAAAGTGTATAATCACAGATTTACTGTAAATATAAACTCGTTTATAAATACACATCACATGACAACTTTTTCTGAAGTGAAAAAAATAAAGGTACTAAATATAAATGCCGAAAAATAGTTGGCAGAAGTAAGATTTATCAAATATTAGCATCAGTGAAGAGTTTTGAGTTTTGACAGTGTGTATTGTTCACCATACTTCCTTTTCGCGAAACGTGTTTTGCAATTGTTTAGCGCTAACAACCATTCACCGAGTAAGAAAACAGCTTGTAGAAACCTACCTTACATTTACTTTCATCGTTATTAATGTCTGTCTCGTCGCTCCGCATCATATTACTAAAATTTCACGAGCGGATTTCGAAACTTCCACTTCTGAAAAGAAGCCATGGGGAAATGTTTATTTACATTCGTCATTTCAATGCGGGATAGGTATTCAACAGACCAGTTAGCGACACTAAAATTATGAACTAAACGAAAGAAGAAAAATATGTATTTATATAAATTTTAAAAATTTATTACATGCTTTATTGCGACGCAATAATTATTTCCAAAAATTTACGAGAAAAATCTGTTTTTATCGCGATCTGTTTTTACTGAGATCTAGACTTGACCCGATTAAGTTAATGACGTCAGTATTTATCCTCCACCCAATAGTCTTTTTGATTCTATTTTTTTTTCCTGTATTATAAAGACGTAAAACTGCAACAAAAATTTAAAACGTTTTAAAATTTATAAGAAAAATACGTTTTTTAAAAATTTATGTTTACTGATAAATTCAAAAACCTTTGCTTTCGCCCTCTCGTATCACATGATGGAATTCACCGTTTACCATATGTGACATGTTGCCACGCGAATATTGGTCAGTTTAAGCACACGTTAGTGACAGCTAAAACATTTACTCCATAGAAGTAAAAAAAACTATAATTTCTAGGAAAAAAACATGGATTCATTATACCATCAAACGAATAAACTTCAACAGGATGTATTGGATAATTTTGTCCAGTTAGAAAAGTTGTCCGGCAAAGATGCACATGTACTAGAAAATGTTATTCAAACTCGTATAGATCAAATTATTAGGTGTGTTAAAAGACTATAAAACCGACTCGGGATGCCTCAAACTCTCCTAAAACAAGAACATTTAATTACACATTAATTTCTCATTCAAATAATTAATCTTTCTTTATATTGTTTAGCAATTGCGAGCGATTAGCTCGACTTGCCGATAAAGAACTCGCACCTCGCAAAGCAAATGCAAAATTAAGAGTGGAGCAACTGAAATACGATTGCCAACACTTGCAAGCCGCTTTGAGGAACCTTCAACACCACAGATTTACCAGAGAAAGAGAAGTCCAAGAAAGGGAGGATTTATTATCACGAAGATTTACGTGAGAAAATCGTCTGCAATGGTTGAATTTCTTGAATTTCTTGGAAATTTTGTCTGTTTTCGTTTTAGGACGAACGAGCAAGAGACTAGCATAGCTATAGATTACGCGCTGCAAATGAATACGTCGGCAAATAATGCGCACAAAGGAATGGATGATCTTTTAGGACAAGGAAACAGCATTCTTACCAACCTGCGAGACCAACACGGCACGTTGAAAGGAGCGCACAAACGTATTTTAGATGTCGCCAACACACTCGGGCTTTCGAATACTGTTATGAGACTTATTGAAAGGCGTACGCTTCAGGATAAATTTATTTTATTCGGTGGGATGATTGTAACTGTTGTTATTATGTTTTTGATTGTGAGGTATTTGATGTGAAAGTTGGTACATTTTGTATTTATTTTATACAATGTCTTATGGAGTTCGGAAATTGTTTTTTCGTTCCATTGATGATTAATGAGAATGATTATTGAGTTGTTAATTAAATTAAATGGTTGGGAAGTTCTATTCTATTTTATACTGCTAAATGGAGATTGCGAGCTGTATGTGAGTTTAATAAACTAAAAAATTTATTTTGATTGAGGAATAATAATTCAGGTGGAAAGTATCATTAAAAACGATTATTTTATGCTGTTTACACGTTTTAAAATGTTTACCTTTGGAATTAAAAAATTTCCATTTTTAATTACATTAAACATTATAAATAAATAACGCATTTTTTAATTATTATTATTATTATTTTAAATTAGACTCATGTGTTTATGCCTTATGTAAAATAGGTAGAGAAAAATAGTCACTTTTATAGTATTATAAAAAGAAAATTGGTAATTTGTGCCATCTGTTGTGATATGTAACAAAATGTAAGAAAATAAGCATTGAATTGCCTTAACATTTTGATAATTTCTGCAAATTTAATAAATAAACTTCAATAAATAAAAATGTTTTCGGCAGTGCGATGAGGAAGGTAATTATGACATCATCAGCTTCACTAGTCACGTGCTCAAAAATGGCGGATCACTAGTCGAATCTTCTTAGAGATGTGAGTTACATCATTCACGCAGGCCTTTTCTTCTATTTTTCTCCAATGTGTACACTTTTTTTTTACTACAGTGTTGTTACAAGAGCAGTGATAGATGTATTGAGTGAGTAGTTACCATCAATAGGCTCTAAATTTCACTTCGAAATCTCGGATGTTGACTGTAATCGCCATGCTTGTTTCAATGTCCTATTGCCTTTTTTTCAAACTTCTGCAGCTGAAATGTTATTCAAATTGCGAAGCAGTGGTGTATTTTTACCTAATTCTAAATTGTAACGACTTAATCATCGACCTTAAGGCTATTGTTCGCTCAGCGACGAGATTGCGTCCCTTTAGCTGAATAGAAACGTTACGTTACAATTGCTTATTATAGGCGTTTGGTGTTTACTTTACACTTTGCCGTAACACAACAAATAATTAGTTTTAAAACGAGCAAACGCGATCGAGAAAATTATTTTTTCTCAAAATTAACCTTTTTATACGTGCGATTTATAGTAATTAACAATTTCTTGAAATTATGGCGGTAAAAAAAAGTGAGTTTATAAAGATTTCGAAAAAATCCCAAAAAATGTAGAAAAAAAGTGAAAAGATGTTATTTTTTTAAATTTTTGTTTTTTTGTTTTCCAATTTAATTCTTTTTTAAATCTGTATTTTTAATGGTTTTCTGTTTTTTTTTTTTTTAAATCTTTAGATGAGTGATATCGTGCCATCGCGGGTGTCCAAGTATGTCCCAAGAAACTAAAAGTACAAAAACGGTAAACCAGTCGAATGTCATTTTCGAGAAATTGACTGCTAATAATCAACAGTTAACTTGTGGAGTTAACGCTGGTTGGACAGTTGGTCCCGAGGTGAGTTTTTCCAACATAATAAAAAAAAATACAAACGAATTAGTTAAAAAAAAAACGGGGCATTATTCTAAATTTGCTTTGCACCTTGCATGATTTTCTTATTTTGCGAATGAAATTGCTTGTATTTTGCTTTAGTTATTTTTGCGAGCACTGTGACATTTATTTTTATTATTTTATCAATTACATTTTGTGCAGCCCGATTTCTTAAATGCTTCTCCTCACAATATTCGATCATCGTCATCATCTTGGACTTCCTTTCCTGCTTCTCCTTGTGTTTCACCCACGCTTAATTACCTGCTGCTTGGGAAGGTTGGTTAATTGGCATTAAAAGATGTTTAGAGTAAGATATACGTGTGAGATCACTCGCACCAGTTGAAGTTGTCAATAATTTGTGGGAAAAAGGCCAACTGATTGACATATTTAACAGTTATTTGTAGTTTAATAATTTCTTTACAGGTTAAGAAATAAAAAGAAAACCCTCTGCTTTGATTTCTTACCCTTCCACTTTTCTTATCGCTAAGGAGTTACGTGTGGAGAAGGCCAACCCATTTCTCGGCATGTCACAAGATCAAATTCAGAAGTTGGATGCCGTTTTGTCGTCTGAACAAGCCAAGCAGATTTTGAGTGAAAGTTCTGCAGCGTTTGGGCTTCATGAGCCTAAATTGGACGATGTGCTGGGTAAAGGGGGGAGAAAACGGCGAAGAAAATTACATTTTTGGAAAAAATTTCATAGGTTTTATATAGACTTTTCTGTTTATTAGGACAAGATGATAACAAAGAGAGCTTAAATCCAGATCTTGATCGAACTATCGAAGATTATATCATTGGAAACATGTCGGAACTTCCAAAAACAGAGGATTTTCTTCATGTAATTTTAAATTTTCTACTTTTGATTAATTTTCTTTTACTTAAAAATTTTTTTAAAATAGGTTTTTGACAACTCAAATGAAGTGTTGGCGCCTAATAATGTACCGGCGCTTTTGCCCAAGAATATTATGGAGGACGATTTAATTCCTATACTTGACAATTCACATCTAGAGAGTATTTTGCTAGATCACTGTTATTCGATGATGCCAGTTGCAAATGACAGCGTTCCGAAAGCTGCTGCGAATGAAGAAGTTCAGGCAGTGGACATTCAAGAGCACTATCACGAAGAGGTTGTGAACACCGAAGTTGAAGACGAGGATACGAGAGATTTGGATGATGACAGCTTTTTGGACGATGAAAAATCCAAAGTTCAAATTGTAGAGAAAAACGGTCACGCTCAATCACCGGTCCGGCGATCACAGCGTCAGATAGAGCGAATCGAACGCGAACAACTCGAGAAAATCAAGGCAGAAAATGCGGAGTTGCAGAGGAGGGAAAAAGAAGAGATGGAACGGCAAAAGCAAATCGAACAGTTAAAAATTCTCGATCCGGAAGGGTCGACCGATGCTTTTATGCCGTCTCCATTCGACATTGAAGAAAATTTAAACGATCAAGACAAAGACGACGACGAACAAACAGCGAATCGTAAGTCGAGGTTAAAAAGTGACGAGAAAGCAGAGGAAATCGGTCGGGGACGAGGAAGGGGACGACCGAGAGGACGTGGAAAGGTCATGCCCGAAGATCGAGCGACGAACCGCGGCAGAGGAAGGATGCGGAAAGACGGAGACAGTCCACCCAGCAGCGCACGCGGCCGCGGTGGACGGAAAAAGTCGGGTGGTAGGAAAGGAAAAGGTCTGCATTTGAGTGGCGAGTCTGACGAAGGCGGATCGGACGAAGGCGGTTCGGAGACCGAAGATGTGGAAACGAACGATACCGATGATTACGGCAACGATTTGGACACTGATGAAGTGGACAGTGCGAGGAGAAACTTGTTTAAGAACAAAGATTCCGGTGGACTGCTTTTGTCAGAAAGTGACGAAGAAGATGAGACCGGGGCAAAGAAAGATCCGAGCAACAAGCGATCGAGCGTCGGTTCCGACACGGAAGCGGCGGTCGCTAAATTGCACAACATCGGTAAAAGGATCTTCGAGAAGCAGAGCAAAGTCGGGCCGGAAGACAGTTTGGATGATAGTGTTACTGAAGGCAGTATTGATGGTTCTCCGAGTAAGAAAGACGGGAAGACGAGCGAGTTTACTGGCGAGAAATTAATCGGACGGACTGAGATGAAGAAGAAATCGTTGGCGAGAGAAAAATGGGACCGACGGAGAGCCATGAGTACGGGGAGCCTCGAGAAAAGCACTTCTCCGAAGAGTACGAAATCGAAAGTGCAGAGACGGGAGTCGTCGGCGCTCGCGGTGGCCAAATCGAGATCGTTCGACGCCGATAGCGATTCGTCCAGCTACAGAGAACGGACGAAGGACGAAGCTGCGAGTCCCGTCGTCAAGGATGCGTCGAAGGACGAACCGGTGAGAAAATCCTACCCGAAACGAGAGAATCGAAAACCACCGGCGCATTTAGCCGAGATATTCTTCGAACCCGCCTTGTTTAGCACACCTGACATCATGAAAAAGGTGGACGCAAAGGCCGAACCGAAGACACCCGACAAGGACGGAGAGAGCGTCGAGGATGTGCTGGCGTCCGTTGCAAAAATGACGTCCGAAAAGGAGTCGGACGGGGTCACGCGTAAAAAGAAAACGATTAGGAGGATTAGAGCTTCGAAATCGAAAAAGGGGGCTAAAGGTGAGCACGGTAGGACTAACGCGGCGGATGCTGCTGGTGACGACAGCGATGCGTCGTTTACGGATGACCCCGACGATACCGACTGGTGTTCCGAAGATGATCCGGATAGGCTATGGTGCATTTGTAAACAACCGCATAACGATAGGTTTATGATACTGTGCGAGTCGTGCAAGGATTGGTTTCACGGAACGTGCGTCAATGTGACGCGCAAACTGGGCAAGGAGATGGAGAAGAAGGGCCAGGACTGGTTTTGTCCAAAGTGCATTAAAGGTTAATCGAAATTTTGCGTTTGAGTTGTTGGGAATTTAATTTTGGTGGTTTAATTTGTTTTAGATAAAAGTAAACCGAAGAGTGAGAGCGTCAAGGAAGAATTTGCTTGTAAGGAAGAGGTGAAGTCGAAAATAGCGGCGGAAATTCCAGCACCGCTTAAAAGGAAGCCGTTTCGACCTAATCAGTTACCTGTAAGTCGGGTTGAAATTGTGTTTAATTGTGTTTAATAACGGGCATTTTTTTTTGTAGAGCGTTATTAGTCGCGAGAAATCGTTTTCGACTCAATTGTGTATTGTCGGCTGTGGTCATTCTGCACGATGTGATTCTATTTATTGCAGCAATGAATGCATCCAGAAACATGCTAACGAATCGCTACAGTTCTTAAATAAAATCGGAAAAGTAAAGTTTGAAAAGCGGGGAAATTGTCCGATTTTTGGGAGTAATTTGTTGGTTGTTTTACAGACGAAAGCGAACGAAAGTAAAAAGGATGATTTAGCGAGAGTCGTCGTGTGGGAGCGAGGAAGCGGGAAGATTTTAAACGGACCTAACGCACCGACGGAGAGTAATCTGCAGTCGTGGCTCCATAACCATCCTACTTTCGAAGTTTTGAGACCCGGCTCGGCACCTACGCCTAAGAAAATTGAACGAGAAAAATTCCAACCGGAAAAGAAGGAAACTCCCAAAAAGCAATCCAAGCCGAGAGAATCCGAATCGTCTGGACCCGAACCGATTCGACTAAACGTCAGAAAAACGTTGAGGGATATTTTAATGACTAGGTTAGGGAATGAAAGGAAATTAATTAATTAATAGTATTGTTTAATGATTTAATGATTTATAATTTAGATGCAAAGATACGGAAGATGTTCTCATATCAACGGACGAAATCAAGAAAATTGTTTTAGCAATTGAAGAAGAACTGTTTAAATATTTTAGTGATATTGGATCAAAGTACAAAGCCAAATACAGAAGCCTTATGTTTAATATTAAAGATCCTAAGAATCATGTATGCTGTTTATAACCTTTGATGTGTGTACCGTGATAAAATATATTTATTTTTTAATTTGGTAGGGGTTGTTTCGGAAAATTTTGAAGGGTAAAATTTCTCCGTATAAATTGGTCCGTATGACACCGGAGGAATTAGCTTCAAAAGAACTCGCTATGTGGAGAGAAAGAGAAACTAAACATGTATTTTATTTTGGTTTGACGCGAACAAAACTGAATGCTAAATCGACTTTATAATTCTAGGCGTTAGAGATCATTACGCGTGAACAAAAGGAAGTTCAATCGGTGCCGATAATTAAGAAAACGCACAAAGGAGAGATCGAAATTCAAGACGAAGCGGAGACGATTGATTTCATAGAGGTTTGTTGCGTGTTAAGTGTTGATTATGATGAAATATTAATTTTTTTTGATTTATTTTTACGTTAGCCGACAGTAGATAAACCAAAGACGAAAGTGGAGACGCCCGTGGAGCCGTTGACTACAATGTTAATTGACACGACGGAACGACACCGATCTCACCTATTCGATTTGAACTGTAAAATATGTACAGGAAAAGTGGCACCACCTGCCGATGAACCCCCGCCGAAGAAAGTGAAAATTGCTACGAGCATTAGTGAAGAAACGAAATCTGGTTCGTCGCACAAAGATCGAAAGGAAAAGAGCGGAAAGGAAAAGAAAGATCACTCGAAAAGCAATAAGGAAAAGGAGAGGGACAAAGAGAGAAGCAAAAGTAAAGTCAAAGTAAAGAAAGAAAAATCCAAGCAAACGACGTCGGATTCAAAAACGGAAGAAAAGGTTGAAAAAACAGTAGTCAAGTCTATCCTGAAGGAAACAATAGATAGAGAACCTTCGTCTACAGTTTCAATAAGGTTTGATTTCATAGTTTAGCATTTTGGATCGATAATCAACAATAATCGTCTTTGTTTGGTAGTTCTCCCGATTCTGCAATGCCGTCTCAGTCTGATGCAGATGCACTAAATACTCGCAGCATTCCTTCTGTGTGGAAAGGTTTCATCGTCATGCAAGATGTAGCTAAGTTGGTTGCTGGAGCTTTTAGGGTATCTGGCCCGACTGATTTCTTAACACAGGTATATTTAAATAGAGTATTTTGTTGAGTATATTATTATTATTTTTTTTTTAAATTAGGACGTTCCTGATACTATTCAAATATGTGGTCGAATAAATCCAGGTATAGTTTGGGACTATATCGGGAAAGTACGACATTCCGGTTCAAAGGTGAGTGCTATTGATTGATGGCTTATTTATTTTCTAACGAGTTTTGTTTTGTTTTGTTCTGCTAGGAATTTGTCGTAATACGTTTTCAACCAGCAAACGAAGAAGAGAAGGCAGCCTACGTGTCGCTATATCACTATCTTAGCAGCAGAAAGAGGTTTGGAGTTGTCGGAAATGCTGCTAAGATGGTGAAGGATTTTTACATCATCCCATTAGCATCTCACGAACCGGTACCGACTGTCTTAAAACCATTCGAAGGACCCGGTAAAAATATTTTTTTGCTTATTTATTTATTTATTTATTTATTTATTTATTTAATAATTAATTTTGATAATTTTATTTGAAAGGATTGGAAGATCCGCGTCCTCATATGCTGCTTGGAGTAATTATACGCCACAAAGGCTCGAATCGTAAAAATAAACTGGGCTCGGAAACGGCTTCTGATAAACAAAAGTAGCACACAAAATAAGTGAATTACGTGATATATTATAAATTTGTATGATTCTTAGGTCCGGATCTATTGATTTGGAAGGTTCGTTTACACCTCCGTTGGACAAAATGCCCAAAAGTGGGAAAATGGTCACGTTTAGCGCGAAAGATGAGCGATCGTACACGCCGCCATTGGAAGACATGCCGTCGCGGAAAAGGAGTCTACCGGCGGGATGTTCGAGCAATAGTAGCGATCTGTCTTACACTCCACCTTTGGAGAAACTTTGTAAAATGCCATCCAGCGGTGGCGACAGTCCGTACGATCCGATGAACGAAGACGATCTGGACGACGACGACAGACCTTACGATCCCGAGGACGACGATAAAAAGTTGAAGGAGAAATCGGCAGATTTAGCTTCCAATCTGAGCTTGCCGCCGTTGCTGTCTGGCGCAGTTTCATCACAGAGCGTTAGCGAACTGATCGATCAAATCTCAAAGAGTTCTAACCCCGCTATAGTCACGACAACTGTGTTGGCGTCCATCGCTACGGCTACGGATTTAGAACAGCAGCGAAGGTTGTTGATCGAGTTAACGCAGAAAGTGGAGGAACAGAAAAAACAATTGGAAATGCAAAAGCAGAGAGTCGCGCAGCAAATCGGCAGCAAAAGCACCGCAACAACAACAACAACACCCATTACCACGACGGCGACGACAACGTCAACAAATAGCACGTCGTCGGCTTCGTCAACTGCCGTAACATCTAGCATCAACATGGCTTCCACGTCAGGCTTCAGTTCACTCATCGGCTCGACTTCATCCACATTAATCCCGGGACTTTCCAACGACGACGACGACGAAGAACTCGAGGCGTATTCACCATCCTACACGCCCCCGTACGAGAGCAGCGCACCGGCCAAACCGGAAATGCAAATCCAACCGGAACAACTAGCCACGAGCGGGATTTCGTTGCCGCCAAATCTACAGGAGATATTGGAAACGATCAAGAAACAGGGAACGGTGGACACGAATTCTTCTGACAACAGCAGCGATGGAAGTAAGGCAGCGATGAATAAAAGCATGAACATGTTGGAGGACCCCATCGTTAAGAATTTTGCTAATGTAGAGTCGGACGAGGAGGAGGAACTGGAACTGGAACTGGAACTGGAACCATTCGCGGCGGTCGTAGCGCAAGAAACAAAGAATTCGGATCCGTTGTCTGTGAAAACAGAAAGTGTGAAACAACAGGATCCGCGAATCAAAGTTCAGCAGAAAGATCCGAGAAGAAAAGGCGGAGCCTTGAGCAGTATGTCGGCAACCGAGTTGCTGGAGAAAGCCCGTCAGCAACTGGAGGAAGAACAGCAACACTCCGAGCACAACGACGACACGGCTCCCGTCACCGCCGCATCCAGTGCCATACCCACAATAATCTCTCATTCTTATTCCGCAGCGCCGCCGCTGTCGAACTTTCCGCAACAAATGTCGAATTCTTATCTCGAACCTTTGCCGCCCGGGGTCGAGGAAGGCGAAATGGACACGAACAGTGCAAACGACAACAGACCGGAATTGCCCCCATTCCCACCGCAGTTTTCGGGTCCGCCCCCGCCCGGACCTCCAACATCCGGTCTTCCGGGACCTCCAGGAATGGGTCCGCCTGGCATGTTCGGTCCACCGCCATCTTTTGGGCCCCCTCCGCCCAGATTCGGACCACCGAATCGATTTCCCGGACCGGGTTTCATCAGACCCGGGTTTCCGAATTTCAGAGGACCTCCGCCACCTTTTGGCGAAAGGCCGAATTTCGTGCCCAGAGGACGCGGCCGAGGTTGGTTTCCGCGCGGCCGATGGCAGCAGGGGAACCGCGGCGAAGGACGGGGCCCGGCGACGATCACCGAGAACAGAGATCAGGACGAGAGACCTCAGAGGGACCGTGATGAACGGGAATCACGTGAACGTTACAGAGATAGAGATGAACGCTCCACATCGTCACGGGATAGAGATGAAAGATATCGAGACCGAGACCGAGACCGAGACCGGGATCGTGACCGTGATCGTGACAGGGACAGGGACCGTGACCGGGACCGGGATCGCGATCGCGATAGGGATGATCGAAGGCGCGATAAAGATTATAGAAGTCGAGATAGAGGAAGAGATCGTGATCGAGATAGGGATAGAGATCGTGACAGGGATAGATCACGTGATAGGTCTAGAGATCGGGATAGAGATCGGGATCGGGATCACAAGGATAGAAGCAGTCGGTATTAAGAGTATTAGTGGAGTCTGGAAATTGTTTACGTTTAGTTTTTTGTTTATTTTTATTTTTATTTTTATTTTTATTTTTTGGGTTTTAATTAATCTCAACCATTGAATATCCATTTTGAGGAGAAAGCAAACTGTATTTCGTTTTGTTTTGTTTCGTGTTTTGTTTTTCTTTGTAGTAGTTTATCATTGAATTAAGTGATTTGCAGGTTGAGTGAAAACTGAAAACATTGAAAGAAAAAAACAAGAAAAAAAATGAGATATAAATTAAAGGCGAAATGGAAGTTGATGAAAAATAAATTTGGTTGGTAAGAGACGATTGAAAAGACTCGTTCACTGTCATCAACTTTTCCACGTTAATTTTTAACTAGAAGAAACGTTTTTCTCACTGTTAATGTGCGTTTTTAGTTGCTTCGGAAATGAATTTGCAACATTTGGGGTTTTTAAACGGGGATGTCAAACACGAAGAGCAAATGTTTTGTAACGTAGCTAATTACGTAACATTAGTCATGTTCGGTGTGCTTTTATTTTATTTTGTTTTATTATTATTATTATTATTTTTTTTTTTTTTGGTTTTTTTTTTTTTTTTTGCAAAAACCATTTGTAGAAAAGAAAAGAGAAGAAGAATCACAAGTTTTCGTGGGGGAAAAAAATACAATAACTATTATGGCCATGTAAGCATACGATTAATTTTGTTTCTATGTATTGTTATATCAATGTGCATTAAATGTGTAACCTCCCATCAAATTTTAGATTTTGCAACCTTAAACTCGTGTCATTTTAAGATTATTTTATTATTTTTTTCGTTCTTTATTTGAAATGTAAATTTTTATCACTTCGTATTTTTACAGAAACCATAAATCTTTTTTTTCGTTCATTTTATTCCGACTTTTATGATTTTTAATTAATAATAACATTTTTTAAATTTGTCAAAAAAAAAAAAATTAAAAAAAAGTTGGTGAGTAATTTAAAAAAAAAGATGATTAAAAGAAATTGATTTTAAGAATAATTGAGTTTATTTTGTAATTGTAAATTGCAAATGGATGTGAATTTCCTTTGATTTCCTTCCTGTTGTATTAAATTGGAGGCACATTTGGGAGCACAGCTAAAACTCGACGCTTTGAAATCAAGTTATGGTGTATATTTTAATTGGATAATCAAGTTAATATATTTGTGTTATTATAAAAAGGAGCATTTAATTGCCAAATCAGCCAAGTTTCATGTTTGCAGCTATTTCAGGAATTTCAGTCTGAGCAATTAATATAATTGGAAGGTACAGTATTGAATTTAGTGTAATGAAATGGATTTTTATTGATAATTAGATTTCTAATGAAAATGAAACCCTTCAGGATTTTTCATTGTGTGTTTTCTTTCCATTTGATTTAGATTAGACATTAAACAAATTGGTTTTCTTGATAATATTTTAAAAGGTTTCACCCTTTTCCTCTTTTCAGTTTACTTAAAAGTAGTAAAGTCCATTATTATCTCGATTTAGCTACAGTAGGAATTTTTAAAATACCTGGAATTAAAATTGTAAGAAAAGAAGAAATCTTTTGTCTATAAGTGAAATCTTTTGTTTAAATGTACCTACAATGGTGTTTGAATGAACAATTGCTTATTTATTTACAAAAAAAAGAAGAAAACCTTGAAATAATTAAGACTGAATGAACTGTACTGCTGTTAATATTATAAACAAATGTAGTTTTGACTTTTGACACATTCATTGAATCTGCTTTGGTTGATCGCAAAAATGCGATTGCGATAAAGAAATGAATCGTTGACGTGTTACCATGTGCTTTTTGTCATGACAAATTCTCGAGTCTCATTCTCAAACGCTATTTAGTTTGGCATCAGCTGCAGTTTGTATCTTGGCATCAACTTTCGAGTGTCTCCAGTGTATTTACTACGACTACGATATTCGCTTTTGTAAACAGGTATGGACAGTAAACATTTTTTTAAAAAGTTTATTTAGACTAAATAAGAAAAATTAACTCGAATTTAATCTGAATACACTTACAAGTTAAAGCTAGTGGCGTAAATTTAAAGTTTTTTTTCTTGAAAATTAACGAAGCAATCAGCGCTAAGTTATGGTCGAAAGAACAAACGTGAGCAGAAATTGTTACCACAAACGTAAATATAATTAGTGTTCGTGCTGACAATTAAAACCAAAAAATGTAGTAGTTTCGCATGAGTTGAAGAACGAAAGCATTAAAGGGGATTTCCTCATCATCTCAAGGTTATCTTTTCACATGACTTGTACGAATTGATTTTGATTGTAAACCAATCTACCAGAACAAATCAGGTACAGCATCAATTTCCGGTTTTAGCAATAACAAATTCAATATAAATATCACAAAAATTGTGTTTCATTTGCTAGAATTAATATTTTATTTTGCCCAACAGCAATTTTTGCTCGCGAGATGAAAGAATTTGAAAACAAACAAAAAAAAGGCTTATTTTCACACAGATTTAGTCATTGCATCATAATAAAACTAATTTGCAAGATTATTGCATGTTGAAATAACTTCAAAGGTCAATAGTGGGCAGAGCCAACATATCTCGAACCTTGCTATTTATATCCAGGAGTAGTTTATATATACATATATAAATATATTCAATTTATTTAATCTTACAAGTTAGAATTTCAACTGTGATCAATTGACATGCAAAGATGCAACAATGATTTTCCAATTTGAATGCCACGAGTAGTACTGGGTTAATTTAGAATGCCTCAATTAGATCTCATCCACACAAATGAGTCTCATTGAGTGACCTTGCACACTGAAATTGGGGTTGAAATTTTGGCTGCGTAGCGTAATGGGCCGGACGCCAATAATGACACGGGGCAATTTTAATCATGTGGTAGCATGACGTCACCTAATTGCTTCCTTCGTGCCGTGTGACCACGCTGGAAAAGTGCGTGTAGCAAAAATAAAAATAAAAATATTTCTTTTCGGTAGCTTTCTCCAGACAAAATAACAATGAACTTCTTTTCCTCGGCAAACTAAATGGATCTGCCCCTTTCTACTTTTATTTATTACTGGAACTGGAACTGGAACGTTATTTATATTCCTGTTATGAAAATACACATCTGTCAATATGTCTTGCAGGTCAAGTTTAAATTTATCCACGCTCACAGTTTGCACGTATACTTTTATTATATGGTACGAGGAAATATCGTACATCAATAAACATTATGTCAAGGGATATTTTATTTATGTCGTTAATAGTAGCACGCAATTTCAATCGATTACTAAACATATAAGGAACAATTTCTCAAATAAGATGGAATTCTTGTTGTTGCAAAGATGCAAACTGTTTTGAAAAATGAAAAAAAATAAATAAATAAAAAAAAAAAATGAATGGTAAAGTGAAACTGATAAACTTTTGAGAGGAAACACCTACACAAATTTAATTGACAGATAAGAATTGGATTTACTCGTGAATCAGGGAAAATGTGTTTTATTTTATTCGCTGGAATTTCTCAATGATTGCACATCATTTTGCAAAACGCGAAAGATCATTGCACGTAGACAAATAGGTCACGTGTTTCGGTTTGAATGGCGAGGATTTCCCCATAAAGCGAAATAACGTCAACAGCACGCAGAAAAAAATGTTTGACTCATTACTAGAAGAACAATATCGAGCATGCGTAATGACCTAATCGGGTTCTAACATGGGGAACCCGCACAGCGCCTAGAACAATGTTGCTCACCAAATGACGTAGAATGACGTATTTTGTGTGGCGCCGGCGGTAGCCATCTTCCGAGTACACTAGTTTTACAGCTGCTTGCTGAAGGTGTACCAATTCAGTCTGGCCCAAGTTTGTGAATTGCTTCTACGCATTCACCTGCTTTATTCAATGTGCAGCGACATAGTGGTAAGTGTGTTATCCCGAACGTTAATTTAGCATTAAAAAGTGCCTATTTTCCCTCGAATTTCGCGAGAAATTTTCAAAGGCGAACCTTTTGACAGCACACTGAATGCCGATTCGGAATTTAAGCCTAACACGTCTGCCCTCATCTCGTACGACTTGTTCTTAAAATTATTTTACGTTGTTGGTTGTTTTACGTTTAAATTAACCTTTCTAAGCGCTGATGCTTTAATCGGGTTCACGGGCGCAGTGTTTCTGTTGTTTTAGTGTGAATTATCTTTTATTTTTCTTAAAAGTTGATTTTCACGATGTAAATGCAACGGTAAATGGCGATTTCTTAAGAACATTTTTTTTGTATTTTGTTTGATATAGTGAATCAGATTTTCCGAAAATGTAAGGGATGATATCCTTTTTGAGTCTGTGCTCGAAAAAGGTTTTTTTTTTTTTTTAATTTAAAAATAAATATATCAGTAAATATATAAATTTAAAAATTCAATGTATTGAAACCGGAGATAGTTTTATTCAATGGATTCGCCATTACAACCAGGAAATAATTTTTATTTTTTTAAAGGTGATCTTACTGGCCCCTTTTTTCCTACCATGTTTAAAAAAAAATTGCAGTAAATGACTTTGTCATTGAAATGGAAGTGTTTGAACCAGACAGGAAACGATTAAAAGATGCGAAATGACGTCAAACAATTTTGAAATTTTGAAAGTTTTTACCTATTATTTGTTAAGGTGAATTAAGTTCAATAGTTGAACAAGTTCATTCCGTGACCCTTTTTGTAGTCTAACCAATGTTTTTTTGTCCATGTTTTTTTTTTTCTGTTTCTTTTTTCTATTTCTTTTTTTATTATTTAAAAATATGTGACAGGCTGAGACATGCCCAAAGTGATAAGGGCAAGAAACATGATTCACAGGTTTTATTTTCAACAATTCCCACAATCCAAAATTCGAACCCAAAAATTAAATTCACGTGGTGGCTGATCTTAAATTTTAATTTAATTTAATTTAATTTGATTTATTTTTTCCTTTTTTATTATTTTTTTATTATTATTTTTTTTAATTTCACAGATGCCACTTCCAAATTGCAATGATCCATAAACTGATGTAGAATGCACTGTCTTTAAAAGGGTCCATACACACAACCCATCCTTGCAAATGAGTCCAAAAGTAAGATGACTATACCAAAATTATATATTTAGTTTATTAGTTAATTTAGTCATGTGACCTTGAGATAAAAATATGTACAAGTAATTATTAATTAATGTGAAATGGTTGGAAAAGAGGGGAAGGTTGAAAAAAATTTAAAATATATATAAAAAAAAAAACGAAAGTATTTTAGGTTGTGTTTAGGATCCCTGGAATGATTTCAAGCTTGATTTTGATATCTTTGGTATTATATAACTCCCAACAGGTTTTTATTTTTGTTTTTTAGTTTTGTATTCTAAGGATGGTAAACATTAATTTGGAAGAGTGGCGTATAATGAGTTGTTATATAAAAACAATTATTTTATTCTTGAAAAAATTGACGTTGTTTTACTTGTTTGAAGAGTGAATAAGTTGGTGTTAATGTATATTTTTTAAATTGAAGCAGTGCACCTGTTGCAAATGATTTGTACAAAGGGCAGTCTCATTCGAGTCTGCTTTTTTGAAAAGGAGATGAGTAAGAGTGATATTTAATAGTCAAAAAGATAAAAAAAAAAAAAAAAAAATTATATATACATAGGTAATAATAATAATAATTGATTAAGTGGAAATGACGCAGGTTGTTTTTATGTATCTTTGAAATTTACGTATCGTTTTATGTTCATAATGGAGTTATCTGTTCCTCGAAATGTATATCTCGTGATTCGTAGGTATTTAATGGGCTATTGAAGGGTATGGAGCATCTAGACGTGTGTAAATTAGATATTGATAAGTTTGTTTATTTGTTTAATGTTTTTTTTTAAATTTTGGTATTAATTTTGGTATTTTGTTTTGTTTATTTTCAGTTTTCTGGAGAATTCGGTCACACATTTATGGAGTTTTTGAAGGGGAGCGGCGATTACTGCCAGGCACAACACAAATAAGCTATTTGCAGTGTCTAGAAAAAGTGTGGTCATCATCAGAAATTGGAATATTTGCACGCCATTTTTTATTAAACCTGATTATCCCATTGCACTGGCGTTGTTTGGCTGCCACGATATAAAACCCTTTAGATTTTGTATCAAGGGTCTTGATAAACTGAGTGTTTGTGAATGGGTTAAATTTACTGAAAAGGTGTTTGAAGTTTTTCTTATCAAGTGACTGCAGAATTCTGCCGCGCTGAATTTTTTGTTTTTGTTTTTTTGTTTTTTTTTCCCCTGAATTTTTTTGGAGAGAAAGAGTTGTGCGAGTTTTTAATACTGTAGAATTCGGCAGTGAACGGCTGCTCGTCTGTTTTGTAACTTTTATTTTTTCTCATTGAATTTGCATCGAGATCAACTAGGAGAAATATTTTTTTCATCTTTTTGATTTTTGTGAATTAAGAATTCGTCTCTTCGCGTCGAAAGTTTAAAAAGAAAAGGAAAGGAAGAAGAAAAAAAATTGGAATTCAATCTTTGTGTACAACAAGTGTGGAAAAAAGCTGTGTTTATTACTGTTGGGAGCAGCAAGCAATGTCCAGTAGCAACATGCGGCACAAGTTGGTACGACCTGCTCCTTCGGAGATTGAATACAAAAACATGCGATTTCTCATCATGGATCGACCGACAGATTCAACCATGCCTTTATTCATTGAGGTATAATTTCTACCGTCACTCGAGTGTTAAGGTTAAATGTTGCAATTTATTTTGTCAATACCATAAACTTTTTATTTGTTTGCTTAGCAAATTTATTCTTGGTGATCGCTTATTGATTTCGTTACGAAATTAACCGAGTCAATGTTTGATTAATATTTCCGGTAGTTGTTGGCGTTGTGACAATTATGGGAGGAATTTGCTGATGTTTTGCTTCGAATTTTTAAGTTTTATTTGTATTTTTATTGTAAATTGTGTTTGTTCGATGACATAAGTTAATGGAAATAGCGTGGAATTTAATTGCAACTATGGTTAGATTTTATTGTGAGAATTATGATGTTATTATTCATTTTAAATTGGTTAGTCATGAAAATTTATAGCCAGATTGTGTTAATCGTGTTTTTATACAAATGATAATTGTTGTCTAGTTTGGCATTTGAATCAAATTCAAATGTCTCGAATTTCGTTAGCGATTTTCGACCTTGAGTTTTATCATTTTCATTTACAAGGAGCTTATTGGGACGTTAGGGATTAATTTTATCTCGGTTGTAAGGCCGAAGATTGTCAACGGGCTGAGGAGTATTGAAATTAATCGCATTTTGTTTACGTTGATAGGAACTGAAAAAGAGGAATGCATCAGATGTTGTTCGGGTATGCGAACCCACCTACAAAATAGATATGCTACAGAAAGAAGGCATCAGAGTGTCGGTAAAGGAAATTAAATTGCACTAATGCTTACGGTTTGCACAGTGAAATTGTTCGATAATTTTGATGAACTCGAGTGCAGATTTGTTAATTCTAAATTGCTTAATTTTTTTTTTAAATGTGAAAAATAATGCGAGTTTTTTTTAAATCTGATTTTAGGATTGGCCTTTTGATGATGGAACCCCTCCGCCTCATCAAATTGTAGATGAATGGTTTGAATTACTAAAAACAAGGTTCAGGGATGATCCCAATTGTTGTGTAGCAGTACATTGTGTGGCTGGTCTAGGACGGTGAGTTGAATAAATAGCATAAATGGGGGTTGAAACTTATTTTTATCCTTTTTTGTTGTGATTGTAACTTAGTATTTTTTAATTTGTAATTAATAAATGATGGAAAGTACTTTTAAAAACCGGGTCAGACAATCTGATTAATGGCAGCTATTAACTTGAGTTTGATAATAATAAAAAATAAGTTTTGCAATAGGAAATACTTTTCAATGCTTTTTATAATTAAATTATAGATAAATTCACTTTATATAAGATTTTTTTTTTGTTTATTTAGGGCACCAGTGTTAGTAGCTTTGGCTTTAATCGAGTTAGGAATGAAATATGAAGATGCTGTTGAATTAATTAGACAGTAAGTTATTGAAAAATATTTTAAATTTTGTTTATAAATTAATTTTGGTATATTTTTGTTGTAGAAAACGTCGTGGGGCGATTAACGCAAAGCAGCTTTGTTATTTGGAGAAGTACCGTCCCAAATCTCGCCTTAAAATTAAGAACGGTCATAAGCAGTGCATCATGCAGTAAAAGCCTATATTTCCTACAGTTTCTTAGGCCTAAGCAAATGAAGTATTGAATTGTTGGAATTTAAAGAGCATGCTACCGGAAAAGAAGAAATATGTGTACGAGTTTGTGTTTTTATTTAAAAAAATGAAAAAACGAAAAAAATCCTAAAAAAAACCAAAAACGAAAAAATACCAAAAAAAAAAAGTCTAGGGAGTTGGTTTCTCTTTTCTGAAATGAAAGTTTGAAGAAAAAAAGTTTTTTTCTTTTTTTTTTCTAACTGGTAAATAATAAAAAAGCTAACTTATGAAATGGTCGTTTGGGCATTTGTCTTGAATGCTCCGATTACTGCATAAATATATTTCTACAGTTTTTGTTGAGTTTTTAGAATTAAATAAAAATATTAATTTGAAGAGATAAAAAAAATGGCAAACTCTTGAAAAGTGTGAATGGCTTAAACACTCACTACATATCGGGGAGCGAACCTAAATTTCAAACTGCCAGGATTGGTTAAAGAAAAATCATCTCATAACAGGCTGGCCATGTTTTTGTGTTAGTATTACAGTACTACCTGCAAATTTTTTTTATTTATTAATATGTGGAAAATTCTAATGCCGATGTTTAAATTTAATGCTCTTTTTAGAGAAAATGAAAAAAAATTGAATAAAATTTGCTTTTTTTAATTTTTTTCATTATTTTTATCTCATGCGCTTGGTAGAGAGCTTATGTCGTAAGTAAAAGCTTTTTGTAGGTAGTGCTTTGACTGTGAAAAGGAAAAAAAATCCTCTAGTGGACTTTTAATGGTTTTGCTATTACACAAACTAGAGTTAGAAATTAGCTAGTGGTGGTAGCGATTGTAAATGTTAACGTGCAAATTTTTTTCATCGTAAAAACCCAATGTTGTTACATGGTCTGGGGGATTTACTAGTAAATTTGGAGAAAAACAAAAAATTTATAAAAAAAAAAAGAAGACTAGGCAACAATTTTGTTAATTACGAAGGTAGGAATACCAGATTTGCATTTACATTTTTCAGTGCCAGCTTAATCTTTTGACGCAGTTTGTGTGTACAAATGTGCTGCTTTTTTGTGTGAGCTTTTGATTTGCATTTCTTGGTTTATACAAAATAGTTTTATGCAATTATAAAAGACAATAGAATTCGGGTGAAATGAAAAAATTGTGTTGGATTTAATAATTTGCAAGTTCACTTTTCAAAGGAAAAACAATTGTAACGAGCTGGCTTAATGGTATTTTTATGCATTTTAAAGCTTTTCTTAATTTTTGTACTGTACTGCAACAACTGTCTTCCTGCATCTTGAACAGTAAAATACAAAAAAATTGTAAAACGAGCAGTTAAATTTTTTTGTTGTTTGCTGTTTTGTACCAAATGAATATTGTTTCTTTAATCTTTTCATTTCTGTTTTAGTTAGGTTTTCTCAAACGTTTTTATTTTTATTTTTTGTTTTTGTTTCTTAGTTTAGTGATAATTTGAATCAGATCATTTTTTTTTTTACTATACTGACATTAAGGAAAATTGTATGAATTTAAACAAATTTACATTACTTGGCTTTGTAATGAAATTTCATACGTAAATAGCTGGTTGTAAATTGATGGTTGTTTAATGTTTTTTAATGGAGAATTTTTTTTCTCCTCTGATTTTGGTATAAAAAAAATAAACATGAACGTTTGCAATTTTTTTATGTTCATGGACTTAAAAAATGATTAAAAAAGCATGATTGATTAGAAATGATTAAAAAAATGGTCTGCTGGATGTTGTAAAGGAGTTTTGACGTTTCTTGATTTATTTAATACAATTAGGAAACGTTAACATTGTGCATTGTAAAAAATCATTAAAAGACCTAGCTTTCAAATTTAAACTTTTAGAAGAAAGAAAAAAAAAAGTCTCTCTGAACAAAACCAATTTTATAGTTGGGATTGTATTGCGATTTGTGCGTGGCTGTAAATTTTTGAATAAACTGCTACACTTTGTTTAATAACTTTCAACACGTGATTCAACTAAAAAAAATGGTGTCGTTTTAAATGTAAACAATAGTTTGATCAGCACATGAATTAATACATGAATACAATTTTTATTTGAGCCAAACCGGTTGAAACTTGATTACAATCGCTTGACGCGGTGGTAACTCGAGTATCGTCAAATCAATTCGAATTGATGGTAGTGACGGCCATATCTTGTCGTTCACTACTTCCACCATTCCATGCGATGGAAAAATAAACGTTTCTGTTTTACTTGAGGTGAGATCGACTATTTGAATCAGATTTCCGAAATTTACAATTGTAACAAAGCCTGCAAACGGCTCTGTGGTTCTGGTGAACGAAAATATGTTTTTGTTAATCAGTGGGAAATGAATGGATCCATTGGTAACCGCTTGTCGTTTCTTGAGTGCTACAAGGTTTCGATATGTCTGCAAGTGACGGCGAGGTTGAGCTTGTTGTATCTAAAATTCAAAGTGATGATATAAATATGAGCCAGGACTAAAAATTGGTTTAGTTTTACATTCCTTGACGTTAAGCACTTTGTAATTCTCGTGGACTGGCAACCACGATGAATTTCCACGTGTAAAACCAGCAAAAGGGCCGTCATCCGAAAGCATCGAATTTCTTTCCGGGTCACGATTCCATTTTGTGTATTCATTCTAGCAAAATGCACATTGATTAGATGCCAAAGTTTGAAATTCGCTAATTGTGACTCACAGGACCGAACCATTTCCCGTACGGATCTTGCGTTTCATTCCAAGCAATAAATTTGTCGTTTATTCCAATTTCTTCACCGCATTATGGGACTGGAGTTCCCTTGAGTACCAAATTTATCATGTTGAATGCGACGTGGTGCGATTTGCTATTCTGTTTTGATCATGATTGCCCATCTAAGAGAAAAATGAAATACGTTTAAGTTTAATCTTTACAAGTTCGCAATTTGATAATATTTGACTATACCAACCAATTCGACCATTTTGAATCTGGAATATATTTCAACCAACTCCAAACTATGTTGTACACATCTTCATCAGACACCGTACCATAAATATGCCAAATCAGTTCAAAATTAAACGTCATGTCGTTTCCAAAATAACGCAGTGAATATGAGGCGTTCATAGCCGTTTCGGTACCATTTGCCTATTTATAAATAGTTGAGTGTCAATTTGTTAATTTGTCGCAATAAATAGTACAAAAACCTGTGATTTCCGTCAAGATTTTCGTATTCTTGAAAAATCTCTTTTCATTCGGCAATAACTTCGAGAATTTCTGGCAAATTCTAGGTGTATAGATGGTTGTAGTAGTATTATTCGCCCTAGTAATTTTAAATTTTGATCTTGGGTATTAGTAGATTTTGTATTTCATTATGAATACCGGTTTGGAAGTTGAACTTGGTAACGGTGGCTCATCTGTGAGAAGTGTGTCTTCAAATAAATGTGGAAGTGCATCAATTCGAAATCCATCTATTCCTTCATCCAACCAGAAACGGACTACTTTCTGTTGCATTAACTTTCAATGAGATTTGCTAGCTTGTAATGTTAATTTTCTTGCTTACACTTTCATCTCCGTTCTGACTGCAGGGTTTCTATAATTAAATCAGGTTGCTCTTTGAGGAACTGATGGAACTAGAACTGTTTCCTGATTGGAGACCACTCCCATTCGGAGCCACCAAACATACCTTGCTATAAATTTTTTTTTTTTTATATTTTATTATGTTTGAATAGATTTTAATTTACGCTACCCAATTATTCGGCGGGATACGGCCATTCGTTGAGTTATGCCCGTCAACCCAAACATAGTAGTCAAAATACGGCGCTTCTTTGCGCTCACTTTTTATAAACCATTCGTGTTGATTACTTGAATGGTTTGGAACAAAATCGATGAGAACTTTCCAATCTGTAAAGCCCAGATTAATAAACGTTAATCAATTTAAATTAAAGTTCATCGGGCTATAAATTTCAAATTGAAATTTATAGCCCGATTACTTGTATTTTATAGTTGAAATTTTCAATCATAAAATAATTGATTTTCTTCGCATTACATAGCAGCAAAGCGCACGGGCTGCAAAAATCATTATTTCAGCCGAGCGTTAAGAGAAGTTTATATTCACCTATTTCTTTTGATTTTTTGACATAAGATTCAAAATCTGCCATCGTGCCAAAAAGTGGATCGATTAAAAGATAATTGTTAATATCGTATCTAAAGTCTTTCATTGGTGAAGCATACACAGGACTTAGCCATGTTGCGTGCACTCCTAAAAATTTTATGTACCGGTAATCTAATTTGGATTCAATTCCTGTAAGTGAAGTTTTAGTTAAATCAAGAGTCAAAATATAAATTAATTTTAAACAAATAGCATAAAATGAAACTTTTCATGTCGCCTACTCCATCGCCGTTACTGTCAGCAAATGATTTTGGGTAAATTTGATAAAGAATTGCTGTTTTTCACCAGTTTTTTGGATCTTGGTTTGTTGTAAATGTGTAATATTTCGGAAGAATACAGTTAAAACAGACGAGCGTATATGTCTAGGGGCAGCACAAAACTTGGAGTGATTGCAACATTGTGGCATATCAGATGTGTGCATTTACATAAGATAAGATAATGACAGCCTGAATATATCTGTATTTATTTCAATAAAATTAACTCCATTATACTTTTGCTGTGTTGATTTTATTCATTTATTATTCAAATGATTATGATTTCATTTACTTTGGTTGGTTTTTAATATTTAGCTTTTACTTTTTAATTTATTCTACCCAAATAGGATGGAATTTGATTACAATGGCTTGACGTGGAGGTAGTGTAATTGCTGCCAAATCGATTCGCATCGATGATGGGTTTTCAATATTTGGCCACATCTTCTCACTCACTACTACTACAGACCCATGAGATGGAAATTGGAATTTTTCCATGTTTCTAGCGGTCAGATCAACTGTTTGATCGTCGTCTCCAAAATTAGCGATGACGACATATCCTGGAAACGAACTTAGAGTTCGAGTAAAAGAAAATATCTCTTGCGTAACCAGAGGGAAGTTTAAGGATCCATTCTTAATCGATTGTTTTTCTTTGAGTGCTATTAGTCTCCGATAAGTATTCAAATGAGAACGGGGTTGTTGTTTTTGCTTCTAAAAATGAAAAATCACAAGTTTTCAATTTGAAAAATCACGAAATCTAAGATTACGAATGATGTACGCACTTTAACATTGAGTTCTCTGTAATTTTCATTGACGGGTAACCAAGTTTTGTTGCCCGTGGTAAATCCAGCAAATTTAGATTCATCCCATTGCATCGGAGTTCTTTCTGGATCTCGGTTATATTTCGTATATTCATTCTAAATGCAGAAGAAACAGTAAATCAATTTAAAATTAAATAAAATATTTAGCTTATATATTCTCTGAACTCACGGGTCCAAACCATTTTCCATATGGATCTTGAGTTTCATTGAAAGGAATAAATTTGTCAACCATTCCAATTTCTTCACCATAGTAAGTGACCGGGGTTCCTCTTAGTAGCAAATAAATCATGTTAAATGTATCAATCAAATCTTCATGAGTGCGATTTGCTATTCTATTTTGATCATGATTGCCAATCTTCAAACATGTAATGAAATTTTTTTTTTACAATTTTGAAATTCATATAAAATGGCAAGTAATTACCACCCAATTTGACCAAAAGGTGTTTGGAATATATTTCAGCCAAGAATTCCAAACGGCATTGTACACCATTTCACCAGTTACGTTACTACCATGAAGCTGCGTAATTAATTGAAAGTTAAATGGAAAATCAGTTAAGGGGTGTGTTTTATTTCCGTAATAAGGCAAAGCTGTTTGGACATCTAAGTAAATTTCTGCCATGAGAAGCCTGTATAAAATAATAATTTAACTTTTAAATATCAATTTAATTCTCTAGTTTTCAAGCAAAACCTGTGTGCTCCATCACGATCTTCAAATTCTTGACAAACTTCTCTCCAGTCAGCAATAACATCAAGAACTTCTGGCAAATTCAATGTATATATATGATCGTAATAATTGTATTCGTCCTAAAGATGTGGTATTTATTTATGAAAACGAAATTTCAATATCATTGGTCGGTTTTAATATTTACTGGAAGTGCTGGATCACGTGTCTCATCCCTTAGAAGTGGATCTTCAAATAAATATGGAATGGCATCGATTCGGAAACCGTCCACTCCTTTATTTAACCAAAATCGAATTACATTCTGCACCAAGAGGAAAGGATTAATTATAAACATCAGTTCTATAAGCTTTAATTCATAACTAACCTTCATTTCGTCTCTGACTTTAGGATTTCGGTAGTTTAAATCAGGTTGTTCTTTAAGAAACATATGATAGTAGAATTGTTTTCTGATTGGAGACCACTCCCATGCAGATCCACCAAAAATACTTTTCTAGATACCAATGTTATATAAATTAATGACTTTTTTATTGCAATATTATAAAGAAGTTTAATTTAAAATACCCAATTATTTGGTGGCTTAGGACCAGTTGGTGAATCAGTGCCATTATGCCACACATAATAATCAGTGTATGGTTCTTCATTGCGCTCACTTTTTATAAACCACTCGTGTTCATTACTGGAATGATTTGGCACGAAATCCATGATAACCTTTAAATCTGGAAATTAAAATTACAAAAATTATGCGTAAAAATTACATCATCAAATGTTCTTCAACCACCTTTTTTTCTAGATGTGTTGACGTATGACTCAAAGTCATCCATTGTTCCAAAGAGTGGATCTATTGCAATGTAATCAGCAACATCATATCCGAAATCTTTCATTGGTGACTTATAAATAGGACTAAGCCATGTTGCATGCACACCCAAATACTTTACATAGTTTAAATTTGATTCAATTCCTGCAATTGTTAATATTGTGTGTAAAGAATTTGTAAATAAATAAAAATATCCAATAAATAAACACCCATCCCACAAGACTAAAATACCGGTACATTTTGTTTCTTAGGTGTTAATTTCTTTAGAATACAATGCAGGCATGTACCTTTTAAATCACCCACTCCATCACCATTACTGTCAGCGTATGATCTTGGATAAATTTGGTAAAAAACACCATGTCGCCACCAGTCTTTAGGATCCTGAAGTAACGCAAAACATTTAGGAAAAGTTTGCGAAAAGACGGCAGAAACTAAAAGAATTATGTATGGTTTCATGATTACATCTGCAACGTAACTCTGGATTACATAAATGCTGTTTATAAGTACTGTATTCCCTTTATCATTTTTTTTTTGTTTTATGAAACTTGATAAGATTAAAACATCACATTACATTATTATCGATAAACATGTTGAGAAAAAAATTTAATTTAAAAACAGCAAAAAAAATTTCCACATTATTGTTTTATAACCTATGGCACCATAAACTACCAAGACGACAAAAATTCACAAGTCCTAGACGAAGAGACCCATAATTCATTTTGTCATGTAGCCATGTAACTACGATTAGCCAATAAAATAAGGGGTTTCATTAATTAAGGCAATTTTGTTATTTTGAAATTTTAGCAATTTTGCACTTTTGGATTAGTCATGTGGTACTTCTTTCCATTCACGAATCACATCAAAAGTTTAAGGCAGATTCCAAGTGCACAGATGATTGTAATATCTTTCATTGGCGATTTGTACAGATGTACACCCAGTGTGTAACCAACTGGCCACCACCAGTCGGCACTGGCAACAGTAAGCAGAGGATCCTCAGCAGTTCCTACGGCATACAGCCAATCAGGACAGAGGATTCTGCAAGGTCCCTGCTAGATCCGGACTGACCAAGGAAGGACAGAACAACACCAGCCACGAGAGTGTCTGGTCGCGTTGCTACGACGAAGGAGACGACGGTGATAATGATCGCGATAGAAGAGGCAATGCCAATAACTGGTGAGGTTGCCCTTAAGTTCGAAGGGACTTGAGCCGACCCGCGTGGCATTAGACTAACCGACCATGCTGCCAATGTGGCCCTCGGCCATGTGGTTGGGTTGCTGTGTTGGGTTGCTGAAGGGCAACCCAACAACTAAGGCAATAACACGATGGACACGCTAACCCCTAGACAACCACGGCAATAAAGAGTATTAATTCTAAACTGTGTGTTCTTTGTGTTGTATTTGCATCGTGAATGGTGTCCAATAGTTCCATGGCCCTCTCCTGGTCATGGAACAACCGTCCGCCACTCACAAAAAATGTACACCCATGTATTTTATATACCGTATATCTTCGGTATAATATGAGAAATTTATTGCGAATTTAGCACCTCTAATTGGGGGGGGGGGTCGTACTATACCCGCATAATCAAAAAAAATTGTAACGTACGTATTATCATAATATTATGGTATTATGGACATATAATGTACGTATTATGAAGATATAACGTACGTTTATACATATTTCTATATATTTAAGTGCTGTTAGGGTTATAAAATCAACAATCCAACATTTTATTTTAAATAAATCAACTTTTCTTTTGTCATTTTGCATTGTTGTGGTAGGCAATTACTAACTCGTATTATTCGCGCATACACCATTTATTACAAAAATGGCGCCTTAAAATGGGGGAGTCGTATTATACCCGAAGTTATACGGTACTCTAATTTTGACTGGATCCCTACAAATTAATTACAAATTAAATAAAATCAAAGTGACATGATTGATGTATCCAACTTTTTAAATCGCCAATTCCATCACGATTACTGTCAGCGAATGATCTTGGGTAAATCTGGTAAAGAACTGCAGTTTTCCACCAATTTTTAGGGTCTTGTCCCTCACACAAGCCAGCACTTGGCAGAAAAATTGAATATGTTAGAATTAGGAAAATCTGAGCCATTTTTTACTTTAAATTAATGTTTATAGGCATTCAGGTCGGCTAAAACTCAATTCATATAATTAAATATTGACCCACCTGCTCGTAATTAGTTATGTAAAGTTATACCATTTATGTATGTGTACATAGCTTGAAAACCAAATTATCTGACTACACTAAAACGAAATATTTCAATCAGATAAATTTATAGTTTAAATATTCAAATCTTTACAGTATAATTGGAAGTAGCTAAATTAATACATTAAATGTGATATATCATCAGGATGAAATTACCGGTAATTATTACGTAAAATAAATGCCAGATTATGTTGCAAATAAATATATATTTATTTTTCTTTTATTTTCTTTGTACAATGTAGAATTGGAAGAACTAAACTTACGATTTATTTTAAAAAAATATATTTTTGTTTAGGTATTAAACAACACACATCCTGTACAATGTAATAATAGCCTACAATTTTTAAGGCATATGTAAGGTGGTCGCTTTCCACCGTTTTAATAAACAAAACAAACAGCAGATTTGAAAAGTAAAATAATTTCTTTGCAATTTACTGTTCCAAATCATAAACTAGTTGTTCAACCTTCATTTTAAATTCGTGTTTCTTCTTTTCACTTAAGTTTCTGACTCGCTGAGCCAAACTCATTACGTAGTAATGAATTTCGTCGTGAGAATTTGGAACATTAACTTTCAAATTTAGTTCCGTAAGAGTCGCAGCAATAGAATGAAGCACGCTTAACACTTCTCTCGAATTTTCACTTTCTATATCGACGCGTTGAGCCGTATGAAAATGATAACTGTCTTCGTCATAAAAACGCGACCGCGGAAATGAAGAAACAGGAGTAATTCTGACGGCGTTGCGTGTTGCCTCTTCGGAATTTGGCGTAGAAGGAAACGAATTCGTTGTTAAATCAGAAATGCTGGAATGATTGCCACTTTTATTAGTCGAATTCAATGTTATTTGCAGAGATTCTTGAGGATTAATTGGGTTTTCTGATTCCATCGATTCGTTGTTTCCATCTTCTGTATTCATTTGAAACCCGTCATTTGCCGATGCGTGTTCTAGTTGATAAACAGGGTTTTTTGTCCTATAATTATTGAAAACAAAAATTAACAACAACATTTTTTCTTTAATCAACGAAAACATATACCTCCTGAATCTCATTGATAGTTTGTTTTCCAAAAAATCCTCCATAACAGGGTACAACCGCCATCTAGGTGGACTGATATAAGCCTTGTTTTCGTAAAATTTCTTTTTCGTGAGATATATCCGCCTTTCTCTGATATACCTGTCCTTCAAACTTTTCCACTTTTTAAGGATTATGCTGGCTGTACAAAAAAAAATTTAAAAAAGTGTAAATTTCAAATGTACTACTTCGAATGCACTACGAACGAGGCATAAATATTTTAAAAATAATCAAATTTACTTGGCGTTTTAAATCGTTCTGCAATTGCCTGCCACCAATTATCTCTCATTACACCATCTCTATATGCAGGGTCGTTTGGGTCGTACAAAAATGGATATTCACGGATTACCGAAATCAAATCATCAAGATTTACTTTGTAACTGCGTTTTCCAGTCGCCATATTTGCCACGTAAGGATGGACTCATGTGATTGGTCGAATGAAAAAAACCGAGCGTCAAATTTGTTAACGTCATCTGACAACCACAAGGCGGTAAATTCAAACTTGATTACTTTTTTTTGGATTTTGTTTGGGTTAATTTTGGGTTTGGGTTTGACTTAGCCAAGAAGGCGCCAAGCCAAGGGGTCAGTTACCTAAGTAGTTATTTAGGTCGTTTGGGAATTTCTATTTGGGTTGTAGTGTTTGTTGCGATGTCTGGTGACCCTGAGATTTGAGCGCGGCACTAGTGGCAGTGATTAATTTGTGTTAAAATTGATTTACCGAGAGATGTTACGGTGTTTATATACAAAACCAATTTCTTTTTTATGTCTGATTTAATAGCATTATAACTACACATAAGGAAATGAACATAAACAACTATAATAGTATACATTTTGACAGCAGACGAAAACAAAATTACACAGCAGGTAGAAACAATTATTGAGCAAAACTGATGACAAAGGTCACTTCCTAGCAATAAACTTTATTATTTCTTTTAAAATAATTCGTACCTAATAAAAATAATGGAGTCAAAACAAATAATTTAAGTAAATATTTTAAGTAATCCCCTGAGTTTATAAACCGCAGCTAGTAAAAATTAATTGTTTTTCATAACAGTGCATTAATTTTAAAATTGCAATTTCAAAATGCAGTTAAATCCTAAGACTAATACTCCCTAGTGCAATTTTTTAATCTTCTACATTTACATAAAAATCGTTAAAATGAAATTTAAAAAAGTCTAGTTTTCTCTTTCGTAACACGGGTGGAAGACTTTGTGGCAAGTGATTCCTTAAATGCTGCAGTGACTATTACGAGATTATCTTAGCCAATAGAAAACGTGATTTTAAAACATTTAAGTTAATTATCTGCAATTAGTTGCTTTCTTTGTCTATTTTACTTACATAAGCACAATTCGTTTCTAGATTTGACAAACTCAAGTAGGAAAAGGAACTTTTTAGATTTATTTTAAACTATTTTTTTTTATATACGGTATATTTTTATTTATTATAGTATTTACACTTTAATTAAATTAAATTTAATTAAAATACCATAATTCAACATTGAACTGCTTTGTTATAATTGTCTTTGACTTGAAATTAGTAAACATCTTCACATAGACAAAACTGTAATAAATTAAAAGCAAAAAAAAATCGTAATAAAAAGTACGGTACTGATATTTAATTATCTCACTTGGAAATCATTATAATACATCTACACGATCCATTTTTCTAATTATTTTTAGCCATTCATATTTTTTATTTAATTTTTTTTTTTTTATAAAAATACTTTAACCATGTATTATTGATATACATTATTTTCTTCATATCATTTACAACAAATATCTCCAACGTTTCACATTAAACCACAACTGAACCACGAAATTATAATTATAACTTATATAAGCCATCTCACGTGCTAGAACACACATGTTGACCTTTTGCATTGCTGATATGCAAAATGGGAGTGATAATGAAAAATAAAATATCAAGATAAATAGCTATAATGTAAATATATTTAACATCCAAGTTCATTCTCAAATACTTATTAACTATTGCACTCGATCTTCATCAAACTAGTGGGTCGTAATTAAGCGGTAATGTCTCCATCGAAGCTTTGAGTCCAGGCGTCATTGGTCGATTTCGCAAAGGACTCCCCGGAGGAGTCGTCGACAGAAATCTTTCCTCGTCTTTTCCATCTCCGAGCCCGACCAAATCGTATTTTTTAGTTGGTAAAGGTTCAGCGTAGATTTTATCCAACGATCCGACTGAACAAATGATGTCACCCATCGTCATAGTTACCTCCTTTTTTTGCTCTTGGCGAATAAGGAGCCAGTCAATGAGGAAAATGGATGCGGCTACCACTTTAATGCCAGCACATATACCGATGTAATTGAATCGGAATTTCTCAATATCATACATGAGGCAAAATCCACCTCCGCTGCTGCAATGCGCTTTCCATAATAAACATGTCGAGTCAATCACATTGCCAAACATGATTGGAGACGGAATGTAACCTTTATTTTGTCAACATAAAGAGAAATAAAAAATATTATTTTGTGTTAGAAAGTGTGGATTTTCAATCGCACTCACCAAATAATCGAAAGATTACAAACTGCATACCAAGTGCAAATGATCTCTCGTGTTCTGCTACGGATCTAGAGAACGAAATGATTATGTGAATGTTATCAAGAAATAATTGAGGGTGTGAGGTGAATAAATACCTGAGCACTATCATCAAAATGGGCATTTGAGTTACGGAAACAGCCAAAGACATTAGAAACAACAAAACCATGAACGGAATAATGGTGTAACAGAAGTGGGTGCACGGGCCATTGGTTGCTACAGGGACTATTGTAACTTCTTGAAAGTCATCTGCCGTTTGGTTGCTAATAATGCACTTGCAGTCCGCATAATCCTGGTCAAATCGGCCTCTAGGTGTTCGCGTAGTACAACCCGCATGGCATGGAGAAAAATATGTTACTCCATTACTTCCACAAATAGGAGCAATGTCATTTGGCGAACATTCGCAGCCCATGTTGCAAATCGCTGTTAAATTTACTTGAAACTTCTCAGTGTCGAGAGAATTGCTTTGATTGGAAACACAAAAGATTCTTATACATCCAATAATTGTATGGAAATAAAAATAATTACTTAAAATAAGGCATTGTTGCTCCAGCCATTTTAACATTATCACAGCCAAGGAAAAACAGGAGGCAATACATTAACAGGCATATTATATTGCAAATTAGAATAAATTGGACGGCACCTAAAGAATGAAATCAATTGAAAACTAATCGATCCAATCAATTAATGACATTAATGGCGCAAAAATCTAAATTAAACAAAACAAAAATAGTTTTTCTACCAAAGACCTTTCGATCTAAAAATTAGCGCAAGAAAAACTATCGGTTTTGTTTTTGTTAGATTTCAGCGCCATTCTATCGTTAATCAATCGTGTTTGAGATGTATGCATTGAAATTGATTGAATCAAATTACCTTTGGGCCGAAGTTGAAATTTCTTAACGACAAATCCTCCAAGAAATATACCGACGCATGCTCCTGGGATTGCAATTCCACCTGAAAAGAAAACACGCAATCACAAACAATTCCAACAACACTGAACAATATTTTGAAATAAACAAACACCTGTAAAAATATTCGCTTGACTTTTACTGATGCTGAACTGCGTTTCTAAATACTTGGGGAGAAAAACGACAAAACCACTGACGATTATTAACTCCATACACGATCCAAGACATGTAACGGTGTACACGGGATTGTACACCAGATTCAGCATCGATTTTGGAATATCTGAAAAGAGCATAAATTAAAGAAAGATACTGCAGTATAAATTTGCTTTTCCTAACTACAAACCTCGAATGCTGTTCCCATATTCTTCCCTCTCCTCCGCGTTGTATTTACGTTTGGAATAAGCGGCGTTGAAGCCAGACGTGTTTTCCGAAGGCAAAGCTGCCATACTTTTCTCATCCAAAATCAATACCGGTTTGTGAATACACCGCAATCGCTTGGGAAACGAAAACACGGGAATTGACACGAGGAGCAGCAAACATCCAATGATGAGGAACCCGCCCCACCAAGCTCCGACCCAACGGGGATCGCTCGGACTGATATTCAAGTCATCCGAATTGTACGTGAGAGCGTCCACGTAAAATGATAATAAATAGCCGCCTAATAAGAAACCGCACACTGGTCCAAATGCCACCATACTGTACAAACAACCTATCGAAAAAGAAAGAAAAACGAGTCACTACGAGCAGTTTAAAGGGAAATAAAGAGAAGGAATGGCAGTGGCACGTACCTATATACAAAGCTGCACTTTCCCTTTTCACATGATCATCGATATACGTGGTTCCCAAAGTGAATAAAGGTGAACCACCACAACCGATAAGAAGCTGAGCCAGCATAAAAATAAATACGGCGATAGCATTGGATGATTTGCCATCGGTACACCAATGTCGATTTAAATTGGTTCCACCGGGAGAACCTAGAAAGCTGCTGGAAATAAAGCACGACAAGAGAAAATTAGTAATCGATTCGACATTAATTTGCAGTTTGAAACTAAAATGGAAAAATACGTAATGTAATAACGCCACAATTGCATTTTATTTTCATTGGATGGACCATGGGGATAGCTTTTCTTTGAAGAAATAAAAGCTGTCAGATGTCACTCCCTTAAACCCTTGATACAAATCTACGAGATGTTTCTGTTAGATACAGTAACTCGATTCTCTCCGGTAAACCCTGGGATCATGAAATAAGATGGTGTTCGAGTTTGTCTTAATTTTTCAAGACTTGTGCAGCTATTTGAAAGGTTTAATCCAGGACACGCTGCCAGTTATCTGCTAAGAGTTGACATCGAGCCAAAACTAATAAACTTAAGAAAGCGTAAGTTCACACTTTCACGCCAGATGGGTTTAGTTTTGGGGGATCTCATTCATCTCGTCCAGCTGATGAGATCCAGATGAGCCAAAATTCGCAGTTGATTCTGTGTTCACACTACAACCACTCGTATCTTGGTTCAATCATCTACACACACACAAAATGTTGTAAAACTTTCGTACCCGGTATGATCTTGTATCGTAGCTGCCTTGCAGATGTTTTCTTGCGTTAAATTACGTTTAATTTGACCTTCTATTGTATATCTCTCGGTAGTAAATTGAGGTAAAACAAAGACGATTGAGCCTATTCCCATTACAATTGCTCCTGGAAATAACATGAAAAAATTGCAATAACTCAAAAAAAGGAAATTACCTTCGTGACAAGAATATTGATCAAGGAAGCTACAAGTTATGGGAGGGATTTCCTACTTTTGTATACCAAATTACAGATAAAATATTTAAAAAAAAATTTTTTCTTACCGATTCCTAGCCACACTGGTATATGGCGACGACTCCCCAAATAACTGACAAATATGATAGTTATAAGATTGCCAATCTCATAGGTGCTTGCAATAGCCCCAGATAGGCCACTGGTGATATCAAAGCGTTTTTCAATCGTCGTTATGACGCTGTTAAGGTAGCCTGAGGATAATGTCTGTTGTAAAGTGACTAGTACAGAACAGAGAAATACAAACACCTAAGGAACAACGTCCCCGTATTAATTAATTGAAAAATATGAGTTAATGTTTGAAATTCGTACTTTGATGTTGGCAAAGCGTTGAAAGCAACGTGGACGTAATTTGCAGATCCCGCAGTCGAAATGCACAGACGTGATGTTGTCCTCCGAAGGTGCGCTTTTGATGTACGCAATTCTTTCTGGTTTCTCATTTTGTAAAAATTCACAGGTACTTGTACAAGTTGATTCAGTGATCTCACTGTCCTCTGATGGAGGTGCCTGGAAAAACAAATTAAATGTGTGTGCTTTTAATTTCAATTGTGTACTGTACCTGCGAGTACAATCCGCTGATGGTGTACACGGAAAGCTCTGATTTGTTTTCACGGCTGTCCTTTCTTTCGAATCCATGGGTGCCACTGTTGGCCATACTGATTGGATGTTTGTACAAGCCCACTGATTCATTTCAAGGGAAGCCTGGAGATATAGAAAAGCAGATGACAAACGATTGCCTATTTACACTATCGAATTTTTCAAACAACTAAATTGCTCTACTAATTTATTTTAATTATAACTAAGCTGTGATGAGTTATTCATTTGTGAAACATAGAATGTGAATAATAACACATCAAAAGAGTTGGGTTTTTTTTTTTAAGAGAAAGGGATTTAGTTTGTTGGTTCAAGGCTAAGACTGCAGCTTTGTTAAGTACGTTAGTAATGCAGGTGCAATAAATGGGTTTTTATGTTTTTTCTTTAGCCATTAAGAGAAGTAGAATAAAAAATTAATCAAAATGGGTAGCATTCAAGTTGCTATAAAAAGAATCAATGTTGGAGCTTGCATCTTGCACGAATCAATAATACTGGAATAAGGCACCAAGCTCAAGGTCGTTTTCTGAATTTCTTCTATCCAGCTGTATCTATGCAAAATGCAAAACTCAAATGTACAGAAAAGAACGTGCTGATGGAGACAGTACGTGCTCTTTTCCCCGGACTTATCCTCTTTTTGGGGTCGTACATTTCCGTCCAGGGAGATTTATTAAATGGAAAAAATTGTCCGGATTTTTTAGTTTGCTGTTCAAAACCACAAAAATTTGAAATTTTGTGCCTCAAAAATAACCTATTTGCTCTTTTTTATGCGATAGGAAAATCATTTTACGGGCCATTTTGGGGACACTAAAATGGAAATTTCATTCTCGACTTGGAAAAGGGGCATGCCCTTTCCCAGATCCCGAAATTGGATGCCAAATTGACTCGTTGGGACTCTAAATAATGGGGATTGGCCAGAAAATTTAAATTTGAAGAAACCTCTTCTTTTCTTCCCTTTCTCTTTTGGTAATCTTAATTAAGGAGCTTCAAAATTAAAAATAATTTGAAATTAATCCAAATGCATAGCTTAAATCCTTTAAACTCTAACTACCGTAAACAACAATCTACATATGATTCCCGATTTAGACCAGCAAGACTGTGGTCCCTGGATCAGATCAATAAATTCAACACCATCTTTCGAAATTCTGCACATTTAAATTGACATCAAGATGGTGAAATTGACACGAAAACCTGTTCTTATGATAAATTTCTCCTTTGTTTTCTCTTGTCCGAATATTGTATTGAAGGTCATCGATGATTGCAATTTTCTTCGCATTAGTTTTGATTAATTATAGCGAAAGAACGCCTATGATCGATCATGTGCCATCGGATTTCATTTATCTATATACAATAAATGGAAACGATGGTCGTATCGATTCCGTGGCAATATCAAATGTCGATTTTTATACCAGTCGGATATTTTCAATGAAATAAAAACTTGGCCAGCTTCGTGTATTGTATACATTGATTTTTATGTTGACCTTTTTCTTGGCAAACACACTTGATTTTTTTGTATATATTTTTTATATATAAATTGATTTGGTTTATATATATATAAAGGATTTTAAAAGTAAATGAGCTGTTATTGCGTTGCGATAAAGTGGAGATTTTTTATAAATCAATCAATAATAATCCACCATTTATAAATAAATAAATGCAAAGGAAAAGGAAATAAAAAAAATAGAAAATAGTAAATATACAACAAAAACGATTTTTTTTTACTGTTATTTTTTTTTAAATTGAAGTGAGCAACATTGAAACGGATGCGGGCCATTGTACACTAAATTAGTTTTTTTATGGTTAATAAAAATATAAATTTATTTTTTTTACTATTATGCGAGGATCACCGGTTTATGATTTCCTTCTCTTTTAACCCAAACTATAAATGCCAACGAAAATTGACTAATTAATTGCAATTTTTTTTGAAGTTAGAAGTAATTTTGGCACAAGTTTTATGCACATTTTAGTGACAAAAACATGGTTTTATTGTACCGTAATGCGGAAAAGTTATTAATATAAGACTAGCGTGAGAGCTAACCATATTTTAATTTTACTAATCTTTTTTTGTTATTACTGGAACATCATTACACACACGTTTCATTCAAGTGACTCATTTTCCTCTCCCATTACGAGTAATTTTAAAACTAAATTATAACCAACAAAATTTAAGCGACAAAACATCGTTTGAGAATCCTCGTAATTTTCTCTGAAACCATTCAGGTGAATCAGTACCAGTTGGGACCAGTTGCCAGCATCGCACACCTGCATCTGGAAATACATTCTTTGCCTGGATTGATCTTTTGGATTTGCAATTTACAAATAAACAAACTCTCCCTTTAAAAATTAAACATTTTATTTGTGTGTAAATTCATTTGTTGTTTGGATTTTATCATGGAAATTAAAACTGTTGCTACCAAACAAACATGAATGGAAGAATGATTATAAACACGAACTGGCCATGTGTAATTAATTATTACTCACACTTATTCATATTGGCCTCACGTGTCACGTAACTTCCCTAATCAATTTCTTTGCAACACGTTTCTGACCTGCTTTTAGATCTAGTTCAAGGTTGAACTCGAAAACTGTATATCTTTATAATTGTAAACCTAACGGTGAGTCCTTGGAAATCGATACCCATTGACCATCATTCTGCCAAGTGAAATCGAATTTTACTTAAAAAGACTCATAAAAAAAATAATAAAAAAAAGTATAATAGTAAAAATAAATCCCAATTCCTTCCTGAATTGTTCTAAAGCAAACATTGATTGGATTTATTTCCTTTTAAAAGGACAATTTATTTTTTTATTTTTTTTTATTTCAATTTTTACAATTTTTTTTTTTTAGTAATGGATAGTCAACTTGACATCCCATGATGAATTTCTGTGTTGTGGTTTTTGAACCATTTCTAACTTCCATCATATTTGTCATTTTTTTTGACAATGTCAATTTATGTGTGTGGCAGGAAAGCGACTCTTGAATTTTTCTGGGGGGAGGAGCAGGGGGGGGGGAGATCTTACAAAGGCTGGCAAAGGAAAGAATATAGATAAAACGCTAAACTGACTTTATCTATAAAATAAAAGATGTACACTTTAGTTTATGCGAAGCAAACTTTGACTACACTCTGCGCAGGTGGAATTAAGCCAGTTGCCAGGCAACAGCGGTAACAGTGCTTTGGTGCGTTGGCACGTTACCAAAATCTATTAAAAAATGATGATCAGCACCAGCTGATGCAAAGAGAAAAATTCAAATTGATTTACACTCTGGAGGGGAAATGTAATCCAGGATTAAGAGAATACATCAAAGGTTAATGGAAAACAGGACTATGAGTTGTGATTAATGTTGTGTTGGAATTAGACGACACAAACAATTGTGAGGAAAAGAAATAAAAGTCAAACAGATTGAAAATGTTTTTACCTCGGCGAATTTTAATGCGTTTCCAGCATACAAAGGACACGATAACCTTGAACAGTCGAGTATTATTATTAGACATAATAATAAACTCTGCATCGCGACTCATTAAATGAGCAAATAAGCAATTTTGACATTTTCTTCATCGTATTATCATTTGTAGAAGTGTTTTATAAAACTTTTACCGATATTTAAATTTTAAAATAAAATTAAGAGAAATTTTTGTTTTCAAGACATTTGTCAATAACACCTAAGGGGCAGCAGCTGTGAGCTGATTCAATTAACCCTTGAATTGGATCGGCTTTATCAGACGATTGTAGTCACAATCTAATTTTATACGTTTTGCCGTAAGCCGGGTCTAGTGACCTTGTTGTAAATCCATCCAACATGGCGTCTCTCTCGACAATTTGCACGATTCGTGTTTTGAAGAATGTTAATAAATATCATAGCAGCTGTTGAAGCGCATAACACTTTCAAATTGAATGCGGAAACTGAATTAATCAACTTCTAAGGTGGAGATGTGATAAATCATTGTTATTACTTTTTAAAGTTGCGAAAGATTTAATTGAAAATTAAACACAAAAGGCAGCATCTTTTATTTTCGGAAAAATAAATGTGAATTAATTGCATTTCGCCTACATAATCGTGAAAACAGGCCACTTTAATTTCGTTGACCACACGTGCGGGTAATGCCAAATGGTAAAGCAATTAACATTAGTGAATGGTGGAAAACCGGATTGGTTTTAATCCGTTAGACCCATGAGTTTTCCACTTTTTTTATTTACGGTATTTTTTTATCGGTCACATTTTGCGCAACAACGAGACGATGAATTTGTTCATGGCGTGATGTGATACGTGGTATGTTACAGGAAGAAACCTGTGACCCTGTGAGCAATGCACAAATCTAATTTCATTTCCTAACGACCAAAATACCTTGGACTTGAAATCTGAGGACTGGGTGTTTGGGTACACCATGTTTCTAGGTCAATGTCGTACAATGATCACAAAATTGTTCTCAAAAACAATTTTTTTTAATAAAGTAAATATCACACTGCGCAACTGACCTTCAAAGTATTCACCTAAAGGTTTCAAGGTTTTCCCTATAAGATAACGCGAACTCAAGGTGAGGTGGCACTCTATTGACGTAATTATCCTACGCTACAAACAACACACCTATGATTATTAATATTATTACATTCAATTAAGAAAAATTTTCTCGCATTATGAATATTTTATGGAGCGGAAATGAATAATTCATTAATCTTTCAGGTTGTAAACAGTAGAAAGAAATTTTCATTTTTTTGTAAATGATTTAATCTCTTCTCCCAATTGATTACGCTACGAATTCGGGTTTAGCGCGATAGAAGTAATCTTTTGTGCTCTTACAAGTACATCAGCATTAATATTTCAAGATAAATCTAAGTATAGTTGGGGAATGTTGCTCTGCACTGATAAAAATTCCACTCACCGACTTGTGGTGATGTAAGATTAAAAATCTTGACATTCGGTTTAAAAGAGAACACTGAGATATCGGTCCAACTTTACTTACACTCTTAAATTTAACATTGCGTCATAAAATATGTATAATTACACGTAAAAAATAAATTGTTGCACAATGACGGAATTTGCTCGCGCTATTGGCGTTGTACACTGACGTCAGAAGTGGTAAAACGATATCAAACAAGTAGTGGAAGTGTTTTTTATGTTTTTTGTTATTAGTATTTGAAAAGCAGAAGCTGAGATTCTTATATTTTATGATTTTTTAAATATTGTAAAGGCTTTTTCTGATAACTATATTACAGGATGGTACAATTTCATAGAAATAAAACCAACAGATGTTACACTTGAACGAAAAAACGTACAGCTTGGAAATAGATTGAGAATTGAGATCAACGAGTTAAGCAAAACTCATTTGCTGTTTCTGGTAAACCTTTTACCAAGAATCAACAGTGCACCGACATTTAATTGAACTAAGAAACAATTTTTTGTTGTTGTTTTTGTATATTTTTTATTCGAGTCGGGTGAAAAAAAACTGAAACCGAAAATTAGAAACAAGGGAATTACACGACCACACCACAATGCTTTTACCCAGTTCTGACGTTAGCAGAAAAAACGTCACGAGCAAAGTGGCAAACTCACCTTAAAAATTAAAAATGTATGAATTATAAAATTAAGTACTTTCCACATCAAACTTCATTTATTTTACACGCGATCATGAATCTTTAACGGCATTAAATCATCAGAACACTCATGCCACAAACCCATTTGTTAAAAAAATATAAAATATAAAAAAAAAATAGATATTCCGTGTAAACACACTCAAAGGAAAAAAAAAAACTCCAACTCATCATTTATGTATTACTCCGGCATAAATTTCCTCCTTCTTATACTTTGATGTTTCCAAGTTTGAAAGAAAAATCAATGAATGGCCGATTGCTTTTAGGGTGTAGCACAAGAAAAATTTCCTTCCTTCTCCCACCAAACATTTTATTTGTCTCTGGGCAACGAACGTTGTCCCTGGCACCTGAACTTTTCCCCTATATTGCGCTCAACTCCAAATGGGTTGTCACTCATAACCCCCTCAGGTAAAGCGAAAAGGTACAAACGGGCACTTTGGCACTTTGGTCCTAATTCTGATTTACCTCGGGTGATATTTCCAATTAACTTTTACACAATGCATCGAATTTATGCAGTTACGACGAGACACAATTTCATTTAATCGTTTGGGAAATTCTTCAACTTTTAAGATGGAAACAATGGATGTGATGAGGGGGCATTGACCGAAATCTGCTTTGATTTTCATTCAAGCGAGTATTTTTAGCTCGTGTTCGTCACTTTCCAAGGTGAAAAAAATAAAGAAACTAAACCCTTTACTATTCTATTTTAGTATTTTTAGGTTTTTACTAGGGAAAGAGTTATTCTTTGGTTTTTTTTCTCTTCCTCCTTCAGCGTTCTCATAACGCCCATGTATGGAGCGCATCCGTGAAATAAAATAGGTAATGTCTACCTACATAAGAAATTTTAATTTTTAAAAGGCCTAGCTCATATTTATTGTCTGTTTTTGAGAACGGAACTGCTCAGATGACCCTAACTGGAATGTAGGTCGGACATCTTGATTTTTTTGGATTTTTTTTAAAAAAAATTTAGGCAACATAATTTTCACAGTTTGGTTAATTAACGACTACTAAAGTGCAATCTTAGAAAGACTTAGCGTAAATTTTACCTTAACCTTTGCTAAAGCACATTCCATTGGCCCAAATGACCAAATATGGTGTTTGTTGTGACCACAAAATCTTTCAAATTGACCCCCGTTTCAATGCCCGGTTGTAATATCGCATGACACCTTAGCATGCTTACTTGGTACATTTTTCAGGGTTGAAGTATAAGAAAGAATTCGATAAAATGCGGCAAGTGCTTTTTATCATTCAAGGGATGCACTATTTTGTACCGCTTCGAATCGAATGAATTCAACTGTTGTGATAAAGATGAGGGTGTATATTTATCAGTAAAAGTATAGATGGAAATAAAACAGGTTTAGATCTAACCTTAGCACATTTTTCTGTTTGTTTTATCCGCGCTCTATTTTTGTTTATTTTATGGATCGGTGACCCAAATCATTGATTTTCATTGATTTGTAATGGAAAAAATGATGTATTAAATAAAGTTATGTAAGTTTATTGGATTTGAGCAATACAATATTAGTTTTTTTTAAATAAAACACAAATTCTTCACTTCCATGATTGATTTTCAATTATAAATTAATTTGGAATTCTTCCAAATTGTTGTTTACTACTCTTTCTTTTATTATTGAAATATTAACATTTATAAACTTCTATATCCATACAATAAAAAGCAAGTGTAAACAACGTATAAATTTCAAGCAACAGGCAAAATATTTGCATTAAAAGTCATAAATCCTAAGTTGTAGACAGATTATGTCATCATAAAATCGGTTAAGCTAGTTTCTATTAATAAGTAATAATGTAATTAACGTAAAACAACGAAATATTAAATACAAAAAGGTGTTGAGTTTGGATTGGTTTTGCCACTAATTAATTAATTAACGAATTAGTGTCATCACATTTGCAGGAGATGGATTATTTTATGCTAACACGGTAATGAGGGAAAAGTATTTTATCACTTGAGTACAGAGAATTTAAAAATGTTCAAATGGTAAAGGGTTATGAGTTGGCCCCATCAAGGACAACTAGAAAATCTCAAGCTAAAAAAAAAGAAAGGAAAAAAACTGTATAAAAGAGTTTAATTTATAAAGTGAACTTTTAAATTAGAAATTATTCATTCATCCTCCCTTGGGTTATATGGGGTGCCGTTCCAACGGCGAATCGTCCAAGGGCGAATCTGGCCATTCGGACGAATGGCGAATTTCGACTTTATTCTGTCCAAAACAGTCCCAACGGCAAATTTCTCCCAATTCAGCATTGGGACTGCTTTTGGACCTTTCTAATGGCGAATTGGTAAACGATTTGCCATTGGAAACGCAAAAACGTGACCAATGGCGAATATGTGTGTGCTGAATTTCGCCATTGGAAACGCAAAAACGTGACCAATGGCGAATATGTGTGTGCTGAATTTCGCCATTGGAAACGCAAAAACGTGACCAATGGCGAATATGTGTGTGCTGAATTTCGCTATTGGAAAGGGTTTTGCGTTTCCAATAGCGAATATGTGTGTGCTGAATTTCGCCATTGGAAACGCAAAAACGTGACCAATGGCGAATATGTGTGTGCTGAATTTCGCCATTGGAAACGCAAAAACGTGACCAATGGCGAATATGTGTGTGCTGAATTTCGCCATTGGAAACGCAAAAACGTGACCAATGGCGAATATGTGTGTGCTGAATTTCGCCATTGGAAACGCAAAAACGTGACCAATGGCGAATATGTGTGTGCTGAATTTCGCCATTGGAAACGCAAAAACGTGACCAATGGCGAATATGTGTGTGCTGAATTTCGCCATTGGAAACGCAAAAACGTGACCAATGGCGAATATGTGTGTGCTGAATTTCGCTATTGGAAAGGGTTTTGCGTTTCCAATAGCGAATATGTGTGTGCTGAATTTCGCCATTGGAAACGCAAAAACGTGACCAATGGCGAATATGTGTGTGCTGAATTTCGCCATTGGAAACGCAAAAACGTGACCAATGGCGAATATGTGTGTGCTGAATTTCGCCATTGGAAACGCAAAAACGTGACCAATGGCGAATATGTGTGTGCTGAATTTCGCCATTGGAAACGCAAAAACGTGACCAATGGCGAATATGTGTGTGCTGAATTTCGCCATTGGAAACGCAAAAACGTGACCAATGGCGAATATGTGTGTGCTGAATTTCGCTATTGGAAAGGGTTTTGCGTTTCCAATGGCGAATTGAAATTGAACGAGCCGAGTGTGTATTTAAAGTGCTTGTGAGTCACGAGCGAACGATTTGGTTTGTTTAAACTGGTCGACTGATTTATTTAGAAAGTTCTGCTGTTTAAATAAGACGAATTAAACAGAACGTTGAGTGGACGTGATTCCCTAAAGCAAACGAACTGTGGACGTGATGCCAGGCGAGAGGTGACCGGATGTCACAGTGCTAAAGCCAATATTGGCCTAATATTGGTAGGCTACAAGAACGTATTGCTAGCTGATCCGCAACAGTACCAATCGATTTTTACACATGCCGCATTTGCGCGATCGAATACAGCTAAACACCCGCCGTATTTGGGCGATCGAATACAGCCAAACACCCGCCGCATTTGCGCGATCGAATACAGCTAAACACCCGCCGTATTTGGGCGATCGAATACAGCCAAACACCCGCCGCATTTGCGCGATCGAATACAGCTAAACACCCGCCGTATTTGGGCGATCGAATACAGCCAAACACCGGCCGTATTTGGGCGATCGAATGCGGCGGATGTTTGGCTGCATTCGATCGCGCAAATGCGGGCAGTGTTTGGTCGGTTCTCAGGTCTTAAAAAAATAAATAATAATTGAAATTGAACGAGCCGAGTGTGTATTTAAAGTATTTAAAGCAAACGAACTATGGACGTGATGCCAGACGGATGTCACAGCGCTAAAGCCAATATTGGCTATAATTGGTAGGTTACAAAAACGTATTGCTAGCTGACTCCGACTGGTCCGCAACACACGCAACACACGCTGCTGGTTTTAATTCAAAGTTATCTTTATTTGTAATTCTAACTGGTTATGTAGTGCAATCGTCAGCTCCTATTGGCTGTTTAAAATAAAACGTTATTGAGACGTTCTCGTCTCCTTCCCATTCTCGTGTTCGTCTCGTCTCGTGTTCCTCAGGAACCCGAAAATTCTACAATTCATTAGTTCGAGACCAGCAGGACATGAACAGTGTTACACAACAATTTAGAACCCAAACGGACTCAGCATCGAACGGAATCACATGTGCGAGGTCAAGTTAAACTTTCCATTCGATATCGATGCGAGTAACCTTGTATGTATATAAATATAACGCCTCACGCAGCACGTAAAACGTATTTACACGACATTTTTACTGAAATAAAAGTTTGAAATTAAACAAAAAGCAATTTGAGGCACAAAACTGTGCATTTAAGTACAAAAATTCATACTTTTGGCTTAAATTTTGAAACTTGTATAAACAATGCCGTGTGGGTCCAAAAAACGCTTAAATAAATGAAAAATGAATTTTAAAATGAATTTTTGTTACAGGCATCGAGTAACAGCACCGGACATTACGTTTACTTCACCAAACATAAAACGAAGATAGTACGACGGACAACGCACCCGAAATTTATGGAAGATACATATTTTTAATATTGTGTAAATTATTATGTCTATACATTAATGCTTCTTTTTGGAAAGGAGATCGAAAAAACCGTTAATAAAACTTCTGTTATTCTATATTATGGAATGGATTTTTTTGTGTTAATAAAATAAATTTTAGAAATTTTTCTAATATTTGAATTAATAATCATTTGGATTGAAATGAGCACGGTGCTTTTGTAGAAGCGCGCAAAGCATTGCGGAGTACCTGCTCTGCACGCAGGAGCAGCAAGCGGTACAGCCAATCTAGCTGCCTGATTTAACATTGTTGTCCCAAGAGCAGCAATCGGAAATGTAGAAAGCGGCGCCTAATCGCTTCAAACAACACGTTTTTGAAAAGTTTAATTCTTTTCATCACATATTGTCTATGTTATTATTCATTAAGCAGAGCCGGCTTGTGGGTCTTGCAAAAAATGTTTTTATTTTGGCAAAGTATTTTTTATCCCAAAAAGTTCATTTGTAAAGTAGATTGTCTCTAAAAAGAGTCTATTGCAGCACATGATAATGCATTTATTTGCCTAAAAATGTCTAAAAATGCATTTATTTTCGCCAGGTCGCTTACTACGACAAGACTGAAACGTTGCAAATGAGATTGCACAAATTTTGACAATTTTGCATTAAAATGACCCAAAAAAAATGCATTTTTACACGCAGATTGCAATTTGTCTGTCGAAAGAAACGTTTTCTAGTGGTTTCTGCAGATGATGATGTTAATCTGAGCCAGCCATTTGATCTCTCTCGTTTACAATGCTACATGAAATACGGATTGCCGAAACGGGACTCAATTTTAAGATACAATCGGACTCTCCAACCCAGCTGGGTTTTGGAACACTAAAAAAACAAAAGCCGCATTGAACTTTACAAGTGTAGGGCCATCCACGTATTTGAAATGTTTCGCAACACCAAAATATAGTAGGCACTTGATTCAAAATTTGATCGTGAAGATGGTGATGAGGAAACTGAAGTGTTTCATTATTGAACATTGCAATTATTGCACTAGAATGCAGAGAATTCTCCGCATTCATCGAGGTTTGATAACCGATCGAATGATTTGATTTTTTGACGTTTTTGATGGATTTAAATGTGAAAAAAAGTTATTTTTGGTTGGAAAATATCGATTTGAGCTCGAATTTTGATGAATTTGTTATGAAAATGTGAATTTTTGATGGTTTTTAACACTTTTAACCGATTTACATTCTGATTAATGTGGATACGTTTAGGAATTGTTCCATTTATGGTTTGTTTTGGCCAATCATGCGCTGTTTAGTTTCGTACTGACAATTTTGCATTAAAATAGCACGAAAAAATGCATTTTTACACGCAGATTTCAATTTGTAAGTTTGCTTACTGTTAAAACTATTTATAGGAAAAGGCAAACTGTGTAAGATTTGTATTACTTTTCATTTTAATTTTTTTTTCTCAAATATACTTGTAGAAAGTACGATTGGGAGGACAGCAGTGCCTGCATATGGACATGATCAAGATCTATTTTGAAAACGAATAATTATACAAAAAATATTTAATATTTTTGAAAAATTGTACTTCCTTATTTTAAATTTGATGTATTTTTCTTTCAATTGAATAAAAACATATATTTTAATTTTTTCATCGATTTTTTCATTCCAACATGATTGACGGCCGGAAAATGAAGGCAAAATTGTCTATTTTAATAAAAATAAAAACATGATCAAATGTTGAAGAAAGAACTAGCTGCTAAGCTGATTGAAAAAAAAAGAATTTGAAACAAACGTCGAAGAAGTAGACACGATAAGAGCATCGTCCGATTTCGTGGGAAATGAGACGCGGCATCGAAAAGTGATATCCTCGTAAGTTGCGAGGCAGGAAAGCCACGCGTAATGAACCTCGATTCAAGAAACGACCTTAAAGCCGAGACAGCAAATTACGTGAATTAATTATAACCGTTGACTAAATGCAATTAAAAGTTTTATTCAACATATTGGAACGTATTGGAACACGTATTGCAACCAGTATTAGACACTCTGGATAACTTTTTTAATGTTTTTGAGATGGCGGAAATGTAAAACCAAGATGAAACGATCATCGCTGTTCAAATATTCGTTCTAATGAACACGAACCAGATGTCGGAGACGGACATGCATTTGGTCATCATTGACACAATTAGAGAGTCTCGTTTTAAAGGTGAAACGCAATAAATTGGCGGAATTTGTCATACTTATACTGAATTGGGAAATAAGACACGTGGACGACGAGAAAACAACACGACTTGGGACCATAGCTTTTGGATGAGAACAAAAAACCATTCGACTATTTTCCGACAGTTTCGAGCACAGGACACATGTTTTATTGCAGTTTATCCAGTAGGAGGAGGTTTACCGCTCCCGTGGGCGACACAGACTTGCACATGCAGTTCTATAAAAATGAAGAAACGACGATAATTTTTGATAACATCACAGAATAAAAATTCGTGTTTTTATTTCGAATTGAAAATGTAGCGGTCGGTTTATTTTGACGATCAAATTGAAGGCAGCAATTGCAGGCTTTTGCCAATCGGTGACAAGTATTTCTTCGACTTGGAAATCCACATGAAAATCTTGGAGAGTTGTATAAATGAGAGAGAAATTGCCGGGTAGTTGGCAAAATTAAAAATGTAAAAGTCAGTGCAGAAATTCGACGGAGAAATTAATATTTTCCCGAGAGTTGATAATTCCACTGATTTATGAATACATCAGCACATTTTTGAATTCGTGGAAGATAAATTAGAGATAAACAAAATATATCGATCTCGTTCAGTTTGTGACGATTCTACTTTTGGTTGAATTATAAGCCATTAAACGAGATAAATCGGTCGGAACAAGACATTGCTAAACCTAACAATAACCTAACCGAGATAAGCTACGAAATATGTGCAACGTGAATAAATAACCAGAATAGCAAATAACTTACGGTTTTCCATGTTTATTATCAATACAACTGGTTCTGGGTTCTGGGCATGTGTAAACATAACCGATCGTTTTTGACGTTGCAATCGAATTCTTTCAAAGGTCGCCATGTCGTTTTTTCACTGTTCGATTGAATCTACGTTGGAACGACGTATCGTGGGCGGACATGAGTGTATCATGGTTTTGATTATACAATACGAATGTAAATATAATCAGGTATGTGTTTATTTTGTAAATAAACTTTTAACACGAATAAACTTAAAAATGCATTGATTTGCCTAAAAAAGGTCTAACTTGCCTAAAAAAAGGTCTTTAATGCATGAAAATGTTTATAACTGCTTAAAAAAAATTTGTCGTTATTAAACCTGTTACTTTCTCTCCTAATTTTATGTTAAATGGGCCACACATAGTCTTTGCACTCGTTCCCGAAGCCTTCCAAGCCGGCCTCGCCATCAAACCGTATCAAACATTTTTTGCAAAGCAAAAGGTAGTTGTCACAAAGTCATTCATTACTTTAAAAAGAATTTCTTGCCTTTTAGTCCTAACTCAAAAAATGTAGCACCTATGTGCCAAGTCTAATGCCCAGGTAGTGGAGCTGGTGCATTGCTTTCTGTGAGGTGATAAATCCGTGTTCGGGTCGCCAGTTGGGAACGTCTGGTCTTTCTCCTCGAACCTGGCTTAACCAAGTTTTTATCTCATCTGTCGAATACCCTGCTGGTTTCAGTATTTTGAAGAGATCTCGATACGCCGTCCGTCTGACTTCGTTGTAATAGTCTCTGTGTATTTGTCGGCGCTCTTCGTCTGTAGCGGCGTTTTGCCACCTCTCGAGGACAGCCCACTCTTCGGGCTCGCTTGGATAGTCCTTTTCCAAAAACTTGTTTGGGAGTGGTGCTGGTGCGTCGTCGCGTTCTGGAATTTCAGTCCTCAGTGCGTCGCGCATCTTTTCTGGGAAGTAGTGTATCAGGGTCTCCTGACTTGCCCAAAATCGCGATCGGGCTCGGGATGAAGTGAGCCGAATTTTCCATGGTCCGGTGTCGACGTCGTCCTCTAACGCTCTTCGAAATGGGGTCGGAATTTCGCTTCTCCAGAGTGTACCCGAAGACACGTTTTGCGGATCGATGGGTCCCCACGTAAGTTGGTGTTCCGGCTGAGGAATGAATACATAAAAATTAGATTTTTGTTAAATTCCGAATTTGGATTCAAGATGGCGCTATGGTCGACCATGTGCTTTTTACACGTGTTGAATCTTAAATAATGGCTCGTGTCATTTTTCGTTTGTTGACATAAAGATGTTTTCTTTTATGAATCTTGTTTCACGTATTTTTGTGGTTTAGCCACAAATTAAATTCTTTGTTATTTTTACCTTTTCGTTTCCATCGGGCTTTTCCCGATTTTCTTCCGGTTCAACCTCGTCCCATCTTGCGGGATCGTTCCATTCGTCTTCGCTTGGGTCCCGATCCATTTCTTCCTCTTCGTTGTCGGGTGATTGCTTCCAGTTTCTTCGCATTTTTGATTCAATTTGTTGGTTGCGATTTTTGTCAAGCACCTGTTGTCGTCGTGACAGAACGCGGAGTGCAAAGTTGAAAGGGTAGTCGAGGTTAAGTATCTTGATTGGCTTTCGTATGTAATACGTAGTTGATTGTTGGAGTCTCCTTGTGATTGTTTTTGTCCCTAGGAGGTCGGGGTAATTACGTCATATTGTTTTATCGCTTTTGATTGGTTATGCCAACCATTTTGGATTTTTCTTGCTTTATCATGTCCTCCCGGTGATTTTACCGTCCTTTATAAACGGGTTTGGTGCCTTTTTTCTTGTACTTTGTCGTGTTATAGGTTTCGGTATTTTACTTCTCGATCGTGTGGATCTTTTAGTAATCTCTTTTTCTTTTTCAGGAGTTTTAGGAGTTTCTTCGTTAACTGCTGCTTCCTCCCCTCCTAAATTTCCATCTGGGGCGCTAGTTAGTTCGGCGCTGTCTGGAGTTGCGTGAGTCGTATTTTCGTTCAAGTCTGAAACAGTGGCGATGTCGTCGAACATATCTCGTATTGTGGGCGATGGAGATGGCTGCGTTTGGTCCTCGGCCCATTCTTCTTGTGGAAATTCCGGCAAGTAAGGCGTCAGTTCTCGAGCGTGGATTGATCGAAAATTTACATTATCGGCCAAACGTTGCAGAGAAAATGCGTTCCCGCCGTGGGCCTTGGTAATTACGTATGGGCCGTCTCGTTTGTCGGCTAAGCCGGCATGAATCCCTTTATCTGCACTGGATAAAATGTGAGTGTCTTTCCATACGAGATCGTTGATTTTGAAATTACAAAATTGTGTGTTCTTTTCAGACTTTTTCACTCGTTCGCGCATGTCAAACACATGTGACATCATATGTTGGTAGGTTGCCGAAATTGCTTGTTCTAGTTGATGTACGTAAATGTGAGGATTTTTTGGATCGACTTTTCGAATTCCTTCTGGGATGCGTGGATCCCAGGGCACTCGTAGCTCTCGAGCGAAGTTGAGATAAGCCGGGGAAAAGCCGCGGTTTCTCGAAATGGTCGTTCGGATGCTAAATGCTATTTCTTTAAGAAACTCGTCCCACTTGGAATGTACGTCTGTGAAAATAGCAAGCGCATATTTTATGTCGCGGTTGAGTCGCTCTACGGGATTAGCCCGTGGGTTATACGTTGAAGTAAATGATGGTTGAATGTCGAATTGATTGCAGAAATCCTTGTATAACCTTGATGCGAATTGTGGGCCATTATCGGAAATTAATTTCCGCGGGAAGCCAAAATGTAACGCGACTTCGTAGAGGCACTGGATTATTTTCTGCTTAGTCGGGTGGGCCATCGGATACAACTCTGGCCATCCTGTTGCGACATCCATGATCACGAGTATGTATTTGTGGCTATTTGCACTTGTTATCTTAGGACCCATAAGGTCTACGCTCCAACAATCAAAAGGGGCGAACGGTCCAAGTGATAAATTCTCGTAGTTAGCCTTATTCCGAGGCTTGCAGGCTTGGCATCGTGGACAGTGTCGTATGAATCGTACGATGTCCCTTCTCATTTCGGGCCAATAGTACAGTTGACTGGCCCGGTAGAGAGTCCTTGCCACGCCGGCGTGTCCGGCTAGAGGGTGGCCGTGTACCATCCACAGAATTTGTGTTCGAACTTTTCTCGGAATTACGACTTTAATTGAACTCCCTGACTCTGTCAAGTCGTCCCGAAAGTTCGGATGGTACTTTAAAAGTAGGCCATCGTCTATCAGATAAGCGGAAGCCTTAATTTTGAACTCTTCTCTGGATTCTTCGCTGTAGACGTCGCCAGGGAAAGTCTCGTTGGTCAAGTAGTCATAGAACCTTTTACAGAAGGCGGTGTCGTTCTTCTGAGCTTCGACGAGTTCCTCGCGAGTAGGTGGGACACAGTTCGTGCCTTTACTCACGTGTGTAACGAAAGCTCGCACAAATTTATCCGAGACTCTGGGTTCGATGGATAAGTCGTAATTTGGTCTGGCATCTTTTGCCGATTGATATGCCCTCATCCAATATCCGACGTATTTTTCATCGGAAGATTCCAACTTTTCTTTCGGCAGTTCATTCTGTTTTCTGAATTCCCACTTCCTGATCGGGGTGGGACAGTAAGCTATCCGAGAATCGTCGTCGCCGTCGTCGTCTGGCTCGTCGGGTTCTGAGGCGGGAGCTCTAGAGAGCGCGTCGGCGACTGTGTTATACTTCCCTGGCTTGTACTCGATTTGTAAGTCGTAAGCCATGAGCTCTAATTGCCATCGAGCCATCCGGCCCGAAGGTTCTTTCAGGCCCATGAACCACCTTAATGCCTGATGGTCGGTCTGGACGGTAAATTTTGTAAACTCGAGGTAAGGCCTGAATTTACGAACTGCCCATACGATTGCCAAGCATTCGAGCTCTGTCGCTGAGTAATTTTTCTCGGCGGCTTGAATTTTCCGGCTGATAAAGATCGTGGGTACTTCTTGATGTATGCCGTCGATTTCGTGCATTTGCATCAACGCAGCCCCCAATCCGATTTTACTCGCATCCGTATGTAAGATAAATTCGCGATTCAAGTCGGGGAGAGGGATGGTTTTGGTGTCGATTAGCATTTGTTTGATTTTGTCAAACGCTGCTTCGCAATGGCTGGTCCAGTTAAATTTGATTTCGGGGTCTTTCGGCGGGTCCTCCTTTGGATTTATTTTCTGGACAGTCTTTAAAAGATCGGTGATTGGGGCCGCGACTTCCGCTAAATGTGGCAGGAGTCGGCCGAAGAAATTTACCATTCCTAAAAAACGTTGTACCCCTTTCACGTCCGTAGGTGCTGGAAAATCGGTGATTGCTCGTACTTTCTTTGGGTCTATGGATAAGCCATTGACTCCAACTTTGTATCCAAGAAACGCAAGTTCTTTTCGGCAAAACTGGCTCTTTCCGGGGTGTATGTGGAGTCCGGCTTTTGCTAAACGACGTATTACTTCGTCGATATGTCTGATGTGTTCGTCAAAAGTCTGGGAAACAATAATAATATCGTCCAGGTAAGCCCAGGCGTATTTATGTAGCGCGTCGCCCAAAACCTTCTCGATTAATCGTTGAAATGTTGCCGGGGCATTTACTAGGCCAAATGGCATGACATTAAACATTAATCTGCCCATCGGGGACCAGAAAGCGGTTTTTTCTTTGTCTTCGGCACGGAGTTCGACCTGCCAATATCCTTTCGACAGATCCATCGTTGTTACCCAATTAAATGGGGCTAGTTCTCGAAGAATAGCTTCGATTGATGGCATCTGGACGGGGTCGATAACGGTAATGGCGTTTAGAGGTCGATAATCGATACACAGTCTGGGTTCCGATCCTGCACGCATGACGAGCACGATTCTCATCGCATATTCTCCTAATGCCTCGGACACTATCCCCTTGTCCAGTAAGTCTTGACAGATCGTCTTGACGATTTCGCGTTTTTGGGGGTTCATGCCCTTGAATGGAACTCGTACTGGCTTATCCGTACTTAATTCTATTTCGTGTTTTACGTAATTTGTCTTTCCCGGTTCTTTAGTCAGGATTTTTCGATGTTTTTGTAGCATTTCTTCAAGTAATTTAGTCTGGGTTTCTCCTAGGTTCGCGTCCATGGCCAAATTGTGAGCCAAATTTCCTTCTTGGAGTCGGGCGTTAAAAGATTTGAAATCGTAATCTTGTACGAATTGCTTCAAATTTCCGCCTTTCCATTCGTCCTCTTCGTCGTTTGAATCTAGGAGTTCGGTAGGTACTGTCATTAGTCGGGGGTCCTCGCGTTTATCGATATAGTTCCAGGACCTCGTTATGGGGTTGGGCTGGATCTCCATTATGGCCATGATGTCCATACCCAAGAGTAGGACCGTGTCGTAGGTTGGTAAAACGATGAAAGGGTGGGTTATTACGCCTCCCTCCCATATGACTTTTGTTGTCAGTACCCCTACTGGACGCACTTCTCCAGCAGCGGTTTTTACGGCCACATTTTCGCTTATTCCCCGTAGTTTGTCGCGTTGTTTTTTGTCCAGCGACTCGTATAGATCTGAAGAGATAAAGGACCGGTCGGCTCCCGAATCCAACAAACCGATGAATTTTTTGTCGTTAAACTTGATTGTTAACATTGCGAGTGAGTCCTTCCGCTCTTTAACCAAATTACAATGTAAAATGCGTTTCTTTCGAGGTGGGGCCTCCTCGTAGGCGTGAGGTAATTCTTGGAATGTTTCGGCTATTTTTTCGCCGTCCGCCGTATTAGTGGTTGGGCCACTATATTCGCGTTTTTCTGTGGTGAAGTAAGCCGTAGTGAAATAAACGACCTTTTTCTGTAATTCTTTTATTTGTTTTTCTAACCAATTGGTGTTTATCCATTTGGCTTTTAATTCGTCTTCCGAACTTGAGTCGCTAATTTCTTTATTATTTGTTTCAATTTCTTTCGATTTTTTCTCTTTTAATTTGAGTTTTAATTTGACTACTTCTTCCGTAATTACTTCGTTAATTGCCTGGTTAATTGTCGTATTCTTGGTAAATTTTGGGGTTTGGTCTTCCGGGCGTGCAGACAGATTTATTATTTTTTCTCTGTCTGCTTTAACCAGTTTTTTGTCAGTTCTTCGAATTTGGCTGTTAGCTTTTCTAACAATGCGTCGTTTTTGGCGGCTTCCTTCTCTTCCTTCCTCTTCTTTCGTTTTGGGCAATCTCTTCTCCAGTGTCCCACCTCGTTACAGTAATTACAAGGTTTTGTGGTGGAGTTATCTGTTTTCGGGTACGGTCGTCTCACGAACTCTTTTTTCTCGTAGGGTTTTTCGCTTTTTGGGTTGTGGTGCTCCGTTTTATTCGCGGTCTTCATTCGGGGTCGGTAGCTGGGGGCGATTTCTTTCCCCATGTTAGCGTGGAGAATCTCTTCTTCTTGTTGGCTATCGCTGGTATCTCCTCCTGAGTTTTGCTCGGAGTTGTTTTCTTCACTTTCCCTCCCTTCTTCGAGATTAGTTGCGTCGGAGTTTGTACTGGCTTTGTAAGCTTTTGGAGCCGGTATCGGGTTCGAGGTGGCTTTATCGTTCGCCTTTTTCGGAGGTGCGGCCTCGATTTCCCCGTTCAGGAAGCTACGCGACTGGATCAGTCTCCCTGCGTCATGATTTTTCGCATGGATACGCTGTATGCGGAGTTGCGTTTGTGTCCTCTGTTCGGGCGTCAGGGCCTCCGTATAACGATCGTCTACTTCTTCGTGATAGTCATTTACAAATTTTAGCAGCTGTTCGAAACTATCTGCTGTGGGAGCGTTCATATCTCTCAGTACTTTCTTTGAGGTGTCGTTTAACCCTTTTTCGAAAATCACGTTTTGCGCATATTCGTCGAGTGGCGTATCCAACTCGTTGAACAAACTTTTCGCTCGTCGGAAATAGGCTCGTAATTCTTCTCCTGCGGCTTGTAGCATGAGACTGACTCTCTGTCTAATTTCTTGGTTGCGACTCGGTCAGTTGTGTTCCGGGGGGGAAAATTCCGTTTATGGCTGTTCCATTTAGGACCCCGTTCTTCTGTCCGATCAAAATGGTCGACCCTCTCCCGCTGTAAAGTTGTGTCTTTAGTCTTGCGGCTTCTCGGTCGACTTCGTTGGCGGCTTGTATTTTAATTCTTTCCGCCTCGTTTGCTGCTTCGACGTTGGCTTGTACCGTCTGGATATCTTCGAGGCTTGGCATTGCCAACCTGTTCCGTCCTTGCTGGTTTCTGAGGTGGTTTCGCTGATTTATCAGTCTAATCATCTCTGCGTTAGGATCCTTTGGGGTTTGACTGGTGTGGCCAGCTCTCGTAGCAAAGGATTGGGCGATTGCCCACGACTGTTGACCCTTATTATTTCGACGGTCCTGCTGGAAGGCTTCCAGGAATTCGTTCTGGATTTCGACTGGCTCGTCCACTATACTATCCCATCCTTGAACGTTGATTCCTTTCGAGCTGAGGGAATCGGCCTCGCTTTCGTCGTCGGCGTCGGATGTTCGGGTGGAATCATAGGAGTCCGTCGTTTGGTTATTCGTTTTTTGACGTTTTACGTTTTTTCGACCTCTTCTAAGGGCTCGTTTTTCCGCTCGCTCTTTGGCAAGACGAATGATCATGTTCATCTGTGCTAGCGGGTCCCCTTCTTCGTTGTAAGGGATTCCCTCCAGTCGAGCGAGTTCGTACGCTTCTTTACAGCTATCGATCTGGGATTTCTTCGAATTATAACCGTGTGTGATCGTGACACGATTACTCTGGCGATTATCCCGATTGTCGAATAGGTTATACCCGTTCTGACTTTGTCCGGATTCTTCCTCCTCTTCTTCGACTTCTTCTTCGATTCGCTGATTTATCGGCGTTTTATTGGTTGGGTTTTTGCTAGCGGGTACTTTACTAGCCGGCGTTTTTCCGGTCGGCACATTCTCGGGTGGTTTTTCCGCGTGGTTTTCGTTGACTGGTGTCTTTCCAGTCGCCTTTTCCCTCGTCGGCTCCGGTGGCTGCTTTTCTAACGCTGGACTAGCTAATGTTTCGGCCCTTGCCTTGGCGGATTCCATGGCTTTTCTTCGGGCGCTTGCGGTTGAAGGGTTTCGATTTTTCCCGCTTTTCGTCATTTCGATAGTTTGCAAAGTTCAAACCGTAAGATATGTTTATTTAAAATAGTTTGAATGTTCAAAACTATCCCGGACAGGCCCCCACGTGTCGTAACCTTGATTCCGGTAAATAAACTTACACAATATCTTACTAATAACACCCTTTATTTCACACTTGTAATAATACAATAATGATACTTAACAATGTGGTCTCGGATCCTTGCTGGCGGATACGATTTGTTGCTGCATGGCAGTCTTACACGTGGCTTCTACTGTTGTCTAGGGTAATGGCGTCTGGCGAAACACGTGTTCGCAAACGCTTCGCTTCGGGAGATATTACGATCGTAGTATTGCTACGATAATATCTGTGACTCTGATTTATAGATGTAATTGGCAACGGGCATCGATCCTCTATCAATCCGGTAAAACGGCCTGACGGTGAGGTGGTGATGCTAATGTTGCTCTGGTATCTATAAAGTGGGGGGTTTCCGGTCAGACACGGGTTTAAATACTGGCTGGACCGGAAATGACGTATTTGCCTAAATTCGGAGAATTATGCAAATTCATGACGTTGTCACGTCAGTCCCGCAGAAACGGTAAAACTAGTATAGCTAGTTTTCCCGTAATGATCTGACAATATTTTATTATGAATACTAAAATCATTATTTATTGAATTATAAATTATTAAAACACTTTTGTGACCTCGTGGTCACCACATGTTGAATAGCTTCGAGTTGTTACATTAGTGAGACGTCTGATAATATTAACTCAGAATCGTGTATTTTCTTGAATTCTCTTCGAATTTAGGAATCTCAACCCCTTATTGGAGGCTTTGTAAACGCGCATCACAGTACTTCGTGATTCTTGTTATATATATATACATATATATATATTGGATATGGTTTTATTAGATTATTAATTAGTTCTTAATAAATATGTTTATCTCTTAAATGTCACACACTTGTGTTGGCTCAACATGTTATTTTGATCACATTCACCTATCAAATCACATTGTCGATTGTTACGAAGTCGGATATTAATCCTTATTCACTTGTTTATTTCTTCTCTACACCTAAACTAATTTGTGGTCACATGTGCAGTGACCTCCCCTACCCCCCCTACCTCTGGAGTGACTCACGGCCGCATTCGATTGCAAACGATTTTCACTGATTTCATATTGACACTGCAAAGATTAATTTTACTGATTTCATTTAATTATTCCTTTTTTTCTCTGATTTCATTTGAGATATTTTCGATTTATAGTGATTTCATTGATATATTAATAATTTTCATTGATTTCATTGAAATATTCTTGATTTTCACTACTGATTTCATTGAAATACAGTATTCCTGATTTTCAGGGAATTTATACAGATCTTCAGTGGATTTATACTGATTTTCAGTGGATTTTTATTGATTTCCGTGGATTTAATGCAAAGCGATGTCGCCGAGATATTATTCGACAAACTCGCCACACAAAACATCAAATTAATCGAGTAAAAATTTAAAAAAATCAATAAATCGATTAATTTGATCAATTTCCAGATTAATTTTTCATCAGCAAATTTTCTAATCACCCACACAGGGGCGGATCTAGCTTTTCGGGGGCCCGGGGCTTGAGGTTTTTTCGGGGCACCTTTCACCCACATTTTTTAATCAATTTTCACGTGATTTTTTTTTTATTTATTTATTTTTTTATAATATTTTTTTTTTTTTTTTTTTTTTTTAAGGAATTTAAGTGAAGTCACATTATTCAGCAATAGTCATTCTGTCCAAAAGACTATTTATTTCTGTACTAAGCCGTGGAATAGTAGGAAGTTTTCATTAGAAGCAACTCGCGCATTTCAATTCTTTTTAAGGTAATGACTTTGTGACCACAATCTTTTGCTATGCATAAAATGTTTGATACGGTTTGATTGCGAGGCCGGCTTGGAACAAAAAAATATATTTTTAGACTTTAAAATATAACTTAGCTAAAATATTAGACGCTTTTTAAAAAAAAACTTAGTCTATATTTTGAAAACTTATATTTTAAAGTTGTTAGCAATGAGAGAGCGGCTGACAAGAGAATTGACAACTGTTCTGGTTGGAAAATGTGCACAAACTGATTTATTCGAGCTCTTTACAATTAAAAAGTAAACAAAACAATTCTCGAACTTAAAATGTTACGACTTCTTCAATTGGTTGGCTTGACGCGACGTCATCAAACGACACCGACAGGTGCGCCACGTGGCAGGTGTTCGCCCCAGGCGCAAGGTCATCGCACAGACGTGAGGTCATCCTATGGCCTCACAAAAGTCTAAAAATATATTTTTTTGTTTCATTTCTTCTGGTAGAACTTACTGCTGCTATTCTCTTGGTTATTTTCTACTTTAGTATAAAGAAATTCTTACAATTCATCCAGAATTGTATGTTAACTAAATTTCACGTCATTATGACGTAATTGTAAACTCTGCCAACAGAATTTTTTCTTTAAAGATCATAGGAAAAGAAATAAAAAATTTCTCTCATAGCTTTGAAATAACCATGTTAAATCAAAATAAATTAGGCGCATTCAATTCTAAATTACCAAATTCCGATTTCAAAAACTTGATTACAGAATCGGTTTTTAACTTTTAACGAGTTAAACAACTAAACATCTGTAATGCAGGGAAGCATTACATATTAGACTTCTAAATCCTGTCCCTCTGTCCCTAAATAAAACACCGAAATAAAAGAAGATACAGTAATTAAATAAAAAATAAAATTTTTGGCCAAAATAGAGCAACAACAAACCAAATCCCGCCAAAATTCGATCAAAAATGATCAAATTCGCGTAAGATAGCTCAACAACAAAAATATAAAAATAAATAATACTGTAATTTGTATTAACGACAATCAAAAATCTAATAGTTTTGCATTTTCCGCTACAAAGCCGTCGCCGGTTGCTAGGAGACAGCGAGACGGCTGCACTGTAATGCGCGTTGATTCGTTCGTAAATTGGTTGTTTTTTTTTGTTTGATACATTTAATCGGAAAACTTTTTGATTTGATTTGATTTATTGAAAAGAGGAGCCAGGGCCGTTTCTACCTATGAGGCGAAGAGGCGGCCGCCAGGTGGCCATGCCGTGGTAAGTAACTTTACCAAGGCCGCCTCTTTGCCTCATAGGTAGAAACGGCCCTGAGAGGAGCGAAAAGTGTATCTTAATTATGCGTTTTTAAGATTTTTCATTCGAAATTCGAAAGTTAGATTACATTGCATCTGCCATGCGGCTAAAAGTTATTCATTTAAAATGGGTACATAACCTTTTTTAAGGTTATTTCAAAGCTATGAGAGAAATTTTTTATTGCTCTTCCTATGACCTTAAAGGATTTTGAAGAGATTTGAATTTTTTTCCATCGTTTTTTGAATAAAACTCATTTTTTTGCGGTTTTTTTTAAAAATAAAATTGAATTTTTCATCAATTTTGAATTAAATTGAGTTTTTAAAAAAATGTTTTTGAATCAAATTGAATTCTCAAAAGATTTACATGAGGCTTTGTGATGTTATTTTGTAAATTTTTAATTTATTAATTCTTTATTAATTCTTTTAATTTTACAGCGGATATCAATATCAAATACAGACATGCAAGCCACTATCATCGAAGGATTCCGAAAGAATTCTAAGCTGTATTTAATAGATGGACTACTCTATAGGCGCGATTCCTCAAAGGACAATAAAGCATACCTGTCGTGCAATGACAGAGCTTGTAGTGGAAGGGCGATTTTGCAAACAATCACAAATGAATCACTAATTTCAAAAGAACATAATTTAGCACATCTGGATGCACACGTAGATGTAGCAAACAGGCAGTTTGCAGTTGTCGTTAAAACACGTGCTGAAGAAGAACCTTCAGTTAGCTTACGCACCATTTACCATGCCGCTGGTTTAGAGATCCCTGAAGCAACGACATCATTCAGGTCTGCGGAGTCGGGAATGGCAAAGAGGCGGCGTCTGAATTTCCCAGTATTGCCTGACACTTCAGAGGAGTTAGCCCAGCTGTTACCCGAAATAATGCATGGCCAAACGATTGGAGAAGAGATTTTTTTTCGAGAGCGACTGGTTGCGGGTGATGTAGAGATGTTAGTTTTCGCAGGGCCTCGAATGGTCACTGCCGCGACGAATGCTACGCTTTACCAGATGGATGGGACATTTACAGTTGTTCCGTTACCTTATTACCAACTGTTCACCATATTCGCCATTACGAACGGATTTGCACTGCCTGTTCTGTTTGTGCTTATGACAGGCAAGACCCAGGCTGCGTACGAGACTTTGCTACGGTATGCAAAGAGCCTTAACTTAATGCGAGCTCAGGACCTAACCATTATCACCGACTTCGAGACAGGCTTGCTGCCAGCCATTCACCAACAGCTGCCTAATGCCCGGCACCACGGCTGCTACTTCCACTATTGCCAGGCTCTCTGGAGGAAAGTTCAAAGTCTGCGAATGATAAGAGAATACCGAACTGTGGTTGAGATCAAAAGCATCGTTAAAAAAGCAATGGCACTACCATTTCTGAAACCAGATGACATAGTCGAGGGTTACGAAATCATCCGACAAGAGTTCATCGAAACAGATCTCATAGAAGCTTACAATCGTTTGATTTTCCTGTTCCTGGACTATGTAAACGACACGTGGATTCAGCGCGTGGGTGTTGAGCGAATTTCGGTCCACGGACAACACCGGCGTACAAACAATGCAGTGGAATCGTACCATGCTGCTCTTTATCGCCAAATCAAAACGAGCCATCCGAATTTGTGGGTTTTCTTAGATTTCATCCGACGTATCGAACATCAGGCATGCCGTGACTACGACTTGATCCATATGGGAAACTTGCCCAACCGAGATCGCCGCCTGAAGTATGCCTACACCGACCGCAGGATTCGCCGTGTAATTGCGCAGTATCGAGATAACCTGAAAACCATCCCAGAGGTGTTATCACATCTCATGAATGTCGCACCCCGGTTCGATGGCATGACGAGGGCGCAACAGCGCACCGCTAGGCGTAATGAGGTTCGTGCGAATGTTATTTTGCCAGCACCGATTCCTGTGCTCGCACCGATTGTTGTACCCGCACCGATTGTTGTACCCGCACCGATTGTTGTACCCGCACCAATGCCTGTTGCTCGGCCACGCCCAAACACGCGCGCCCGTGTGCGAGATGCAAATGTAGTACCACCTGTAGTTGCGCCACGAGATGCAAATGTAGTACCACCTGTAGTTGCTCCACGAGATGCAGACGACATGAACTGCATAATATGTCTAACTGCCAGAAAGAATGCCATTTTTCTGCCATGTGCACATGGCCACTGCTGCTTGCCTTGCAGTGAGCGGGTGATGCGTGGAGAATATACGGATGCCGCGGGAGTTCAGCGTGTGGGTAGAAGACCTCATTGCCCCTTCTGCCGTGGTCGCGTGGTTAGCGTGCTCAGAATTTTTCTCTAAGATGTCATTTTCTTTTTTTACATAATAAACATTATATTCCAATATTTTAAAACCGCAATAAACAATTTAAAACTGCTAGAATTCATTCGAAATTGGAATAAAAACATGAAATTAGTGCATTATTTGCCTCTTTAACTTCCTTGACCGCAACACTCCGAAGTGCTTCAAATTTCCCACTCACTTTGTAAGCGTTTTAAATACACACTAGGCTCGTTTGAGAAAATGATTTGTCCGTGTCCTCGTTCACTTTTCGATCTGCGCGACGGTCGACAGTCGATGGCTGACGGCCGTCGGACGTCGTACGTCGACTGTCGACCGTCAACTGTCGAATGTCGTGGCCGTCAGCTGAAGACTGTCGCGTCCGTCGGATGACAACAGCTGACGGTCAATCATGCTTTATTAGTTCGTTAGTTCATTTTTAACTTTGCTAAATGTTTTTTCATTCTTGTACAGTCACATCTTATTATTTCATTCGGTTTTGTTCCAATCAATAAATAAATAAATACTCTTAATTTAAGAAAAAAAATTCAATATTATATTTATTCGCATTAAATTACAATTTGTATGCAAATTAAACAATTTTGCTAGATGAGCAAAAAGACACTCAGATGTGCGATCACATACTATTTGCTATGGCGTATTGGCGAAGGAAATGCTTTTAACGACGATGGATTTAATTAAGCGTTGTTCAACAGCAAAAACAATTTTACAATGCTGGCATATGTGGATCTGTGTGGATGTTAAAGCAAATATCGTGTGTTATGTGAAAAATAGAAAATTACAGCAAATAATCCAAAATACCAGCATCCAAAAATTTTAAAAAATTAAAAAAAAAATAGCCGAAAATTATCAAAATAACCTGAAGTAACACCAAATAACAACAAAAAAATTACCGAAAATAACAGAAAATAACAGAGAATCATCAAAAATTACCAAAAAAATAGAAAAAAAATTGACGGTTTTAGGATTTAGTGTATTATTTTGGTGGTGATAAGTTGGCAGTAAAAACCTTAGCGGTTTGGAATGGGTGGTGGTGTTGTGCTATGCTATGCAGCTAAAACAGCTTTACATGACACTTTACAATAATTAAATGCACATATTTAAAATATTTAAAAAAAATTATAAGTACCGGTATACATTATAAATACACCATAATTTGTGATAAAAGATGTTGTAGATGTGTATGTTTTGTGATGTTAAACGACTTTTGAATGCAGCTATTGTGTACTTTTTAAAAATCTTCATAATAACCATGTTAAATCAAAATAAATTAGGCGCATTCAATTCTAAATTACAAAAATCCGATTTCAAAAACTTGATTACAGAATTGGTTTTTAACTTTGAACGAGTTAAAAACCGATAATCAAGTTTTTGATTATCTATTTAAATTATTATTTATTTTTTAAAGACCTGAGAACCGACCAAACACTGCCCGCATTTGCGCGATCGAATGCAGCCAAACATCCGCCGCATTCGATCGCCCAAATACGGCCGGTGTTTGGCTGTATTCGATCGCCCAAATACGGCGGGTGTTTAGCTGTATTCGATCGCGCAAATGCGGCGGGTGTTTGGCTGTATTCGATCGCCCAAATACGGCGGGTGTTTAGCTGTATTCGATCGCGCAAATGCGGCGGGTGTTTGGCTGTATTCGATCGCCCTAATACGGCGGATGTTTAGCTGTATTCGATCGCGAAAATGCGGCATGTGTAAAAATCGATTGGTACTGTTGCAGATCAGCTAGCAATACGTTCTTGTAGCCTACCAATGTTAGGCCAATATTGGCTTTAGCACTGTGACATCCGGTCACCTCTCGCCTGGCATCACGTCCACAGTTCGTTTGCTTTAGGGAATCACGTCCACTCAACGTTCTGTTTAATTCGTCTTATTTAAACAGCAGAACTTCCTAAATAAATCAGTCGACCAGTTTAAACAAACCAAGCAAACCAAGCACTTTAAATACACACTCGGCTCGTTCAATTTCAATTCGCCATTGGAAACGCAAAACCCTTTTCAATGGCGAAATTCAGCACACACATATTCGCCATTGGTCACGTTTTTGCGTTTCCAACGGCGAAATTCAGCACACACATATTTGCCATTGGTCACGTTTTTGCGTTTCCAATGGCGAAATTCAGCACACACATATTCGCCATTGGTCACGTTTTTGCGTTTCCAATGGCGAAATTCAGCACACACATATTCGCCATTGGTCACGTTTTTGCGTTTCCAATGGCGAAATTCAGCACACACATATTCGCCATTGGTCACGTTTTTGCGTTTCCAACGGCGAAATTCAGCACACACATATTTGCCATTGGTCACGTTTTTGCGTTTCCAATGGCGAAATTCAGCACACACATATTCGCCATTGGTCACGTTTTTGCGTTTCCAATGGCGAAATTCAGCACACACATATTCGCCATTGGTCACGTTTTTGCGTTTCCAATGGCGAAATTCAGCACACACATATTCGCCATTGGTCACGTTTTTGCGTTTCCAACGGCGAAATTCAGCACACACATATTTGCCATTGGTCACGTTTTTGCGTTTCCAATGGCGAAATTCAGCACACACATATTCGCCATTGGTCACGTTTTTGCGTTTCCAATGGCGAAATTCAGCACACACATATTCGCCATTGGTCACGTTTTTGCGTTTCCAATGGCGAAATTCAGCACACACATATTCGCCATTGGTCACGTTTTTGCGTTTCCAATGGCGAAATTCAGCACACACATATTCGCCATTGGTCACGTTTTTGCGTTTCCAATGGCGAATTTCAACATGCACATATTCGCCATTGGAAGCGTAAAAACGTTCCCAATGGCGAATTTTACATTAAAAACAAATCTCCCACATTCGCCCTTGGAAACAGAAAATATCTTTCCAATGGCGAATGTGGGAAATAAAACATTCCTGCACTCAAAAAACGTTTCCAATGGCGAATTTAATAAAATTTGCCATTGGAAACGTCAAAATAGGTTTCTAAAGGCGAATTTCCAAAATTCGCCCTTAGACGATTCGCCGTTGGAACAGGTACCCGGTTATATCAACCGTAAGTGATTGTTTTTAGCTGACAATCTTAGCGTTATTTAGAACAGAAAATCCTCGCTCGTTCTCGCTCTGATTTCACAGAAGAAAAGCAGGATGCATAACATGCACCCCAGTTTCAATCCCACTTGGTATTTCACACATGCACGAATATTTACAATCAACAAGTTTTTGATAAATGCGCAATTTTTCGATTTAAAAAATAATAGTAATAAAATTATAATTTTTAATATTTGTCGGGTCACGAGGAACATGAGTGGCGGTTTTAGACATTTCTTTCATTCACTATGAGTTTGTAAACTGGTAAAAAAGTTGAAATTCTGCAATTATTTTGAAAAATAAAGGTCACAGGCGCACACACATTTTAAAACATCTGTTTCTAGTGTTTAAATACCTCAAATCGTTAATTTTATAACAAATAAAAGATATTTTTTGATTTTTGAACTTATTTGACCCATCTGCACTATCTACAGTCAAAAACCTTTTTTTTAACTTTTTTTTTTATGTGGATGAGAGAGATTTTCTAGAGAATTGAATTCACGTCAATTTGAGAAGGAAGTACGCCTTTTTGCACACTAAAGCTTTTTGCATGAGAGAATATTAAACTGTATAACTTCAATCCTGCAATTTGTATTTAAAGTAAAAAGAATAAAAAATAAAATAAAATAAATAAATAATCAATTCTATACGGTTTGAAAGGACATTTTTTGCGGTTAATAATTCAATTAAAATGAGTAAATCAGCAAGTTTTTCTTTTATATGCTCACTGATTCAATTGACAGGTCAAGAACATTTTCTTTTGCAAGTTTCATTGCCAATTAAAATAAAATTGCACTTGAATCGAACAATTTAAACGGAAAATTGCGTTAGATTCAGTTAAGTAACGCTCATAAATTGATTTATGAATGCGCATTTTATTTTTAATTAAAATAAAAAAAAAATTAATAAAATTTGAGTGCATGTTTAATTATTTCGTACGAAAAGAAATGAAGATAATGATGATGAAACGGTACACAAAGGGGAAAATGCAGCATAAAAATTCTAGCGAAGCGATTTCATTGATTTTGCAATTTCTTTCAAGAAGTTGACGACGAGAAGTAAACGATCGCGAGTTCTTACCTTACATTTTCGCGAATCGTTACGGTATTGAGTTGGACTGCAAAGAGTTGTAACCACATCGGGTGCTCTGCATGCAAACGGAAGTGTTTGTGGTCAAACAAAACAGCTGGCTCGTTCGTGCGCATTTTCGAAGGAAGTGCGTCAGTTGCACTCAATTTAATTCTCATTTGCTGCCAAGAGATGGCGATAGAAGCTTGCTGCTACTGAATTTTTGAGTGAGAACAATGCATTTTTTTTTATTTCCAATCACTCTTCTTGCCGAAGGAAAAAACTAATTGAAGTGCATAGCCATATGATAAAAATAAACGAAGCGGATTACACGTCAGAACACAATCAACTTTTTTCATTTTTAATCAACCAAAGTATCTTATTGTTTTAGCAAATTAAATTAGAATAAAGAAAATAATAACAGCAAATATAATGGTTTAATATGAATTTTGTTTGCTACTGTTATTAAAGATGGATGAATTAATTTATCAAAACGCTGTGGAGAGGACAATGTACCGTGGAGTTTGCCTTGAAGAAGATGGTTTATTACATCCCATTGTGAATGTTTTGATTTATTGTAAAGGCGTCGCAGTGTAGGCGCATAATTGACTAGTAATTTTTATTTGTGCCATTAAAGTGGAAGTAGGCAAGTGGATAAAGCCAAAATGCATCTCATTACTGATATTTACTACCACTAAAAACGTTAGTGCTGGTTTAAAATAAATTACACGACTAAAATAAAACCTTTTGGTTAATGCACAGGTGTGAGGTAATTTGTTGTTGTCACAGAGGAAAGAACTTAAGTAAAATCTATGTACCCTTCAACTAGACACCCTTCGTGTATAAATAAGCACCATTTGCATGCAAAACAAGCGGGTTGCGTGTGAGTTAACCATCTAACGCCTGTCAAATGGCCTCAATCCCCTACGTAGTCTACTGTATTTACTACCGTTAACAGCCATAAACAAATTTAACTTTTAGCACTCAATTTTCCAAAAATAAAACAAAATAAACGCAAACCGAAATAAATCATTCAATACAACAGGATTGAGAGTCGTTATATCAACATATATGTAATTTTAATTCATCAAAAATGACAACAGCTTGTACATCAACATCATTCACCGTGGATGTTGTACAGCCATGGAAAATGTTCAGGGCATTTCCCACACGTGCGAATAAATCTATCCTGTCTTAAAAACTTGAAAGAGCATACTCGGGGATTATTGCAAACCCCCTCGTATGCGTGAGCACGTAATCGTCGGCAATTCCAGGCAGGAAGAGCAGCTATATCACTAAGAGGTGTCGGATGCTTCATCCATTCAATCGCCTGCCACGTTGTGACAAAATAGACGTCGTTTAAATCTAAAACCGTGTCGATGAAATCAATGAAACCGGCTTGGTAATGTGGAGTGGAAAACCAGGCGAAGTGGAAATACAAGCCCAATGGCGCTCTATTTCCATCATAATGCTTTTGGAAATTTTTCATGAACGTTTTTTTCACACCATCGGTCGTTACGGGGTACGCGCACGAGTCGGCCATGCTACAACCACGTCCATTCGAGCCTGTAAATATAGCTAGAGGAACTTCCCATAAACCAGGATAAGAGAGTTCCGGACACGGTTCTAAATGACAACGATTACGGATGGCATAATCTAGTGTATATGGCCACACGGAGGGATCAGCAGTGGTCAGAGTGGCGTCGTAAGAGAAATTTGACGCTTGCAACATGGCAAATTGATTTTCTCCACCCGGTTGCAGAAAGGGTGCTCGCATTCCCCGAATTTCTTCCAAGGGCACTAAGCCTAATTCGTTGATTATTTGTCGTTGTCCTTCAATCTCGCGCCACCATCGATCGACGGTAAAATTGGCTCCGTTGGAGTGGCTAAAAATAAAAGCTGTTATTGGGAATGTGTCAATCAATTTTGTTGTTTTATTTTTACCTAATGGAATGCGAGGCAATTTCGTGACCCTTCGAATGCAGTGTTTGCACTTTGCTGTAGTCGGTCCACTCGTGGGAGACGTAGAAAGTGCTACTAATTGGACAACCGTTTGGGTTTTTTCTTTTCCCGTTGAGTAAGGATCGGTAGAATTCCCAATTGATGTCGTTGACAGAATCGTCAAAAGTTAGGAGGATCATTTGCGGAACCTGATCCCGTGAAACATTTCCTGGGAATGACAAACGGAAAATTAACGTCAATCAAATTTAGGCGATTAATCGATTTGTTTAAAAATGGAATAATTTGAGATTAAATTTGAGATACGAGATGTAATTGCGGAGTTATAGAGCTTTTAATTACTTAATGAAACCGAAAGTGACGCAATTAGGTGATAATGAGTGATAATTAGTGTTTTAAAATGGGAATTACCTGGGACATTTCTGCCATAGCAGAAACAGCTAGGCAATTTACATAGTTTTCTGTTGCACGGTTTAGCTTCGTAGTGAGTTGATGTTTTTTTTAAAGCTGGAATCTCGATTCTAAAATGTGAAAAAAAGAAATTAATTTTAAATTTATCACTGACTCGTATCCTTGATCTGGCCGGCTTTAGAAATTTTACAGTTCCATGTTAATGTTTATAACTTAAATGAGTGCAAATTGAGAATTAATGATATTCATTTTGGCCAAGGGCTTAGGTTTTTCAGCAAAAACCTCAAACCACAAAACTAAATATTAATACACATATGATAATCTATACGAACACTATTTTTAAGTCCATAAAATTACCATTTTTTTTGTTTCTTATTATATTTTTACCTTACACCGTGATTACCGAGAGCAACATCTTCTGTCTTGTTTTTGACACTTCGATTTCGCGTTGTTTTTGCATTTGGTAGCGATGAAACATTGCAAATCGTTAAAACTAAGATGTATATGCAAAACGGTGGAGATTTCCAATCCATTTTAAAGTGGTTTTTTAGTTTGTGCTGTTTCTCTTGCCTCGCAGCATCACCTATCAGAAAAATGAGGACGACCTTTACCTATGTGCCGGGAAAATGGTTGTTTTCCGTTGTACGCTTCAGGCCACTCATTCATTTCATAAGTCGTGAATACTAATCTTGTATTAATGTTACCAGGTGTTACTGTGAAAGTGGGCAATTAAATGCTGTTTTAAAAAAAAATTAGCCTAAATTGAAATTAATTTTTAATTTTTTTTATTTATTTATAAATGAAATTATAATAATACATAAATTTATCTTTAGTTACCTAGATATTATTCGAAACAATATCCAGTTTAACTCATTAAGAAGACTTTACATTACAAGTAAAGCCCAATTTATAAACGTTTTGAGTATTCTTTTCCGCATTCTACTTAATTTCCAGCTTTGAGACCGGATACACATGGCTGGCAAGTTTGTGCCGTTTGCTCTTTCCCATTCGCAAGTGTGTACGAACACGTTTGGGCGTTGAGACAAGCCGCGCGATTCTGATTTTCGCATTTCCAAGGTGCGAATTGTTGAATATGGGCAAGTGGTGTAGGTTGCTTCATCCACTCTATCATCTGCGATACTGTGACCAAATACACATCGCCCAATTGCAAAACAGTATCCAAAAAATTCCTAAAAGCTTCCAAATTGTGGCTTTTAGTGAACCACGCGTAGTGATAATACATAGGAAAAGGGGATCTGTTAGAACGATAATGGTGCTCGAAATTTGACATCAACATGCGGTATGTGTCGTCACTGTTCGCTGGAGTTGCACAAGCATCGGCCATGCTACATCGACCGCCTTTCAAATCCGTCCACATGACCAAAGGGACTTCCCAAAGCCCCGGATAATGTCCCTTGGGACATGGCGGAATGTTACATTCGTGAGGTATGCCGTAGTCCAAAGTGTACGGCCAGATAGGCGGATTGGTACGGCGAACTGGTAACGAAGAGTCGTAAGTGAGATTGGCGAGTTGCAACATGGTAAATTGATTGTCGCCCCCTGGTTGCAGGAAAGGTGCACGCATTCCTTGAATATCATCGGCTTGCACGCCTCCTAAAGTCTTCATGATTTCCTTTTGGCCAAGGATTTCTTCCTCCCATTTTTTACGACTGTATCTTCTACCATCTCCGTGACTGAGTTAAAATATACAATCAATCAGAAAAGAGTTTAAAAGTGACATTCAAGGCAAAGAGGATTTTTTTTTATTTTTTATTTTTTTATTTTTTTATTATTTGGAATTTTCTGATGTATTTTACCTGACGGAATGCGATGCCATTTCGTGGCCTTGAGAGTAGAGATTTTGGATTGTGCTGTAGTCGGTCCAATCGTGTGACACAAAGAATGTTGTTCTTATAGGACAATTGTTTGGGTTTTTTCTGTTTTTTAACAGGTTGTGGTAAAATTCGTAATTGACTCCATTGACCGAGTCGTCAAATGTGAGCAGTATCATTTGTGGTACTTCCGACACTTTAATATTACCTGAAAAAAATTGTTAGTATTATTTTTTATTTTTTATTTTTTATTTTTATATCAGAGAATAAATTGAATTTTTTTTGTGAAGAAATAGTCCTCCTAACTAATTTCACACCTATCATGCTCTGGATAACTTACATCTTTTGGTCACAACCAATGGACCCATTCTGGTCATCAAGTTGACCTCAACTTACCTGGAATGAACGCATTTGTACCACAGAAGCAATTGGGCAATTGACAGTTACTCCAGTCACATGTGTACGCATCGATATTAGTAGGTTGTCTGTAATAAATCAGAGATATTTCATATTACAGCTTTAGTCTGCAAAACGAATCGATAACAATCTACTATAAAAGTTTACGAGGAAGGAAATTGGAAAAAAATTAATTACTTAAAAAAATTTCAAACATCGGTGAGCATTAGGCAAAAACATCTCTAATTAAACGCTTCATAAACTCGAGTTTTGGTCATGCTTAATTGTTTTAGAGCAAAGATTGTGAACCGCTTGAAAATAGGCAAACTTTATGCGAGTGGGAATTCGCACAATACGTCGAGCAAGGTGCGCATTTTTCGTGAGATTGAGTAATGAGTTTTGCGAAGTACGTTAAAGTGAAAATGAAAAAAAATATAGAAATTAGAGCGCAGCAATTAAAAATAATGTTACTCCTGCTTTAAAAAAAAAAGAAAAAGCGTAATTTATGGTTTACCGTGTTTTGATGACCTTATAAATCTTTTCACTTTGCGGCTTGGTTACAACCAAATGGGCTGGCGTGAGTCTTCCATTGGAATCCATTAGTGCGTAATAGCCGTCATCCTAAACAGAAATTTCCTTCATTAATACACAGTAGTTTAATACAAATTACAAACGCTGTAATCACCTCTAAATGATTAAATCTTGTTAATTTTGGATTAGCAACATAACTTCCTTTATGTCTTCCCATGCTCGGCACTAACAGCTGCTTAGTGCCTTGGTACCTATTACTCGAGTTTCCAAGCAAAATCGGATGCTGAATTACTCTTGGGTCTGTATACAGCTGGTAAGGGCGCATCTGGTTTCCAGCAGGTACCACTTGTTGATAAATTATAGTCGGTTTCGAAATATCTTTGGATTGGTCCAGTTGACTTAACCATTTCATTTTTCGTGGGTGATTTGCGTATTGAGGTTCAGCGGTTTGTAAAAGCTTTGGAGTTCTGCTAGTAGAAGAGAAATTCATTGCCGGTTGTTCATACGCGATGATCAAGTTGTTGTGCTTTGTTGATGGCCCGATCCAATTACCATTAGCAATATAATATTGTTGACCATCTGCAGTTTGTACTAATTGCATCGGATTTTTTCTGTGTCTTTTATGGTACTGAAGTGGACGATTTTGGTATCTACCGCCCTTAACGTAATACAAGGGTTTAGAATCTGAATATTTCTTATGCGATTTGTTTTTCGGCTTTACCCTTTCGAGATAAATTGTGACCGGTCTTCGCTTATCGGCTGTCTCAACGATTTCATAATCTGGATAATCAATGGTTTCGACTTTGATGGGTCTTTGTCTGTATTGCGTCTTCTTATTCTTCGTTTTCTTGTATTTCGGCGCGGGCGCTGGTTCCGGCTCGTCGTATTCTTCGTCCGAATATTCGTCGTCGTCGTTAACGTATTCAACCGAAGGACGAACTTTAATCGCACGGGAATCTTCATTATCATCGTCGTAGTCTTCTTCCTCCGATGATTCAACACTTTCGACTGAACTTTCGGCTGGTAAAACCGCTTTGTTTACAACCGGTATGGAAGTAGTGAAAGGAATCTGAGTTGGTTTCGATTTTTCCGTCTGTACAATGTCCGCAGATAAACTCAATTCAGATGGATGCGTGGGCAGAGCGGGAAGTGTTGATGTGGGCAGATGAGCCATTAGATAAGCAATAGGATGGTCTAAATAAGTCTGCTTTTTGTACGATGCTTCAGCTAGGGTCACTGAGGCTGTGGGCGCGGAAGTAACCCTGGGTGTAACTGCTTCCCTGTACGGAACCTGAGTTGAAGCGGTCAATTGAGTATGAAGAAAAGAATGCGTGCTAAGTGCTTGGACTGTCAAGGGCGTCGTAGTTTGCACCGCCTGATAAGCGGCCGAAGGAGCTGTGGGAGCTGACGGAGGTGTAAATTGGCTTTGTACGAACTGCTTGTAATTTATGGGCATGTCATCAAATGCTTCATCCGAAGATGATTCATCGGATTCGGAGGAATAGTCATTATGACGAAGCGCCTTTTTGGGAATGTAGTACAAAACCGGTCGTTTTCTCTTGGATGATATATGAGAGGGCTGAACTTCGAGCGCCATTTGTTGGTCCACCTTTTTATTTGAAGGCGAATGAAGTAGGTCTAAGCTTGATTGATTTTTTGGAGCAAAACTCGCTGTTGAATAGTTTGAAGACCAAGTTCTATATCGAACAGTTCTACTCACTTGTGGTTGTTTCAGTGGAGTTGCTGCAAGTGGTGGGTCCAGCATAATCACTGCGGATGGAGTTTGACTTGTCACCAGAGCCGTTACAGTTACAGGGGCACTTGCAGATTCAGCTAGATTTTTGCTCTTATTAAACGTAACTTTGTGTGGATAGTTTCGGAGTGTCAGTGTTGCTTTTGATGAGTTTGGAGCTTTGTAAGACACTTGCCATTGCTTACTTCCTGCTTGTTTTTCTTGATTTCTTCTTTTCATTTCCATCGATTCTGCTGAAATTTCTTCGCCGCCGCTGAACGGATCGTGAGGCATCACTTGAACAGTTTCTTCTGACTCCTCAGCGCGCGACTCTCGTTTGTTGTAGACGGGACTCGGTTGAGTCGCTCGTAAATGGGTATCTGCAAACCAAATTTGGCTTTTCGTGTTAGTGGCAGTCACATTGCAATGTACGAAGGCGAACGTTTCGGTTGACAACAGCAGGTAGAAACCAATGAAGAGACGATTCATGTCTTTCCAGCCAGTAGACAAAGTCAATGTGATGTGAATTAGAAGCAGGTTCCGTTTACTTCTACTAATCGAGGCAATGCAAGACGTGAGAAAAAGAGGAAAAAAATCTGCCTGACAAGTGCAGTGAAGCGCGGCAGAGGAGTCAAACTGGAGTAAAAAGTTGCAACTGAGGTCAAGTTATGATAATAAAAACAATAACTGAGCTAATGTGTTCGTGGTTCATTGATTTCGCATTTGAGGTTTCTGTAATAAAAAGAAAAAAAAGAAAAAAAATTAACTAAGTTATATTTAATAAATTTAATTTAAAAAAGAATAAAATTTTGACTGTAAAAATTCTACGTGCGTGACAGATGCAGGCTGATGAGTAAATCGTCCGATCCTTGATTGAACACTAGAACAAAATCAGACTCGATTGCAATTAGCTGAAACAAGAAAATGGTGCTACCGGCAACTGTTCTGCAATGATAGATTTTTAATCATTTGAGTTGGGACAAAACGAAAGTGCAACAACCTCACATCACATTTAATTGTTGGGGACACAAGTGTTTTTGTTGAAAACTTAAAGAAAAAGACAAAAACGTGTCATTATAAATTTTTTTGGTTTTATTTTGTTTTGTTTTCGTTGTTGGTTGTAACCTGATTACATAAGAAAGTTATGTACGTTAAAAACTAAAATCTTTTAAATTTTTCTTTATTACTAATTTTAAATTTCCTTTCAGGGATATTTCTGCAGCCAATGAAAGAATACTTCAAAGCGATCATTTCTAGATTATTGAATTACACTGCAATCAGCTGTTAAGGCCAGTGCCTCAATGTGACATTAGCCTAGTTCTTCTGATGTGAGTGCAACTGGTAAACATCTGGTAATTATAAAAAAAACGAAGCAAACAATGATGAACCGTTACTTCGACTTGGGACCAGTCTAATCCTTTCAACCACATCAGCTTGCTTGAGAAGTGTCAAATCTATGTCATTGGCTATTCATGGAGATCCAAATCGTTAGTAATTTATAAATATCAAAGTTCCGTATTCGAGGCTATTTTGAATTTTTTAAACTTAGCTTGAGAACATTTTATTTAAAAAAAATAAGAAAACAAAGGAGCAAAATCAAAACAGGTTTTGAAGCAAATAAACAATTTATGTAATGTATAATTTATAAATAGGAAATTGGAATAGATTAAAGTGACAGATGGATTCTGCATCAATTCCGGTGTTGAATTCTAAATTACTTAATCTTTCTCAAACGTCTTAACGAGCATGGGTTGAACAGTTGTGGCTTCTTTTATTTTCATATCAGACAGTCTGGTTTGGAAATGTTTGATTGGATGCGCAGCTTGTGTTTTGGTTCATCTACTAGTACTACTAGACAGTTTACTGCATTTGAGCCAGGGATCGATCAAGCGTAAAAAAACTGGAGTGTTGTTGATGTTTTTTCGTGATGAATCGGAAATTGCACAGCCAAGTGCAATTGAGTTGAGTGAAGTGCAAATCAAAATGGAGTAAAGCTTTGTTGAAGCCTTCAAAACGACCTCGTCTGGAGATGTAACAACAAAGTCGGATTGTGTTATTAAAATTTGACAACTGGGGATTAGGATCGTGAGACATATACCTGTGAAAGTTTCTGGAGATTTCAAAGAGATGATAATATGGCCGAAGTGTAGACTACAGTAGTTGAAAATGTTAACATACAGTATTAGAAAAAGAACTTTATTTACACGTTCAAAATATGCTAATTGCAAATTTGATAAGAGTACTTCAGTTTGTGACAGAAACACTGCCCGATACAGAACGAGAGGGGTTTAAATGGTTTAAAAACGAATACATCTTTTTCTTATTGTCAGCAGCAAAAAGGTGCAATAAAAAAGAGGTATGGTCAAAATAAATCTCTTAATTGATTACCGGTATTTAATTAATTTTTAAGATTACAAATGGTTTAGTTGATGTTTCGAGAATGTGTTTATATTTGTAATGAAGATGATTTACATAGTTACAAACACGAGTTATGATTGCTTAAATACTGATTGAAAGTTTCTACATCAATAGTTATATCGATCTTCAGTAAGTACAACGCCCACAATCCAATTGCTGTCAAAAGCAATGCCCATGTTGCATAATACATTGATGCACAATTATGGATGAAACACTTGAGTCTAGTGGAGAAGGTCAGACGTGATGTGAAAAATTCAGAAAACATGAGTAATTCATTCCAATTATCTACAATTTATTTTAAAATCTCCATTTAAATTTTTGTACGAAGGAGCGGCCAATTCCTTTTGAACATAAGTAGTTTGCTACAATCATTTCCTCCTTTAACAAATGTACTTACAGATATTCATTGCTATTTTTTATTGAACAGAATATCTCCACCGACAAAACTGTCTCCGACAAGAGGGCATTGACCGGTTAGCAAACTGCGGTGTAATTAGGAGTATTCGGTCCGAAACATTTAGTAATTAATTATCAATGCTGTTAATTGTGAATTCAGACTTGATGCAGAAAAATTGATTTTGTTTTTATTTGATAGAGTCGATGAAAGGATCAACTAGACTTTACAGTTGGAAGCATTACTGCTGATCGAGGTGTGTTTTTGCAATTTCCGGTTCCTGTTGTGACTGCAAAAATGTCTAATGTGAGTCAAATTATTTTTACTGCTAAATATTCTTTATTGTGTCGGAATTATTTACATATCTAGTTTTTTAATTTCTATTTCCACTTCGGTTATTATTTGCATTGAGATGGATGGTATTCAGAAATGGAAAAAAATTATAAATTTAAAACAAAATAAAATTGATTTTTCTTTCTAAATTAAAATTTATATATATATTTTAAATTTCGATTTGCTCTGATCTCCTCATCGGATAATTTGTCCTCGCTGAGTTTGTTCCCGTTGAAATATGGTCTAGCAATCTAGTCAGTAACACTAAAATAATTTGGACTACAATTAAGAGACCGATGCAAGCTAATATCGCATAAGTAGTTTGTTCTGGCTTATCCCAGTTAGTGATGGGGTAAATCGCTTTGCCACCATGAGGGTTTAATCCCCCAAGCGCCCAATAAATAGCATTGAAAGATATATAGGCAATGCCGAATGTTGCTGGTTGGTAGATGTGAACCATACGGATTGGAACAGCTACCACACAGAAATCAATAAGGAGAAGCACAGAATTGATCGCGTGAAGTTGAATGTTTCCCGTACTTTCAAGCATGTCCTTGGACATTACTTTAAAAACAATAAGATTTTAGTTCATAAATCCATTAAATTCTATCGCACAGCCGGGAATTTACCTGGGTAAAGTGCAGCCCAAAAAATTATGGTGATGCATATTCCAATTGGTGTGGCAACATTGGTTAAGAGCCAGGCGAATTGTACTGACCATGGCAGCCCTGCGTGAGATTCAATGTTTATCTCAGAAGGAATGAAATAAATCGTAATGTCATTACCTTCAACTGGTGGTCGTTGAATTAATCCGGTGGTTTCAGTATCTAAAATTAGAATACAGTATTAGTATTTTAACAAATTAAATTTTAATGAGCATACCTTCTTCATCTTTTTTCACCCAGTGAAAATATCTCGAAGTAACGATGCCTCTTACGAGAAAATTAAGAGTTAGAATAACGTAACCCCATATAGTTAGATATATAAAAGAAAATTTTGACGCAAATGTAAGGCCGTATATCAAAAACATGAGTGTGTAAATCATTAACAAATATCGATACATCAGATAAATCGTAGGGTGGATTACTTGCCACTAAAAAGATAAAGATTATTTAACAGTATTGTACTCTCTAACTGTACAAAATAAAATACATACACGACATTGAACTAATTTTTTAGGTTCTTCATGATCTAAAAGAAAGTCTTTACACCGGGGCATTGAACACTTAAAACTCATTTTGAACCTGAGTATGTCTAGGTACAAATTCTTTTGAGTAAATATGTTTTTTATCTGTTACAATCAAATGTCAAGTCAGGTGATAAAACTCATCAGATAAAAGAATATACTAGTATAAAATAAAAAAAAATGGTAACAATACCAAATTGAGTATCAAAAAATATTTATCATTTATTGCTCATAACAGCGTGAGTGAATAATTTTTTCATAAAACTAAATCCTAAATGTTTCTAATATATAAAATACAGTTGCGGTATATAACGTTTCGTTTTAAATTAGCAGTTCGCGTATATGATTTCAGAGTTAGCATTGGGTGTTTCGCTTTTCGAATTTGTGGATGAATTTTCTGGGTTGGGTTGGTTTACATAGTGATCGTAAAGGTAACTGTTTTTCCTGTGGAGTGCAGCTCGCAGTTCCAATGGTGTGGGGGGTAATGGATCGTTACGGCGAGGTTTGATCGATCGCATAGACGATGAATTGGAAGGTATATCTGATAATTTAAAAAGAAATTAATTGCAAAGCCTAAAAAGTAATTTGACGTATCGTTTCTTACCTCTAGAACCGAAACCACTCGGACCGGGTTGTGGTTGCAGTGGCAGTTCGTAACCATCTTCCGTTATTGTGCTGCAAGCTCTGGGCTAAACGTTTCCAAAAAAGTTGATATGAATTTTATGTTTTGAATATTTTGTATTAATTAATAATAAAAATTTAAAAAAATTCCCAACTTACAAATGGAGGATTTGTGATGTATTCATTGACATTTTTGCGTAAAACAAATTCCTTGTTTAAACCAATTTGAGCCTAGAATCGTGAACGAAAACAAAAATAAAATTTATTTATTTATTTATTTATTTATTTATTCATTCTGTTGTTTCAGATGCAATTACTTACAGTTTTTGCTTCTCCTTTTGTTGATGGGTTTCGACATGTGCTCAGATAATTGAATGGCATTTTATGAAGTTTTTTTATTTTAAAATATCCATTCCATCTCAAACAAATAGCAATTGTAAAAGCAACGAGAACTAACACAAATACGAGAGGCAAAATAATTTCTAAAGCTGATAATGGATCATTTTCAGGTCCGGTACATGCATCTTCCTGCAATAAATGTATGCGATATATTACATCATTGTTTATTTGAGGTTGAACCTAATTTGTTACTTTACCTCTTCATTCTTGGAGTATTTACATTTTATGCAACCCATAATGGTTTGATTAAAACAACCATTGCAGTAGTCATGGCACGACGTGCAGGTTCCGTTATCATCAAACTCATTCAGCGGACAATTTGAAAGACAAGTAATTGTTTTGATGTTTTTCACCGAGCTTGATGATCTTCGAACTGCAGATACGCGAACAGACGTTGAAGCACATGCGGTACAATTCATGAAACTTGGCCCCACACAAGCCTGGCATTTACTGTCGCAAGGAAGGCAACTCCGTGTCGCCTCGTCTGCATATGAACCTTCCGGACATGAGGATACGCACCAGAAAATAGTTTGAATTTGGGAATACTCTGATTCGTCTAATGGCGACTGTACCGTAGTACTTAATTTAGGTTTTCGTGTTTTAGGTTTTCTACTTCTTGGGCTTGTACGCATTGTTTCAGTTGTCGTTAATTGTGATAGTGTAGTCGTTGACTGCGTAGTTGGTGATTGTGTAGTTGTTGACTGTGTAGTTGATGATGGTGTAGTTGTTGACTGTGTAGTTGATTTTGGAGTTGTTGATTGTGTTGTAGTTGATTGTGTTGTCTTTTTTCTAACTGATGTTTGTTTGATGGTTGGCCTTGTAGTAGGAGGGGGCATCGGCGAGGGTGAAAATAAAACTTTTTCATAAATTTCTATTTGATCTAAAATATAAAATGAATTTAAATTCGTGTAATTCAATGGTATTTGGTAATTTGTTACCGGTTTCCTTGTTAGGTGATATCGTTTCGGTGCTACGGATTTCGCGCGGAGTTGAAACTGATTGGATTGGGAAATTTTCCGTCGTAAGAGACGCTTTCAATACTGTCGGTGCTTCGGTATCACCCGATCCGATATCATATTCGGTCACTACATCACCCGATCTTTGGTCCAGTTTAGTTGGGTCCAGAGTGAGCAGATCATCCGCGTCTACATCTCGAAGAAAGTCTTTGAGCACTCCATCGCTGAAATCTTTTTCCATCGATTCACCAGGAAAATTCGTTTCTTCCACTTGTCTCTTATCACGTTTCGTCAAGTTCTCTCCACCGCCATCCCCTGCGTGGGAACTGTTGGCTTTTTCTTGTACGTAACTCGATGCGCTGAAGTAATTGTTCGCGCATTGGTTACAATCTCCATCTGTTGCTCCATGGCAACCCGAGCAACTTGGGTGGCATTTGTGACATTGATAACCTTCTAGGGTCCTCTTAGATTTTCTCAGTGGGCTCTTATTCGTGCAGTTGGGGGGTGCTGTATCACTGGACAAAACAAAACGTGAAACTTCAAAATATCCGAACGGGCATCCGCATAAAGTGTAAAGGATATTGTGCGCAGATTCCTAATTTTACAAAGAAATTGAGAAATTAATCACAAATTATACTAAAAAGATTTTTTTTTTTTAAATAAAAATTATTACTTCGTTCGAGGATCCAATTTCGTTCCGGAAACACAAAAATATTAACACGACTATCCACTTCATCATCGCTATGTGGTTACATCATTACACAATTGGACTGTTCTGGTGTCAGCTCCTTGTTACACTAAACCTGCAATATACAAGACGTAATGACTAGATAACATTTATTGCAACATTTTTGGAGATTAAACGCAGAACGGGGATTAAACGAATGAATTTTCTTTGTTCTCATTATTTCTCATATAGTTTTCTATTTCTTATACATTTATTTTAAATTTTAAAAATTCAATCGTTCGTTATTGACGTCATAATTTAACTACCAAGTAATTATCCAATTTTCAGAAGGAAATGAATTCACATTGCGTTTGATATTTTTTTAATGGATTCAGTTCTTTATTTCGCTCGTAAGAATATAAGATGCACAATAAAATGGAATTGATGCAGAAGTATACGAATGTATTGAATGCTTTTAATGAGTTGATTTAACAGTACATTAACCTATTTAAAATGATTATTACATCTAATTAAAATGGAAAATAGGTTTGAACGGAGCAATAAAATTGTTTTATAATAAATAAATAAATAAATAAAGAAATAAATTTGGGCACATGTATTAATTCAATCATAAATAACTACAAAATGAACAAAATTGTAAAATATATTCATACATTTAGTGGCAGTAATAATAATTAAATAAAACAGTACTTACAACTTGCTCATACGACAGGAAACAGGTGAAGAAAATCAAACCATTTCCAGTTTTATCAGGAAATGTTAGACATTTTCAGCAATTATCGCAACCGCTCCCTTTCAGCTGCCTACTCGTGGCAATTGCAAGGACCAATCTAACTCAACGCTGACACATTCTCAAGCATTGTGTACAATTATCGAATTAAGACGTTACTCCCATCCGTTACTCCCTTTTTTCTGGGAGATTAAATTGAACAACAAAACCTTATGGCCAATATTAATCAAGAATTTTAAATGAAAATTTTTTTAACATTTATTTCGAAAATTGCACACACAAAAAATGCTGTAATAAAAGGATTTTTAACAAAATAATTCACTTGAAATCAACAAAAGTAAAATAAAAAGTTACAAAACCTATTAAATTAGTTTATTTATCAAATCATTAAATGTAACGAATTTATCACAGATTAATTTAACACTCAATTACTTTCTTCACTTTGTAGTTGCGATAATCTTTCTATTAGACGTGCGCTAAACGCCTGCCTGAAAAGAGCACTGCGAACACTCAGCATCGAATTGGGAGTCTCGTAAACAATGTCTTCAGGTTCATTCGTCAAGTCGTATCCTCTGCCAACCACTCTGAACCCGCTCGCTGTCAATTCCACGCACAGAGTCTCGTTTTCAAGTGTGGTCACATTCAAATAGATCTTTGTGCTAGTGCTAGTCAAAGTTTGCGAGACACTAATATCCCTCACTCCAATTTTTACATCGTTGATTACAGCGTTCGCCTCTAGTTTCCACGCATCCGAGTCGTCCAGTAAGTTTTCTGGATGACTGTCAGTGTCAACACTCGTTGAGCGATTACGTTCCATTTAGAATTTAATGTCTGCGGGAAGACACAAGATCGATTATAACATCTCCAGTGACACCAAACAATAAAATCCATAGCGGAATTGCGACATAGTATGCGGATAATTCACGGCCGTACTCTAATTTTATACACAGTGCAGTTTGGAATGACATTTTCAATAACACACTCAGTAAATACCAACATTTGCGATGCCAGTACCACAAACCGTCGTGTCCGTTTTTCCAGTGAGTTATTAGTTTGACGACAATGTAAATAAGTAATATACTGTCAAATATCCACATGGGAATGAAAACAATAAACCAGTTCCATGATGTCTTACCATCCAATCTAACTGCTAATAGAATTAGGAATATTAGGATTAAAAACCATGTAAACAATGCACGATGGAGGACGGCCATTTGTTTTGATTCTAACGCCCTCCTTCATTGAAGCGAAATGGTGATACGGAACGGTTGCCGAAACTCACTGAAATTCGATATTTACTATTCTAGAAAGAGGATTAATCTTGAAATTAGGTTTCATGTCCCAAGTCGGGGTGTAGTTTGTTTATACCTGATTATAATTTTTATGTTATCTTCTTTACTTAAATGCCAACGGAGTTCAGCGCAATTCCACCTTTTTTAAACACCTGAACTTGAGAGCCACCAAACGGGTACTCGCCGCACCGTACCGCATTAGAAAAAACACATGTTTAAAAAATATGGCGTATTCGTCGAAGAAATTGAGTTTTACCCCAAAATCGAGGCAAGTTGGGCCTCAAATACCTGGCACTATTCCGTCACTACATAACAATCTCTTACTTACATCCGTTGGTGTGCCGAGCATTGATTCATTAATTGGTTGTTTTCCCGTTGGAACAGTTTTATTATTGGGTTTGTATGTCAAATGTTAAAGAGATGAGATTGAAATTTTATTTTAGAATTTTATTTTAGAGGAAGATAAACATCAGAATTATTCCCAAATGGTAGTGAGGTATTTTCTTTCCGAAGGAATTGAATGCGGTCATGAAATTTATTTTGCTAGTGGCGATGTCGATGTCGACACATTTGTAAAAGTAATATAATTTTCTAATAACAAACATCTATAACTAATTTTTTTTTCCTTCTAATTTTCTAAAGCATTTGCCATCTGCAATTCCACCTAAAGACGTCCGAGAAAATAATTCATCGACAGGAAATGAATTAAAAATTGCGTGGCGCTACGAGAAAAACTACGATCAAACCGTAAAAACATATTTCCCGAAATAAGTCGTGATTTAATAATTAACAAGTTTATCTTTTGAAACATTGATTAGACATTTAAGAAATTTCCGCTGGGCAGAAATTTTGACACAACGAAAGCAATACCGAGTGAAAAGCTTGAAAAATCGAATATAACAACATTTGATGCATTGGACGCACAAATGGACACGTAAGTTAAACAACGGTAATTTGGTTCGGAAGTACAGACTAACTTTTATCTTTGTTCGTTACAGTAATTTATCGTGGGTATTTCATCAGTTGTTCACTGAAATCAAATCAAAATTAACCGAAGGCCGATATACTGCTACTGCGCTAGAACAAATGCCTTCTAGAATAATGAGGATTGCAATTAGTGGAATGGCATCACCTCAATGGTCCACACAAAATAATCAAATTAGTCTCATTCAATTTATCTACAAATTGAGGTATCTGCTCAGATCTTCTTTAGCGGTTTGTTTAATCACCGTTCCTACAATTTCATGGGAGGTAATACATTTTATTTTGTTTATAAAAAAACTTATTGATACAAAAATCAAATTTATTTTAGGATACTTCATTTATTCCGCGGATACGCCACGTGTGCGATACGGTCATTCGGTTGGAATCGTTCGCAGCTTCGGACAGAGAAACGAACCCATTGTACAAAGATTTTCATGGGTTAATCAAAGTAGAAAAATTACCACGATTAAACTCGCTCGTGTGTCATAGCAGTGATGACATTCGTGATCTGGCGTTTAAATTACGCAAGAAGAAATTTTCAGTTGAGGTCGGTATTCATTGAGAGGGGATCAGTTATTCATTCTAACACTTATTTATTTATTTTTATACAGAAATTACATCTTCCTCCATTAGATACCGAGGAACCGAGAGTTCAAAATTTTTGCTCTTCTAAACCAGGTGGAAATAAAAGGATCGAATTCTGAATTCGGGACTAAAATGTTTTCCTTATTTACACGTTAACACAATCGCACACTAATGTATTAAACTGCAATACGCTTTGACTCGTATTGTCTTATTCGATCTTCAATTTCGCCTCGAAAATGACGTATTAGACCCTGAACCGGCCAAGCAGCTCCGTCACCAAGGGCACAAATTGTGTGGCCTTCAATTTGCTTGCTTAATTCAAACAACATGTCGATTTCATCAGCTTTAGCATTCCCGTCAACTGAAAATTGTGAAATTGGATTAACTTAATTCAAGAAGAATAAAGATTTGCTCAAAAAATACCAAATCTGTACATGATCTTCGTCATCCATCCAGTGCCTTCGCGGCACGGAGTACACTAAAACAGCGAACAATGATTGATTAATGCCTGCACTGATTTTTACAATTAATTTAATACTTGTCCGCAGCTTTCGTGTTGGTAAAACTTGCAAAGTCGCGCAATTGCCTTGATGATATCAGTTTGCTTATTCATTACAATCACAGCAGCTGTTCCGAGACCAGTTCCCTCTTTAATTAGGCCATCAAAATCCATCAGGACATCGTCGCAAACACTACAAATTATTAAAGTTAAATTTCTAGGCGTTTTCTAATCAAACGTTCTTACTTCTTGGGAATGACTGGCGTCGACGATCCTCCCGGAATTACTGCCAATAAATTATCCCAACCACCAATAACTCCGCCGCAATGGATGTCAATCAAATCTCGGAGCTGAATTCCCATTTCTTCCTCGACAGTACACGGATTGACAACGTGTCCGGAGATATTGTACAACTAAAAATTAGAAAAAAATGCAACATGAATCAACTTAAATATGAATTATAAGCGTTTACCTTCGTGCCCGTGTTCCGTGGACGACCCAAACTCGCAAACCACTCGCCACCTCGACGGCAAATCGTCTATTAACATTTTAATTAACAAATTCAATAAATAATTTGGATGGCAATTGGTGCGTTTATGGAAAATCTCACCGGTGCAACTGCCACAGTCTCAACATTCGCCACGGTTGTTGGGCATCCAAACACACCAACATCAGCTGGGAAAGGCGGTTTAAGCCTCGGCTTGCCTTGCTTTCCCTCCAAAGATTCGATCAAAGCCTATTACACGAAGTAAGTAATTGATTAATCCTACATTTAATTTAAATTCTGATTTCTCACGGTTTCTTCGCCGCAAATGTAAGCGCCGGCTCCTCTATGCATAAATACATCAAAATCATATCCAGATCCACAAGCGTTTTTACCGATCAACTTTGCCTCATACGCCTAATTAATTTAAAAAAATGTAAATTTTTAAATCGAAAATGAAGGTTAAAAAAATGAAGTTAGGAAATGACCTCTTTTATAGCCATTTGCATATTAGATGCCTCGTTATAAAATTCTCCTCGGATGTAAATGTAAGCTAAAAATAATATTTATTTCGATTACTTTTTCGTTCCACTTTGGGCTGAATTTATTAACCTGCTCTTGCTCCCATGCAACGCCCGGCAACCAAACAGCCTTCGATTAATTTGTGTGGGTCATGGCGCAGAATTTCTCGATCTTTACAAGTGCCCGGTTCACCTTCATCGGCATTAACTACTAAATACTTTGGTCGTCCATCTGACGGTTTGTTCATAAAACTCCATTTTAAACCACTCGGAAAACCGGCACCTCCGCGGCCTCGTAAACCAGATTTGGTTACTTCTTGAATTATCCACTCTGGACCTTTGTCCAAAATTTGCTTGGTTCTGTACCAATCGCCCTGTAGTAATTAAAAACACACGTTTAGCATTGATCGTGTTTAAAGGAAATTAAATCGTACTCTAGCTATTGCCCCTGGAAGTCTCCAATCATGTCGGCCATATAAATTAGTGAAAATTCTATCTTCGTCTTTTAGCGGGCCGAATTTTGTCTGCGGAGAAAAGATTAAATGTTTGTTTGGTTTGATGAGATTTAGGGAGTTGTACCTTAGTTGGTGCCTGTGGTTTTTGTTGTTGTTGCAAGAAGGATAATCCTGTTGAAATGGGTCTGATTGCAACTGTAATGTAAACATATGTTACTAAAATATATTTATTTAATGATTTTAATTTTTTGTTTACTCGAATAAATTCTCACAACTGCCAGATTTTTCATCAAAGCCATCGTTTTTCTCTATCAAAATACCAAGGATTCGGCTATTCCACCACATCCACTCACGGATCAGCAGCGGAGTGTCTAGGCACAGACCAATTCCCAAATGATAATTATTTTATTTACTTTTTAATAAAATTAGTTGCTAAACCGATGCTTTTAAATTTTGTTGTTGTAATTTTTCTTTTATTATTTTTAGATTTAACTCTATTTCAAAAATCTTTGAAAAAATGCAGGGATCGTCCTTGGCATATTCTTAAATTAATTCAACGTTCGGACTGATGGCGTCGCTGCTGCGCTGAAAATGGCCGCCGATTTTGGAACCATGTTTGAAAAGCCAAATTGCCATTAAAAATTGTATTTTTGGCCTCTGTCCTCGCAGGAAACTTCGACTGAGGTAAGAACTCTTTACTGTATTATACTTTTATTTTTACTTGACAATTTAGTACTATATTAACATTGTGTTAAAATTTTATACATTGATAAAAATACATTTATGATTTCTATAACCAACGTGTTTAAATTCATGAACTTTACTACTATTTAATAAATGTGAGTGACTCTTAGCTGTACAACAGGTTGTTTTATTAGTGAGTAATGACAATGAGTAAAGTGTAGGGATGGTTGAAGGTACTTGTAGTCTCTTATTTCTTTCGTTTATAACAGTTTAAAATTAATTTTTCATCATATAAACAGTCTGAAGATTTCCGAGTTGTAGTAAATCTTTTTTAGTTTTTGATTTAAAAAATTTTTGCAACTGACATTTGAAAAATATTTGAAAATTAAAACAATTTCACCAGTCTGAAGTAAGCAAAAGACTTATAATGATGGTTATTTAAACAAACTGTACATTATTGAACATTTTTTTTTCATTACTGTTTCAAAATGGTGAAAAAATATGTCGAAAAAATAAAAAAGTCATTTAAAAAATTGTTATTGGCACAATAAAGCTGCTTTGCAGGAAAAAATTTTAAAAATAATATAGATACATTTTGCTGCCTTTTGAATTGTCTAAATTTTTTAAAAGTATTTCTTTCAATTAAAAAAAGCTTTCGTCTGTACAATTCAAAATCAAACCAATGTACAAAAATTTTTGAAATCTTTGAATGTATATTTGGTGATTCTAATTTCTTTGAGAATATAAAGAATCCCTGTAAACATTTGTACACAATTTGTGATTTTTTTCTTTATCAGTTATATCAAAGAAATATATATTTATATATGTATGTATAATATATTTATAAAAATACAATTTGTTAATTACTTATCTACAAATGTAGAAAGAACTACATTTAGAATATTTAAAAAAAATTAAAGTAGTATTTTGAAAACGATAAAAATAAAAAAAATGAATTTAAATGATACATTTGTAGGAATAATTAGAAACTATTTGATACTTCAGCTTGGCATAAATTAAATTATAGAAATTTGGATTAACCTTCTTTAATTTAGTTGTAAAAATGTAACAAAAAAAATCCAAATATCAACAAAATTCCTAATTGTTTGTGTTTTACAGTCAAATTTCTCTATTAAACAACATAAACACATATGAAAAAATAGTTTCTCAATACCCTCAACAATAATAATAATAATATTACTAATAATAATAATAATAATAATAATAATAATAATAATAATAATAATATATAATAATAATAATAATAATTTGTTATACTAAAATATGAAAACTTTAAATAGCACCCAAGTGCAAATAAATTCAATATTACAACTCAACAGAAACATTTCTGGACGCTCAAATTGTGGTTAACACTAATCATTATCAGGATAATTACAATAGGCACTATTGATAATAAAAAATTTGGTATATTTGTAAAAGAGGGGAAATCGTAACAGAAAAATTGGAGAATTAAATGCATATGAACCTGATAGTGATTTTGTTGCACTTTTATTTTAAGAACAACTCGATTATGTCATTGTAGTATTTTTAAAAAGAAAAAGATCTCCTTTTTCCTAAACATAATTAACATTTATAAAATCTAAACATGAGCATGCGACAACTGTTTGGCGTGGAACTAATGCAAATACTGAGTTTTACAGTACTGTTTACTCTAACACACACAACTTGACAACGATGCAGGAAAAAAGTCAGCTCTTTACTTACAGCAATCGCATTTTCAATTCGAAAAATTTACTCATCGTTCCTTGGCCTTTGATTATATATCCAGCATAGAATTCTCTCAGATTTTAATTTCCTCCCTTACAATTCTTTTTTTTTCTTTCATAAACACTATTTCTCAGCTCGCTCGGTTCTTTCAAAATGTGAGCAAAAAAATATAAGTTTTGAGTAAAAAGTTCAACATTAGTTTTTATCTCTTTTTTTCTCTCTCTCTCTCTTTGTATATTTACACGGGTGGCAGTGTAAGATCGGAAAACCTACTGCATGCTTTTTTCCACTTGCATTGTGTGCACCACATGTCTCGGTTTTCCATGCCGTACACTTTACGGCATTTGCGATGTCGCAATGGCGAAGGCTTTGGCGAAGAGGTCAGCAATCGAGTTGCAATCTTGTTCTGCTTCAGAGGCGAAGTCTACAATTTTGAAATAACAATTTCACACATATTTAATATTTTCTTTTCTCATTTGTGAATAATAAAAATAGGACTAACTCGCAATTTGACTCCCAAAAAAATGATTGAAAAAAAAACTCTCATAATATTATCTTAAAGATTTTTTTTTTATTCCTCGGAACACTTCTAAAACCTGATTCAACAAAATCCCCTACATCTGGTTTTACGCATAAATAGGAGTCGAAAGTCTAACAGATGGTTGCGAGTGATTCCAATCAATAAGATTAATTCAATTGTGATAACGAATCGTTGAATTTGCACTAATAAACGCAACTAAATGGTGAAATTAATTAGGAAATGCACGGATTTCGCACCTAAATTTTGCTTAGTTTTAATTTGTGCACGCAGCACAAGCAACCTTTGATTTGACCATGAGCCCTTGAGCAGAGCAGTTCCTGTTGTAGCCAAATATAGCATTTCAGTTATCTCACAGACTCACTACTGGCAGCAAACTTGGCTTTTTAGATTCAGTTGCCGAATGAAACAGGAACTATTTAGCTCGAAAAGTGGTCATAAAATGAAAGGTTGCTTTGTCTCTCGCGCGAGGTCGTAGGTGAACCCCTCACTTTAACGTTTTATACGTTTGTGTGTCAGTATTTAGACAAACTGTGGCAATAAAGAAAGTTATTGCCCAAATATTGTCGAGTTTGCTTTCTGTTGCGGTACTTAAAGCGAACCTGGATCAAGCGCTGGTATTCAGGATCCTCGTATGGCGGTCTGGCCATATCCATGTGGCTGAGAGTTGGCGGTGATGAAGTGTGCAATCCGTCAAACGTTTCGGTGACCATGTCGCCGCTTACTTCAACTTCGGTGTAGTAAAACTCTTCTTCATGATCGCTCTCTTCGGCCCCGTCAGACCCCGAACGCCTAAATGGGAAATAAATCAACATTTTAGTTAGAGCGCTCGCAACTTTATAGACGCAATTTATTGCGCGCAATCGTTAAAGCGCATTTTAATGCGAATTTGGTTGAAATTAATTTATTACTCGTACCCGAGATGTTGATAGCGGACATGCTTTTCGATGAGATCACATGCGGTGGCCAGCATTTTACATCCCGGCCAGGTGCACTGGAACGCGGTTCGTGTTGAATTCTGAAATACGGTATATTAAAACATGTAGAGTCATAAAGGGCGCTAAATTTGATGAAATATGGTGGAAATTAGCAGATTTGAAGTCGTTTACACGAGATATATGTCGAGATAGTAATTTTTATTGTATAGTTTTAAGATTATTTTAAAATTTCACATCTGCTTAATGGGAAATTACAACTTGACAAGTTGTAGAGAGAGAGTAACATGTGGTAATTGGATTAAGGGAAGTGCATGCTGCGGACCTCAAAGGGAGCCACAGGGACTAGAAATCACGGGTTTGGTTGAAATTGAATTGCTCAGGTAATTAAAGGGGAGCGGAACACAGTTACATGGTTTGGGATATCACCATGTTAATTTACTAATTTTACTTTGATTGTAAAAAGAAAAAAGAAGAAGAAAAAAAAATTAAGTTTCTGGCTTTGAGTCCCTGGTTCCCTGAATAGATTGGCTTTCTTCACAGAAGGCAGTTTTGTTGTTGTATTTTTTTATATTATTTAAATCGAATTGAATTAAATTGATGTTTTATTTGCCTAGTATATCTTGAATGCTTTCAGCTCGTGTACATTGTGCTGTTTATGTTTCAAACATCATATGTTTCATCAAAGTGCACTGGCAATGACCTAAACAGTACACAAGAAACAAGACAATATTTGGCACTGTGCCAAGCATAACATAAGGCAAATGGGGAAAAGAGCTATAAAAAATGAGAGATCTTTTCATTTGGTATTTTTGTTATTAAGCTAATAAATTTATAGATAATCAACAAATTAAAAATATATTTATACACCGGTATATATATATTTTATCTTTTTGTTGTTTTGATTCCATAAAATGTGGAAAAAGGATTTTATACTGATAAAATCGATTAGATTCCATTTAGCAAATGCCGATTAAGTGAAGAAGTATCATCTGTTGTTAGATTGGAATGAATAAATAACAAAGGGGGACATTTTGATTTCAACAAGTAAAAATCCAATCCAATAGGATAGGAACCCCTAGTAAGTAATGGCCTTGCTCTGTGCTGACTTTTCCATTCAAGGAAAGGGAGAATGGTTTGACATTCCGACGCCAGCTGCGTCATAAACTCTCAATATACATAGAGTATGCACACTCTTGCATTGGCGATTTGCCAAAAATTCATTCGGCCACATCAAGTACAACAGGAAGTTGAAATGTTGCATTGAAAAAAAAAGCTTTCTCTTTTCCTGTCCTTACAACGTTGGTCAGAACCAGAAAAAACTGCTTTGGTGTTTTGATTCTGCGTCACATGTATTTATAAATTTGGTGATGCAAAATGGCGCATTTTGTGTTTAGAATTTTTTTTTTTTTTTTTATGCTGGTGGATTTCAAATATAAAAATTAGGATTGTAACATCAGCTATTTTTTCAAGTACACATCAACTCCTTATCGTTCAGGTCCAAGTCAATAACCCGACTCGTAAACGGGACAGAAAAAATATGAGATTAGATTCGAGAACTGGGAACTTTTAACTGTGGTATTCAGATTAAAGTTCTCAAAAAAAATAAAAAAATAAATAAGAAATAAAAAAAATTGTACGTATAAGATGGGCCCAGCCTCCCATTTTGAATATCCCACAATCCCATTTTGTGAATAGCATTATGGGATATTCCGTTGGCCTTATCGCAGTGTGAAACAAAAGAAACCTGGAACACAAGTGAGATGTTGGGAATTTTTATTTATATTTTTTCTAAACTGCGCGTGCACGTCGTTTCTCTGTTCCTGTTTTCTGCCTCGGATATAAAAATAAAAGATCTCTCACCAGTGTGAAATTTCCTGGCACATGAAATGAGCAGTTAATCTAGTTTTACTCAATGTTTCTTTCCTTGACCGTATGGAAATTTTAGTTTTCTCAGGTCAACTGTAAAATGACATGGCAAGGATTATAAACCACATGAGTTTACACGCCTAAATAATACATTACTCCAAAAAAAAATCGAATTAAAGTTGAAAAAAAAATGCAACAACAATTCTGAATTTTTTTGTTGTAGAAGAAAAGAAGTTTGAAAAGTTTGTTTCGAATTTGGGTTTGGGAGGCAGAAATTCAGTTTAGTTCTTTGATCCCATTTCTTATGTGCCCATCGGGTATTTAGGTGATTACCCTTCTCTTCCTGGGTAAAGGATCTTCAAAGAAGGCCAATCCGTCGTCCATCTCAATTCCCTCATCTTGGAGGACATTGGTGTTAGGAGTGATGTAAGATGGAGCACTCTCACTGAGTCCATAGGGAGGCGAAGGAGTCCGATTATTGGAACGCCCACTTTGCCAGCTCGAAGCCCCTGAACTGGAAGTTAGAGAAGCCTCGGTCCAAGACCTTGAGGAGAAGAATCCACCTGCGACAAGGAAAGAGGAAGTTGTTTTTGTACAAGGTCCATTCTACTATTTTCATATATACAAATGAGATGATTCGGACAAAGGGACTTGTTTGCAACTGACACGTTTACATGGAATGTTTAGCTAAGCGCCGTAGGCCATGTTTCATGTGTGCGCATTAAATTGGAGGTCAATCGGGACGAGCGATCAACACAAATGTTTTTAGGGTAATGGTTATGTGTACGAAATAAACCTAAATAAAGCGCATTTATAGAAAATTTATGGAAAATTTATGGAAAGTAGGTGCGACGTAAAATGATGCGGGCAGTTGGCCATTTTTGTTTGTGTTTGTTTTATTTAGCGTTTCCTGCTGCTAGGTAATGTGATCCGTGGTCAGTTATGTCAAACATTAATACATCGAGATCTCAATTCTCGGTTATTTGATTAGCTATATTTTTTTTTTTTTAATTTTAATTTTTTTTTTTTTTAGTTTAATGATCACTAAAATTGTTATCAAAAATTAGCTGGCAATCTTGAAGGCCATGATTATGGCTGCAAAGCACATTCAAGGTTAATATGAACAGTAAATATTTTTTTTTAACAAACACGTTTCCGTGTATAGATTTAAAAGCAAGAATGCATTTTATCCTTTATAATGTGCCATTAAAACCGGTTATTCAATAAAACTGACGTAAATATTAGTTTTATTGACGTCAGTTAATACAATGTATGTACGTATGCGCATTAGGTCAATAGAATTTTTTTTTTGCTTTCGATTCATCAATTTAGTCACCTCATAATTCCTTATTGCACTTGAAAAATTTGTTATCATGTGTTCCTTGTTTAGCTAATGTATTTCCTGCTTGCTTTTTATTACGACTGTCAAATGCTGCTTAATTTGCACCCCTTGTTTAAAATGCGTAGCACCATCTTCCTTTTTCTGCTTGACGTTCTGACCTTTCTCGAATGACACGACCGTCAATAAATTGTTTAGGTTAATGGGATGATGTTGGGCAATTAAAAATCCACAATTTCTCAATGAGTGAAAAGGGATTGACATATATATTTTTTATCAGTTTTTTCCTCTCTGGGTTAAGCAATGGTGTGCGCTTTCTTTTTTTTTTGTTTAACTTTTATGGTGTTAAACCTCATTAGCTCTCGTAAACACATCACTCTTGGCACGTTGCCTAATTTCTCTCGTTTTTGGGATCAAAAAATATATTTTTAAATGGTGGGCATAAAATGTTGTGTTAATCTATTCTCATTCGAGAGAATGGAGGAAGATAAAGGGACAAAAAAAATGGTTGCAGGACTTCCTAGTTTATACATGTTCAGTGACCACAGCTGACCACAGCTTGTTTTCGATTTCCGCAATTTTTGCGACGGTCCGAAGGAGAAACGTACAATAATATTTTTATTAGCAATTTGAGGACTTTGTAACTCGGTTTTAATTTGTTTTTTTTTTATTCTCAGGAAATTATTTTGAAATTGTTGTCTTCGTTTACGAGTGAAAATGTATGCTTTTGTTTTCTAGTTTAGTACAGTCACGTGTGATCCAGAAGCCTAGTTTCCATCCTTTGATTGATAAAGTAAAGTAGCGGGTAGTACGTAGGAATTTAAATTGAATTTGAGAAACTATTGTGCTATGTAATGGCATCAATTCAAGCTTTGTTCAATTGTTATTTGCAAGACGTGTGTATCTGAATGATAAGGGCACTACAAGTTTGTCCATATAAGACTGCGTGTTGGCAAGTGTAAAATCAAATGTGAAGATTGGCTTAGCACAGCTTTTCTTTGTTTGACTAACCAAACAAGAAACGTCCAACTTCCTTATCTGCATTGATGTAAATTATTGCGCATACAAACTGGGTAAATTAATTTGGGAGTGGCCATGATGGATAAAAGCGAAATAATTTATTTTTTGTTTTTATTAAATGTTTGGAATTCATACTTTGTTCATTGAGGTAGCCGGGTAGTCGTGGAGATTTGGGACTGCAGGACAAACTCATGAGCACCATTGCGGCGGCACAGTCGTCCAACACATCTCCATCCGATGACGAACTTGGTCTACGTTTCCGGTTCCTGCGTGACACACATATAGAATGATTAAGTTTGGGAACAAATGATTCATCATTTACTTTTCTATTATGAATATTTTAGTTTGTTTTCTGTGGAAACGATTTGCCAATCGAATATAGAAAAATGCAATTTGTGTTTCTATTTCCACGAGCGAGTGAAAACATAAGTGAGTAATAGCGCGAGGATTGGGCGCCATAATTGAATAATTCGTCGAAATCGTATTTTCTGATAACTTTATGTTTTCTCTTTGTTTATTTATTTATTTATTATACAAATAAAAGCTAGACACGCACGTTGCTGCACATTTTGAAGGGTGTAGTTATATCGATTATATCAAGAGAGTACCCACGCAATAGAGTATCGGCGAAAGTGAAATCCAAATATGTTTATAGGTCCTAAAGAGTGACAGTTAATTTTACTACGGGTATATCAGTGTGAATATTAAGTGTGTGCATCAAGTTCACGGGCAATGGGATGGGAGTGGCGAAACCTTGTTATTGGCAAACCAGTTTTTGCGAATTGCATACAGAATAATAAAAAATTGAAAACAACAAAAAAAAAAAGTTTAATCAATTTCCATTCAAGGTTTTCTCAACACACCGATCGATTCATTAACAAATCATACATGACATCTGGCATTGGTAATTGCACGTGCAATGTTGTGGATTTTTTTTAAATTTTATTTTTATTTTTTTAATTGGAGATCCTTGTATTTAAAACGAGTTAATTTTTTTGTATTGGGAAATTCTCATCCTACTTTTGGATTGAAGTCAAATTGTGACGACACAGCAAAAAAGGGAATATATGAAATACTGGGAAATGATATTTTTTTTTGTTAAATTTTTAAATAAAAAAAAAAAAATAATAATTCAGGTGATAAACTAGCATTTTATTTATATCTATAATTATTTCGAGAAAGGCTTTAAAAATATTGGATTATGTTTTTTCATGCATATCCAAACTGGCTTAACGTGAAAATGTAGGAAATGAGGTTAAATAAGATGTAACATGCAAGTTGCATTAAATGCAATGACAAACTCGACTTATTTAAATTCCAAAAGGCAAGTTTAAAAATGAAAAAATTAAAAAGTGGATTTTTATTTATTTATTTATTTATTATCTACCGGTATTTACTTTTTTCAGTTGGAAATAACTGGTTATGGGGAGAGAGAGAGAGGTAGAAAAAAAAATTGGCCTCGTGGTATCAGAGTAGGGTAATGTGTTGAATCCAGTTGCCAAGTGGGTCGGCAATTCACCGGCCGGCAAAAATCACAAGGAAAATGGAGTGAGGAAAAAGTTTAATTAATTGACTCTCATTTGACATATTATTATTTTTTTTTGTTTACAATTTTTTAGTTGTTGAAAATAATAATAATATTTGTATACTGTACCCGTGCGACAAGGGAACATCGATTCCGGAAGAAGTTGGTCGTTTGCGCGATTCGATGGGGCCAAAATCGGCAAGGCGCGAATAATCCTGATCCAAATCCTGCAATCGCGCCGATTTGCGGCTCTCCAGTAAACGCACATCTTCGAAGCGCTTGTATACGTTCTCGACCAATCCATTTAACAAAATGCTGATGACCATCTCCCCGTTGAGCGGCTCGCTCTTGACCGTGCCCGCCACTTCACGACCGTTGTGAGTTATAAACACGGGCTGACCCGGTAGCATTTTGACAGTCGACACCGGTTGAAAGCCGGGGCCGACAATTTCTTTTTCCGCACACTCCTTCGTCGTTTTATCGTGAAAAATGACCGAGTAGACGGTGCCGGTGCTTCGGTCGCCGCCGTTACTCTTCAACGCCTGGATTACGGCCGGGTAGTAATAGTAGCGGCCATCTTGGCTGGCTTGTCTAGGGACGCAAACGCGGGTTCCCAAAATAGAGCGCTTGGCCAACCTTTTGCCCGTTGACATGTCGCTGCGATGGCAGATCTCGGAAGAATAAAGGCCTATTTGTTATTTTGCATCCGATGAGTTGGTTCGATGTGGAAAAATGGAGTCGGTCAGTTCGCCGGTATCTTGTGCGGAGGTCGGTTCAGTTTGTTTTGGCTTGCATTAAAGAAGGCGGGAGCAAAATCGAATGACAACAAAGCCATGTGATTTTCCGCCGCGCCTATTGGTCGTACAGCGGTTGACCTCGTTTCTAATTGGCGCATGATGGAGGGTAGTTTACGAGCTGTCGCTCAAATTGCGTTTAAAAAAAAGCCGTTCGGTTTTTCCGACTCGAAATTCGCCGGCTTTCGCTCGTTTTAGCCGTGTTTTACTGTCTTTTCGGGCTAGGGGTTCAAGTTGAAATAAAGTTTGAAGCTTGCTCGTTTCAATTGGATCGATTCCATCTTTAATCTCGCCTCGTGCTGACTCCACCCACCGACAACCGGCTGATGTTGTTTACGGTGATTTGATCAGGCGGACTCACTCCCGCCCCGAATTCTTCAATTTTCTTGATCGTTTCGCTCGGTTTATTTGAATTAGCGATCCTGGCGCGCGCCCGATGCCATTTTAACGCGAAGAAGAAGAAAAATGGATTAGATTTAACTGTATTTTGTTATTTTACGGGGAATTTTGGGCCGAGTTTGAGTGATGGGAGGGAGTGTGGCCGAATAAAGTAAGTTCAGTTCACGAACAACATGGCTACGGCCTTGATATGGTACACCCGGAACCGGGGGATAGTTGACAGAAAATCTTGCACCAAGAAAATCATATTGGGAGTCGTGGTTTTGCGTCTTTTAGTGGAAATAAATTGGATATTGAATGTAAAATGTATTTTAGATTGGTTAAGCACGAATTTTCATTGTGAATTTAAAAATGCCTAAAGTAGGTTTACTTCGTTAGGATGCCTAAATATGTCAACATGTTTTTTCTCGTTTTCGTTTTAAGTTTTCTGTTGCACAACAAACGAGCAAAAAATACAATCGCTGAAGGTTTTCTGGTTTGTTTGGTGTTTTTCTTGTTCTAAACATCGAATTTAATGACGCGGGCAGTTTATCAAGCAGGAAAGTGAATTAATTTGCCAAGTGTTGTTTCAAAATAAGGCTTGCCTTAACTGATTTATGATAACCTAGATGTTTTTTAAATCCCTTATTAAACAAATGGGAAGATTTAGTTCTGGTTTCTGACACAAGGCGACAGCATCGTCCACTCGTTGTTTTGTAATGGCGGCTAAATGGACTCCAGAATTATAAATGCCTTCACATATAAATTGTTAAGGTAATAAAAAAAACAATGTTATTATTTTTTGTACGGTACGCAATATTTATTTTTGTAAATTTCATTCCAGTTTAATTAAATAGGAAGGGAAAAAAAGTGCTTCAAACATATTACATTACTTACAATTTGTTAAAAAAAAAAAGAAGAAAATAATGGTTTAAAGATGAATATTACATTTAATAAATTGACAGATTTTTGTACTATATTCTACTGAATAGTTGATCTTGGCAATTTCAAACATATTTTGGCAGTAACTATGTTTCCTCCCGCCTTTTATTTAACAATGCGGTTCGTGTTGTACCATTTTAATGTCGATTTCCTGAGTTTTTCTATTCGGTTTCATTGTTATCACAGACTGTGCAGGTTCCCTCTTATGATCTTTTTCATTAAAAACCACACGTATATTTTCAATAGCACATACACACTACACACAATTTACACATTCTTCTTCTGGTTGTATAATTCAGCTGCAAATGTTGGTTGAGATACATTTACAAAGGCATTTCAACCGTGCTTTTTTCGCTTATTCGTAGACCAACGTTGATGTCTTTTCCATTGCCTATTAAAATAACAAAGAGATTTGATAAATTGCTCGATTAATTGCGTTAAAACCATTATAAAACCATATAAATAATTGATGAATGATATAATAAAAGATGAAACCAATTAGGTACCTAATAATAAGTTTAATTACTCGGTATCCTATTCTATTTTACTTACTTAGTTGCCTGTTTCGATATTCTAGCAGCTGCTATGTCTAAATCATAAGTTTCATCATCTAAGCCAACTGATGACTTTCCTGCAATATTAAATTTGTTAAAATAACAACAATTTTTTTAAATACCGACAGTGTAAGCTGTGTAGTCCAGAAAGTCGTCTAGTCAGGAGAGCTTGCATGTGTCCTTTATCTCAAGCTCGATTAATGATAATAAATGACGCTAAAATCTAACAAAATCAAAACAAATAGTTTTTCTACCTTTTGGTGTTGCGATTACTATTTATTAGACCACACGGGACGCTTTATATACAAGATGGGCGGGCATTCCCGTCCGGATGGGAGAGCAAATTTAACCTTGCTGGGGAGTAGATGGGGTTGAGCCCACAAAACCTGTCCGGACCTCACAGCTGCCCAGATTGCGCTATGTCCGGACCACACGGCTTACACTGCATTAATTTTTTTTTTTACTAGAAGATTGAACAGTGCATTGTTTATTTCCTTGGCATTCCCTCAATTTCATTAATTGAACGTGCAACTGGTGCAGAATCTCCAAAGGAATGTCATGGATTATGTTTTGCATCTGTAATACAATGAGAAACATTGATTTTTAGCTATAAATGTAATAATTTCGCACAACTTACCTCGTATTGGTCAGTCCTCAAATCATAATAGCTGAGAAAGCCCGTTACAAATTCACAAAAGAGAAAATTGTGCGTTTCATTCAAAGTGCGTAGACACCAATATGTGTTGTTATTGGCATTCTGACAAAAGCAGAATGGGCCATCTGTAAAACACAATGAAAAAGTCATTAAAAAGGTGAAAAACAGGAAATTTGTTGGTTATTTAAAGTGAAATTGAAAATGTGGCAATACAAAGCCTATCATTACTTGCACGATTTTGAAGTGTACAAAGAGTATGGGAAAAAAAAGAGCTATAATTACATGTCCACAATGGTGCTGTTTTCCAATGATTGTTGTCATGAGTGAAGCAATTCATTTTCTCAGCATTGCATGTTGTGTTTAAATACTTTGCTTTCTTTCTTCTGGTCTTGTCTCGCTCCTTGTGTTTCAGTCTTTCCTCTTTGAAGCGTCGCTTCTCCTCCTGTAGTTCATCTCTGTGATTACGTTTACGACTTTTAAGAGACACACATTTCAAAGGTTTTATTGGTTAAATTAATTTCAACAAGATCTACCTTTTCCCAAAAGGAGGAGAACAAACGCAGTGATTAAATTTTGTTCTGGTATCCTGATCGTCAGGTTCTTCTTCTTCTTTATCTCCGCCTTCATTCTGATCCAAGTCTTGTAATGCTGGTGGAAGAGTTTTGTACTGCTTATCCCAAGGTTTTTTGTGCTTGAGATGTTTCCGGATACCCTGAAACAAATATTTCATGGAGAATTTAGTAATGACCCGCTACAATGGCTGCCAACCTACCTTTAGTTGTTCGAGCTTGGTTTTCAGTTCTTTTATTTGATCGTCCACATAATCTTTGTTTTCTCGCCAAACGTTCACATCTTTATATATTGTCGAGCTGCAATTTATTGCCGTATCATTGAGGACTTGGCAATCTATAAAGATAAAAGAAATTATTAATACTCTGTACATATTTCGATCAAATGTATTATTTTACCTAAGGATTTGAGATATGGTAGTTTCTTCAAGGACCTTTCGGTGATTTTATGAACCACTTGAGATTTTAAATTCATTAAATTTGACAAGTTAAGTACTGGTGTTGAACTGCCATTGAAAATCTATACATTTTTTTTAATGAGATCAAAAAACATTTAAATATTTTTCTTTTAAAGAGATCATTTATTTATCACCCCAAATGCAGATTCTTCCGCTTTGAGTGCTGCATCTCTAATGGCTTCAAGCTCAGCTTCCTTATCCATGGCTAAGAGTATATCGTGCAACTGAAAAACTCCGTTTAAATCAAAATGCGGTGAATAAACATCTCCAAGGCTAATTTCTTCGATGTCTTCATCCGATAAATCTTCTAAAACATTATCTACGCTCCGCTGTTGGCGCGAATTAATAAATCGCGGCTTGAAATCTGAAAACATTTTAATTTCACTCGTGTTAGTAAATACTAGTACAACAAAAGTCGGGATGTTTATTCATTTTACCTTTTCTATTAACATGTCCTTTAATAAACGCCTTTTGGGCATTTTTTTCTGCTACATCTAACCCTGAGCTCGGACACACACAATTGGTTTTGTGACGATCATTTACACTCTGAAGTCTACACTTGTGTATTCGCCATCTGAATCCGTCATGGGTGCATTCCCATTTCTGAAATAAATAAACAAAAATGGTAAATTGATTCATGAATTAAATTTATTTATTCATACTTGTCCCGGTTGACATGGCGCCTCGTATTCCGGTCTCTTACAAAGAACACTAAGCCTTTGATCCTTTGTCATGGTATCCAGGGGCCGGCTATAGTTTTTTTTAAAAGAAAAGAACAAAAACATTGAAACAAAAACAAAATAAAAGAGCAAGTAAAAAGATAATAAATTAGTCCACACAAGCTGAACGTGAGTGTTTAATCTTGTTCATCTAAGTACAGCTGGTGCAGACTGAATTTGCTATGAACCTTTCGTGATGTTCTCGCCACAAGTTCCATTTATCATTTCCAGCAATTGTACGTCGTCCGGAACTAAGATAAAAATGAAGTGATTTACTTATTTGACAGGTGTTTACACAGCTAATTTATTTATTTGAGCTTTGTTTGTACATTTATTTACCTCTCTATCAAAAACGTGTCCCGCCATGGCTTTATTACGCGTATTTGTGTGGGATATCTTCGGTTAAGTCTCTTTGATGATCTACTAAATAAACAGCAAGGCCAGACATATAGCAATTATAAATAAGATTTCGTGCGGGGATATTCTCACCCAGTGATCTCATTAGCTTCTATCAACAACTTCTTTATGGATTTGCCATCCATATGTGGAGGCACCTCCACACCAGCCAGGTCTAATATTGTTGGAGCAATATCTAAATTGAGCACTACGTTTGGAATGCTAAAAAAATGAACAAAAATACCAAAAGTTTTTTTTTTTATACAGTTGTAATATCCAATGGGAAACCAATGCGATTTTATTTTGTAAATGTACAGTAAGTACATTAAACCTAATAAAATCATCTTGGCCATTGAAACGTATTTGCGGTGGTTGATTTCCCATAGGTATTCAATTCAATTATTCATACCTGATTCCTTTAGGTATTTTTGGTCCTCTAATAAAAAATGGAACTTTGACATCAAACTCAAACGGCATTGCTTTGCCTTTAACCAAACCAAACTGGCCTAAATGATATCCATGATCCGAAGTGTAAATGATATAAGTGTTATCCAATTCCCCTAGCAGCTTCAACTCGTTGTAAATCTAGCGTAATTGCATTAGAAAGTCTCAATTACTGCGCACAGCGAATCAATGTCAGCTTACCCGTTCTAATGCATCGTCCACGGATTGTAATGTCTGTAAGCGCTTTGTGTGCAGCATATCTGTGAATTTTATATGAATGGGTTCCATTTTGCCCGTGTATCTTAATATCCATTGCTTGTCTTGGTTCGGAGCGTAATTCCAGTTTGGGGTTCTGAAAAGTTGTTTTAATAGGTGAATGTTAAAGGGGAACAAATATAACAATAGGAACCTGTGGCTAGTATTGTTGAAGAACATGTTTTGATATTGTGGGGCTGCATCTTCGGGTCCGTGAGGCGCTGGATAACTGGCAACCAATAAAACTGGTTTATTGCCAAAATACTGTTTAGATTGGCGCAGGAATGCCAAGGAATCGTTAGTGATGAGATCGGAGTAATAATCCTGTTGTTGTTTTTTATGTGAAAGAGATGTAATAAAGCTGATAAAAATAATGAAATAAATTTCTTACAATATTATAATCGTCTCCATGTTTGACTTTCATTCCATTTAAGTTGATGGAATAATTGTAGAAACGTGAATTGCGGATTAAACCCGCCCACTCCCTCCATCCAGGTGGAATGTAGGTGCCATTATACTCGTTTAAATATTTTCCAAAATATCCTGCAAGGAATAAAAAAAAAAATTTTAAAAAAATTTGACGTTGAAAAAATGATTGAGAAAAAATTTAAATTTTTTTTCGGCCATGATAACATTTAATTTGAATTTGGAATGGCAGAACATTTATTGTCTTATTAAAGTGAATGGCGGCCTAATTTGCTTTTATCTTCTGGCCTTGAACAGCACATTGACTGGCTATTCATGATTCACATGTGTAAGATCCCCCACTAACCACCTCATTATTGGTTGAGTTAAAATCAATTTGTCCAATGATAAAAAAAACTCTTTTTTTTAATTACTATAAGAATGTCTCATCCATAAACATTAACCAACTCGGTCTTACAGCTTAATCAATACATCCTATCACTTAAAGAAATAACAGTGCATGATATTCATTAAGATGAAAACTCAAGATAATGAGTTAAGTGAGTTTATTAGGTAGTAAAATAATAATAAAGATTATGTAAGTGTGGTTAATATTTCTTCTTAGAATGGTTAATTAAATTTAATGGGAAATTGTATCTGGGAAATGTAAAGTAGGTGGTGGTTTTGAACTGAAGCTGCATAACTAACAAAAGCATTTGAAATTTAAAAAGATGGAAAATTGAACTTTGTTGTTTTATGGTTTGTGTTTTTGTATACCAAAGCTTACTTAGTAATTTGTACGTCCGTTTCTTTACTTTCCAACCTATTCCGAGTATTAGTTTGTTTTCTTTGTGTGTTTGACTTGTTTTTATGACACTGGCTTAGTGTATTCGGCCTCAGACGTAACAATTATGTTGCTCGATCTAACTCCAAAACCGACATAAACAGCAAAATCTAAGTATAGAAATCGAAATGAATTGTTTGTCGCACTTGTGGTTGTGCATTTTTAAGTTTATCGTGTTAAACATTAATTGAAACTGATATAGAATGGTTTAGAAATGTAAAAAAAAAAAACATGTATCGGTCATGTTATATTTTGTGCCCCTGTGTGAGATAAGTAATCTTAAAGATTGAGTTTCAAAAGGAGTGCATGTTTATACACATGCACATAGATATGTTTGGTAAGCAGGTTCATTTGATGAAGATGAATGAGCCGACTTTGGAGTCGTTTTATTCTTAAAATAGTTTTTCCTTTGGAATTGAGCCAATACACTGTGGACATCCTATTTTAATACGAGTTTATGTTTTGAATTTGAACATGCAATGAGACAAATTTCAATTTATCAAGGAAAAAAAAAATAATCTTATCCAAGGACATCATCTTCAAAAAAAAAAAAAGTTGGAAATAAAAAAACACCATTTATGTGTTAGATAAAAATCAAACATTTACAATAATAAATTATTTATACACTTGAATAAAAATTTTATTTATTTTTTTTTCCTTTAAATCTCAGAGGCAGAATCTGAAGGGAGAAATCGAGTAATAAAGAAAGTCAGTCAGGCGAGCGTGGCAACCTGGCTTTGTCTCGAGTGATCACGTGACTCGACTGACTGACGCAAAATCAAAGACATAAAAATAAGAGAATTTTATGCTGATTGGATCGGTTTATCAATTACAATTTGGAATAAATGATACATGTTGAGAATTCCTTCAATTTTCTCCAACTCAAAGGTCATTGCCCTACCTCATAATAACCAAATTTCAATTTCATCACGTAACTAATAAATTATCTGGAATACTGCAACGGAATAAATGAAACTGAAGACCTAATTTGGAAAACAAATATTTAAAAAATGCCAGGAATTGCAAATTTCACTCGTAATGTTGTTAACACAAAAATCGGCTCGTTTTTCTGCCAAAAAACGAGTTCAACCAATGGGAGTTCCAGTGAAACCTATTTTTAATCCCCAGCTGAAATAATTCGTTATGGAGTATAATTGTTAGAACCAGGCAAAATATGATGTCATCCAGAAAGGGCTGCTAAAAGGGTCCCACAGACATAAATCCGCCCCTGCTACATCCCTAATACATTGCCAATGGTGCATTGTAATACACACACCAGACCTCACGATTTCAAGGGGCCCCTAGTCTCTAAGGGCCCCATTTCCGTTGATCAGTTTCCCGAAAATAAAAAAAAAGTAAAATATTTTTTTTTACTTTGTTGATGCTCATTTGGTGCCATTTTCCAGGGCCACTGGGGCCTCCAAGCGCTTCTGCGCATTGCAGATTATGAATAAAACAAAAAGGATGAAATACTAACCTGTACGATAGCCTGCATTGTTGAGGTACGTTGCAAACGAGCGAGTTTCATGGTTTTGTTGCCAGTAAGGTGATGAACAATTATCGTTATTGGTGAAGACATTGTGGTTGTGCACATACATTCCGGTCAATATAGAACTTCTGGATGGACAACACATTGGTGTGGTAACATACGCGTTTGGGAAATGTACTCCACCATCTCTGAGGATATGTAATGCTTTTGGCATAGTGTTCATTGAACCTGCGAATAAATGGCATGGTGTCTTGATATCACATCACTCAAGGACTCATGAATATAAACAAACCACGTGTGTACATATTTGGTTTGCACTATGCAAATGACCTGTTTCTTTTTTTTAAATTAATATTATTATCATTATTGTTAATTTTATTTTTTTTTGGGAGGAAAAATAAAATTTAATTTGTTTTGCACTCGAAGTACTTTAATGCAGTTTGAAAAGTTTTATATGTGCACTGTTGCCAACTGACATTGTGACAAAAAGTAATGCAGGCAGAATGCCAAGTATATTTGGAATAAGCCTAAGTTTATATTGTCTTTATATTTATATATTTTGGTAAGGGCTAATACCTAATTCAATATCCTGATCATCTGTCAAGATGAGGATAATATTTGGTTTCTTTTCACGTTGGAAAATTGGTTTTTTGTTGACTCTGAACTGGCGTCTAGTGGTAGTCGAGGTTGAAGTTACGACGCTGCTGCCGCCTCGCCAAGTGTCACCGCGGAAAGTGGAAGATGGTGGCGTGCGGAAAACGTCTCTTGAAGAGGAAGATGTAACTTTGCGGGTGGTGCATACAGATGTGCTTAGTAAAAAAATCAAAGCTACTGAGCTGAGGAATAGGGGCGACCTGCCCTCAAACATTGCTCGAGTCTGTTGGAGAAATAAATTAAAAACTTGGCAGATTAATGGGAATTAAAGGTGAAACTCAAACTTTGTTATACAGCATGTAATAATGGAATTGTTTGGGTGCAAATGCAGACGGTTAATTGTGCTTGTCTCGTGACTAATTAAAAGTAAAGCGATAGAAAAATTAACTTTCGGCTTTAATTTATTTAATTTTCAAAAAAATATATCTTTATTATTTTAAGACTTTTCAACAAAATGTTGTATTTTTACATTGGCAGATTTATTTGTGGTTTGTCATGTTTATTATACGGCGGTACCCATTCATTTATGGAGCTTAAATTCTTTGCTAATTGTTGAATATTATTGTAATGATTAAGCCAGGTTATTCAGCTTATTCGTGGACTGGTGGGGGAACGAGGAAACTACATGTTAACAGAGATGTCAAGAGGTATGGAAATAGAATCTCAAACCCTCTTATTTCCTGTGTTAATCAAAGTTATTATGTCTCTTTTTTTTAAATTCAAGTTTTGCTATGTAAATTTTGCAAGTAGCATTTACGTTCTACACACTAGGAAAAAAATAAAATAAATTAAAAATGCGAATATTTAAACGTTTGTAATGTATTTTGCAGCAACAACATTTAACGCCCAAGTGAAACCAATTAAAGAAAATTGTTTTTTTTTAAAAGAACGATGGATTTGAGTTGTCCAAATAAGTGAAGACAGGAAGCATTGATTTTTAGTGGTCGAGACGTTTGACCATCGGTTTGAAAGTGTAAAATAGATGATAAAAAGTGGAATAGCTGCTTTCTCGAGCTGGTTTGTCCAGGGCCATTTCCTGCTATGCAGTATTGTAACCTTCGTTGCACAAGCTTCTCATGCTCATGTTATACATCGCATTTAATTTTTGGCAGTGGCTACGTTCATGTCCGACGTGAACGTATTATTTTCATGACGCGCTGTGATTGGCTGAGATCTATTCAGGTCGGTTTGTTTCCTCAACGTAATTTTTCTCAAATTCAATGTTTTCGAGGTTTTAGCTTCTTTTTTTCTTACAAGGGGGGGCTTAGCCCCCCCTTGACCCCCCCAGACCTAACCTTATCCGTTTTTAGCAAAGTTGACAAAATGAGGATTTTCGTCAATGTATTTCAATGCATCTCTCAACCAATCACAGCGCGTCATGAAAATAATACGTTCATGTCGGACATGAACGTAGCCACTTCGTTAATTTTTACCGCCTAAAACATACTTTTTGTACGCCTAATGATTCATGATATCAGTCATTAATGCTTTACGTAATGAAATAATGAATTGTTCGAGTTTCTCCTTATCACGATTATGTCATGTTTACAAAAATAAAACGATGATGATGCTATCATAAAGTAGGTTTATTGATTTAACTGATAAAAATGCGATTAAGTTAGTTGTGGGTCGGAAGATTGTTGAGAAATTGAGGGAATTGTTTGCTCTAAGCTGGTCACGGTTAAATATATATATAAAAAATTGTCAATAATTTTTTTCGGGAAGGGGTTTTAATTTTTAAATGTGTGTTGAGGCTCTGGGGAAGGGAGAAATGAAAAAAAAGAGGGAAAAAAGATGGTGATGAAAAGACAAAACGTGTTACGCTGCAATGCTTGACAAAATGTGCGGTGGACCAGAGTTTCCTGTGTTTAATATTAGGGAGAAATGAAAAATGACGTATTTCCGAGGCACACGTGAGCGTATATATGAACGGCAATTGGAGGGTGTGGAATAATTAAACGGGAAGTGATAAAGTATATGTAATAAATGGTTTGAAATGTAAAGATGGGCGAATGTGGGGCGAAATATAAATGATTGAGTTGAGTTTGTGCAAAAAGGGTTTTTTTTCTTCGCCTTTTATTTTTCTTGCATTATTAAATGAAGAAAAGCAAAAATACTTTTATTATCAGCTGATTCCAGATGGTGGGCGCATTGCTTAACTTCCTTTAAATGGTTTTATAAAGAAATGCAACTAAAGTATCCAATGTGGTTTTATTTAGATTTTTAAATGCGGGTAAGTAGGGAGGGAGAGTTGTAATTGTTCAAATGGGGTTACGGAATAGATTTATAAGGGCATTTAAAGAATTTAAAGCGAAGCATTGTGGCTACTGTCGGCAGACACAACAAGGAGTCATTCCTACTGGAAATGATGATTTTGCTCAAAATAATATTGTAAGAACCAAGATTGCGGTGCGTAAATGGCCCGAATTTCCGGTCCTTATGTAAGTTTGTGTAAACAATTGCCTACAAACACTGAAATTTTATATAAATTTTTTAATTTTGTGAATTAATATTACCAGGGAGGAAAAAATTCTAGTTTCGCAATACCGGTAGTTTAAATTTTTACGATTTCCATTGCAAAATGCATCCATCCATTTTATACCACATTTTCATGATAAGATTAAAATAAATACTGCAGTTTACAGGGAATTGGGGAAAATTCTCCGAAATTAGGAAGTGACACGGAGAAATTAAGTAAACTAACAGAGGATGCCGCATTTCCCATGCGTTTCCACAAAAATAAACAAATAAAATGAAAATAAAACGTTTATTTTCCAATGTTTGCGCCCCAATAAATATGATAAAAGAGGCGCGTGTTTAAGTGAAGTTATTATTGAGTAAAATGTTTAGCTCTCCTCAGAGGATTCCAGTTCCATGTAGTAGTGAGAATGGGATTTAAATCCTGCGTCTGTTAAAGGGGTGAAGCCCATTCATTCAGCAGAGACGCGAGTGTAGGGGGAGAAAGCGCTTTGGGAGTTGGGATGATCAAACACAGATCCGACAAAAGGATTGAAGGAGAAAGGGAGAAAAAAAGCTATTTGCCAATTCCCACAGGTAGATTCCAGTTTGAACAAGTCTAAACTTTTCTCTTTTTCTTCTCCATCTCGATCTCGAGTAAAAATCTCTTCTTTTCCCATTCTCTGCAGTTATGAAATGTGAGATTGCTGCTTCCGTATGCGAGCACTTTAATCGAATTTATGAAGATAGCTGAAAGCTACTTCTCATTTTACAAACACTCTTTACTTCAAGCTCAAAACTCGATAGCAAGAATTCTGATGAATATTCATAGGGGGCGTATCTGATTGGATTGATGCAATTCAAGCCTTAAGTCTCGAATTAATCCCTTTACACAAATCAAGAGAATCCACCCTTAAGTACATATACAATTTTTTCTTCTTCTTCTTTCTTTTTTTTTTAAAAATGTAGAAGGATAAAAGTTTGTTAATTAAATAGTAAGAGCAGTGTATTAAGATTTCATCTTAATCTAAACGATGTTTGGACATTGGAGTCATGTTCATATCTTGTCGGTTGATTGAATTTTTTCCTCTAAAGGTCATTCAAACCGGTCCCCCAATATGTAGAATTATACATTGTTGCTTGAAGGGATATTTTTTTTTTAAAAGAAATAGTGACTTTATAATCAGCTTTGACTGATGTACTTCGTAATAGAAATATCAAGACGAGGTTTAAGGGTAGAAAACAAGGCGGGGATATTAGATTATCAATGTTGTATTTAAATTTGTGGGTTTTCGACGTTATTTATTCAGTTTCATTTAAATTGATCTTTTAAACACTACGGAAGGTCTTGAAATAGCAATTTTTTGGTTTAAAAAAAGAAACCATGCATAATTTATTGAGCATGTAATGAGATTCACATTTTAAAGTGGTCAAAATGGAGGCAAATAAATTACCGGTGTTTTAATTCGTTTTTAATTTTTAATGCCAAGCAGATTAGCGTAAAATGCTCCAATACATAAATATAAATCAAATATAAATGACGTTTAGAGGGTTGTTTTTTGTTTCTTTTTGAAAAACAACTTTAATCGAGTTAGAAACCAATTTGGAAATTCTATTATAGGAAATTATGCGGAATGGTGGGGGAAATGTTTGCACCTGTGTGAATCTAATAAAATTACAGAAATTTATGACTCCCAGGACGAATATTCTTCAAAAAAATTAATATGAAACATGAAACTTGGATAATTCAATTTGTGGCGCAAGTCGGAGAGCTTACAGTGCATGTGTGTGTGTGTGAAGAGGGGCCGGAAGTGTCTTTACCCTTGAGAGGTGTGATATAAATGCCAGCAGGTGTTCCTCCCCCAATATTCAGTAAAGAGACACCGGTCCCCTTTAGGCAAAGTCAACCCGACAGGTGTTTGAAGGGAAATGCAAGAAAAATAAATGGAAAATATAAAAGAAAGAGAGAAAGAAAGAAAGAAACGACATTCCTCGCTTTACTTGGGGCACATAACCATAAAAACAAAAACAAGTGAAATATTCAAAGGGACATTTCTCACTTTGAAATGGTTTCAAATCATTCGAAAAAAAGGAGGAGCAAATACCAGGAATTTTATAAAGTCGTAATTCAATTCCAACATCGTCTTTCTTCTCCCCTAATTTTTTTTTTAGGGTTACAAGAAACATAAAAAAAAGGTAGTGAGATATTGGGTATCGTCACATCCTTTCAAGAAGTAGCTTGTTTATTTTCTTTCTCCTTCGTTGCCAGTAGTTTTCTAAGTATCGAGCAGATGGAAAACAGAAAAGCGATAAATTAATGCCTTTTTTGTGAAATAAGCAATAAAAATGGCGGAATTCTTGTATTTGATTATTTGGATGGGAAATTTTAATGGGCTTTTAAATGTGGCGCTGTTTTTGACATTTTTATGAGTTCAATTGCTTGGTTTTTTCACTTTTGGGTTAATCAATTATTGCAAATTATTGCAATAAAAGTCTTTTTAGTCGTAATTTATGTCTGGGGGAAAGATGTGGTTTGTATATTGTAATTTAATAAGAGAAATGTTGATATCTGTTACCTAAAACAGATCTTAAATCCGATTCGTTTGAGGAGGAAGAAGGGAGAGTGCAATTGGTGTAATTTTTCTTATTAAAAATTTCTCAAGCGCAAGTCTCAGAAATAATTAAATTCGCGTGTTGTACTGGTATTGCTCATATTTAATTATTATCAATTCCAGTTCTAATTATGTCTCGGTAGAACGTTTTATAAAAAATATATTTTTTTTTTCCTTTCTTTTTTCCCCTTACTCGAAATGAAAGCATAGAAGAGTGCTTTGTGTAGCGAGGATGACTTTTAGTTGCTTGGCTTACAGCAATGTACCAACTTTTATTATTCATATGAAATTAGCTTTTTTCCTGTGGCATAAAGATGATGAGACAAATTATAAAAAGATTTTTTTTTTCCTTAAAAGTTTAATTCCACATTATGTTTGATAAATGATTTTTTGGTTAAATGCACTGCCATGAATATGTCATGATGTTTGATTCCAAGGCTTCTCACTTCCTCATCATAACCCAGGCCTTGATGTGACCTGATAAAGAGGTCTCCATTCAGCTGATTTACAACTGTTTCATTTGTTGTTTTATTTTCATTTTATGGAAGTTGTTGAAAAGATTTTTTGGTGGTAAACTTAACAAGTTTTTTTTTAAGCATATATTTCGTGGCATTTAAATTAATTAAATTTAATTAAATTAATTATAACAAATTTTCTAGAAATTTTTTTTTTTTAATTTTTAATTTTGAATAGAAATCAAAAAAGTCACTTCAATGTTGAGATCAGTTTTTCGAAACTCTTTTGAACAGTAAAAATCAATACAATTCTCATTTGTTCTTTCTCTTCTTATATATTTTTTTTTAGCAAATTGTCACGTGACATCCCTTTTCATAAATGTTGGACGGAAATAGAAAGTGATAGAAGAAAGTGATTTTTTTGAAGGAAAAAAAAAATGCCAACTTCAACACTTCTACATAATAGTCAACCAAATTGAAAAAGTTGATATAAAGATGACATACCGGTATGAACACTAAAAAAATATTTTTATTTTTATTTTTATCTCTTATACCAAGAATGTAAAATTTCATTAAAACCTTAAAAAAAAATCAGAAAAAATAATAAATATCGAACATACCCTCATATTTTTTCGTTGCAATAAATTGGCTTCCCTGCCGTGTTTCATCCTAAATGAAGGTCATTTTGGGCAAAGACAAGCTTTTACAATCCAAAAGCAACGAAGAAAGCATTTTCGGGTTGAAAGGGTTAAAGGTTATTCCTGTCTCTCTGTTTTGACCTTTTTCTTATTTAAAAAAAAGAAATACTAATAACATTTTAAAAAATCAATATCCAATTTTGTTTCTTAAGTGGAATGCCATAGAAGTTTTGACCCTGGACACTTACTTAAAAGGTGGCGATTTTTTATCCTAATGGTTGATAACAGCCATTTAGGCATTGTTTTACAACACAAACTCCGCCCTTATAATTCAATTCCAGCTATAAGAAAAACACAAACGAAAATAAACAATTTCTAAATGTCTTGAACTCATTTTGTTTCGTTTCCCTTGGAAATATTCTTCGATCAAATCGAATTTTCAACGTGAAAAGCGCGGATGAAGCATGTTCTTTAAAGTGGTCACATAGGTGCTAGGATGAATGTTAGGGTGGTGAGGGTTTTATTCAACATCAACCCTCAGGTATAACCATTGAGCCACAACCGGCCCCCTCGAGGTAAACTCACATTTTACTTATTTTTACCGCGCCTATATAATATAAAAACTTGCCATTTCGGAATAATTCAGGTTGGTTGCAATATAATCATTATAAAAAAAAAAATTAAAAATTAAAATAGATAAAATAAAATAACCCACTTTTTCGATTCACAAGATATACAAACCTAATTAAATGTTGCTAATTGTTTTTTGTTAATCTCTTTTTTTTCTTGAAATTTTGTGAAAAATTGTATACAGGAGCTTAAGTAGCTTTTAATTAGCGTTTAAGGAAGGAAATCCAGATGTTTTTAGGGGACTGCGGACATTGAAAAGAGGGATTTGTGTTTGAATGGACCATGAGCCATACGCGTGTTGTGAATGGGCCACTGGGCTATGATCATAAGTTTACACACCAGCAAAAATGAGCTGTGTGCATCTCTAAGGTTCGGTTTTATTACTATTACTATTACTCATAGGGGAAGTGTCAACTTGGGATAATTGTGTTGATCAGTTTATGCTTGGTTCACCACGTGGCGTTAGATAGGGATCTAACAATCAATCCCCACCCTCCATAGCCACAATATTTTTTTTTAATAATAATAATAATAAATAATAAAAATTATTATTATAAATTTTCTGCACATTTTTTCTGTCTTGTTTGTCGAACTGATGACGACTCTAGTTACAGGATTTAGAAAATTGATAAGGGTTAAGCCTATCCATACATTAAATATAAATAACAGTCTATCTCTTATTGCATACATCACTTGACGATTCTTTCACACGCAATCAGACACATTATTATTATTTATTATAAAATAGAAAAGAAAAAAAAAATTTTTTGACCATGTTATGATAAGAAAAGTCAATTTTATCGAGATACGTCTCGTCTATAACAATAATTGCACGGGAGTAAACATGCAATTAAGTCGGATGTTAAAACACATGTTACTCGTTTTAAATATTTACACTGAAATAAAGAAGCTCTCTTCATAATCGTTGCAGCAATAAGTTAAGCAGACAATAAAAGTTGATGTTGGTTCAGAAGTTTGTTGACAAATATGAAATAAAAGTCGCTCACCTGCCTCGAGTCAGCGGACAATTACTCGATGGATTCTTTGCGGCAGTGGGCGGTGGATGAACCGAAGTCGAATCGACTTGAGACGTGTTTCTTGCAGCGTCGGCCGCGTTTGTGTAAGGGACGCCGGGCGTTCAACATTTGCCTTGACGTCCAGTCCATTTGTTGGAGGGGTGCAGCGAGGAAACTTAGACTTGGAAAAGCGGAGGCAGATGAAAATTGCGTCCACACCTACAGGTCCAGAGTGCAACATCTTTTCTCCTCTTTTTCTTTTCTTTTCTTGCCCCTTTCTCCGAGATCACAAGTGCGGAGTTTTACAATAAGTTTTGATTTTCTTTGCTCAATAGACGGGAAACTGGAGATGTGTAAAGGACAGAGGGGGGTAGACAAAGTGGTGGAAAGTTAAGTTGAAGGAAAATAAATGAGTATCTTTTGTTCGCTTTTTGTTGTCACGAAGAGCGGACTGATTGAGGTTACAGAGGGTTTTAAACGGTTAAGATTACTAGAAAATAAAAATAATTTTTTTTTTGTTTTTTTGTTTTATTTCAAATATTTTTTTTAAATTTTTACTTGAAAAGGGTTTATTTTGGATAATTTTGGCGGTTTTGCATCATTTATGTAACAAATTGTTGCGGTATTGAATTTCTTAAATTGAAACTTGATTCCAATCAAAACTTTTGACTCATTTGCAATTTTTAAAGAGAAAAGTTATTTTAAAGGACTTGGATTTCCTTTCCTTTTATTTATCGAACTCTGGTGTGAAATAAAAAAATATTTTTATTTTTTTTCTTGGTTTCAATCAAAATATAGTTTTTATCTTTAAACACTGTATCTAGAATAACAATTATACGTACTAGTGGTGCCCTCTACAGTTTAAACAGAGAAGTTTTCTTAAAAGAAAACAAAGTTGATATAGAAATCAATTAAGCTGTAAGTGAAAAGGTTTCCAATTTCACGCATTCGTTTGCATTCTTAACTAAGTTAGTCCAATTATTATATTTTTCAAGTGGAAAAAATCAGAACATGGATGCTTTTTTGAATACAAATTGAAGATATAGAGGTCAACAGCCATGAGAAAAAAAGCGCCACTAGGTAATGATTTAGTATGCCAGCCTCAGTTTGTTCCCTCATTGCGCATGCAAAGATTTAACAAGTGACAGCAACGTTTGTCCCTTAGTGATTAATGAGTTTTTTTTCAATGCCACTCATTGAACTAATGACCCAGATAGAGTTCTTTCTGATTCTGACCACCATGGAAATTGAAAGTGCCGAGTAATTGATTTCCATTTTCATGAGTGAAAAGATAAAGGTAATTTTAATTGTTTATTTATGTGTGAAATAAAATAAAAAAAAATTTTTAAAAAAATACAATTTTTAAACAGAGTGAATTTTTTCTTCTTCTGGAAGATTGAATTAAGATTTACAATTTTCTCACTAGGGATCATCCATACATGGCACAGTGAACCTGAGCCTCGCCTGTAGAATATCGCAGCCACCTAGGGGGAGAAGTGCGAACTATACTGATTATACAGAAATCATATTCATTTTGAGCTTTTTTTTAAGAAATCAAATTTCTAACAAATTTTTTTAAATTTTAGTCGCACAAACTAAAAAAAAAAAATTTTGCTTCTTAAAAGTCCATTTTTATGGGACTTCTTATTATAACTTTTACTTTTTCAGAGAATTCTGCTTTCCAGAGAATTTTCTTTGTGTTCTAAAATAGTTTTTCTTGATATTTTCATTCAGTGTTCGTTTTTACAATTCTTCTTTGAAAGACCATTAATTCGGATTAGAATTAGAAACGTGAGTACAACACCGAAGCGATGTCTTTGGACGAATTGTCGCACTAGTTAAAATGTTACTGTACAAAGGTTTTTGGAAAAAAGTGATAAATCCGCACAGTGCACTTGTGACGACCTCGTTATAACAATACAGTTCAACAGGACTGACTAACAGAGGGCAGCACTGTTATCTGCACGAATCACACGGGTGTGCAAAGGAAGAATTCTGTATAAACTTCATTACGACTAATAGAGGGCAGCACCACTCTCAGAGTTGCATTTCAGCTCAGTTCACACCCTAATGCTTGCAAAGTAGTTCCAAAACACTGTCGGACGAATACACACAACTTAGTTGTTGTCAAAAAAAAACAAGAAAAGGAAAAGTTTGTGAGAAAAATCCAAAGAAATTTTATTGTTGGTCAAATCAGAGCAAAGAGCCGTTTTGATCAAAGTCTTCAAACTTACAGTGTTGAGAGATCTTTGATTTGACTTGAGTGCTTGCGTTTTATATGTACACAAAACCACGTGCTTTGCATGTGTGTGTGTGTGTGTGTGCGTGTGCGTGTGTGCACTTCCTCCCCATTGGTTGCTAGATAATTGATTTCACAAGTTTATTTTTTTGCAACTGTTTATTTACTTGTGTTTTTTTGTTTTTCGTTGCATGAAAGGAACTGAGGAAATTAATCTTTGTGTTGACATTTGTGGCGTTAATTAGTCTTTTCCGTTGAATACTTGAAATGTAATTTTTTTTTTCCGGCAAAATTGGAGGGATTTTTAAAACGTCAGATTAATTTGATCATTTTCGGTTATTATTTTTGACAACTTACAATTAATTTTTCTTTTTAATGTCTCATATTGGCTTCGCCATGGGGTGTGAGGGTTGAGGTGTTGAGATTGATGTGCGTGCGTGTGTAAATTAATGAATTGGAATTCATTTTGTCAAATTTCCGCGGGGAAGTGGGATGTTCGTGTGAGTGAATTCAGACAATTAAAAAGAGCAAGAGGAAAGTTAACCAAGAAAATGGTCTTGTGGTTTGCTTTAAATAGCAGAAATCTACAAGTACAATCAACAAATAGCAAAGTTTACTATATTTTCATTCAATCAATTTTTTCAAAAGGAATTTTCTATTTATTTCTATTTATACACTCGAGCCTCGTTTTAACGAATCGCAAGGCACCCGGAACATCGGTTCGTTATAACGAAAGTTCGTTATATTAAAATTTGGTGTTCTATGGCCAACCAATCAACCAAGCCATTTTTAACTATTCGTTATAACAAGAAATCCGTTATGTCATGATTCGTTATAACGAGGTTCGACTGTAAAGGCAAGCCAAGATTTCCTGCTAGGTCAGTGTAAGGGCCTCATTGGCCCATAGAGCGGTACACCGACCCTTGCAAGTTTGGCGCCAGCAATTTTCGCGTCGCTTCTGTGCGCGCACAATGCAACAGCGTTTATATATTTCTGACTCTTGTCTTGACAAGCTTCAGACAATCTTTTAGTAGACGCAGAAAATTTTCAAGTTGTTGGATCTGGGCCCAGTGTGCTATGATTTTAAAGTCTGGTGGTTTTACCAATGAATTAATTCATATATGTAGCAGCAAATTCTTTGTTTTTACAGTGAAGATGGAAAAATATCTTACCATTAAACGGTATTTGTATGCACGTGCGTAAAGTGCAAATTTGTCTTGGATAAGTTATCTTTTAAAGCTATGGCGCGAGAACCATCATCTAATTTCACTAAAAACACCTAAAATACCGAAGACAAAGAATTCACTTATGAAAGTACAGATTGATGTTCTACGGATGTACAAATGCAATTTAAAAGTGCAAATGCGCGTCTTAAAGTGCTGTACTTTACGCCAAAGACGAAGACATGTGCGAAAAGAGACTTGATGTGTGCCACCCTCGCTTAACTTTACACCCAATTGCCATTAGTTTTTTTTTTGTTTTTTTTTTTAAAGAATTAAGCGCTAAACATTTCTCATAACTTGATGTCCAAGAATAGAAATCAGCAACAAGAAGTTTATCGACTTTTAATTGAATTGATGCAGTGGATTTTTCTTTTTTACATTTGGGAAATAAGCTTTACGATTATATCGAAATCCATTTCGTCAAACTCGCTAAGCGTGAAATAAGTTGATAAATTAATCCAATTATGTACAACGTTTTGTTGCAAGCTTAGCTTTTCCTTTTCTCGTCATTCACGACGAAATCTCACTGGCTCGTGAAGTGAATGGAGCTGATGACTTTTTCATAAGCGCATCACGCATGCGTATTAATTCCGTGCTTGCAACAATTGAGGTCGTACAAAAAGCTCATTCTATTTATCTCATTTTCCATCATTTCATCTCGAAGTCATCCAACAAAAAAAATTTATTCATTTCTCTTTACACCTGCGCGTTGCGTTTAGCACACCATACTTGTTTATTTCTAAATTTATTTTTATTTTGCATAGGTAGATTAAATTTGTTCTCGCATTTAAACTGTGCTCTATTGTCTTTGACATCTAAGCAGGAATAGGAGTCGCATTTCCAGCACATCGTCACTCAAGATGGGTTATATTGATTTTTTTCAATGAAACTCACTCCGAGCCACCGCTGTTGTTGTTGTTAAACCTTCGCTTTTACATTGATAGACAAAATAAACAGCTCATCATTTTTATTCTTTGTTAGTAACAATTATTTTTATATTGTTTTACCATTCATATGATGTAGTAACTGTAACTTTACAAAAATTAGTTTTTCTTTATTTTTTATTCTATTTTGCAAATAGCTATAAGAAAGAAAATTCATAATAATTGGGATGTAAAGGTTTTTAATTTCTATCGTGTAAATAAGTACACTAAACGAGGCTTATGTTAAAGATAAACGATTGCCTCGTTTAACGATCGTCATTTTGATTCTTTATTTAAAAAAATTACAAGTTATTTCAATATGATGTCATACAACGCATCCGTGGCACGAATTGAAAATTCGCCGGCGTGTACGAGGGAGGAGGGTTTAGGCCTGTAATCTCCTGCTACCCTTGTTACGACGTTTGGGGATTGGGGTGAAAGCGAAAGAGCCAAACTCAACCCGAACCGAGGCTGTACTTGTAGAAACAGTTCCAATCAATTCACCATAAAAAATAAAAATAATAAAAATAACAATAACAAAACGTTTATTTTTTTTTCTTTATTTTTTTCTTTCTTTTTTTAATTTTTCTTATTATTCTTTTTTTCTCCAATTGAAATATCCAGCATTTCAATCTCAACATTTCATCTTCATATTTCAAAAAATAAAAATAGCACTACTTTAAATAAAAATTATTTGATTCAATTTTATGTATATGCTTTAGAACTCACTTTAAGTGTCTGATTGACCACTGGAAAAAAAATGTAAATTTCAAAACATTTCCAAGTTGGAAATTTATATGGAAAAATTGAATTTACTGTCATGAGAAAATTTGATGTAAATATGTTGGACATATTTGGATATTTCCAATGTTTCATAAATGTGTTGTAAATAGCTGAAATGAAAACTGTCATTTCACAACGATTGTAAAACAAATGTAAAAGCAAGAAAATACATGAAATTTAAATGTAACATTTAAATATCTGAAATATAACAAGACAAGGTAAAATACAGTCAGGAACAAGAAAGTTGTATCAAATTTGAACTCAGAAGAGAAAATAATGTCTAAAACGGTCCAATTTTAAACAATATAAAATCGGGCTAATCAGGACACAGGGACCGATGAAACAAACCGACTTTTCCACAAATAATCTGAGATTCATTGTATTTTTAATTCAAAAGTCAAAACCATTTAACAAAGAAGTTACTATATATAGGAAGTTATGTATTAAATTATTATAAGCCATACTAGCCTAGTGGATAGAGCAGTTGTCTTTACTTTAGAACAAAGGGTCCCTGGTTAAGGCCTAGGAAAGGTAACAGTAAGTGCAAAGAAAACTAAAAAAATAAATAAAAAACTAAAATAAAAAAATAAATAAAAAACTAAAATAAAAAACTAAATAAAACTAAATAAAAAATTTATTAAAAATAAAATCTCATAAAACATTACAAGTTGTGCTAAAATCGATGAAAATTAATTGCAAAATGGTGTACCGGTAAGTAAAAAAAATCAAACAGTTTAAATAAGAAAAGAAAATTTTGAGCTAGTGAATTTAAAATTTTAAAAATGGAGGGTAGTAGATTTTTTTATATTGATAGAAAGCTTGGAAACATATTGGAAATATAGGAAATATATTGTGAAATTTCCAATTTTCACAATTGAAAATGTTTGTAAAGTTATTGTAAAAAAAGTCATGGAAATGGTCTCTTTCCTAGATTGTAAAAATGTTGAGAAAAAACTTATTTTCAATTGATTGTAAATCTAATTTCCAAAGTTGTAAAATCCACCTGCTTTTATATTTACAATTCTTTACAAGTGAGTAAATCTGCTTTTTTTTTCCAGTGGATGCTTCGTACACTTTAGTCGTTCTTGAAATCTTGATGTACAGTGGTTTCAGATTGCATTGGTGTTAGTGGCCCACAGTTATTGCTGGTTTTGTATTTTATTCGATAATATTTGAAAAGCAAAGTAGGTGTGACTTGAATTATGATTTTAATATGCATGAATAGCAATTTAAAAATGTATTTTTAATGTTACATGCTTTAAAATGGGTATTTCAAGCGAAAGATATATATGAATGGACGTGTACATTTGTATATTCATACGTGTAATAAATCGGTCGTTTCTAATTTTATAATTGTAGCAGGAAAAGGACGTTGTCTTTCTCGTGAGCTTGAGAAGCTGATCGATCTAAGTAGCGTTCATTATAGTGTGACTTCACTCGCTTCTTTGAGTGGTTGAATCTTTACCTGTATTTATTTAGGTTAATGTTGTTGACTGTTTACAAAACCATGATTTTTTTTTTAAAAGAAAAAGAAAAAAGAAAAGAATAACCTTTCCAGAAAAGAAGACCACAGAAAAACTTTAAAAAAAATTTCATGGTGCTGTTTGCTAAATAAAATTGTAAAAAAAAATGTTTATAAATTTAAACTTTACATAATTACATAATAAGTACTACGAACATAAACAAGCTCTGTCGAAAATATGGCGTATTGCCAATGATGAAACAGAAGTAACAAATTTACTCATATCTATTTGTAAATGCCGTATGCTCACACGGTGACATCACCGCAAGTATGTCGTATATATGTTGTTACCACACTTTTTCTTTTCTTTTTTCAAGTAAAATATAATAAAATTCAGACTCAAACCGGGAAGAATATTAAAAAATAATAAAATAATAATGGCTTATAATTTTGTTTTCTCAATTCAATTTATTGAATAATAAAAATAAAATTTCAAGGCGAAATACCCAAATAGCGCGATCTGTGGGTTTGTTATTTTGAGTTATGACTTTGGACTTATTTTCGCACTTGTCTAAAAACCCGATTTGGTGATGCTGATGACGCGTGCGCACCACGCTCCGTCTACCGAACCTCTTCCTCCATCCATAATGGACTTGGCCCCGGTCAATGGCCCTTAAACCAGGTTTGCACGTCGATTGATGGAATTTAGGGGAATTTCCACATAGGTAAAATGCTACTGATGCTGTGTTAAGAGAGTGGAGTTTCAACCGGTCACGATTCGCTTCATCTACTATCAAAATTGATTCTCTTCTTGATAGCTAATGAACCTTATTTATTAGTTTCATTAGCTGCACACTTAATTGCGCTAATGGGTGACAGATTCGGAAGGTCTTTCTTCCAACGCATGAATGAAATAAACGTATTTTTATCGCATGTCGGCATTTGATCGGGCGAATTTGGAGCGACGCCAAACTACGCTTTGTGCGATTAGATTAATTTTTTTGCATCCTGGAGTAATTTTTAACTAATGATTTGTTTGAAGATGAATGCTTGGTTGTTGGATTTCAAGAGTTTTTTTTCTTCTTTTTTACATATTGTGTTTTGTTTGTTTTCGTGCAATTATATAGATCAGGTTGTGAGATTAAAATTTAGGAGCGCTTTTCCTTCTTCATTCCGCCTGGTTTTTGTTAAATTTTATAGGACTGGGAATTTTATTTTCAAGGGGCAGAAACTCAGCGGTGTTTGTGGTACGCAATAAAATCAATAAGATTATTTTATCAGTTAAACCTTCGCTGGATTCAAAGATGAATGGATCGTGTTGTTGGAAGAACGGTTTTTAATTATGGGAAAATTGGGAAATTCTTTTAATTTTTCGAATTTTCTTCGATTTTTTGCTACCAATTGTTTCCATGGAAAATTTCCGTCGAACAAAATGAGTCTTTATCGGCTAACTTGGATTTACCAATTTCCGCACTCTTACTTCGTTGATTTTCTTAACGTTTAATGTCAAATTGATGTGTGTAATTGGGTACAAATAAAAAAAAATAAAAATTACTTTTGAAAATTGAGATTAACAAAATAAAAAAATGTGTTTGTGATGTAGAAAACATTACCAACACTTCCTTCTATTTTTTTATATTTAATAATAGGTAATGCCTTTTTTTAAAAATTGAAAGTATCAAGGTCAAAATAAAAGCATTCTGGCTCAGCAGACGGCATTCTGTAATATTCAGAAAGCTTTTCTTTTGACCTTGAAAGATAACTTATATCACGTTTGGGATCGATTTCGTCGTGTGTACACTCAAACTCCGTGATTATTGTGGGCTTGGATCTGGGCGTAGGTACGTGGATAGAAAAATTTAAAAATAAATACATTGAGGTCACACGTGACGACTGGATATAATAAATTCATGAATGTAAGTTACAATACACCCGTAAAGTCAAATAAAGTAAAAATAATAACAACAATATTTAAAATTAACAACAAAATTGAACAAACGAACAATAAAAAAACTATTTTTACACGTAAATATTAAAATTGTAATAAGGAAAGAAAGAACTGACAGTAATTCAATAGCAAAAACAAATTAATTTTATTTTGAATAAAAAAAATAATATTTTTCTTTCATATTCCGAGTATAACGTCATATTTCTGCGTTTAAAAATGACTAAAAGTCGTCGAAGTAGGTAAAATAAAGTAATTACACGACGAACTATTTCTTACGTCGGTTTCATCACTAGCGACCGCATCACTATTTGAAAGTGCCGTTTCGGCGGGAAACTGTAGAGCGCCATATTGGATGCCAAGTGTTTTGCTGACACCGATGGTGGTTTTAATTTCATGTGAATTCAGTCGAAAATACAGTGCACACTTTCGTTTCAACGTTATATAACAATCGCTAAACTTTACAGACTCGGACACTGTCGGTAAGTACGCAATAAATCAAGCCGATATTTTGCTTTTGCCTTTCCTCGATTTTTGTTTGCGATTGATGCCCGTCATGACATCTATGAACTGACACACACACTACGGCCACCCTCACAACTTCGACGCATTTCAATCAATCTTTTTCGTTAATTTTAACCTTTAAATTATGTTCTTGTGCGGAAATACATGCTAGACATAACGAGTTACACTCCCGTTGTATTATTTTCCATTGAATTATCGAAATTGTGTGCAAATCTGCAGAGTTTAAGTCTGAACCGTTAGGCCTATTTTAATGAGAAATTTTTGGATGCTACTCGGGTTGCTGTGGTGGCGGTAGCGGGCGACTGCCTTTCGTTGTTGTTTCTATTTTTCCGTTTTTAATTTTTACCGGCGAGCGTGGGGGTGTTTGATGGTTGAAACAGAATAAAATTAAGTGCTGTAAGATACGCGCAGATAAATTTTGGGCTCTTTTATTAGATAATGGATATGTTTATATTCAAAGGCGATCGAGTGAATAGAGTGACATGACAGGACGGCGATTGACGCGCCAAAATTTGAAAATGAAAAATTGAACATATTGCTTAATGTGATGGATTATTTGAAAAAATTAATTTTTATTATGTTTTTTTTTTCCTCATATTTATTATTATTTTTTTCCCAGATAACTTGAAACATGTTTTACGCACATTTTGTCTTGAGTAAAAAAGGGCCCTTGGCCCGAATTTGGTTGGCAGCTCATTGGGATAAAAAACTGACGAAAGCTCATGTGTTCGAAACGAATATTGAAAGCAGTGTCGAAGGAATTTTACAACCGAAAGTAAGAAAGAATTTAATTAAATTTGGCTTGGGAATTTTTGAATTTTTGAATTTTTTTTTAATGTTTTTATTTTTATTTATTTTTCAGGTTAAAATGGCGCTTCGAACATCTGGCCATTTACTTTTAGGGGTAGTTCGAATATATTCTCGGAAGGCGAAATATTTGCTCGCGGACTGCAATGAAGCTTTTATCAAAATTAAAATGGCATTTCGACCCGGTGTGGTGGATTTACCTGAAGAAAATCGAGAAGCGGCAGTGGCTACGATCACTTTACCGGAAATTTTTCACGATTTCGACACGGCAATGTCAGATTTAAAGTAGGAGGATAGATAATCTTCTGCACAGGAATTTGCAAATTCACGCTTGGTTTTGACTTATTTAATTATATTTCTACAGCGACATTGATGTAAGCGCCCAGTTTTCATTGAACCAAAGTAAAGCGGAAGAAATAACCATACCAGAAGATTACGCGAATTTAACAGATATTGTTGATGATGGATTTGGTGAATATTTTTAATTATTTTCTCAATAAATTTATGTGTTATCCCTTTTCCGCACTACGCAGGCTAGATGGAACTTGAGCTAGCTTAGCTCAACAAAAATTAGCCTAGCTTAAGTTTTTAAGCCAGACAGTTCGCACTATTAGCAAATTTTAAGTCTCATCCAGACACTACTCAGCAATAAGTCCAGACATTACCAAAAATAGTTAATGCCAACAAATTTAATTTTATTTAATTAATTTTTTTTATTTTATTTAATTAGGGAATCTGCAATTTAAAAAAATCAAATAAAAATTGTGCATATTCACCTAAATTCAGAAGCCAAATTATTTACAGAGTATTTATTTATTATTCTCCATGTGGTTGACATGGTAGCCATGATGGTTTGCCCTGAAATGGGAATGTATTCTGGGTAGCATGACATCACAAGCTAGTAAAACTAGCTTGTAATTAGCTTATCCAGTTTCCAAAACTAGATAATTACATCTAGTTTCAAAACTGATAAGCTAGCTGTTTTCGCACTACATTTATACAACTAGTTTCAAAGAGTTAAGCTAGCTTATATCTGTAGTGCGAACAGGGTATAACCCTTAAAGGTACTAGGAAGAGAAAAATAAAAATTGACAAGGAGATTACTTATGTCATTATTAGACCAAATCCGTTATTTTTACTACTTCTTTTCAATTTTTATTTTTCTCTTATGACTTTTAATTTTCGTTTTAGGCGACATGGGGTTTGAAGAAGCTGAAATTGGCAGAGACGTTTCCAGCATTTCTGTTGATCTCTTTGTCCATACGAAGGACAAAGATGAGGGACAAAGTATTGCTTCAAGCCACGTTACATCTAACCACGCACTGGACAAAACTCCTAATGAAATGGACGCTCCTTTAAGACATGATGGATTCGGGGGTGATGTTGGCGAGGGACTTCTTTGTACGAACCAAAAAAGAGAAATTTAAAAAATACAAACTCGTACTTAATTGCTTTTTTAAATTTTACAAATAGGTGCTGAAGCGGCAGATTTGTTTGCACCAGGTGGGTTATTCGAAGATGGACCAATCGATCACGTGTCTTCCGACAACAATACAGCGGAGAGACCCACGTTGAATGAAAAGAATGACGACAAGAAAACTGCGGCTGCCGACAGTGACGACGACGATTTTTTTGGTAACAAATGAAACATTTTTGACTAATTTTTGTTTATATATAATTCATATAATTATTTGTAGATGGTGGGCCAGCTTCTGTGGGTGGAGGCAGTAGTGGTTCTTCGCCTCCCGCATCACCACAGGCTCCGATTGAAAATGGAGCTGCAGTCGTGGATAATAAAGCTGACGATGTGGGTGTACCTGACATAAGTGTGCTAATTCAAAATGAAGAGGAGACTTTTGCTCTCGCTCCTTTGGACGCTGCTACGACACAAGGTTCGGTTATTTATTATTTAATGTTTCCGTTAAAGGATTATTTTTAAATTAAATATGTTCACAGGTATTGAAAAAAGCAAAACCAAGCGGAAGAGGAAATTAATTGTGGATGAAGTGAAAAATATCTCCGGGGAGGAGATGAAATCCCAATTATCCGACACCAGTGACATTGTGACGACGTTGGATTTAGCGCCTCCGACTAAACGGTTAATGCACTGGAAAGAAACTGGTGGTGTAGAGAAGCTGTTTGCTTTACCAGGAAGACCTATTCCTTCTAGAGTTTTATCGAAAGTAATTATTTAAATTATGTTGAGAAATGAATAATATTAATATTTATTTATGTTTAATTTCAGCTTTATCAACGTCATTTAACGACAAGAGCTGTTGAAAACGAAGATTTTGGATTGATGCCTGAAGAGGAAAGTTTAGAATTCGGGAGGGACGAAAAGGAGAACGAAGAGGAAATAGTTCACACGCCTCCGATTCCACAGCAATCACCGCCGTTACAACAGGCACCCATACCGGCTTTACTCGTTCAAAACCAACGTAAACGCTTGATAAAATTAAAATAAATAAATTACTATTTTATTTTATTTATCTTTAGCCCCAGTAGTGGAAACAGTTATTACATCTCAACCCGTAGCTAAACCGACGCCTAGAACCCGCAAACGCAGGCACGAGCCAGACCACAGGTCTGTAAACTCCATGGAACATTCCATGGTTAATCCCTTCGATAACACATTGCCACATTATCAAATGACCCCGTTGCCAAACATCTCAGATCCTCATCAGGTAAAAACTTGCTTATTTTTTGTATTTATTTTATTTTATTAATTTTTATTTGAAATATTAAAAACAAAATTATTAGATGTCCAACGATCTCTCACATCGTCATCACGAGGCTTCTCTGATGATAAATACTTCAGCTATGCAGTCGCAGATGATTTCTCCTAACCACATTTCACCACTTCAGGCTATGCCAATGCCCCAAACTCAGTGTATGACCAGCGACGAACAGTACATGATGCCCCCACCAGAATCGATTCAGCTGCAGCAGCCAATTATTCAGCCTCATGACATGTTAAATAATAGTCAAGTTCCCGAAGAGACTGAACAAGTTTTTGATAAAGAAGACACGTTTAATCAGCAAGAAGCTGACAACTTTTTACGACCACAGCCGACACCTTTCAACATTCAGGAGGAAGAGGACGATATGGAATGTCCGGCCAGTGTTGGACCTGTGTGTAGTCAACAATATTTATAATAGCTATTGAGATATTCATCTTTTTGTTTTTGTTTTATTCTGCATTACAGCCGGATGAACAAGGCGCTGATGAAACGTACGAGCAGTTTGAAGAGAGAGTTCTGAGTAAGAGAGCTCAACAAATGTTCCACGTGGTGAAGAGTCGGTTGTGTAAACAACCCGAAGTTAAATTCGCGGAATTAGTTCGTGCGAATAATAGAAAACAAGTAATGATAGTTTGCTTTTTTGTTTGGAATTATTAATAATAATTTGTTTTTGTTCGTTTGTTTTCTAGGTAGCGCAGAAATTTTATACATTTTTGGTGCTTAAAAAGCAACAAGCGATCGAATTGACCCAAGACATAGCGTTTGGAGATATTATTATCACGGGAGGTCCCAAACTCGATACAATTTATTAGGTAAAAGAGGAAAGATATATCATCTAAATGTAAATATGGACTTTTAAAAAAGAAGAAAAAAAAACAAAAAAAAAACAAAACCAACTTGTGGTTGGGAATGAGTTTTCGTTCATCAAAGAAGGCTGAGCATTTATTTCATTGTCTTTTCCGTTTTATGTATGTCGCAGCTTTTACGTCTTGGAACTCGTGTTTGGAGCGAGCAAATGTTTTTATTAATTTGATAGGCCAAATTTCATATACAATTAAAAAAAAAAAAGTATCTTTTAAAAAAAAATATAAATATTATATATATAAATACTTCTAAGCAAATCAAACACTTCAGTATCACGAAAAATCGAAGTTACTTAATGTAAAATATATACATAAGCTTAGACAAAAACATTTTCAGCAAAAGTGTTTCCGTTTTCTTGGTTTTTTATGTTCGTTTCAGCTATAACTTTTTTTAACAATTTTTTTTTTTTTATATTTCATTGTTTTTTTTTTTTTGTCTTTTTTTTCCATTTGCCATTTTTCTTGTAGACGGAAAAAGGAATTCCTGTTATTTTTCATTGATTAGTTATGTTTGCACTGTAGATTACAAATTCAATTGGTAAATTTACATTTCATGCTGTACCTTTCGCTAATTTTTGTTTCAATACTTGAAATCCGACGCAGTATTTAAGCAGTGTTGGATAAGAAATGGTTCTGTTCAAAGGTTTATTTGTTATGAACATAAAACAATACATACAGTACATGTTTAAATAGTAAATCAAATGTTCACTTTTTTAGAACTTTTATTCGGTTTAGTTCTTTCCTTCTGCGCTTTCAATTTTCTAGTAATAGCTTATTATTAATAATTAAATAAAGTATTACCGGTAATTTGACTTGCAAAATTAGTGTTGTATGTAGTTGTAGAAAACACTACACCAGCCATAATCATGCAATATCCACATTTAACAATATTCACACGAATTTCATTGCTTGTGTATTCCTAAACTACAAAACCACATAATTTAACTGGAATTTTTTTTTTTATATTTTAAATCAATTTGTTTAACTACAGTATTGAAATAAATGTAATTATACTTTGGTTGTGTACGAATAATCTTTTTTTATTTTATTTTTCTGTAAGATAGTTTACAAATTTTCAAAATAAGTTTCTTCTTTTTTTTAAATTTTGTATTGCTTAAAATGTTGAAACTGAAATGTTCAGATTAGATTTAAATAAATAAATAAAAAAAAATGAGTAAAAAATAGTTAAAATTTATTAAAAAAAAATTTTTATACCAATTTTTAAATTAGTGAAATGTTAATTAAGTGAAAACATTCTGGAAAATATAAAAAAAAGGGTTTGATACAGGACATATACTGTTGAGAGTTTAGGGGCTTGAAATGCTTACACTTTAGGAGTGCAATCAAAAAAATACAGTTTAATGTATCACGGCATCATTTCTTGTACTGTTGATTGGTTTGGTAAATTATTATAAAAGTATGAGAAAATTTAAAATTTTCCATTGTAAAAAAAAAAATACATATTTTTAGTTTTCTGTTATCACTTTTTCACAGGTTTTAAGAGGACTGGTTTACAGAATTAATAATTGTATGAAAAAAAATTATTCATTGCTAAATTATGGAAAAGTAGTATTAAGTCTACTTGACTGTGTGTAAAATATTTACAATTATTGTTATTGTAAGCTCTCCATTGAAAGAAAAAGAAGAAAAACGTTTAAGCTTATTTCACTTCATGTCTTGTATTATAGCATTCACTATTTGTCGAAATTATTTGTTCTTTTAATTAATGTAAACCAGCTAGTAGGATTCTTGTATTTTGTAAGAATAAAGTATAAAATGTCGAAAGACATGTGGCTATTATTTAGTTTGACTTAAGTAAAGAGTAATTAATTTTTAATGCCTAATGACAGTCTAATTTCGAAGGTTGTTGTTAGAAACTTTATTTAGTTTGACATTTCTAATGTCCGAAATAAAATTTCAACTTGTTGTCCTTGCTGGTAGTGGTCAAGGCTACTTGATACTTGTACCACACTCTCGCCACACTTCAGGTTTCCAATGGCGCTCAAATAAAATCGGTAAAAACTGGACAGAGTGCGCTAAGTTCGAACCACTTTTGGAGTTCCAACATTTAACACTAGAGTGCGTCATTATTATAAAAACAAAAAATTTGAATTCTGCGCTTTAAATTTTGCCACCAGGTTGCGTCAATAATCAAAATAAAACAAAAACGTTCTCGATTAAAATTGTCTTAATAGTGTATAAAATTTACGTTTTTAATATGAATAATGTTGGTTATTTTAGTAAATAATTTTAGCAAGTTCTAAATAATCGCCACGGAAAATGAGGTGCGGGCCGAGGTGCGGCGTTACATCTTTGTGAACCGACTTCCGTTTTCCGCCTTTCATCCTGTTCAAAATGGAGGAAGGTTTACGCGCAGAAGTTGTATGCCATTCGTAATTTTGGGCCGAGTGATCGTTTGTGCGCAATTGTAAGCAAAGGGTAACGTGTATTTGAAAAAAAGAGAATTTATTTTTTTACCGATAGTCCGAACGTGCATGATGAGATTAGCATTTTTATTGTTGTAATGAAATTTTAGAGTAACACGATCATAGTTTTCTTTTATTGGCGCTTACTGACGTTATTTCTTTCGTGAGTTTCGGTGATCTGTTTTCAAACCAATTACGTCTGCGTGTTTAGCTTTTATGATTGTGTACGCTGCACATTTTAGCGACGTTTAATGATATTTGATCGCGATCGGCAGCACCTTTATCATTTTCACGGAGTTGTAAGTGTGTCAGGTCCTTGGTATTTTTAATGATTTTAAATTCATTTCTAGAAACTTTTTTGATCATAAATTTAAATTTTTATAGTGTGATATTATTCTCCTTTTGGAAATATATATACTTTAGCGTTTTGTTTATCACAATTCATGAATTTTCCGTGTCATCTTAACATTGGCAACATCGGAAGCCCTGGACGTTGTTCTTAATTTCGGGATCGGAACCCCAGTTGTGACCAAATACTCCTCCCCGACACAAAAAATGCTCGCCGGTTTTATGTGAGACCCCTGGCCAGTGCCAGGGAAGATTATAAGTAATCTGGTGTTGCATTTTGCGTTTTAGGTAGCTCTTCTGAATGGGTGCTATTTTGTTAGCTTGTTTTTTGTTGGGAAGTCTTTGAAAATACTGAGATTTGAAAACTGGAATGACCGTTTAAAAATAGTCGCGTTCAAAGTTTTGGTTTTTACCGTTTCTATAGATGGAATGACATCAAAAACAGCCAAAACCTATCACCAAAAAACGCAAAAACCAAAACAAGGACTGGAATGGTCTATGAATCGGTTTATGCCGGGATTTGGTTTTTACAACCAAATTCAAAATGGCCATAAACACTATTAGACGAAGCATCCACTTCCCAAAATGTGTGTAAATACTAAATTATGTTTAAACAAAGGGGCCACAACCCAACCACAATTCATTGGTTAAATGAAAGAAAAAGAATTTTTATGCACCATGTACTCGCGAGATTGCGTCGTAAAAACGACATAACAAATGGGCATAAAGATGAACACATTCACGGTTAAGTACGTTTTTGCATACTATTTTGGCCGTTTTTATAAACGGCATAAGTGGTATAAACCGAAATTTTGACCGCACCTAGTATTTTAATCAGGTTGGTTTTTTTTATACGATGTACTTTTATTTTTATGTTAATTAAAATGACTTCAGTAAAGTCCTAAAGGTCCTTTCAGGATTGAAAACACGAATTTTTAAAATAGTGGTGTTTAGAAACTACTTCCCAATTGAAATTTGAAATTGAAAATTTCAAATTAAAAAAATAAAAAAATAAATTAAGTGGGAAACAAAATGTAGAAACTCAATGCAAATATCGAAGTAGTTTCTGAATACCACTATTGTTCAAATCATGGACGGAACTTAGAAATTAGAATGTCAGATTGCCATCTTGATTTATTCGTTTTTTTGGCCACCAGGTTGCACCAAGAGTTGATTCTTTGTTAAAACCATTACATCTGCCAAATGTTCCAGGCATGTATGGTTTCATTTTTACAATTAATCTTTTGATTGTGCACATCTGCGTCTGTGCACAATCCTAGTTTTTCAGGAAACAATCATGTTTTTCTTGGTATAAACGCGTTTTTGGTATGCCACCTACCGTCTTCCCCCGAAAATAACAACTCTAAATTTCATAAATTTAATAAAAGTTTCATAAAAAGTACGCAATATAACAATGGTTTTGCATTCGAATAGACAACAAGACTTGTACCTGTACTCGAACACAACACCATTCTGTTATATTCAGGGGAAGACTGTAGAACAAAACGTAGTAAAACTTTCTAAAGCGCTCCCATTAATGTGTTTATTGTTAGAAATATTAAATTCTCTAATTAATAATTAAAAAAAAAAACTACTGAATTTATTTGTTGTAAAATAACAAAAAAATATTTGAAGAATTAAGATTAGTCCCATTACTAGAAGGATAAAAAAGATTCACGGTTAATTTCACATTTTTGTAGTTTTTTTGACGGATTCTTGGATATTGGAAGGTTAACTGCTGAAAATGCTTTCTTAGATATTGAAACAAGACTCATTTTCACATTGCCCCATTCTAAGCTTTTAATCCTTGTAAATTAAATACTGTTTGTCTACTGAGGGTTTAGGTCGGGATGTAATTTATTGATATCTGAAGTGAAAATCATTTGGAAATTAATTGGAAGTCCCATTATTGTTGAAGAAAAGCTTTGTAGATGAAACTTTAGATATACCTTATGTATGATTAAGATATAGTAGAAGAGATGTCTTTTTTTGTGAGACCTTAAGAAGCAATTGATTTACTTTGGGTTGGAAAAAGGAAGTACGGAGTACTATACTCTTGTTCAACTTAAGAAGACCCCTAACTCTCATTGGTCGAGGCATTTTACTTGTGTAGTAATCCAAAAAAATAGTACCAAACACCAGAATTGCATTACAATGTACAGACATTGTAATTGATTGCCTAGGTAAAGGCCAAAATTTCAAAATTGTGTGATTTCCAGACAAAGCAACCAATAAACAGTAAAAGTATGTTTTACATTTAAATGTGCATAAATCTTTATTTCATAAGTGGAAATAATATTTTTTAATAAGAAAAATCAAAATAATATTAACTTAAATGGAAAAAACAAACTACTACTCCTAGTGATAGTATACAGTCTGGAGTTAGTAGTAATGAGGCTCGACCAATGAGAGTTAGGGGCCTTTTTGAGTTGAACAAGAGTATAGCTACTGGATTTCTGGGCAAGGTTGTAGGATGAGACAATGGATTAAAACATTTTCTCTGTAATTTATTTTCAATTCTGCAATCCAATACCATACTGCATTGGTAGAGTTTCTGGAACTCTCATACTACAGTTCGCTCCCGGTAACTTGATGCTAAATTCAAACTGTACATCCTGTGCTATGCAGACAGTTATCATGGTTCAAATTATGAATTACATTTTTTATTACTTTTATTGGATTTTTATTGGTAATGTTATGAATTTGTTTGTGTTTTAGTAATACTAAGCCAATTATACGCCAATTTTGTGCTTAATATTACTAATTTAACGAGGCGTCAGCGGAAATCATGTTTGGAGAAAAAATGTGTGTAGTTTAAATTAATTATCAAGATATTGGACGCAAACTAAGTGTTTTTTTTTGCTTTTAATGTTCACAAAGTTAAAAAGCTCTAGAAAAAAGATTCAGACAATCACACTCCTTTGTCTAGTGAACACTTTGTATTGTGGTGACACTCGACTTCTGTGTGCCATTTGTATTAAAATGAGTTTAAAAATTTTTATTAATGTTTTGAATTTGATTTAAAATTAATCTATATTTTATTTTTTGTTTCAGATAAATACATTTTTTAAATTGTACTTTGAAAATGAACATTTCAACACCATCCAACAAAAAGCAGGACGCACAAACAACCGAAGCTTGTTGTACTGGTTCTGATCATAATCATGATCAAAGTTCGACTCCTGCTTCTACAAATTTATACTATAAATGCGGTTTTTGCGAGCAACTGCTTGAAACAAAGGAAAAGTTTACTCAACACATAAAGGACAAGCACATGTTGCACATATTTTGTTGTAAGCAAAAAGAAGTTAATTTTTATAATTCTCCGACACAAGAGACAAATGATGCCCGAACAATTGAAACGCAAACAGCAAGTGGAAGAAATAGTTTTAGTAAACTGAATGACAATTCTTCTTGTGCAATTGTGAAGCCAAGGAATCCTGTTCAGCCACAAAAGCTTCTTGTCCATGCCTTTGCCCCGCGGCTAAAACCTCTTATCCAGCCGTCAAGTTTCGTTGTCAGGCCGTCAAGTTTCGTAACCCAGGCGTCAAGTTCAGTAGCCCAACCGTCAAGTTCCGTAACCCAGGCGTCAAGTTTCGTAGCCAAACCGTCAAGTTCCGTAACCCAGGCGTCAAGTTTCGTTGCCCAGCCATCAAGTTCCGTAGCCCAGTCATCATGTTCCGTAGCTCAGGCGCCATTTTCCGTAGCTCAGGCGCCGATATCCGTAGCTCAGGCGCCAAGTACTGTAGCTCAGCCGAAAAATGACGTTGCCCAGCTGACAAGTACTGCAGCTCAGCCGACAAATGCCATTGCCAAGCTGGCAAATCTTACTGCCCAGTCGACAAAACCTTTTGCTCAGCTGGCAAACTCTGTTCCCCAGCTTTCCAATTTCTACGCGCCGCCAACAGATGCTGTTGCCCAGTTAACAAAACCTGTTGCTTTACTGGCAAATCCTGTCGTTCAGCCTGCAAATCCTGTCGTTCAGCCTGCAAATCCTGTCGTTCAGCCTGCAAATCCTGTTGCGCAGTCGGCAAATGATGTTGCCCAGCTGACAAAAGCAGTTACTCAATCAACAAGACCTGTTACCCAGCTAGCAAATGATTTTTCCCAGCTGGCAAAAGCTGTGACTCAGCCGACAAAAGCTGTTTCTCACACAATAAATGATGTTGCCCAGCCAGCACAAGTGATTGCCCAGCTTGCAAATACTTTTGCCCACCCAGCAATTGCTTTTGCCGAGCCAGCAAACGTTCCTCAGTTGGCAAATGTTGTCCAGCCTACATTTGCTGTTTTCCAGCCGACAACTGATGTTGTCCAGTCGAAGAATGCGATTGTCCAGCCGACAACTGATGTTGTCCAGTCGAAGAATGCGATTGTCCAGCCGACAACTGACGTTGTCCAGTCAAAGAATGCGATTGTCCAGCCGACAACTGACGTTGTCCAGTCGAAGAATGCGATTGTCCAGCCGACAACTGATGTTGTCCAGTCGAAGAATGCGATTGTCCAGCCGACAACTGATGTTATCCAGTCGAAGAATGCGATTGTCCAGCCGACAAATGCTTGTTTGCAAATACAACGATCACTGTTGAAAAGTAATAATCTAAGTATTTCCCCCGAGATGAATGTAAGCATAGCAGAAGGTCAGACTATCAGGACTACTATACATGACAATACACACAGTGATTTTGATGTACAAACCGAGAAAAGGAAAATTTCTTCCGCTGTTATCACCGATGAAAATAGCAGTATTTCTCCGATAATGGATAATAATTCAGGTAATTAGTTAATTTAACCTTAGTTATTGATAGATTGTATTTATTGGTATAGTGGTAGCTGTGTGATTTGAACATGTGCAATCCGGACAGCTGTGTAGTTCAATCTGAACCAAATTTAATTACTCTTTGTCCAAACAAAAGAATATTAACTTTCTTAATTGAACACATTCTGAACAAGACACGTTTTCAAAATTTTAGTGCATCTTCTAATTGAGAATGTCCTATAGGCTATAATAGATGAAATACAGTATTTATCAGACCTTTTTTGAAATTTGTTAGTTTTTAATCTGTCATCATTGATCTATTTCATACATAAAGGCAAATTGTGTTATTGGTTAGTCCAGTGGTTCCCAAACTTTTTCTGTTTGCGGCGCACTTAATGTTTCAAAGACTTTCTGCGGCTCTCCAAAAAAATTTAACGCAATTATTACAAAAATCACAAACAATAGAGGCATAAGGCTAGGCTATACGGATTTATGGAAAAGCTCTTTCTTGAATAGGAAATTTTCTTTTTCTATCCATTTTTTTGCTGAAAATTTGTGATTTTGTTTATATCATACTGAACTTTAACTCAAGTGAAATTTTAAGTCATTGGTCATTTATTTAATTACTTATGCTAAATGCAATTTTTCTGCCCCTTAAAACTCCAGCAAAACTATTATTCTGGCTTTGCTGCTTAAGAAAGAGCGCTTCAGTCAACAGCTTTTTGCATTCACCAGTAGTGTTTAAAACAACCACTAGTTGGTAAAAAATATATTTTTTCACTGTTCACAACTAGCGCCCTCTGTAAAATTAGTTGCGAACTTTCAAAAACCGAAACGGCGCTTCAACTAATTGACCTGAAAATTGTCCATAAATCCGTAATGCCTTATACCAAAACGGCACATTTTACCCTTTGCCTCCAAGGATTAATTAGTGAGACAAATTAGCTTTTTGCTCTATCCACATTTTTCAAATCATAGAATTAAATTGGCTACAGCCACCCTTATTTCCTGTTCCACATTGATTTTCGCATGGTATTTGCGAAATACCGTATTTTACCGAATAAGAGTCGCCCTCGAATTGTAGCCGCCCTCGAATAGTAGCCGCGACCGAGATAGGCGACTTGATATAAGAGCCGCCCTCGAATAGTAGCCGCGGCTATGTACGTTCAATGAACGTAATAGTACAGTATTGGCCACTATTTAAAATAAGAGCCGCCTCCGAATTGGAGCCGCCCCCGAATTAAAGCCGCAGATCAAAGTGGCAGTTTTCAATAAGAGCCGCGGCTCTTATTTGGTAAAATACGTTATTCCAATATCATTATTTTGCGGCGCCCCTGTGGGCCGGCTACGGAGTACCAGGGCGCCGGGGCACACAGTTTGGAAACCAATGGCTTAGTCTGATCTAGGACTATTAACTATAGGACTTCCCATCTAGCATAATTCAATTGTTGGACTGATGCGATTCTGTCTTGTGATTGTGACGTCATTTTGCGGGCAAATGGTGGTGGAATTGTTCTTTGATAACTTAATATTGTCGTCGTTGCCATTTTCCCGCAAAAAGTTTTAGCATTGCGACAACAGATAGCGCTTACTTAATTTTTGTGCGGGACGATTTAATTTTTGTGCGGGACAATTTAGATTTAGAAAAAATAGCGGATGGGAAGTTCTGTAGTTAATCGTTAACCTAGGTCTGATGTTCAATGTACTTTGAAGGGAGAAATATTGCAAAGGTGTGCACCTTTGCACCATCGTAAATTTTAGACACTCCAGATTTTTGTGCCAAATTTTGGAGGGATTTTGATTTCAGAGGGTTCCAAAGTTTAGAAAAGGACAAATTTTGGAGGGTGCCAGATTTTGAAGGGGGTTGCCGAAGAACAATGTTCACACTATCCAATTGAAGAACAGGAATTGTTTGTATGACAGTGGTTTATGTGCCGTAAAAGTTCTAATAGTTTAATTCATGAGGTCGTATAAGCCCCACCAGTACACATTAATACAGAGTGGGCCAAAAGTCACAAACAGTTTTGTTTTTTTAATAACTTTTTTATTTTTTAATTTTTATTTTATTTTTCTTAAGCCATTTTGTAAAGAAGACTTGGGAAATTAGTTATGGAAAAATTCCCGACCAAACAGCGACGACCACACATTGGTAATTTGACTATCAAAACCGAGGATCAGTAATACTGACCTACGTCCAACAATCAAACTTCTAATGCCCTGTTCACACTTAAACCACTTTTGTAGAAAACCCACCAGTTTTGTAGAAAACCTGTGTTCACACTACCACAGGTTTTCTAGAACTCAAAACAAGATGGCGGACTTTTCTACAACTCAAGTTGGAGAAAAGTTTTCTTAAACCTGACGTCACAACTGCAAAACACGCCCCCATTGTGTCATGTGACTGATCATAAGAAAATCCAAAATATAAAATGGATGCCAATTCAACTGTTAACGCTACTTTCGGCATCAAAATAAAGGACTTTTAAAAGCATGTAAAAATTAATGAAATACATCAAAATGTAGAGAAAAGAACAAGCTTTCTTTTAAAAAAAAGTACATATTTCTAGCTCTAACAGTTCGTGAAATATGAACGAAAATGCGTTTCGGTCGTTTCGATAGAGTGAACATAAGATCGTGAACTTTCGTTTTGGCCCCAAAATTTTAACTTTTAATACGGATAACAAATTTTAAAAAAATGCAGCTTTACTAAACTGGCATCTGGCTTTTTTTTTAAAAAAAGTAGAAGTTTCTATCTGTGACGGATCATTAGCTACAAGCAGAAATGCAAACCCCTACTTTTCATGACACTTGTAGAAAACTATGCCAAAGTGTGAACAATTGATTTCAGATTTGTAGAACTTAGACTTGTAGAAGATCATAAGTTCTAGAAAAGTGGTTTAAGTGTGAACCACGCATAACAGTCAAACGTCTAATCATTGATATGCTAGTTGGGTCAGAATTAACCCTCGGTTTTGATAGTAAAATTCCCAATGTGTGGTCGCTGTTTGGTCGTGAATTTTTCCATAACTAATTTCCCAAGTCTTCTTTACAAAATAGCTTAAGAAAAATGAAATAAAAATAAAAAAGTTATTAAAAAAACAAAACTCTTTGTTAGTTTTTGACCCACCCTGTATTATAAGTTATATTAATGTTGGGCCATCGTTTATTTGCGACCTAGAATGTTTGATCAGCATTCTAGGACATCTGTATAGTACGGGAGACATTAATTTATTAGTTTTTTATCGTGCAATATTGGAGAATTGTTCACTGTTAGGATGATTCTTAGGGTAATAATAATGTTTGAATTTCACTTGTTTAGATAATTTATTGTTGCAATACTAAAATACTTGTAAACATTTTATATACTGTAATACTGTATTTCAACTAAATAACTATTTAGATTCATTTTGAATTTCTTGATTACGTTAATTGTTGCAATAAAAATTTAGTTGACGTGATATAATAATTTCCATAGTACTCCGTAATACATTAAGAATCAAGAAAATCAAAATTATCTGGATAACTTAAATGAACTCTAGCTGGTGTATTTAAAACTTTAATATTAAATTTGTTTTTACAGCTCCGACAGATAAAAGGCTTAAACATCCGTCTGTTAGGCCAGAAAATCTGAATGACATCGTACAAATTCACAGTTTTGTTGGCGCTTACCAAGTGGTTGGATCATCTGCCGCACCAAATTCTTCACCTGACGGAGGTGAAATTCAGGCGCAGGAATCTATCGAACAAAGCGAAACATCGGATCTTTCGTCCCACGAATTAGACATTATACCATCCTGTTTTTACAACATACCTGACCATGCATATTATAGCAAAAATATATTTACTATGCCAGATGAATTGCTCGCAACTTATTTCAAGAAGAAAAGAATGAGACCAAAAAAACCAAAAATAGTGTTTACTCCTCCTCCGCCTCTTCCCACTCTACAGATTTTGCAACCGTTGGAATTGGCAACCGAAGCAGCAGATTCGTATCAACCGGCAGAAAATTTGCCACCGAAAGTACCGAAGATAACAATAAAAGCTTTACCGGCATTACCAGCAGAAGGTCCGTCAAAAGTTCGTCAAAAGCTCAAAAAGGTGTTCGCGTGCGATTACTGCGATGAATTTTTTTACCTTCATCAGTTGCTCGTTCGGCATGTGAAGGAGAACCATTCGTATCAGCTCGATGAGATTAGCTGTGCAAAGTGTGATCTACAGTTCAGCAGTATACGTAAAATGCAAAACCACATCAAATCTCGATCGCATTACATCGGCTGGTTTTGTTTTCCGTGCACCAAACGCTTTTATAAACTCGAAGACTTCTGGAAGCACGGGTGCAAGTACAAGCACAGCAAATCTTTTGACTACATCGAAATGAAGAAATTCTACAGTAAGGAAAGGGAAATATGGCAGTGCAACGTTTGCAAGGAACTGTTTTTTGCTAAAAAAGTCTTGAAGGAGCATATTAGCAAATGTTGCCTCTTGTGTGACAATTGTGATTTGGCGTTCTACGAAGCCATGGCGTACATTAATCATAAAATCAAATGCAGACCACTACCTGTGGAGGAGGAGGAGGAGGAGGAAGAAGAAGCTGATAATTCACCGAAAGAGGCTTCGCAGAATGAATGCCTTATACACTGCAAGTATTGCACTCAATCGTTCACCCCGACTCAAATCGACGAGTTTATAGCGCACGTTGAAACGTGCTATTTCAGGAAGAATAAGGATAAAAGTAGTCCGGATTTGTCGAAGAGGAAAAATAAACGAGGCAGAAGAAAAGCTGTTTCAACTGCTCAACGTGTAATGCCACTTTCGGACAGTCCCGGATATGTGGTCGATGATATGGACAATGGACATTTAGCCGGACAATTTGAGATGAATTTGGACTGCGCTGAATTTGTTGAAGAAGAGTTTCGAGCCGATTCAAGAAACAACGATCCTTTTTCAAACTTTTTTCAATCGCTCGATTTACAACCTGCAAAATATTCTAAAGCGAGACAAGCGACTCCCACGAAATTAAAGCAGTCAATTCACGTGAGGGATAAATTGGTTTTATCTCCTGAATTGCAGCCGAGTTGTTCCATTGAAAAATTGAATCTGACTGAAAGCGCTGGATCGTCCAAGTCCTCAAAAAATTCAAAGTCGCCGGGACCACAATTGATGATCGTTGATGTACGCACTTGCGCAGAATTTTTTGGCAATGAAAATGACACTCTGCAAGCAACTATTAATGATGACGTTAATGCTAGATCGACATTTAGTGCAGCGCGGCGTAATCTTTTTGTTGAAGATTCGAGAGAAACGTTTATCGAATTGGAGCTTGATAAATCTGTCCCGAAATCATCAGTTGACATATCAGTTGAAAAGTCTCCAACTGCGACGCTTGCAACAAAAGAAACAACTCCCACGTCTCCAGCACCCAATATTGTTACTGCGGCGCCAGTCGGATACCCCAAACGCCGATCTCGAGCACGGAGATTTCTGGTACCACCACCAGATGAAAATCTGCCAACGAAACAAACAACATCCACACCTCCAACACCCAGATTTGTAGTATCACCAGCTGAAAAGTTCCCGACCAGAAAAAGAATGTTGTCATTCGGCACGCAAACATCGCCGACGCCAATAATACCGAACCCCGTTGCCGTTGAAAAATCTGCAATTGTAACACCAGTTGAAAAATCTGCGATTGTAACACCAGTTGAAAAATCTGCGATTGTATCACCAGTTGAAAAATCTGCGATTGTAACACCAGTTGAAAAGCGCGCAAGAAAAGCATCGACACCGGCTTCAGTAATATCACATTCCAAGAAGATGGTTTTGATGACAAGATTTGGGAAAAGGATCAATTGTTTTTTCCAATTTCAAAGCGATTACGTGTGCTGTGGTAAATGCGGACACTGGGTTAAGGAGAAACGCACAGCGAAGCATTTTTGTTCGTGGATTAGGAATAGCCTGGCCAAATGCTACGTCAAGTTAACTGATATTAACAGGATTGGCAAAACGCGGAGAAAAGACGTCACACCAGAAATGGAGATAATTCAAAATGTTTCCAAAGCTTACACGATGCCTGAGACTGAAACAAGCAAGGATCAATCTATTAGTATCAGTAAAGAAATTCACGCTGGAGCTGCTTACGCGAGACTGGTGTCTTTAAGGAGACATGTGAGGAAAAGTTATGCAGAATTACCCGAAGTTATTGATCAAATTGAAGCGCAGATGCCTGAAAATTTTACGAATGTCGGAACGGATGCAGGGAAAATTGACGATGGTAAAATTAAAGCACAAAGTCGTGTAAAATTTACCGAATGGAAGAAAAAATGGGCTTTGAAGAGACCGAAAACGAAGAGACGATATTCAGTAAAACAGAAAGCGATCCAAACTGCTAATAGAAAATTTATACTCGAAGAAGAAAATGAAGGAGAAAAAGATGCAGTTAAGACAACTGAAGTTGCAAGTGTCGATGACAATATTCAAGAAAATGTAGATGAAAAAATTGGATTTTCTACGCACAAAAAAGTTGATGCGTCCAAAGAAGTTGAGGTATCGAAACAAGTTGATGCGTCCGAAGAAATTGGGGTGTCTGAAGAAGTTGAGATGTCTGAAGGAGTTGAGGTATCTGAAGAAGTTGTGGTTTCTGAAGAAGTTGAGGTATCTGAAGAAGTTGAGGTATCTGAAGAAGTTGAGGTATCTGAAGAAGTAGTGGTATCTGAAGAAGTTGATGCATCCAAAGAAGATGATGCGTCTAAAGAAGTTGATGCATCCAAAGAAGATGATGCGTCTAAAGAAGTTGATGCGTTCAAAGAAGTAGAGGTATCAAAAGAAGTTAATGCGTCCAAAGAAGTTGAGGTATCTGAAGAAGTTGGTGCACGCAAAGGAATTCGTGGACGTAAAGGAGTTGGTGCACGCAAAGGAATTCGTGGACGAAAAGGAGTTCGTGGACGCAAAGGAGTTCGTGGACGCAAAGCAGTTGATCCCCGCAAAGCAGTTGATCCCCGCAAAGCAGTTGATGCACGAAAAGCAGTTGATGCACGGAAAGCAGTTGATCCACGAAAAGCAATTGATCCCCGCAAAGCAGTTGATGCACGCAAAGCAGTTGATCCCCGCAAAGCAGTTGATCCCCGCAAAGCAGTTGGTGCACGCAAAGCAGTTGATCCCCGCAAAGCAGTTGATGCACGCAAAGCAGTTGATCCCCGCAAAGCAGTTGATGCACGCAAAGCAGTTGATCCCCGCAAAGCAGTTGATGCACGAAAAGCAGTTGATCCCCGCAAAGCAGTTGATGCACGCAAAGCAGTTGATGCACGCAAAGCAGTTGATGCACGAAAAGCAGTTGTTTCCCGCAAAGCAGTTGATGCACGAAAAGCAGTTGTTTCCCGCAAAGCAGTTGATGCACGAAAAGCAGTTGATTCTCGCAAAGCAGTTGATGCACGAAAAGCAGTTGTTTCCCGCAAAGCAGTTGATGCACGAAAAGCAGTTGTTTCCCGCAAAGCAGTTGATGCACGCAAAGCAGTTGATCCCCGCAAAGCAGTTGATGCACGCAAATCAGTTGATGTAAAAAAAGAAGAATTTACTGAATGGAAGAAAAAGTGGGCTTTGAGGCGACCGAAAATGGTGAAGCGACAGGCGATAAAACAGAAAGCGATTCAAACTGCTAATCTTAAATCTATACTCAAAGAAACAAAAAGAGGAAAGGATACAGTTAAAACAACTGAAGTTGCAAATGTTGATGAAAATATTCAAGAAAATTTAATTGAGCAGCCTCGATTTCCTGTGCGCAAAGAAGTCGATGCCCACAAAGAAGTTAATGCGGACAAAGAAGATTCAGTCGATTTGAATGTCGTACCTAAGATTAGTTTAAAATCAAATCCGAGACAGTCTGCAGCTTTTTGCCAGAGAAGTTTATTCAGTGATATCAATCAACATTTTACTTCTGGAAACCGAAAAAATGCTGAAAACACACAAGTAACAGTAACAGTTGATATGTTTGAAGATGCTCCTCAGTCGGAAGTGCAGCTGGAAACGGACAAAACGATTGGAAACGAAGCGGCTCAATTGGAGGTTTCTGAAACTGCCAAGCAGAGCGAACCTGCTCAGAAAGTGAAGGCAGTGGAGCAAACGATTATTAAAAAAGGCGATAACGTGGCGGGTACAGCGGGAAATACAACCGCTTCTCGCCGAGATTACACTCGAAAACGGAAGTTGACTCCGCAACCACCCAGAGATTACACTCGGAAACGGAGAGCTTCACGACCACCCCAACACGACGCACGAATAGACTTGCCGAATGTACAACTCAAGGAAGCTAATACAGTGGACGAATATACTTTACCAGTTTCGGATTCTGCCGGAAATACCACCAGGTCTTTGCGACGCAAGAAACGTATATTTTATTTCACCAAACCAGTGTCTGGTCACGAAAATGTAGAAGAATCCGATGTAAGCCCGCCAAAGCAAGTTGGCACGCCGACCAAAACGGCGACAAGCGCAGAAAAACCGATAGCTACAGTAAAACCAATGGCCACACGATCTCACTTGAGCCCGGTCAAAGCGGAAGAAACGCGTGAAGCCACGAGTACTACAAACCAGGAGACTAAGAAAAGGAAAACGAGTGTGAAAGAAGCGCCAACGGCCACTGTGAATGACATTGACAAGAAATATAAGGAGAGTTTTGAATGCAACGTGTGCGATTCGCCTTTTGACAATAACAAATCGTTTCGGAATCACACTCGTACTCACGCGAACACTCATCCTTACGTTTGCAACATGTGTGGAAAATGTTTTGATACGTTAGTCTCTCTGACTATGCATATTCAGAATGCCAGTAGACTTCCTTTAAGGTCTTGTGATGCCTGTGCTCTACAATTCTGTACGAAGAAACAAGTTGACAGCCACATGAGGCTCCACAAAATGAAGTGAATTGTGTGTCCAGGTTAGTTAATACAAAAATACCGAAAGTGGCAATGGTGGCCCGTGCTATCAAATTACAGGTTTTGATTGAATTTCAATGAAAATGTGGAGCACAGATTTGTTTTAAACAATTTTAAGCAAGCTGGGCCATTGTTTTGCCATTTTTACGGTAAAATAATCCTAATTTTTGGTTTTAATTATTGTTTCTTTACAGATGAATTCAAGTGGCACGATTCTTCAAATTATATTAGTTTAAACTTGTTTGTTTTGTATGTTACGTGAATATCGTATATATTTAGTGTTTTTCGAGGTTTTTTTTTGGTTGAATCACTTGTCTTTTTATCAAAGATTCATATCTCTTTTAATGTAAACAAAAAAAAAAGTTTTGTTCGTGTTTGCTTTTCAAAGTTTGTGTAAATTTCTGTTCTGCTTTTCTTCTCGAACTGCAGATGATATTTAATTAAGTTGTAGTAAAAAAACAGATTAGTTTATTTGGGTTACAACTACCAACGGTCTAATGAATAGCTAGTTGCTTGTGGAAATACTAAATTGTTAATGTGGAAACTATTTATACTTGACTTTTTATCCATGTAATGTCTTTCGTAAAAACTTTATTATAAATTAGTTGTGAAATGTAATTGACAATATTCGTACATTTTATTTTCATCAGTTATACTCGTACAAAACGTGAACGGTTTATTTATCCCAAATTTATTATTTGTTAATAATTTGCTTAACTAAACGCACAAAGTGAAAAACATCGAGAAAGCTGTTGAAAAGTGGAGCAGGTGCTATTCTTAAAACGTTTGGTTTGCGAATGTCGCACTAAATAACAAAAAAAAAAATACAAGTTATTCCGGTTTCATTTAAATTTGTTGTTGTTTTTGTTATAGTTATTTTTACGTACCAAAACACCCCGTTTTTCCAATTCTTTATGAACCTCTTCAATCGGTTCCAAGAATCGAAGGCTTAATTGGCATCCTCGTTGTTCCGGATCACGAGGTGTTAATATGGTTAAGATTGGCGCTTCACTTTCCTTGAAATGATTATCCAGTAAATACTCCAAATATCCCGTTATCAAAAATTGTTTAGCCAAAATTTCGTCCATGGAAGTCTCCTCAAAAATCTGTACAAATTTAATCGATAATTAATTAGTTGAAATTGCGATTTCAAATGTTTTCACTCGAAACCAAACCTCAAGACTGGCAATATTAAGACACGCTAACCATGGAGGTGGATTGCTTAGGCGTAAAGCTGCAACACCTGTCTCCAAATCAGGTTCTAACATAATAAAAAAGAAAAGAATATAAGGACAAACTTAATGAGCATAACCATTAAACTCTTTTTATAACACTGTCATGTCAACTTGCCTTCTTTCATATCGAATCGAGTTGAATAAATGTTGCTCCACCAGCCGTGGAATTGAGATTTTAATAAATGGTTGTGTTTCTCGTGTATAAATGCCCCTGCCAATCCACCTGCTCCGGAATTTAAATACTAAATCAAACAAAAAATTTAATATTACAGACATTTATGGTTTTTTTTTTTTTTTTTTTCTTTTTCCACTTTTCTTTTGGGAAATTGCCAGTTCAGCTTTTATAATTAATTCAAAAAAGAAAGACCAATCTGGTTGTTTTCTTTAATAAAAAAATTTTTATATTATATATTTAATACCTTATATGAACACCAACATGCAAAATCTACGCCCCAATCATGGAGGTTTAGTTTTACATTGCCAACTGCATGTGCTAAATCAAAGCCCACAACGCATCCCTATAAATGTAGAAAGATTTATAATTTATTTACAGAAATCATTTTATAACTTACTTTTGAGTGGCCAGCGGCAGTAATACTCTCCATCTGGAACTTCTGTCCGGTATAATATTGAACGCCACTAAATAATACGACTGAAATAGAATCGCCTTCCATTTCAATGGTTTTTAAAATGTCTTCAGTTCGCAGGCAGTGCTCGCCCTATTGTTGGATTACATTTTAATTCAAATAAAATAGATTGATTAGTACATTTCCTACATTTCGTGGCGCTAGTTGGATTATCGCCTCTTTAGCGTCATATCCATGATAACGAACTTGAGATGTAATAGCGTACTGAAAAACAAGACGAGGTAACCTACTTTAACAATATCTACCTATATATATTGTGAAATTTCAATACGTTTATACCATAGAATTATTAAATGTGTGTGTCGGTTTTAATCGTTTTTGCACGAATTTTACAAATGAGAACACAAATTCAAATCGTGTCAAATTAAATACAAAATTTATGATTTTGGGGTATCTTACTCTATCGGAAGGAAATGCATTGGCTTCCATTAAAATTTTGAAACGACTTCCACTTGGTTTGTAGAAGGAAACCAAGAGCAGATGCAAGTTCACAGTTAATCCGTTCATTAGTGCCACTTCATTAGGTTTAGCACCTTCAGAGAAGAGCAACAAAAACATATTAATGATAAGATCCAGAATGTATAGTTGTATTTGTTATTATTTGTCAGTAAATTACCAACTATTCCTGCTGTTGTAGGAATACCAGGTAAGTCACATTCAGCAGCTGGCAAGGTGCCGTGAACATGACTCAACACACCCCTAATTAAAACATTAAAAATATGTAATTATGATAATAAATTTTATTTATTTAACAGTTTGTTGAAATATACCATTTCGCCCATGCATCTAAACTCATGGCCATATGATGATCAGCAGATTTTGGTTTAGGTCCAAGAGAATTTCCACAGAAATACACACATTCTTCGTCCAAGTTTACTAATTTCTCATCAACTAAAATAATATTTAAAAATATTAATTTAAAAAAATAAACTTATATAAACCTTGAGTCGATACTCTTATCTCGCGTTATCATTTGCTTTTTAAATTTTCGTAATGTGTGTTTTCGTTTCACATTTGTTATGTAAAAGAAAAACAAGTTTACTTACTGCAAGGTAAATCCTTCATTTGTGGGATGGAAAATTTCTGTCTAAACCTAGCCATAGGATCATCTTGATCCATCAGATTGGCAAAATCTTCGCTCAAAATGTCCACTTTTAAATCCCGTGCTTTCTCTAGCAATTTTACAGCTGGCCATTGTGTGTTTGGGCTACTCATTTGATTGTGTTGCATCAGCTGCCACTGTCCTGATATGCCGCCTTTTATTTACCAAGTGGTTTGAAAGTGAAGGCGCAGGATTGGTTTGTGTGCTTACATTGCGTGATAAGTGACCCGTTTTTATTAGCTCAGATTTGCTTGAATTGGCAACTATGACGTCAGTGTTTATCAGCAAGAAATCGTATATTCAAATGATAAATTTGTGTTAGCATGTTAGACTAATAGAACGTTCTTCGTAGTTTATAGCGGAATAAAGGAGATAGTTTAATAAAAATATAATTAATCATTCATTGTTTTGCGCAACCTAAGTGGAAAAAATTTAACCCTAATTTCATGGGTTTAGGTTTTTTTTTTTTTTTTTTCTAGACAATGGAGAAAACTTGAAGGTTAATTTTTATTGTTGTTTTTTGTAGTTCACGTGGACTGAAAAATTAAAGCATTTATATTTAATGAGAGAAATTAAATGTTTTCAGGATTAAAATTGAACAAAAACTTCTAAAAATAGATGTTTTTATGTGAAATTTTATATTTGTATTTCATATTTATTTTTGTTTTTAACGAAAATTATCCATTTTCTTCTGGTTTTGAAATCGGCACACATTTTCATGACGCCCGATGACGCCTCTAGTGAGCGCTGTTAGTTCGGTTATCTGTCGCAACACGGCAGAATTGTCAGTTTTGCGGATCACGTGTTAAGTTCCAAGAAAATGGCAGACCGTTGATTCTCCCGAGAATTTCTCTGCCTTGATGTCCCGCAAATTGCATTCCGTATCAATCTTAGTCCGCTTACTTCTGCTTGAAAAGGTGCGTAAAGTGAATTTAATACGATTACAAGCTCGTAGAAATTGTAAATCCGTTCGGTAGCTCTAGTTTTTGAGGATGATCCTTTGAGCGGTCTCATCCCAATACATAACAAATGAAGATAGTTCAGACTTGTTCACATTTGACTAAATTCTGTGTAGATTTTTATCAAACGTCACAATCAGACGACATTTAGCGGTTTCGGAATTTTTATATAAAATTTTTATTTTTAAAAATTAATATTTTTTACAGACTCATCATTTTTTGAGAAATTTTTGATGGTTGACGTTAAAGTTGCTCCAAAATGCCTGACAAACATGTTTGCATTACTTACAGGTGGGCCACTTGCATGGCGAAATAAATATTAACCCTAGGTATAAATTCATTAGTCAAGCTTGTAACTAAAACAAATTTTTTAAATCATCTATTGAATTTGTTATTCAAAGCCTAGTGTTGAATTTCATCCAACTGTTATCATTTTCAATTAGTGGAGATTGCAATTCAATATTTCTCTATATTTTTCAATTATTATTATTAATATTTTAGAATTCAATCGAAATATTGTTTTGTTTGTCTGAAACTCTCGATATAATTTCATAAAAAGTTACGAAATTGGGACCTCGAACAAGTGAAAAAATGAAAATATGGAATTAGCTACTGAGATCAAAGTTCATTTTTTTGAAATAATTTTAAAAAAGAAATTATAAAGGTTATTTTGATAAATAAATAAATAAGATTATCAAGAAATTGTGCAATAGAAAATATTTTTTTTGTATATTTATTTATTTTTTTGCTGCTAGCAATAAGGATAAAATGAAATAAAATGAAAATAACAATTTCATTCGCTTGTTGACATTTGACATAAGTTCTAAAAAAAATATATGAGTCATACGATTTCTGATATTCCCGTAACAATACTGACTCATTATTAATCAAAACACATTCCACATCTATTTTCACTCTTAAATACACATCATTTTGGTCGAGTAATCAAGTAACCTTGTCAAATTATTTAATTTAAGCGATCAAATTCCAATTATGATTTCAAACACGAGAAATATGTTTTAGGTCAGAGTATGGAGTTGATGAAACTGGAGGTTAAATCGGGGCAATGACTTGCAATGAATTGTTCATAAAATTTTTAATTTAAACTGAATTTAAAAGGTTAAAGTTTCGGAATTCAATTTTAACAGCTGTCTAGACGGGTTTAATTTAATTTCATATATTATCAATAACAGCATTCGAAAATAGATGCAACTTATTTCTATTTTAGAATTTCACCAAGTTGAAGTAAACAGAAATTTGAATAAAATCTTATTAAAAAAAAAATAAAAAGAGCTCGTAAAATTCATAATAACAGTTTTTTTTGAATATCTCTTGAATGGACATCATTGTATTCAAATTAAATCATCTGGTTTTACAATGCACATTGATTGAAACAATGAAACAAGTGTTTCTTCCATTTGCTACTTAATTCGATAACAACTCCTTCAGATTGGCATATGTGCATGCGTATCCCGAACAACAGATGTCTTTTATTTCTAAACCCGCCTGTGCAGTGTGTTTTTTTGGTTTTTAATTTATACTCATAACCAGTCATAGTTTGGTTAAAATTACGAATTTAAATATAAATAAATAATTTAAATAATCAAATATAATAAATATTGAAAAATACTTAAAAGTTTTGATCGTGCTGGACACACGTCCACGTTTGTCTCGAGAAACAAAGGTAATGAGAAAGTAAGGAGTGTAATCATGTTTCTATTGCCCAACACTCGAATCAGCTGACTTGTCAAGTTCAATGTAATGATAATAAATAAAGTTTCGTTTGTTGTGTTGGTTGAACCAACTTGGTTCGAACTGGTTTGAACCGAATAAGGCTTTTATCAACTTAACGTAGAAGCGAGTAAATTATTGCATAAATTACATAATCTATTTCCTTATATGAGATACTTGAAGTTTTAATAACATCCTGACATATGTCATCACCAGTCGTGTGTATGGGAGGGAAGAAAATAGGCTACGGTTGTACTGTACTAGTTCCATTAACCCAAATTTATTTTCTCTGAACTGGATTCTAATTTCTTTATCCTGATTAATAATTTTAATGTTTTGTTGTGGTGGTTTTTATTGCGGGGATCCGGTTTGGAAGTAACGGTTTGATGATAAAAGCATTAAAAGTAAATTTTTTGAGGTTAAGGAAAATTAATTGAATGGGAGCAGCGAGTAGGCGCCGAATTGTAAATTCGCGGTCACTCTGCCTTGGCATAATTCCAAAGGTGTACTACATCACGAGATATCGTGTGATTGGTCAGTTTTGAGTGGCGCTACTCGAAATGTTGAAAGATTAAAAAAAAAAAGGAAAAAAAAAGAGTCACGTGTTTTGTGTGTGTGACTGTTATCAGAACAAAACGGCATGTTCAGTTGAGTTTTGTAATTTGAGGTGATGGCGCGTTAACTATCGAGATGTTGTCAACATACTTGAGAGTTTATGAGTGGTTACATACGCCACCTAAAAGAGGTAAAGATTTGTTCATATTTTGAAAATTTATAATTTTTTTTTGGCTTTTTTAAATTTTTTTAAAAAAGATAATTATTTATTTAGTTCGTTGGTTCCAGCTACGTGATTTTTTTTTTTTTTTTACCCAAACAGATTTTTATGTCTAAATATCAATTAACATATAAAAAAATAAAAATCTTTTTTTTTTCTTTTTTTTTTTAAATGTCTTTGACTTCGACCTTGAAATTGTCATCCTTTTCTTCTCAGATCAAAGTTAGAAACGCGAAAACACACCTAAATCATGTCACGTGAACTGTGAATGGTTGGCCAGCATCCCATTTTGTCAATTAGTTTTCCATTTAACTTTCCATGATCTGCAGTTTAACGTGCAAGAGATGGAGGCAATGAGAGATAAAGTGGCCAAATCTTCCATGTTTTTACAAGTATTGTCAACATTAGGTGTTTTTTTTTGTTTAACTTTATATAATTGAAGATTTTTTATCCTACTTTTTATTTTTATTAGTATTTTTGAAATGATTCATTGAACTGAATTTTTATCTCATTTCCTTGTTGATAGTTTGAATTTTCCATCATAATATTTGATCAGAAAACTAAAAATAATATTGAAGTTTAGACATTGAAGTTTGATGCAATGAAATTCAATCGGCATATTTTTCTTGATGTTTATTCACGCTAGAATGTTTATTAACATAAATTTCTTTTCCGTTTTTACCTCTCTAGAACAAACTGCTGTCATGAACTACGTCAGCAAATTTCTATCTAATTTTAAAGAATTTTACAACGAAATTAACTCGGCCACATTAACCGGTGCCATTGATGTGGTCATCGTCCGTTTGGAAGATGGATCGTACATGTGTTCACCGTTCCACGTTCGCTTTGGGAAGATCGGGGTTCTACGAAGTCGGGAGAAAGTGGTATGTAGTTGCATGCCAAGATGTATTTTTGGTATGCATAGTTACGGCAGACGGCACCTAATGTGTCCATTCTTTATTACACATTGAGTAACGTTTTAAGAATAACTCGTACAATAAATTAATTATTTTTTTTTCTTCATAATAACTTTAGGTTGACATTGAAATCAATGATAAACCCGTGAATATTCACATGAAATTAGGAGAGACGGGCGAAGCGTTCTTCGTCGAAGAAACGGAAGACATAGATGAAGTATACACACACGGACACGGTAGAAGAATGTAAATGGCGACTAATTTGGGATGTATTTTATTTTGTAAATAGGTTCCTAGTCATTTAGCTACATCTCCTATCCCGACGTACGATTTAGAAAAGGAATTAAAGAAACGTATGGCAAGTGAAAACTCGGTGCGAGACGGCCTCGATGTGAGATTGAAATCGAACTGGAGCGACAATGACAGCGAAAACATCTGCACGGATATGGCGGAGATGATGAAAAGAAATGATAACAGGAGCGGCCGTTCGGGTGGCTCTAATTTCGAGCAGAGAGCGCCGGTGTTGAATCTGTCGACGAAATTTAATAGTAATCAAGGCCGGATGTCCGTGTCTGAAGGTACGCTATACTCGGAACGAGAACATCGCGATCGAGAAGACGTAACGCGTTTAAACGTACGCAAAAAGTCTTCTCAGGGTGCACATTCTCATTACTCTTCAGAAGGCATGTTGGCCGAGAACAAGAATATGAATTATATGCCACAAATAAGCCCTTCGGATCAGAGTGGGGTCGCGGACGAAGATAAGTTGAAAAAGAAAAAACGGCGGAAGCGGTCGACAGTTAAGAAAAGAAAGGAGCAGCAGCAACAGGCAAATAAAATGGAGTCTTCGGACGACGAAGAGATTTTTCAAATGGAGGTTGACGACGACGAAGGGAATGTCAGTCAGTCGAATAGTTCGTCTACAACGTCTGTGCCAACGCGTAAAGTAAGGTTTTTACATTTGAAAATAAAAGTTGAACGGGGAAATTTTTTATTTATTTATTTATTTTGATTAATTTATGTTTATTTTCTAGGTCAGTAGTTTTTTAGATAGTCAAAATCAGATGGCCGCTTCGTCGGTTCAAGCCAATGTCAATCAAACGGGCATGCCGTCGACTAGTCGGGCAGTTTCGCATAGTTGGCCTTACAAATCATCCATGCAGCTGAATTTGGAAATTCATCCGTTCAGCGATGGAGATGTAACGCCTATTCTTAGGTATTGTTGTTTGGATTGTGTGGAAGTGAAGATTCACTTTTCTAAATAAATCATCGGGCTTAGCAACAGCCAATTCCATTCATAAATTTAGATTTTGCGCTAAAAATAGTTGTGGATTTGTTTTATTTCAGTCCCGTCACTAGTCGACCTCCGACTCCAAAGAGTGATACAGAATATGAAATTCAGAAACAAGAGACTGCGAGTCAAACTGATTGTGGCGATAATCGATGGTCTTGGACTTGGGGTGAATTGCCCGTTCCACCCAAGGCTATGACCGATAAACATGCACACGATTCGACCATTTCTGAAGATGAGATGCATGCAAAACGCTTAGAACAAGGTTTTTTTTAATATATTTTTTTGTTTAAAAAATAATTTCAAAATGAAATATTGTTTATTTCTAGAGTCTGATGATCACAGATCAATGTTAGGGGGAATGTTTCGTTTCATGCGCAAAACCAAGAAAATTCGCCACCAGCCTGAAAGTGAAGGAATTTATTTAGATGAGTTGAACCCGGATGAAATGGACCCTGAAGTTGCAAAACTTTACTTTCCACAGAGAAAGTGAGATTTTTTTTCTTTTTTTAATTAAAAAAAGAAAATTATTGTTGTAAATGCTTTTTCAATTTACTTTTTCATTCTTTGCTTTGCTTTAGCCTTGCCGATTTTATTTTTATTTTTATTTTTATTTTAATTTTACTTTTTAATTTGTGCTTGTAAATTTGTTTTTTGTTTTACTCAAACAAAAAAAAACAAAAGAACAAGCAAAATGTGCTTATGATCACAGTTCACAGCTTTTGTGTTCGTTTGCAGTAGCAGTTTGCACCTGCAAAATGCTGCTGATGTGAAATGCAGTGCAGTGCAAATGAAAGATGAAGATGTTGAGTCGGGAAATGGTTCCTCTTTGCCTCAGTCGCCCTATAGTGTGGAGGGTGGTCTGGGAAGTCTACAAGGCATAGACAGTGACAATGAGGAAAGGCATCCCATATTTGATTTCAAGTAAGTTTGGTTGCCATCGTTGCCAAAGCAGTCGAGTCTTGGAAGGAGAACCAAACAAAATGCAAACTCGTAAATAAATTAAAAGCCTTTTCAACTCTTGTAGGTTGAGAGTGTCCCTGTGCACGGGGACAAGAAATAATTAATTTATGAGTTTATTTTGTTACCCACGCTTAAAAAAAGAAAAAAAACAAGTAAAGTTAACAGAAATAATTATATACAAAATTTTGGCTGCTAGTGTGAAGTTTTCTATATTTGTATATATTTTCTTCTTTCGTGATGTCAGTTTATTTCTTATGAACAAAATTACTCGTCACTACCTTCCAGTTAGAAGTTTAGTTTTAATACATAATTTTTTATTTTAAGTAATTTATTTTTATTTACGAAATTAGGGGCTACAATGATTTAGCTATTTCACTGTGCGGCGGTCTGGCTGCTAATGATGGTGCTATTCCTCAAGAGAAATTTATGCATTCCCTCGTGACGTATGATGACTTTTGTGAGCATCCTGAAATGCTACACAATCCGGATTTAGTTATTCGATTAAATAACAAGTAATGTTTTAATCTTATCTTGTGAAATTAGAGAATGTGTGTTTATTTAATTTTTTATTTTAAAGGTACTACAACTGGGAAACGGTTGCGCCAATGGTACTATCGCTGATTTTATATCAACGTCCGTTATCAGATGTAACGCAAACTTTTATCAATGTCGTTGGGTAATGATTTTTATGTAATTTTTTATTGCAGAGAACTGTCAATGTTTTGGTAAAGGAACGGATGCCGAAAAAACCTAAAAAGTCAGAAACCAAAAGTTACTCTTCGTGGTTTTCTGGTTGGCGACGAAGCGCGCAATCCGATGACGACAGAAAGAAATCGGACGACGACAGAAAGAAATCGGATGACGACAGAAACAAACCGGATGATGATAGAAAGAAATCGGATGATGATAGAAAGAAATCGGATGATGATAGAAAGAAATCGGATGATGATAGAAAGAAATCGGATGATGATAGAAAGAAATCGGATGATGATAGAAAGAAATGCGATAATGATAGAAAGAAACCTGACGACAAGAAGAAAATAGAAGTTGAAGAAGGGGTCAGTTTAGATGAATACGTGATTTGCTTAAATTAATTAAAGTTTTTGCTTTCTTAAATGTTTAGATTAAAACAGAAACGCCGGAAGACGATTCTGAGCTGAAGATGATTAAAGTTGAGGAGCCGCCAACTCTCACATCTAATTTAAGTTATCCGAACACACCTCCGAAAGAAAAGCCAAAAATCAGTCCCAGGTGATTTTGATGAGTTCGCATAGAAATATTGGCGTGAAACTTAACGTTTAATTGTATTCGATCAGTAAATTAAGCGAGGAACCACAACCATTCACTATGCGCGATAGTGTGAGTATTAATATGCCGGTTACAACTGAGACGGATTCTTCGAGTCCAATCGATATTAAATCGAAATCGGAAAAGAGATTAAGCAAAGGGACCGAAGGATTCAAGAAAACGCTGAGATTGAGTTCCGAGCAAATTGTAAATACAGAGAAGAGTGCGCGGATTGAATATATTTGCTGATAATTGTTGTTATTTTATTTGAATATATTGAAGAAGCATCTAAATTTAAATCCAGGACCAAACGAAGTAGTATTCTCAGTCACAACCGCTTATCAAGGAACCACGCGCTGCAAATGTCACATTTACTTGTGGAATTACGACGACAAAATTGTCATTTCGGATATTGATGGCACCATAACAAAGTAATGCAGCCAAGTGAAATAATTAGAGGAATTTTAATTGAATTGATTTCCTTTTTCAGATCCGATGTTCTTGGACATATTTTACCAATTATTGGAAAAGACTGGGCACAGTCGGGTGTAGCCCAACTCTTTACAAAAATTAAAAATAATGGATACCAATTTCTCTATCTTTCGGCTAGAGCTATTGGTAAGATGTTATCGGTTAGATAAGATTGTTGTTGTTATCTGATAATGTTTTTTAATTAGGTCAAGCTCGTGTAACTCGGGAATATCTGAAAAGTGTTCGTCAGGGTGATGTTTGCTTACCCGATGGACCACTTTTGTTAAATCCAAGTTCACTTATAAGTGCCTTTCATAGGTGGGATGAATCAATGAAATTATAAAATTGTCTGAATTAATATTTTATTCAATTTCTAGAGAAGTAATTGAAAAGAAACCAGAAGATTTCAAAATAAGTTGTTTGAAAGATATTCAAGCATTGTTTCCACCTGTAATAAACCCGTTCTATGCTGGATATGGAAATAGAATTAACGTAAAATTGTTTGACAGTATAGTGTAATGGCTATTTAAAAAGATTAACGAGTTGTACGATTTTTGTAGGATGTTTGGGCTTATCGAGCAGTTGGAATACCGATATCAAGAATTTTCACCATAAATCATAAAGGGGAATTAAAGCACGAGTTGACGCAGACTTTCCAATCAACGTAAGCGAAAAATACTTTTTAATTCCAATGATTGAATGATTAAATGTGTATTTTTATGGAATAATTTGATGCAGATATTCTGGATTAAGTTACGTGGTAGATCATTTATTCCCTCCTCTACGTCGTTCTTCTCTTAGTGACGGAGTGTTAACTTCTGATTTTGAAGGCTCGGAGGAGTACAGTTCGTTCACTTACTGGCGAGCCCCAATTCCGGAGATTCAAGTCGATATTCCTGAGATTAAAACTATTGAGAAGAAAAGCGAAGAGAAAAAGAGTAAAACGCCGAGTGGCAGCTTGTAAATTTAAAATGAAGTTTAAAACAGAAAAAACAAGAAAAATTAGTTTGCAGACGTTTCTAAAGTAATAACTAATTAATACATTTTTTTATAATAATGTTTTGGTTTTATTTTCTTTCTCTTCTTCTCAGGGGACATGTAAATCAACTTGGACTTTCTAAAGTTCTTAGTTTCTTGTATTATTGTTCAAATGAATTGACCTAGTCTTATTTTGTATAAATCTAATTCTTTTGTAAAAATATCAAATTTCCGAATTGAAACTGTAGATTTCTGTGATGATATATATATATTATTATTAAGGATGGATATACAAATTTAAAACTTGTATATATATTGATATTACAACTGCTTATACTATTATTATCATATATAATTATCATGTACTTAAAAATGTTTCTTGATAAAATTATACGTGACAAAGTGTATAAAAACTAAATAAAAATCGAATAAGTGTACAATTGTATTTAAAAACAAATTAATATTTATTTATTGATGTTTCATTTTTTTTTTTTTAGTTTACCAACTCGAAACAGGTTGTATTGAGTGCCAAACTTTAACTTGGTATTTTTTAGAAGATATGTTATCAAAATAAATCTATTTTTAACGGGACAATATATTTATTAAACAAAACCTGTGAGTTTTATTTTTATTTCATTTTTTTTGTATTTCGAAAAATGCGTGTAAAATATGTATATGTATTATTAGTTAAATTTAATTTTAATAATAATAATTCTACAGCTACGTGCTCTTTATTGACTTACTACATTGTTTACATTTTATTACTATTATAATGGCGTTGGAAGATTCACGTAAAGAAATGCTACGTTGCAAAAGTAAGGATGCATGTAAGGAGGTACGTATTATTTCAATGGTCCTAAGATGTTTAATTTAGATCGTTATGATTATTTCAGGTGCTTACAAACTGCGAAGTATGGACACACATAACATAGCGACAATTGAAGTGCAGAAAACTCGAGTCGTCGTCTCTGTGGATTCATTTACATTGCAACTAAATAGGTAAGTTATAAATTTGTAATTTATAAATTTCCGGAGAAAAGAAATTATGGCAAAATAATGTTTAAAAATTGAATGATAAACATTCGAGATCGTGAGGGAACAGATGACGAACCCATCTGTTTGTTTTTTAAAAAAATAAAGGATTGATGATTCACCATTATATTCTATCTAAAGTAATTATTATCAACTCTCTGACAACTCTTACTGAGCTTGAAAAGCCAAAATTAATGACTCCCTTTTGACCCTGAAGGGGACAAAATGAATAGACGGAGCATCTGCACCACGTAGTGCGCACACTATCCCTGTGGGTGCAAAGGTGATAGTAAATTTGCTTGTTGTTTGTTATTATCACCGAGACTGGCTGTTTCGTAGACATTCTTACGGTAATATTATTAGCTGTTGCTTAGGAATTAAATAAATGGGGGTCTGGTTGTCTTGTTTATAAAAAAAAAATACTATTTTTTATGGGCATCTAAGGTTTAATAGATAAATTAGTATTTTATAAGTTTTCTCTTTGAAGCACGAAGAAATTCTCAAGTTTTATGGGTGAAACAATGAAAACTTCTCCGAATGTGGAATAGAGATTGCTTATTACACTTTCATCGTCTCGTTTGCAACAGGCTTTCTTTTATCGCGCAGACAGGAGAGATCTAGTTACCATGGATACACAACATCCTCCACCGTTCGTTTCGCAGCTTCTCGTAATCAAACACAGACAACTTGACTTTAGATTAGAAAGGAAAATAAAAACATGAAAAAAAATGTCGGTTGAAATGTATAATAAGCTTATACGGAAAAAAAATTGCAGTTAAAACAACTTTTAATTAGAAATAATTAATTCATTTGAGGGAAGACATTTGCGCAGATTTAGCATAGCGATAACGTGTACACGCAGTCATCTGCGCGCTTCCCTGGAGGTCCATCGTATGAATTTCATGAGGGGACGATGTGTTAGGTGTAAGTTGTGCAACCCCTGCTCGAATCGTATAATGAGTTTGGTCACAACTGGGTTTTTTAGAACACGCGAGGAATGTATGAGTTTTTTCCTTTTGTGTCACGGTGGAATCAATTCTTTTGCTGTCGGATGATCACCAGAGGGATCAAAGTACAGGATATTAAAACGCGAGTAAATATTTTTTCCGGGCGCAAACAGAGAAAATAGATGATTTAGTGAGAGGTTAGATTTTGAGTATGTGGAACGTCATGTGCTTTAGTCATTTATGGACCCACTTGGTGGTGTTAAGGCGGGTCAAATGAGGGATGAAAAATGAAGAGGGGCCAAAAATTTGCAGCACGAAGGGGCAATGTCGTAATTAATCACAACACCTACCGACAAGAAGTATGTGTTATGAGAGTAATGTTTTTACCACATTTTTGCGTGTAACTTGTCGACATTGATACATTCGCAAGTTTTGCATCGTTTTTTAGTCGTCCTGCTACAACTTTGTCGTGAAAATTTACGTTAAATTTGATTACAGTTGATTAATGCTAAACAACTTATTTAAAAACAGATGCACAGGTTTGCGGAAATTGATGCTTTTTTCGTCATTTTTAATTTAAAATAAATTAAAAAATAAATCTTAAGACACAATCGAAACTATTACAAGTGATGTTTTTATCTACACGAAATAAAACACACAAGTTTTAATATGTAAATTGAAGTGTTTGCGCATCAACTCGAAATCCGAAATTGCAATTTGAAATGTTATTGATTTATTAATTCAAGTTGTATCACTTGTAGATAAGCGATATTGGGCAGAGAGTAAGATGACCTTTGCTGCCTTAATTTCCCCTAATAAATCAAAAGAATGAGAGAGAAAGCGTTGGTAAAACCAGACCCTTGTCTCATCTACGCTAGTATAGTGCGCACTCGAAAACCACTGATGTATGAGATCCCCCAATTGACTAAGCTTTTGATTGGAGGGGTGGATAGAATAATGAAATTGCCACAGGGAGGACAGATGGGATGCTATTTACGATCCACCCACTAGGAAAACCCTATTTCCATGGAAATTCCACATTTATTACCTACATCAAAAGTGAAAGAGCTGCGCACGATATAAAAACATAACATGACAGACACAGATGGAAAACACAAATTCCCCCAGGTTTGTGTCATAAAAATGTTGATTCGCCAGAACCGTACATCCTTTTTGCTTTACATTTCTTCTATTGAATCTAATTCAATTTTGACTCACGAGATTGTGATTTTAAAAGATTTGCATAAAAAAATACAGAATTAATTTCATCGATGCGACTTTTGCTCCAGCCTTACGGCTAAAGCATCAGCAAAAATTTCGCATATCATCCTTCGACAAAAAGGAATGCTTTTTTTTTTTTTTTAATATAAATTATTACTTTTTTTAACAAAATTAAAAAAAAATAATAATAATCCTTGAAGAGTAAAAACTTATCTAACTTTTCAGTAGTTTGTTTTGTTATCACTACTGTTTTTGCTTCTTATCCCAAAGGCATTCATTTGTGTGTAAGTGAATTTGCCAAAACCTGATTGGTCTGTCATTTTATGACATGTTCCACTATAGATTTATTGTCATGTTAGGATTGGCCAGAAATGTAGTAAAGTGGTCTTCACCTTTTGCCAACAAATCTCTTTACTTAAATAAAACACATATTTATTATTATTTTTTTTTTACATTTTATTTTAAGACATTAATTATTTATTTCGAGGTGTTTGACCTTTATTTTTGGCCTTGTTTACTATTCAATTGGTGTTTGACATTTTCCCATCACCACCACTATATCTAAGCTGGGATTACTGCCCCCCTCCCAACCTCTCCCATCATCCATCTAAAGCCACAACTCTCACTATGTTGCATGCCTGGCATCTAAGCATTAATGGTGGGCCAGAATAAACACAGCTGGAATCTTCACAATATAATTTTTATTAAAAATAAATTAAAGTTTCAAGGTTTTTTTATATTTCGAAAATTTTAGAAACAAAAAAAAAGTTGTTGATGAGTTCATTCATTTTCCCACCCTTTGTTTTTCTCCAATTCTTTTCTTTTTTGTTTCATTTTATCTTATCTCTATTTTTTTTTAACTTAGGGGAAATATCAGGCCCAGTGGAAACACTAAATGGACGTGATGGAGCGTAATAATGAACAGGCTTTGAACTTGGTTGAGGGGCCTTCACCTCTTTAACCCCCGCTGTCAATCATAGTGCGAACTTTTTAATTGTATACACTTAAGTGTTATCAATTTTTTAGTTTGTAAATAAAGCCGCCGTTTGGACTTTGATTTGTCAATCTCATCACTCGGCCACTTGGCACTCGAAGTGAGCAAAGATGTTGCGGGGGTGTTGGTGGGTGGTAATATGCAGCGAGAGACCTGGTTTCATCTGATAAAGGTTCATAATGGATGAGGCAGGAGGGATTTAGTGCTGAATGGCACCAACAGGTGTCGTTGGTCATTGTCAGGCAGTAAAAAGGGGAAATAAAAACGCTCACTTTTATTCAAGTGCTTTTTAAAAATAATCTCTTCAGATCTGTGCATAAAATAAGATGTAACTAGCAGATGCAAAATGTAAAAATATAGAGACAAGATAGTTATTTTTTTTTGTTATTTTTTTTTTAAATGATTGATGACTTTTTGTTGTTTTGAGATGTTGAGGTTTTAGTGAGTGTGTGAGGAATTTGTCAGGAGTTTGTTAGGGAGAAATAAAATGTCTACTTTAAGGCAATTAAGAGATATTTATGTCTAGCAATGTACAATCCGCTATGAAATTACTGTACGTGCAATTTAAAGTGTGACCACATGGAATTAAAATTAGTAAAATCATAATTAGATTCATTTAATGCTTGTTGTGAAAATGATATTTATTGCCTTGTGTCAAATGCAATCTCTGATTATGACAATTGGTTAGAATTTTAGAAATTCGTGATTTAAGTGCTTGGAAACATAAACGTTTTATTTGATTATCTGTTTTACAATTGTGACATGTTTTGCAGTTATTTCCTCTCGTTTCGGTAGAAGGAAAACATTTTTTAGATTGATGTGAGTATTTTTCGTTTATTGTATGTTTGATAAATGATACAGTAAAGCTGGTTCTCGTTAAAAATGTAACGCGCTGAATGAATTGCAAGAAAATACGTATACAGTATATACGACTGGAAATTATTTGTACAATGTTTGGAATCTTATTGCAGGAAAAGTGTTTAAATTTCATAAACAATAGCCGGAAAACAATATCTAGCCAAGTTGCCTGTTGAGTCATATTAGTCTACTTTTTAAAGAAGATAAACAAAATTAACTTCCTTCACATCTGCTAGGCGGAATCTTTGGAATCACGCCACTTTTTCTTTATCAAATTGCAAACAGCTTGAAATGTGACATAAAATAATCAGAAATTAATTTGTTTTTTTTCCAAACACCTTTTGTAATTTAGCCAAACTTGTCGAAATAAAAATCAAAAATGAAAGGCAACACCGTAATAACTGAACAATAATCATATGTTTGCGAACACGATTCTTTCGATTTAATTTCTTTGATTTCCTTGTTTATAAAAGCGATAGAAAAATTATTTAAACTGTGCATATGTTTACTAAGTGTTCATTCCTTCCCTTAAGATCACGTGGACTCGTCTATTGAAAGCTTCCCCTTGTGGTTGGCAGATCTGCGCATTCAACTGCAAAGGCGGTAGAGACGTGGCGCTCCTGTTTGGTCATCGCGGTTGGTAGACGGGCGGGCGACAATCGCTAGGCGCCGCTTGTGAATCATCAAGTTTCCGGGCACATGTAGCACACTTTAAACCGATCACCTCATCGCTTTCAGTCATACTTAAGCACATCAGGTAAGTGTCACATTTTTAAAATATTTTTCCCTTGTTTTCGTTTATAAAAAGTCATAAAATTCCCCGTAATTTTAGTAATAGTTTAGAGAGAATGTCTAAACCGGTAATACCGATCAGTGTTTGTCATGCAAAACTCACACGGAAATATCTGTGTGAATATACAAAGCCGCACTGCATGGCCACGTGGATAAGTGGTAGGTAAAGTCACTTGTACGTCGTTCAGGTGCGTACGTAGACGGAAGCAATAGTAAATTATGGAGTGATTGTGTAATGACGTAAAAATGATGTAGATTCAAGGTGGAATATTTCTATTCGTACTTGGTCGTCTAGAATTAGCCTTGATCTTGGTTTTGGCGGGACATTTTGAAAGAATGCATTAAAGTCAGTGGCCTATGTCCTTGAAGAAGTGAATTAATGAAATATTGCACGTTTGAAAAGGTTTGAAATTACAATACAAAAGCGATGTGTTTCAATTTCGTTGTGTCTGGCTCCATCACAATTGATGAGAAATTAAATTTAGAAAGTGGAATTTTCGACTGATAATAATAATAATATTAATAATAATTAATTAATCGTGATTATAATTGTTTTATTTACAATTGCACAACTGATTGATGTATTTATGGTTGAAATAAGTGGAGACTCATTGATGGTGTATCATTACTTTGAAACTGTTGGGGGTCCATTTTGACCTGTGACCCCTGCCACAAAATTTAAGACACACCTTTTGAACTTTGCTAAAATTCACCAGGATGTCTTGTCTGAATAGTTGCAGTCGAATGCCTTTCTGTGTGTGACTCACTCAGCATAGTAAATAGTGAAAAGTAATCGTTTCACATTTAAAATAAATGGGACAAGTTTAAAAATAATTCATCAATAACTTGGTCGTGTCAGACCAAGTTTTTGCAAAGAAAAAAATTTTTTTTTTGTTTATTTTGTAAAATTAATTTCATTTCTAGGAATGATATAAAAGGTAAAACTAGAAGAAATGTGATTAGCATATTGATCACGGGACATTTTAATAAACAAAGGTTTATTCGCCTGCACGGTTGAATAGATCGGATTGTATTACATTTAAGAAATGGATATCTATATAAAAAGGTTCAGTTTTCTGATAATTTTTTTTTTGCATTGGTTTCCATAGTTGCACAATTGATTAATCAGGTTTAATAATAGAAATAGAAAGTCAGTTATATAATATTTAGAAGAAAAAAAAATATAGGATATATTTACTCAGCGTGTTTTTTAAAATTTATTTTGTTATAATCTTATCAGGAATTTGTTTGTAGTAATTTTTATCACGTTACGAGTTCCATTTGTTTGTTGAGCTGTTTGTTCATTGAATTGAAGACTTCATTAGTTAGATATTGTGCTGAGAGTGTTTATTTGTAGACTTTATCCCGAGATTCGTTGATATTTAGTTCCAATGTTTGCCATTTCGGTTGATTTAACCCTTTAGGCTTTGGAACGAAGTTGTAAAATGTAGGCAGGTGTTTCCCGCCATCGGTAGAGCAGATCAGCGTTCCGCTTAAGTTGTTGGGGATAAAGGACTTCTTAAAATCAACTCGTTTAAATAGGCTAACAAGTTTTTAAGCTATTTTTTTGTACGTTTGATTGGCATATGGACCTAGAAAATATACACACACATTTTAAATTTTGTAGAAGCCCCGAACAAAAAAGGCAAAACCGCGTAATTTATTTGGCCTTGACACAACACAACACTGTTGATGGATGCATTGTAACAAAATTTAAAAAAAAAAGTTACTTGTTTTAACTACTTCAGACTTCAATTTTTGTTGTCGTGCAACTAATAATTACGAATAATTCGCGCTGTGGCCAGAAGATTACAGTCATCACACAAATCCCTCCTTCCCTATCTATTCATCCATTCCTTTTTACCTTTCCCCACCTATTCTTACAAGACCCTCTCTTTGATGACCTTACTTAAGTTCGGGTTTGGCCAAATCTGCACCTGTAATTGAGCTAGGTAAAACGTGTGCCTTAATAAAGTTTGAAAAACAGATGTCTGTCGTCCGACGATAAAAAAAAGTCTTTCTTTTTTTTGTCTCCTTTCGTCTGCTAAATTTAAGCAGACGTTTAAAATGGTATCAACATTTGGGTTATGGTCATTGAAACCAGGTCAAATTTGGTAAATCTATATGGATAGAATTTTTTTTTTTAAATTTAAAAAATAATAATAAAAAAAAAATTGGACATGACATGTTCACTATTTGACAGATTTTTTTCCCCGTGTTTACGAAATCGTTATGTTTGCTGCTCTCAAATAAACGTCTGTTTGGGTTTATGAGGAGTTGGAGCATAAAGCATGTCAGTATTTTGTAAACATTTTTCTAAAATAGAATACCATTATCTCATCTAGCTCTCCCCAACGTCCGACTTAATTCTTGTTATTGAGTTTGTTTTACTTCCTTCCATCACTTGGTGGTAATGAAATCTAAAGGTGATGTAATTACAACGTTTAGTGCGATAAACAAGTCAAATAAAGGTTTGCTGCTTTCTCTTGCACATCGATAGATTTCTAATAATAGATCGTTCGCGTCGTCATAGCACTCAAGTGTCGTCTTGTTTGGATCAAAGATATTTATTTCGTATTTTTAACTTTTAATTTATTCAACTGCTTGCAGAATTGGCGTGACTAATATAAATAAATTTTTTATCACCTACGTTAATTTTAGTTGGCTCAAGTTGGGTAATTTCAAAATTCACACGCAACATTATTGGTCAAATGATTTGCCAATAATAATACATACGGCAGTTGGATCAGTAATGAACCAGGAAGCAAGTGTGACTGAAAATCATCGATTAGGATGACAGCTTTGACTGAATTGGTATTCTATTGTACAATTTTTCAATAAAAAAAGTATTTTTTTTTATTGAAAAGCAGAATTGGGGATCGATGTCGTATAATACAGCACAATTTGCTGAAAAAAGAGCATTATTTATTGAGTAATAAGCCTTTTGTCGATGGGATATTGTGTTACAATAAATTGAACCTTTTCCCTCGTTTTCTGGCCTTATTGGAGACAAAACTTCTAACGATGCGTGATGAGTCAACTTTGAGTGACATTATGGCATTTTTAACGGAAAAGTTGAACATAAAATATAATTCCTTTTTTAAAAGCATTTTTACATCATGTAGTCACGAACAGCACCTAACATTGAATTGGAAATGTTAAAATGTTTACTTTTCAATGGGGAGATGAATACTTCATCAATCTGTCACATTCTCTTCTCGGCCTAAAACATGCGCTTTTAAAAACCGAATTCCTAAAACTATTTTCTTATGAAGTGTATTTTTACAATTCCTTTAGCCCTTATTACCAAATAAATTAATACATTAATTTGCCTACAAAAAAATTTAATTGGTAACAAAATTAATATTTTTTTTAATTTTTTGATTTCATCTTTAATGTTTAATGGACATCCCTAATTCGAAACTGAATTAAATTCTCATTTCTAGCATTCCAGTGAGTCCAGTTGAGGCAAACGCGGTCTTTTACCCCTGTCACTTTGCTCTAGTTAGATCATCCATCTTCAAAGCTCCGGTCTCCGAGTGTACAGTATACCAATTTGGTGTAACAGCTGCCTCTACCATTTTCTGGAAATCTAGGATTAATATATTGTATACATTATACATTTGTCATTGCACGTCAAGAGGTATTAGCCCCATGCAGGCAATAAAATATTTTTTTTTTATATTTCTGATTTTTTTCCCCCCATTCATTTTCATTTTTTTTTTTATAGTATGGGGAATGATTAAATTTTAAATTACACCTGAGTTGGGTCGAATAAATTGATGTCTCATCTATCTTGGCAGGCTTAATTTTGATAAATGGCTTTATTTGCATAAATTTATCCTGCTTACTTGAAGCTCGGTTTGGTTTCTCTCAAGAGACTAATTCGACAAGACTAATGTAAACAAGTTGGATCGTGATATAAACCAAAATCGAAAAGTTTGTGCTTGATTTTTTTTTTAAAAAAGAAAATGATGGAAGATGTGTCTGTCCATGGTGTGTGCTTTTATGTAAGATAACGGGCAATAATCGCTTTTTAAAAATTTTCTTTTGAAAAGTGCAACTTAAAATTGATATGGAAATTGATTAGGCGTTATTATTAAATTTTCTTGACATTGGAAGTCGAGGTAATTGAATTGGCTTAGTGCAATTTAAAAAATAAAGATAATAAATCACATTTTAAGTATTGATTTTGGGAGCATTTTGATTGATCTGACACATGTAATCAGATACTTGAGTTTAGTTACGCTGCATATCCGTTCAAATGTTTTATATTCTACTTAAATTTTGATTTGACACGGGTGTAAATGATTAAAATCTCAATGGGAAATCAAATAAAGTCCAACTAGAAAGGTTTAAAAATTTGAAATTCTCAGGTGAGTCACACATCAAGCATTAAAACGTGCATTGCACAAAATAAGAGACATTCACTTCAGGACTTGAAACTTATTCTTCGCTTAACGTTCTGCGATCAAGTTTATACGTACAATTCAGTGCATAATAAATCAGTGAAGGCGTTCTAATGATATGAAATTTCCTCTTCCTACTGTGTGTAGAGCTAGATACTTTTCTTGGCACGTGGGTTGACTCTTTACATGTCAACGACCAGTTTCCGCTGTTTCCAATGAATGTTTTCTCCAATTGGATAATAGATCATTTTCTGGCTAACCACAAGAATGAAATACTCATTGCCCTATGAATTTAATAACAAAGAATTCCGTTGTGGATAATACATGTTGTAAAATGTGCCTTACGATAGAAAAACACGCGTATTCAATTTATTTTTAAATAAATTTTCAGTTGCGATCAGGAAATGTTGTTTTCCAACTCACGAGTCAGTGGAATGAAAGGCGAGAGAGGAGGGATGGGGGAAAAGTGTTTTCTTGATTGGATTTGGAAGCAGCTGTAATGGAGAGGAAAGGAAGAAAAATCTAGAGTTGAGTACACCTTTAGCTCAGGCCCAAACACTCAGCGATCCTACTTTTGTCGCCTTTGTGTCATGTGGAGCTGCGAACCCTTGAGAGTGAGCGCTGCTCTCAGAATAGATGTTTGTCTATGAATTAAGTGAAATTGGATTTGCACGTGCTAAATGAGCAGGAGAGTAGAGAATAATGTAAGAGGAAATCCGCTGAACGAGTTCACGCTGATGAAATTTTGTTGGATAAAATCACCAGTGTACTGTATGCCATTAAGCTGCATTGTGAAGTCAATTAATTGATGTTGACTGATGCGATGACCAAGTTTGAAGGCTTACTTTTTTTAAACTGGAAAAAAAAAATGAAATTGTTGGCTGACAGGCGTGTAAATTCAACTTTATTAATCGTATTTAGCGGATAAAAATTCGGGCTCGGTTGGATTTTAATCAATACCGATTGTAGGCTTGAATTAGTCACAAAATGAAAGCCGTGAAATTTGGTTAAATTATTTTTAATGTAAAAAAACAACAACTTGTTTTTTATTATTTTTTTATTTAATTCTTTTGCAGAGTGACTTGACCGTCATCCTTTATTGAGTGAATAAGCTGAATGCCTGACAGAACTGCAGATTCGACCAACAAGATGTTGGACAAGTTTCCTGCCAAACCCGCGCACCAGGTCGTGGCCAATGGCGTAACACCATTGGAGCTGTCAGTCAAACGGACAAGTACAGGCTCCTCCGACCTAGCTAAACTGGAATCTCCTGCTGCATCCTCTTGGAGCGGTTTTGGCGCTGATGGAATGGACAACGCGAGCCAAACGGCGCTCGCTACCAAAGAAGACGACGACGACCAAGGTGGAACTTGTGAATGGGGATTTTGCCGGCCGAAATTCCTTCAACGATTTCGCAGTGCGAGATGGGTTCTGTTTTGGCTGTGCTGGGCCGGCGCCTTGCAAGGAATGGTGGTCAACGGGTTTGTCAACGTGATTATCACCACTATTGAACGTCGTTTTGATTTGCGCAGCACCGAGACTGGTTTGATAGCGGGGGCTTATGACATTGCTTCATTTCTATTTCTCATCCCAGTCTCTTATTTCGGTGGAAAAGGGCGCAAATCTCGTTGGTTGGGCTTTGGACTATTAATTATCAGTATTGGTTCGTTCGTCTTCTCCATGCCGCATTTCACAACGGGAAATTACAACTTTGATGTTGAAAGAGAGAACAATTTGTGCCAACCGTCTGATGTATTCGCTAATGGGACACTTGTTGCGGACGAATGTTCGGGGGACGATAAACCAAGCTTGAACTATTATAAACATATCTTCTTCTTGGGACAATTCCTACACGGCGTTGGAGCTGCACCGTTGTACACGATTGGCGTAGCTTTTATTGATGAAAGTGTAACAACAAAGATGTCCTCCGTTTATCTGGGTAAGTTCTGTACTCCCATCATAGAATTTTAGGAGAATTTCTTTTAAATATATTAATTGCAATTTTAAATTACGGTATTTTTTGAAGTGATGTCAATTTTATTAACAAATTTGGGAATTTTTTTATTTTTCTAAAAGGGGACTCGATCCCAGAAAGATTTTCAAATGGAAATGACATTTGTAAATTGCTTATTGTGCTTTTATTAAGCTGATAATCGAAAAATGTCTTTTTCATCTTCAGGCGATACAAACTCGAAAGTATTTTTGTTTGGAATATGAAAGGAACATTTGTGGGCGAGACATTTTCATTTCTATTTGATATTATTTGCATAATAATAAGGGGGGGAATTAGTGCAGTTTAGGATAATGCACAAGAAGAATTTAATTTAAGCGCACAATGGGTCATTTGACAAGACCAAAGACCATTTGAAAAGAAGAGGTTGTGCATGTGTTGTGGTTTGCGGTTTATATGCAAATTTACGTTATTGCATTCTTCAGAGATACATTTGAAAAACAAATTTGTTTTAAAGATAACATTTTTGACTGTAAAAACATGCTGTTTGTGTTTAAGTGCTAATGAACTTGCAAACCTTTACTCATTTTCTTAGGGTCGAGTTGTAGATAAGTGAGATCACTCGTTAGGGAATAGAATTAATGGTTATTAATCTCATTTTTCAAAGCTTAGTGAATGGAGGAATTTTTAATTATGTATTGGAGGGAATGGAACGCAAGAGAAAGTTACTCGGCTGTGGTTACATATGATAATAATATTTTCTTTTCCGTAGAGAACGGAGACGAATGTTCTCAATTAAGGTTTGATTGATGTAGTGATTTTTTTTTCATTGAAAATGCTAAAGGAAATTTATGAAAAAAGTTATTTTATTCTTTACAGGTACTTATTATGGCATGGCTGTAATGGGACCAGCAATTGGTTACTTGTTGGGAAGTCAGTTCTTAAAGATATATACTGATGTTGGATTTAAAAACCCTAGAGAGTAAGTGTAGTTCATCTTCTTTAAACCAGTCTAAACGCATATTTTAGACAGCCTTTTTATTAAAAGCGTAGAGAGTGTGTTTAAAATTGCAGTTAAATACAATGGCGCATCTCTCTGTAGAAGAGATTTTATGTTTAATGCTTTTTGTAATGAGGACTTACCTTCAAGAAATTCTAGCTTTTTTTGAGTTGTACGGTAAATAGCTTTAGAAAGAGCTTTAATTTGTACTGGGTTGGCTTGGCTGCAGTTCCACGACACTTTGAGTCAGTATCGTTCACTAGCGGCATCTAGTGGTTGCATTTCTAACAGTTTATAAATTGAACTACTGTACTGTGACATGTGAAAATAACAATATTAATTTTTAATTTTTAATTTTTGCATTAGGATGGGTCTCAATCCTGCTAGTAATGTCTGGGTTGGTGCATGGTGGATTGGATTTCTATTAACAGGAGTATTGGCATTTTTAGTTGCTATTCCTATACTTGGATTTCCAAAAAGGCTACCAGGTGAATTGAAAAGAGATTTTTTTTTGCAAATTAGCACTTTAGCATTTTAATATATATGGGTTTTAATTATTCTAGGCTTTAAAAGAGTTAGGGCTGAGAAAATATCAGAAGCGCATAAAGGAATTGAAGATTTACACCCTGATGGTGGACCAGGAAGCCAACTTGGATTTAAGACCTCAATTGCTGATTTACCAAAGTCTTTGAAATTGTTATTAACAAATCCTTGTTTTATGTTGTTAAGCTTAGCAGGAGCTTGTGAAGGTAAAGAAAACAAACGTAACAAAATCGACACAACAATTAATTATGGTATTTTTAAATATTGCAGCTCATCTACTGAATGGATTTGCAGCTTTTTTACCAAAATTTATTGAAACTCAGTTTAGTATTGCAGCTAGTGTGTCATCTTTACTCGTTGGCGTTGTTACTGTGCCAGCTGGTGGAGGTGGGACGTTTCTTGGTGGTTATCTGGTGAAATATTTCAACTTGCGTTGTGCCAGCATCATTAAAATGTGTATTTTATTTACTCTCATTGCTGTGGCACTGTGTGGTATATTTTTAATCAAATGTGCACAAATGCCCTTTGCGGGGATAAACACTCATTACCACAACTACAGGTAAATTTACATATATTTTTTTGTTCATCAATTACTTTAATTTGAATTAAATTACGTTTCAGCAATTTATCCATTCCAAATATCCTAGCACCCTGTTCAAATAACTGTAGCTGTTCAGTTGAACAGTATAACCCTGTTTGTGGTGTAGACAATACTTTATACTATTCTCCTTGTTTCGCTGGATGTCAACAAATGCATCAGCAATCAGATCAAACTGTAAGTTGAACTTTTGTTTCTATGGTAATCCCCACCCCCACTATTTGTGTTGTAATGCCTCCCACAATCACCAGGCAATTTTGTGATGAAATTAGATTGTACTCACTAATGAGGATTTATTTCTGCATTTATTCTATTGTGTCGATCATCTTTGATCTTTAGTCAATCCAGAAATTGTAGATACACTGCAATGTGGGTGTTGGGACCCCTCTCACTGATTTGGTTTATTTATTATCACGGTTTATTTAATGAGACTGAGAGAGTTATGAAATCAATTTTGTTTTGCAGTGGTATTCCAATTGCACATGCATTCCCAGAAATCCAATTAATGTTACCATTGGTAATATCGTAACACCGGTCATGGCAACTGGCAATATGTGCGAAACTCAATGTACGTTATTGCCAGCTTTCCTTGGCTTATTATTTTTCATGATGGTTTTCACATTCCTCACAAGCATGCCAGCACTTTCAGCTACCCTTAGGTGAGTTTCAATATCAAATAGTGCTTATTAAACTCGATAAATATACCGACAACTCGCCCTTTCAGGTGTGTGCCTGGTAATCAACGTTCTCTGGGTTTAGGCATTCAATGGTTAATAATTCGCTTATTGGGTTCAATTCCATCGCCAATTGTGTTTGGAGCCCTTATGGATTCGACGTGCATTCTGTGGCACGATACATGCGAGGGGGAGCATGGTAGTTGCCGTGTTTACAACAACACAGATATGAGCACGTAAGTAAACAAAATAAATAGCTAAATTCAAAAGCAATTTGGTAATTAGAGTAATTTGATTTTATTGACAGAATCCTTCTAATAGTGGCTTTGATAGGAAAAGGAGTGTCTTTAATTAGTTTTATTTGTGCGTGGTTTGTGTACAAACCTCCACCAACTGGAACTGTCAGCTTAGAAGACGTTAAAAATGAAGGACAGTTTCCTTTAACGATTAAAGGACCTGGTGAAATAGCAGTGATTAGTCGAGACACTCTCGATTACTCGGTCAAATTAATCAATCACACAAATTTGAAACCTTCTTGAATTTAATGGTCCGAATAGGATTAATAAATTAATTTATTGATATTTTTTTTGCTACCTTTACGAATTACATTTTCTATCGTGAATTTTGCAAAAATGTTTATAACATTTTTTTGGGATTGAGACAATCGTAGAACGATTTTTTTTGTACAGGGGGAATACATTTTCTAACTTTGCTTTAATTAACTGGTAGTTATAATTAACTTTAATGTTGTGTTTTTCTTTCTTCTATGTATATTTTTGTTTATTGAATATTTTATTTTACAGATAAATTTGGTTTGAATGAGTAAATTTGATTTTTTTTTTTTTTTTTTTTTTTTTAGTTAGAGTAAGAACGTATATCTTTATTTATGTGTTTGCTCAATATTCACACTGTCATATCACTTTATAAAACCTGAAAAGAAAGTGTTTATCAATGTACAGACTGTAATTATGTTGTAATTTAATTTTTGTTGTAATGATAACAAAATATTGTATACAGTACATCGCATTGAAACATTATTTACAGGATTTGTATCTGTGTAAATGGAATAATGTTGACTTTTTTTTTAAAGAGAACAAATTTTTCATATACATGAAATCAGTGAAACTGTAAAAAACGAATTATTTGGTTGCTAATCACTTGTTAGTGTTCGTTTTTATAAATTTCAGTATTGTGATAATAAAGTTGTAAAAGTGTGAATTTGGGCTGAAAATAATTTTTTTTTTAAATTTTTTAAATATAAAATCACACTCTACAAACATAGGATAACCCATCGGATTGTTTAGGGGTATTTTATGACCAAGATAAAAATCTACCAAACATACTCATGTTTAAAGAGCGTGTGCTGCTTGAATGGTGCATTCCCATTTGTCTTGTGGTGCTATTTTAAACTTGCCTCTCTCGGAGAGGAGTCTGATAGCAGCCTGACACAGATGAACACTTGACCGGCACCAGCTGCTTGCAAAGGTCGATGATGCTTTCGCCGACGTGTTTTCATCTAACCACTACTACACTTTTATTATGGATATTAATTTAATCGTGTTTTATCACTGCAACACATTTCTACAACCAACTTTTACTTCATCACACATTTCAACTTTATTTCCTACAATTTAGGTAAGAAAATAAAGCTTCTACTACTTAGTTTTAATTAATCCACCAAGCAATTATATTTTACTAAGTTTTTTAAATGTAGACATGAGTTTTAAACGATGAGGAAGGACAAATATTTTTTTCTCGGTCCTATCTCCGTGGCTGATGTCATCATATGTTTATGAAACGTATTATCATTATTTACTGCAGTGGTTCTAATTCATGTCCCACATGATGAAGGGTAGAATTGATATTGGGAACTAAAATTTTAATGTCAAGCGCGGACTCATTTCTATTTCGGTAGAATGGGATGTTTGTGTTGGAAAGTTCATTTTGTTTTATTTTTTAACTGGTAATGTATGCTGGCTTTTATCAGCATGGAATCAATATCTGAGCAGTTGTCTCATAATTATTCATATAATGATACCATCAAGGTCATTGATGCTGCAATCCACATGTTTAAATAGACATGGGTTATATAGTTCCTCTTTAAGAGCCAAAAATCATTGCAGAACTGGCGAATAGTATTCACATCAATGAATCTTTTCAATGTTGACTATTGACGTCAGTGGTTAAACAGTGACGTCAAGTGAAAAGGACATTGCAACTTCCAACTAAGCTCCATGGCCAAATTAACAGTCAATCCCACTTTAGGAAAGATATTGCTGAAAAAAAGAAGGGATGTAACTGTAGAGCGCTTTGGTTTCAAGGTTGGAGTCGTACACATCTTAAAAATAGGAAATTAAACTATTGCCAAGAACGGAAATCTCCAGAAAAATTTTAACTTATCAAAAAAAATAATTTGACAGCTTTGAAAATGTAAATCAATTTGACTTATCTCAATGTGTTTGTACTCTATCAATCAATTTAGTCGCCAAGTCAATTAAGTTTGTACGAATTCATGGTTGGACGGCAACTACTTAGTTGTGATATCCCACATGAAAGTGCAAGTGCAGTTGCCTCTGCTCAGCATCTGGACCAAAAATAACTTGACTGCACCTGTTTTTCTGTTTTGCAGTATTTAGCGGAACTCAAGATGGCCGACAGGCTGCGGGCCCCTTGGCCTCTTCACATAATATTTGTGCTGATTATTTTTTAGGTTTTTGGGGGCCCGTTTGCCGGAAAATCATGCCTCTTGCCGACGATTTGTGTCCACTTGGATTTGCACCGCATTCTGTTCGTCCCACACGCTGTAAACGTTGTTTCAGGTAACTACCAAACATTTAATTTCAATTTACATCGGATGGCACCGCAATAAAAATATATTTGGGGTTTCTTACAATTTTAAAAACGGAAATTTGTTTTTGTTTTTTAATTTTAAAGTCTGTTTGATGTAAATTTTGCATTTTTCTAAAAGTATCCTAATTTAGCTCTCCGAGATGACTGTGACTGATAATTTGCTTATAGCTTTTGCTCGTCCAAAAGGGTTATTTAGGATGAACCCAGATGAATTTATCCGTTAATATATGGAAAAAGTTGTCCTCTTTAGTCTGTGTGTTTGTTTGAGTTTAAAAATAAGTGTCATCTAAATACAGAATAAGGCAATGCGCCAGTGGATTGAGAGGTTTATAATAAATTAAATAAACTTAAGGCTGGTTCCATGTGTTTCAATTTGTTAATCAAAATTTATGTTGTTTCTGATTCACTTATTGTATTTATTGATTTTTTTTTAGAGATTATAATGAGCACAAACCAAAAAATAGTAAAAATGAAACGAAAACAAACAAAGCTGAAAAGCAGAGCGAATTCAAGTTTGACACATTCAAAAGTGATGGCGCCTCGAGTTCATCTAGTAGTGATGAGAAAACTGCAGCAGCAGAGGCAAGCTACGATACATCCACCACTGCTGTTTTACGCAGGAGAAGAGATCGAGAAAATAATATTGATGAAAGTGAGGATTGGGCTACTAGAATCAGGTAAACCGAATATTTAATAACAATCCAATTTTGTAGCTTCAATTTAAGGCTTGTAATTTCTTAAGTAATGCCACTTAGCATAATTTCTTCCTATTCACTATTAATAGACCTGTGTGCAAATTGATTCTGTCAGACATAATATAACTGCCACCTCGTCATGTCTTTCATTAATTTTCATTAACGTTCCGTTTTTAAAGATGCCCTGTTCGTTTGAACGCCTATTTTAGGAAAATAAAATATACGTTCTGTGCTTTATATATTTATCGCTTTATTTTACGCGTTAGAACTCGTGGTCGTCCGCATTCGATAGCAGTTATAGACGAAACGACTTCATCAGTAGAGACTCCAGCTTCACCCAAAGTGCCACAAAACTCTGTCAAACGGAGTTCTTCCATTTCCGGTAGTGAAGAAACCTATGACAACAAAGAACGACGACGATCTCGTCGAATACAAATATTGTCTGCTCATGAAGTGCCTCCAGATTTCTTCACTAGTGATAACTCGGATGAATGTTCTGCTGATGTTGCCTTTATTTTACAAGTAAATTTGCCATATCATTTTATCAATTTAAAAAATATTTGTATTGTGACGTTTATTCTCTTAGGTTAAAGAAACGTCTCGCTTGCGCGATGGCGATGAAGAAGACACCGTGAGCATGGCACCGACAGATACAACAGAAACAACACTTACATTAGGAGATAGCTTGGAGGATCTGCAATCTCAAGTTCAAGCACTTAAAACTCAGTTACAAACGTCAGAAGATAAATATACGCGATTGCAGAAAGAAACCAAAGAATGGCAGGTATTGGATTTTATTTCGACAATAACTAGTGTAGGACGCCGGTGATTTGATGTTTATTTTGGTTGTATTTAGGAGAAGAAATATCAGGCTTTAGATCGTGAATCGTTGGAGCGCACAGCTACAGAACTATTGAAATCACAATCAAGGCTTCATGAACTAGAAACATTAAATGAAGACTTGAAAGATGAAAACAATGTTCTAAAGTTAGAGAACAAAGAAATACAGGTCAGTACGAAACTAAATAAACAATTTTAATTTTTAATTTTGGTTTAAAATTGTTGATTTAGGAGGAAATTGATCGTCGTCCATCTCCCGAAGAAGTGAATCGAACCATTGAAGAGCTGAAACAAAAACTTGTAGTGACCGAAAGTCTCTACGAAGAATTATTGGACGAAAATGATGATTTCAAAAGAGAAATTCGTGATTTGGAAGACGAAATTGAAGAATTACAAGATAATTTTAGGGAGGATCAGGCTGACGAATACGGCGTGCTGAAAAAAGAACTCGAACAAACTGCGAAAAATTGTCGAATTTTACAGTTCAAATTGAGGAAATCGGAAAAGCGTTGCGATCAATTAGATTCGGATAAAATTCAGTACGAGGACAAACTTAAAGGCTTGATTAAATCGGGTAATTTGGACGCGAATCATTCTGAAAAGTTGAGGCAAATGGAACAGGAAGTAGCTATGGCCCGTGAAACTTCCAATCGAATGCATTCCGAAATGGAGAGTCTTCAGAATAGGTTGAGACAGCTGCAAGAAGAAAGAGATACAATATCGAAAAAGCGGGCAACGGAAACTACTTCAACAACAACTACTACTAGCACTATCACAACTACAACTCCACCTGTTCGAACTCCATCTCCTGTGGCGATCAGAGAACCCAAATCAGAAGTCATTAAAAAATTACTTTATTTTTTAAATAACAAACATTTTATCTTATAATTTTAATTTTACATTTTCCAGTTTTATTTTCACTCTAAAGATTCTTATCAAATTGATTCTGCTCAAATATTAAGGGATTTATACGATACAATGGAACGAGAAAACGATCTAAAGGAACAATTGAGGTTCACTGAAGAAGAGGTAAAAATAAATTACACTGAAAAATATATGTCTCGAAGGAAATTTGATTGATCTTCTTCTTTTTTTTAAGGCTGAAAACTTCCGTAAAAAAATGTCATTCCTGGAGCAAGAAAATGAAACTTTGGCTTTACAGATTAAAAAAATGGCAACCTCTGCAAAGAAGCACAAGGACGGACGGCAAAGACCTTCTAGTCGGGAAGGACATTACGACGACGATTCGGGAATATCTGACGACACGGAAGAAATGACTCCCAGTGAACTGAAACTGCAATTAGAACTCAATGAGCAAGAGACTACGGTTCTGAGGAGGAAGGTAGAGGAGCTGGAAGTGGAGAATATTTCTATGCAAAAGGAAGTGCGAGAATTGCAAGACAAAGTAGAAGCAAAACCGTCTCTCATCATCGATTTACCAACTAGACCTCCTTCAGATCCTGCTCAAGCGAATATATTTTACGAACAAAAACTCAAAGTAACTAAATAACCACATAAATATTAATTATTTTGTTAAAAATTTTATTTTTTAATTGTTTTAGATGCTAGAAAACGAAGCAAAGGAGTTACGAATGAAGATCATCGATAAAGACCGAGAAAATGAACGGTTGTCTAGCGAGCTTATGATTAAGCAAAGAAAAGGCTCCAAAGCGATGGCAATGACCAGAAGTCGGTCGTTGGATAGTGACATGCAGATCGATTTGAAAAGACAGTTACAGTTAGTGGAACAGGAAGCTTCCATTTTGAGACAGAAGACTATGGAACTTGAGAATGAAAATGATGCTTTGTGTGCTGAAAATAAGATGTTGCAGTTAAAAGCTGGAAGAAAAGGACCTTTGACGCCGCAGCAAAAATTGCAAGCTGAAAATTTGCATCTGACGGAAAAAATTACAAAGCTGGAGAAAAATTTGAAGGAATTGAAGGAAAACGCCGCTGCAAATTTAGTGAGTGCAACGACTGACACGGTGGGTGTGGACTCGTTGAGAAAACAGTTGAAGCAACAAGAATACGATGTGGAAACGTTGAAAGATAAAGTTAAAACGTTGACTCAAGAAAACAATAGATTAAACGATCAAGTCAAAAGTTTTGCTAATGTGAGAGACATTAAGAAAAGGAAGAAAATTCCGGACTTAGCTCCGAAACAAGAGTTTAAAAAAGCCGTGGAAGAACTTGAAGTAGAAGTTAGTAAGTACTATAAAAAGATTGCAGTTTTATGTTTATTTATGAAGCTACAATGCAATTGTTATTTTCTTAATAGATCAGCTCAGTGTTGCCGTGCAAAGCAAAGAATCGGAGAATAAAACTTTGAGTACGGAGTTACAGGATAAAAATAAACTAGTAGGAAAATTACAAGACGAAAACAAAGCTAATGAGCGAAAATTTAAACAGCAGTTGGAGGAATTGAATAAAACGAATGAAAAATTGTCAAAAACTTTGGACGAGGAAAAACACAAAGCTGACAAATTGAGCGATTCAGTTAAAAACTTATCGAAAGGAAAAGAGAAAGGTAACAGTTTATTTTATTTGAATACACTAAATTTTTCTATTTAAGTATTTTTGGTTTTTATATACTGCAAATGCTCGTATGTAAAAGTAGAGTGACCTTGGGTAATTCATTATAGGATCTGACCCAAATTCCTTTATTCTAAAGTAACTGTAGCCCCACTGAGGAGCACGACTATTTATAACTGTTTTTTTAGATGAAAAATCATGAATTTTTTGCATGATTTTTGATTTGAAATGTGAAATGCTAGTGCAATGTAAAATAGACATAATTTGTGGCAGATGCTTTTTAGATTCCACTAAGGAACATAAAGAGGATCTAAAATGAGCCAAAAACAAGTTCTATAGGTCTTTGTTTCGTAATAGCAACGAAAACAACAACAGTTTTCTTTTAAGCTAGATGTAAATATCGTTTCAATTCGCTCGCTCGTGCAATTATAAGATTAAAAAAAAATGTTGTTTTTTTAACTTTGGAAAATATAACACAAAAGCATAAATCCCATGGTAACATAGTGCATTAATAGACACCACGGTAACACTATTTGCAAATAAAAGTAGAAGGTTTGTAACTGGATAATAGAAATAATATTTATCGGTCATTTATTTATAGATGAAATTGAAAAATACAAAAAGCAAGTAGAAAATCTTCAGAAAACTTTGGATGAAGAAAAATTGAAAAAGAAGTCGTCTATTGGTAACTTAGGAAGTAGCAATGTTAGGTTTGAAGATTTACGTAAAGTCGAAGAAGAAAAACACAAATTGCAAAAACTAGTGAGTGGTTTAGACATTCGGCCGTGTTGTTAAAATTCTGTTTAAATTTTAGTTTGGGTTTAACAGATTTTGGATTACCAACGCCAACTATCTGATGGGGAAAAGAGAATAACTGAACTTGAACACTCCAATAAAGATGCTGAAAAAATCCAAAGAAATTTGAGAAGTGAAATTGACAATCTGAATTCTGAGGTATGCTTTGTCGATTTGATAGTAAAAAAAAAAAATACACAAAATAGCAAAATTGGGATAATTCTGCGATACCTTTTAGTTGGATAAAGAAAAATACAATTTGAAAAAAGTGGACAATCGACAAACTGAAGTAGCAATGGGTTGGTTGAAGGAAAGGGATGAGATGAAGAAACAAATGGCAGACTTGCAAAAGAAAACGGAAACGCTTGAAAAAGATTTGAATTCTAAAGATGAGAAAATAAATGATCAAGTAATAAGAAAAGTTCAAATATGTGGTGCATTTTTTTCTTAAATTTTGGTTTTATTTGCCTATTGAAGGACAAGAAAATGCTGGAGTTAAATAAAAAGAGGGACTCCCAGCACACAACACTCAAGCAAAGGGAAGAGGAGTTGAAACACGCGAAGGAAAATAATAACAAACTGAAATCAAAATTGAAAGAATTGGAAGAAAAATTTAATAAAGTGAGAATTTTTTTCTTTGTTTTTCTCTGTATTTCTGTGCTCTATTTTTGCTTTTCGTTTGGTGAAGGTCGACAAGGATATGGAAGAACTGACAGATAAATGGAAAAAGTTGGACGCCCTTTATAAACGAGATAAAGAAGATTGGGCGAGTAAACAAACCGAACATGAAGTGGAGCTGAAAGCAGAAACTAGGAAATCGTCAAAAATTGAAGGCGACTACGAAGTGATTTTAAGAGATCGCGACGAAGAAGTGATTAGATTAAAAGACAAATTAAGGAAGATGGATTTGGACTTGAAAAGTAAAAATCTCAAAATTGGTGAACATGGACCCGAGTTAGCAGAAAAATTAAAAAGTAAATCAACAAAAAATTTAATTATTATTATTTCAAATTAACGTTTAACAATTTTTCTTTTAAATTTGAGGTGTCGAAGCAGATTTAGCTCACGAGAAACAAGAATACGAAGATCTAACATCAAAATACGAGATGTTGGAGGAAGAGCATGTGATTACAAAAGCCAAGTTAGTTATGGATAAAGAAGATGTGGAAAAAAAACTATTTGTAGCAACAAAAGACCGTGAGCAACTGGAAGGAGAATTGAGAGCCCTCAGAGACACTTTCAACCTGAGGCAAGACATGTGGATAAAAGAAAAACTGGATTTGCAGGAGAAAATCAAGGATGTGGATAGCAAAAGGATAAAATACCAAGGTTTAGATGTCGATGCTGAACTGGAAAAACTAAATCAACTTGTGGAAGAGAAGAGTGAGACTATCGAGCGGCAAAAGAAGGAAGGAGACCAGATGAGGGACGATGTGGAGAAATTGAGAAGACAGGTATTCGTCGTGCATGATTTGGAAATTAAAAAAATAAAAATAATTACACAATTAAATTTTTGTGTTTGTTTCTTTAAATAGTGTCAAGATTTGAGACATAAACTTACCGATTTCGATCGTAGTCGGACTTCCGGTCGATACGGCAGCGACTTGTCACCGTCTTCGCAAAAAGAAATGCAAGAATTGAAGAATAATTCGATGCACGCTGAAATCGAGGAATTGAGAACAAAATTACATCAGGTCGGCTCGAAAACTTATGTTAAAGCTTCGTTTTTTTTGTTGCTTATTTATATTTTCGTGTTTATTTATAGGAGGAAAAAGTGCATCGGTCAGAAGTAACAGCTGTGAATATGATGAACGATGTGAAGATGGCGCAAATGCAGGATGAAATTCAAATGTTGCATATTCAAATTGGCAAATTCCGACGGGAAAGGGACACGTTTAAGGAAATGTTGGATGGAGCCCAGAGAACCATAGGCGACCTAAAAAGTGATAACATTAGAAGGAGGGATAGTTACGTAGGACAAGAGGTAGCAAACACAACTTTTTGATTCGAGTTATTGTGAAAAATAAAAATGTGCTTTACCTTTTCTATAGACTGAAGAATTGAAACAAAAACTGCAAGAAACGCGTAAACTTGTTGATACTGTACACGACCAACTGGATGTCAGCGAAAGAAATAATTCACATTTGAAGACCGAATACGTCACCGAAAAAGCATCTTGGGAAATTAAAGTTGCTCAAATGCAAACTAAAGTGAATGAGGTAAGAAGGAATTGCTATTAACATCCATTTTTCAATCTTGTTTATGACTAGTAACTGATGTGTCTTAAGAGAGCTGTTGATAAGTGGCCTCGCCATTTTTCATATTTTTCTTCCAATCTTTTATTTATTTTTATTTCTTTGGAAGCAAAGGCTAAATTTAAATACCTTTTTTACGATTATTTGCCTTTGGGTGATTTGATGTTTTTAGTGTATGTAAACGACTTAAACTGACAAGCCATAACTCTTTATTTGATGGACGGTTTAAAGAGAAGCAAAATAATTGTCAACCACTTGTTCATTTTTTGTTTGCAAATAGGTTTATGGACTTCAAGAATTGTGCCGTCGGTTTTTAAAAGTGAAAGTTAAATACTAATTACCAAACAGCTGTGCAGAAACAAATATACGGCTTGTCTTTTGGCCTTTGCGGGCTAAAATTAAACAAGAATCACTTTTTGTTTCATATTACGTATCTGCTAATAATCTTTTCATGTTTTTAAAACGATTTTTACTTCATTTTGCTTCCCGCAACAGTGCTGTAAACAAATATTATGTAATATCAAATCAATGTGATATCATATAGACACAGATTGGAGTGGACAAAGTTTATGGCTTTTCTGGGAGTGATATTTGTGCTATGCCTTTAGGTCTTTGGCATGTGTGGGTCAGGAAGATAGGCTCAAAATAACGCGAGGTTAAAAATGTAGGAAATGTGCCTATTAAAATGAAGAACTGTTTACTGCACTTGACATACCGGTACTGATAGTGATAGGAAATGAAAATTCTGTACAATTTGATAATTTTTGCTTCAAACCTATAAACATTCGTTTAGCGTTTAAGTTCCTACCACCTAATGGTTTTTTACGGCCGGAAGTTTAAACGAATTAGAGAAAAAAAAAAGTTACCGGTAATCATAAATGAAAGTGCAAATGGGTGATGAACCAATGGGGAAAAAGAGAATCTGATGAGTTCAGACATTCTACTTGCATTCCGTTTTGAAACGTAATTTTAATCGTCAGCATTTTGCAATACAACTAACTGAGGGGCCAAATGAGGCCGGTAGATTTTTATGATGATTTTCGAGGTATTTCTAGAATAATGTGTCGAGTTTGAGGAGCCAAGTGAACCCAACTGTGATGACACAAAAAATTCGCGCAATTAAGTTGACACGAAAAGACAGAAAGAAAGAAAAAGAAAGTTTTTGGAAATTCCATCATCAAAATTCCTAGGATTTGCACATTCACGTCTAGTTTTAAATTGTTTTAAATTTTTTTTTCTTCTATCCGACTTCCTGTCGACTATATCGTATACAAATTCTTGACAGAGGACATTTTTACATTGTCGATTAAAGGAAGTCTGAATCACCGCGTGCAGCATTGCCAGAAACTTGGGGCCATTTCACTTCAAAGAGGTGACAGACAGAAGTGTTTAGAGGAATTTGGCGGCCATGAAAGTGTGAATTTTGTCGAAATGCGAACCTGAATAGACTGAAGGAGTTTGTTTACACTAGCTTGAAGTAAAGTTTTAAATCTATTTATTTAAATGATACATTGAAATGACTTTATTCACCGTTAAAGAGCAAAAAAAGCGTTTGATAACGAGCTCGAATTGATCCACTTGTCAGATTCATCCACAAACTCTTGTGGCAGTCTACATTTCCATCAGATACGCGGTTAGTGCATCGCATTGGAATGTGTCAGTATAAACATGTTCTCCCCTCGTGAAACAGCTCCGAGTGTGGATGAGTCTTGTTTATAATTAGTCAATCACAACGTTCGAGCCTTGAGGTGCAGTTCCATTCTGTCGTTGGGGATTACACTCTCAACACGAGAACCGAATGAATTCACCTCAGCCAATCGAGCATAGTTTTAAGTTTGGAACTTGTTTAACTAAGCCACTCCTCAAACCACGTTGTATTTAAAAGATAAAACCACTCGTTTGGCTTGCCACTAATCATCAACATCTTGATTCAACATCGCGCATCTTTAAGCACACCGTTGTTTTCATAACAAGTTAATTGGGTATTCGCTGTAACCTTGGAGCATCGATATGTTGTTTTTTCTTTTGTTTTCAATTCTTCGTGGCAAACCAATCAAAAAAGACAAGTCAAATGGCAAGATTCAGAAATAGTAAGTTTGGGAATTTAATTTATTCGAGTGTAGTCAATAACTCAAAACTAAAATATCATTTCAATTTGAACAATTTTTTTTCTTAATTTGAGGAAACTATTAGAATAAATTGATGATGCGGTTACATAATGCACTGAGACGAATCCCATTCTTTGTTGTTACCTTGAAACGTTACTGTTTTGCCTTTACTGTTTAAGGTCATGGACAAAGTCACACTAATGTAATCTCGTTTGGTAACTGATTGGACCTTGAAAAAGAATTTTTGCAAAAAATCAATTTAAAAGTAAAAAAAAGATTGGAATTTTTGAGTTTCTTAGTAAAGCATGTGGTATAATTCAACAAACTTTATGCGAAATGTGTTTATTTTTCTTTTGCCAGCTTGAAGAAAACATCATCTTACAAGGTGGTAAGAGTAAGATCGTCGGCGTGAGGACAAAATTGGAACTAGCTTGGCAAAAAGAGAGGGAGGAACAGCAAAGACTGCTCCATGAATCGCATCGGATGGCCAAGGAATTGAGACAGCGAGTGATTGATTTGGAAAATTCAAAGGATGGGGAACGGTCGGAAGCGAAAAGGCAATTGGAAGATTTGCGCAAAACTGTGGAAGCGGATCAAGCTGAGACGCAGATCAAAATATCCGAGGTGGGTTTGTTTGTTTATTTTTTATTTCTTCAAGGGCAGTAAACTCGTCAGTCAACGTAATTGAAATAAATTTTTAAAAAGAAACAAAAAGGGAGGATCATTAGGACAATGAGTTGTGCTTATTTTTAGTGTTTCAAGACAGTAAAACAAAGGAGTCGAAGCTAATGCCCACTTATCTCGATTTTGTCAACTTGTTGAATAGTTCTTTCTTGTAGTGTTGTGATTTTGTGATTTTGTGATTTGTAATTTGTGTTTTGTGCCCACGATCCCCTTTTGCAGCTCCAAGCTGATCTGCTTGAATTGCGTGACGCCCATTCAAAAATGAGAACGACAAATGACAGGATTAAGCGGGAACGAGACAAGGCGGAAAGGGAAAAGGACGAAGTGAAGATGAAGCTCACCCAGACTGAGACGTACGAGGCCTCTTCAATCAATGGATTGGTTGCCGAGGTAACAGCGGAAGTATCATGCATGGCTGATGAATGGAGGAACCCAGGAGACAGGAAAGCACTGCCCTCGATTGTGCATACCTCCGAGCAATTGGCAGTGTGTTTAGTACAACTGATGGATGTATCGTGTGCCCTGATTGACGCCAACTAACATGCGTACTGCTTACAAGTATCCACTTACTTTTCCATATATTATTTTTTCACTGCAACCAAGTGACTGACAGATATTTTAAGTAAAAGAAATTATAATCAGTCACTATGGTGCGATACGGTGGTGGTACTGCATTATAACAACGTTTGGTTGTTTATTTGAACGATTGTTTTCGTTTGCATGGTTTTTTTTAAATTATATTTGTTTTTATTTCTAATTATTAATGTTTGAAATTTGAATTTTGTTAATTTTTGATTTTATACATACTGTATCTGTATGTTTTATGCAATTTTAGTTGGAAAAACTGAAGAGTTTGGTTCCAGCCGTACTGGAGGAAAAGCCAACATTTCTCAGAAAATCTCAGAATGAAAATCTAAACGCAGAAAAAGTGAAGGAGGAATTCAAAACTGTCCTCAATAAAGTGTGTTGTTTGATAGGATCTCTCCTTTTCAAAATTGATTTAATCAATTGACGCTTTAATTTAGATTGCTAGAGCCACTGAAGAACTAAGACGAGCTCACGGAGTAAAGGAAGAAGAAAGAGTTCGTAGAAATTTGTCTTTCAGACGGTAACAATAAAAAACTAGGAATTTAAGTTTTTTTTTTTTTAAATACATACATTGTTTTTTAATTACCAGTGCCTTGTCTGCAACGGATCAAGAACTGGAAGCTGGCGGTAAACCACCCGTTGCACCCGCTCGCAGTCGTAAGGACGATCCTCTGTCACGGTGGCAAAATCCTCAACGAGTGACCAACTACCCGCCTACACCTCCGAGCATGGTCATTAGTCCACCTCGTTCATCCGCCTACAGTGCATTACACCGGAAAAGCCTTTCCCTCGACCAATCTTTCGCCTGGGAGGAGCTAGAGCAGAGTATCTGGAAGTCGGACAGTGATGCTGGAAGCCAAGGGTCTCTTCAAGACTCCAACTACGAACGCAGTCAAAGTTCCACGGGAGATTATGCCTTTTTATCCGTGTCTCAGTCCGGTCCTTCGCCTCTGCCGAGGAGACGGCGACGTGCTCAGTCGTCTCAAACCAGTCTAGAATCAATTTCCAGCACCGGGAGTGCGGACAATAAATTACCTCCCCCTCGTCCACCGTCTCCGAATTCGGACACGAGAAAAAATCAGGCGTTGATGACAATGACATTGCCGAAAGCAACCAAAGACAAACGATCTACACCAAACACGAGTGAAAGTGTTTCCTCCACTGGAGGAACGGTCAGGGACAGATTAAAGATGTTTGGAAAATCGAAGAGCACCGAAAGTGCCGATTCTGTCAGCTCTGATAAATCAGACAAACCAAAAGACTTTAAGACGAAAATTAGCAATATTTTTCGAAAATCTCCTAGTCGGACAAATAGCGTGGAAAGTGACAAAGGCGTGACAAGTTCGAACCCCTTAACCGAAAAAATCAAAGCTCTCAAACCCGTAAATACATCATCGGATCCCAAGAACAAAACTCAATACAGAAGTACAGGGGCGCTGCACACGGTGAGGACTTTCCTTAAATAAACAAGGTATATACACATCGCCCTCGCTCGACATGGGTTTGTGTATTCAACTGCACGTGATTAATTACCATAATTATGCAACGCATGTGATGTTAATGCTCCATTACATATTTCCATTATTTATTGATTAATTTTTTAATTTTTAATGTAGAAAATTGTCAAAATGGAAAATAATTCGACGGCAGCACACGTGCACCAGCCAGTATCGCCTTATTCCGCCACTTCATCCCTTCCTCGTCATCTCGACGTCAAATTATTCCATGTGAGATCAAAATCGATGGATGATAAATCTTCGAAGAGTCCCTATCCTCACGAAACACCAGTATGACGTCAGTTGTATAAACTTACACGTCGGTGTAACCGAGTTGAGATCAAGTTTTTTGGATTATGGTGGCCTTTCAAAGCCGATTAGAGTGAATGCGACTTTTATATACAATTTTTTTTGAGTGCATTTAGACAATGAAATTAATGTTATAATAATAGGTGCGTTCAATTCTGGATGGCAAAGTAACTTATCTTCCTTAATGCGTTCAATCATACTCGATTTGTGGTATAGGAAGAAAAAGAGAAGTGATTTGTCCTCTTACAAATTGAACGCACTTAATGTCATTTTGGTTCCCGTGGAAAAGTTTAATTGTATGACAATAATTATAACAATTTGTGTAAATCACTTTTTATTATTACTATATTGGAAATTCAAAGCTGTTGTTGTTGTTATTGTTGCTGTTACTTTATTTTCGCTGCAATCCTCGCTTTGTACGGACGCAAAGTGTAAGTTGTATGATGTGCAGCTTTTTTTCTCACTTGTAAGTTCCCTAGTAATTTCTAACTAGATCTTTTCATGAAACCAAATATGTTGATAAGGATTTTTATATAAGTTAAATAAAAGAATAAATAAAAGATAATTGAATTTCACTTTTTATTTTTATTTTAACATCAACAGAATATACTTCCTTTCCGAATTTCGTGAAATCTTCAGCATTTAGGACACGGAGATGGGTTATTATATTAATCATTTTATGTTTTATAAATTTAGGTTTGGGACATAAAAAACTAGGGTTAATGGCGGAAATGACGTTGGTCTTTGAACACCAAAGCGATCAACAATCTATTTATTGGGCCATCGTGACTTTTGTGCTTCATCGCATTTCTTCTGTGATTCGCTCAAAAAATTTACGTGATTAATTTTTTATCACTAGGTGGAATATGTGTGGCAGGAAGTTGTCACACTTCTAGAAGTTTCCATGGATTTTGATTGGCTATGCTAATTAGTCTGCACGCCAGGACTACTTTGCATATTCTTTTTTCAAGCTGGCTTTCGAGCGCAGTTTTCGCCATTCGGTGCCCGGGTCGGTGGAGGACGTACACGTCCAAGGTTACTTGAATACACATCGAGGATTTCCTACGGTGAGTAAATTGATTTATTTTATTTTATTTTACACTTTGTTCCTCGCTTTGTTCTTTTATTTATGTGTGGCTTGTTTTCACACTGCGCTATTAATTTAGAAAGCGCAATAAGTTTTAATAACCGTAGTTTTCTAGGGCGTTTATATTTTGGCAGTTAATTATAGTGGCTTGTTGTATTAAAGTAGTTTCTAGATTCAACTATCAACTTTGTTTTGACCTTTATTAATACGCTTTATACGCTTTATTAATTTTATAAATTACTAATTTGATATTTTTCGTTTTTTAGGTTCGAATGTGAAGACTTCGGTGCTGCTAACCCATCCGGAGAATTTCCTACGCTCGAAGAATTTTTTGATATAATTTTTATTCATTTCATTGTGCTTTTTTTGTATTTTTAAAGTTTAATAAAATTAATTTGTGTTGTTTAATTGTAATTTGCTGTAGTTGTATACAACTACAGTAAATTACAATTGAATATTTATATAATTTAATTCGCGTTAATTTTATTTAAAATAAACATGCAAATAAAATGGGGAATCTGTATACCATCCCCTTTTTTATACTAAGTCCAAACCTATAAAAATTTGGCATAGATTCGCCTTTTTTGGACTTAGAATATTTTGCGAATAAATGACATAGCTTATAAAAAATAAAATTTTATTGAAATAAAAATATACACTTTACAAAAAAACTTACAAATTTTTCCTTAAAAGGAAAATAAATGGCTAATCAAAGGTTTAAGCGGGTTATAACGGACCATTTAAGGATAATCTCGGGTAAACATCCCCCTTGAGACTCCGCCGTATTACCACACCCAGGACCCAGAGTGTGCCACGCTCTGGGCCCCTTCAAAATGTCCCACGATGGCTTCCTGATGTTTATGTTAACCTGAAAAAAAAAAACGTTCATACATACATAATTATGCGAAATTAAAATTATACAAAATTATATATGAAACTGATACACAATTAAAATTATACAGTAGAGATTATGTTATAATTATAATAAGAAGAAATCAAATAAAATCTGAAAATAGGTTTAGCTGTCACGGAATTGGTCTACGCTGTCCGAGGATTCGGCTTTTATGCATATGCTCCGGTATCCATGTTGTCATCCATGTTGTCGTCCATGTTCTCGTCTACGTTATCGTCCGCGTTATTCGACTCGTGCGTCGCCAAACCTATTTTTTAAAAATGTAAAATTAGCAACTTAAAAAAATGTAAAGAAAGTATATAAGTTAATAAAAGATTAATAACTAAATTTCCATTCCGAAATAAAGTTAAATAAAATATTTATAAAATATTAAATAAAACTAAAAAGACAAATTAAATTGAAATTCCTCTACTTCTTCTAAAATGCAAAATAACGGATAAAAACTAAATTAATAAATTACCATGTAATTACAGTAGTACAATAAAATTGGATACAATTTCCAAAAAACATTAAACAAATATAAGGAAAACTAATTAAATATGCTCGCCTTAACCGTACAAAACACTACACTGTACAAAAATATAACTGTATAAATAGCTCAAACATAAAAGGCCAAAACGACTAATAATTAATTCCATAAAAAACAATTTTAAAACCGCTAAATTAAACCTAAGAAGTAAAATTTGAGAAAAACTCACTCAGAACGCCGTGTGTGCTTCGCCTCCAAGCCGGAAATAAAAACTGGTGAAAATCTGAAGAGAAAAAATAAAGATGCAAAGTAGTCCTGGCGTGCAGACTAATCAGCATAGCCAATCAAAATCCATGGAAACTTCTAGCAGTGTGACAACTTCCTGCCACACATATTCCACCTAGTGATAAAACATTAATCACGGAATTTTTTTAGCACTTTTAGAAAGTATCACAAATATTTTGCAATAAAAAATTTAAACTTTCTTCCTTCGTGTTAAACGTAATATATTTATTCATATTTATCGTGTGTGTACTGGTATATCCAACACATGATACGTCTACTCACTGCTGTACGAAACAGCTCAGTGTGACGTAATGGTCTCTGTCATTGACGGTGGGCGTGCGAGTTCGAATCTGCTCTCGTTATTTCTTGAGTTGTTTTTTTTCAAGCTTCAAAAGACATAGCACATTTCGACGTCCTTTGATAAACGACTGGATGGCCCCGTGCTCCGAAAATAAACATTTATACAACATGCAAGGAAGCCGTCTGTCAAAGATGGCTCGTGTGAATGTTTAATTTTTTTTCCTTTACTTAATGAGGCCTAGTATACAGGTGCTATAATCCTATGACGCATTGGTCAAATTTTAGTCGTATTCTTTGTGTACGGGGTTCGCGTCCATGTGGCGCATCTTTCCTTTTTCTTTTGAAGATCGAAATACGAATGTTAGTGAGTGTCTTCCTAATCTTCTAGTCATTTATTTAATTTAGGAGCATTCAATAATAAGTCATTTATTTCACTTATTGTTATCAATTTAAAGAAACTGAAACAAAAATTAGCATCCTGGAACAAGTTTAAAGAGAGCAAATATAAATATTTCAAAATTTCAAAATTAATCACCGTCCAAAAGCTACTTACCGATCTCGACTTTTTTTGTCTGTTTATTGTGTAGGAGCACCTGAAAAACAGAAGTTAAGCAGCTATAGGCCTAGTCAATACTTTGCAATCACACTTGCTTCTCATCCTTGCTTGACTAAGGTAGTGCAAAACTCGAAAATACAATGCACACAACCCTCATTTGCGTATTCATTCGGAGGCTTGCGCCTCCCTATCTCTCAACAAAATTGTAAATTGATGTTCTTCGATCGATTTTTTTCATAAGTTCGCGTTCGTCCGTCGACTATTTGAAAATTGTTTTTTTTTATCAAAGTAAGTTCTGTATTCTGATTATTGTATTGGAAATAGCTGCTATTCTTTGTGTATTAAAATTGAGTTTTCTATCCTTTTAAACATAAAAAAATTGAGAAATGATAAAAATAAAAATTAAATGGCTTCCGTAGATAAATTTATTAAAAAGTATCTAATTATGTAGAAAGTGTAGACAAAACATTACCAAGTTATTGCAAATAACATACAAGTTTAATTCACACTAAAGTGCGATAAAATAAAAAAGCAGACATTTTTATAGATGCGTTCAAATTGGTTTAAGATAAACCGCTTAAATGCTTTACGCTGATAACCTTGTTTTTCACTTAATAAGTAAGTAATTCTATTTATCTTACTTAACTTTAAGCAAAGAGGTTGTGTCACTTATTTTTCAACTGTGACACAATCTGCGCATGGTTGTTTGAAGAATTATTTCAGATCACACCTGTATATAGGGATTGCAGTACCGGTTTCAGTATCGGTTCCAGTACCGGTATTAGTACCGGGATTCAGTACCAGTCTTGGTACCGAGGTTTTTTTCTGTTGGTACTGAGGGCCGGTACTAGTACCGTAAGCTTTTCTTGGTACCGGAACCGTCCCTCACACCGGAACCAGAACCGGTACTTTTCATCATCATAAACAACACAACAACGCCACTTACTACCAGCATTTCTAATGATGTAGGTGGTGACAAATTTTATTTCACTCGTTATTTACTCCTTTTAAATTAACTTGGAAATAGTAATAATGGCAAATGGCTGAACTAGAACCGCAAGCATTTGAATATGGCACAAAAAAAGACTTGTACTAAATTTCCAAATCTGGTGCCACAACTTCAAACCCCAATATCTCAACAACCTGACCACGGATTTTTTTATTTAAAAAACCAAACGATATAGAGGACCTTCTCCTCTACAAACCCTAAAAGGCAGAACACTCTACCCCTCTTGGTTTTCGAGCGGCGACCGTTTGAATTTGGTGCAACTGAAATTACAAAACCCAAATCTTCCAAGTTTTTAGCGTTTTTAATTTCAGAGTTATTGTTTTCCGCATTTTTGTAATTCAGCGTTTTATGTTTTCAGCGTTGTTGCGTTTCAGAGTTTTTGATTTCCGTGCTTGCTACACGAAGGATCCCAGCGGGCTCCCCAGCGGGCTCCCCAGCGGGCTCCCCAGCGGGCTCCCCAGCGGGCTCCCCAGCGGGCTCCCCAGCGGGCTCCCCAGCGGGCTCCCCAGCGGGCTCCCCAGCGGGCTCCCCAGCGGGCTCCCCAGCGGGCTCCCCAGCGGGCTCCCCAGCGGGCTCCCCAGCGGGCTCCCCAGCGGGCTCCCCAGCGGGCTCCCCAGCGGGCTCCCCAGCGGGCTCCCCAGCGGGCTCCCCAGCGGGCTCCCCAGCGGGCTCCCCAGCGGGCTCCCCAGCGGGCTCCCCAGCGGGCTCCCCAGCGGGCTCCCCAGCGGGCTCCCCAGCGGGCTCCCCAGCGGGCTCCCCAGCGGGCTCCCCAGCGGGCTCCCCAGCGGGCTCCCCAGCGGGCTCCCCAGCGGGCTCCCCAGCGGGCTCCCCAGCGGGCTCCCCAGCGGGCTCCCCAGCGGGCTCCCCAGCGGGCTCCCCAGCGGGCTCCCCAGCGGGCTCCCCAGCGGGCTCCCCAGCGGGCTCCCCAGCGGGCTCCCCAGCGGGCTCCCCAGCGGGCTCCCCAGCGGGCTCCCCAGCGGGCTCCCCAGCGGGCTCCCCAGCGGGCTCCCCAGCGGGCTCCCCAGCGGGCTCCCCAGCGGGCTCCCCAGCGGGCTCCCCAGCGGGCTCCCCAGCGGGCTCCCCAGCGGGCTCCCCAGCGGGCTCCCCAGCGGGCTCCCCAGCGGGCTCCCCAGCGGGCTCCCCAGCGGGCTCCCCAGCGGGCTCCCCAGCGGGCTCCCCAGCGGGCTCCCCAGCGGGCTCCCCAGCGGGCTCCCCAGCGGGCTCCCCAGCGGGCTCCCCAGCGGGCTCCCCAGCGGGCTCCCCAGCGGGCTCCCCAGCGGGCTCCCCAGCGGGCTCCCCAGCGGGCTCCCCAGCGGGCTCCCCAGCGGGCTCCCCAGCGGGCTCCCCAGCGGGCTCCCCAGCGGGCTCCCCAGCGGGCTCCCCAGCGGGCTCCCCAGCGGGCTCCCCAGCGGGCTCCCCAGCGGGCTCCCCAGCGGGCTCCCCAGCGGGCTCCCCAGCGGGCTCCCCAGCGGGCTCCCCAGCGGGCTCCCCAGCGGGCTCCCCAGCGGGCTCCCCAGCGGGCTCCCCAGCGGGCTCCCCAGCGGGCTCCCCAGCGGGCTCCCCAGCGGGCTCCCCAGCGGGCTCCCCAGCGGGCTCCCCAGCGGGCTCCCCAGCGGGCTCCCCAGCGGGCTCCCCAGCGGGCTCCCCAGCGGGCTCCCCAGCGGGCTCCCCAGCGGGCTCCCCAGCGGGCTCCCCAGCGGGCTCCCCAGCGGGCTCCCCAGCGGGCTCCCCAGCGGGCTCCCCAGCGGGCTCCCCAGCGGGCTCCCCAGCGGGCTCCCCAGCGGGCTCCCCAGCGGGCTCCCCAGCGGGCTCCCCAGCGGGCTCCCCAGCGGGCTCCCCAGCGGGCTCCCCAGCGGGCTCCCCAGCGGGCTCCCCAGCGGGCTCCCCAGCGGGCTCCCCAGCGGGCTCCCCAGCGGGCTCCCCAGCGGGCTCCCCAGCGGGCTCCCCAGCGGGCTCCCCAGCGGGCTCCCCAGCGGGCTCCCCAGCGGGCTCCCCAGCGGGCTCCCCAGCGGGCTCCCCAGCGGGCTCCCCAGCGGGCTCCCCAGCGGGCTCCCCAGCGGGCTCCCCAGCGGGCTCCCCAGCGGGCTCCCCAGCGGGCTCCCCAGCGGGCTCGAAAACTAAGAGGAGTAGAGACTTGTGCTGTTCACGGTTTGTTTAGGAGAAAGTCCTCTATCTTTTCGTGTAAAAACCATTGAAATCCTTGGTAAAAAAAAAATTGGGATTTGTTCTTATGTTCTATCTGTAGTTTGGGCAAATGTGAATGTGTTGCCAACTTCAGCCTGGTGAATAAATTGTAGTACTACAGTATTATCTAATTTACATGACAAATAAATATTTTTGTTGAAAAATAGATTGATTATCCAGAACCGGTACCAATACCGGTGTCAGTACCGCTTTCGGTAGTAGTACCGGCCCAATACCGGTACCCATTTTTCATTCGGGACCGGAACCGAATATAGTACCGGAAATAAATTTCAGTACCGAATACCGGTACCATGAAAACCGTCCGGTACTGCAATCCCTACCTGTATACAAGCATGGTCATTAATCGATATTACTACATTTATAGGAGCATTCAATAAGACCATTCATTTCATTTCGGAGTTTCAATAATAAGTCGTTTATTTCATTTAGGAGCATTCAATAATACGTCATTTATTTCACTTATTTTTATCAATTTAAGGAAACTTTAAGTATTTGCCTAACCAATTTGAAAGCACCTACTGTAGGTAAAAAATGAAAAATTGCATAGTTAGAACGAGATGCATTGCTGACTTCGCACAAAGCTCAGGTCGTATTTAACAAGTCTCGCGACTCATCTACGCATTTACCCATCGTAATAAAAGTGCATGTCAGAATAGGCAAACTGAAAAACAAGTAGACGATAAAAGTACACATCATTGACTACGGACGATTTCAATATTGATTCATCATCCCCAAGAGTTTATATTTATATGTTGTCGTTTTGGTTTTCAACATTCTACCATCGTGACAATTTAGCCCGTTAAACCATCGCTGGGTTACACAGACGAGTAAACATTCATGGGCTTCAGCTTCATGAAAATGCACTTTTAGTGTGATTGCCTAATTAGAAAAAAAAAGAAACAAAATAAAAATTTTATAGTTTCTGAGAAATCGTCAAAGTTGACATTATACCTGACATGCAGACGGGTTTCGTGGAAGGTTGGTGATGGCCATTAGACCTTTGACGCGGTTCCGCTCTGAAGTGAACATCACTAAGCAGATTGGCATAAAGGTTTGGACTTCTGCAATTACTTTTTCAGATTTGTAAGAAATTCTTCATTCAATTTACCATCAAATTACCGATTGTCGTCGTCTTGTTTTTGCAGTGCTTCATTTTGTAAATGCGTGCGACGTGGCGTTGGCACAGGGGCACAATGACTTAAACTCGAAGAAACTATGAAAATTTAAATGTACAAAACGTGAAACGGTGTGAAAGGGTGAAAACTAACGTCTGGGATAAACGGACGGAACAGCCCCGTAGGCATCGGATAAAGGTGGGGCGGTTGGCACCTGTTGAATCCGACTACCAACACTAATATTCCCCAAGCTTCCTGAATGTGGCCGGGCGCCAGGCTGAATTCCAGACACATTCGCACGTTTATTCTGTTAGGAAAATAAATTTAATGTAAATGTAGCGGAGCTTATAACGTGCACGGTAACGTCAATTTACCCCTGATGGACTGGAAGATCCTGATCCTCTTCGACCAAAACTTGTCATATCCATTGATGTAGACCCATTAAGATTAATTGTGGCGTATGGAGTTAAATTATCTTCAGACCCTGACAAAAAAAATTACAAAATATAGCTTTTAGTTTACTTTTCGCATCTAAAAACATTTCTATCTGTAAGAACTGCCACGACGCGGCGCGCCCACGCGCGCATGCTCGTTACGCTATCACTGATAAAAATTTCGCGCCCGTTTCATTTTCTGGAATCAACTAGAACCTGGCACTGTGAAGTTGATGACGAGATGTCGGCTGAAATTATTGGTCAACGTGTAAGTTATATTGTTTTACTCACTCAACTATAGTTTAAGAAAAAAAAAAAAAGACGTAAACATTGTATCTAGCGAGCGTTGTTGGTGTGATCTCTCTCGTGACAAATTCTCCCCCTACCGGTCCGCCATTGTCAAAAAATTACATTTTGCGACTTAAAAAACGGAAATTAAATAATATCTTAATTTTTCCGAGTTTTTTTTAATCTTGTCTAACAAATTTGATTCGATCAGTGTTCGGTATCGTAATGAAAAATCAAAAAATATTGTAGAAATTTATTTTCTACTCACTATATTCTCGTGGCAAACGCGATTGGCGTTTTTTATGATCTCGCTGAACTCCCGACGACGTCGGCTGGTTTCTTTGAAAGTATGTAAATCCAGTGTCAACATAAACGTCATCTTTTTTCTGCCTCTTTTGTGGCGGCCGACTGTGGTTGTTTTCGCTTTTGTGATTACTACTCCTTTTCTCAGTTTCTGCGAAACAAAACCAATCGTATAGACTCAGGAAAATACAGAGGAAAACACCACTCGCTCACTTACCTTTCTTTTTATGCTTTTGTTTTGACGATCTGCGAGCACAAATACATATTAAAATAAGTGCAACCGCAAATATAAAAAGCGTACAAGCAGCTGGCACCACGATTTTTAAATCAAACAAGTTGAGGACATTTGCAGCTGGGATGTCATTGATCATTTCGATCGGTGTGACAGTCGCTGAAACAAAAACTATGTTAATAAACAAACCGGTATCGATTAGATTATAAACTCGAATCCAACCTCCAGTCAAAGTCAATGTGGCAAAAGTGTATTCTACCACGGATGGACCGGCATTGTTAAACGCAGACATTCGAAGAACGTACCAAGTGGCAGGAGTTAAATCACGAATCACCAATCTTTTCTGATCCGGTTTAATGTCACTCGTCGCCATGTACCATTTATTTTGGGACTTGACTCTGTACTCGGTGACAAAATTCAAAATGGGACACGTAGCGCTCTTCCAACTGTCCAGCCGAATGGTTATATAAATCGACCCTTCTTCGATCAATTCTTCCTTGGGAGGAATATCAGCGACTGAAACAAAAAATAGTTATTCAAATGTAAACATTTCTAATTTTTTTTTATATACCTAGGCCTTTAGTTCGTACAGTTAGTGTTTTTGATTGTTCACTCTGCCCAACTTTATTTACGGCTATTACGTACAAGTGGTAATTCGAGCCACATTGTAAATCGTACAATCGATAACCATCCTCTTTTGCTCCGATTTCAATAACTTGCCAAGTCCCAAATTCTTTTTTAAAATGAAGTAAATAGCCTAAAAAGAAAAAATCATTGACTTTACTATTTATAAACAATGTGTGATTTTTTTTGGTACACACCTACAATTGGACTTGCACCTTTAATTCCAACCTTCCATTGCACATCAAGAGTAGTTGTCGTAACCAACGTGACCGCCAAGTTCGGTTTGCTCGGTGGAGCTGGTAATAAAAAGAAATATATTTATTCGTTAATTCAATAAGATTCGATTACATTTAAAGTGGATTACAAACCGAGGACGATTAAAGTATAAACAACTTGATCCATTCCAAAATGATTGCTTAATTTGCAGCTGTAATTTCCCGCGTCTTTTTCTTGAATGTTTGTGATTGTCAAAGATCCATCGGTCGATACGTACAGACGATCACTTTTATCAACAATCTTTCCCCTCCTGCTCCATTTTCTATCCGGCATTGGAATACCTACGGCTTTACACGGTAACGTAAGTGTGGACTTGACAGCTGTAGCTGTGATTTCATCGAAAGAAGCTGATTTGGCAGGAACTACGAAGAAAAAAAATGGGCAAAAAATGTTGACTTTTCTGAAATTCAACAACTCTTACTGTTGATATCTCCCGGTGATGCAATTAACACTTGCGATTTTGGACCTTCTCCAATTTTAGTCCAAGCGGTCACCCAGAATCTGTATTGATTTTCCTTTTTCAGACCAAACACTTCCTGCGAAGTGATGTCTCCTTTGGCGACGTGGATAATACTTTCCTCCCTCTCGTTCTCAACATTGCTGGCATACACAATGTACTTGGTAATTTGCCCATTCGTGCTGAGTGGAGGTTTCCAAGTGAGCAAAACTGAGTCTGGAGATGAAGGCAAGGCTTTAATGTCCGCAGGAGCGTTCGGAACGTCCTCTAAAGTGGCGCACATGATTGGTTCGCTTTTGACCCCATTTCCCTTCTTGGTATACGCCAAAACTTGAATACTGTAATTGGTATATTTCTTTAAATCCTGCAAAGTTATTTTCGGTGTGAAAGCTGATTTGGTTTCGATCACCGGCGTTGCCGTGAACCCGTTTTCGATTGGATGGAAGAGAATTTTGAAACCGCGCAAGATGCCATTCACGCTTTCTTCAGGCGGGGGTTGCCAAGTCACGTGGATGCTGTATGAATTGAGGACGCTGCATCGTACCTCTTCCGGCGGTTTGGAAGGTACATCTTCGGCGGTCATGATGATGATTTCTTCAGTCAGAGGACCACGTCCCTCGCCGTTGAATGCCTGTACTACAATAGCGTACTGGATAAACTTTTGTAATTCGGTGAGTGCAAGTGAAAGACGCTCGGTGAATCCTTCAGGCACGTCGTGTTGGTGGAAAACGTATTCGTCACCACTTCCTGCCACTCTGTAACCAACGTAATATCCCCTGATGTTGCCATTCCAGTGCTCCTTGGAGGGTGGTTTCCAAAATACTTTGACAGTTGTTCCATCGGCAGCTTCGACTTCGACTTCTTCAGGTGCACCAGATGGCGCTACAAACATAACACAATGGCAAATATAACTTTGATATTCGCGAAGAGTCGAAATTCTTACCGCGCTGTCTAAAATTTGTTAGTAAATACCAAACCGATCAATTACAAAACCACGTCTATCGAGGAAATACTGATAGTCTACGTGAGGGGTCGACAAAACTAAAAACAATTCAGGAGCTAGCATATTTTTTTGCAAATAATAAGGTAAAAGCTACGTATTTTGAAATGTGACTTTAAAACATTACAAGATTTAAGTAAAAGTAATTAATATTTTAAGAGACGCTAATCCAAGTAGCAATCAGTCAGCTCCCAGTTATCCTTTCGAAATTGTAATATGTATTCGGTATGTGGATTTCATTTTCCACCAAAATATCTACGAATTAAATTTTAAAATTCAGGCGCCATGTATTTGTCTACACACTGTACACAACATGCAAACTAGGCTTTAGGATATCTATCCTACCTTCTTCAGCCATGCTGGCTTGAACAAGATCAGATGCTTCACTCGTTCCTCGATCATTGACAGCGAACAGTCGAAATTCATAATCGGTGGCTGGTTGTAACCCTGTAATAACGACTTTGCTGTGCGTTGGATCAACCGAAATATTTTTCCCATCGTCCAACCATTGTTCTATGAAATAAGAAAATTATCTCAACTCCTTATTTTATGTGTTTGTTTTGAATTTACCTTGTACTTGCTTGTATTGAATGACATATCTTTTTAGAGGACTGTTTCCGTTATACGGCGCCACCCAAATTAATGTCAAGGTTCTGTTCAAAACGTCGTTGATTTCAATATTTGATGGAGAATCTGGCGGTTCTTCTACAGTAACTTCAAAAATAGCATCTGCACTGCCGTACACATTTCTGGCTGCACACACGTAGCTTCCAGAATCGGTTCGCAGTGCAGTATCGACACTCAGCTCCGACGCAAATTTCTCGTCCGAATGAGTCTCTCGTAATTTATACCTCGCATCTTTTCTGTGTACTTTGTTTTCATTCACAATCCATGTCACTTGAATTGGTCTGTCCCCTTTCGGATCGCATTCCAATTTAATTGCATCTCCCTTTAGAATGATTCGTCTTTGTAAGGGATTAGTGAATTTCGGAGGACCTAACAAATTTGAAAATTTTTATATTTCGTCAAACAAGAGCTTGATGATGTCAACTTACGATGCACGATGAGTCGCACAACTTTACTTAAACCTTGACCAATGCCATTTTGAGCTTCGCAAAAGTAGTAACCATTGTGTTGATCATCGACATGCGATATGTATAATGTTCCGTTTACAAAAATAGTATAATCATCACCTTCGCCTAATTTCTTTTTTTTGCCTCTAGGAAATGTTCCTGTTAAAATAGCAGGAAATTAAAACAAAAACAAAGAAATTCAAGCGAGCAAAAATAATGCACGGTACCTTGTACTTTCAACCAGGTAATTAATGGTTGGGGGTGACCGCCAGCCAAGCAATGCAAATGTACAGATCCACCCAAAAAAGACGACGTATCATTTGGTTCTACCATCCAATAGGCTTGAACTTGAATATGTATAAAGAATTTTAATTAGATTGATAAAAACTAAACGTTAATTAAGTAACACTCGTTACCATTAACAGTTAAAGGTGCGGTGTAATTAACGGTAGCAGCTAAATTTTTAGCAACGCAAGTGTATTCTCCAGAGTGAATTGGCTTCACTTCGGGTATAGTTAAAATGGAGGAATAATCGTCGATGGTCTTCACTTCTACTTGCAAACTTTCATCGAGTGGTTGCCCATCTTTAAGCCAAAGCAGTTTAATCGGAGCGTCTCCTTGATATACGACGCACGAAATGCGAGCGATGACACCGGCGTAAAGATGTTCCGCTTGGAAGGAAAATGGAATGATATTTGGCGCAACTGAAAACAAAAATTCCAATTTAATTTTATAACGGAACTAAAATCACACGGAATCGTTACCTAAAACAGCCAAATCCAAACTTTGACTCGCTGAGTCGCCATCTTTATTACTTGCAACACACGTGTACCGCCCACTATCGGAAGCTCTTTGCACATTGGATATAACTAAAGTGCCGTTTGGAAGAATATCTTGCCGAAGATTAACCGGCAATTCAGCAGTACCTTTATTTTAAAAGGAGAACATTAAAAATTATTTATATTAAAACTAGTATGGAATTTTTAACCTTTTTTCCACAAAATCTTGTCAATTGGATATCCATAATACGCACAATTCAGGTACACGTTGCCCCCAGATGTTGCCGAAATTTTTCCCATACTTCGAACAGCTGGTCTTCCTTTGGTTATGATAATAAAAAAAATTCATCATAAAGAACTAAACTCGCTGTCAAAAGTAAGACGTTTCGAATTGTGCACACGCATTCCAATTTGCAAATACACTGAGTAAATTGGTCTGATTAAAAGCAAGTCCCGGACCCGGAGCTAACAGCCACACCCACAAGTCATTCCTCCATCCTGCCATCCTCTTTGATGTGTACATCCCAAGCATGACTTACCATTCAAACGTACCATAAATATTGAGTCGCGCCCAATGAGAAGTTTTGCCCGCTTTGTTGGCAGCTTCGCAAGTGTAGAGACCGCCGTCTTCTGACTTGACACCATTCACGTTCAAGGCACTAACGATTTTTTCAATACCGTCAGTTTGAAGTTCCACCATGTATCGATGAGTTTCTGGCAATGGCGTGTTATCCAGACGCCACGTCACTCCGGGGATAGGATTTCCTTTAAACGAGCATTTGATGGACACACTGTCACCAATCTGGAGCGTGTGCTCCTGGAACCCTTCCAACAGTTGTGGAATTCGATCTGAAAGTAAAAGCGATAAAAACGTGAACGTGAAAAAATAATCTTTAACCCTATTGTAATATTAGTCTATACCGCCCATAAATAATGCCGCCGTGGCTTGCACCATGTCGTTGCTATTACTGGCAAAACATTGGTACATTCCCTTGTGGTCTGGGCGGACATAATCGATATGCACCGTTTCATTGGCAACTAACAGGTGATGCGACGTGACGAGTGGACGGCCATCTTTGACCCATTCTATTGTCGACACCGGCCAACCGCTTACTTTGCACTGTAATTTCAAGCTGGAACCGATTTCTAAAATATGCACCGAAGGAATTAAAGATGCTTTCAATGGCGCTGTGGAAAAGAAATGGTTAAATTGATATGTGCGACATACAACTGTGGATTCATTGAACGTTACATGAGACGTCGAGGGTGACTTCGGTTTGATCAATATCGACATTATTTTCGGCCCTGCACACATAAATTCCCGTGTCAGTGACCATGACAGATTTAATGATAAGTATAGATGATATTTGTGTGAAACGTTCACCCAGATAAATGGATATTAATTGACCATCTCGCCCTTGGAGGAACCATCTGAATCAATTTATTTTCAAGAAATTATTTTAAACGTCGTGATGAATTTAAACGAGAAAAATGTTACGTGTATTCAGGAAGTGGAAACCCTTGTGCTGCACAGGGAAGTATAACAGATTCACCTTCCAGTGCCGTCAATTTTGAATCAGATTCAAACATTTTTGGAGCAACATTTCCTTGTGGTTCTGTTCGCACAGAAAAAAGCGTGAGAAACATTTGCACTTGGATTGACAACGCGATAAAACATTCAAACTGCACCTGTCACGAATAAAGTTCCAGCTGTTGTACTTTGTCGGATTTCGCCGGTAAATCGGTGCCTGACTTGGCACCTGTAACTCGTTTGAGCATCGTTGTGGTCTACATCTCTGATGTAAAGCTCACCATTTGGCAATATAGCATACTTTCCATCTTAAAAGACCACAAAAAACGACAAGATCAATTGTAAATAAAATGATAAAATCACTGTGAACCTGGTGTTGGTGAAGCGTCGATTTTAAAAGCTGAATCTTTTATCCACGCAGTGACATTGACAACGGAGGCCATTAAACTAGACACGCTACATCTAAGCACGGCCGAACTTCCTTTGATGGCGTATGTGTCGTATACTTGGAGGTCGTAAACTGGATTCATCACTTGAAATTTAAATTTTTAAAATATTTTTTTTTATATCTCGAAACTTTTATTTTAAAGCGTGTACTTTCAAACGGGTCGACTACACACCTGCTTTGACGTGCACCAATCTGCTGAGAACGACCCCCACTGGATTTGTGACCACGCACCTATAATCGACCGAATGCACATCTTGACGATAATCTTCAGCTCGGAATGGGGGAAACGTGAGTGTGCCGTCAGGCGTCACTTCCCTCAGATTAGGAACATTCCCAACCCCACTGCCATCAGCCAGCACCCAAGAAACAGTAGGGGGTGGGCTACCCTCGGCTCTACAAACGATTTTATCCCCAGTTGAGTTGGAAAATTCGACAGAATGAGGGGGTTCCGGCGCAAATCTTGGTCCCAGGAATTCGGACGTTTCCACACAAGTTACTAAGAAGCAAAAGGCTGCAACAAAAATAATACTTGTACCAGAAAATACATCGTACATTTTAAAATTGTACACAATTCAAAGAGAAACTACTTTTGGCTAAACTACTGCTCATATTGATTCGCACGCAAACCTACAATAACTTGGGAATATTTCGATTTTCAAACTGTACACAGTTTGAATGGAAAATTTCTTGGAACTAAATCAAGAATAAACAAATTATAGACTACAGTAATTTAAAGTTAGGGAATGCAGTGAATGTGGATATTTGAAAGAAAGCTGCCATTTATCCTTAAATAAGAAATTTTAACTGTAGCAAACAGCAGTCACAAGTAATAAGGAAAAGACGTGCCCATCTAAGTTTTCAAAGGACAGGAAATTAACTTTCTTCCGCAGCAATTCCTAAATGAGGACACGGGTCTATTGATTTGCCAGTGTGTGCTGGTTGCGAACTAATCTTCGCTGATCAATCAGGTGTCTGCCACTTGACCGCTCTCTTACTAAATGATCCGATAAAATACTACAATCTAGGAAGCAGCAGCCTGCAAACAGCTAGAAACAATTTAGTTTAGTACTATTATAAACTCAATAACAGCTCTTATTCAAAAACTCACAAAACGGCATAAGAAATTGTAGAAGAGTATATTAAAACACATTTGATTAATATAATTTCACATTAACGTAATATCAAGACGAGAAACCAGTGAATTAATTAAAGAAACTGAAATTAGTACATTTAATTATACACCTATTTGGTGCTTGCACTCCTCTTAACAGGTGGGTTTAACAACCTTGGCCTCGGTTCAATTTTCTTCCTGCCATTCTTATTATTATTATTTTTTTTTATATTAATGAAAAGATTTTAATCTACATGCATAATTGTGCAATTGTCAAGTTATCTATGAATATTTATATCCATCCTAAAGTGTCTTCATTGCGTGCTGTTTATGTGTACTCGTAATTGAGTTATTTGATGAATTCATCTTGAGATTAATGATTAGATATATTGATAGACTGAATTTTAACTTTTCATATTCATCAGTGCAACAGCACAGCATTGGGTTGCTATGGTATGAGCAACCATCTTCCTTCAGACTTGTGAGATGAAGCACGTTCAGTTGCAGTTGATATGGATTTAAGATACAGGCAGAAATATTAATTGAAACATTTACAAAATTGGGCTTGCGTATAATAAATTGACTGAAAAATGTCTCTGGGAGATTAGGATAACATAATCATCAAACTTACCTGTTAAAATATAAGCATAAAGAGAAGAAACCAGGCAGTGACTAAGGTGGGCTTCCATCTTAACTGACTTGCTGTGCAGCGAAAACACCCTCTCTGGTTATCGTCGTGTCCAAGATGGCGTGCCCGCAGATCGTAATGCGAAAGCTAGCGAGTAGTAGCTCGTGAGCAATTGATTTTTCCTCACCAGCTGCATATCACCAACGGCACGTTCGAAGTCCCACAAACGACATACCGCTAAAATATATCGCTTAATTTCTGTCAATTAATTTATATCTATATCGATATTTTTCTTTCTTTTCTTGTAAACTCTCACCTAAAATTGATATAAGCTTAGCAACACTGCGGTGCCTATTCTCATCCCATCTATTTGGTCTTTATGTTACTTGTTTGATGTAAAAACCGCAATAAATTGATATCGATTGATTAAAAAAGAAATTTCGATCAATTTTTCCTAATTTCTTACGTTGCTTGTTTTATCAGGAATATTTTCCTCATTTGTGAATAGAATTGGTGCTTATTACGTTGTCAATACATTTCCGGCAAATAAAAATAGCTAATAATTATATATTTTTGAATGTCTTTAACAGTAGAATATTTCCTGCCACTGAATTCTTAACGATTTCCGCTACTTTTCACCTCGTCTAAGAGATAAAGTATTTAGATAAATTATTTATGTTTACGGTAGTAGCCGAAAAGATGTTAAGTGCTATTCTTAATTTTTCTTCTTTTTTCTTACCCCCAACCGCGGAAGAAAAAAAAAATCTCTTTTTCCCTCAGTCTCCATCTGAAATCAATAATGCATCTCTTTCCGGAAATTGTAGCCATGTTCAATGGAGCATCGCATGGATGCTATGATGACTTGCATTTATTACTTTTGTTTCTTTTTACTGATCATGATGGTTAAGTAATCGTTACTAGTGTATAGCATATTAAAATTAAATCAGAGATTTATTAAACAATTGAATAGAATTTTATTTTTTCATGTATTACACAATGAATTATAATTATTGTTCATTTTGTTTGTTATTTCCATCCAACTAAACCAATATTTTAACATCTTCCGCAGGGTCCACAATGATGTCTTCCACCACGACGATTTAAGTGCGCAAGATGAAACAAAATTACCTACTGACCTGAAAAGACTTTGAAAGAATATTGAAATTAAGGTAGGAAGACATGAACAAATTAAAACCTATTTCTAACCTTAACTCTTAAGATTATTTTGGGTTAGTGTGTTTTTGTTTTACAAACTTGCTATCTAGTGTATGAAGTTGTTATCTTTTGCGTTATTACTGTTAAGATACACGTTTCACTGCCCAAATCACTTGACAGTTGACAGAAGTTGCGAATGTTGTTTCTTTTCTGCTGATTTCCTATAAGACAACATTGTAGTTGTAGTTTATCCTGAAGTTTGGCTCAGAGCCACTAGCGGGAACCGTTACCCCACTACTCCACCCGCCCCAGGTTCAATTTGGGTTACCTCCCTGAAAATTCGTAAACATTCATTTAGCTGTTGATTAGAAATTAAATTTCTCTTAGCGCTGCTCATTTGTATTTCCAATGACTACAAAGTTAGATGAGGTGATTACAATGCTCCGCGCTCATGTCAAGGACAGTTGCTGCGCAAATAACACTTCCGCGTTATCCACGTACCCGTTAAACAAATGATTTTTCTTGCATTTGCACTTACTTGATTAATACAAAACCATGAGCTAATTAGTGATGGGCCGACTGAAAATCAGCAAAATGGGCATGGCGCCAATCATGAGCTTGATGTTCGCGCATCCCAAAAGAAATTCACTAAATTAACAACACACACGCACGTTTCCATTCGAAATATCATTTAACTACTTTCAAAACAGAACAAATATTCTATTACGCAAATAGTAGGTAAAATAATGACTAAAAATATTTGTTTTATGTCCTTCTAGAAACTTACCTGGAGGTTGGTTGGATTGGTGTTTTGATTCCTCTCAACTTTCTTGTTACAAAACGCACAATAAAGAAGAAACACATGTACAATAGTGTATCAGAACTGTATTTGTCATTGAACATTTACAAAGGAACGTATAAGTACAAACAGTGACCGGCCCACAGATGACAGGAAATGTTTTTTTGACTTCAAATGGAATGATGTGTAATTACCATTTTTTTTCTCGACAATTTGATAAAAGCTTTTTTTTCCTGATATTAATTTTTTCGTTTCGTGATGATGAGACGTTGATTGTACTATAACAATTCTTGATAAAATCAGACCCAAGATGGAGACGGAGCAAAGAAGATAAGATCCGAGTGAGCAAGTGATGCACATGATCTCAGGTGCCTGTGGTTTAAGTTTGAATTGGAACAACTTTTGGATGCACGATTATTTCCAGCACGAATGTGTCACACAGGAGAGGCGACAGAATGGAATGAGATGAATTGGCCTACACAACTCGACTAGAAACGTGATTTAAAATGAAAATATAAAAAAAGTTGCATTTCACGGTTGTTAAAAAATAAATAAATAAAAAATAATAAGAAATAATAAAAAATAAAACCAAAACCAAATAATAAATCAAAATCAAAAACACGTTGCGGACAGCATCTGGAGGGGGCACTTTGCTGCTGATGCTGAGCCCAAGTGTAGCTCACTAACCAACCAGGGCGCATATTTATCTAATAAACTACGAGTCACAAAGCGCTCACTGATTTGTCTCTCACACTTGACAAATAAACGATCGAGTCCAGAATTGCTCGAATTGTAGAACTCCCCGATTCGAGAGTAATGGCCGGCGAACTTTTAAAAAAAGGTGAACCCATTTGATACGGGTAACAACGCACCTGCAAAGATAAAAACAAACACGCTTGATTGAATTTTGAAGTTGGATAATTTAAAAAATAGCCTACTAATCACCATTTATTTGGCCAGCAGCCTTGTGGATTCTCCAATTGAGTTGACCTTATCATCAAGCTTATTTATTCGTTGCACTGCAAAATGAGAGAATAAGCAAAATTTAAACTTAACTCGTTTCGTAGCCACAATAAAACAAACTACATTATGTTTATATCCAACCTCGGTTGTAAAACATTAAAACTGATGGTGGGGACGCGAATGCAATAGTCGGAAAGGGGTGGGGGGATATTGTAATCGAGGTCTGCGGACATTTGAAAAAAAAGGAGTAACCGAGGTTAATTACAATAATTTGTGTATACTACTGGACAGGACCTGATTTCAAGTTCGTTATATCCAAGTTCTACAGTATTCTAGTGTGTAAAGACAAAAAAAATAATTTAAAAATTACAGTGAAATCTAACACAGCTGCGGGGACCATAAAAACAACCTCGCTATAACGAAAATCCGTTTTAACGATAAGAAATTGAACGGAGTGGTCCTGCGAATGGCCAACCTCAACATTTTGTTATAACGAACAATTCGTTTTACGGGATTATACTGCACCTTGAGGTTTCTTGTCCCTGCCCGACAAGGTTCCATGACCCGTTGTGATGTGTTCACTTTCATCCAGAGGATTTTCAAAAATAAACGTTGTCTCTGCCGTCTCATCATGATTCGGATCTTCAAAACTATACACACAAAAAACCCAAAAGTCTTATATTTATGCAAAGCCAATTACCATATACCAGAAGTAACATACGATGATGATAAAGCCAATAAATTATTTAGATCAAATTCAATTATTTCTGCATTTATTTTTAAAGTGATTCAATAAAAAATGATCATGCAAAGGAAGTAAAATAAAAAAAAAACTAAGTGTGTTTAAAAAAAAATTTAATTAATAAATTAATTAATTAATTCGAGGGTTGAAATAAACCAGCCATACATTACTGACGGCCTTTTCAAAAAAATAGAAGGCCTTTGAAGTAATTTTCTGTGTATGTTAGAAGAATCAAATCAGTCACACACTTACATCACTTTCTTCCACTGGCTCCTGGTAAAATACGAATGAACAAAATCATATTAAAATGTCAACCAAAAAATGCTCTAAAATACATCCACCACTTAATGCAAACAGACAATCAAGAAACAAACAGATGATGACTGACATGAACGAACCATTTGCACATTGCACATCGTAATCTTACCTTGGTCCAGAGAACCTCGTAATTCCTTCATCTGCTAACACGGTTCTCTGTAGATGATCCTTGTTCACAGGCACCATGGGCGGCGCACCATCCCTCGGAATGGAACCGTTTTCACGTATCACGGGCTCGTAATCTGGAGAAATAAAATGCATTTCCAATAAAGCGCGTTGTAACATTGTAACCTTCTGACCGTTCCATTACCTTTCGAGACTGGCGGCGTGTTACACGTGATCATGCCGGGTCCATTCGGAGTAGGCACGTCGATCATATGTATCCTTCGGGGGCTGGAGGGGGTGGAGGTGGCCACAGGACTTCTGTAACCCACTGAAAGGGTTTCCGCTGGGTTAGAATACCTGGTGTACGTGTGGTGGTAATTGTTCGGATTGGGTAAAGTGTCGAATTTGCCTAAACAGGACTCGCATTTCAATCTCAATTCATCCACCGCATTGATTTCTCGTGTACAACGGCAAAACAACACACTCAACGTCGAACAAATTCATACCATTCTACATTTTCTTTACTTTTCCTTTTTTTTTTCTCTAAGTGGGTTGATTACATCCATGTTTCGATACTAACTAATACATACCTGATATGTCTGAGACCGGTCGTGACGGCGCCACAAATGTTTGCAAGTTCAACGTGGAATTGGCAGAGTTTGGTATAAGCTGAAAAGAAGAAACGACGTTTCAGTTCAAACGATATCACAGAGTATTGAGCTTGATTGAAAATTTACTCCTCCAGGCACTCCTAGTGGAATGGAGGACCCGTGTCCAAATGTTTTCATCTGCTGCCTGTATTGCTGTGTAGGAAGGTCAAACGTCGCGCAAGGTGCCAACTCATCTGGAGAATCTTAACGAAAAAATGAGTTTAATTATGGATTTATGGGTATTATATAATTTGATCGTTTGTGTTAACCTGCGTATCTTCCTATATGTTGGTTTCCTGCGTGGATTCGCGAAAACGTGTCTGCATTACCATCCTGTCGTGGCGGTTTAGTCCAAGAATTTGGTCGGCTTTGCATAGTTTCTTCTTTGTGAAGTGTGTTTATTTGTTTTTCTATCGATAGAAAAGCTTTAATTAAAATTAATGACTCAAATCCTTGTAATGAACTCGTTCTCAAATAGTGGTACCTTTTCTTTTACCACTTGATGCTTTTCCCTTTTTGATGCAAATGCACATTGTGATGAGTGCAGCTAAAATCACAAATAAGGAGGCAGCAATTGCTATGATAAATCTCAAGTCCAAATAAAATAGAATTCCTTTAATATCTTCGTCAAGACCCAACTCTGGAGGCACAGTCCCTCCACTAGGCGTTAATGTAGCAAAATCGTAGTTAGCAGTTGATCCGCCGGCACTGCTATTTGCCGTCATACGCAGTTTATACCATGTGGCTGGCAGCAATCCAGGAATAACAAGCTTTTTCTGCTCCAAGTTGGCACTCTCGGTCACAAACGCCCATTTGTAGTGCGTTTTCACACGATATTCAACAGACAAAGAAGTTATGGGGCAATCTCCATTGCCAATCCACGAATCCAGTCGAAGTGTCACAAACGATGAGTTTTCTTCAATTAGTTTATGCTTCGGTGGGATAGTTGGAACTGTGAGCGAAAAAACAATAATGAGTTGAGTTGAGCGAAGAAAGAAAGAAATGGATTTGATTTGATTTGATTTTAGGAATTGAGAAATCATCCAATAACACTTACTAGTGCCTTCTGTTGTAATGGTTAACGTCTCAGCAGGATTGCCAATTCCAACGCGGCTGACAGCCACTAAATATAAATGATATTTCGTACCACATGCTAGTGACTCTAGGGTATAGGTCTCTTGAGAAGGACTGATTTCGGTGCGCTCCCACGTCGTTTCTTGGTCACGTTTGTGGTTTAAAATGAAGCCTTAAAATTGGAAATTGTAGTTTAAGTTTTCGCACAAGGAGAGGCTACCAAGTACCAAATAAGCAATCACCTTGGATGGGATGACCACCGCTGGATTTGACGCGCCAGTGAACAGTGATTGAAGTCATCGTAATAGAAAGAACTTCAAAAGAAGATAAAGATGGCGGCGCTTGAATAATTAATTGGTATTTGACTTCTCCGTGACCGTGGTCGTTTTCAACTCTGCACGTGTAGTTTCCCTCGTCTTCTCCTTGCACGTCGAGAACGGACAAACTTCCGTTTGCGACAATTCGGATCCGTGAAGTTTCGACAATAGTGTGACCACTGCGCAAACAAACTCAATCAAGCACTTAATTCACCCCGCTATCATTCAATTTGCTCACTCAATCAGCCATCTTCGATCAGGAAAGGGAGCACCAATGGTGTGGCATTCCAATAACAAATTCTCCTTCCAATTTGTAACTACGACATCGTCAAAGGATGCAACGGCCGCTGGTACTGCTTGAAGAAAAAAATAGCAAACCACATTTGTCAACATCCAAAAACTCTATCTCACAAACCACTCATTTACACTTTTAGAGAAATACTTGTACATTTACAGCAATTTACCTTTATTGCTTGCAGGTGACTGTGTAATCACTCTCGAACTCTGTCCTTCTCCAGCTCCCGTTGCTGCAGTCACCCAGAATTCGTATCGTCTATTTCTCCTCAATCGCCGAACTTCGTGTTGAAGAACGTTTGCCGAAACTGAATGCCTGATGACAGGCTCCTTCAATGTTCAAAAACAAAATGCATTTGTGCGTATTAAATTTTCATTCTATTTAAGGGCTTACGTTTAATAATTTCTCGACTCTTACGTCTCTGCCGTCTAAATTCTTGCAGTAGACTATATACCGCGTCACAATTCCATTAGTCTGTAGTGGTGGCCGCCACACGACTAAAACACTCTCTCCTGATGCTGGGAGAACACGAATGTTTGCTGGCGAGCCAGGTACTAAAAGTAAACGGCAATTCATTCAAGTCCGTGGGCAGTTTTTACCACGAATAATTCAATTTTACCATCTTCGTGTGTTTTGCAATAAAGAGGAAGACTCGTGACACCATCCCCGACTTTAGTGAAAGCTAACACTTGGATGGAATAATTGGTGAACTTCTCCAGTTTCACCACTGTCATTTTATAAGCTGACGTTGTCTTCACAGAAGGCTTACCGTCTTGAGAAAACAAAAACAAAAACAAAAAAAGTTAATTATTAACAAAAATATTTTTTTTTAAACAGTGAAAGGATGCGAAGCGACTTCGCTTACCAAACCAATCTTCAGCCGGTTGATAAAATACTTTGTACCCCAGCAAAACGCCGTTCATTGCATTAGGTGGTGGAGGTTGCCACGTAATGTAGATTGTCTGTGACGTCAAAGTTGAGCATCGAACACCTTGTGGTGGCTTGCTGGGAACTGAAAACAAAAATCCATTTTCAGCTATTTGCAGTGTGTCTAAACAGCAGATCCGAAAGGTTGAAAGAAAAACATGATAAATGTTTAAAGCGTGTTACCGATTTTTATTTCTATTTCTAGTTTCCAAACAACAAATATTTCTAGGTTCAAACTGCTGCATTCGCAGGCATAATATTAAACGGAGTGAGATGAGATTTACTTGTTTGCCATTAGCTGTTATTTACGTATCAACATTTTCTTTTTAAAAACAACATTTAACTTCTGTTGCATCTAACCCTGATACCTCACGATTGATAATATTTTTGCCCTTTGCTGGAGGATTTTATCTTGAGGAAAACATTTTCAATCCGAAATCAAATTAAACAAATGCACACATCTGCAACTTCAATTGAAAGATCTAAAGTTCCGACATATTTGGGTTTAAAGATAAACACTCGTCTTCGCTTCCGGGCACCCGCCCAGCGCCCACAACATCTCGTTCGTTGTCTCGCGGAACCGACAAAACTGACCTAGCCAAACAAAGGCTCTCCCCAAGGGGGTATGCAAACTCAAGACTCGCAAACAATGGCCACGGTTGATCATCGCATAATTGCCCTTGCCATCAAGGGACCCCGAATTCCATAACTGGCATCGCTCTGGTCTACTAATGCAAGGGTCTAGGACGTAGCAATCCACCAGAGACAGGAATTTGGATTTTTTTGTGCAATTTTTATCAGTTTATCGTCTGGACGAAAGAAGCACATGAAAAAAATATAAACACTTCAACTCCAGTCGCCAGCCGGTGTCGGCTACTAAAAGACATCCTCTTGATGTACGATGATTGAGGCCATCCACTCTGACCGAATCACCGTGGACTCGATCATACACATCAATTCATCCACTGCGTTATAAAAACATCCTCGCAATCCCGTAGCTCGCATCATTGGAACCCATATTGTTGGCCAATTACAAAAATATGATTAACTATTTATTTTTTCTCCCCAGAAAAAGAGTGTCAAACTTGTGAAATGCAACCACACCTAGTGATCGTCTTTCCGCACACGTAGTGCATCCCATTGAATTATTAAGAGCTGAGTCAAGAAGGAGCAGCGCGGTAATTAATGTAAAAGTTAACATTGGACAAGACTGGAACTTAGTGCCGATTAAAGTTAAAGTTAAAACTATCAAAACGTAATCAATAATTATGATAAAAAGTGGATAACAAGTGGAAAAGAGAATAAAAATGTCACTAAGAAATGACGTTTTTATCTGTTTGTAATCGGCACTGCTTATGAATAAAAGCAATTATGTTGTACAAATTGCACCCGTCGTGTGGTTTTAATGGGTTATAAAAGTAATTAGTCGGTTGTAGGAACTCACTATCTTCCGCAGTCATCACCATCACTTCCTGAGAAAGAGGTCCACGGCCTTTGTTGTTATACGCGGCCACCACTATGTGATAAGGCGAATATTTTCTCAGTTCGGTGACATTGAGCGACAGCTCGGCTGGAGGAGTGGCATTGGCCGGAATCTCCAGAATTTGAAAGGCGTAGGGATCGTTGGATCCACGAGCACGGTGCCCCACCTGATAGCCGCGTAGAACTCCATACAAAAGATCTTCCCGTGGTGGCTGCGAATAAAAGCCGTTATTAAAATTATCACACAAATGCCAATCTTTTCAATCTGTTTCACATACCTTCCACGTGACTTTTAGCGTCTGTGAATCCAAAGCTTCAACATTGACAGCTTGTGGTGGGCCTCCTGGAGCTGAATGGCAAGCAAACGAATAATGGTTTCAATGCATAATCCAGCTGACTTGTAATTACCATTAAACTTTACCGTGCAAAAATACTAAAGATACCTAAATATTCCTATCTATTTCTGAGATGAAACTTGAATAAAAATTGGAACATTTTTTTTTCTTTTTAAATTTTCAAAACGTACATGAGAGATCAAGTTTTGAGTTAAAGATAAAGTCGTCATAGCTTTAGGAAGAGATGGAATTCGAGTTGGCAAAATGAGATCAACTCAGGTCAAGCTCATCTCAGACGCTGCATTCAACTTGACAAGTCAATAGCTGCGAGATAGGACTGCCATTTTCATCACTAAACCCGAATACTTTACCTTCTTCCTCGGTGGTCACCGTGACCACCTCACTGGCCTGGCTCACTCCAATGTCATTCTCAGCTAACACGCGGAAGTTGTAGGTGGTAGCTGGTCGCAGACCTCCAATAGTCCCTGAAGCTTCTTTGGCGTCGAAGGTGGCATCAAGAACGTCACTGTTCCAAGAAGCTGTCACCAAAATAAATGTCGTAAAAATCAATTCGTAAAATATTAAAATATATTCAACGGTATAAGCAACAACGCCTTTCGACCTTCTTGCCATAATCCGTTGTTGATGTTTGCAGACATCAGTTTTGTTATTTTTGCTTAATTTTCTTCTTTTACAATTAATAACATAAACACAGCAATGTTTCATTTTAATTAAGAACAACTGAATTAATTCGTCCCCTTAAAACATTCCTTTTAAGACGCTACCGTGAATTTAAGCTTCGGTGTCATAAAAACCGCCATAAAAAGTTAGTAAAGCTGCTAAAATTGTGTATAAAAAAAAAGAAAAAAAATCTCTTTCTTATTCCATTTCATAGTAGAACCACTTCACTTTATTCAAAAGAAAAACAAAACAGCTCCCCTACTACCTACATAACCCAAAGTTTGCCCTGAAAAGAGAAAACTCCTTTTCCTTCTATTTAAAAGTCTGCCAACGATTCTAACCAACTTGTTCATGTGTTATGGCGGGCTGCACTTTTCACTTGGCTGGCTTCAGTTCTCGCCTACTTTCTTCTCTTTTGGCTACGTTTTTGATCCCACTTATGACACCGCTGAGGTTTCTATTCTTCCGTTTAGTAAACCTCTCACTTATCAGTTTTTTCTTCTTCGTCCGCTTTCCCATTCTTTCACTATTTCACATCAATACCTAATGATCAATTCCAAACCCACAGAGATTCCCATTTTTTTTTTTTTTAATATTATGATTATTATAAAAAAGAACAATTTTCAAATGTAAAAATAACCGCGTTGGGGAAATAAAACAGGCGTTTTGATTGAAAAATATAAAATAAAAATGTCAGTAGTAAAAAGAAAATTATTATATTGCTACTTACCCGACGTAAATTTGTACTGTACAACATAACGAATGATTGGACTATTGCCATTATACGGTGCAGTCCACGACAGAAAAGCTTTCTGGTTTTTTCTTAAGCTAACTTCTAAATTAGTCGGTGGTTCGGGAGATTCTGAAAATATTGATTTATATTTTCGAAATGAATGAAACAAGCAAAAAAAAGTGCATCAATACTTGACATTAGCCCCAAAAAAGTGCGCAAGAGTTGCGAGTTAAATTTATTTAAAAAATGCTCTCCTTACTGTATATGGAGGAGACCAATAAATTTGATTGCCAAGAAAAGCTTCATTGTTATTCCACCGCATTTTTACTACACAATTAACTTCTTGCAAACGGGAACGATATTATTAACATTAAATTTTTATGAATGCTGCAGAAAATATTTTTTTAAATAAACAAGGGGAGAAAAAGCTCGCATTCTCCGTACAATTTTCTTCATCAGTGCAACCTAAAGAGCATTTCAGTTTCAACGTTCGGCCATGTTTGCTTTCGTTTTCAGGCTGTTTGCTTTTGCTGTAATTACAAAAGCAATAAAAACCCAGGCCGACTAACATTTCCGTAATAAAGCTTATTAAATTGGAGGATTATTGCATCGTTTTAAGAGGAAAATATGGCACTTTTGTCGTCGAGAAAATGAAAAGTGGTCTCGGCTGCCCTCATAATTTTCCATCGTCGAGTTAAAAACACGACAATAAAAAAATGATTCAAATAAATTTAAATTGCAATTTTCTGCTCCGTTGTCAGTCGCGAGGTCTGAGTTGAGAATACACTTTGATCGTCTGTTTTGTTTGTCACTTAAAATTTGCTGCGCAAGCGTACAGATAAGGTTTAATATATGAGCGATGTGATGAATTCGTAATGAGAGCTCGCACTGTCATTTATCATTTCTATCAAACGTGAAACCCTCCCTCCCTCCTCTTCTTTGCTTGATTTGTTGCTTCGACATCAATTTGTTTGATTGTTCTATCTTTAATTGACGTGAACAACGTTATGTTCGCAAACTCTGGCGAAATATAATTAACTGCTAATTTCTCCATGTACTCCACACTAACTACTGATGGATTGATTTATGGCAGTTATCTTAAATTCCAGAAATTTTATCGCCACCACAGTTGCACTTCATCAGGAGTGGCTTTATTTTTTTAAATTTTCTTTTCCATTTTGGTTACAATTCTAATAGAATTTCACAATTTTTACGACTTTTAAGATCAAAAATTGGCATTTCTATAGTTGAAAAGTTGAAAAGTTTGCAAACTTTGCCACTTCCAGTTGAAACGAAAATTCGCTAACCGTTACATTGCGGGATATCTAATTTAATTTTGCTAGAATGCAACTTCAATGCAGACTAGTTAGATAACAGCAAATTATTTCACTGTACTCTTGTAGTAATAATGTGGACAGTAACTTGATGTGAGTTTAATTAAATTTGCACTAAAGTTGCGCTCCGTTACAATTACAATTGCATATAAACGACAACAAATCCGCCCATATTTTACAAGTGAAAATCATCGCCTACCTTTAACCGTCAATTCAATGGTGGTGTCGTCTGCACCGAACTCATTTTTTGCAGCGCATAAATATGAACCTGAGTCTTCTCTTTCCACAGCCAAAATTTGTAAAGTAGAAATCCGACCAAACCTGGTAGGCGTTTCATTAATGATATGACTGCAAGGAAAATACATAAATTTACATAAACTCGTTATTCCTATTCCAAACATGCACTGAATCCAAAAAAAACACAAAAACATCAATCTCACTCCCACTACCTCCCACCCAACCTCATCCATTGTAAAGCTCAAGGAAATGCACACAGGTCACGATGACATGTAGCCCTATCCAAACACTTAACTTAATTTCCGGAGCTGCCGTGTTGACGACGAATCTGTGGAAATTTGTAGCCTTCAGTGGCAGATAAACTGAATCTTGAATCCCACGCTCACCTACATTCGCCATCTTTTTCTCCCTTCCGTTCCCTTCCCTTCCCTCTAGCGTTTTTAAACAATGCTAAAGCAAGCCAATTTCCTCTATAAATTAACCCTTGTCAAGACAACTATATGGAGAATATGCGCTCAGTAAATCTTAAGAGAAAGATTTCATTAAAAGTTCTTTTCAATGCGAGTTTAAAAATTATAAATCAATTCGAAAACTCGGGTCGAGAACAAGGCAAGTGAAGTGCAGAATCGTTTAAATTAAGTTGAAGTTTCTAAAGCTGAAAAGGAGTTTCACTTCTTTCGAGTCGCGTGTGCTATGCTTGAAAGCACAGGGGCAGCTTTTCGATATAAGGTTAGAAAGACAACTCCAGCTGGAATTGAAAACAACCTTCTTTGGCTGCGTGCCAACGCCCAGGTCACCGAACGGATTTTCAGGTGGCATGACTGATTTCATTATCCGAAAACCTCAAAGGTCTCTTAACCCTGCTCTACGTTTAATGGGCTTTGCACAGGGATCAAATAGTACAAAAAATAAAAAAATGTACACGACACACTACGGATGTACGGTATCATCTAAACTCATGCTGACGTCTCCATTTTTCCCTTCACCTATTCATTAGACAACTATTTTCTTACCGTGAGCTCCTGGATTGATCAACAGTCCAGTTTAATGTGATTGGAGTCTCCCCTTTAGCACTGCATACGAGGGAAGTGTTTTCTCCTAAAATAGCCGACTGTGCTTGATATTTGGAATGAAAAGTCACCGGAACTGTAAAAAATCAAAAATGATTTGAGAACTATTGGCCCTCTTGCTAAGGTTCAACAATAAATATTTGAATGTAATAATGCCCGTCAACTGCGCACCTGTTTTGTACATTCAAAATTTATTATTACACCGCTTACATTCCAAAATCAATATTACCGTTAACATTGACGGTGACAGCTTTGCTTAAATCTCCACCAACTCCGTTGTTAGCGATGCAAAAATACTGTCCTCTGTGTGTTTCCGTAGAATGTTTAATATGCAACGAACCATTAGATAAAACGTGAACGTTGCTCATATGTATAACATCTCTATGTTGTATGATGTTGCCACCTGAATGGAGAAGATAATACGTATTATTAAATAAATAAGGATGGAAATATTTCTAAATGAAGACTGATTGTTTTTGAATTGAATCTGGCAGAAGAAAAAATTAAATTCCTCTTTTTTTCTTTTTCTTTTGGTAAGCAAAAGAAATATAGCCTTTTAGATTTTCTGAACACTCACGAAGCTCAAAATAAATAAATGCCTAAGATACATCAGAAATGCTTTTTATTCTTCGAGAGTCACTCGGAACATTAAGTGAGTATTCGGTGTCCCTAACATCTAAAACCATTCTACAGTTTCTTTTAGAAGCTTTTTGCCACTAGAGGCAAAGAGAAATCGAAGAAAAAAGCGAAAAAAAACATGAGAAAACACGAAGGAAGAAAAGGAAAGAAATTCGTAATTGTCTATTGTTATTCAAGAAAGCGGTGTTCCGCTCTGCCAAGTTGAAATGCCGCTTTCGCCACACTGGTGTACGGGACCATTTGGATTTCCTGCATGAGTCACAACAGCCTTTCCCTTCTCAGTTGCCCTCACTCGAGTAATCAATTGCTCAAGAGACGATCGATCAATCAATATTGGGTTGGCTTGTCGAGACACATGCAGCTTCTGAGCACACCCATGTGGAATTGGCACAAATGCCAGACAGCTATTCGAAAGCCTTTGAGTGTGGGAAGAAAGGATGCAATGAAAAAAGGACCGTCCGTGTAGTTGTTTACCCATTTAAAGAATAAAATAAGGGAGTGGGAGCTGTAAAAGACAGAAATTTAAGGCTTTGTGATTCTTTTTGACAACTTGCAAATTTAAAATGCAAATCCGAGCCGTAGTAAAATAAAAACACATTCAAAATTCTTATAACTGCATCCATCTGCCTATAGAATTACTATCCAATGAAGATGATAATGTAACGTTCGAATGTGTTAAGACTTAAGAGGCATTCTTTCTAAAAATTAACTACGCTCGTAATTTTAATTTGACCGTTGATTGGATTTGCAGCAGTGCCATGCTGTGTAGTGTAATCGACTAAACTTTTATTATGATTGAATTTAAAAAACCACACAACATTTTATAGTACATTAACCTTCTTTTTAAATACGAACTTACAAACTTTTGACAAACTATGGTATTTACTATCTTCCTAATTCACATGTAAAATGCAGGCAAAAGCTTTCAAAACTGCAAAGTTAAATTTGCTTTGTGGATAGTACTGAAAAATTCAGTTTTGATAGGATAAAAATGTCTCCCAACTTTTGTTTTCCCACAAAACTACTCTTGACAACTGGACAGCACTGCCCCATTCCTTCCAATTCCCCGAGTACAACAGAAAGGTCCATTAGGGAACACCTGACCAGTGGTTCCCAAGTGACAAGAAGAGTAATGATAGTTTACTTTTTCATCCAGAGCCTAACGAAAGAAAAAAAAATCTCAACTACCAACTTCTCGAAAACACAACGTGAAAAGTATTTCATTTTAGTTTCACTTTGTTCTATTAATGAGCAATACATTTTCATGAAGAAAAGTATTCTTTTTATTCCTCGTTACTTTACCAGTACTGTTAAAAATAAAATAAAATGCATATCAATAGAATATTTTTCACCTCCATTAAATTGATATGAAATTTAAATTCTGCGTGCTCAACTCAGTGAGAATTAAATGTTTAATCCCAAATATTGAGTAAAAATTCCCAAATGTTGAGTAAAAATTCCCAAATATTGAGTAAAAATTCCCAAATGTTGAGTAAAAATTCCCAAATATTGAGTAAAAATTCCCAAATATTGAGTAAAAATTGATAACTTTGGAGCCATTGCATGAATGCAAAAATTACTGCAGGAGCAGAGAAATATAAAAATGTTTCATCTTGCTTGCACTAAAGTATATTTTACTTAGGGCTCCATTCCCCCCTTAGGTTTAAAAAAATAACAATCTAAAAAACTTGAAAATAAAAATAATCGGGAACAGTAGCGCCATCTGTGTTTCAAAGTTGACGTGAACTAGAGGTTAGAATTCCCCTTAACAAGTTAATAAGCGATGAAGATGAAACGTGTCACAAACAAATGGAGACCCAGGCTAACGTTATAAGATTAGCTCACCCTCAGCCTTCATCCACTTAATCTTGGGCTTCGGAAATCCATCAGCTTGACAGTTGAGCAGCACTTCTCGACCTAGTAGCACCGACGAGTCCTTGGGTTGAATTCTCCACCTTGGCGGCACTGAGCATGCGCAAAAAGGTGCAGAGAGAGAGTTAAACATCTGGCCCTGATTTCGCCCTTAGCAATTATTTTTAAAATATTTCTTTCCAGCAATATAAAAGCTTCTAAGAAGCAGGCTAGAGAGAAGTTTTACACTGTTCTGAATCAGAATAGGTAAATCAGAAACTCTGAATCAGCACAATATTCGAAATAAATAATAGTTCTAATTTTTTGAAAATAACAATTTTGAAAATTTAAAATTAAAAAAAAATTCCAATTTAAAATTTTACATTAATTAATTAATTAATTTTTTATTTTTAAATTTAAAAAAAATAATTCAACCACATGGAGTATGCGGTAAAATTAATAACAAACCTCCACAAAATTTACCAACTTTTCTCTTTTGACATTATAAATTAACTTCAATATTTATCAATTTCAATATACATAAAAAGTTTTTTTTTTCTTTCTTTCTTTTTGAATTTTTTTTATTTAATAAAAAAAATGGCTGTTTCACGGTTCTTTTTCCAGGGAAGTAAGAGTAAAGGAAGTCTTCAAATCCCGGAATGGTAAGGGAATGCAGCCTATGAAATGATTTCAACGTTAGTGTATTACTTATAAAATATATTAATTAATAATATATTAATATAATGTAAAATAAATAAATTAGTATATTATTAAAATTTTATATCGTACGAACGTATAAACTGGGTCCAAGGCGTACTTATAATAAAAAGAAATGAGATTAGAAGAACAAAAATGTAACGGAAGAAGTCGCGACCCAATAAAACTGGCAGGGTTTGCAGTTTTATTTTCGTTCTATGGCAGTTAGGTCATTGTTAAAAATGGACGAAGATGAGAAAAACATGAAATACAAATACTGTCAACTTGCATCGTTCACAAAGACCGTTCAGCGTTGGTTGATGTGTATATCAGATGATATATAAGTTCCATAATGTCGTATGTACTGTCCGTTGTCATCAATAATATCATGTCATAGGCCACAAAGTGAGGAATTTTTTTAAATTGTTGACAGGATTATGAAAATCGTTTGTGGAAAAGATGTCAATCAGGTATATTTGGTATAGAAATGTTCAATGGAAACGGTTTTTTGGCAGTGGTTAAAATAGAACCATGTAATAACAATAATTTTTTTTAAATTTTTTTTTTAAAAATATATATATGTGTATATATAAAATACATATATATTTGAATTATTTTTAAATTAATTTTTATAGGTTTATATATAAAGATATATATATATAGACACAATGTTGTCCTGTATTTTTCTTTTTTTAAATAAACCTATACGAAGTCATCTTGTATCCATGTATATTTTGTGGAGAGGTGTTTGTAGTCCATGTGATCGTCTGCCTTTAAAAGAATTTCTTGAAAAAAACATTTTATATAATAATGGTAATAATAATAATAATAATTAATAATAATCATAATAATAATAATAGTAATAATAATGATATTAGATTTTCTTTTCTAATTGCCTCTCTATTAGAAGTTTGGTATATTTCATGCAGCTAATAGGAAGAGTATCATGTGCAGTAAAAATTCCAGCATGCTTTGCAACAAAAATAATTGGTTTTGGTTATAATGAGCCGATATATATATAATAATAATAAAATATATATACTGATAAAAAACACACAAGTTAAAAGATCTCTTGATCGGGTAGCTTATGGAATATTTGGTTATAATGGTAATAATAATATAATAATAATGATAATAATAATAATAATAAGTGAGAAAGTAAGTAAGTAAGTAAGTAAGTAAGTAAATCAATCGGATAATAATTATTTTTCTTGAAAGGTTATTTCAATGGAGTGTTGTCAATGGCATTCAGAAGGTCGTGCCGCACTGCAACTAAGTGCTAATAAGTTGATTTTAATATTACAGTTTTGATTCGAATGATATGGATATAGGTCGTGCCTCTAATAATAGGGTTCCAAGGGGGCCATTGGTAAATAGGCAAGCGTTTTAAACGGTTTGAAAATGAGAGCTAGCTTGGATGGGGAGCAAAGGGAAGTAAGATGAAAAATAATGAATGAGAGCAACAAGGAAATTTGATTCGAGAGGAGATTCATAGGGCTAATCGCTAGTCCCTAAAGAAGCGTGTCTATCCAATCCTACGTGAGAAGGTGCATAGGGCGTATATTACCGTTGACCAGCAGCTGGGCCGTGTGGCTCGCTTTCCCGGCCGAATTATTGGCATAGCACGTGTAATTCCCATTGTGGACTATGGCCACGGACTCAATGGATAGCACGCTGGAGTACTCATCAAAATCTCGGAGCGTAACTCCGAGTGAGGGTGGAATGAGGGCCCCATCTTTGGTCCATCTAATAGTGAGGGGCAGATCCCCACGACTGACAACACAAGACACCCTAACGAGCATGCCTTCGAACAAGTGGTCGTCTTGGAACGAGAAGGGCACGATCTTTGGGGGCACTGCAAAACGAGACAGGGGAAGACAACATCGTTAATTCGTAGGCTAGGGTGTAGTTACCGTTAACAGTGAGAGAGGCGGAGAAGTTGGAAGAAGCCGCCGAATTGGACGCTACGCAAGTGTAGTTGCCCGAGTGTTTTCTCTGAACAGAGCCAATCGTGAGCACACTAGAATAATCATCTATCTGTCGAAGTGTTAGGCCAGTGTCGGCAGCCACCGGGATGCCGTCCTTGAGCCAGTCGATTTCTAGAGGCAGATCTCCCTGATAGACCACGCAGGAGATCTGCGCTAGTACGCCCTCAAACAAGTGATCGTCTTGAAACGAGAAAGGGATGATCTTTGGGGCCACTGGAAGGAAGAAGCCGTAATATCGGGTCTGTTAGCTTTCTACGTTATGTCAATACATCATTTGCACATCTGACATGAGTTTTTTTGTACTTGAAAAAACTTTACATTCATTATTACGTATATATTGATTATATGAAAATGAAACAAAAAAGTCAAATTAAAAGTTCCTTTCTATTCTTCTAGTGCCAACTTCTTGATTAACTACAATTAAAACTATTACTACTACTACTATTTCTACGACTACAAATTACTACTGTAATGTAATATAATATTCTCTACACTACTATTATCAAAGTATAGCGTTTTATCATCATGGTATAATAATTGAATAGAATAGAATTGAATTGAATGAATTGAATTGAATTAAATTGAATATAGAAATAATTATATGACAAATAAAAGAATGAACAAAAAATGAAATAAATCACTACCATTTTTTTCTGTGTCTACTATTAATGTGTGCTGAGGTATACATATATGTTAACTATATATGTATAAATATATAAATATTTTGGCCCATTCTATATATAATGTTTTCTTTTGTGTTCTTTTTTATGTATGCTTTCATATATTTTAATAAATGAATAGACATTTCTTTAGAAATAAATAAAAACAAGGTAAATAAATAAAAACAGTATATATAGAGATGGAAGGAAGTGCAAAGTGTGGTATAAATGCCCAACGCTGGACGGCTAAAAGACTTCTCTTTCTCATTCTTTTATATTTTTTTTTTTTAAAAAAAAACATGTTTCATCATGTACGTATAGATATAAAGTATAAAGGGCAGTTAATGGAGTCTTAAACTTTTGAATGACCGAATGTGAGTCTAATGAATGTCACGTCAAACAACGTGTATATTTTTTGTTTCTTTTTGCTTTTGTTTTGCTTTTTGAATTTTCTTTTCCTTTCTTTCTTTAACTTTATATTTTGGAGTTGAAGATGAGTGGGGAACAGCCAGAGATTTGTTTTGTAGTATAATATATATAGTATATACGGTATATACGTTAATATATATATTTCAAGTACGAGTAATTTATGACGCCAGTGAGAGACACAAACATTTGAAAATTCGCTAGAAGAGAATGGAAAGAAAAAATATGCATGACAAATATAATTGAAAAAAATATCAATAAAAAGAATAAACAAGGAAAAGAAATTAATAAATCATCATCCAGATACCTGAAAGAAAAACAAACAAAAGGTGCTATTAGATCTGCCGTGACGGAAACAGGAAACTGGCGAGAAACTCCCCCTTCCTTTCCTCAGTCCTCAGTCCTCACACATAGATCCGATCCGAGCGGAAGAACCTAGCTAGTGAAATCCACACTGTGGCTGGTCCGGCCATACATCGCTTGGTCTCTCTCTATCTCTCTCTCTCGCTCTCTAGTTCTCTAGTTCTCGTTTTCGTTCGTTCGTTCGTTCTCGTTCTTGTTCACGTTCTCGTTGTTTTTGAGAATGATTGCAAACAGAATGAATTACCGTGCACCAGCAGCTGTGCAGAGTGCATGGCCGTTCCTGCCACGTTGTGGGCGATGCAAGTGTAGTTACCCGAATGTTTCGAGGTAACGCTCTCAATACTCAAAGAATTGGCGTGCTGATCGTAATATCGAGTCGCCACTCCTAACGTCGGGGAGATCTCAGAGCCGTCTTTTAGCCATTGGAACGCTATGGGCAGGTCTCCCTGGGATACGGCACACGTGATGTGAGCACGCATCCCCATATAGAACTGATCGTCGATAAAATTGAACGGGATAATCTTTGGAGGAACTAGAGAAGAATAGGGAAGAAAAAAGAGAAAAAAAGAAAAAAAAAAGAGCGATAAAATGTGGAAAAAGGTAGTAACCGATAGCATTACCGTTAACATACAATTCCGCCGTGCTGTGGATAGTGGCTACGTGGTTGGCTACTACGCACGTGTAGTTGCCGTTATGACGAGGGGTCACACTATTTATGGTCAAGATACTGGAAAACTCGTCTAAGTCTCGAATGAGGACGCCGAGCGTGGGCGGAACGTCCCCGCCGTCCTTCACCCACTTGATGGACAGCGGCAGGTCGCCCTCGCTTACTACGCACTGCAGCCTCGCTCGCATGCCCTCACGCAAAAGCTCTTCTTGGAAGGAAAAGGGCGCTATCTTTGGTGGGACTGGAAGTTAAACATCGAAACACGCAAACTCACTGACGACGTTCAACACTCAAAAGGATAGGACTGGGCTGAGAGGTGCTCTTTAGCCCTGTGCATACTACACCAAACAGCCAGAGTAGTACACAAACCAATTGCAACAATTGCCACAATTGCCACACGCCTCTCTCTCGGGAACACGAGGATCCACATGGGCAGGGATAACACATTCAACCACGATCTGGAATCTCAGGAATTTTTACAGAGGTTGGTTGGGAAGGGCGGAATAACTTTGCAGATTTTACAGATTTTACTCTTGACTGTCGCATCAAACATACTGATTCTGATTCATCTGATTCTTGCATTAAGTAAGGGGTTTTTGAAAACAAGATCAAGTGTTGTTTGTATCACTTACCTTCTTTTTCTTCTGCTTCTGCTTCTGCGTCTACACACATGGAGCGAGGGAACCTAGTCTTTCTGCCTTTCTTTCTTTTTTATAGATATACGGTATATGGTATATGTATTATTTTTAATGTAGCGTAAGTATCTTGTAATGAATATTCGTGTTGTTTGTGCTCACAACAAACATCTATTGAAGAGGCATGCTGTTTCCATGGTAATAGATATGTTATAATGCCGTTCGGTTAGAATTTAATTTCAGAAATTAGCTTTCGTAAATAATAATAATAATAATATGTAGAATAGAGAATGGTTGGTTTTGTTGATGTTATTGTGTGCGTGTGTAGTTGTGTTGTTCGTTCCAGATCGTGGTCGTCTCAGTTACATATCCCAATCACAGAAGAAGATAAATGTGTGATAGAAGGAAAGTGTCATTTCCACTAAAAAGATGTATATAACTTATATAATATAGATATATACAAAAGGCGAGGTATACAATACGAACAGGGCTAAAGACTCGAGCCAAGAAGTTAGAAAATTGCGGGAAAATGGAATAAGAATCATGCAAGATTGAAAGAGAAAAATTTAAGCTACAGAAAAAGTTAGCGATATATATATAATATAAATATAAAATATTAAAATATAGATAAAATTGTTAAGAATTATCATATATATATAGTTTAGCTTTTTAAAATTGGTTTATATAAAATATATATATATATATATAAAGAAGCATGCAAATGATAAACAGCTTAAAGGAGAAAAAGTGTTTCAACAATAACTATCCAACTAATAATGACATCATTGCCCGAGTCCATCACAGTAGAGAAAGAGATTCGTTATGAGACTTATGGAGTGAGAGCATTTTGAGTATCTCAACTCTTTCTCAGTAATTTACTTTTACTTTTTAAGATTTTTATATTGCAAATTTTTGGGAGGTCAGCTCAAAGGCCCATAATGAAATGAGCACAGCTCCAAGAGCATTTTGTATGTTAAAAATACCCGCTAGAACACAAAACAGCCTACAATACAAACTACTGCAATAGAAACTGTGAGGTATACAACATGATTAATAATGCAAAATAATTAGGGGATCTATAAACCACTCCAAATCCATTGCCAATACACAAATAAATAAATAAATAAATACTTAAATATTCAATAGAATAGAATACGGAATAAAAACTTACCTTGAATTGATGTGCTGTCATCAGGTGCAATCGATACGCAAACGTTGTGCAATCAAAACGTTCATTATTTTAACACTCAAATCAAAAAATCAAAATGAATTAATTTACTTTATCAAATCAGAAAACATAGGTATCGATTGCATGTAAACATATTGTACTTTTTAAAGAAAAAATATTTAAAAAAATTCCACAAACCTTTTTCTTCCCCCCTCACACCCAACCAATATTAAAACATGTAATTCAAAATAATTAAAATTTAATATTGATCAGAGGAAATGTGTGCTGATAATGCGACCGCCATCTGTTGCACACTTGGAAGACTTCAAAATCATTTTATCCCTTTTAAGAATTGCAATTAATGGCAGGTTAAAACTTCTAATTAAACCTCGCCAGCCACACCTGATGCCTAGATCTGACAATCTCATGTTTATCTGCGGTAAATATTAAGTTTCTAGCCCTGCGCAGCGCAGCGCCACACAAATTTTTGGCAAATTTAAATTCTCCTCGATTGCGTGTCTTATTCAAAAACTCAATCACAATTTGATTAGCAATTCCGTACGAAAATCATCCATTCCCATTTACCGTCAACACAGTCCAATGTTGCGAATCAACTTCATTCTTCGCGCCAACTAAATACGCATTTTCCCTAATGGCTTCGCACTAGCCTACGTAATTTTAGCAAAGATCAATTTCCATTTTACGCACAGCCACTCAGTCACTTTCTCATCTGTGGAAATTGCCTTTTCTACGGGTCCGTGTGTAGGCGCTTTCACATCTCCCCATTTATCGACCGGTGTACCTGTCACGTACATCAAGTTCTAACTTCGGATCAATTTGTACGGCTGAAACGGCTCCATATAAACCTATTTTTTTCCTCCTTCGATTTTTCTCTTACTTCAACATTTCATCATTCACCCCGCAAAAATTTTTTTTCTTCTTCTTGCCACCGTCATTTCTTTTCGCCGCTATATAACTAACAAAATACCAGAAAAATGGATTCCAACATATCAATTTTTTTTTAGTCCCAAACATAGGACAGTTATACCCCTTTTGGACCAGAGTGGCCTGACTTTACTACGTAAGGGCACTTACTAGACCATACTGCTGTCTTTTTCAGGAAACCTATTGCCACTCGACCTAAAATGAACCCATTCTCGCATGAGATAATGGCAAAGGATGCCCTAACTGTTTTTTTTTTCACGCGACCAAACTGCCTTTTTTTATAGGGTCTACCAGACAACAAAAGCGGTCTTAAGTTAAATCGATGCCTTTCATGACACCATCCATATCCATCTGGTTCATGAACTCTTCAGTTTTCAAACGAGAGAACTAATCTGTTTATCTTTGCCTAATTAAATGCAATCTTCCCCCAAGAAGAGGGATGACTCAAGCGAGTCTTTTTCATTAACGTTCCTTTTTTTTCTTCCTTTCTATCCACGAAAGCTTGCTCACGGGTAAAATCGAACAACACCAAAAACTCGTGTCTACAATCAAAAACTGATGTATATCTTCGAACAAGAATACGATACAAATTAAAAAGTTATACATTTAACCTTTTTTGTAACTTTTTTTTATGAAGACTTAATAATATTTATTCTAAATCAAGATATTACAAACATGTTTGTAAGCAAAGAAATCATGGATGGTATCACAAAAAGCATCGACTGCATTGGCATTTGGAGTAGTTTGTTTTTATCTTAAAGGTTTTCGTAAAAACCATACATATCACCGTAAACGTTTGGCCTTTAATAGTTTAAACAAAAATAAGTGAACAAAACAAAACCAAAACAATAAAACAAAAATGAATAAATAAAGAGTAAAAATACTTAGGGGCAGAAAAGTAACAACTATTACTTAAAAGTAATAATTAAAAAAAAATAACTCAAGAAAAATCTATGTTAAATAATTAAATAAAAATTTTCTAAGCCAAGGCCATCAAATCAAAACTAAAAATTGAATTCAAAGTAAAACAAACTGGTGTATAAAGCAGACTTGGAGTTTTGAGAAGTGACCAGCATTGAGGTTATTTAGGATTTTTTTTTTTTTTTTTTGAAATTTAATAATTTTTTTTTCTTTTGAGAGACCAGATAGATATGTTTAAAAACATAAATTATTATCAAAAATTAATAATCGTATCATATCACAGGAATAATTATTATTAAATATTTGTTGTGTATTTCTCTATGTAAACGGTATAAACTATATCAAAAATAAAAAAATGAACAAAACTAAAAAATCAATAAATTTAAATAGAAAATAAAATAATTTTTTTTTTTATATATATATGAAAAAAGACGACAAAACTAAGTAATTAACAGGCAATCCTTACCAAGAACTACGATTTCCACATCTCCACGTGCAATATGATCGTTGTTTCTAACTATACACGTATAACGTCCAGAATCATAAACCTTGCGAACTTCACTGATAACTAATGTGCCGTTCGTATATACAGTTTGACGGATGTTGTCTGGTAGAGAAACGCCATCTGCGCCAGAAAAGTTAAAATATTAATCACAAAATTCAATCTACAGAAGTAGTAATACAAAATTTTAATTTTAATTTAAATAATAAATAATAATAAATAATAAATGAGTAAAATAATACAAACAACTATAAACTACAAATTAATAGTTTAAAAGTCAATTAACGAGTAAGTGTTGTTCTTAGCGAGTTCGTAATCCGCTTTGCAAGTTTATGACGCAATTTTCATTTTGTTAATATTAAATAATTAAGTACTGTCGACGCAGCAGAAGAAAAAATACGTAAAAGAAAGAAAGAGAAAATTGGGAAAGGAAGGAAGGAGAGAGAAAACTAAAAATGGGACTACAAAACATACCTGTCACAAAGATGAACCAAGAAGGTATAGGAAAAAGAAATGTATGTAAATATTCTTTCTTACCTTTTTCCCACGAGTACTTTTCAATTGGATAGCCATAAGAAGGGCAATTGATTATGGATCGCTCCCCAGCCACTGCTGATAATTTCAAATGTGAGCGAACGACTGGCGTGCCTATCACAAGAAAGTCACCATCACTCAAGAAGTCAAGATAAACTTATCAAAAAAGTAAAGTCAAATTATCATTCAAATTGCATGACAAATTATCAAAAGAAGAAAGGAAAAAGACCATTCGTTTTGTACAAATTATCGCACTTCCGCTTCATTTAAAACTGCTAGAAACCCGACAAAGGACGCCTTTAGAGTGTCAAAAAATTCTCACACTTAATCTTTTTCAAAGGCCAGAAGAATAAAATAGAATACCTATTGACTTTTACAAAGAAAATCTAGAACCCTGATTGATCTAAAAGAAAATTTTCATTTTCTATATTCAAATTTGATTTTCTTGCGACAAGCAAAAAATTAATAATAATTACTGTATAATAAAAAAAAACTCAATAGTGAAGCGTATAGAAGCAGTATTTCTTTCTTTCTTTCCCCCCTCCCTCACGTTTGCGTGATTCAGTAGCAACTACAATTCAAATCAACCATCAAAACAAACTTGCACGAGCCCATTATGTCGAACACAGAACAGTTTGGTGTTTGACATTTCTCGTCCAAATTCGATCTTATCTCAAGTTTGTTAGCGTGCAATTTTTTGCTGTTTCTGTTTTTAATACTGTTTTTCGTTCGTTGGCTGCATTTTATGATCCCTTTACTCTGTACTTAGATCGCCTTTTGTTGATGGGTCTTCGTTAAACACTAAATCCACGCCTTTTAAAACCTGTCACGCAGTGAAGGACCATCATTCTGCTCGCCCGTAATGGGCATGTCGATGCAAGGGAATGTCTAATAGCTTTTTCCACCATGCCTTTACTTGTCTTCAACCGCACCGTGACTATCACCTTGTTAATACACTCCCAACAAAATTCAACTATTTCATACAAATAATGAGACATCAAAATTTAGTTCAACGGCGTTACTTTGTCATCACGTCCAACTATCAAATTGATGAAACATAAAAGAAAACTTCAATCGGAACAAACTACTGATTAAAGACGTAACAGAAAATAGTACTTACTAAAATTGCTTTCTTTTTTTTACTGCAGGTACTCACCATAAATGTGTAATCTGGCACCATGTTCGGTGCTTCCTATTCTGTTAATGGCATGGCACGAGTAAAGTCCGCCATCTTCCACTTCCAATCCAGTGATATTCAGTGAGGTAACCACGTTGCCATTTTCATCCGACATCTCGCTAGTGGACACTCTCTCATCTTCCGCAACCACTATTCCATCTAAAGTCCATTTAAAGTGCGGCGGGGGACTTCCGGTGGCCACGCAGGGCAAAGATACAAAACCCCCAGGGTACTCAATTTTCTCAGCAAATGTCTCTCTAAAATCAGGTTTCGAATCTAAACGAGACAAACAAAAATGGCTACTAAGTACAAAAACAACAACGCCATCTACTGTAGAGTCATTTTACGTCACAAAAAAAGTAAATTACTTTGTGCGGGGATTAAAATAGAAATTGGCACTTCAGCTTTGAAGCATATTTTTGAGTTTTGTGTAAACAAGAGCAAAGTAAATATATGGTGTCAAAAAAAACAAGCCTGTTTATTTTCACCTGCATGCAGTCGTGAGAGGCATGTACACACTGTTCAATAAACCAGGCACGAGAGGAACGGTAAACGAACATCAAAGCTCGAGTACGTCGGCGTTATTTGGCCAATGAAGCAGAACCAGGTTTTCGAAGGATCGAGTCTTTGTCAGTCGTGCGACAGGAAGGAAGGTGACTGAATGTCATTCAATATTTGTTTAAGCTTGGACTGTGCGTGGATTGCATACAAATGATTCGCAACAAACCACATCAAAATGCTTACTGGAACGCGTGTTTGGAATTCAAATATGATCAAAGACTGTAACAATTTAATAAAGGAAGAGGAAAAACATCATTACTCGTGATGAAACATTACGGAATAAAGATATTAAAAGTGCTTTTAGGCAAAAGACTTTTCACTTTTCTCTCCGTGTAACATTTAGCACAGCTATTTATTACTTATTTGACCATACTTACTTATACATAACTCAACTTTATGGCACAGCTGCTACATTCCATCTGGACCAACCGTAAAAACTTTCGATAAGCTTCTTGTATTGATCCACAATACGAATGCAGACAGAAGCTTTTATCAAACATACTCTCTCTCTCTTTCTCTCTCAGCAGGAATTGTGGATGCAGAATATTTTCAGTGAATCTTCACTCACTAAGTTTCTATTCGGCAAATTCCATCCAGGGAACATCGTTCTATGAATTCTTATGAAATTGCCACCAATGAAATATAAATATTTGCAATAAATATTGAAATAAAGTAAAATTGGACTTTTTCTCCAACACTCAACAAAATAAATATGTATTCTTCAAACTGCATTTGCATCGACACATTCTCGTAAATGAGATTACGGATTATAATGCAAAACACACGTAAACTTTGTAAACGTTCATACGTTTGTATCGTACACACTAATCTTTAAAAAGAATAATTTTGCTATTGCAAATGAAGGTTTACCACGTCTTTTTATATTAATGACATTTTGTACATCCTAAGATGCAAACGCAACGCACATACCGAATAATCCACGTTCTTGGAGACACTCCATACATCACGTAAGATTAGTAAGTATTTGGCATAATAAATTTAATGCAAAACATATGCACATAATCCAGATTCGTATTGAGATTATTCTTGTGAGTAAAACTCGATAAAACTCGTCAAGTTTAAACCTTTCACCGTTCTACTTTGATGACACATAATTAGTTACCAAAGGAGATAGATATAATTTAGAAAAATAATATATATTGTACCTCCTAATCGCAACTCTGCCGTTCCTTGTGCACTTTCTAATCCGTTCCTAGCCATACATTGATACATGCCACGGTCTTCTGGCTGCACCGAATCTATCCGCACTGTATCAGCAGTCACAGGTCTCACCCTGTCCACTCGAATCGGACGTCCATTCTTGAGCCAACTGAAGGAAGTTGCAATGCCAGTCACTTCGCAAGTAAATGTCACCGAACTGCCAACATCAGCCACAGTGTGTGGGGGTTGTACTTTCACCGAAAGAGGCACTGAAAACATTAAAAATCACAACATCAACATCAACAACTCACATAAATACCATTGCATACACAAGAAAAGCGCTCCAAGTTGTAAATAAAACCCCTCGAATCGAAAAGCTGATAAACAGATTCAAGAGCTACGGTTGGGTCGTTTTTCCCACTTGGCCATTTTACAAGAACGCACCATAAATACGGTGTTGGCTGTATAAGGGAGGGTAGGCAATTTCGTCTAAATTGATAGTCGTAAGCAAGACTTTTAATGACATCATTTCCAGATGAATGAATGCGCCATTAAGTTACTTTAATTATTCTAATTCTCAGTGGAGGATAAAATTGTAAGCGAAATTCAAGGCCCCTTCTCGCTCTTCTCTTCACCTTTTGTCTCACATGCAAAAATCCTTTGTAAAAATTATTCCCTGCTCAACGGTAATAGGAGTAATAAAATCATTGAGCTTACTCCATTACAAATCACATCGAAATGACCTCAATTTTGCAACAAAATAGCGCTCAACTATTTTTCACTTTAAAAATACTTTCATTAAACAGAACCTGAAAAACGCGTACAATTAACTATGCAAATGTTAGATATTCACTTGGAAGGTGTGTAAATTTATTGTATTGGAGGAACTGTGTTTTAATAAATTAATATGCAAACACGACCATTTAATAAAGCGCAATCTAATTATAAGAACGGGTCTAATTGAGTCGTATTTTATAATATTAGTTCCGCCAGACAATGCTCATTCCTGATTTCTTCGATGAAACTTAAATAAAACTCATTACAACCATATTTACATATTTATAACAACAAAAAAATTTCATTTTATAAAAAAAAAGATAAAGATAAAAAAAAAAACAATTTGCAAAACATTAAATTAAATTTGTTGTTTCCGACTACAACTTGATTAATTTTTTAAACGTGGTTCCTGGCTGGCAACCAAATGATAAACCCATAGTAAATTGTCACACATTTGCATATTCATGACAGCAATCAGCGACAATACAGCAGCCAATTCTGCCCAAACACAGTCCAATTATTCATCTTTACAAACGGAAATTAGTACAGAACAAAAAACAAGAATATAAACTTTTAACGAAATTCTTTAAACCCTTCACAAAAAAAAAGAAAAAAAAAATCATAACTTTTGTATTAAAAAAAAAGTTTCCTAAATTATTCATTTCACTTCCTACCCCATTCTTGTTTTAATAATTCCCTTACGGATATAATTTGAAGAGTAGAAAAACCCTGCTGTCTGCTTAAAATTGCTAAGCACTTAAAAAAATAATCCTATCATGTAGATTGGAATTTCCCAAGAGACCCCGCATTTTGTTAGACTTTATTTATTTATTTAAAGCATGCAAGAGATCCTTTCATTGGTAAAACCATGCTCGTGAAGATGATACCGGGCTATAATCCCTGACCGCTTATGGAAACAAGCTAGCATGAGCATATGCCATGCCATGTCTCAAGCTGTAATGTCTCTGTTTTATCGATCCTTTTTGCACACGCTCTGCACGGCTTGCCTCTAGACAGTTATTAGAAACGGCCGTCAGGTAATCTTTAACAGTGACGTGAAGAAACGGCGCAAAAAAGAAAAAGAAACCTCCAAACATAAAGCATCTATCACCTGTTGTTCCCTCGACTAAAATAAGAGATTCTAATCTGAAAATGGAAGGGGACCTCGTATTTCAAAACGCCAATGACAGGTTTCTCTCGCCAACAGATATACAATCTCAAGCATCATAACGGGATGCACTCGAAAAGATACCAAACCAACGCTTCTCTTCTCTTACATTACATCTTCTCCCCGATTGCCACGTAGCCTTCAAACTTTCATACGTGTCAAAAACGTATAAAATAAAGAGATTATCACCAATGTGATTTATAACATGGAAAAAAGAAGTCAGTCGCTTTCAAATTTCCCTCATGCAAACGTATTAATGGCATGATTAATTTTTAATTTATAGTTTCCGCTCCGAAAATCATTGCCAACAAATGCCAACTACGTCTCAAGAGTCAGCACCGATACGAAGATTTAATGAGTTGAAAAATAATGAGCTGCGATATACAAGTAGATGCCGTGTCGTCACACCTTTCCTTCTTTAGTAAATGTAAAGTGAGGAAAAAATGCGACAAATTTTCAGCCCCATTTTATGGACTTTGTTTTCACATTGGTTCAAGCTCCAATTTGCAGCTTCGTATTTCCACATCTCCTCTCTCATTCAATTTCTTATTTGATGTGTGACATTTCTTGGCAAGCAAAGTGGATTTCTTCTGATACTGCATTGGGTACGCGGCAGGAAATGAGCCGTGAAGAAAATTGACAACATTTGAATTGAAAAGTAACTCCTTTTACGCCCAACTTATCATCATGTGAACATATATGTTGAGTACCCATTACAGGGAAATGAGAAAGGGAGCAATGACACTTTAAGCACTGTTATCAAATCAGGAAATATCCAGCTCCTAACTTATACTTCCAATCGCTCATCGAAAATCCACTTTTTTTTTTTTTAAAAAAAAAACACATAATACGAACGAAGAAAGAATTGGCGAAAGAAAAATTTCGAATTTGTCAAACCACTTGTTGTCAACAAAGTAATTAAAGACGTTACTTTAATTTTAAAAATAATTACCAATCCCTATTATGCGCCTGCCACAATGCAGCAGACCAGAAATTAATTTCAAGGTAAGGCAAATGCCTTTGCCTTTGCATTTGCAATTTTGCATGAAAAATCTCATGGGAGAAAATCGGCCATTGTGCAAGAAAAATGAGCAGGCCGGCTTTGAGCGTTGGCAGCGCCACAAGCGGAGATGAGGTTTGGCGCCCAAACCGCACAGCAAGGTGCAAAATTCTCGAAAATTCTGCAAACGTGAACTTTTTTAGAAAAAAAAATATATCTTGATAAAAACAAAAAAAATGCATTTTGATCAGTGTGTGGGTGCTTTGATTGTTTCAGTTTCCGCGCCCCAACCTTCTGAGATCCCTCTGCCTGAAAATGAAATCGAAATCCATGCTCTCGTTTTTGATTGGTAGTTGGCTACAAACTGTTGCAGAAATGAGTAAACACATTATACTTGTGCTTGCATGGCAGAACCTTGCACAGTGCTGCATTCACGTGTAAATCATACTTAGGTGGGCGATTTCACAAGTAATTGCCGCTAAATTGAGCTATACGATTCGAGTTGTACGACGTGAGTGATTTCTTGCAAAGCTACAATTCAATCGCTCGCAATTTTATCCGCAATCGCTCGCGCACGTGTAAATGTACATTGAGACTTAATAAGCGATTATTATGAAAATATTAGTGCGCGCAATGAGCAGCTGAGTATTTACCGGTAACAGTCAGCGCCGTTTCAGCTCTGTCAGTTCCTCCGGTATTATTGGCAACACAAATGTATGCGCTGCTGTCGGCCAACCGCGTGTCACTGATGATGAGAGCTCCACTGGTTTGCTGCAGCCTCGCTCCAACATGCAGGGGAAGCACCTGTTCGTGATGCACTTTACCAAACCATCTGCAAATACATCAAACATCTTGAAAAATAAAATACTGCATCACAAATTTAACACCTCCACGTTTCATCTTTAAAACAGTTTGATCAATGCAAAATTAACGCAAACTAATTTAAAATTTGCCCACCAAAGAGAGGTTCGGAACCGCTTATCCGCCGGCATAAAAAGCCCTTATGAGAAATCAATCTATAATAAAGATTCAACATCGTTCGCGCAGAAGAAAAGAATGTGGAGAAAGAAAAATTTTACCTCCCTCTCTCTCTCTCTCTTTCCATTCCTATATTGCTATAATGATGTGTGATTCAAAAACAAATTTAATAACAACATGAACTGGAACCGTGCCACAGTTCACGAGCACGCGCTCGCATAAAAGCTAGCCGTGATTTGAAGGCGAAACACTCTTGGCACGCGACTCCTCCCCATTTATGAGTAAAGAGAAGCAGAACTGGCAGTCTCGTATCCACAGGGGCATGTCGTTGCAAAATCGTAAACAAGAGACGAATTAATGCAAACGACTGGTCATAAAAGCAAAAAGACAACTTCACCTGCACACACAACTATAAACACTGGCCACCCTTTCACTAACTCTTTTAGCTATGCAATTAAATTTGTCTCTAAAAACTACACATTTTCCTTTATTACGTCTTTTTATCCAACCCTCCACACCCTCCTCAAAGAACTTTTCTTTCTTTTTTCAGCCACAATGCCATTAACCTTATTTTCACAAGTAAACACAAGTAGAAACAAAATACGAGAATGAAAAAATAAATAAAAGCAATCCAATTTGTCAAAAAATATTAGTGCCATTACTGCTAATGGATTTTAAATATTCACAAGGCAAAAACGAAAATCACTTCAAACATATTGCACCTGAAAAAGAATCTAACGACGTTACGAGTTAAAGAAACCGAAAAAATCAGTATTAAACAATGAAACAATTTAAAAAAAAAAGAAATTCAATTGTATTTGTTGAATCACCCGCCAAACCAATGCGGATCCTCACGTAACTGTTTTTGTCATTTCAGGCTAAATCTCAAACCACGGGATGAAGAAAAAACAAGCAAAAGCACTAAGAAAATCAGATTAATGGCAAATGGAAAGCAACGCTCTATCTGCTTTTATCCTTTAATTTTTTTCTTAGCCAATTTCTCTTTCAAGACATCTCATTATATTCCACTTGCAATTTGTATTGACCGTTGCAGACCAGAATAATCAATCATCCTGAAGAGTTGTTTACGGAACACTGGGCAGAGAGAGAAGTCAGTGCAAAGCAAACATCCTCGGAAAGGCTTAATTTGTCTTCATTACTTATTTTGTCATTTAAACAGACTGTTCGTGTTCATCACGGATTAATAGCACGATCGATGAAGAAAATTATATTCCCTTCCGCAACAACTCTGCTTTATTAGGTCTGGGAAGTAAAAGATTTACTAGGCAAAACAAACTCACGTTGTGACAGGTACAGGGATTCCCTGAGTTACACACGGTAACACTGCCGTCTCTCCTTGTTTTACTCGAACTACATCTTTAGTATCCATAATTTTTGGTGACATGCTGCCTAAGGAATCTGAAAATATTGTTGAAAAGAGAGGAAAAAAAAGTAGGAGTTAGTTCTTTCCCTTTTTCGTTTTTAATCTTCAAAATCTCCTTTACCTATTACAGTTAGACGTGCTGCTGTCATGCTCGTTTTTATCGATCCAGTCAACCGATTTCTAGTCTTGCATTGGAATACGGCACCGTCATCTTCGGGCCCTGTGCTTTGGATATGCAGATCTCCATTGAGAAGAATGAGGTATTTATCTTCTAAAAAAAAACAAAAAAACAAAAATTTTAGATACAGATTAGTAAAATGTCACAATTAATATTAATATGTCCAGAATAATTGTGAAGAAGTATAAAACTTTTCTTTATAAATTGTAGCATCTGTACCTATCAAGGACTATTCATCATAATCAAGTAAAGCGTCGACAGCCCAAAGCTCGCCTTCAACTGTTGACCAAAGCCACAAGTCACGAAGGCAAGGACAAGAATAAAGTGAGAAATAACTCAACTTGACTGCACTGTCAAACGAGATGTGGCAAAGCTGTTTGGTCACAGTATTACACCAATTACGTTGACCCCCTGCTGTTTGGAGCATCATTCGAAAAACGAGTTATTCCGGGCTCCTACACATCGAGAACCAATGGCATACTCTTCACAGATCACAACGCCAAAAAGCGAGTGGACAAAACATAAATCTAACAGCACCCGTCCACATCCAAAGCACATGTGCTAGACAAGAAATGAATTTCACAATGTGTTATCGGGAACGATTATTTCTTGCAGACCCACCCGATATAATGTGGTCCGTCGTGACCTTATTGGATGGTCGTTGCCGATGGAACCAATTCCCACGGTGAGAGGAACGGAACAAATTGAATTCGAATGTGGAACATTGGAAACGTAATGAAAAATTCAACCAGATAACGCATCCAATACATAAAGCCAATTTTAACATCCACAAGAAGAAAACAACCGAACATACAACTTATTTCTCCCCTAAACAAAAACAATTCTAAACTTTTTACCCTATTTACGTGAATATTTAAAAACAAAATCATATACATCGTATATAAGCAACAAAATAAAACCACCAAGATCAGCTGAGTAAAATAAGGAAAAAAAATATTTTAAATTTCCATCCAAAATATGCATTGCGAGCCTCCCATATTAAAAATTCATCCAGCGGCAAGAATGAATTGTTCAAGCGCAGAAAATTACATTCATTTATTCGTTAAAAAGGACATTTTATCAGTTAAATAAAAAAAAATACCTTTTCGCAAATCACGAAAATATCCTCCCGTTTGATTACAACGTTATGCGGAATACATACAAGCAGCCTTAGTGTTGCTGGCACGAGAAAGCGAAGAAGATTGAAATTCCTTTCGTTTTGACCAAGGTAGACGTCTTTCACGTTGCAGGCAAAATGCAGTGAGCGGTTAATAACGCCTTCTCTTTGACTGCGCCATGCAAGAAAAGTGCGCAAAGCAATGAAATGCTTATCACGTTCAGCTCTTCATTCGCTTGCATGGCTACACTGTACTGTATGGCATGACAGTTGTTGCCAATAGCAACTGGTGAATTATGACTCCTTGTCCGAAGCAAAGGGACGTAGTCGTTAAAAAGGAGGAGGTCGAATTTACTGGTGGCAATTGAAAGCACGGCCATCACACATCAAGCCGCCTTCAACTGCACCTGACGCAATATAAAAGCAAGCTAAAGTAAGTTTGCAGGGGATTTGCCGAATAAAGTTACTGGATTGGAATAGATTTTTCTCTCTTTTTCCCCCGCTATGAAGGTTTAATAACTTCGATAATTTATAAAAGGTAATATGAAAATTTAATTTAATACCTTTTCAAACTCAAAGCTGTAAAAGTACAAACTAAACAGCAAAAAGAAAAAAAATAACCAAAAACATTTCCATTTAAAACCTAATTTCTGTTGATTTGTTTGGAAAACACTTGAAATATATCAACTGATAAAAAAATAAACAACACAACATAAATATCGTAAGCCCAAGCAATAAATTCGTTTAAATGGCAGGAAGAAAGATGTCAGTTGCTGCAACACATAAAATACAATTTAATTTCAAACTCCAAACAAGCATCCCGCTTATGATCTGGAGATAATAGGTGTCAGTTACACGTCTGCCAATAACATCCAGGCTAAGATAATATAATTCGGTTTGCCGGAACGCATTACGTCATCCCAAAGAGAGCCGACTGAATAGAGAGAGCATCTGGCTTATTGCTGCACCATAAAAATAGGAGAAAATAATCAATTTTCTCTTGTTAACCTGGACAAAAGAAGAAGGCAAGATAACGGGAAGGAAAGTACCTACAACATAACCACGTATACAGCACATACAAAAGCGCCAGATTTTACGATTCCGCAAAGTGTAGAAATTCCGCCGCGATTATCGTAAGGGCAAAGGAAGTGACATCGAATACACTCTACGCCGATAACTCCGTGTATCTAACAGCCATGCACAACATTCTGCCGTCCTCTTTTTCGCCACAATCTAATTTACTTCCGTTTTGCAGATGTAATTTCACGTTTACGCTTCACTCAACATTCTTCGAATAATTGCATGAACTTGTTCGATCCAATCGTACAAAAGGGAGAAAGAATAAAAATTAATTGCCAGTGAGTGCGAATAAAGCTAAAGTAGGGGTTGTTTCTAATTGAGAAATTTTTTTTCCTTTTGTTTTTGCTAGTAAAAACAAACCTAAAGAGTACGAATCTAAACGATTAAATCATTATTTTTACTTCAATTCTAAATCGGAAAGTGTAAAAATTTATTGTCACTTGCAAGAACCCAATTTCAAATAACTGATTAATCAGTTCAAGTATTCAAATTTTCAGCGCCCATCATTTTCTTCACAAAAATGCCAAAAATATTCAGACCTAATGACGCACGACTGTAATGCGATTGGCACTTCTCTTTGTATTTTATCACTCAAACAGAAATCGATTGGTTGGCGGTTTTGTAATCCTCTTTTCTGCTGTCAGTCAAATCACTTGTGAAGATTTTCGCCTTCCTACGTGGAATAAACTTCACCAAAATACACTAGTGACTACAAACAAAATATATTTATACCTACAGTATATAAAATCAAAGCTAAATACAAGTACACCGCGCAAATCCGCATTTCGGGTTAAACCTCCCACGTCAAAATCGTTCAAAATAATTGACTGATACTCAAGGAAATATCGAGAGAAAACTCGCATGTGAAAAACCCTAAATCAAACACCCTATTTGAGAAACGCCATGCACAATCTTCGGATATTTTTTTTCCTCTACACAGTTTAAGCCTATTAAGTTTATAAGCAGTTGCAGCAAGCTTTTATATACGTATTGATTGCCCCTTATTAAACAGAGCTTAGGACGAAAAGCGCTGGCACTTCATTACTCTCTGTACTAGAAAATGTGAAACCGATCGATTTGTCGAATATAGGAAGTACAATCCAATCCATCTACTTGTATTCTTCACGCCAATCCCCCTGATGGCAAACCTCCGAAGCTCGAAAAATTTCAACCCAACCGTCAATTAAAAGCGCACATGTGCGTAAATTATTAAAATTTGATCACTATATTTATCTACATTGAAACTAGAAACCTCTTCATTAAAAAATGAAACAGATAAGGAAATCATACACAAAGCAAGCAGTTTCGACATTCAATATTGATGTTTGACTTTCTAATTACATGAGTTACACAGTTTTAGTTTAATTATACTCTGTAATATTGAGCGCTACGCTTAAACCACAGCTAAAAGAAACATTAGGCGCATTCGAAAAGTAATTTGCACTAAACGACCAGTGCAACTGGTAGTGTAAATTTCAAGTTAAACGACCCAATTTTCGAGTTTCAAAATAAATTTCTGTGTAAAATTCAGTCGTGTAAATTCAAGTGTAAATATTAAATTAGTCCAAATAATAACCATAGTCATTATTGTTATTGTTGTTTACTCTAAAAAAAAAAACAGGAGATTATAAAAACATGATTATAAAATGTAAATTTATTTTAATTATTTGTATTATTAATATTTATTTCGGGAATCGGCTGAACATCCGCCTCAATCGCACAAATGCGGCCGAACACCAGCCGCATTAGATCGCACAAACGCGGCCGAACGTCGGCCGAACGTCGGCCGCATTCGATTGTACAAATGCGGCCGAACGTCGGTCGAACGTCGGCCGTATTCGATCGTACAAATGCGGTCGAACATTGGTCGCATTCGATCGCAAGAATGCGGCTAATACCTGCTAAAAAATTGTTCTTGCGATCGACATCGTTCCAACCGATCTAACGAAAATCCAAGATGGCTGCCAGCAAGACCCGATTTCAACGAGAAAACTCGTTGCACGGAGATTTTAAACGGAAACGTGGCGTACAGGCCGTTTCCGTTTAACCAGTTTACACGACATTTACACGAATTAATTCGTGTAAATGTCGTGTGAAAACGAGTGTAAACACGTTTACACTCTGTAATGTTGTTGTGTAATAATGAGCAAAGTGACCACGAGAGGGCGCTGGGCGCTGGTCACGGGACAAAGAATAATAAAGAGACAGTTGTGTTTTAACCACCAAACTGGGCGGACGTCGGTACTTTACATTGGCGACGAGGAAAACTAGACTGATTTTTTGTATGTAAGAGGACTGCTTGTGTGTGTTTGGTATGAGTCGTGATGGATTGCGTGGGATTTCGTGAAATGTGAGTGAAAATGGATACGAGTGAGCCTGATAACGCAGACAAGGACGCGAGCAAGGTCAAGGCCGTCATGGCGGCGCCCACGGCGACAGGTGCGCCGAGCTTTCTACAGGCCACGATACCGCCTTTTGACGTTCATGGGGATGTCAATACACAGTCCCAGCGATGGAATAGATGGATCGGGCGTTTGGAGATTTATTTAATCGCGGCGGGAATCGCCGACGACGCACGAAAGATGGCAACACTGCTGCATTGCGCCGGCGAAGACGTGTATGCGATTTATGAGACGGTGCGGATAACGGGAAAGGACAGTTATAAGGACATTAAAGATGCTTTAACGACATACTTCATCCCACGTAAGAACCTTGAATTTTGTGTATATAATTTCCGAATTTCGAGGCAGGAGGAGGGAGAGACGATTGACCAATACCACGTGCGCCTGCGACATCTGGCGGTGGGATGCGACTTTCACTCGGTGGACAGAGAGGTGAAGTCTCAACTGATTCTGGGAACCACGATGGATCGTCTGCGCCGACAGGGATTGCGGGACGCCGCGTCGACCTTGGAGGAATTCCTGAACCTGGGCAGAGGTTATGAAGCCTCAGATTGGCAGGCCAAACAAATGGAAGGGACAGAGAAGGCAGATGGCGGCGGAATTAATTTTGTACGAACAGGCAGCGTTGGTAGGAAGGAGGACGTTACGAAAACGATACGCAGAAGGACGACGGCCGAGCGAAGTGGCGTAAGCGCCGGGAGAAGCGCGGACGTGGGACGAGAGGCGGGCAGGAAGTGCTTCAACTGCGGGCGCGCGTGGCCGCATCCGACGGCGCAGGACTGCCCGGCTAGGAACGTTGCCTGTCGGGGCTGCGGAAAGATGGGCCATTTTGCGCGGTTTTGCAGAGGAACTAGGAAGACCGCCCAGCCGGAAGCGGTACGAGAGGTCAACGTATTCGAGGGAAGTGACGATGACGAAGAAATCTTTGCTGTCGGATTATGTGCGGACGGCGTCGGGGGTAAGGAGGGGATGCCGGAAGTACGGTTGACATTGGAGGGGAAGGAGATTAGTTTTATAGTCGATTCCGGGACTTCAGTCGATATCTTGAGCAGGGAGATTTATTTGGCATGGAATCCGAGGCCTCGGCTGGAAAAGAGCACGGCGAGGCTGATGACATATGGCGCGACGACGCCTTTGCCGTTGTTGGGACGTATGCAGGTTGATCTTGGCTATGGTATGACGAGCGCGGGAACGAGACTTTACGTCGTTGACCGGCCAGGAGATTCACTTTTGAGCTACGCGACGGCCAAGCGACTGGGGATCATGAAGCCAGTAAATGCGGTCAAGGGAGAGAAGTTTGAGGATTTAGTCGAGAGACAATATCCCGAATTATTCAAAGGGATAGGCAAGTTAAGGGATTGTCAAGTACACCTGCACGTCGATGAGACCGTGATACCGGTCGCGCAACGCTTCCGACCGCTCCCTTTTAAAATTAGGAAGAAAGTGGAGAAGGAGCTGCAGCGCATGGTCGAGATGGATATCATCGAACGAATTACAGAGGACATGGGGCCCACACCGTGGGTCTCGCCAATCCATTGCGTCGACAAGCCGAAGGACGCCGATCCGGACGCGATTCGTTTATGCGTAGACGCACGCGAGGTGAACAAAGCAATAAAGAGGGTGCGCCATACGACGCCACGACTGGAAGATCTAATCACGCTGGCCGAGGGGGCGAAGGTTTTTTCAAAACTAGATTTAGTGCATGGTTTCAATCAGGTTGAATTGGACAACGAGTCGAGAAAGTATACGGTTTTTGCCACCCATATTGGACTGTTCCGTTTCAAACGCCTTTTTTTTGGTGTGAATTCTGCATCCGAGGTATTTCAGGACGAAATACGACAGGTTATCGAAGGGATACCTAAGTGTATAAACATAGTGGACGATATATTCATAGTGGGAGATTCGGTGAAGACACATGATGAGACATTACATCGGGTTTTGCGACGGCTGAGTGAGAGGGGGTTGACGTTGAACGGCGCGAAGTGTGAGCTGCGGAGGACGGAGCTCGTTTTCTTCGGACATGTCTTTTCGCATAAGGGAATTTCGGTCGACCCACGGAAAGTGGAGGCCGTCACGAGGATGGAGATACCAAGGACGGTCTCGGAAGTGAAGAGTCTGCTCGGAATGGTGATCTATTGTGGACGATTCATTCGAAATATGGCGGACACGTTGAAGCCTCTGCGCGAGCTGACGAAAAGATCGAAGTCGGCGTTTGTTTGGGGTGGAGAACACCAGGCGGCCTGGGACCGTATCAAGGGGCAACTGGGGGACCGTAGTGTATTGGCGTATTACGACGTGACTGCGAAAATGCACTTGACGGTGGACGCGGGGCCGCACGGATTGGGAGCGATTTTGGCTCAGGTGAAGGTCGGGGAGTCGGAACCACAGGTGGTAGCGTACGCTAGCAGGGCTCTAACGGACGTCGAAGCAAGGTACTCCCAGATTGAAAAGGAGACACTGGCGGCCGTTTGGGCGGTCGAGCACTTCTATTTGTACTTGTACGGCGTTTCGTTTACGTTATTTACGGACCACAAACCATTGGTGGGCATTTTTGGCAATAGGAGGTCGCGGCCGTCAGCGCGCATCGAAAGGTTATGCCTGAGAATTCAACAGTATACATTTGAGGTCAAACATACGAGGGGCGATACGAATCCGAGTGATTACATGTCACGGCACCCAGGAGTGTTGTCGGGGGTGGGCCGTGACATGTCGGGTACGATCGAGCGATACGTGAGTTTCGTTGCGAGAACGAGAATACCAGCAACGATGACGCAGGCGGAGGTGATTCGAGAGTCGGAGAGGGATGTGGAGATGTCTATGGTGCGGGAGGCGTTGCGACAACCAGAGGGGGAGCAGGAAAGATATTGGAAAAAGGAACAGTTGAAGCCGTACGCCATGGTGAGGAGCGAACTGTCCTGTGCCGGGAACGGCATAATTTTGCGAGGGGACAGGATTGTGATCCCAAAGGCCTTAAGGGGAAGAGTCGTGGAATTGGCCCACCGTGGTCATCAGGGCATAGTGAAAACGAAGTGCCTTTTGAGACAAAAAGTATGGTTTCCCGGGGTGGACGCGCAGGTGGAGCGCGTGGTTGCAGGATGCATTCCGTGCCAGGCCAGCATGAAAATAACAACGAGGACCCCTTTATTGATGACAACGATGCCCGACCGTCCGTGGCAACAGCTGGCGCTTGATTTCCTGGGCCCCTTCCCCGATGGGAAAATGTTGATGGTTCTCGTGGACGAGTATTCGCGATTTCCGATGGTGGACACTATCGCATCCACGCTGGGCTCGGGCGTGATAGCGGTTTTGAGGAAACGATTTTCCGAGTCGGGTTTGCCCGAGGTCGTGAAGACCGACAACGGGCCGCCTTTTTCATCAAGGGAATTCGACTCGTTCATGGTAGAGATGGGCATCAAACATCGACGAGTCACGCCACTATGGCCGGAGGCCAACGGAGAGGTCGAAAGACTGATGCGCACACTAAATAAGGCGATTTTGGCAGCGGTGACGGAGGGAAAGAAGTGGCAGGAGGAAGTCCATGAGTTTTTGCTCAATTATAGGGCAACGCCCCATTCGACCACGGGGGTATCACCGGCAGAGTTGTTTTTGAAACGAGCGTTAAAGACAAGATTGCCACAGATTTTTGTGAACGAGACCGATGTCGACGTGAGATTACGGGATGGAGAGCGAAAGCAGCAGATGAAGGCGAGAGCGGACCAGACACGACACGTCCGGGAGCACGACTTCAAGACGGGAGATCGGGTCCTCGTCAGGAGACGAAAAATAAACAAACTGACAACCCCTTACGACCCGCTGCCATTTGTGGTGTCGTCGGTGGAGGGATCAAGGATCACAGCGGTAAGAGGCCAGCAGACGATGGTGAGGAATGCGTCTCACTTTAAGAGAATAGGAGCAGCTCGAGATGAGGAGGACGAGGCACTGATGGGAGGCACGATCGAGAGAGAGAGAGAGAGCCAGGAAGCGGCGGCGACTCCGGAGCTGGAGGTGGCGGGCCCAAACTTTGAGGAAGAAGAAGAGGGAGAAATGGGTCCAGCAGGGGTGACAACGCCGGAGCCAACAGTGAGAGAACAGCCAGAAGGACCCCGACGGTCTGCTCGAGTGAATAAAGGACAACCGCCTAAGTGGCACGGCAACTTTGTGAGATATTAGGACATTGTCGTGAAGTGTTGAGACTTTGAGACTTTATTGTGAATTGTTGAGACATTGTGCAGTTTTGAGATTTGTTTTGTGTTTTTGTGAATTATTGATTTGAGTTGATTTGGTTTGTTGTTTTCTTGATTTGAATTCCCGCATGGTGGAAGGGATGTAATGTTGTTGTGTAATAATGAGCAAAGTGACCACGAGAGGGCGCTGGGCGCTGGTCACGGGACAAAGAATAATAAAGAGACAGTTGTGTTTTAACCACCAAACTGGGCGGACGTCGGTACTTTACACACTCGTTTTAATGACTTTTCGAATGCGCCTATTAAGTGCATTTTACAAATGTTGCTCGTCGTACGTACATCAAAGGAAAACAAAACCCACACAGTAATTTATTCGAAAACGAATCACGAACCATGCAAACTGAAGAAGAAAGAAAACGAAGTACCGGTAACTATACTAGTGGCTGTTTTCTTGAAATGTTTTCAAAAAAACTTGTTTCATGGCAGCTATTTTTCTGCAGTTTAGAAATTAAGAAATCAATAAACAAATAGATCAATTTTGTTTTATTTTTTCCATTTCGCGTGTGCCATAAAACGTAACCACGGTACATTGCTGTTTTTTTTTTTTACTATTTTAAGATTTTATATAATCTGTTTGTCAAATCTTCCATTGGAAATATTGTTGACAATACCAAATTAAAAATAAATTTAAGAAACCAACTCGTATAGCTTTTCTCTTGAAATGATTAGAATCAGAAATATGGCACACGGAAGAAAACCGAACTTGTTGACATACAGAATGATTTGCAGCACTATGATAAAGATAAACACAAAATTTGAAAATATAAACAGGATAATAAATTCATAAATAACTCAAAAAGTTCCAAGTTTACACAAAACTTGTGTAGTAATTTCGTATGGAACACCAAGTAAGATCAACAAACAAAATTCAACAGTCCATCACAGCGAATAACAATAAAAAAACCAAAGTAAGAACTATGAACTATTTCCTCGAAATTACAAAACTATCGGTGGAAAAAAACCAACTGCTCCCAGGTCCTCGATCAAGAGTACTGCACCAGTACCATCTGCTACTAAAATCATTTATTATTTCCCGAGTGGAATCCATCTACCAACTTGAATTCATACATATTATGCAGAACAGCACTCACTCCCAACAGTTGGACCAAGCAAATACGAGTAAAAGCAAGATCCATTACATTCACCAATAATTAACTCTGCCCATTTCTCCATCCGTCCCCACTAAAATATGACTAAGATATTTATTTATTTAACCAAGAAATAAAATTGGCTTTCAAGTAATGTAAATATTTTAATTTCGAAATGACAAACGCAATAAAGTATGCAATATTTGCTTTCCTCTCTATGATTGGACTCGCATCTTTCTCTCCAATTATAATCAGAAAATCTCAGTTGTGTAAATATATATTTTCTGTTTGGTTATTTGATCAGCCAGAAGCTTCCCTTTTCGACGAATAAACATATCCTGCTTTGTAAATAGAAGGGTCAAAGCTCGAATTCAAATTTCTAATCTTCTTTACTCGTGCACCGTATAAAAAGTGGAGGTAAAATATTTTCATTAAAGAAAAGCTACTTTCACAAATTTATGCTCAACTCTTATCAGTTCTCACACGTAAACTCGCTTGCTTTTTTTTATGGTCAAACGTAATCGTACTGGACCTAATAGCTATAAAACAGGGAACGGAATAAAAATGCTAGTCAATATTTATGGCATATCAACTTAACTTAAACTAGTCGTAACGCTCCCCCGAACCCGATTGGAGGGAAATGCACCTGATATTATATTGATAACAACTTTCAATATCGATTACCCAATTAAATTTTGCACATAAAGTGCCCACACGTTGATCTTTGCCAGAGATAAAATTATATTGATCTTTTCAGATGAAATTCAAAAAACTTTTTTCCAGTATAGGTCTACTGTACATGCAAGAGTCCGCTTAAAATGGACATTAAAAAAACATCTGAAAAAGAAAAGTTGGCTAATGTCAAATTCAGCCTGGAATCTCAAGTCCCTCGAAACCTGTCAAGAAATGCTATTTGACATGCACAAGTTGGCGTTACATTTTTTCCTGTGCTGTAATTCTTGAAAGAAAAAAAGAAGAAAAAAAATGAACAAGTTGCTTTGTTCGACCTCCATAAAAGGGGGCGCAGAGAAGGGAAACAGTGGGTGTAACTAGGGGTTTGAGGGGTCTATGTAAAATGAAGTTGTTTGTGCCAAATTCCGATGGCAAAGCGAACAACTAGAAAATTGAAGCCACAAGAATCCTTTGTCATCTCATTTCAGCCTCAAATTCACTTCAAACTGTGGAATGAAGAGCCCATGGCTACCGTAAAATTCACTTGCATGGTCAAAAGCGTGGTATTCAAAATGAAATGTTGCATTTACTCAATGACAGCCCTTGTTTTCTGTTCTTGACAACACTCGCCATTTCCTATGATTTCCCCAACACCGCAGAAATGCTGCAGATAACTTACAACAACCCCATTGAATGTTAAACTTTCATTTGAACTAGCTACATCTAATAATAAAATATAAAAATAAAATAAATAAATAATAAAATAAAGCAAACATCAATTTTTAATACCCACGTCAGTACACATACAATCTAACAAACGATACAAAAAGTCGACATTTTCTAAAAAAAAAAAAAAAATATATATACAGTAAATTTTATCAACAAACCTACACATCAGTTTCAGCAGTTTTCTTCCAAGAAAAACTTCTTATTGTGTACAGTTTCCCCACGAGAGGATCAGCAAAGTTCACTGCCTATACAAAGCAAGTTAAATTCTTTTTTCCGTTCTTTATTTTCTGCTTCAAGTAAAATGAAGGAAAAAAATGAGCAAAATTGCACACCAACTTTTTCTTATTTATTTTCCTGCTTTTCTGTTCTTATCACGAAAAAGAGATACAAATAAATAAAAGAAACAAAAATAAAACGGGTTATTTTTTTGTGTGTGTCAACACAATCTATCTGCTGAGTTAACACCTGCAAAACTATATACCATACTGGAGACCTTTTTTTTCTCTCTTCAATTTTTAATGCCAAACAGATTATTCAATTTAATTAGCTTTTCCAAATTGTAATTGCTTGACAAGTAGCAATTACTTTTTTTTTTTTCAATTTTTTTATTATCTTATTTCTTTTATTACGAAAATGAAATCAAGTTACCATTTTCTCTGAACCTTTATTTTTAAACTATACAATCAAAGCGGCATTCATTTTCTGCTAGACGTTAAAAATAACTTCGACGATGTTATGATTTAATTATCAGTAACACAAAGAACTTTAAATTCCCTTTGGAGCTCTCATGTGTGCTGAGGCAGTGATTTCCAATTTTGTATGAAAATATGAAACAACATTTCAATCGTGAAATAGAAGATAAATGTGAGGAAAAAAAATTGAGTAAGAAGAAAAACCAATTTATTGTCTCCACCTCGGCTCAACATTTTTGCATGAGAATCGAAACATTTAAATTTCCATTAAAACAACAATTAGCAAACTATCACCATGTGGTTCTTTGCATATCGATTACAAATAAATATCCATAGAATATTCATAATTAAAGTTGAATTTGGAGTTCAACCTTCAATTTTCTAATTAAATAATTACCCCTTCTGCTTTCACACGACTCCAATATTTATAATCAATTGATTAAATTTCAATTTACAAATCTCCCTAAGTATTCATTTAATTTCAATCCAATAAACTCATAACCATGCCTCTTTATTATATATAAATTTTACTCCTACCTGTTCACAAAGAAAGCTTTTAAAGATCTAAAACAAACCAAGCAGATTACAAATGACAAATGTCACACGGTAACGAAGTGTAGTAAGTTTAATGTTTGACTTGGTTGGTGCGTGTGTTGCAGCGTAAGCCATTTTCAGGGTGTGCTTTTCTGTTGTCAGGGCTCTGCAGCTGAGCGGGCACTTTTCAATTGCCCCTGAGACCATAAGAAAGAATCAATTAGAAGAAAGAGATCAAATCCAATGGGCACACAAGATCAATGCACCTTTTTTCCTCTCCTGTAGTAGCCAATTGTAACTTTTAAGTCTTAAAGAAATAAGCAAAAAGAGCTGACAAGTAAAAAAAACAGGTAAAAAAAGAAAAGCAATCAAATTCCACTTTAACTTAGTTAATCTCTTACGAGGAAACATTTTTTGAGTAAACTCATTAAATAATTAAAATTTATAAATAAGAGAAATAAGATACAAGAAAGAAAAAATGCCGAGGATTTAGAAAGACCAAGAGAAATTGTAATTAACGTCAGTGAAGAAAACCTAACCCGAATCAAGAGAAAGCGAGCGGCGCACTTGCAACGTCTTTTTGTTCATGTAAAATTTATGTGAATATAATGTTCGACCTTTGTTCCAAGACCATTAGCTTTACGTGTTGTGGGAAGTGTTTATAAAATAAAAGTCAAATGACAAGTCATTTTGCTAGTAATGTGCGGCCAAAAAACAAAGCCACTAATAGACATATTGACATTTCATTTGGACAATCATTAAGCAAGAAAAAAAATGAAAGAAAAATAACTGTAACAGTCACTTAGTAAGAAATTTATGAGTAGAACATAATGCGATTATAATTACGAATTAAAAATTAATAATAATAAAAAAAAAGAATGTAAAAAAAAAATCAACGTGCTGTTAAAACAAATTAAATTAAAAAATTACGATAATCCCAAAACCTTTTTGTGATAATTTACGATTCCGTGATTTAACCCTTTCTAGTTTCCGTTATGGCGCTATTACTAACACTAAACAAAAGGCCTTCCGCCACTTTCCCATTAAAAAAAAAAGATAAAAACTTCTCTTCCCCTTAACACACTCGGGAAGTTTCTTCCTTGTGTAATCAAACGGAAATAGGTTAATGACCTACCTCTCCTTTCCAACACAATTACAAGAAAAAGCTCATCAAACTCAAGTGAAAGAACTGAGGAAAATAAAGAGGAAAAGTAGATTTTTACTAGATAATCAAACTAGATAGCGATTCTTCTTCTTTGTTTTCTAGCTGTTGACATCAGAATAAACGGCAAATAAAGAATTTCAAACCATAACACGTATTTGGAAACAGAGTTGCACATTTGCAAATGCACAATCGACATTTCCAAGTGTGACTTGACAGCAAAGTGCAACGAACACTTTAATTTCATTAACACTAAAAGTGTGTCGTCGTGCATTTTCAATTACACTTTATTTTATAACATTATCGTTTACCCTAAATTCGACTTTATACTCCCAGAGCCGTCCCGGAATAGTTTCCACTATCTTACTTGTCAGCTATTTATCCCGTTCCGCAATACACCTTTTCCCCCTCAATTTCTTTTTATTCTTTCCAAAAAACTCCACTCCGAGAGATGAATCTGCCTCCATTTCAAAATTCAATAAAAATAACTCACTCAAATCTAGTGAGATATGTTTTTAAAAAAGCACCGCATCGTTTTCCTTATTTCGGCATGTATTTTTTCTTTTTCTTCTTTTTCTTTTTCATCCCCATTATTTTGCTCAGTCAAGCATTTTGATCGCTTCTTGGATAAATAGGAAATCACACACCTAGCGCACGGCTCGCTGAACCAACCAGAGAAGAAAACAGATCAAGTTTTCATTTTCTACTAGAGCACAAGCCCCAGGAAAGAAGCCATCACTTGAAGGCAAAAAGTCGACTTCCATCTAGAAGAAACTGAATGCTTTTTCTCTACCTCATTTTACCTCTCAAGGAAAAAAAAACAACATTATACAATTTATTTTTTTTATTCTTTTTTTTTTTACTTTCCACAGCATTTCTTGGTCGAAATTATAAATAAATTAAAATCAAAAGTTAGAAAACAGTTCTTTAATATTTTAGTAGAAAAAAAACCGATAAATTTACACCAAGCACCATTTATAGTGGACTTTCCAAATATTGACCATGGACCAACCAAGTCACCCCGACTGGAAATGATCTACTGGTATTTGGCTGCAAATTTATACCTTCAGCAAAAGTAAAAGCAATGAGAATAAACGGCAATATATTAAAGTGTTAAAACCTTAAAATCGCCCTTAAAAAAATAAATAGGTTTTTGAATTTAAAAAGACAAGACAAATCAATAAATTGCTCAATTTCCTTCAACTGTGACATCGAACGATTACACTTAACTACCTCACATTCCAAAATGCTATTAATCGTTATATTTTACTAAACATGTATAACCCATTCGGAAAAAATACAATTAAATCCAAGCCTCACATGGTCAGTCTTGAAAGAAATAAATGCCTCATGCTCATGAGTCAAAAATGAGAAATAAACGAACCAGCTGTCAATATTTTCATCAGCTCCTTCTTAGGCAACGACCGTACATTTAACCATTCAAGCACAATGTACATCTACATGTTCTCATGTGGAAGTAATAAGCTGTAAGTGACTTGTTTCCGCCAGCAAGATTCATACTTAACAACAAAAGGAATTTTAAAAAAAAGTGAAGCAGAAATCATTTCTACAACGGAAATGTCAACTATTGGTTTTTCCCCGCGATAAAAACGCAACGAAACATTATCCACTTTCTAGCCAACGATTTTCCTCCATCCTACCATCTAAAATATCACTCTCTCCCAAACCCGCACAGACTCGCGAGTTATTCCACAACGAAACAAAAAAGTGTAATAATTTAACTTTAAATTGAACATATTGTTTGCAAATATATTAAATTTCAACAGATCCACCACCCCCGGATTTGTTAAACTGCCTCGCAATTTTTCTTCTCACGATTAAATGCAGAAAGATAATAAAAACATAAATTATTCACCCAAAACCATTCCTCTAAGATACTATCACCATACGACAAGACAAGCAATATGTCGATATTAAGTATCAGTGTCATTCAACAACTCAGCAAAGAATTATTGAACCTCACAGCTTAAGTTCACGGCTCGCCTCCTAATCCTTACACATACAGGCTGCCACACAAACTTAATAAGACGCAAATAATGATGTGCTGATGAAAGAAAAAAAATACGTTAAAGAAACGCACTACAATAAAAATCTCTACAAACTCCAAGTTATTGCTACAATCAATTAATCATAGAATTTTGTAAAAACTTCATTTTGTATAAAATTCCACTTTCTGTCTAAAACTAACTTCCCTGCAGAACTTTTTAATAAAATTTACATCACCGTCATACCTACTTATCAATTATCACTAGTTTGACAAGCTTTTAAATTTCCTAATCAAGTACACTCTAATAATTACTTTTCCTCCTTGCTCGACATGAGTGCGAAATGGGTGTGGCTCCGTGACCAAATATTTCCTTACTTCACTTTTCCTCGTTAAAGATGTACGTGTCACTCTAAATGCAGTCGGTTACATCCCAGAATTTGGTGAATTTCATTACCGAGCAAAACAAAAGCTTCGTCTAACCTCTATTTCAGCCGCCACGCCACGCGCGCCTCTTCGCCGAAGGACCAGAGGCGTTGTCTTTTGTTAAATCCACTTCTTTTTCTTTGTATCCTCCCCACCACCAGCCCTACTCCTCAATTTATACACTCTTCCAAATGAGTGTGTTGTTTTAATTAAAATTCCCACTCAGCCTACGATCCACATTTTAAAATCATCTCTGTTTTCAATGAGAAAATTATGCACCTAAAATTTTCATTCACTCGTTTCCTACCGCCCCTAAACGATCGACTATACAAGTATACACTTTACGCTTTTCCATTCCGGTAAATAACTGAGTCCAAACTATATTTAGCATTTGTTACAACACCTCTTCACTTCACCCGCGCCCTCACTTTCACTAATGCATATTTCCAGCAAACAGAAATCATCATCAATATAAATTTGCTGAATTTCTCAGGTGGTTTTAAATAAATGGTGTTTCGCAGTAATGGCTAAAAATAATATTAAATTAATTTTTTTTTCTGGTTTCTAATAAATTGCTTAATACCGCTAAGTTAATTTAGCCATTTATCATAAACCCTAAAAATAGCATTTTTTAAAATTAACTTCAACGAGATTGTTTTGGTGACAAATAAAGATAAGTAAAACATAAATGTAAGAACCGTAAGTGTGGTCATAACTTGGAATCTTTAGCTTTGTAACTTGTCAAGAATAGAAAAAACGAATTGAGTTTTGGCAGTGATTCAATAGACTACACTTTGAGTGTAGAGAAAATTTATGTCATTTACGAATCATGTTGTATTGGCAACACTGATGAATATGAATACAGGAAAATCATATATTCAGTTCAAACATCAATTAATCAACATGCTTTAAATTTCAACTTCTAGAGTTCAAAATGAAAAGCCATTTGAAAATCAAATGGTTTATCGACTTTTAAACTCGCAAATTGAATGGCTCTTTCTAAGTTAACTGTCTCTCTCTCTCTCTCTCCTCTACCTTACAACAATCCCAGGTTTTCGATTTCAGCTTACTTGTCACCTTAAAGAGGGGAATGGAAAAAATTTCAATTTGTAACAGTGCCAGAAAATAAGTCGCTCTCATCTAGTGCAAAGGGCCCACTCAATGTAGCAATTAAATCTAAGTTATTTGCACAATAAACGCTCGTTTACCTATCACTACACGTGTAAAACAAACGTTAGTTAATACTCATGCCAGCATTAATCACCAAAAACACCACACCCAGCGTTACAATTTCAACTAATTCATAACTGAACACGTCGCACTATTATTCCTCTTACAAGTTAGTTTACCTCTATCCCGTCTCAGTAATTATTCATTTCAATTACACCAATCCTTATCAATAAAAGCTTTAGGTAAAGGTAAGTTAATCAAAATAATCCGGCATCAAATGTAATGCCAATTTAATATTCGACTTGCCCAGTGCATAACAATTTAAAAGATAAGAGGTAAACAGTTGTCCGTAATCCAATTGTCACAGGGAGAATGGAAGTGAGGGAGAAAGAGAGCGGCCAGTAGTGAGTTAGTTGGCAACTAGCCCATAGGCGGCACTGCTTTGCAGATAACATCCAGCCAGTTATGGTCATTACATGCATCGATTATTTTCATTTTCTCATCAATGTCACAAGCAAGGAAGGATTCTTCACAGCAGCAGCAGGGGCGATTAGCTCAGCATTTAATAAAAGCATGGATCGCAGCCAAATGAGCTTCCAGCACCGCCATCTCGAGCCTCGATGCTTAAAGGGATTTGACGCCAACAAATTTCATTTCCCTTTGCCTATTTTCAAGGACGTAGTGGTTGCTGGTTGCCCATGGATGAATATCCCGCATTGGAACGACGTCGATTCGACTTTTACGGAAATTGCTTTCGACATGTTTAGAAAAACATATATTAACTCGGACGAAAAAATTCTTAGTTTTTGTGTGTTTAATCACATTACCGTCATGATATATCGCAGCAACGAGCAAAACAGTCTCAAGAAAACATCCAAATTAAACACCGCTTGTATGGCATTTTCATTAGTACACAGAATTACGAGTTCGAAAATTAAATTGCAATACTATCTCCAAGTTTTTGCCGTCTTTTCTTTACCAAAATAATATCATGTCTAATTAAATTAAGGTTTCAGAAAGAAAAAAATAAACCGTTTTGATCGACGCTTCTTTACACAATTACCATAAATCAGATTTCGTTGTTTTGATCTACAAAAAGAAAGAAAGAAGAAAAAAAAACGTCGAAAAAAACTATAACTTTTCCCAAGACATTCCATTCCTCTCGCGGATTTAATTAACTTTATAAATTCAAAATTTTCTTTGCCATCCCCCAACATCAAATTTTGCACAGCGACAACACCAATGTAAAAAAACATCAAATTAGTTGAAAAATCTTAGTTAATTTCGCCTTTTCTTTTCCCCTCTTGAAAAGAAAATGCATACATAAATTTCCCTTCATTAGTGCAGAAAAATGAATATGAACAATTCGAACAAATTTTAATTTTTTCCTTCCCTTCACGCAAGTTATAATAAATGAACTCGCAAATTAATGAAGTAAATTATAAAGTCTTGCAAATCTAGCAAGTTGCCAGCATCTTCCGAGTTGCTAAATTCTTTTGCATTTTCCACGCCCCTGCAACTGCAGACACTGCGAAGGAAGAATAAGAGTGTGTATGTGTGTGCACTGTGGCTAATTTGTAGTCTCGCTACTCCTCTCCACCTATGACTGATTGTGACAAATGCTAATGAGCAAAGTTTTATGAAGATAATTAAAGAAGAATTAAGCGTAATATGGGTAACACTCCAAGCAAGTTTCTCTGATAATACACTCACACATTCAAGACATCTGTTGGCTTCTTCAAGCTCAAGTAAAATAATAAATTAGAACACGTTTAACGGGCTAAATATTTACTTTTAAAACATTTTGCACCAAACTCATTCTGTAAAATTTAATAAAACTAATTCCCTTTTACTCTAAAGTTACTCATTAGCTAAGCCATAAACAGGCGGCGGCTAAATTTAGACTTCCCAAAGCAAGCACGAAATTGCCTCCTCACAATCTTGTTGTCATAGCAATGGCAGTTCTTCGCTCTTCTGTTAAATGAAAATTCTTTACTCATACTCAATAGCCAGAGGCAAAGTCGAATAAAGGGAAAAAGATCGTAATGATGTACTGACATATTGTAAAGAGAACGATCTGCTAAAATACTGAAACAAGATCATTCCATGTACAAACACACTTAGTTTTAATGGTTTTGTTTGTTTTACTTTTTCTTCTTTCTTTTAAATTAAACTGTCTCCTGAAAATTAACAGCGCTGTAAATAATTGCGTTTTAAATTTCTTAATGAAGTACATGTAAACAAACATGTGACTACTGGCGAAAACTTTCATGTAAACACACACATAACTTGTGGCTACAACTTTTATGTGAACACATCACTAGCAAAAATCGTGCTGATTTTAATACTTTAATTAAATACTTTTTAAAAAAATTGAAAACTCAATTAGAAATGCGCATTTAAAGTAAAAAAAAAAAAAAAAATTATTTATACTATAATTTAATATTCATTGGAATCAAACAAAATATATAAAAATAAAAAACGCTCCACGAAATGCAGCAAAATTATGCATTTTCAGCGTTGGTTGGTGGGGAACCCTTTTGAAATATAAACCGCACATTAGCCTAATACTGCATACAAATATCGTTTTAAAATCAGTTTCATAAATAAATAAAGCGGAAGTTGAGCATATATAAAATCAAGACAGACAAGTGTTGATCTTCCAGAACCTCGACAACTTTCCCCTCTTTCTTTTCTGCCTTTTACAACTGCATCGTAAGAGATTCGATCTTTCTCGAGGAAAAGCAAGAGTTGGATGAGTCCCAGAAAACACTTCCTGCCGAGTAATCGTGACTGGCCTCTGCGCCTCTCGGGGCTATCAGCGCCTACACTTTAAGGGGGTGTTTTACTGGATTTCTTGCTGCACACTTGATGAACTCCTTTGATTCACAGCCACACTTGACTGGACCGAGGCGGCTCCAAATGCCAACTTAATGCAGTCTATCCTGTTTTATTCATCTAGCTCACAAGTGTTCAGCCTACAAATTTCAAGACAATAACATTTTGCCCGCGTCGAGAAAAGAGCTAAAACCGCTAATGCAACTTTTATCGATTTAATAAAGGTTTGCTGCAAATTAAATTGGATAAAAAAAAGTCTATGAATATTGAAAGGCCAAAGAAAGAAGAAAAAAAAAAGAGACGTCTGAAATTTTTGCAACTTAGGCTCGTTGATGATCCAATTACCTGTGAGACGGCATATCAGTAACTCGTAGGGTGCTCACGACCCCAAGAATTCATGACTGACGACATCACAAGAATCCTGCATCCCTCAGCCAATGCTTCACCACTTTTCCAATCTAATTAGCACGCACCAACACTCCACGAGTTTAGCTTCTATCTTTTCTAATAAAATATCCCGGGAGCCTTTGGAATGTCTTTGTACCTCTCTTTATTCCACCTTAAATGCAAAACCATTAAAAAAAAAAAGAAAAAAAACTCTAACTTTAATCAAAATTGAAAATTCAAATACACGGATCATCGATTCCTCAAGTATTTTCAAAATAAAAACGAAAAAAAGAAATAAAAAAAGCTAACTTTTAAGTTACACCTGCGCTAACGAGACTAATCTCCCTTTAAAATAAAAGCCTTATAGCCTTGTTTACCTTTTCTGAAAACCGCATATAATTAAACAATCAGCTAGTGCAGACTTCGCACGTTCTTCGCGATCAAGAAAAAATAAGTAGAATAATTAAACAAAACAATTAAAAATGTAATGAGATTACAAGAAAACGTAATAATCTGCATTCCGACATGAGCTTCCATCTGTACACAAGCACCTCGACCGAAAAAGAGGACATATTAAAGTGACCTGTGTTCGCAGGAGCTAATAGTGTGCAAACAACTCAGATAACTACAACTTGCAACTTCTTTAGGCCATTACAACTTTTCCATTTTTAATTTCGTCCATTGCCACGAGCAAACTGAAACCCAAATAAAACAATGTAAATCGCCCGTGCTCAGAATTAACTCTTCCATCATTTGCCCTTGTGTGTGAGTAAAATGGTGTTTCTTCTTATCCCTGCTGGGAATGGTGTGATGAAGGCCTTTGAGCAAATAATTGCACCTGATCCTACCATTGCACTAACGAGAATCTTCTCCTCACACATAATTATACTAATGAACAAGGCCTATAGTCTCATTTTTAATTCCTTTCACTATTTCCATATTTTATATGTTGGAAAAATGGTGATGATGCAGCATCCCTGAACTGTCAGTTTTGCATTTCATTTCTACTTAATTACTTCAGAGAATTTAACATTTCATTAGCATACTTGATTCGTGATTGAGTGGCAAGGTAAGAAAATTATTTAAATAAAAAATGAAGAAAAAAATCGAGCACTAACCATCTAGAAGTGACTTGGGTTGAATCTCGAGGAAGGAATTTCGTATCCACGAGACAACTGTGACAAACCCTTCCATAGCCTTGGGAATGATGCACTTGAAGACAGCTGTGTTTCCTTTGACGACGTGAACATCGTGCACCTGGATTTCGTAGTGTTGAGAGATGACTGAAAAGTAAACAAAACCAAATTGATTTATAGCCGCAACACACATCAACGATAAACATACACACTCAAATACTGGCATTTCCGAAATGATAAAATCAACACACAAATCCATCGACGACCTTTTCTTTTTAAATGTCGTAGCTGTGCTTTATTCAGCTTGTGCAATTCAAACAAAAAAACCCAACATCTTTTTTTTATGCATTGCATCTGGACTTGTTTAATGCACAGACCGCCACATGCAACACAACCCAAACGCTAGGCACGTCCCTTCAACCTGTTATTTGCCATGAAAGTCTCTTTGCGAAACAGATGTGCATTCTCAGCAATAAGCAAACGAATTACAGCACACTTAAGACACTGAATGCCAAATGCAAATTCGCAAATTCTTCTCCTAGCCTATTTTTCACGTACTAATATCAAGTTATGAACTTCATATTCTACAAACATTCCTTTAAATTTACATATGGATTGCCAGTTTAAAGTGGCAACTTCAGTCCTCTAAATAGATAATTCAAAAGCAAAACCACACATTTACGCAACGCACCAACATAATTTAGTTGACTAAGTAAAAAAAAGCAATTCTCTGCGTTTACTCATAACTCTTTACCAGTGTGTCGTAGTTACAGAAATTACCTCGAAACATTAGATTCGTGCGCCTGTGTATCTCTGTGCTTTTATAGGGCCATAAATGGAAAGGACAATACATGACGCCAATCAAACAAATCTGCTGGCGATAAAAATATCCATCGGGAATTGGCGAATTCAAAAGATAGTGCCACGTTTATTATTAAATAAACTAGCGCACGAGTTCACCGAGAGCATTTTGACGAAGCTTTTAACTCAAGAAGCCTAAGTGTGTAAATTCAGTTTGAACATTACTATTTCCACTGAGTAAATTAAACCGGTTTAATCTAAATTTCAGAGTGACTTACAGACTATAATGTGCAATAAACATCAAGTAAAAGTATTTAGTAGCTCCTAAATCCCTTTCTGAATGCATCTCTACTTCTAACTTTGCATTTAAATTAAAAAGATATTTTTCAATTAAATGATTTCGGTATGCAGTGCTGTTAAAAGTATTGCGGTAAACTTCAGTACGGCATAATTCAAACCAACCTTAATTTATACACAAAAATAACAGCATTCCGCAATAACTAAACGGATGTTTACAATGCAGTGACAAAATGAACTCTGAAACGAAACGAATGAATCATCAAACTAACTGCACCATTTGAATTTCTTATTCGAGCAATATTTTTCAAACTGTGACAACTTATCCCCTCAGCACGCGAAATCCCATGCTATTACCATATCTACTCTGTTTTAAACAGCTCAAGACACACTCAGCAGCACCTTGACCTGCGGATACCTTGGAAACTGGCAAATGGTGGAATGCAAATCTGCTGACTGAAAGAACCCAATCGTCTCGAACTCGATGTCGTCCCTCACGGACCCACGGATCACAAAATAGCTATCTCACAAGTCGCTGACTTTGTCTTCAGTTTGTCGAGACAAACAAATCCAAAATCAACAATATTCACTTAAAATATCCAGCGATTGCAGTGGAAACTAAAAAAAGAGCGCATAAAGTTTAAATATCGCCATAACTTATTTCCAACACAATTTTTAAAACAGATGGGCTTTTAGCAATTACTGTTCGTTGCCAAGTGTCGAGCAAACACCATTTTTAATTGCCTATCCAATCCACGTGTAGACTGTGGAGTGAAACTGTTTATTCGCTTTCAGATTAAAATCTATCTACTAAAACACATCACTATTATTAAAAAGCAGTTTGAACAGTGAAATCCTAATCGAGCTGCTTATTTTCAATTCCACGAGGACTAGGGATTTAATCCTTACACTGCGGCTGCGCAATACCGATATTGTCCTCTGCTAATTTGCTGCAATTTCTCTGAAGCATTAAATTACTTTATTGACAAGATAATTATGCATTTGCTGCATCAGCAATGAAATTACAGTTTACTCACATGGCCAGCAACATTATTACAGTTGAAAACCACATCGGTCTTGTCGAATAATTTGATAATACCGAAACTGTTTCATATTATACATTTGCACAAAAGGACTCAATGACCCTATCTATATACGCCTTTCATCGAAACTGTAAAAGATAAATTCAGAGGAATATATATGTTCATTTTGTCTTAATTTGCTGCTTTCATCTGTCAAAATATTTTCGCACGCATTTTCGTTAAAGTTTAGAGCTGGTAAAAACCATAACTCACCCAGAAATCCAGGCTCATATTTTTTTCTCCTTCCATATTTCTTTTTTTCTCTCTCGAAACATTGGACAAAGCAGGTAAATGAAAGAATTTTCTAGTCTTTTACTCTTTCTCAACCAGTCCACGCACACCGAAAAGACAGCCACTATTTTTCAAATTGTCTCCGGAAACTTAATCAACGCCACAGTAGGCTTCCTGCAGAGAGAAAAAAAGGATAGAAAAAGAAAAAGAATGCGTGATCTGGTTGTATTTTTCTTCAACTTGGTCATAAATCTGTTAGGTATTCTCATGCTTTATAAACTCGATTTGTATGTGGAGAAATTTTTATTTTTACGATATTTTCTTCCATTCCTTTTATTTTATTTTTTTTAAATTTGATGGTCTACATCCAAAATTGGGATTGAATTACACTCGAGTAAAATCGTTTTCGAAACGCAACTGTCACATGAACTCTTTAAAAAGTAGTTAGAGAAATGTGTATGACAGAAAGTCAGCTTTATGTGACGGTTTGAATTATCGCTTTACGCAATAAAACAACAATAGTAGCCAAATGTTGTCCATCATCAAAGCGCATCAATTTATAACTAGATGAAAATTTTAGTGAAGCATTTAACACCGGTTTGGCAATCTTTACTTTTTTTTCATCCGGGTTTGCTACAATGAGCTGTGATTGGCTGCGGAAAAAATCGCGCGGAAAAATAGAAATATTTCCTATATTTCCGCGAGTTTTTTCCCCGCAGCCAATCACAGCAAACCCCAGCTGCAGCAATTCCGCAGCGTATCCGCAAGTGTGAACCAGGCTATACGGTACATGTTGTCAAATCTATTGCTTGTTTGACTGAAGAATTAAATTAAAATGGAACAGAAAACTGATCGCTCTCTAAAAATCATAAAAGTAATCAAAAGTTTGATAGACATCATTTCAAATGTAACTTGATTTATGCAAAAAAAAACTATTTAACCACAACTTAATGTCACATTAAATGCGCTCAAATCGGTTAAGATAAATCCGCTTAAATGTTTTAAGCAGATAACCTTTCAAGATATGATGTTTTTTACGTCACATGTGGCTTAACTTTAAGAAAAGGGTTGCGTCACTATCTTAAGCAACAATGATGCGACTTGCGCATGCTCAATTGAACGATCGTTCAGACCTCAGCTGCGTACAAGCCTGCGCGTTAGTAATAATAAAATATTTCAGCATTCAAGAATAAGTCGTTTATTTCACTTATTTTTAACATTTAAGCAAACTTTAAGTGTTTGCTTAACCAATTTGAAAGCGCCTAATTTTAAATAGAAGAAAGAAATCAGTTTGTGTACTCGAATGCTGAAAATGCAAAGCTTGAACCTTGCATACAAGGTTAAAGAACTTGCTGTAGGCTTCTAAGCACAGTGCAAGAGAGACATACATGGAGAAATGTTTTGGTACATTAATCACCTAATTAATAGCCTTTTCCCCATTACTTCAAAAAATAAACAAGTTTTACAAATATTATTTACAAAATACAGCCAACCATTAAAACTTCCCACCATTACATTCTATTTGTGACATATTTTAGCTACTGCTCATTAAAGCTAAACCAACAGTGGTTCAAAATTTGAAGTCAAATATTTCACCGGCAACTCAAAACGTTTTTTTCGATACAGCCAATTATGGCATAGGAAATATTTTATTCAAAAAAAACAAGCCCAACTAAAATCTGATGAGAAAAAGAAAAAACACGGCACAAATATAAAAGAGTGGAACCACTTTTTCTTCAAAAACGTGTTAGAAAATTTGAAATCCGAGACAATATTTATCTTGACATCTTGTCAGAATCATGATACAGCTAAAAGAAGAAAAAGAAAAATCTCCCCCTTTTGCCTTACTTTTTTTTATTGTCTTTCAGAAAAGACCAATGCAAATGCTTTAATGCCTGTCTCTTGTCATCGCATCACATTGATTCGACATTTTTCACAATTTGCCTTTAGATGCAACTAAATCCTCCTCCAAAAAAGGTAAGACAAGTCGAGATTTTTCATTACTGCACCAGAAACTAAGACTGTTTCATGCAATACGAACCTTCCTATTGATTTTTAAGCCAAAACTTGTCCACAAGAGACATGAAATGCATTAACTAATGCATATATAAAATTCCACCCTAATCATTCTGCCTTACCGCTAAGACTTTTTCTCTTCTTCCCTACTCTCTCTCTCACGTTTTTTTTTCTACTCGTAGATGAAAATTCCCACAAGGAGTTTAAAATTCTCTTTTTTTGTTTTCCATCAACGTAAAAAATTCATAAAAAAAATTTCTTTTTGCTAGATTTCCTCTTTGTTTACTGCTCGCAACCTCGTAGCCTAGAAACATTACCCATAGCTATAGGGTATATACGACTTATTCACAATTCAATTTCCGCACTTTTATGGCAAACAGTAGCCTAAATTTTCCCCAAATGCCTATTTCTAACTTTACCGTCTTCGGGATTGGTCAAAATAGTGGCTCCGACTATTACACGGCTCTGTATAAATCATTCAACGTTGATAATGACCGTTCCACTGCACCGCGTTTATTATCCTTCTTTACAAACTTCACCGTAAAAATGGTAAAAAAAAGTTGGTCTTCCGAATAAACTGCTTTTAAACTAAAGATGCCACGGCAAATATTGTGATCGTAAATATTTTCAGAATCAGTGAACAGCGAAAATTGAGCAACAAGTGCATCGGTATCGGCTACGTGTCGTTTAGAAATAAAACTCGAAACGACTTACCCGACCACAAACTAAGCGAATTAATTTAATATTTTCAACATTTGTAATCATATTCAGGCTGCCAAAACAATCTCAAGAAGCCGACATGGACTTCTAGTGCATTAGTACATGTATTGAATCCTCCAATTACGGGAGCATCTGCGCGAGATCATTTAATTAGCTCTCAACGCAATGGGAAATTAAATCCAATTCATATTTTGTATAGATAGGCCTGTTGGTGCAGTATAATCTGCAATAATTATGACCTCCACTCATTTTCGATGGAATTTACACTGCATGAGTGAGTGGTGGGAACACTGTGGGGATCCTGACCACAGGAGCTCCCGTACACTTCTACCTGACAAAATTACATTTAAATCAGAACGCAGTTCAACTTCAGTTCATAAAAATTTGAACCACTGATCAAATTTTGCTCACTGTCACAAATCAAATTAATTATGAATAGCAAAATCATAAGAAAGCATTAAGTCCACATTAAAAATTTTAAATCTCATTATTCTCGTCTCAAACTTAAAATAGCAATCCTCCCTAATATCCTTAATCTAATATGTATGCCAGTCGATTTGATTTCTCTAAGCCAGTAACAACCATTTCCGTCGTTTTTCATTTTCTCTTCATTTTTCCTTACCTGCTTTGACGTTTACATCACGGCTTACAACGGTCCCCAGTTTGTTGGACGCCATACATTTGTAAGTGGCAGTATGAACTTCCGCTCGATATTCCTCGGCGCTGAAAGGTGGGAAAACGAGACTTCCGTCGGCCATAACGCGACGTAAAGATGGCACAGTACTGACAAGTGATCCATCCGTCCGTACCCATGTGACCAGTGGTTCTGGGATACCATGAGCTGTGCAGTTAATGCTCACGCCAGTTTCGTTAGAGAACTCCACATGATTAGGCGGTTCGGTCACGAAGTAAGGTCCACGAGTCTCTCCGTTTACGTTGATATGATCTGCAATAAGATAAAATAAAATAAAATAAAATAAAAATAAATCCAAAAGAAAAATTGATAATTCAAAAGTTCAAATAAATACTGCTATGATTCAAAACTATATTTAACTCCGCGTGTAGACAACAAAATGCACAAGCACATTATTGTTACCAAGATACAAAAGTAAACAAATTATTTCTTATTTTTGTCTATTCAATATTTCATTTCAAAACAACGACGAAAGGAAATTGCAGAATGCCGAGCCGGTTCTTATTGCACTTGACCACAGCCAAAACATAATAACACTTAAATTACTTCAAGAATATCTTTAAAAACGGAAAGAAAGCAAATATAATATAATTTACTCTGTAAGTAATCATTACGAATGTCTTCATTTTACCCGAGACACTTCTTTCAACTAATAGAAAAAAAGTGCTGTTTCTACGTCTTGTGGTAATAAGTACTGTGGAATGCAGCACGCGCGTCTTCGCGACACTGCAGAGAAGTTTTCTCTCCCCGGCGAAAGGAAGCCAAGCGACAACATCCAATCATGCTTCGCCTCCCATTTCGCTGTCCTCCAACCCCCCTCAAACGGCACCACAGCAGGAGCAGTGAAATGCACCAAGCAAAGTAAAGCGCCTCCAAACGATCACCAAAGACTATAAACATCGACAACTTTTGCCTATTTTATATCACATTTGTTTCCTTTTATTATTACATCTATGAAACCGCTACTGTCATAGAAAAAAAATCAATTCCACTTTATCATACTTAAATACTTAATTTAAAATTGCGAAAGTAAAAAAGCAAACCAAAAGCAGTAAATCTCGTAAACAATAAATAATTCATCATGAAAAAAAATAGAAAGCAAAGCACATTGGAATATTCCTTTTCAGTCAGCGCTTTCTACGTCCAGTCACGAGATTATTACTGGTCACTGTCAAGATCGTTGGTCTTCCGCATGCAAATGTAAATTGAATCTTTCAAAGACTCAGCAAATTATGTAGCTGCAGCTGAATATCAAATTACGAATACCGAATTCTTATATAAAACTATTGATGATTAAATATTCAGCATCAATAACAAAATGGGATGCGCTATTTAGCTTCATCAAATAGTAATATCTGACTAAACAAATTTCACAATTTCAAGGAGAACAATATCAAGGCGTCTAGTCACCTGACTGTCCGAAACTCAATGTCCGATCTCCGATGGATTCTATACTTTGAAATTCGATTAGTGCCGTGCGGTAATTACGTTAGAACAAGAGCAATAGCAATACGTTGGGAAAAGCGAAATTGAAATCATCAAATGTCGACAAGCGTTATGAAAAATTCCGCTGAATATTTACTGCTCGCATGCACCAATTTGTCACGTGATTAGTACGCACATACTTACGGCGAATTCGACAGTCCACGAATAACGTGATGTGCTAAATGAAGCCATCATATTAAAATTACATTATTTCTGGTTTGGGTAGAAAAATACTCAATCCAGTCAATCAAATGATTAAATCATGTTCTGACCAAACAAAACCGCCATTTTAATTTTATGACGCTCTTCATGTACAGTAGTTCATGTTTTCACCACCGGCTCGCAACGAGCAGGCACGATCAAAATCTAAAATAATTCTTTTCTCACGCCTTTCAAGTGGTTTTCATTTAATAAGATAATGAAATAAAACTCAACGGAATAATATATTGTATTTCAAATTATTTTTTTTCATTTAATGTTGTCATCTCATTATTTTAACAACCACAATAGCCGCTCACAAGTCAGTCTCTGTACTTTTTTTTTCACATTGCTTCGAAGTGGGTAAAGTCATAACGAGATAATACAAAATACAAATGAAATTAGTAGTGAACAGCGTGGTGACACTTAATACCCCTTTTCAATTAATTTAAATTTATCAATTAAAAAAAATATTCAAACCAAGCACACCAATCTGTTGCACCATTCCATGCGTAATCGAAAACCATCATCGACAAATGTAAAAAAAATAAAAAAAAACAAAAAAAAATTTACAACCGCAACCAATCGAAGATGCAACCTTTAAAAAATAGTCACAAATTTGAAGAAAAAAAATATAAAAAACTTTATAGCAAAGGACAGAAGTAAGAAAAGAAGAAAGAAAAAAAAAACATTCAAAGTGTTAACTGTATTTTCAGCCATTTTTATGGCCCCGATACATCATGCGTGAAATTTAACTGGTTTTCGCCCATCAAAAGAAGTTCCAATACGCTATCAGAAAAAATAAAGCCTTAAACACGTTCTGCCGAACGGTATAAACGTGGAGAAGTAACGACATCCTACCTTTAGACTAATTCAAATTGCACTCACATTCACAGTGGCGCTAGGGTATGCACGAACCCATAAATTTCAATGGCCATTTCCCAAGCCTTTAGAATAATAATTCAACAAACAAAGCAAACAGCGATTTCTTCTGGTGAAGTTAGTCAATTAGTTACAACTCAACGAATTTAGAACAACCAACACCCAAATTTGTCACACATCTTCCGCACTTAAGTCGACACTTGATGCCAAATAAGGACTTCAGTCCCACTTTGTTAGGTGAGCACTTATGAAGTGAGGGTGGCAACGTATCGTCTGATGATCTATTACGCAAACTCAAAAATAAATTGCTTCAGCGCCGCATGCTGGCGAGAGTGAAAGATAAGAAGAGACGACTTGTTTTATGCGTCTTCGGGGACAACCAACGGTTAAACTCTGAGGTATAACTAAAACTTAAAAAAAAGTCCTCATAGACGTACGTGCTCCTGCAGACTCACAAGGCAAGAAAGTGTTGCCGAGGGCTTGTTTTTCCCCCATCCACCAATCATGATACATGAAATGAAAATGACTGTGGCCCTACACAAGAGATAGTGCTTTGATTTCATAATGTAAAGAAAAGAGAGAAAAAATTGAAAGGAAAAAACACCATGACAGCTTTAATTTATTGCTTTTTGACCTTAGGGGTACATTAAAACGGCGTTTCCTCGAACTTCTTGTATTACTTAATTAACAATGCATTATTAGGAAAACTGATCTCTTAATTTTCTTTTTTTTTTTTTACCATTTTTTTTTTCTGGATTTTTTTAAGGATCTTCCATCTGTTGTAGTGCGAATTTGATGAGTGTTGACTATGAGGCAAAGGATTTTTGGTGTCAGCTTGTCTCTTCATTTTCTACACATTCGTTGAAGAAATTGCAATTATTTTTCCTCTTGTGAGTCAGTAACGTACGTGCATGTTAAAAAACAGCGATAGACTGATTTATTGCAGATCAAACAAGATGGCGAACAATGGAGGTTTACGGGAGGACAAGTGATTCAAACATGAATTACAAGGATTTTTATCTGTTGCCACAATTGGGGTTTTTCCCTTTAAAAGTTTAATGATTCTGTATTCAGTACAGTTATAACAAATTTGAAGACTTTTTCTTTTATTTATCAACTTAGAAGCAGAGTAAAACTGTTCACGTTGGGCATCAAAAAGTAAAAATTCACCCAACGTTTCTTTCTTGCCCGAGAGAATAAACTAAAAAGAATTTTTAAGAGATCGCAAAAAAATCTGATGGCAGTATTAAAAAAAGCAAAGCCCAGCTGTAAAAAGAAAAATTTAAAATTCCTTCAAGAAGATACAACTCGAAGCGATTTTGTCATCACATAAAATGCCTGAAACGCAAAACGCAGACTATTTTTCATAATACAAACAGTAAGAATGATTGAAAACATTTTTTCTCCATCAACATTTATACTAAATTGGACTCTAGATGGAGATTTGCTGTTGGTGAATCAGCCAAAATTGACAATCTGTCAATTTCAAAATATCGAGCAAAATATTCACTTCCAAACACACACAGGTGCAACTTAATTTCCATTCTCTTACAGCACCACTCGCAATACAATTTAGCAAAAAAATCGCCTGTTTTTCTAACCGTTCCAAACTTAACAGAATATGAAAATATGTAAAAGCGTCTAAACTTACAAGTGAATATTCAATTTTAATCTTCAGAAAAAAGAAAAATACCTTAATGCTCGAACACTGAAAAAAAATCAGGAAAAATACACAAAATATACATAAATAGGTAACCCAAACGTTTTTCACCGCAAAGAAAATAAAAAAAAAATAAAAAAAAAGAAACGTTTACATATTACCATTAAATATTAAGTCGATCGTGATGGATGCGGAGAAAATAGAAAAGAAAACTGTACGTATACAATGCAGCGAATGGTAAAATGTGTTTAAATTATTTCTAGCAGTAGTGAGCACTTGCATGTGCACAATATGGAGCAATGCACAACCTTATCAAAACTTCACATTTTAGTCCTCAGTATAGAAATAGCAGACCCAACGGGGCATTGCATTATGAATACTTCACATCACCTCAGTGCACCTGGAATCTCTCGAGAAGTACTTCTCTCCTTTTGCCAAGTCATTTTCAAAATGCAAACTTTCCATCCACTTCTTTCTTGCAAACCACCCCATAGCACCAGACGGTGCGTGCAATGAAAACGCGCGCCAATTACTGCATCTACTCGCAGCCCGAGCGAATATACAGAGTCAACGATGGAGAAGGAGAAGCAGAAACGAAGGGAAAATCGGTCTTGCGATGCACGCCACGTCAAGTGACATTCGAATTGCGAGCATGTCTGTGTACCAACGTCATGAAATCCCCAACACAGCACCGAGCCAGAACGAGCAATTGCAAGCGGAGAAAAATATTCACCTGTGACGCTCAAAAGGACTTCTTGGCGCGCGGGAAATGAAATTATTGATTCAGCACCAAGAGGTGGAGATGGTGCGATGGAATGGGAGGAAGCCATGGTGTGGCGAAGAGGGAAGGGGAACAACATCAACGAACTACTAGATTTCAAATCAGCAAGAGAGATTTTAAGCCATACTGTGCATATTTTCCTTTCATTTCTCACATTCCATATCCCTTCTTTATCCTTTTTCTTTAAAAAACGCACACAAAGGAAAATTTGCTCAAATATCGACAGATTAGTCTCAAAAATTGATTGCTCGTTCGTGGTAAAGCTAGAAATGATGATTGTGGCTAAAACTTGTCAGAATCTGTTCGGTCATTGTTCTCGAAGCTTCACCTTTATACACGTCTCTCTTGCTATTCAGAATATGGCAGGGAAGTTGAAAATGAGACTGACTTGAATAATGCATGTCCAATCCTCGCCTCATTACCCACCAAACCAGTCACACGACGGGCTGGGGCCACCAACCAAATTGGCACAAATTGTAGGTTCCCTGCAATGGCTACCAGCGACGGAGACCATCAACACCTGTCCAATCAACACTTTCCCTATCGCCGACCATTCGCAGCACGAATGGATGGACTCACGGGGGTAGTAATGAGTCGGGAACACATTTGAGGATTGGCAACTGTAAATGATGACTGGGGATAAGCATCAATTGATAAATTCAATCAATGAGAAATTTTAACTTTTTTTTATTTTTTTTTTGTTCTGTTAGAAAAATGACAAATTGCATTTTTTTTTATATCGCCTTTGAGATTTTATTTTTTATCTTGAAAAACTTAAAATTTTCTTCAGCTATTTTTCTTCAGATATATTGATTTTCCCACTCTCATTGATCTTTTTTTCTTCTCTGTCTGCTCGTTAGTTTTAAAAACCTCATGTACCGATCAAAAATTTTTTCATTTTAATTTCTCTCAACCATTTTCAAAACGCCAAGCCGTGCGAAAATAAAAATTATCAATTTTCGATCGTTTTTAATGCTGAACCGACTGATTTGTAGAAATTCATCACGGGAAAACTAATAAAAATATATTTTAATACCTTAAATAAAAAAAAAAAAAAAAAAAAAAAAATTAAAATCGCCCATTTGAGATTTAAAAAAGAAAGAATTTTATTGCTCATAATTCCTCCTCAAATAAATTTTGAAAAAAAAAATCATAAAAAGTTTCAAAAATGAAATAAAATTAAAAAGAAATTAATCTACAAACCTATAAAAACTTGTTTTTCAACAAAAAGTTTCCCGAAATTTAAATAACATTTTTTTTTTTTTAAATTTAATAAATCTTGCACGCACAATTGGAGCGTGCTATGATTTACAGCATTTAAAATTGGAAATTGCCAAACCTAGTACAAAATTGAATTCAGCTCGACGAGAAACTAAATCCTTCTTATCAGTAGAAACACACTCTATACGTGATAATTTATTTCTCTCACTCCCTACATTTTCTTTCCAAACTTTACACTGCACTTTTTGTAACCGCAAGTCAACCACTTAAATTTATTCATTACCAATTTCACAATTTAGCACTTTCTATAATTATTCTTCAAATAACATAAAACACCCACACAGTTTTTCAGACATCAACTTCCATTTGCAAATGTATGCATCAGTATTTCGTTTAATTCGTTTATTTCAATTTTCGCAAATGTTAACAAACATTACGCGCTTCTAGTCGTCTAAGTAATTAAACTACCACAAACAACGACATCTTCAACTCTGCATAGCTATCACAACATCTTATTGTAGTATTTATTTATTTTTTTTTACATCTAATTTCCCACAGCAAACATCCTGAGTGCCTCTAAATCACTACAACACTTCATTTCGCCACAAGACAATACTTCTCGAGTGCTTGAACACATCAAGTAAAGTATAATTAAATATTTACAGTCTAAAAACTAAAAGAGTACACTACTCCTGCAATTAAATTTCGAGATTTATTTATTGCTTCTTCCCTAAATAGGTTGAATTGTAACCGTCACAACGCTCGTTTGCAAGCTGTTTGTCCACAAAAAAAATTTAACCAGCTAAATGGACCCACAAGATTTAAACTTTGAATGCCAAAATAAACGGATAAATCCACAAATTGGGTCAATAGTCCTCGGTTAAGTGAATATAATAAATAAACATCTACTAATAAACATACTTTTGCTGAAAGCCGCCGGACAATAAAAAATATTACATTTGTAGCAACGAAAAGAACAGCTGTCATTCAATACTATCGTCGTCGCAGCAGACACATTTTTCAAAAGAGTATAGAAACATCACACAATAACAGTGCCAAACCTCGCTCGCCTGGCTCACTCGTTCAAAAAAATAACAAAATCAAACCGACATTGTTCAGACCGGCGATTTAAAGTGGCCATTCAAAGTGACTAAAACATGACACGTTTAAAACGAGATATATCATGTGCAACAACAACTGCTTGCACTTTTAAAATTACATTTCATTGAAAAAAGTGATAGCATGTCATGTTGCACTTAAAATCTAAATGCGAAGGCCACAGCAGAGCTAGAAAATATTTTAGTGTATGGTTGACTTAAAACGAGATTAATCAAAATATTATTTTATGGTGTTCTGTTCGTTTCTAGTAAAGCAGAGAAAGATCCGTAATGGTATCATTAAAAAAAAACCATTCATTTTCTAACATTTCCAATTGGAAAGTCAAAGGACCACTTGCACTTATTCCAAAGATGTTCTCAAACATATAATTTTCCATCATTAACTAATAAAAAAATAAAAATTTGATAATAACAGAGAGATGCAGGCAAGCAATGGAACAGTCGTTAGAATTGGCGAACGGACACGACTTTTAGTATAAAATGTGACAAATTTAATGATAGTCTGAATAAATTTGATAATTGCAAGTGCGTGATTCAATTCAAACTACTAACCAAACAAAAAAGAGTTTATTGTAAAAACTAGCTACGAAACTTTTATTTTATTTGGTACTATTAATTTTTAATGCGATCAAAGTATTCGCCTTGTTTGTTTTACTTTATTTGGATGGAACGAAACCGTTGATTGCTCCTGTAGCACTTACCGCGTATATAAAACGGCGTATAACCTTTGATGAAACAACAATAGAAGCATCTATTTACATTCCTATTATTTTCATTGGCCATCTATTGCAGAAAATAACTACTGAACCACTGCAGCCAAGTCAACATAATTCCAGCAATCCCATAATCCCCAACTATAATAACAACATAATGAAGGAAAGGTTCACATCATAAATAACGCCTATAATTCCTACACGGTACGTAAACCGAAACATAAAATTACAATTTTTCAAGAAAGAATGTTTTAAACCTAATCATGAATTTCCCTTCTACCGGTTCCCTTCAACTCCCCTTACTTGACGTTACATAAAAATGCAAACTAAGGACCCCCCCCCCCCACCTCCCCAACCCCCCACGCTGCACCAACCGTAAGTACACAGTTTTTTTTAATCCACTCACGATTTTGTGTGTCCCATCAGGAGGCAAAGATGCATCTGCCCATAATGATAACTTGATTGTTAGACTGAGGGTATGAAGTGCAGAGCTGAGGGACCTGTTCTTGTCTACACGTAGAGATCATAACTTTGTGAATTACTCGTTGCTTGCTTCCACAGCACCTGCACACTTTCTTGGCCAAAAAATGCCCGCCTTCTTCTAAAAGGCGACGCCACCATAAAAAGAAACCCTTTACAGCTATAAAAGGAAGCTTCTCGCTTGTCCGAAGCTCAGCTGCTCAAAGCAAACAGGCAAAAAGAAGAAGCAGCCAAGTTAGGATTTTGTTTCATCTAGTGAGCCCTCTGAGATATGTGCCAACCTTCATTCCAATTCTTTCTCTACTTTTTTCCTCTACCTTTTTTCCCCAACACTTGTTTCCAATACAATTCCTGTCTTTGGGTAGATATTGGTAGCTTGGGGAAACGAATAACTTTGATAGTAGGAATCTATTGCGTGCACTTGTTCGATTTTTCCATTTAGAATTCCTACAACTACCTGGGTTTTGTCTCTTTACTTTGTGCTCTTTTTTATTTGCCCCTTTCTTACAGGCTTTTTCAACGAGAGACATCGAAAAAAAGTTATTTTTATAACAACCTTTGTAACAAGTTCAAAAAAAATGTCGCAACTTTGCAAGCCATTGTACGAAAGATATTTAAATAGAAGGGGAAAAAACATTTACCTTTGGGTGTTATTTAAAAAGAATAATGTTTTAAGATTCAATTATGTATATTTTAACATATAATCCAAAAAATTAGAATGAGCTATAAAGTTTTTCTTATTTCCATTTTAGAAAATTCTTTACTGCCAACCTTACTCATATAAAAATAACACGAAATATTGTATCGTTTTATTACATTGGTACTTTCTATTAAATTACACTCCTCAGCTTCAACATATAATTTTAATTTAATGGCTCAATAAGCCATGTGGTATTCTATTATATCACAACATCAGCCTTTTATATATCAAAGTAACTTATCCTATTACAATACAATTGCTATGGTAGCAAAAAAAGATTATTCTTGCTGCAATGGCGACCACGAAACCTATTCAACAAACAAAAAACAGCAAAAACTAAAAGGGAAAAAAATGGCAAGTCGTTAAAAGAAACTAAGGTTAAGACATACACCACATCCACATGGTATTTGCCTAATGGATTCACAGAATTAATTTAATTAAAAGTCCATTCACAGCCTGCGAGAGAGAAGCAGGCCTTAAAAACAGACATTTAATCTATTTTGTCAACATTCGTTTATTAAAGTCAGCTAGCAGTAAAATCGGAGGACAGCACTAGCATCCATCCATTTTTTTTCTTCTTTCCTTTTTTTAATGTAATTACAAAAGCAACATGATATAAAAGCTTTCCGAATTGTTAATAATTAAAATACTTTCTAGTTTCGGGTATTCGTTTCCATTTCGATTTTATCTATGCATGCAGGTTCATCAAATAGTGATGGGAATTTAGAAAAAAAAATAATACAAATCAAATACAGAGTAGAAAGGATACATAAATAATTCATCTTACAACATAAAAATTGAAAAGGATATAAGTGAAAGTACATTAAAGTTAGCATACATATGCAAAACCAACGTATTGATTCAATATGATTGAAAATATAGAACATTTAAAACTGTATTGCTTCTCAGTTCGGGTCCTTGTTTAACATTTTAATTTAAACCAATCATGTTGCCTAGCCAACTTTTACACAAATTAAGCAGAAAGTGTGCAACTTAGAAGTTGTAACACAAAAAACCACGCTTCTACTTTTTATTCAACACCATTAAAAGTCTGTTTGATATATTGAATTGGTAGATTAAACTGTCTGCAAAACAATTGATCACTTAGATAATCTAGCTATCTGAAGACAAAGTAAAAAGCCTAATGTGTAATAGTTTCTTTCCCTCCTTCCGTGACATGTGAGAAATGGCAAGTGACAATTCCAATTGGTCAGTATAGCCTTTACAGTATTTTATCCTAAAACATAACTTTTCTGTCGTAACAAGTTTATTTAAATATGAATTAAATTCCCCACTCAACAAGTTACGCCCAACGACTCGGATTGTGTCATAATTTCTTCTCATTCAACATTCATCATGCATAACATGCAATTTCGTGTAGGCACAGCTTGCATTTCTAAATCATTTACAAACAAATATCACCACTTCTGTTTATTTAGTAAATTGTATACGGCGTGTAATCATACAAGTATTTGACTAGCAAATTATATCGTACAACATGATTTCCTTTGATTTGATTTATTTATTTTTTAAATATAAAATTTACTGCCCGTGATTTTTATTATTGACATAAATTTTAAAATAAAAATTTTTGTGCAACACTTTTCTGTCTGGGTTTTTGCGTAGAAAAGAAAAAAAAGTATTGACATATTTTATCCGCCTTTAGTTTAGACTTCTCCGATATTATTCAATTTGCCACACGTCCGTCTAATATATTTTCAATCAGAATTGCGCATAGGCAATTCAAAGCAAAATGTATCCATACTCGATATAAATCAAGAAATAAAAGCATCGCACGTATGCAACAACTTTAATGGATAAATTTACAGATTTATTTCAACCGCATAAATTAGTTGAGATTGATTATCCTAACCGCAAACATAATGTCGTTATGAAACGAGGAACATAAATTACTTTGAATTTTCACATTCTCCATTCTAACAGCAAGCGACATTACGTTCCCACAGTTCCCCCCGTCGTCATAATCTATGCTCAGCTTTAAAAACCCAATTCTTTTAAATTTCCTCCCGCAAACTAAATTTACCTCAACATTACACATTGACAAACACATCTTTTCCTTCCCACACATTCTGCTCCAGCCAGCCCTACAGCTTCAACCAAATTTTACTATCGATTTCTCTACTCTTGACAGAAAAACCAACTCTGACCTCTACCTTTTGCCTCCCCTCTATCCAATTTTATCAATCTGCACAAACATTGCCCAATTGCGCCTATTAGGTTATACAAGTTTGTTGAACTGTATTAACCCTCCATGATTTTCCATCCAATAACATGTTTTCCTTCCCATTTCGTATCACAATATAAATAGAAAGCAGAAAAATCCACACGTATAAAACCACAACAAAAGTGTTTACATCATCATTTTTTTTCAACAAAAACACCTTATGGTAACATTTCCCTCGAACAATTCAAAGTTTCAACTTACAATCAAAGCTGAGATCAAAACATGCATTTCGTTGTCATTGGAACTGCATTGGAACTGCAGTAGAAATAGAGAGACGGGGAGAGGGAGGGCAGATGGGACGGCAGAGAATTTTATATAGAAAATTATTACATATATTGGATTTTCAAAGCAAAATACCAGGTGACATCAAATCAATATTGTCCATCCCCGCACCGTCTTCAGACTGGTAGTTTCCAAGCGTACAGTCCTGTCATTTTCTATTCCGCTTGCAATTTCCTGTGTCGCCATCTCGTGCGTATAAAATTCTTAGAACTCCAGTGTCCATCAACACTGATGCCAACACAATAACGCGAGCAAACTTTATGAAACGAATATTTCAATTGGAATATAGCTAATTTAGTTTGGAGAATGTAGTGTGGCTAATCAGCAGTGAGACAGTTTGCAATTTGAACCACTTGCCAGCTGCAAATATGCTTTCATATACTACATACAAATGTGGTTGAGTGTGGTTAATGAAAGAATGGGAGGAAAATTGTACAGAGGAAACGTGTGTGATTGCTTTTGGTGTGCACGTTCATTTGTGGAAAATTCCCTTCTACACTTCCCCTTCTACTCTGCTAACTCTCTCGCTCTCACTCAACCCAATGACTCCGTTTCAACGTCATTAACAGCCATGAAATCATTCATTAAACCACAAGGCAACACTTGTGCAAGCCAGAAAGCAAAAGTAGAAAACGGAAATTCATTATTTTACATCACGGAATAATGCCGAAATTTCAGTTTACACTCGTACCGCTTAAAACGTTATCACACTCCTACTCCCGCCGTCGTGTCTTACTAATTCTCACAAATATTCCCATTACCATTTCCTAACGATTGATAACCATGTTAGAAATGTAGACTACTTTCGAAATAAATGCACTCAATCATAAATCAATGTAGTTGAAAAGTAAAGTACCATCACAATGCAAATACACAATAGAGTATTCAAAGCTCTCACCACTCCAACCAAAAAAATTGTTTGCTGCTTGTAAATCAGAAAAGAACTTCAGTTAAAGCGTGAAGACCTTAATGTGAAGGACGTTTAAAGCTGGAGTTTGTCAACAGCAAATTTCAACTTTAAACTTAAATATATTTTTTCTTGTTAGTCTACTTATGTTACCTTTTTTTTCACGCCTTTATACTTTCGTCTTTTTAGGAAGCTCGAAAACAATTTGCTTAAACGGTAAAGGCGAACAGGTCAACTCAAGAGTAGAGTAGACGCCGAGAAATAGGAAGAGGTTGAAGCACAACCTCACTTGGCCTCACATAAAACCAACTGTACTCTATCGCAATTATAGGTTTTTGCCACGGTCATTAATTCCACAGAGTGATTTCCACTAGAGGAGGTAGGAAAGAACTACAAAAAACCAACGTAAAAAACTAAGAAATATAAAAATATACACATACGCGTGTCGGCCAATGTATATAATTCTTTTCTTACTTATTACGATCAGTGAGTGACCAGAAAGAATAAATTAAATTAGCGGATTAAAACTACTATAAAATCACTACGAAAGAAACTTTCTGCGTTATTAATAAGAAACCTAAAAAGAAAGCTTAAAAAATAATAAAAGATTCTAAAACTAATAACAATTTCAAGAGAAATGAAAACCCACATTATTGTTATCGATTCTCCCAGTCTTCCTTAAAGAAGAACAAATTAGTATTCTGAATTGTCTTGTAAGAAAGAAAAAAAATGTAAACAAACAAAACTTTTAAAATATAGAAGAAAAAAAAGAGGAATTTTTTATGGTTGTTCTATACCAACGTCGTAAACTTACCGTTAAATCAATTTCAGTTTCTCAACATCAGTAACTACACTGCGTGATCTAGAGCCATAGATTTATGACTTGTTAGTTCTCTGTAACAGGACAGGAAATAGTGCAGCAATTAATCTCCACAACACATTTTTGTCATTGTGTCTGCAGCAGGCAATACAAAATTACACCTCTTTTTTATTTTTTGCTACTCAAATACACAACTCCAGTGAAAAAACAAAAAAAAACCAACAACACATGTTATTCATTGCAGGTAAAAGTCTAGGAAAAATCCATAGAACAACAATTTTATTGTGTGTGGAGAGCCGAGAGCTATTTTACATAACAATATGTGCATTCGAAAATAGAAACTTTTCCGCATTTCTTGCAATAAATGTGACTTCATCTTCGATGCAAAACAAAAAAGCCTTTAAAAATCCAGCTTGGCATACCAATCTGATGTAGAAAAGATGAAGCATAAAACATGCTAAAACGAAAAACGGATTAGAGTAAAAGCAAACGAGATTCAGTTGTTTCTGTTTTCGAATGCAGTTGGCGTCACACAGGCACACACACACACACACACACACACACACACACACACACACACACACACACACACGATCAAATTAGTGATTTTTCAGTTGTTCACAAATCAGCTTATAATTGAATCCTACATGTTAGCAGGGTTGACTGTTCATTGCAAAGCGCTTTAAGAAGAAATGTCTTGTTCTCCTTCCACAGGGGAGTGTTAATCAGAGCCCATTGGGAGGGCATTTGAGACCACTCAGTAGGGGACAATGAGTGCAGCCGATAGGGAATTGTACACCAGAATCAATAAAATTGCCTAACTTTAAGGCGCAATTTTTGGAACTGCGGTCATCTAAAGCTCTCCACCTAAGCAATAAATACACACAAATAAAGAGTCAACAAATTACCTAAGTGTCACTGGGTCAGAAACACATAAAACAGCATTTTTCCTCGCCCCTTTCTGCCCTCCCATTCGCTCAAGTGTGATTCGACTGAAACAGACGTTGTTTAATCTTTTAGATGCGATAGTAAATTGTTCAATGTTTGTTTTATCTTGTGCAGGACCGCGGTCTGGGTCGCATAAAATGCAAACATAATTTGTACGCTTCTCCATTATTATTCTTTTTTTTACGATGATTTGAGTTGGAAACTCCATACACAACAAGACCATACGATGGCACACAACTCCGCACAGCCTATCTCTGGATAATAAATTCACACATTGCTCACACCAGGGACCAATACGTTTTCTTCTTGCGCTATGCTCTTTAAACAAATCGAAAAAGCAACAAATCTGACAAAAATATTCTTTCTGCATGTCTTTCGACCTAGATGGAACAAAACAAACAATTAGGCTGGAAAAATAATTTCAATTTCCTTTGAAAATGTACTTTAGAAACAAAACAAGCTAAAACCCGTGGTCTTTTGTTGTTTGACATTGACAATGTATACAATGTTCACTCGTGCTGCCTTAAGATTCTCAGCAAAGCCAAAGGTTACAACTAGATTGCTTCCTGGTGCCAGGAGCCATCTGCAGTTTACTTCAGCAGATGGTCAAGTAAAAATGAAGACAAGTGGCTCAAGTAATGAAAATCAGAAAATATTTATATTGCTGCCAGCATGCTACAGTGATTGCATCAAAATATTAACAATTGCAAACCCTCAAACTAAAAATAAACAAAACTTTCTTGAAATAACAAGTTCATTAGTTATTACCGGGTGGCAGGGTCAAAATCTGGTCGCAAATGTGTCACGAAACATATTAATGACCCAAAATACCATTTTAACCAAATTGATGAGACAGACTAATTTGCTTAAGGAATAATTACAGAAAAAAAAAATTTATCTAATTAGGTGTCAAGTTACATCCCAGAGTGTAAAACTTAACCCGTCCACACACGGTCCTAAAAATCAATGCACATTCTTGACAGTGGTCATTAGTCTACACCTCATAAATCTATTAGCAAAAGCGCTGCTAGAATTTCTCCCGGTAAGCTTCACCAGATGTTACTGACGATAAAGCAACTGAGGTTGCTCATTCGTGCTCACTGCTCAGTCAAGATCGAGGTCAAGATATACAAACACCAATAAGAACACTGGCTCATGTTTTCATACGGCGTGATGTCACAAGCAGTTGAAATGCCAAGGAAAGAAAGAAAAGAAAATTGCAGACTTAAAATAAGAAAGATTTTGTAATAAAATAAAACAATTTTTTGTTGCTGCAAAAAGTACTATTTCCATTGGCTGCGCCGTATCTTGAAGAAGAAAAATATCCGGGCTATATCTTGAAACCGTAATATTTTATTCAAAGTAGGGTTAAGGACAGATAAGCCTTTGTTTTATGCTTGTAGTATGTAAAGCAGTGCTTTAAGACGCATTTTTTGAATCTAAAAGGTGTGCACCTCATTCAGGAACATTGTTTTACGCCTAAATAAACCTTTTATTTTCTAGGCGGTAAACCCCTGGAGTACTAGATTATAGTTAACAGTCCTTGGTAAGACTCAAACGCTGTAATAGTGTTCCGAATTGCAAGTAAAGATCTTTTAGTACCATTACCGGCTAATTTATAACTCAATTTCAAGTAACAATTTCTTCTGTTTAGACCAGGATTGGCAAACTCCTTAAGCAGTTGTTGAAAACTTTTAGGCCAGAGAATGTGCGATAACAACTGCACACATAAACATACTATTCGCGACCAACTACTGTAATGAATTGAGTGGAGAGAACCAAAGATAAATGACATTCAGGTACCAAAAATGTCATCTCTAGATAAATCCCATTCGCTTTCACCATTTGCAGTGTCAAACATGGGCACTCATAAGAAGCTTTTACCGGGCCAAATGCATCACCTGATTTTAAATTGGTTTTTATATTCCATTGCACCCAATGGTGAAGGTAAGTAGAATATAGAATGACTAATTCATTTTACATAACAGTCTTCAAATTGTAAAAACTAAAGAAAAAAATTTTTCTGTAATTTATAAAAATTTCATGTATCCCTAAATTATCTAATGAATATTTTAAAAACGAAACATTTAGCGAATAGACGCTTATAAACATGTAGTCATTAGTAATCAACATTCAACTTACTAAAAAGTAGCAACGCAAAACATGTATGTCGTTAAATAAATTTTTCCAATTTAATAATTGAAAAATTAATTTTGATAACAATAAATTCAAATTGCAAATATTGTTGTATTAATAGTGCACTGTTAAAAATTAAAGAAGCCTTGACAAAGACAAATTAGCCGCATTAAAAAATTTACCATAAAGATTTTAAAGTAGCCCCTATTCCAATCTTCTCTAAATGCAAATATTAAGCTTTACTGTAGCTCGCTTTACCAGGGAGTTGTTAAATTAGACATACCCTATATTTTTTCTTCTCTAAATTGTTTGTTTTTCTAATAAATTAATATTAATGTCAATATTAGTAATGCAGTTTTAAATATGTAAGATTGCATGAAAAGTTTAAGCAAGGTTTTAAAAACTTTCCATGTGTAAACACATATTAATGCATTAAAATTAAGTTCACAGAAAGTTTCGAAAAACAGCTCGAGGTGTTTCTAGTGAAACTGCAAACCATTCTTTTTTTTTAAAAAAAAATAATCCTTAATGCTCGAAAAAATTTTAAAAAAATAATTCAATGAGTCTTGATTTTTTTACACATCATATAAGATGTCCGTATAATTACATTTAGCTCAAAGCTTGCCAGTCCTTCAACCAACCATCTTCAGGCTACAAAATGTATGTCAAAAGGTTTACCAAATTCTTCAAATAATTATTTTGCCAAAAAAATACAAAAAATCAACATTTTATAACTTAAAAACAAACACACTAGCTGCATTCAAAAACTCTAAAACGCTTCTAAAACTCGTTTCGTGTCTGTACATATGACGTCATTCCCATAACATGGGAATGACGTCACACGTACAGACACGAAACGAGTTTTGCATACGTTTTAGAGTTTTTGAATACAGCTACTGTAAGTGTTCAAAACTTTGAAAGTGGACTCTGCACGTGGGTTGAGTTTGTCGAATTGTTTATTCAAAGACAAAACAAGATGGTGGTTACAAAAGGATTAACGAAAAGAGTTGGTTGGTTGGGCAATCCAAATGTAAGAAAGCACCCGGGACCTGTTTATCACCATTAGTAGTTTTGAAGAATTCTTTTTCCAAATTCGGGCGTATTTCTACATTCTCGGCAATATAGATCTGGTCAACGGAATCGATGAGTGCTTCCGAGTCGTACATGTCCACATCTTGGAAATATTCCGTGATCGACGCCTCCCAGTCTTTCCTTGAGTCGATGAATTTGCCGTAAATGTCGTGCCAATAAAGCGTGGCGTCATTCAGCTTGTCATTCGCAATCGTGATCTTTGCATCCTTCGTCCATTTTCCCAGTCTCGCGGCACGTTTTGTACGGTTGATGAAGTTTTTGACGTTCTCGTCCTTCAGTCCCTTGAAAATTGGGATCCTTTTCGTCGTATTGGCCTCATGTCACACGTTAATGTGTCCGGGTTTTTCGAGAGTTGCGCTTGCGAACTCCCTCGATACATTTTCCTTCTCGCTGTTGGACTCGTCGCCTTCCTCGTCTTCATAATCGTTCCTTATCGCGAGGTTGATGGCCAACAGTATCGCGATCAAGTCGTCCTTCTTGCTGCATTGGGCGTTGTCGATATTCCACGTCGTACATTCGTCCTTTATGGCCTCGACGATCAGCAGAACCAAAATTGGTTTGCACGTAGAAGTTAGCACTTCTTTGTCCTCCATTTCTTCTAAATCTATTTTTCTGGTAAGTCTGTCTTGTAGAGTGCTTCCTGTACTCGGTCGTGATCGGCAAATCACGTGGACGATTGAGGTTTGCGGGTCTCTTGAATTTCTCCCTCTGGTCAAGTGGAATTTCGGATTTTCAGTTCAAATGTCGACTGCGCCATGTAAATGTTCAAAAGTTAGAAAGTGGACTCTACATGGGGTTGTTTGTCAAACTGTTTTTTTTTAAAGACAAAACAAGATGGTGGTTACAAAAGGATTAACGAAAAGAGTCTTATTAGATGGTTAGGCAATCCAAATGGAAGAAAGCGCTTGGGCGCGGCACTTGGTGGGGCAAAGCCTAACACACGCTTATGTAAACTATCTCTGAATAAATAAATAAATTATCAACTCGGACGATGTTTCGAAAAATAACTACCCTGTATACAAACTCAAAGATCAACAGCAAGTTCAAGACAAACTCACTGAATGGAAAGCCATACGAGTACATAAGTACGTACCAGTTGATGCATTAAGCAAAGGGCAATCCTATAAATCCCATCAAAGCATTCGAGCAAATTATCTAACTGTTAACTCGAGTCCAGTTAAGCCTTCAAGCACTACAAAGACAACAACATACTTTACTTATTCCAATCGCAGAGAAATTGTGGGCAGATGTGCGTGGCAATTTCAGAAATCGTTCTAATTAAGCAACAGTCGCGACTCTGCTGCCTCATTTTCTTTAATTAAACAAGAAAATTTCATAAGCCTAATATCCTATTTAAAATAAAACTTGCATTCCCCTTAAATGTTAGTTTTTTATTATTATTTTATAAACAGACAATAATAAAAGAATTATCCTTAAATATTTACAACTGTTTTAACATAGCAAATAAAGCCATTAATTGTATTTTTATTACCTTTAATAACATCCTTAGTTAAAAAAATCTCAGCTTTAATGGAAATTTTCATTACAAACAACTGAATTTAGTGCACGAAAGATGTGTGTTTGATATAATAAAGTTTGCGTGCTGTTTCCATACTACTTACTGAATCCTTTTCTTTGTTTTCTGGGAAAATTCACACAACACAACACCTGGAAAACATTCCATTTATTTTTTCCCTTTTTTTTACACTCAAACCACTGTCTCATTTTGCATTTATTCCAAACAGATTTATTTAACAAAACAAGTCCAATTTGTTTTTTTTAATAACACGAATGAAAAGTTAGAAGAAGAAAAGAAGAAAGCCGTCATAAATTTATTCTTAAATCTCACAACTGAGCAAGATTTTGGCAAATTGAAAAACTCAAAATCTTATACAAAAAAAAAAAAACCAAGCCAACACCAATGAATATGGCAATGACGGTTGTCAAGGGATGGCTTCATCTACATTCCTTGCATGTGCCATGCCTTTAGCTCATTGTGTGCCCGAGTCTGATTACTCCCTTTAGGGACCAGAGATTTTTTTTCTGCTGCTTTTTTCCTTCGCATTTCTAGATGACTGGAATTTTGCTTACTTAAAGAAGCAAAGAAAAAAATGTAAAAATTGAGTTCTGGAGGAAATTGGAATCCTTTGTAATCAAGTAATGGCTGTAGAACTCGAATTAGAGAAATTTAAGGTGGCGGAAGTCTCAACCAATCACTAAATTCACTAAATCGTAGTGCAAACACCGAAAATGCAAAAAATACAAACATTTTCCCGTATTTTCACGCTATAAAAATATTAATTTTCGATAACATTTAGCTGAGACACCAATCCATAAGACATAAACCGTGAAAACAAATAACGTTATTTCTATTTTCGGACGCAACTATTGAAAAACATAAAAACTTCTATCACACCCACTAAAAAGAAACGTAAAAAAACTGCTGTCAACTCTCCTCTATCTCTTGTCATTCCCCCCATGTTATCTCAAAATCTAACCAACCACACCCCAATCCTTCAACCCTGCACCTGACACATTTTCTGTGCATTCAGCACAAACATTCTGCACTTTTCCCTTTCATCGTTTTTACCTTTAAAAAAAAATTGATTCCAGCTTCATTCTGTGCATTGCAGCATAGAAATAGATTTTTCTTTTATTTTATGTACCATATATATATATATATTTGGACTTGAGAATTTTTTTAAGCAGAAAAATGCAAAGTAATATATAACCTAAGAGAATCTAAAAGGAATTTGAGAAAACATATCTCGCAGTTTGGATCGCTGGGACGAGCGCTATTTGCATGCAATGCGAGGACGCGACCAGAAGCTTCTTTCTAGTTCACCAAGTACAGTTTCGCATACACACAAACACGAAAGACTTATTGATTTGCCATTTGGTTTTGTTTCTGACCTGCGAGATTATTGCATCGCTTCCGTGCCTTCATGAATTGCACTTGTCACAATTCATAAAGAAACAGTCGAAACCTAAATTCCTATGACCCGAATGCACAGCAACCGAGTGTTACTAACAACAATTCTTCTTTTTAAGAAAAAAAAAATCATCTCGCGGATTAAACTTAAAGTTTCTGTACGTTGCAAGTCACGACTAAAAGTCCTGATATTAAAAACGCTGAAAAAGCAAGTTTTAACTTAAGAAGATCGACAAATGTCGACTGCTTTCCGATATACCACTCTTCGTCGACCGAACGAGTGCAGACTTCCTTCTCCATGGCTCATGTCAGAGAACGATAGAAGCAAGAAAATGTTCTTAGTCTCGTGCTCACTCTTATCTGGTGCTTGGGGCTTCCTGAGTACGTCTCTTTCTCTCTCTCTTCGCCTTCAAACCTTCTGTTACCACTACCTCCCACACTTCATCTTCTTCTATACTCTAGAACAGATCTCGATGACGTTTTGCACATGCCAGATTTGGTCTTTTTTTTATTAATATTCGCACACTCGTGTGTTTTTTCTTCTTTTTCTTTTACCAAAGATAACACTTTTCTTTGATGAAAATCGATAAAAAGACAACTGAAGAGTGAGTAAAAATAATTGCTACAATAAAGCGAGTTGATGAACAGTTTGAGCGTACCGAATTAGTAATTTGTAAGGTCCCACCCACAATTAAAATTATAAAAATCTCCGTACAATGAGTGGCTAATACAGGCAAGGCTAAATTGGCTGGGTAGAGAGGCCATTGTGTTTTTTGTTTACAAAAAGATAAACCACAATCAATGTCCTATCTCGTTCCACATTAAGTGTTCCGCCCACTATTCCACAATACCAATCTAGATACACACGAAATTTACTGCTAGCTCTGTTTTCGTGCATGGCTATAAACAATTATTGTAAATGCGTAATTTTACCGCTTTGCTTTGTAAGCGATAAATCTTTTGATTGAAAATTAGTCAAATCAAATCAACTATCTAGCATCGTCAAAAGTCGGACGAATCAAGAAAATTTATGGTTTATGTGAAAGATAAGTACGATTTGTTATTACTCGTATAAATTTAAAAGGTAAATATTTGGAAAACACTTCTCCAATTTACATCTGACAAGAAATACGATTAAGGAATTGTTAAATAAACACCCATTGCCGATTTTAATTTAACGCCTCAACTGGTTTGTGAGAAATTTTAGCATTAGAATCATATTATTAGTAAAACAAGCAAACAAGAAACTTAAAAATCATTCTTTTTGGATCATTTTGGTCACAGATCCCCTAATCTGTGATTTGTGATTACTTTACGACCTGATTTCAAAATACTGTAATGACAGGCTGCCCTCCAACCACACCACAAAGGACTCGTGCGGTTTTAAATCCTGTACTAATTACTTCGCTGTAACTCAATCAGAAGTAATATATTGTGAAGTACAAAAAAAAACACATTTTAAACGAAACTGCTGATTATTGTCAATTCTAACAGTAAGAGCAACGCCAAGAACCAATTCGAGCCTATCATCAATGCTCCAGTTTTCAGCTTACTTATCTTTCAAATTATATATTTATATATATATATTTATATATATTTGGTTATATTTATTTTATCTGCTCTCTTTCCCTTTTGTTTCACTCTCAATAAGAAAGAATGCAACGAGATTCAGTAATTGAACAAGGAACGAGAGGGCACTCAAGAGGAAAATAACGGAATTAAGACGTGCTGATGGCGAAAGAGAGAGCGAAATAAGTATCAGCCCTTCGTCGTCCCTATCGTACGTCGTTGGCCGCCCCAGTTCAGCACCTCAAGAGTTCTCTCTCTCGGCAGCAAGAGGCGCCTCGTTGCCAACACAACGACAACGACCAGAGATAAGAAACTGTAATTACACGACCACAAGAATTCTTTAGGCACAAACGATGAGAGTATATGGAGAAGCTTTTCCTTTGTTCCTCCTTTGTAATGTAACAACTTTTCTACATATATATTATTTTCCGCTCATGAATCTTGTTAACTTTGATACAGTACTCCAATTAAAATAATATAATATGTCCTGCAAAATAAACGTCGATTTCCGATATAAAAAAAGTAAAATACTGAATGCCTCGTACCAAGGTTAGCACGAAAGCGAAATTTTAATCACTGCCCATAAATCTCGCACTATCGCACGAGATAACAAAAGTATAAAATATCACATTCTAGGTAATCCTTGTGCATTGTTTCACTTTTCCTTAACCACACACAAAAAAAATAATAACAAATCAATATTTTTTTTTCAATTTATTTAATGTCCTGGCGCAAGGTTAGGTCGGCTAAATATTTTATATACATATATATTTTTAATCTGAGAAAGAGAAAAAATTTTAATGAATTTCGGTTTTTCAACTCTCTGAGAAAAGACCATCAGATGCCAAAGCTGGCACCGCTAGAACTCATCATCGAACGAAATTACTTCGAATCCATTCTCACCTGTACCACGCATGCCACAATAAATTTCAATTCCACTCAATTCGCGTCCAATTTCTTTTTACTTTTATTCTCAAGCAACTTCCTCCATCCCCCCACCCAGTCAAGGGAAATGCACAAAATTATTGTTGAGAACCCTTACAACCATCACGCCGAAAAAGAAAAATATATATAAATATATATATATAAATTTTATACAAGTATATATATATATATCGAAAATAAATAAATGTATATCAAAATTCAATCATAAGAGCCGAGATAGTAAATCACTCAACAAAAACCATTCATCCCAATTAGTTTTTTTCTCCACTTGTTCCGATGTAGTGCACACACAAGATTGGATTCGAAAAATTACACGATGAAAAGGGAATAAAAAAACACACACACATTCCACCCACTTCTTATTGATTCTACATTTCCCTGCTTAACTCGGTCTGAGGATAAGGAAGGAGAAAAGAAGATAAAGTAAATTATGAGCTAGGTCTGCAACAGGCTTGTTAGCAGCAGCGAGTTATTAATTGTAATTGCTTGCGTAAGAAATGAACCACCCACACTCCTCACATCAAACTCGTTCATTATCCGCTCCTTTGAATCAAGTGCTGTTGAGTGCAGCTTAACACAATTTTTCAACTTCCTGCGTGACAGACCTCTTCAATTAAAAAAACCCAGCTATAACGAGATGAATTCAATCCATTATTTCACTTTATTTAATTTGTCACAATTTAATCACGTCCTGAAATTAGCTCAATTCTTACCCATCCCCTTTATCACTCACCACACAAACTTTTTTTTTGACACTTTTTTATATTAAACATCGGTCAAACTAACGTTAATGCCCATAAAGTAATAAAACCCTGGCAATTTTGAACTTAGAATTACACTAAGCACTTTATTATTAAAATTTGTTTGTATGCAATTCCATTTAAGCTGTATTTGCCCCTCAAATAAATGTTACAAGTGGGAGATGTAATTTTGTTTTATTTTCCGTGCCGAAGTAACGTACAACTCAAGAAATTGCTGTAAAACCCGCCCATAAACAACTTTTTATCGTTTTTAAATGTATGTATTAGTTGCAATCAAAACTGTACTCAAGAAAGAACCGAATAAATGCCAGTTCGGTGAGACTTAAGAAATCCAGTAAACTATTTATATAGGTAAATTTATCTCTTCAACTTAACGCCGTAGAGGTGTTTGTCGAATAACTTTCTTAAGGACACAACCACGAGTCAAGAGTCAATCGGTGGCAAATGTTCCCGCCACAGAAACAGAAATGAAAAACAACCAGAATTCCCAGTGTATCACCCTAATGTTTTAATGGAAAGAGGCAATCAGCATCAGCATGGTAAGCCTTTCCTATCCCTCCGGTAGGAACATTTACATAGAAAGTCGCAGACGAAAGATTTCTAGTTCATGCAAAATTCTCTGGTTTCACAAATGAAATTTAAAAGAAAATTACTCAAAACTTTTCAATTTAAATTTAAGAAGTAAAGTTTCGGGAGAGCGTTTATAAACTGTTCAGTGAAAAAAAAAATCAAGAATGCACGTGCAAGAAATCCCAAAGATTTTATTCTTAATTACACTAGAAGCCTTAATTAATTTTTATCCTCTTCGTTCAAATTAAAGCGTTATCATTTTCCCCAGTATAGCGAGAAATAATTTTCAGAGATTTGCACGCATTGCTTAGTCTCGTGAGTCAGTTTTGCACACAAAAAAAAACACATATAAAATTTAAAAAATAAAAAATAAAAATAGCATAATTAAATTTGCATAACAATTTAAACACAACACGGCTACTTTCGTGTCACATTTTACCAACATGCTCCCAACGATTAAACTTAATATGCAAATAATTTTTATTCCTAAATTGATTGACCCTTATATATTTAAAAAAAAAATTGCAAAGTTAATTCATACAATTTCCCTTAAATTTTTCGATCAATGTTGTATAATTAATTATTTAAAAGAAAAAAATACAATAAAAAGTATCGACGATCTGATACGTAAACCTAGCTTCGCGCTCCAGCTAATATGAAAAAGTCATTAAAACGGCATATTCTTTTCCAATTCCAATATATCAAAACCTCCGCTCTCTCTCGGGTTAAGCAAGCGAACATTTTTTTGGCAGTAGACTCACTCGTTCAATGCCAAGCGAGCTGAAATTCCGCTCTCTACATACAACAACAAGTCGACAAAAGCCTTAGATGATGCACAGCGCGAAATCCTAATCCAAAAAGAAATGACGAGCCTCAGTTGAAAGAGAGACCTCTTCAATAGTGCCATCTTCCGCACTCCAAAAATCCTCAATCCTCATCATCTTTTCTACTCTTGACTTGCGTTTTATTTATTTGCTCCAAAAAACCATTCAAGTCCACGAAGGAAACTCACACCCTTTCTAATAATAACAGAAATATTGCCAGTTTTCTTCTATCGCTGAACAAACAAAAAAAATGAAGGAAAAAAAAACGATTCAAGAAGATTTATATATCGAGTACATATTTCAGGTATAATAACTAGCTTTGAAAAGAAGGTCTGATTGACACATTTCAATCATCGTATCATGTTTGGACAGCCGTATGGTTTCTTCAAAAGTAAAGAAAAAAAATAATATAGAAGTCTATAAACCAAATTCCACACTCTATTTCGATTTTTTTTACATCAACATGAAAGGTTGATATGAAGATGGACAAGTTGAAGTGTGTTATTTATCCATGGAGCTCGTTTTAGTGCCAGCAAATAAGTCTCCAAGAGCTCGCCGCGCATGAATGGAATTTTAATCATCCACGAACAGTAAAAATCGTAAACACGTAAGCAATTCAATATTAACTTTTGAAAACAAACGACAAAAAACACTCATTTTTGAAATTCTAATATAGATAATGTTGCACACACGACTAATTTTATACATATTTTGTAAACAGAAAGGAAAAAGAAAAAGGAAATGTTAAATTTTTAAATATATAAATGCGGTGGAAAACAAAAGTTCGTTAAATTGCATCCATTCCTCAGAGTTTTGAGGTTTACCCATAAACAAAATTTTATTATGTAGCCCCCTGCAATTGCCACAGATCACAGTGAAAAGGCATAAACCATACTTCATAGAGAAACTTACGAGTCCCTAGCGTTAGAATATTTCACTTTTAGCCATAGATAAAAAGGGAGAAAAAAATCTCTTCATAAACTCAACCCTTCTGTAATAGTCCTTAAATTCAAACGCCAGTTGAAAATTATTTTCATCAAAGCTGTTTCCTTCTGCTCAAATCTGACTGCAATTCTTTTAAAGAAATGAGGAAGTCATCTTTTTCGTAGATAACATTTGCATGTAATTGGATTCACTCAAGTTCAACATAAATTTATTTTTCCTTTTCCCTTCACATACAAATTTTATAATTGTCCTGCCAGACTCGGTTATTATCCTCACTAAATCTATTTCAACTTTTATATTTCCTCTAAACTGACACAGGCTTTCACTAAATCCTGCAGTTACCACAAATGAATGAAATGAAACTTGCACTGACTTTTAATGCTTCTGTTTAAAATTGACGAATAACAAAAAGAAAAATAATTTAAAAAAATAAAAAAGGCTGCTTTTATACCAACACAGCCATCAATTTTGCATTTAATTATGCATGTGTTTTGGATTTTAGTGAGATTTAATCAAAGACAAAAACAGATTAAACATCATTAACAATTCTCAAAGAAAAATGTATTTTTTTTTTTTAAAAATAATAATTTCTACTTTTTGCTTAGTAAAAAGTTAATATACACTAAAGATATAAATTTCATAGCAACGGAAGAGGGAAGCCTTCATTAATATTTCATCCATTTTTTTTTAAAAAAATATAATTTTTATTTCATAGCAAAGCTGAACAAAAAAATGACAGCAATTCTTTCCGCTTCCATCCACCACAAGCAGTTCGCTTTGCAAGAATAAGCAGAAGCTTCAGTAAAAATGTATATGTAAAATTCGTGCAAAATTTTGACAATTCAAATATTCCACATGGAATAAAGTATACGCTCAAAATGCGTGCATGCAGAGAAAACTGCTTTGAATAAATGTTATATATCCCAAGTAGGTATTGCAGCATATACACAGTCCACAAAAGATAAACAAGAAAAACGTTAGAAAACTTAACCATAATCCCGTACCATATATCTCTCTGAAGAAGGAAGAATGTGAACAGCTGTGCAAATGTTTTCATTTAAAATTCCACGCACCCCATAGTACATGAGTAAAGTTTTCAAACATCCTAAAAATGTAATTTCCCTTCTCAGCTTTTCACAATAACAAATGCAACCACAACGGATTTCAGCAAAGAAAAGGAAACAAGGCCGACGAACCCAACTACCCACACATTCATAATAAATCAAAATCTTCATTGAATTAACCAAAGAAATAAAAACTAAATATCATTTCCTCCCATTGTGGCAAGGAAATTCCAGCGTTACACGTTTATCGGTTAGGCCTATTCTGTATAAATCAGCTTAAAGATAATAGAACAGTTCAGTTTCTGTTTAGTCGCTTAATTAAGGTGTAAAAGAGTGTTGGTTTGTGCGATGACCTTTAAAAAGACGACTCCACTGCACTGCATTTGTTCCATATTGAAATGCAAACTAAGTAATCTACAGCCAAACAGGAGATGGCGCCACTGTCCGGGTCACATCAGTTCCGGTTCTTCTAACGGGTCGCCCTTTCGGTTTAATTCACTAACCATTCGTTTTGGATCCTATTCTGCTAGATTGGCAAATGGGGAATTGGAAGAAGACCAAATGGGTTTCTTAAAACTCAGCGCGGCGTTTGGGGCTCCGCCTTAAGCCACAGATGGGTCAGATGCCTCCCCGGCGTTGGGTACGCTGACCATAGCCAAGGCAAACGTTGTCATTAACCCCGCAGCGTCGGCTGCAACAGAGGACAAGAGCAATCCAAGACGAACAACTGCTGACACAAGACGTGGCTGCCCGTGCCCATACATTCGACCTATTTGCACCGGAGAAAAAGTAGCCAAGTTCAGATAAAAATTGTTGTGGATAAAGAAAGCGGCAGAAATTTCACGCCCCGAAGCTCGGACAGTGGCCAATTCCGCTCCAGTCCACATAAAGCGAGTCCAAATAGACAAATTGTAGAGCGAATTTCGATAGGAGGCGAAATAGCCATAGCTTGTCCCGTGAAAAATTATAACTAAATCTAACTAGAGCAAGGTTTACGAACCAAAACTAACTAAACTTTTATTTTGCATTAATTATAGTAGTATTTAAAAATCAATCTACCGTATATCCCCGTGTATAAGCCGACCCCCCCATTCTGAGGCCCCATTTTCCTAATAAGTGGTGTTCGCGCGTATAAGCCGAGTACGTCAAAATGTTTTAAAATTTAGTCAAAAATTGATGAAATTGACTACAATGGTTGGTCTTATATACAATACAAAATGTAACAAAACGTAGCACGTACGTTACATATTTTTTTTTAAGTATTACGCACGTATAAGCCGACCTCCCCAATTAGAGGCCCGAATTTTGGAATAAATCGGGCGGCTTATACACGGGGATATACGGTAATTCTTTTTTAAATTTTTTTTCCTATAATCTTTAAATTAAAATAATGGGAAACTACTTTAATATAAGAAATGCGAGTCGAGACTATTAAAAGAACCAGTATTTCCATTAACCCCCATTCACATTTCGAAACTTGTACCTCTCTCGTCCTGAAATAGATTATCATAAATTTTGCATAGTCATTAATTGACTTAACCTCATTACCGTTATACAATTTACGATTGAAATATGTGCAGTGGTAATAAAAACCTAATTTTAAGTTAGCACCTTTTCCTACAGTTAGATGAATAAATTACCCGAATTTTCTAAAAACAAAAAGGAAAAAAAAAACACTTCTTTAAAAAATTCGTTTTCATGCAAAAACATTGCCGCAAATTTAAAAATCGAATTATTCAATTATTCATGGCGAGAAGTAATAACATCGAAGCCCTGTTTATCCAACCATCATTCCTGTTTGTTGTTATTTGAAAGAACAGCAATAAATCTATTCTGTGAAAACGTTTACTCATTGGCATCGACAAAAAAACAGCATCACAATATACATACTTGTACAGCCAGAGGAAAGCGGAGCACCGACTCGACTAATGACGGCAATGTACACACGACAAAACTTCAAAACTAATTTCAGATTCAGATACGCCTTATTAATACCTTAATTAACAAGACAAAAAATAGCAAACTAGTAACGAACGGTTAAACTTGAATGCTTAAAGCAAAAACCACTGCAAACATGTTCTTATGTCTCCCATGGAAATCCTTGTTAAACTTGTCGAAATATAGTGTAAACAAAGCAGTTCATTTTCCTCTTAGGTGATGATGAGAAATAATAAAAGAATAATAAAAGAATAATCAATCACCTGGAAAAAATTGCATCCATTCCATTGCCATTTAATTCATAAAACAAATCTTTTATGACCTTTGCTCAACCAGAATAACTTGGTATCAATAATTTTGAATGTCACAGTGCAAGCACTCAAAAGCAACCATATGAAGGAAAAAAATGGAATAAGTATAACAAGAAACTTCTACAATAATATGTCGTCTCGTGCGAAATGTCTTTCCTTTCGTGAGATTTTATGGTTTTGATGATGGGTTGGTGTTTGGGCAAAGCAACTGGATTTGTGCCAACACTCAGTGTGGCACCGAGGATGGACTGATAATGCTCGACCCACACGAGGCTGTGGTGCATGGCACGGAGTCAAGCAAAAGCCAATTACTCATTCATGCTCCAGCGCCAACAAGGAAAATGACAGATGACTCCAACCAATGCAACAAAGATGGCATCAAACAAAAACTAATCAAAATTGCCTTATCTCGCTAATACATGCACGTTTACAAAATTTCATCTTTTTTCCTTTTACAAAAATCCAATCATTCATTACGCCAGACGCACACCTTTATTTCTCCTGCCCTAATTACTTATCCCCTTTTACCAGCGCTGTTTTTTTTTCTTCTTCTGCTTTTCACCATCAATTTGGTCTATTTTTTGAAATTCTACTCAACATTTTCCTCTCCCCTCAGCACAACTGTGTTGTATACGATAGCAAGGTAAAAGCTGAGTGCAAGAGATTTCGAGACTAGATAAAATTTTACCAACTTTAGAATCCTTTTATGGTTTTCAAACCACATGAGAGTAAGAAACTGTGTTGCTGCACATCTTTCTTACTACTGTTGCTGCAGATGCAATCGAGGCCACTGACTTATACACAAAACTATTCATGGTGATATAAAATGTTACTGCAAACATAATTAAATTATTCATCGTATCGTCAAAACCTTTTAAATTTCTTCTCAACACACCAAAATCAACTCATTTTAGAAAAGAATAAATACTCGACCTCAATTGTTTTCACTTTATTCAATTAGACGCATTACTAAATGTTTAATGTGTTTTCGTTGTTTGTTTGACACTCCCAAAGAGTGGAGAATATTGGCTACATTATTGCACACGGGTTAAATTTATTATTTTGTTTCAAAACATGTCGGTTCATAAGATCGTAAAGGTCACGTGTAACAGAATGTCGGCCACCAATTATAAGACAAAGCGTGTCATGTCTGCGTTTTGCTTGCCATCCATTTCCTTTCTGCAATAATTATCCTGAAAAATATTTCTTCAAGTAACTCGACGCATCACTTGAGGAAAGGAGAGGACCTGTTTTAGCTTCGTTGATAGCCGGCCAGTGCTATCGCGGAGGTGAAAAGGCCGTGGCTTGCTTTACTGGACCAAACACAAGCATTGCATTTTAATTTGATGCACTTTGTAAGAGTGGAAGTTACACTGCCACTGCTGCCATCATGCTTGCAATCGCAATTAAAAGTCCACTTCGCTATAGGCTCATCTACGTTGAAATATGGCAAGAAATTAGTAAGGTTATGACTTCATTAACCTGTACAACGCAAATCAAGACTTCGAATCCATTATGGTGATCAAAGTGTACACGCGTGCAGCCGTGCAGGTAAACAAAAAAAAATTCCTATTTCTAATTTTCATACAACTAATGAAAGCAGCCAAAATTAAAAATTTCTAAGCCTTAGAAAAATATTCATATTACAATCAAAACACATCAATCTTAGCAAATTTTTAATTAAACAACAACAAATCAACCGGAATCGACTATAGATCCCCGAAAAGTTAAAATCCACCAAGTTTGAATAAAAACATGTTTACTAACAACAAACTTTTCATCATTAATTTTTGTCTTACGCCACATGATTACAAGACAAATAGCAGCAGCGCTGTATTTCTGGTTTGTGTATGCGGGTCCGACATTGATTTCTCTAAAATTACATTCTAGATCAAACAAACTAGCACAATATTTGGATGGTAAAATGTTTAGAAACGCGTGCCTTTGCTTTAAGTGCTATATACTATAAAGCTAAGAATATTTAAACATTTGTTTAAAGAAAATCGATGTTCCAATGCCACGCAGGTTTTCGCTACCATCAAATGGCATTTTCATATCATGATTTTGTAATAACACAAGATATATAACTCATACACAAAAATAAACCTCAGAATAACAAAAAAAAATTATTATAACGTTTGTAGTATGTTAAAAGTGGCGTATCAAATCTATACTAACTCCTGTTGTACCTTCATTGTGCACAATATATCTTACGCCCACGCGTACAGGTAATAAATCATCTGTAGATGGGTTCGTAAAGTCATTAAAACGAGTGTAATTCGTATACGCGAAAGCAAATCGCTTGATTTCCATGTAAAACAAGCGATTTTCACTCGCCTAATTGTTTTGCACTCGTTTAACTGACTTTTCGAACTTATCAACTATTCCTTTCTTAAATTGAGATTGGTTTTGCCTATCAACTTGGGGATAAATGAAGTAAAAAAAATAGTAAAACGATGCATGTAACGAATAAAGAAAAAGGGTTGTTAGCATTTATGAGTTCTGTCTAGGGGCTACTTTCGAAGCCTTATGCTAACCAGAAGTAAGCACCACTTGGCAATCAGCCATGGGTCACAGCCGCTGTGACATTCTGACCTGTGAGGTCAATCTAACACTAACACGTCTCTAATACCTCTTACTTCATCCACGTCAAACTTGTGAGATAGCAGCGGAATGACCCAGTAGCCAGCCTCAACAACATAAACTCTCTTTGGAGCACTTCTCTTCTCTTCTCATGTCAGGATGGCCCCATACGTGTGTTGTAAGCATAGACCCAACTAGCTGCGTCACACTCAGACAGCAGCACTCAACAAGCCCTTTAACAGGTGCAACTTCCCAATCAAATGCTTGGATTTGATACTGATTAAAATTAAAATTACAAATTAATCCTGTACTCTGAAACTAACCATTTTGTTAATACAATAGTGGTTTAAAAACTTAATGCCGGAGATATTAAGGATGTAACCAGTCCCTCTCCATTATCCCATAAACGTATCGCTTAATTAACTATTTTTCTCAATCCATAATTTATCCTCAATTTTCCAATTTCCAGCGCATAGACTGCAAGTTTAGCGACTGCAAATTTAATCTCTAGTCAACTCGGCAACACACACAAGTACATAGTAAACCAAATCAATGGAAAAGTTGATACTTAAACTTTAAAAAAGCGTGGAAAATTGTCATTCGGTCGGCGCATAAAACGAACTTTTTAATAACCTTATGCAAATGACAAAAGATATACTTCCTTTGATAAGAACACTATCAAAAGTGTGATGTCACATTAAATTACTATCAAAGTGAAGCGTTTGTAATGTCAAAACTGAACATTTCCCTGTAGTGCATTTTCTCCTCCACTGAATTAACTGAGCAATTATGAGACAGGAGGCCTTCGTTTCCACTTGGTGCCTGCTCCAGATTTCTGATAGTTGCAACACAATGATTTTTCTCACAGGCAGGCGCAAAAGGAGCTCCCATTTTTTCTCTCGCTCTCTTTTATTCTGTCAAGCTATTGGATTGCCTAGGCACGAGATGATGGGGCTTGGAATAAGAATGGCTGCATTAACTGTCATTCTCGCCCTGGAGGCAAAGTGCAATCTCTGTTCCCTTCTATAAATATTGTCACTTTTAAAATTAAAATTTGTGTTCTATCACAGCCAATTTCAAAAGTGATTGGACTAGGAGACCAAGTAAACATTAGCACGTCTCCGCCATCAAAACAAACTATTCCACTTTTATATCCTTCTTCCCAACCTCCCTTCAAAAAAAAATTCATCCACCATACAAATTTTATTAAGCTTAAAGCTAGATAATTCACTTGCCTATGTTGCCATATTTTATGATAGTAATTATTTAAGATACCCAATAAAAATTTCATAAAACATCAGTTATCAAAACCAAGTAAATTGCTGCTAGAATTCACATACTCTAACATAGCATAAAGATAGATTTGTGTGTTATTGGTAAAAATAATACACTTAATTCCGCCAAATGCATTAAGAAATGTCTCTCATTTAAGTAGACATTTCTAAGAGATTTATTAAGAGCTGAAAATAAATAAATAAATGATCTGTAACTGCATTTGATAATTGGCAACAATAATTATCAATTCATCAATCGAAGCTAACAAATTAATTATGTCAAATTGATATTTCCACGTGAGATAAAGCAACCGTGGCGCCAAAATATTTATTGATTTCTGTGTAATATTTTTATTCCAATACTTTTCCTATATTTTAATAAAAAATAGAACAAATAATGATTTATATGCCAATTTGCAAGTAAACCTATTAGGCATTATGATTGACAGAATAAGTAAAGACAAAATTTTTATTATTCAAACTAATTTAATTACCAGTATTTGGTACAACTCAGGGATCTCGCAGCAGGAAAGCAAGATACCACCAGTTTCGGCCTTACCTTTTTTATGTGAAATGAAACTGACATACCGGTAACAACTCTTTAAATTATTAATTTCCAACGCACCATTATTTAATATCAATGTTGCCGTAATGTCCACTATTTAAAAGGTAATTTTTGCGTTAAAAAAGTAAACTACCAAACTAAAATGTAAATAACGTTAATTAATCTAATTATTATCTTCCGCTCCATAAAATTCAAGAAAAATTGCAAGACCTCTTTAGCTCCCTCGAGTAAACTGTTTCACACTTCCAACCGTTTTTCACAACAAATGCACCTCAACATTAAACTTTCACCCACAACACAAATACCAGATGCATTTCTTTTTAATGCTCGGAATGTTTCGGCTAAATTTGAATATTCAATTTTTGTTGACATGCGATTTATCAGTTCTGCAATGATTATCCATCAGCTAGTCATACAGCTAATGTTTAAATGGAGCTAATAAACCATTTACGCGCAAATGATTTTGCACCAATGGCAGCCGTAGATGTGCAATCCTTAAACCGCTACCAAACACAACGTTTCCATAGCAAAATCGCTCAACTTTAACATTTATGTTTTTCTTGTGTTTCTCAAGTGTTTTGACAGCCAAAGTGATGTCACATTACGATAAGTGTGAAACTCTTTAGATTTTCAAATGCATCTCCCAGGAATGACTTTTTAACACGTTGCTCGACTCATTATCTACACGAGTAAAGTTTGTTATTGCATCGTTTTGTTAACAAATATTTACTCGGGTTTATTCATAAAAACAGTTGAAATATGTTTGGACTTTCGAGTGTATTAAGGCAGATACAAAGATGCTAAACACCAAAAAATCCCACAAATAAAAAAAATTAACACGGAAAAAAAGTTTACTTTCTAATCACATTACCTTAAAGCTGACTTAATCTTCAATGCCATAAAAAAATACTTTTGTCACAAGAATTTAAGATGCAGGTGGTATCTAGAGGGCTAATTCCAAAAGAAAACGTTATTGAAACTAACAACAACCTCATCTGGCACTTTATATGGCGATAAAGAAGATAAGAAAAATCCAATCATTACTGTTTACCTTCTTACCGAAATTAGTTTGTCTCAAAATAGCAGAAGACATGTGATTACTTGCAAATGGTATATGCACACGCTACTTCCGATTGACTTTATTGTGTACAATCTACGAGTCGCACATACACGAGCAACGGCTGTAAACATATCCTTTCTGCACCTTGTGCTGATGTATCTGCTTGCATTCAAGAAGAAATTATTAGAGCAAAATGCAAAAAGGATATAGGCCGGAAGATGTTATTCGCTTCCACAATGCACCCTCGCATTACCCTCATCCTTCAAGGATGGAAAATTCTTTAATAATATTAATTCAACATTAATTAATTCTCTTTTAATTTCTGCCTCGAGGGAAAATCCATGATTGAACGTACAATTCGAAACTTGTCATCATCAAATGCAATTTGCAATTAGATTTTTGTGTTTCAAACATCCTAGGATCACTCAAACTCAATTTCGACGACGACAAACAGAGGGAAAAAAAGACACGAGTAGACAAAAACTAGCGTCAATAATGTCAGCCCGAGTTCAAATCCTTAGAGCTAATTCATTATTTGCACAAAAGCGCTGGCAAAGTAGAAAAACCTACCATATAAGCTCTTCTACAGACACATTTCAAAGAAATCCGTGGACTCGTCTTATTGGATTAAGGTTTGAACGTGTCATGGCAATAGTTCTAATTACTTCACATTGCCTAAAGAACAATTGTATCTCCTGCAGATTACCCATGTTGACGCTAATAAATAAAAATACTAATACCCAACTCCAATTGTTTTAAAACCAACGAAAACCAAACCAACCAAGCTAAAATCAGCAAAAACCAACTTGCTAATTTAATTGGCAAATAATCAACGTGTCTATTTTTACAAACATAAAATAAAAAGTAGAAATTCAGACTGTTCAATAACAGTTATTTGTTGATATTCCATTCCACGAGCCACCGTCAATTTGCGTACTACAATTGGAAAGCCACTGAAAAACCAATTCACGTGAGAAAGCCAAATGTTATATCCCATTGGATGGGACCTAATATCCATTGGAGATCAATTGTCCACGAATTACCCAGGCCCAATGCTCTTATTTCGGTGTCCTGATGGGTACTTGCGATCAGTATGGCGCCTTGTTTCTACAGTTTCCAACTGTAATATAATCGAATGTACAAAATTCATAACAGAATAAACGTAAAAATATCGAATCAAATTATTCCAAACGACATTGTCCATTCCACACAAAAGAAAAAAAGCAGCCAATGATAAAATAGATTGATTCTCATGCACGTTATTAATTTCCTTCTCGAATATAAAAAGAAAGAGAAAGAAAGCCCTGCAGGCTTCCAGACAAAAGTCATATTTGAAAATGCAGATGGTCTCAACTCGCAGTTTCGTGCCTCGAATTCACGACTACTCAGATAAGAGTAGTGTATCGCTTGAGACGGAAAACACTGCAATTTTAATGGGGGCAGATGAAGGGAGAAAGGTGGCGGTGGTCTGTCGCCTTTCGGACGAAGAACTCGCTCTTCTGATTGGTTTTCCGCATGCCCTACTCCTTTGAATCCAAAATCGATAAAGGAAGAATGCCATCCGTGAGCATGGGATTGCGAAAAACGGAAAAAGGTGAAATGGCAACTCTTTCGTGCTTCCATAGCCGAATAATCGCGTTGAGTAAAAGCAAAAAGGAAGTTGGAAAATACACAATGTGCTTGTTGGGGTTGCTTCGTTTATTTGAATAAAAATGATAATGAATTCTGTTTAATGGACCTCATTAATGCATCTTTTTTTTTAATCATTAAAAAAAAGAATCTTTTAAATGTTTGCCCCCTCTTTGCTGTAAAGTTTTTTTTTCTAATCAAATAATTTTTTTTTTTTTATTCATAAGAAGCTTAATAAAACGGAATTTATTCATTTCAACAAGGGGCAAACTTCATACAACTTCTGTTACTTAATACCTTTCTCGCTTGAAAATACTTGTTAATGCTAAGTGCCTTTCTTTAAATCCTCCTTCCAACATTTCCGATTCTTTTTACATTTTATCATAACACCACTTTACACTTTGGATTAAATTTTTCTAAAAATGTAAAATGTAAAATAAAGAAAAAATAAAAATTTTTTTTATAGTTAATTTTCATGTCAAATATTTATTTTGAGTATAAAACTCTAACTTTTCCTATAAATATATAACGGAAAAACCAAATAAATAAAACAGAAAAAGAAAAAAAGAAAAAAGAAAAAACCGCAATGCTTTTGGTTCTTATTCATGCATCAATGTTTGAAGATGATTTGCATTCACGAGATTATTCAGACTCGTCCATCAAAAGATTCAGCCACACGACAACTTTGCAAACACAAAATTCCACAGTGGGAAATTATGTAAATGTAAAGTGGTGGTGTCTGTGTTAGCATTGCCGAATTTTCACAGAATTCTATTAAAGTGCAGCGCCATGTGTTTCTATAAGAGCAAAAGAAATTGGTAAAAAACAGACGCCACTGGTAGATTCGACTCCGACCGGAATACAGAAGAAGAAAAAACAAATCAAATTAAACCGCCCTTTAAGTTTTGGAATTTTAATTTCACAATTTCCAACATGTTGTTGTTTACTATTCCATAGGTCAATTCGGCCAAGTAAGTAGATGGCGCAATACTGCAATGTAAACGCCCATAGAACTCAGTTTTAAAATTTATCGTTCTAAAATTATCATTTCATTGCATGTAACGCAACGACATAATTGGTCCAACTTGTGGTTACAAATTCTTTGAAATTCAATACGAATTTTCCAAAAATAATTTAATTTAATTTTCAATTTCCAAACATTTCTACAGTCCGTTAATTTATTGCTTTTTTGTTCCGGCCACTGCAAGAGCTGAATTTATCAACAACAAAAAAATTAATAGAAAAATTCAATAACAGCTGAAGAAAAAAAAAAGACAAACTTTTAATATAAAAACTTCTTTTCATATATAAAAAGGGGGAAACGAAAAAAGAAAAAGAATAAATCTAACTCAAGGTAGGTCATTCGTCCCAAGACCTTTTTCTGCTTTGACAGTACTCATATTACGACCTGTAATAGAGCTCTTTTGGTAAAACCGATTTTGATCTTGTGAGCAGACAAAAGGTCACTCAAACTGAGTCCCATTGGAAAGTGCTCAAGAGACGAACTTGTCCAATAACAGCTGCTTTTAGCTTATAATTTTTCCCTTGTGCAGCGCAAGATTCGTTTTACGTTTCTTTCCTTTCCAATTTCGCGTTTTTACGCCGTAGCCACAAAGTATATAATAGATGACAATAAAAGAAAATAACCCTAGCTGCTTCCTAAGCTTATAGAAAATTGTCCAGCTTAAAAAAAGAAATGAAAAAGTCGTCGTCCAATCTCCTGCATACAAATTAAAGCGAAAGTTTTCATTGAAATCTATCAATCGACACCAACTGGGGCAGATTAAAATCCAACAAAGTGATACTCCATTCTCACTTTGACAGCAAAGTTGGAAACTCACACTCGAACCATTAGAAAAAATTCTATGGTGAGAGAGAGAGAGAACCGTTAAGATAATCATCAACGGTCGACTGTTTAAATTTGAATTAGCAAACCTGTACAGTTGTGTTTGTCTATTGATGATTTAGAATATTATTTATTTATTCAGTTCGCCCGACAATAAAAGTTACAACGGGGAATGTCATTTGATCAATTAATCAATAGACTTGTTCAGTCCAAGAACAACAGAATTATTATCACGGCCCATTTTTTGGCTAATGGAAAATAAAAATTGATATTCGATAATTGTCACACATTTAATACTGTGATAAAATACAGTAAATAATAGTTAATCGTTGCTGCAACTACAACCCTCAAAGAAATACTAAAAAATAATCCAATAAATAGAAAAGGCAAAAAAGTGTGCACAAATTGTCTCCTTAAGTTCAACAACGTAAAAACCATTAAAAAAAACAATGTAGTTTGTACAAAAACACCTCTGCTCACTTCTTGACTTCACAAATTGGATCTTAAACTATTCCAGAAAAATCAAGTTCGGACAAATCAAGTTCGGACAAATCGGTTTATTTAAATTTCCAGAAAAGAAGCTTTTTTAGATTTTATTTAGCTGTATGAAGCGGTTTTTTAAATATGCTGTAGCTATAGCTGATGGATAATCAGAATATATCTGATAAAACTCCAAAGCAGTAAGCTTATAAATAATCCTTACAGTACCTAAAAGAATTCTATCTGTTTGTATAAATTTCATAGTACGTCTCCGAGATTATTATTTTTCAAAGTTATTTCTATTAGTTATGGTGAAAATTACGTCGTATCCGCTTAGCAAAAGCAAATGTAAATTTCTCAAAAGTAATTGTTAAATAAAATAAACTTTATTCTAATATTTGATATGAAAAGTTAAAAACTAGCTAAATAAGCACAATAAAGAAAACTTATCTTCTTTCATATTGACAAAAATTTCAGTTAATTAGCAAGCTGGAGCAGCAGAACAGATTCAAATGGCTGTAATAATTTCCAGTAGAAGTACAATTTAAATTAGACCTCCCACGATTGTTATTCGACATATTAACCAGCCGAGCCACTGCTCATGTTTAATTGAATTACATGGCAGTGTTGCCCTATACGTACAGGGATGACAAGTCAGTATTAATTGGAATTCTTAATCTGCTTTTCGATTAATATCTGCAAATGAAAAAAAAAAGAAAAATCCTTTTTTTTCCCCTCCAAGTAATAAAAATATTATTTTTCCTCAACGTATCAATTCTTTTTAATTTGCTACAATGCCAAGCAATTTTTTTAACCCCCAACAACTCTCATTAATCTTTCTTTCACACACTTATCTTTTGTGTCAACATAATCAGTGTCAAAATCAAAAACAAAAAAAATATTACACGGATTATTATTCAAAAAAAAAAAAATGGTTTAAATTAAAAAATTAAAAAACGTAAACAGATACGATAGATAGAACAAAACACAACAAAAGAGCATCACCTCAACTTTTACAATCGAAATTGTTTTTGTCTTCACTTTATAGATTGTTAAACCCAAACACAAAAATGAAAACTCATTCCCGCCTCAGTAGAAATTCTCTTTGTTTTTTTTTTATTATTTTTATTTTTATTATGGCACTGCAGGAAAGATTATCATTATCTCGCCTTTTCAAATTGCCTGCTCCAAAACAAAAACTTTTCAACTCGCAATCTACCGTAAAGATCCATAATGGCGTCGAAAAACTTTTTTTTTTCAACTTTTTTTTTATTTTTTACCATTAGGATTTCTTTATCTCTGGTACAACTTATCTGTAAATAAGAAACATTCTTTATTCAGCCACCGGTCATTCACTTCTTATTACAATACGCTATGGTTCACTCGTATAATAAGAGAAAAAATATAAATAGAAAAATCGATAAAGCGTTCTTCTGGTCAATTTCCTTCCTTTGTAACAGTAGACATTGCCAACCGGGATAAAAAAAATTCCTCGCTATACAAATAATGTATAAGATAAAAAAACTACAGGTAAAACTAACAAATCATCCAGAATCTCCGCTTTAATAATTAAATTCCTTCGCTAACGAACAATATATATATATATATGCCTATCAATTATGTTTTCAATTAAAATTTCGTAAATTTTTTTTTTAAATGTTAAAAAAAAAAAACAGAATTTGAAAAATAACATGTTTAAAATAATTTAAAAGCTAAACCGTGTTGGAGAAATGAGAAAACTTTTCGTTTACATTTTATTGATTTTTTGAGAAAATGTGAAATGTAAGCAAAAACAAATTAAAATTTCCCGTCCACATTATTGCCATATAATTACACACAAGTGTTTTATCTTACTCCCATGTTTTTGATTACTACGTAAATATGAACACACTGCAATTGTGTCACGGAAATTCGTGTCGTTGAATATTCTCTAGCACTGATTAATGGTAAATTTAATTCGCAGGAAGTGATTAGTATGCAGTGTGAAATGACAAGCTTCTGCCTGCTTTTCAACTTGTCACGTTCAAACGTTTGAATATTTGGATTATTTAATTCAGTACAGAGCAAACGCAAGCGTGCAATATAACGCATTAAAGTATTCACTAATGTCCTTCCTACAACACACTGCTGCAAAACTGATAAAATTCGCTTTAGTGACCACCACAAAAAATAAAAAATAAAGCGCCGTAAATAAATTACTACAGAAAGCACGTTGAGATGGTCAAAGAAATTTTTTTTCTTCCTATTGAAGAAAATTTAATTTCGGTTAACCTAAACCACAACCTTAGCGCTCAAAAAAAATAATAAAATAAAAAAAGATAAATTTTTTTGTTTTACCCCTTATCTTAAAGATTGAAAAATCGACCATTTAAAATCCTTCGAGCCTTTCATCAACATTATGAGAAAAGAAAATGGCATTTTCAAATTTTCAATACCTTCACAACACAAGCATATTAGACCAGCCCCCTACATCATAACACCCAAATTACCGATAAAATTTAATAAACAAACCTTTATAAGAGATAAAAATACATGCAAACCTTGACTCCACTTTTAAAATTTATTAGTTCAGTTATTAAATCTAACAGCAGGACAGAAACGTTTGCTAAATCTAATTGAGAAACCTCATTTTGTGATTTTATTGAGCACTTTGCCCGTATAAGCAGCTCAAATATCTTTCATCAACACTTTATAGGACCTCAAGTTTGCAGCACATATAAACAAGCCCACTTGTCAAGAGCGTCCCTTGCAATTTAACGGCTTCAAGTTTACTCCTTTCCATTTATGTTATTCAAATTGCTATATCCAACAAGACCTCATAAGGTTAGCCCAAGGTTTAAACCGATTCGGAGAAACTCTTATGAGTTTGGCCTTATCCTCTTAGCTCGAAATGCTCAAATGAAATTTACCTCGCAACAGTACACGGTACAACCATCTTATTTGAAAACTTTCCAACTCCGCATGACGGATTCGTAATACAATCCTTTTATTCCACGATTTTTCTCTGTTTCTTACAACCAAACTTACAAGTTGACCATACTTCTTGCTACAACAAATTTTCGTTCTAACAAACTTATCTACACGTTTCCTCCAACTTGGTTCAGAGCGGAGAACGGAATTTATTACACACAAAACAAAAAACGTTGGAGCCACGTCAAAGATCACAACAAATCTAAGATTGGCGACCGATGCTATCTTTTTGTGCGCAGAATATTTCATCAACAATGTCTCGGCCGAGATAGAAGCATGAGAACAGCGCATCTCTCTTTTCCTTGATTTCCTTTTTTTCTTTTATAGTATATATGACCAAGCTGAGAGTATTTCTTACATGCAGCACAAAGCTATCTCATCATCACAGCTGCACAGCCGTTTTGTTCTTATAGGAGCAAAGGGCTAGAAAATGAGTGTGCGTTATGGAGTGTTAAGAAATGAATTCTGTCAACGGAAAGGAGAGTGATACTCGAAATCGGGGCAACTGACCGTTATATAATAACATATATTGTATATAAATAAAATATACTCGGATAATTAAGTTCGATTGGGTCGCTGATGGTCGAAACAGAAAAGAATTAAAATAAATTCCCTGACTAAAACAATTGCAGTTCAGCTCCCAAAGGACGACTTGACTTATGTTTGCAGTAGTAACGGATCATCATTCAGCCTTGTGTGTGTATGAAGTATTATAGCGAGCTAACCGAAGCCATAAACAACAGTGTGGTAATACATACGTCGTATATATATTTTTTGTTACAAATTTAGTGTGCAGACGTGTCGTGTATCCACAGTGCGGGAGATGGGTTTTACTTGACTCTACCTATAAATATCATTACCTTAAAACGAGCTGATTATCTCTAGTTTATAGTTCTTCCCAATCTGATCGTGTTGCCATTTATTATTGGTTACGTGAGGATAAAAACAGTTTCACTTAGTTTGAAATTTATAACAACAATGGGCATCTAAATTACGCGATCGAAACTCGTTATTCAATTCTTCGTTGCAACTGGTTTCTCGCAATACAATTCCCAATTCGCCAGTGCCACGCACCGTTATTGCTTCAAGCCATCAGTAAGAAAGAATTGAATGCAATGTAAGAATACTAATGTTTAACTGAATAGTAATAAGGCTAGTTTAGACCCCACAAAATACATCACACACTTTGGTATGCATATAAATATTGTCAATTGTGAACATCTTGCCAATAAATGTTACAACAGGCTCAAGCATAACTCCTATCCTTGTGTGTCTATCGAAAAAACCTCTTCTACATCCACATGGTTCAAAAATACATTGTAATTATACTACAATGTATTGCAATGCATTTTTGCATGCTATTGGTTTTCAAATCATAATACATTGTGTAAAATGAATAATGAAATGCGTTCCCAGTACAATTATTTATCAAATATGAATGAATTTTTAAAATAAGCCTACATTTTTTCAATTAAATGACACCTTTTGACTTTGATGAAATAATTAATTTAATATTATTCACAGAGAAAACATGTCATAACCACAGATGGATAAATAGATAAACCAACGGAATTGATACAATAACATGTCAATAGAAAAGAGAATTAAATACTTGACGTCGCCAACAAGACCCACTTAGAAACATTACATCTTAAGTTTTCACGGCTTTTAAATAAAAATGCCAAACATTCACCACACGAACATTATTCAATCAGAGCATCCATCCAAGCAAACCTTCCAATTTGATCTAAATTCTCTAGAAAAAAAAAATGAAAAGGTTTTCTCCAGAGTTCCATCAAAAGAAAATAGAAATAAAAAATAAAAATAAAACATTGTGTAATGTGTTAGGAAGCAATAAGAGCCCACCTTTAGAAAGAGATGTAGAAGAGAAAAGAGAGTTGTGCTATTGCACCTGCGCTTCTTCCCGCCGCAATCAGAAGCTGTGCAGGCAAGTAGCACCCGAGCAATAAGGGGTGCAAAAGGATGTGCCTTTGAGGCAAAGCTCTTCCATCAACAGCTCATATTTATTCATTAGGCGCAAACCTCCCTAGAGACATCAGCTGGGTTGGCGGGATTTTCCCACATCAGGTGAGCCGTGGAAAGGGCCAACAAGGTTGTTCAACGATGAAAGCACTCACTCAGCTCCTTGCCCACTGGACATATCCACAAGTTTGATATGCACTTCACATCTGCCCTTTTAAAAAATATTTAACAAAAATAAATAAATAAAAAGAAAAAAAAGGAAAGAAAAAAATTTTCTTCTTTTAATTTTTTTTTCTCCACATTTCTGATTGATATTAGGATTTCAAATATAAATATTGTAGGGACGAATGGGAAAATAAAATTGAAAACCTCATTTAATTTCTCTCACACATTGCCAACTTTCATTTCATGTGTATGCTAATTTTCCTTCAATTTACATAGCACAGTATAAAATTTCCCATTAAATGAAATATAAAGCTAATATACATTCACCTCGGAAACTTTTTTGCCCAATTTTTATGCAAAACTACTTCGACTCCGTAATATTCCTTTGTAGACGAAAAAGATAAAAAAAAAAAAAAAATTCTTTTTCCTTTTTAAGAAAAAATAGAAAATTCAACCTCAAGCAAATTCAGGAGAGACGATTCCCTTGAACTTTGATTTTTTAACTCAAACGAATCCAGGGAGTTGGTTTTTATTTTATTTTTTTTTATTTTCTCTCTGAAGTTGGAAATTGAAATGTATTAATGAGCAGCGAGTTTAATCTGGTTTCTTACCATTTCTTCTTGAGCACGTCATTAATATTGCACCAACAAACGTCGTTTCGCGGTCATTATGCAGTACAACGAGCTAAGAATGAATAACAGCATTTTCTACCTCATGTTTTATAGAAGACAAATAATTTTAAGGGACCATGATAAATTACTGTAGTCTCGAAAAGAAAAATGAATAAAAATTAAATTTATTATTCCTTTAATAAATTTTACATTTCCGAAATTGTTTTAATGAAAGAAAAAACAATTACGTAACGGTAAAATGCAACGTAGGCCATAAAATTTCGCATTTAATGTTTTAATTGAGGATTCAACACTTGTTATTTAGCCATTCTAACAGGAATGTATTCATTTGATGCTCTGCATTTCTATAGGCCGTGCTCGTGTTTGATTTTAGCAAGGGCAATCCAAAACAAATGGACGCCATTAAGAGCATCGTGACATCCCAAAACAGCATTTTGTGTACTTTAAACACTATAAATCCATTTGCGATTTTACAATAAATTTAAAAGATCAACTCGCAACGTCGCAAACTACAAATTCCTTCACTGTGCGGTTTATTTAATTGAAATGACCAAACAAGCTTGTTTTGCTCAATGCATTTTCAGTTGCTGGGACGACGCAGAATGACATTTTTAAGTACAGATGATTAAATGGTAAAGTTATCAATCCGAATTAATATTGCATGCGGACATAAATCAGCATTTTAAGTATGAATCGGCCGAGCATTTACGGTGCTTTTGCTTCTGATCGCAGATAAACATACTTACTTGTACGACGAGAAATATGAAAATTTCGATTTTCAAATGCTCATAACGTAAATAAGAAATTATAGAGGAATGTATATAATTTTCACAAACTCTACCTAAAATATTCATATATTTATTTAAATATGGGATATATACAAACAAAAAAAAACAATAAACCTGCAAAGTTGACAAAAAAAAGGTTCACACATCGTTGCTATACAAACGTTGCCATGCACTTTTCTCCTTTTGCTACCAAATCGTTACACGTGAATATAACCGACCTAGTGCATTTTATAGATTATGTTTGTTCACCATTTTTTTTTCTCGCCAAAGGAAAAAAATAATTTAAAAAAGAAAAGAGAATCCCATAATATTTGGAGCAGACAACATTTCTCGCCGTCAATTTTGCAAACCAAAATAAAGTTCATTCAGCTTGAATATTGCTTTCATTTCCTTAAAACGTTTTCGCATGAAACGTGACAAGCGAAAAAGTCACAAAACATCGTTTACTGTCAAAATTTTGCGCTTAAAATATGTGTGCAAAGGCAGAGGCGAGGACAACCTGCTGTTATCTTAACTTCTTTTCCACTATTCGCTAAGGAAAGTTGAGACGGAAATTCTTTTCTTACTTCGCAAGAGACAACGGACGACATCTCACAATTGCTTTCAGCATGAACGAAACTATTCAATCCCGACATTTTTAAAACCAACGTTAGCCATTTTACAGTTTCATTAAATTTACTTAATAAAAATGTGTTAAAGTCATAAATCACTCCAAAATTATTACAGTTCAAACGGTCTATAGTTCCCACGTTTATTTATACCCACACCGATAACATAATTTAAAAACTCAGCCAAGTACACACACAGTATAAAAATACAGTACATTGAAATTCAATGTACCATATTTTACCGATTAAGAGTCGCCCTCGAATAGTAGCCGCGGCTGAGACCTTATTTTTGCAAAAGTACGGTATTGTTTCCGTATTTAACGTCACGAACGATGAACGTACAAACGTTCAGACTTCGTTTGTTACATTAAAAAAATGTAACAAACGAAAAATCAAAATTGTAATTGCTGACAAAAATGGCAGTTTTGAATAAGAGCCGCGGCTCTTAATCGATAAAATACGGTATTTTGAAATGCATTGGGTTTCAAAAAAATGCATTTTGAGATACTTTTTTGCATGCTATTCGTTTGCAAATGATAACACATTTTATAAAATGTGTTGTAAAATGCATTCCCAATATTATTATTATTTGTCAAATATGAATGCATTTCAAATGCATTGTATTATGAAATGCATTATTTAATGTACAAAGAATACAGTAAGTTCAGCGAAATGCTGTAAATTGTGGAATGCATTAAGTGAAAAGCAATATATATTGTAAAATATTTTTTTGAACCTTATGGGTAAACCGTTAAGATAATTTAAAAACTCCGTTAGATGCAGCACTTTGTTGCAGCAACATTTTGGTGCAATAAAATGGTAAACATCAATAAATACGAAGCACGATTATGCATACATATACTGTGTTTACAACTTTACCTCCCATAAAAGTGAGTTTTGAATGTGATAAAAGAAAAAAATTACGCTTGTAATTGTAATTCCACAACATTCCCACAAAAGAAAACAAAATAATTAATTTAAATCAATATTTAGCAGCAGTCCTACGTTTGAGTCAAAGCACGTCGGCATTCAGATAAAATTACCAGCATTCTAATTCGGCAATTGGCATTTACATTAAAGGTTACGCAGATATTTTGCAAATCATTAACGGAAATCTGTTAACCCAAAGACAACTCTAAACAAAAAAGTCATTAAACAAATTTAATACCAAAAAATTTATAATAATTTAAAAAATATAAAAATAAAAAACAATAACGCATGAGAATGTTTCAAAACTAAAAAAAAGCAACATTCTCCCATCGACCCCCAAAACAAATTATAAATCTTATAAAATTGGCTTTTTTTCTCCCTCATGTCAAGCCCACAGAGAAACTGAAAATTATTATTGACAAAAACATTGGAACCAGCAGAGGAAGTGCAGTTAGTCGGGTGGGTTTGTTCACAGAGCAAATTGGTTTTAATGAGGTTAGATCAGTTGAAACAACGCTGGCAATTGGATTTCAAGGCAGGCAGCTGACTTAACTCTTGTCTGTTGAGTAATGACTGTTGTTGCCTGTAACAGACATCAGCTCGTAATGAAGAGTCTGAAGCACATTTTTCAACTCTTCCATTATAGCAATCTCCTTTTGTTTGAATTACAACTTGAGGTATGTTGTTTTCGTTTCTCCTCCTCCTCATAGACAGGTGGTTTAATTTCAAAATGCTATAAACATTCTTTTTTCCTCAAATTCACTTTTTTCACCACATGAAAACAAACCAAACACGCCATTCCATTATAAATTACAATTATTACACACCAAAATGTGCATTAATTTCCTACTTTTTCTACTCAAAAGAATAATAATAAAAAAAATGTAAATAATAAATGATTGACGAAGTAGAAAAAATGTATAGTTTTGTTTGTCATTTTCGATAGATTCAATATATAAGCCATCATTTAGACACGTGTCGTTCCCGCTTCCCTTCACTAAATGGTAATCAGTCTAAGTCACCTTTAAGGCTTATTTTTCAGATCAATGGGTACCCACACACAAAATTGACCACGTCGCCTTTATATTTGCTTCCATAAACGCCCATCATATAAACAAGAACCAGCATCATATTTTCAGACCATTCATCAAAAATTTACCCTCAAAAAAATTTTTTCTCTCTCTCTCCAAAACAGCTTCATTTATTATTATTATTATTTAATTCAATTTTTTTTTTGCTTCAAAATCCAATGTGCACCTAAGAATTCCTTATCTTTTCATTAAAAATCTATTTTCAAACAAAAATAAAGAAGTGGATGATGGGATTCAGTTCCACCCCACATTTAATTCCTCATGGATCGTCGCGTTTTCCTAGTTTCCATAATTCATTTCCCTCCCCAGACTGAAAATTTGACGTCAACAATAGTGCATTTGGTTAATATATTCCAACATCAAACTTTCAAATTCAAAAAAATTCAATCATATAGCTCTAAAATCAATTTGCTAAAATAAAATTCTAGCACCATACACTTTAAAACGATAATGTTTAAATTAAATAACTATTTCAGAAAACAATATTTTACTAGTACTGCTCGTTTCACTGTTGGCAATCTAAAAGACGAGCAATTTAGGCTAAAAACATCGGATTTAATGCATCCCATGTGAAAAACTCCTTACTATATTAACTATATTAACTTTAACGTCCTCTTTAAATCACATTAAGCTAACTTAAAACTGAAGAATAAAATCTTGTCGCCAATGTAAATAGTCAGACATAAAAATGTGTTTCAATCTAAGTTACCGTATTTTCCTCAAGTTTTCTAAGTGAAATTTTAATTTTTAATTTTTTCATTAAAATTTCACTTTTAAATAACTAAAAAACCATCATCATCGACGAATGTTTCATTAACCGTTTCCTGTTTGGTTACAAAAGCCCTCGAATAGTAGCCGCAGCTACTATACAAGGCCGGCTCTTATTTCAAACCACCTCTCTGAGGCGCGGCTACTATTCGAGAGCAGCTACAAAACGAGGGTGACTCTTAATCGAGAAAATACGGTAATAGATAATTATGTGTTTCGATTTTAAGTTTACAAATTTCGACGATCGAATAGATAACTCAACACCAATTCTCTTGTGAACAAACCATTTCAACTAGAAAACTGAGCCATCCTCTTCAACATCTTTAACTGAAGCTCCACTACTGAAATTATCCCTGATGATAAGTACGCACCATTCTTGCTTTCTCCTCTGAAGGGATTCCTTGGAATTAAAAACATGCTGACTTTGCCCATTTCAATCAATACCTAATTTATTGTTCAAATCCTTCCAGTATTACCTTCAGATTTAACATTCTACGTGTGAGTAGAATTTATCAAACAAACCAATCTCACGAGCATATATTTCCAATACCTTTTTCTTTGCTCTCAGGTGTATTTACTTACGATTCCTTTAAATCACACCGTATTTTCAACTAATATGCCGTTTTAGATTTCTTCAACAGTTAACCTACAAGTGGTTTTTTATTGCTTGAATGAGGTCAATGCACTTTCATACAAGAAAATAAGAGAGAAACCGATGCCAAATAACAAATTTCACAATAAACAAAAGAAGAAAGAGAAGAAAAAAGAAATTCTTACGAGAAAAATCTATTCCTCCAGATTTATCCCCCCCAATACGAGAAGCGCGCGCACATACTGTTCAAAAGAAAAAAAAATTCCAATTGAATTTGCTATACTATACCAAATCCCGTAAAACCTTTCATAAGACTCCTTATAAAAACTCGCTCGCCTAACTCATTAAATTCCAACGACTAAATACAAAATTTAATGAAATAATAATTAAAATATATGAATAAATTAAAAAATATACATAAATAAATTAAAAAAAGAATGATAATAATAATAATAATAATTAATAATTAATAATAATAAAAGTGTACTTACTGGAGACGACTGGTTGAACTGATGCGATCAAACCGATCAAACAGAGCGCCGTACCCGCCGTGAAGATGCGGCTCATGACGGGAAACGGTGGCCGTTTTCCTCCACCGCCGCCTCTCATTCGGTGCCAGTTGGCCTCAAACTTCAATCTGGTGCCGTTTCACACTTCCGCCACCCACGTACACAGTTCCTTGCCGTATGGGCATTGTCAAAAAGTCAGTCTCACGTTAACAGGTCCACGAGATGTGTCTTCCGCTCGAAAATGAAGGCGAAACCTGTAAATCCGGCACCCTCTTTCAGTCACTGGATCGAGATTTCTCGCACAGCTAGCGCTACAACAACATTGGCTACCGGTGCGGTTGGTGTTTGCTCGGTCTGCCTTTCCTCTCAGGCATGCAGCCACGCAAATTCCTCAGCGTTGAAACCAGCGATCGAACGGGCGACTGAGCGACGGTTGTGTGCACGTAGTTCTTCTCGCTCGGGCGCTGAATTTCTCTCCCGTCCGCCAGTAGCTGCTCGATGCCTGTGCTGTTGTCCGGGCAATGAGCCCAGCTAAGGTGCGCGCGCAAGTGCGTGCCTATCGCGTGCACACGCCAGGCTCAGCGGATGGACGCATCGATCACCTCAGCGGACAAGTGCGAGCGAGAAATTCTGTAAAAGGGGGGGCCTCTACTTATTATCTCTCCCCGACTAATTATTGATCCACTTCGACGAACAAAGAGAATTGAAGAGAAAACACTGGAGACGGTGAATGAGGATTCCGTCGAGTAAATTTGCTACCGCATCACATACAGATCACTCCACGAAAAAAAGTAAAAGCAGAACGAAGACGATTCTCAAAATTCGATTTCTGCCGTCAAAAACCGAGTGAAACCCTGCAAAATACAAAAAATAAAATCATTTTTATTTATTGTTTCATTTTTATTTTAATAAATATTCAAAGGAAGACAATTTTTTTTAAAAAAAATACGAAAAACAAATTAAAAATCGATATCACGAATATTAATAATTTAAATCAAAGCGTTATAATAATTCTCCAGCTATACATTGTACACAAATCAGCATACATGACGTAACTACATGTTTCAAATACATTTCGTCATTTCTACCAAGCAAAATTACACTAATAATAATATTACTTAATAATTTAATTCCAACCTTCTCAATGTAATTACGTCCTCCCATTTATACAATTTTATACAATTTCATCCCACGTATAATTTTTTTTAAAAGAATAAAATCCTCCCATTCAATTTATGCTAATACGAGGTAAACCCTAATTCAGTTACAGCAAATCATAAATGGGGGTTCGACAATTTATTTCTATATCCTCCTCCTACTGGTCACATTTCATTTCGTTCTAGTTCAACTAATTTATATATGATTCACGTCGTTCAATTAATTAAGTATGCATTTTTGAGTTAATAACTGACAAACGCACCATATACTTAATTTAAATAAAGGAAAAAAAAGTGCAATTGCTCATTCCTCTACATCCGCCCATCCGAACAAACAAAACAATCAATACATTGCTATGCTTACTAAAATCCTTAGTTATGTAAGTTGAAAGTGGAGAGAAAAAATTACTTTCTAGCATTAAATAAAAGTTAAAGTTTCAGATAAAGTGTTGGAAGAGTAAAGAGACGAGCTTCACTGCGAGGCTTTGGCGTAATTGGAATTCATGACAACTCTCAACATAAATTCATTTTGCATTGCGAATTTACTGCAATTCTCCGACATTGGTAAACCGCTTCGCCATACAGAAGAATGTAAAACTACACCAACGCCAACTTGTTCTTATCCCTACTTCCATAAGCTTTACGGCAAAATTTAAATTAGTGACAACAAATTCTCCCAACATGCTAATATAGCCAATAAAATTCCGTCCGCGACTAAACTATTATAATTAACTTATCAACAATCTTTCTACAATCTCCATTACCTTTAACTACCTATAAATTTTGCTAGCCGTTAAGAACCTTTACCATAGCATTCAAGCAAATGCTTTTTTTAAACCCCGTTCTTATTGATTTTAACATTGCAATTTTTTTTTTTTTAGTTCTCAAGAGACCAAGCACTTTATCCATATCTGGGAAAAATACAAAAATGTTATCCCTGTCACTCGATTGCAATGAGCAATAAGTTCTAGCTTATATGTTTCATGCCAACTCAAATAGTTGACATTTAACGTTTGCTATATGAGAAGAAAGAAAAAAATGTATGCAAAATGTAATAAAAATTTCATTTCATAACAATACATCAATACATCACATCAATATTTATCTTAATATGTTTTTATACATATATTGTACACAAGTATTTCGCTATGGATCACGCATTACACTTGTAATAACATAGTGATCGAATCTGTGTTGTCTGGCAACTTAAAAGGCCATGAAATGCTATAATTTTCATGTTTACCTTCTGTACCAAATAAAAAAAATTGTTTTCATGTGACAATAAAATTAAGCATGTCATTTAGCCTGTCCATTGAAGGCGACTTCAGGTACCATTAACTTCTAATTAAAAATACAATACTTCAAAGAAAAAAACATTATCTTGTAAGCAGAAATTTTGAAACCACATACTTCTAAATACAAATTTCACAACATGGTTGCTCCTATGGGGAGTGGTTACGTTTTAGCATTTTTAATTCCAATTTCTGACACCTCACGATACTATGCCTAGTTCTAACACAAACCACAATCAATTGGAGCGGCGCTGAGCTCACAGCAGAGATAGAACCATCAACATCTATGCGAACGCCTTTTGTGTTTTTATTTACTTCTGATCGGCAATTTCTTCAACAATTCACATCAAATATAATAAGTTATCCAAAACCTTCAAGATTTTACTTTCTTTTTGTTCGAGTGACATTATAGTTTAAAAAAATCTCAGTATCAATTAATTTTTAATTTCTTTTCACTTTAAATCTCATTTTTTAAATTTCTGATTGCACCCACTGCAGTCATAAATTAGTACAGCACACATTATTCCCCACCCCCTTCCGTTTCCTACTTTCGAAAATTGATTTCATGCATCTAATCTGCAATTTCATCACTAAAATTAGAATTCAGTTTATGCCATTTATTCCCCTAATCTTAAATCTGTTTTCCGTTGCATGTTGATTTCAGATATTTTTTTGTATTTTCATCTTCCGTCCCCCATTGAAATATTCAATGCATGTTGATTTCAGATATTCTCGGTATAGTTAAAAATGTTCCTAAAGATTTGTTAAATAAATTATTTCCACACTGTGGGATATTAACCCCACAGAGAAACAACCTGGTCTGGTCCGGCAAATAAACAATCCATGGTCTGAACTAACATTCACAAATGTACATACTTTAAGCCCAAAAGCTCATGTTTATGCATGTGGTAATCTACGACTTAATCTATATGAACAAGTAGAGAACCCATGCACAGTTTATTTACCTGCGAGTGGTTTTTGATCTTTTCCGCAAAATTACTAGACAATGTAATTTGTCCCCGGCAAAGAAACTCTTGTCGATAGACAAGTCACTTTGACATCAAAACCATATCTCTATCATTATAAATAAGCTATAAATAATGTAGAAAAAAATCCGCCTGTTAATTAAAAATGAATCACGCAATAGTGACATTTTTCTCGACACAAACTGAAATGATTTCAATACAACCAAATTGGGTGTAATAGCAAAAGGGGATCTTGAGAACAGTAGCCTCCAAACAATCACCCATTTTTCATTTTTTTAACTATGGGATTAGTACTCTGATTACACACCTTGCCACTATGGTGACTGAAAAATAGCAATTGCGATTGTGCGGTTACTTATGGTAAAACGTGCGACGCAATGGCGGAAGCAGGTATCAGCATGGATGTTTATTTCAAGATGAGATTCAAAACCTTGGCGTGAAAAGGATATTACAGTGATGGAGGATCTTCCCCAAATTGAGTGTTGACAAAACGTGAATATTTCAACCGATTGTTATGAGTACGACAATATATAACAATGTTGTTGTTTTAAGAACGCACTTGAATTGCGACTTATTCTTAAATAATCATACTGTCACACCATCTAGTGATAAACAACTTAAACTGATCTGATCTGCATTCGTAGTCCTGCCGTTAACAAATTTACCATTTGAATTTTACGTAAAACACATGTCATACTCACACTTACACTTGACTGGTTATTCGTCTGAAGACCACAACTGGGACAACAACAACAAAAAACCTTCCGCGATGCCACAGCAAAAACAGCTTTCGTGCAATACAATAAGCCCCGCTTTACACCCATTCGATGAACGTAAAGAAAAGAAAAAAAAAACATCGTATAAAAACCAAGGACCAAAAAAACAGCAGTAAGGGCGGACTCACTCGTTCTGCTCGCTTGTCCAATTCCTCATCCAGAAGTATGAAACTTGATTTGATTCTTGTATCGATCGTCAAACTGTTATGAGATGACATCATAGAAAAAATATTTCTTGAATTACGCATGCGCCCAAAGTGCCTCTAAACACACACGGGTTAGTACAGTACAACGATTTCTGCATTTTAATTCCCATTTTCTCTCCCCACAGCCATAACCTCAAAACATGTATTGAAAACCTTTGACGTCCAGATTGATAGTTTATTAAAAAATATTCTTCTAAGAATCCCCCCTGTACGTATATCTTTTTCATAAAAAAAAATAAAAGAAAGATTATTAAGAACACGTTTAACAATTCTTATATGTTTTCGTAGAATAAAAACTGTCAGCAATGACTTAGCAACTCTTCGCTAGGTCGTAGACTATGCAATAAAAGATAAAAAGATTTTTTTCCCCTTTTTTAAAAATAATATTCTAGCTTAATGCATTTTTTAAAGCTCAAAAGTTTAATTACAAAGCCCATGTTTCTTTTCAAAAGAATAAATTTAATTCCATATAGCATTGTAAGCAGTAACCAAATTTCAAACCAAAAAAAAATCCCTACCATGAAATGTGTATTTTTCAACTTGTCATGGACCCCCAAAGGCACCAGGTATTAGCCAATGAAAGAACGTTCTGTAAGACAACATACCTGAGGACCCAACCTTGCAATTGTAGCGAGAACTGCAGAAACCACAGAAAACCCAGTGGCAGACAAGTGGCAGATGTTCCTTGTCATAGAAAAAGTACTTGAACTCAGACAAGGATGAGAAACTGAGATAACCAGTAGTCATCTATCTATTTGACAGGAAATTTCGGTAAATAACGTACAAATAGAAAAATTACTAAATTACTGCCGTATATGAAACCAAAATTCAAAATGACGTTTGCAATTAATGTCTGCATTATCATTACTTTTGTGCATCATTACAACATAGCCTAATATATTATCAATCAACATGTAATTTTTTTTATTAAAAAGTTTAAATAAAACAAATATTTCATGCTTTAATCTTTCATTGCAACTAGCCCAGTAGGGGTTTAATTTAAAAAATAAAATTTCTCTACAAATACTAGCAAATTTAAAAAGCGTTTAAATTTTTTTTAAACATTTGATAGAAAAAAATATTCATGAGAACGTCAAAAATATATTTTTGAAATCACCTATTGTTGAAAAAATACCTTTTTTTTTAAAAAAAAAACAACAACATCATTATACTGCACATTTTATTTGCAATTACCACGTCTAGGAAAAAACATTCCTCTTCACTTCTTATTGATTATCTTTTAATCAATATACCGTGGACTTAATACAGTTTCAAGCGAAACATGTTTTTAACTCCTCATTATACCTCCAGACCCTTTACTAATCGCATAATTTCATTAAACACACATTTGGTGCATTCAAAAATAAAAACCTTTTCACATTTCACGCAATAAATATTTAAGTTTATCTTCGAATCGAAATAAACGAAATTTATCCGATAAATACCTGACACATTAATCCACAAAAAAAAACAATAATAAAGCTGGAAAACACGTTCAAACAAACCACTCTTCATAAATAATAAAAAGCAAATAAAAAACAGAATTGACCCATTAGCATTTATACGAATCACATTTCGGAGATCATAGTGAATTTTTATTGGCATTACTATAATGCTATTTCATATTACAAGTACAAAGAAAAAGTGCAGCAAATTGAATTATAACTTGAGCTTGGTTTAGTTCTTAGTTGACAGCTAAAGAAAAAACAAGACACACAGCTTCGTTCTTAATTGCATTTTTTCACCCTCAAAATATGACTTCAATTAAAGTTGTTTTTTTCCTTTAACCAATCGGTAAATCTCGTATTGGGTCGAAAAAAAATAAAAAAAACAATAATAATAACAAGACTTTTCTTTTCCTTTCTAATAACACTGATTGTTTTTTTCTTGCGGATGTTCATTTAGCTTGTTTCCAAATTAACATTTTTTTTATGTTGCAGTTAAAGACCAAAACGCCTTTCCCAAAACTCTTGTCAGTGTTGTCAACTAATCATTACCTGTTCTTCTTTATTATTGGCAAAGCCACGACGGAAAAATTTGAACCAAAAAAAAAAGAAAATTAATTTTGCGCCAAGATTTTCATAAACAAGCACTTACCCTAGCAAAATATCAGTTTATTCTTTGTCATCGTTGGATTGAGCAGACAAGCCATCCGTTAATTGCGGCTGAGGGCACATAGCAAAGTGGCTGACTGCTTGGCTGAGTGGGTGGTAACTTTTACGACCACAATTTAAAGCGAGAGAAGCCTAATTGAATCGCCAACACTTTGCTGCTGCCAACACGCTTTGCTTCACACTTGTCTGACGTCAGTTTGATGATACATTTGGGACTTCAACACTTCTTTTCTCCTGCCACTTATTCCAGCAATGTGTTAAAAGCCCCCAGCAACCATCATGATTTAACCCTGACCTCGCTTTCCTGCCAACCACCAATTGATTTCCATGGACATCACAACACGATCGATCGATTCAAAAATTACAATCACTACGATCTGGCCCTTTCACACACTCATTTCATCCGCATAGTTGACTCACCTCAATCGCACAAAGACTAGGGTGCTAGGCCCCATTTTATTAGCTCGAAATTAATTTCCAAAGGGGGGAATATATAATGACACCCAACGACCCAACCCCGAAAAAGATGGGGAAATAGATGTGGGTTAAACTAAAATTTAAAACATTCAAATTTATTTCGCCCCACCCTCGTTTTATAACTCCATAAACCCATGTATGTTTTGAATTTCAGAAAAATCTACATCTCAGTGAGCGCACACATGACTAACCTCGAAAAATCTATGTATTCAAACGTCAACTTAATTCTTCACACTATTGAATGGAAATAAATAGAATCTTCTTGGCAAGCGTTATTTTTCAAGCTGTTGGCCTATAAAGCCAGTCTTGCAGATATCTAAAAATGCTCACAGCTACCAGATCTGCCTGTTTTTATAGAGTAATAAACGATGAAAGGTGAAATACATCCTTTCGGTGCACTTGACATTTATGGGTGTCAGCCACAAGAGTTTCTTTTTCTTCCTCTGGTCGTCTCCTTGCGTTATGATTATTTTCAATTCGATTTTACAGGCTTAACTCGCCAAACTACATTTCATAATAAATTGATTTCGCCAAATAAACTTTAACCCTCTTCTGCCTTCATTTTTGATACACACTATCTAAATCCAATATTTTAAACCAACAGTCCATTTAACCGTTAATTATTGCATGTACAATGAGGTTATATATAATTTATGCGAATCTGACAGATGAAGTGGAAAAAAAATCGATTAACGTGTTAATTTAATAACCAAATTTTTTTTCTACTAGGAAAAACAATCATTGCAAATTACAGCAAAAATTACCTTGATTCTCGCATAAAAGTTAACTCACTGTTAATGGAGCAATAAAAATCCGAAAAGCAAAAAGCAATAATAAAAACAAGCTTGTAAACACAATACGACCGACTGCGAGAGAAGCGCCACAGTGCTAAATTTCAATTAGAGCATATACTCTTCTCCAAGTAATGCTACAAGAATAAGAACTTCAATTTTTGTTCATAAATCCATATTTCGTTTTATTGGAACCCCTTAAAAGTACAAATTTATGTTGTTTATTGTTCGATGCTGCTTTATAACTTCAATACCCATATAATACACAGAAAGAAATGTAAAAAAGAAAATTCAAAGCAAGTAAAATAATGGCAACTTTCAAATCCATAGTATACTCCACTCAACCTTTTTCAAAGAAGAAGCGCAACTTTCATCTCTAATAAAAGGATTATTTATTTCATTCCTTTAAAAGCTTTCCTCTTTTTTAAGTAGCACACATCAGACAAGAATGAAACATTAAACAAAAAAAAAACTATACTGATATAGGATGCAGTTTATACGCAGAAATCTTTCCATAAGTCATGAAAAAAAATACTATAAATGATTTATAACCTTAATTCCAGACGCATAAAAATAATATAGAAAAAAAAGGATGCACAACTTTCATATTCATTTTTCCAAGTCTAATACCGTAGTGTTGTTAAGCAGATTCCCCTTAAATTACTTCTTAATCGCATTACAAGTCGTCCTGCTGATATTTACGTAGTTGATTAAGGCTAATCCCAACAAAAACTGTTTTAAAATATTAATTGTGTGCAATGTAATTAATTGGAATTCTAAATAATTTAATGATAAAAAAATAAACCCGATATATCACTAAGAACATCATGATTGTACCTGTTGACCATCATATTGGAAATGGCTTAAAACAAGCTTAAAGCCCAACGAAGGGATCTATACGCAATGTAAGTGTACACTTAACCTCTGACAACGCTACCTCAAACGCAGCTGCTTTTCTCATACCAAGTCCACACAGTTAACACCAAAGTGGCATTTAAAATACAAATCACATCAAGTCGCAATTGATTCCAGCAAAATATATTATCAATTTCAAAAAAAAAAACTCTGTCGTTTCTAGAAGATTTTCTAAAAGAAAAAAAATATTTTGGTTTTATCGTATAATCCTTTAATTACCTCATTAAAACGAGCAAAGTAAAATTAGCCTGATTTAGATCATTAAACAATGTTTTGACCAATGTGGCCTTATCAAAACCAATAAAATGTGCTCAATAAATGTTTAGCCTGGTTGAGTTGATGTACGATATTACCTCTTGTTTTAGCACGTCAACCATACATTCTATTTTTAAGGTTTGCACCGTACCATGTCAATGGAAAACAGAAAAAAATAACATTTTCATTAAAAGAGGATTAAGATTTTGAAAAATGTTGACAGTGCAAAAAAGAAGCAAGATGTTACTACTTAATAGAACATTCCAGACAGCACGTTGTCAACATTGATACAATAACCACAGATTGACTGTTTAATCTATGGCCTCGCGGACAGGTTACAATTTTGTGATGTTTCCTCAAGAGAACCTACATTCACTGTGCACGAGAATACATTTAATGTCACAACTAATTCCAAAGATGTTGCGAACGCAACTCTTAATTTTGTATTTGGAAATAGTTAAAGATACTTTGTATAATCGATGGTACAGGATTTAAACTGATTAAAACAGATGTTGAAAAGAAGCGCGCACACACACACGTTGGTTTACATGGGAACAGTACATATTTTATTTAAACAGGATATGTAAATACACTTTCCCCCATCTATATTTAACAGTAGACTCATCCCATTTACATACTGGGTCATCTAAGTGACCACTGGCGACCTAACATGGCGTCGCCTCCAATTTCCCCTTTCCACTTGTCCTTTTTAAATGTCAGTTTTAACAAAAGATTATATGTAAGAAACTTAAGTAAATATCCAGACCGACAAATTTACTTCACAGACATTTAATTTCTCTTTTGTTAATTTCTTCTTTTATATTTTGTTGAACTCCCCTCCTTTAAAGTGTGAACAATAAAAATAAATACTCAAATAAATTTAATCGTTATTCCAAATGATGTCTGTTTAAACTAAACGATAAAAAGCAGGCTAAGTTAGAGCGAGACAACCCTCGGTATAACAGTTTTAATGTGTTGTTTAAAGCACTGTCAATCCACAATTGATAGTACTATACTCGAGTTGCAGTCAAAAAGGCACTTCACAAAGTGTAGTCCCATTGGTCGAGCCAGTTTACTGGTGTAGTGATCCAGAAAAGTAGACCCAAACACCAGAATTGCATTGCAATGTACAGACATTGCAATCGATTGCCTAAGCAACGGCCTAAAATTCAAACTTCCTGACGAAGTAACCAATAAACACAATAAACATGAGCTTGACATTTTTTAATGTGTAAAACTTCATTTTAATGATGGAAATAACATTTTTTATTAAATAAAATCAAAATAACAGTAACTAAACTAGTCATAACAATCAATAAATAAAAATCAAAACTACTTCTCCTAGTAGTAGTATACAGTCTGGAGTTAGTAGTAAACTGGCTCGACCAATGGGACTACACCTTGTAAAGTGCCTTTTTGACTGCAACTTGAGTATAGTAGGCGCATTCATACAGGCATTAAACATTAGACCTACACATTTTAAACAATGTATTTACCAGTTAAGTGCTTTACCAAGGATTGCCTCAATCTACTTTCAAAAAGTGGCTACATTTACGTTGGACGTGAACGTATTATTTTCATGACGCGCTGTGATTGGTTGAGAGATGCATTGAAATACAAACTGAAAATACACAGTTCGGTCTACTTTGCTAAAAACGGATTAGGTTAGATCTGGGGGGGGGGGGTCAAAAAAAGCTAACACCTCGACAACATCGAATTTAAGAAAACTTACGTTGAGAAAACGAATCGAAATCAATGGATCTCAGCCAATCACAGCGCGTCATGAAAATAATACGTTCCCGTCGGACGTGAACGTAGCCACTGCCTTTCAAAACATGGCAGCCGACTTACTCTGTTTCAGTTGCAGTGGGCAAGCACACAACATTTAAACAACAAAATATTTTTAAATACATGTCATACACATATGTAGTTTATTAGGAGCTACAGAAAAGTCAATTTAAAATGCCGTTTAAATGCTGTGCTGAATCCCATTAATAAAGCTGGATCGAGACAACCCTGTTTAAAAGTACAACTGTATTTAGTCTAAATGACTTTTTGGAATGCAGCTAGTGTATAGAGAAGCGCGTTATACAGTAACGAGCGCCTACTGAACAAGATTTCCATGACACAAAATTAATTTCGACTCGCGAGTTAGACTGTAATAACAATAACAGAAATAGATCTAGTAATATATTTAAAGCAATGAGTCTCATGTATAGTCAAAGCATGAAGTTGTGCTTCTTCAACTTTTCCTTGTTCCCTCAAGTGTATTCGACGCAAGTCTTGTGTGGGTTTTCCCTCCTCCACCCCAGTGGAATATAAAACCATCTCTGGAGCAGGCCACCACTGCACCATAGAGCAGAGTAGAGAAGAGCACTTGGAAAAAGAAGGGGGCACGCGAGTCTCCAGAGATACACAGCTGACGCCAGGATCCAATATATACAGAACCTAGTCTATGCATTTCGATTGAAGCTAGACTTGACATTTGGCTCTGGGAAAAAGAATAAGTTACAACTATCCCAACGTCTCGTACAATGTAAGTAGTTGGAACTAGTGACCTGTGACACATCTTTCCCTCCTAATCAACATCTGCCAGCAAAACAAAAATTTACATCCTCCCCTATACATCACTCTGACTTAAACTCCTAACCGCAGCAAAGCAAACCGTGAAACTTGCTGTTCGTTAAGTCTTCCATTAAATTTGTCTTTGTGCAGCGGCTAGACGAGGGTCGAAGAAAAAGAAGAAATGAATTAAAGCAACACAATTACGGCTTTTCTCGCGACATCACCAATTACATGTCGCCGTTGCTAGTTTAACAACAACAGTCAACACCCAAAAGGATGCTGTACAAACGTGTAATTGCTTAAGAAGTAAGAGGAGCTTCTAGATGGGAAATGATATCGCAGAAAATAAGTCGTTACGTCACTTAATTTCCCAACAAAGACAAGTGCGTTCGAAAAATCTCAGCAGTAAATGAAAAGACGGTAAACTAAACTCACAACACATTAGTTTCGCTTTTTATCTCCATTTAGCACGAGACGTCAAAATCAAAAAGGTGATAAATCTCATTTCAATTTAGAAAATACCTGTAGACTTACTTCGCTTCCTGTTCTGCCAGTAATTTAAAGCGGTGAGATTCTTCACCTCTTCAATTTTGTGCAACTCACAATGGAACCCACCTTCATTACCACACGCAAAGCCCCTCGAGTGAACTTTAAACTATCAACTCGATAATTACAACAACCCAAGAAAAGAAAAAAAAAGCAACCATCTTGAAGCATGTCTTGCAGCCCTTAAATGTTCTTTTCTTCTCTGTTTTCTTTTAGTCATTACATTTTCAATGGCCCGCTACTTTAAAATTCCCCTTTCCATCAGGAACTACTTTTTAAAATACCGCCATTATTCTTCTCTTTTAAGTGCATCCCAGTTGGCTCGTGAATTCTAAACTTGATTCTTGATCACACTCACTGTCTCTTTACACGTTTTTCATTGCATTACAACATTGTACATTAGCAGACATAAACAAAAATGTTTTCCCAATAAAACAGCAGGAAAAGTACAATACATCGTTCGGGAAAAATTCTATAGACGCGATGAACCGGGCAAACTTTTATCAGTAACCTTAATTCAACTCTGGGTCTCATCAGAAGATATCTGATGTTATCTTTCTTTCTCACAGAGTGGTTTGAGTCTTCAGGGATCAAGAGCAACTTCAACTCTTGACACCACAGCCATTGCCCCGTACCCTTAGGCCTCTGTAGGTGCAAGAAACCTAATTAAGAGCACTAGCCCATAACGAAGTAAGTAAACAGTAACACAAGGGAACAAAGATTCCACTGGGAGTCGCGAATACTTAACTAAAGACAAAAGTAGAGCAAAAATTCACAATCCATGAATCTCGTCTCCGACCATTTCCACTTGTGATGTTCAAACACCAATTATTTGCTTAATTAATTAAAGTGAATGCAGCTTTAAATTATGGAGATCACATTCAGAGATGTTGCATAAATCCGAAATTTCCTCTGAGTTTGTTATCGTTTTTCTTTTTATGTTCTTTTTATTATTTTATTTACAATTTGTTCGGAGTTCCAAAGTTGACAATTGATAACAAGAGGCCGAACCATAAGTTTCAACAGAGTAATAAAAGCCAAGGCACGGTTAGTAGTCTTGCATCAGAATGCATTACAGGCAAGAAAACTCGCTTTACTAAAAATCGAATCACTTGCACTCGTCTCTTTCCCATCTACATAGACCAATTTGACGTCAAATAGAAATGCACTACTGACAGCAACTGATAAGGAAGTGAAGTTTGCACTTTAACTTTCACATTAGACTTATCATCAACGCACCAACTTCAATAGTCAATAGAATAATGAATAAAAATAACTTTAAATGTAAGGCTGTTGACTATTTAAGATTACCATTTACCAATAATCACATTAAACGCGTCCAAGACCTAATTAATAAATACTTAACGATTTTTCTAGCATATTAATTAATATTACATGACGATGGCTGATGTGTAATTACAAAACTCATCTATTTCAAATGTAAATGGAAATATGTAACCAATATGACCAATTGGGCAAATATCCATAGCAACATACATCTTGTGCCAAGTTGTTTTAACCATCAGCAAGACGCTGCCAATTTTAAATTCAACTTTTTAAAACAGCCATTATAAAAGAAAAAAAAAAACTTTTTCAATGCATTTATCCTCAAAACAATAAAACTACCGGTAATTGCAATAGGGATTTGAGAAATGTTAAAATTTATTTCATAGTAGCAAATGAGGTACTTAAAGGCAGGGCGATAAAATGTGTTTGTCGAGTATGAAGAATTCCAAGTCTTAAATCGTTGCCATTGAATTATGACGGAACAAATGGTTTGCTTCAATCAATAACAATAATTGTTAAGCTAAAATGGAGATGGTGTGCCAGAAGGGCGGAGAAAGGCGAATTATTTCTCAAGAATTTAAAGCATTTTCACAAATAAAAACGAAATTGAAGTTTCAAGCGAAAAATGCGAAATCACAAGCTCACTTGAAAATAAATTTATGGTGTCAACGGTTCACATGTCTCTGTTGTTTATCCACAATGCAGACATGAAAAGTTGCAGTGAAAGTTTCATCAGCTCACTTTTTAACATGAATTCATCATCGTTATGTAACTTGATGATGTAATAAAAAAAAGAACTCTTTGTACTTTATTTTATGAGTTCAAACCACAAGAATGATGATGATGACAAAATGTAATTGGAACCAAGCAAAGTATATCGAGTATATCAAAACTTAATTAGATTGCGAGTATGAATTGGAAACTGTCTTCGCTTTAAAACAAACCTTTAATAACTATGAAACCGTGATTATATTTTTCATTAGCATTTTACTCGTTCCATGGTTCGCACACTAACTGTAAATTAAAGTCAAACAAATACAAAATTCTATTAAATATTAATCACATTTCGCAGTATCAACACAAGTGCAGTTTCAAACTGTGTAAATTATGAAATCATGACATCACCATGAAAATATTAAGCTTATAATACATATACACACCATCCTACCTCCAGAAAACTATCCGCAAGACATTTATAATCTTTATTTCAATAAAAATTGAAAACTTACAACATATACTCTTGTTAACTCCAAGATAAGCCTCACTCCCATTGGCCTAGTCTAATTACTACTAACTGTAGACTGTGTACTACCACCAGGAAAAGTAGTTTTGTATTTTTAAAAATTTGTTTGATTATTATAATGATTAAAATGATTAAAATTTATTTGTAATTTATAATCAAATGATTTTTCCATTCATAAAATTAAGTTTTATGCTGTTTTTAATTCAATATACATGTTTGTTCAGGTTGCTTTGTCAGGAAAGCAAACAATTTTTGAAATTTTTTTTTCGAGTACTATGTCTGTACATCATGTGCAATTTTGGTGGTTTGTTCTACTTTTTTGTGTCACTACACAAGTGAAATGGCTCGGCCAATGGGAACGAGTATAGTCCCCTTGCATTCCAATGCACAGTTTTTGTTTTATTAGTGTTCTACAATTATTTTGTATCTTTTTTGGTATTTAATCACTTGAATTGCGTTTTGCAGTGATGCAAGTTTGTTTTAAAATAAACTTGATACCCAAATTGTGAATACAGAACAAAGATTTTAGATTTTATTCTGTGTTGTTCAATGCCCACTACACTACTACACTATACTGATCAAATTGGTTGATAAAATCGCAATTTCCTAGCTGGTTTTAATGAAACTCAAATATAAAATCTATCTAATATTAGTAACATTAAGTTCATTAGGATCAGTTTCAATCTCTGATGTTATAACAATTGATCCGAGGTCAAGGATTTTCCATTATCATGTTATTCTATCTCTAATGGTTTGCTGAAATTCTCGTTTAGTAATGCGAACCAATATGCGCATTCAATTTCGTAGACACTTTAGTTTAGTCAACGCAACCGTAAATGATGTGTCTGATGTTCCCAACCTCCTTATTCTCCTAAACCGTAAAGAAAGAACTATCTGGGTCACTTGGTCTTGCAAACGAATCTAAGTAGAAGTGACATAATCTGAGCATTTGCGTTTGAGTCAGTTCGATGAAGCCAATGAACATCTACTTATACTTAAAAGTCTACTTTAATTATAAAGCATATATAATCCGTGTGTCAAAGGGTAACTTTGTGCACAAAAAGTAATAACAGAATTAGAAATCTGCCGTAGTTAAGAGCGATGTTTGTTACTATGAGTACAGTTCTTTATTTTCATCTTCACAAAAGAAAAATTTAAATGATTCAAACTAAAATAAAATTAAAACTAGATTTTTTTTCATCACAATACTTAATAAGAATAAAAAAAAACCGTGCGAGTGCTTTAATCTCCATACTACACTTTCATTTTTTTTCTTTCTCCTTCTTTACCATTACAAATAAACATTTATCAACAAACTCGGTCAGAATTTGAGCGTGCAAAACGTATAATTGCAACGAGCAAGCACAGTTGAAATTGCGCTTTTATTCTAATAGACATTTAAATTCAAGGCAATGCAGAAACTGCATTTACTTCTCTCATTGCACTCGCATGTGACACGCTGTATGAACTTGGTCCGTTTATTTACAGGTCAGTGCAACCTGCAGAGACCGTGCTGTCCTAGGCAGGGTGCAGATCAATAAACATGCCAAGCATTTCACTGTTTTGCTCCCGACATGCAAATCTCTAAGCTGCATACAAATATCCCGCACGGCCATGTCGCTTTGTGCATGCGAGAGAAAACGGGAGCAAGGAACGAAGAGATTACTGGCATCGAGACGAGAAACACCAATGCGGTCACAGACTGCAATTAGAGCCAATGACAACTTATGTTTTAGGTGAAAGGATATGTCAGAGTCGATTTGACCACCGGGCTCGAGTACAAAGAAGCCCGCATCTGCTGAGAAAGAGAAAAGAGAAAATGGTGCGTGCACGGAAGCATGCTAATGAGCACATTAAACACCACAGATCAAAACCATAGGAGCAGTCGAGGATTTCAAATAGGGTTTCTAACTGTCCGCAATTTCAAGCAGATGGAAGCAAGTGGCCGAATTACACGGAAATTAAAGGCACTTGCTTCAACTATCTTTGTGTTGTGCAATTTGCTCGCTAGTCTTAATTCGTTGCTAAAAATTCAGAAAAATTGATCAAACATATCAAAAAAATCTGTTAACAAACAAAACATTTCCAATTAGAATTTATAGTTTCAAATTTCCCATCTACTGGATTGAATAGCAATTGCAAAATAATAATAAATCAATTTCCCATTCCCATTTTAAGACTTTCAAGTGCAAAATAAATAAGAAATCAGTCATTTCCTACAACATCCGTACTGAATAGCAATGTAACAGCAGCGCAGACTGCAAAGAAAGGTTGTGGAAATAATGTTTACACAATAATTCTCTAAGTTTACAACAACAGTAGAAAGAAAACATATTTTATTTCCCGACTTTTATTTGTGCAGAACACCCACCGTTCTCCCAAGATTGCCGCCATCTTACAATACCCGGCTCCATTACGAAAGAAGAGTAATAGCAAGATATCAAAAGATTAAATTTATTCACCAACAGAACAACAACAACAACATAAACGGTGTGTAAGACATAAACATGCAATTCAAACGGCATTTAACCTGAATATTCTCTCGGCATTTTACTTCATATTTGAATCTTCATTCTATCAACCCAGAATTTCAGTAATTAATTACCGCAGGCATTCACAGGAATTATTTTATAGAGATGCAGACAAACATCAAACTCGGAGCAATTTGCGATTTTCATGCATCTTAATGGCTCATTACAACTTTCATTACAGCTTTCAAAAGAAGCACTTCATCTGGGATGACGCTCTCCCCTTTCATGACCGACTCACACTCACTAGGTAAATTCGAAAACAGAAACATTTCCTCGTTTCTCATGATAAATCTAAGGAGATAAGCTGAGAGAACGTTCGTCGAGAAATAAATTATTTTAATAAAGGAAATACCGGTAATACACGAGTGTAAATCGCTTGCTTTACATGTAAAACAAGCAATTCGCGCTCGTGTCAACAAATTACACTCCTTTTCCTGACTCCACACCGTTTATATTTTCGATTGCATCTATTGTTTGCAACATTACTGCAACGATGCTGTTCTGCCACAAGAATGTGGATGCATCCTGAACCACAGACCACCAATTAATCCGCAGCTCTTTTTTCCAGCTTTAATAAAATCAACACAGCACAAACAGGAATTAAAATTTATTAAAACTCACTTCCTGTACATTTTTTATTCATTTAAAAAAAAAATGTCTTTGCACAAGGGGATTAAAAGGTTAATGTGTAACCTCTTCCGTTTTATCTTTAGCGTTAACTTTTTTACCGCATTGTAATAAACAAACTCAAAAGATTAGGCGCATTTTTCATCCTGCTTATTGCATCGTGCATAATAAATTACTTCCTTTGTTTTCAGCTAATAGAAAGCAAATTACTAATTTTTAATTCCATTCAATTATTGCAAATTCTTTGCAAAGATAAACACTGCACATTAAATACCGTAAGCTCAATTTGTTTACAATTGAGAAACGATGCTCTGAATGGAATTAAGTCTTTAACAATCGGTTTCTCCAAGTTAATCAATGGAAATAACAGTCCTTTTAGACGTAAAACTTAATTTGTACTGCCGAAAGTGGTCACAATCACAATTGGAATAATTAAACTAAAAACAAAAATAAAAAATAAAAAATAATGTAAAAATGTGCATTTGTTTTTACAACGTACAGTAACACTTGAAGCCAGAAATCCAATTAGAACCACTGCATTAAAGCCACCGTTGTTTTTCAAGGAGAACTAAAAACAACTTTTATTCAACGTTAATGTTTGAAATGTTGGAATAAGAACTGTCCATTCCCTAACAATAAATGAGTAGGCAAGCTGTGTTTAGTGGCAGCATCTCTCTTTATTGTTAATTACTATCGTGTGTCACTCTCGCAGAACAAGCAATGAAAATCAAATTTCAGCATCAGTTGGATAACATGGCAGCATTTCAAAAAGTCAATTGAGCAAAAATCAAATTAGCCATCCCTACACGACATCACCTGAAGACATTTTAAATAGTTGACACACTTGCCTGAATTTTAAACAAAACTCACTAGACAGAATCATTAAAAATTTACTCCAAAATACAAAACTAATTTAATTTACTTTTTCCATATTTCGCCTTCCCGTCAATTTTTCAATAAAATATCGGCAGTATTTGTGCAAAATGCTTGAAAAAACAAAAAATTCAAATTCTCGTACTCAATAGAAATTGTTAGCATTCAACTGCAGCCTGCAGCTCTTTGACGAGATGACGATGCAAAAAAAAGGCACAATCGTCACAACCCTGCACGTGAAATGTGCAAAGGTTGAGCGCAAGAAAGGAAGGGAGCCGATAGATGTTGAGAAAAGGATGTGCAATTGATTTTGCAAATTGTAGCCGTGCTCTCTTTACAAGATCCAATTTCCAAACCTCTGGCTTAAAAACTTCAAACGAAGATTCTTATCTCATACCGTAGCAAAGAATTAAAATGTAATCAAAATCGAATTGAATCCACGCATCGATGGGTCAAAACGATGGTGTTTTTGCCTCCAAATTAAAAATAAGCTGATTACATTAACCTCTTCTGCGAGTGATTGGTTTTCTGGAAAGTAAATAAATTTCGTGTCTGTTTTGGTTGTATTCTGATAACTCCAACAGAACGAAAGACTAACCAAATTCAATGGGTCTTATCATTAAAACATTCTGCTTCGAACGAACCATGATTCAACCCAGTAATTCTGAAACGTGCAGAGAAAACATGAAAACAGATCAACAAGCCAGGCTAGAGACATGCAATATATCTCTACCTTACAATAAATAATAATAACACGGTACTGTGAACAAAAATGCTAGAAAACTTTTCGTTGTTATGTTTATTTCATAACCTATTAGAAAACTAACAAATAATTGAACTTTAATAGTACTACCAGGCCTAAATAATTCCGTTACAAAACCAGAAATTAGATTTACATTTTTATGTTCTCCTGCAGCATTTTAACATTCCAGTCAATAAAAACTGCACCTAAGAAAATAAAATATTCGACCCTAAGGAATCTTTATAAATTTACAATTTCCAACAATTTCGCAATTTACCGACATGTAAAATGTAAACAAATCAAAATCCTCCGATATCTAAACTCAAACCCAACGCCCAATTTGCTTACTATTGCTTTTAGAAAGATTCCGAAATAAATGTGCTGCTGCTGCCATCGACTCATTCAAAAACTTTATTACTTCATTAAATTAACGAATTTTTAATTTTTGACAAATGGTTGAATCTAGGACGATTAATTGTCCTAGGTTGAATGGAGTGACTGTGCGTTCGCTATTGAAGGCTTAAGTGACTTTACTGACTATTAGCTGCTTGTATGATGTGTTCTGCGTCGCGATTTATAACAGTCTGAGCAACTAAAGTCAGTAAAGTCACTTTAAGACCACTGATTTAACTCTGTCCTTCGTTAAAAGGGTAAAAAATAAAAATAAAAAACTCGTCCTCGTTTTAGTGCTTGCCACTGCCAGTTGCGAGTTACAAACTTAATAGTTTGCGTCTCTCAAAACCAGTATCTCACAACTGCCATAAGAATTTATTGCTCATGTTCCCAACTTGAGAAAAAGAAACAAGAAACTGTTAGGACGAAACACGCACGAAATGCATTTCCCGCGCGTATTACTATTTTCGAATATTGCTATAATATCTTTTAAAAATGACAGTGAACAAATAAAATAAATTTAAAACATAGAATGCATGAAAGCCCGTTCAAACAAACCTTACTAATGAGGTCAGTGAGTGTACACAAACCCTAACAGAGATAATCTGGTTGTCCAGCGCGGAGAGTCTGAAACTTGATGGGCGTGTATTGCGGTTTACTCCGATTTTCCCAAGAGGCAAATTTCTCGTCAGCGGTGTCTACTTTGAGCTGGGAGAGAAAGGCATTAAAATTACAAAAGGCAACAGTGCAGAAAACGAGCACGTCAATTGCACAACCCGCAGAGGGATTAGGATTAACACGATTATCATATTAGCCATCGCTCACATCAGCTAATGGCTTTATTCAACGATAAAATGATCATTAATGATCAACATTTTATAAAAACGTTCAAATTATCCTCCATTTGTCCATCTGTGAAAAATCCAAATGACAATTACACAACTTTAGTTGCAAATTATTTTCTTTTTCTTTCCATTTATTGTAGCCTCCCGTATTACCATCGTCCATCAGAGTAAGCAAGTCCAATTCCAACGTCCCTTAAAATGCTGCATTGCATTTAGTTGCCACGAAATCCTCACAACTTTATGACGGCAATGTGGAATTCATCAGGAAACTCTGCTTTTCTGCAATGCATGGATGCATCTTCCACATCGCAGCAACTCTTGATAATTCTGGTCGCTCTGCCTTCGCACCAACACTCACTTACATGTGACTAATCACGCTATAGGATTATGTCATCTCTACATCTTATAAATATTAACCTAACCTACAAATTCACTCTTTATTACTGCTACATTAAATAAACTTATGCAAAAACTCAAATGTTCAGAAACATTTTTCTACTTTTTTTCTTACTCTCACCAACTCCACATTTGTCTAAAAAAATTTAAAAAAAATGAAATAAAACCTTTTTAAATCCTCACGCAAACAAAAAGAAAACACGAAATGTAATTTTAAAAGATGCTGAGACACACAAGTTTTTTTCTTCCTTTTTCCCTATCTTGTTAAGAATTTATGAATGTAGAAATGAAAAATAAATATTCGTTTATAAATAGAAAATATAAAAAAATGGTATGTAATTTTTTAACTACCTAAAAATATTACCTCTTTATTTCCCTAGTTACCATTTTGATTACCCCAACAAACCCGCTCAATTTATTACTACTGGCCTAATTAGAAACGGCAATAAAATTTTAAACCTTAAGGGTCAAATACCTACCAGTCAATCACGAATGTTCCCATCAATAAAGAAATATATATATATCTCCTCATTTCACGTGAAAACTAATAAACAAACAAATTACAATTGATTTAAACCTCTTATTAGACATAATCAAGTCCCTCATTGATTTCTCTTCAAAAACGTCAATTACCCACACATATTAGTTGATCAATTTCAAAAATCGGGGTGTGTCTCGTAACCTAAACTAATTACAACATTCTTGATTTATTCAAACTACAGACACACCCATCCTACTCACCAATTCAGAACCCACTTACATCTTGACACTGCACAAATGTAACACCTCCTTCACACCTCCCACAATTCTTCCCTTCACTTTCAGGTGCAAAATTACAAGTGTCACCTAGAGCTAAAAAGAACACATCTGATAACACCTCCACCAAACACTTTCCAATCCCAACAACTCTCCCTCCCAGCCAAAAAAAAAGAGCACAATAATTAAATATTGATTAACTGTCTACTACAACCCCCACATCATTTGGAAACCACACTTTAATGAACCCCATATCCGCTTTTTCTTTCTCCATTGTACATTTCAAATTGCACCGTTTCTTCGCCATCACATCCAGCACTTGAAGCACGGTTTACACGCTTCACAATGATGAGCGACCGCAACGTTCGTTAGAACGAGTCTGTTGTTGTCTTTTCGATCCTCGTTGCCAATTCCAGTCGTGCTAATGAGGTGTCAGTAGGTTGCAATAACAACAACTGTAAAACGTCTTTATACTAAGGTCTCATTTCTCTCCTGCAATTATCCAAGATTCAGCGCCAACTTCATCGTCCTTTTCGCGATTGCAAAACAAATCCTACTACGATTGTAGCACACACAAATAAACAGTCCAATTGTTTAAACTTAACAAACTAATTTAATCGTTGAAAATTGAGCAGTGCAAAAACGTGTAGTGACACACGTTGATACATGAACAAAGATGAGAGTAAGGTCATAAAACAAACGGGGACACATCTGGTCAGCAAGGACTGACCAACAACAATTTAGATACTTGAGGGCACTCTTGGTGACCTCGAAACAAACATGTTATGAACTTCAAAACATAGCAATTAATTCCATCTAACTAAATACTTATAAAATCAAACAACACTTTTTTTTCTAAATCTAAACATAATCAAAACAAACACTTTTGACCAAATCATTAAAATAAAATATTAAATCAATTAGGATTTTACATTGCCCGGGAAAAAAGGGCCATAACTAATTTTCTTCATGAATTTCTAATGCACATAGTCTTTGTACGGGTCTTCGCATCACTTTTCCACTCGGCAGCATCATCTCGCAAGAGCGAACTTTCCCATCTCTGCCGTTAAATGTTTTTGTAATTTTGGCTGTCTTCCAAGCCATACGCGGCTGTCCTTGCTCCTGCACGAGGACTAATTCGTTGACTTCGATTTCTCGTGAAGCCTTCACTCGTCGAAACTCACGCAATTCGACGAGATATTCGTGGGACCACCGTCGCCACAGCAAATTCGTCATTCTCTGGCGCAGCTTCCAGCGCTTGACGAGCTCCGCTCTTTTATTCAAATCTGCACGATGCTCTGGATCATAAACATCTGGCAAACTTGAAAGGCGAGCTCCGATCAGGAAATGAGATGGCGACAACGGCTCAGGTTCTGTTGGATTGTCCGTCACATACGTAATTGGGCGCGAGTTAATAATTGCTTCGACCTCTGTCAATACGGTTGTCAGCTCCTCAAAACATAGCGACGCTCTTCCTAGGACCTTCTTCAGACTTAATTTTACAGTCTTGACCAAGCGCTCCCAAAAACCCCCCCACCATGGGGCGAGTTCGACTATGAACTTCCATTGAATTTTGTTATGAGACAAGAATCCCTGGAATTTTTCGCTGGCAAATCCATTTATGAACAGCGCCAAGTCTTTTTCGGCGCGCTTAAAGGTCTTCGCGTTGTCCGAATATACGACGCTCGGTATTCCTCGTCGTGATATCAAACGCTTGAACGCCAAAATAAACTTCTCCGTCGACAAATCCGACACCAACTCCAGGTGTACGGCTCGTACCACCGCGCAGGTAAATAAGGCGATGTAACATTTATCGCCACTCCGCATGTAGAGTGGGCCCGCGAAATCAACGCCTATTACTTGAAATGGGGCAGCACGATTAATGCGGTCAGACGGGAGGAGTCCGATGGCTTGTGTCATCAGCTTCGAGTTTACGCGACGGCACGTTATACATTTGGACACGTAATTTTTGATCGTTTTCCTGGCTCTTCGAGTCCAAAATTTTGAACGAAATTCCGATAACGTATCTCCTAATCCTCCATGTAAAGCACGTCTATGGCAGTCCCTTATTATTAGTGTGGTCATCGGCGAGTCTGCATCTAATACGATTGGATAAATAAAATTCTTCGTTCCGATGTGGTCGCGAATTCGAGAATTTATTCGCAATATCTTGTTTTCGTCGACGATCAATTCCACTTGCGATAAAGGTGACTCTCTATTTAATTTTACAGCATTCTGTACGCTTTCCATTTCTTCTGCGAATCTTGAACGCTGAGTGTGGCGAAACCAATACGTTTCTGCTGCCTCGATTTCCTCAGTTTTCAGCGGTCCGCCAATTGACTGATCCTTTTTCGAGTTTCGAACGAAGCGCAGCATCCACGCTGTGATCCTGACTACCTTCGTCCAACTGCTGTAGGTTTCTAAGGCGAACAACGGCTCCAGCCTCTCCGACGCTCTTGTCACGTTTATGCGTGTGGAATTCTCTTCTACCTCTTCAAGCTGAGTTTCCATTTCTGTGTCTATTCCTTGTGGCCAATGTTCTTTACTTTTGTGTAACCATTTGGGGCCATTCCACCACTCGCCATCTTCAACCAGCTTCACTGCCTCCATCCCTCTCGTCAATTTATCCGCAGGATTTACCCTGCCGGGGCAGTGTCGCCACGATTCGACGTCGGTGTTCGTACGAATTTCTCGTACCCGATTCGCGACGAAAGGATTAGTTTTCCCTTGTTGTTCGCGGATCCAAAAATACGTAATTGAAGAGTCAGTCCAATAATGCATCTTCTGAACTTCCAAAACTTGCAATTTCTCCGCGATGCGAGATGACAAAAGGGCGCTCATGAGCTCCAGTTTCGGCAATGTGAGCGGCTTTAATGGTGCAACGCGAGACTTGGACATGCACAATGATACGTCTACAGTTCCTTTGGTTTCAGTGCGCACGTAGACTACGACGCCGTACGCTTTTGGACTCGCGTCGCAAAAAAAATGAAGCTCTTGCTGTGAGTCGTCGCTTAAGTTGGAGCTGTACGGTCGCTTGACTGAAATTCGGCGCAATGTTGTAACTTGTTTGATCCACTCACACCATCGCTTGGCAATGTCGGGGGGCAATGGGACATCCCAATCGATTTTTCTCATCCACAACTCCTGAAACATGAGTTTTCCGACGATCGTGAACGGTGCAGCGAAGCCCAATGGGTCATAAATTTTAGCTACTGCTTGTACAATTGCTCTCTTTGTTCCTTGTCCGTCCTCTGGTTTCTTCTCGGCCCATTCGCCTATTTCGAGTTGGAGTCTGTCGGTTTCATAATTCCAAATTAAGCCTAATACGGTGGTCTGCTCATTTTCGGCGGCGATTATTTCTTCGTCCTCGGGAATTTCTTTAGCAAATATTTCACGCAACCGTCGAGAATTCGAATGCCATTTTCGTAATGGCAAATGCGCATCCATCATCAATTTCCGCGCTTCGAAAAAAACGGTCAGAACTTGATCGTCAGTTCGCATCGAATCGATAAGATCATCTACGTAAAATTTCTCTCGGATCTGCTTTACAGTCTCTGGATATAATTTTTCCATTTCATCCAAATGCATTTGGATTGTGTCATTCAATGAATAGGGACTGGAGCTGACCCCAAATGTGACTCGTTTCTGACGCATTATTCTCGGCACGACGAATTCCAAACCGTCCCAATTCTCCGGGACCCACAAAAAACTAACAAAGTTCCGGTCGCAAAGTCTCAATAAAAGTTGCAAGAACGCCTTTTCAATGTCTGAGAGGTATGCCACTAGCTCGCGCCGAAACAACACCAAAAGTTTCAAGATTTCCGGTAACAAATTGGGACCGCTGTCTAAACAATCGTTCAGTGAAAGTTCGTTTTTCCCCTTTGATGACGCGTCGAACACGATACGAATTTTTGTTGTTGCACGGTCCTCTCGTACAACTGCACGATGCGGCATAAAGTAAGAATGTTCTGGATCTTGTATTTCTACTTCCTCGATGATGTCGTTTTTCAGCTGATCCTCGAAGATTTTCTTGTATGCCTGATAAAAGCCGGGGTTCTTTTTGAACTTGCGTACCAGATGCCAAAACCTCCGCTTGGCTACTTCATAATTGTTGTTGAGTTGACTTGTATCGACCAACCAGGGCAGTGGCACCACATATCGGCCGTCCTCGCGCGTCACTTGCTCCCGAAATCGTTTTGTGCACGAGTTGCGATCGGTCGGCGATTCATCGACGGTCTCGTGACGGATTCCGATCGCCTCGAGTTCCCAGAATTTTCTTAAGCCTTCTTCTAAACGATCGTCGAGCCGCACGTTGAATACACGAGTAACCATTGTCGACAGGGACGTCACATTGGGCGAAGTTCCCATCACTGTCCAGCCAAACATTGTTTCAACTGCTACCAGATTTTCCTCCAATTTTTCGATTCGTCCGGTCAAAATCCTGGCGATATTGTCGGCTCCTATCAAACAAAAAATATCGAAATTATTATGCTGTTCAAAATTTATTACAATATTGTTGCGTTCTAGGGCGGCTCGCAAGCCAGCCTGCAACTCGGTTTTTATTGGTCGGGTTATCCAAGGCGTCTCAAATGCTGAGACCGTGAGCGCTTTATTTTTGTCGTCCACGTGACACAATTTCAAATCGAATCTCCCTCGCTTCACATTTTGTGACGTTTGACTGCCAAAAGTAAGCACGGACAAATTTTCAGTTCCTGTCGATGGCAACTTCATGTCTTTAGCAAGACTGGACAACACGAATGTCGTCTGACTGCCGGGGTCGAGAAGGCACTGCACGATCGCCTCCGTGGATTGATGCATGACACGCACGAAAATTGTCGCCAACGTTGCAGCAGGTGGCGGGACGAATTTCGACAAATCGACGCACGTAGCCACGTGAGTAATTACATTTTCAGTGACAGTCTTTGGTGTTCCATCACAAATCAAAGGGTTGTGACTCCGTTGGCACAATTTGCACGTAATACGATAGGAGCACGTTTTTGACGTGTGCCCCTTTTTTAAACACTTAAAACACCGTCCATTTTTGACTATATAATTTTTTCTTTCAGCAGCGGTAGAAGTGCAGCTGTCACGGTCGTGAGTTTTGCTGCAGAACATGCAATTGGATATTGTTGTGCTCAAGACGCGAGCAGACGGCACTCGATCGTGGCTCTTGCGCATTGTTTTCTCTTCCGATTTTTCTGATTTTCCCGATTTTTCCGATTTTTCCGATTTTTCAACTTCTTTTTTACGATGTAATTCTTGGAAATTGTCTATTTTGCTGTGGTGGATGAGCTCAGCACGAATCATATCGAGCAACTCCTTTGCTTTGTATTTTCCGTCCGGATATTGGCGTGAGAAGTCAAGTGAGATCTGCTTGGGCACCAAACCCAGAATTAATGGGCAAACCGTCGCATCAATTGCGTCCGCATTCATTTTCGCTGCACGCAAGCCGCGCACGTTTGATTCGCAGCGGTCGTACAGCTTCTGGAGTGACTCTGTGTCCATAATATCGCGTACGGGTGTCATCCTCATCAAGGAATTTAAATGGGCACTCATGATTACGTCACTGCGCCCAAAACGTTCCAACAACAGTTCTTTGGCTACGGGATAGTTCTCATCGGTTGGTGGCAAGCCTTTTAACACCAGTGCTGCCTCGCCTTCCAAAAACGACTTGAGATAAACCAGCTTGCTCTTATTTGTTATGTTGGTTTTCGTGTCAATACTGATATCAAAGTTTCCCCAAAAATCATCCCACTCGAGGGGATTGCCCTTAAATTTAATTGCTTCATATTTTGGGAGTCGCATCGTCGTCTCGTGCGGAACGTGGCCGTTACCGTTATAATTATTAGTTACTGTTGCTGCCGGAGGGGGGACGAGCGACGCATTGAGTTCTTTCAGCGCCTCATCAATTTCAACCTCGCAATCAATCACTTTCTCGTAATAATTCGACTCACATTGCGTAATTTCCTGGTCGATTTCGTCGTCGTCGATCAGTGCCGCCAATATTTTCACATCCAACTCCTTCAAGGTGATAAATTTCGCCTTCAAATTAGCCCTTATTTTTTTTAGTTCGAGCGCATTGCGCGGGATATTCGCGAGGAGAGTCTTCGCCTTGGTGATGGTGGCGGTCACAGTTCGTCTGGCCACGGTACGTTGACTTTTGGTCACGGCGAGGTCGTCGGCCATCTTTGTCAAATTTCGAACTTTTACTTGCTGTTAGGATTTTCAGATCTTCAGGGTCCAGGTCGAGTTTTCCCGGGTTTCGGCACCAATTTCGCGATTGCAAAACAAATCCTACTACGATTGTAGCACACACAAATAAACAGTCCAATTGTTTAAACTTAACAAACTAATTTAATCGTTGAAAATTGAGCAGTGCAAAAACGTGTAGTGACACACGTTGATACATGAACAAAGATGAGAGTAAGGTCATAAAACAAACGGGGACACATCTGGTCAGCAAGGACTGACCAACAACAATTTAGATACTTGAGGGCACTCTTGGTGACCTCGAAACAAACATGTTATGAACTTCAAAACATAGCAATTAATTCCATCTAACTAAATACTTATAAAATCAAACAACACTTTTTTTTCTAAATCTAAACATAATCAAAACAAACACTTTTGACCAAATCATTAAAATAAAATATTAAATCAATTAGGATTTTACAGTCCTCCCCCTGGTTTTATCGATTAACGGTTAAAAAAGAGAAAAACAATGTCAAAAGAGCGAATTTATACCACGCATTGTGTATATCCTCTTTTTAAATTTTTGTTTTATTTCTTTTTTTAACTGTTAAGTGAAAGAAATATTTTTTTTCCTCTTTTTTTCTTAGGTATTGTGTTTACTGATGAAACGAAAAGAGTAGTTGGAAGCAACCACAATTTACTCTTGGATCGAAGCGCTGAACAAGCAATTCAATCAAGAGGCAAATGAATTTTAAACCGCACATTTTCTCCTCTGCCCAGCCGCAAATGCAAACAGACTAAATTCAAACTCACAATCTGGTTGCAACTGATAAGGTGAAACGTCACTGTATCAGGTCACACTAAAAGACATCTCATATCCGATTAACGGGGACTTTAACTTAACTAACCGGATTGAACAAATTTCATACAATTGAATCATCCCATTAACAAACTTATTTACATTTCATATCAAAGAAAGAGCCGGGTAAAAGATGACTTTCATTTAATGTTTCCATCGTTTTTCTTTTTCCCTTCATTTTTTCCCTTCGAATTGCTTTTTAAAAATAATTAAACTCACTCCCATTTAATTAATATTTCTTTGCGTAATAATCTCATTTCAAATTTTTAATTTAAACTTAATTCCCCCTGCCTTCGTCTCCCTCCCTCCCTCCTCCCCCCACCTTCTCTCAATAATATAAATGAGTTCAATTCCAGGCAAGGCCTATTAATACTTTGAGCAACATCTATAATGTTCATCATTCCCTAGCTAATGATTGCTGTCAGTTGTTCAAAAAAAGTGAAAACTGAAAAGAATTACCATCATAGACCCACAACATACCTCTGCAAACTAATGGACGCATCATGAAACGCACTATACATTTTTGATGATTTATTCACGCCAGTTTTTCCCTACCAAAACAAGCTTTTAGCAAAAAACAACATCATCAAATATCTCACCAATACCGAAATAGAAAAACGTACGTAATGTATTTTGAAATGCATTGGGTTTTACGAGAATGCTTTTTGTAATATATTTTAGTATGCTTTTAGTTTGCAAATACAAATACAAATTTGTCGTTAGTTCTCTACACCGTTGGCACTTAATCAGCTTCATTCATTCGTTCTGAACTCAACTGAGGTGATAAAAACCAGATAATGAAACGTTTCGTAATGAAACTGTACGCAAAGCTGTAGAAAAAACAAAAGTACACAAAGCTTACCTTCAGAAAAATATGGAAAAATATAACCACATAAATCTTATTATTGGAAAATTTCTACTCAAGCTGCTGCAAAAACTTGGTTTGTGATAAGAAAAAGTTTATTGAAAAAGTGTCACAACACATTGCATGCTTTCTCTCCCATTTTTCCTTCACTCCCCTCCACCTTCTTTTTACAATATCTTTTATAGACTTAGCTTAGAACAACTTATATACCTGAGCCTTTAAGATTAATTGTTTGCCATCCAAATATCTGCCAGCGAAATAAAACTGTCATCTTCCTCCATAATAGATGACTCGAGTTACTGCGCCTTGTGCTACAATGATAAGAGTCCCGTTGCTCAATATGAAGGCAGAAGAGAAGAGACCGCCCCATACCATACCTGATAGTCTTCATATATAACAATAAGTTTACACTCAAAGAAAAATGAAGGCCGACTTATGGACTTGGTCATTGTAAAAGCTCTTATTCCCTTTGCACGGTCACCCTCAAGGGATGAGATTTTTTCTGCTTCTGTCCCCTACCCCTCCCTGCCCCTCCCATCTCGTCCCATTTGAAATATGTCTTGAAGCAATGAAATTTCTCTCGCTATACGTGTCTGACTTTTGTGTTCTTTGCTCCTATCACTACACCTATATATAACAATGCAAAGGATAAGTACCCATTTTATATCCGACATAAAATGTTTAGAGCGAGAACGACATCAGTTTCAATCTGGATGCACAACACTTTTTTTCTCATTCTTATTTGAGTCAACGTATCACTGGCCCACTAAAAATTAGAATCAGTCTGATTCTCATTGCAAACATAAACATACGCGAAAATGACTACTATTTGCTTCTGCATATCAAATCAGATGTAATAACATTATAGTGACGCGACGATGGCAGCACAAAAAATCTAACTACAGGAAAAACAACATCTTGTTTCTATCTTAAAGAGTATAATTACCACATCCTGTTGTTTATCCTGTAAAAAACCAAGTTCTAAAAAAAATTATACGCAAGTCTAAAAAAAACTGTTTACTTACCTGGATTGTTTGCACAATTAACTAATTTAGAATATAAAAGCAATCAAGTGAAGTGTTACCAGCTTAAACCAGTGGCAAAATTACACTTGGGTATTTACTCTAGATGGGTATACAAACGATGCAATGTTAGTACAGCGACAGCTACATTATAATCGATAATAATCACACTTTCCTTTCCAATAATTTCAACTTTTTACACATAAGCAATACGAAATAAAAATTTTAATTTTTTGTAATCCATAGGTATAAAAGTATATACTATTGAATAAATAATAGATAAATGTATGATCGTAGCTTATTCTCGTTGACTTGCCTCACTAAAGTCTGTAAACAATAATTGGTGAGAGACTCAATTAGCCAAGTGGTTTATATTTAGAAAAAAAAATAATCTCCCATTACTATTACACCTGTGCCAACATGAATTTTCATGATTTTGTCAATCTCCCTGATGGTGAAGAGCAGGCACCACTTAACAAAATGGATTTGGAACCAGTCTCATTTTCCCCAATCCTTTAAGTAAGATCATACTACATAAGTTTTTTTTTATAATAGCTGCCTTGGACGAATGCTTCGTCCGTAAAAACTGCTAAACTTTGCTTTACTTCTACAAAAAAAAACGGCGAGAAAGAACGAAACACTAGCCATTTTGAACCAGATTTTTATTTCCCCCCTCTCAGCAAATGTTGCTATAACAAAAAACCAACACATTTAATGACTCGGTTGTATTTTCAAAAACCCGAATCAATAACTAATCAAAAACCTCGCTTTCGTTTGTTCTTATTACCTTAGTTATCGCCAGCTTTTTGTAAAATGTTTGCAAAATTACACCCTTTAACTTTCGTCTTATAATTTAAAGATTGTGAATTCATCAGTTCATACCTCAAAGGTTTAAGCTATAAACTCGGCGTGTGAATGCACCGTAACTGTGAAAATGTTTCATAAATTAATATCAAAAATAGCCAATAAATAAAACCGTTGGTAATTTCGTAAATAAAACCTATCGTTACCATAAAACGGCAGGTGAATCTAGCCCCCTGATCTTTGGGCCGCCTTTATGAGCCATCCTATACAAGCTCTCAGTTAAGAAATAAGATTTTTCTTGGCACTTAGCTTTTCAATTCGTGCAATTTATAAAATTGTGTCCTGATTTATGAGCCTTTTCTTACAGATTATGTAAATGTGAAATAAAAGCTTAGACCTTATTGCACAAAGATTGGTGCACCAGACTGGCCTTTTAAGTCAGCTCAATATCGCCAGCATTCCCACAATTCCAAGGGTTCATTACTTGGTGACCCTTGAGACCTTTGTTTTTCTCGTGGATCAATGCAAACGCAATGGCATTTCCAGTTGATCGATGAAAACGCTTAAGCTTATCATAAGCCAGATTGAGAAAAAACTAGGCCAAACTATAAGATTGCTCAGTACTAGCTAGCTTGTTCAGCAAACTAAGTGTTATTACAGCACAATTTCAATTTGAAAACACTAACCTTAATCCGGTCGTACAGTACATTGAACCTGAGTAGTTTTAAGGGTTGGTGTTGTGGCACTTATTATTACTTCACTTGATTACTGGTCTTAAAGTTGCTTCCTATCGGCCTGTCGACTCATCTATTACCGAAAGAGAATAATAAATTAAGTCAATTGGTTAAGAGAAAAGGATAACAGCATGACAGAGCCATCTTAAGGTATATCGTGTCCCTTGGCATTTAGTAGCTTGAAGTCCATGATCGCAATAATGTACTGCTAAATATCTCAGTCACGTCAACAAACGAGTATATAATACCGTGAATGTAAAGAAATGAAGCTCGGATTAATTGAAAAACCGACTCGTCATTTATTCCTCTGTGTTCTCTTTACATCGCCATTTGCAAGGAGTGGTAACCAACACAATTAAAATACAAAACAATAACATTTCATTTTCTTTCAAAACTACACTCTCACAAATCCCCCTTTTTGTTTTCGTAGAAACCAACCAAAAAATATAAAATCAACCCTTGACGTCAATCTTCAGTATTCTCGCAAAACCTCTCAGCTTGTCACCTGATACTGGCTTGGTCAATGGGTCTGCTAGCATGTCCTCGGTAGGAACAAAGTCCATTCGCACGTTTCCCAATTCCACCTCGTCTTTAATAAACATGTACTTCCGTAGTATGTGTTTCGTCAGAGACTTCTTGCAACACACGCTTCTTGCAACGAGTGGTAACCAACGCAACGAAAATACAAAACAATAACATTTCATTTTCTTTCAAAACTATACACTCACAGTAAAAATGTAGAAGAATCTGGACCGGCTTAAGCAATTGTAGTGCCTGATTTAGACCATTTTGATGGGACCCCCCTAAACGTAAGATTATTTCAATGGGTCCCTGTAGTGTTGTTAAATGTAACCGATAGAGGGCGCGAGGCGCAAGGCCGAGTGCAAGGTCATAGAGTACATTAAACGGAAGTTAGCTAGCGTTCAAGCAATGAAGTTGTCCTTTATTTACGATGCTACATTGGCGACGAGGGAAGTTTGATGAAATAGACGTGATACGAGTGCATACGAACAGTAAATGAGCGGTGTGGTTGCGGCTGATGGAATTGTGCGAGGAGGAGAGTAAAACAGACGCGAAACGCGACAATATGGCGGATGAAACGGCGACGTCTGGTTTTCTGCGGTCGGCAGGCATCCCACCATTCGATGTTCATGGCGAGACCACCACTCAATCCCAGCGTTGGCAAAGGTGGATTAGCAGGCTGGAAATGTTTATGTTGGCGGCGGGAATCAAGGACGATATGAGGAAAATGGCGACGTTACTTCACCAGGCGGGTGAGGAGGTGTTCGCCGTTTATGAGACTTTAGTGATAGAGGAGGAGGATAAGAACTATAAAACGGTAAAGGACGCATTAACTGCCTATTTTATTCCCAAAAAGAATACGGAATTTTGCATTTATACATTCCGAATGTCCCGCCAGGAGGCGACGGAACCGTTGGATAAATACCAGATGAGATTGAGACATTTAGCGGTGGGATGCGATTTTAAGGACGATGACCGCGAGATTAAATCCCAAATAATTCTGGGGACAAGTTTGAACCGATTACGACGACAGGCGTTGCGTGATGATACGCTGACATTGAAAGAGCTTCTGGACCTGGGCCGAGGATACGAAGCCTCGGAGTGGCAAGCAAAACAAATGGAAGGTAGTGAGAAAGAGGTAACGGGTGAAATTAACCTGGTTCGAGCATCGACTGAGGGCAGGAGGAGAGCGAACAGTGAAACGGGGTACCGAAGGAGAGAATCGACAGGTGGCGCGGCTCGTGGCGGATTCGGCGGATCCCGTGGCTCGGGAAATAGGAAGTGCTTTAATTGCGGTCGAGCGTGGCCACACGTCACGCCACAGGACTGTCCGGCGAGGGGAGTGGCGTGTCGGGGATGCGGTAAGACGGGTCATTTCGTGCGCTTTTGTCGAGCAAAGCGAGAGGAGGGGGCGGAAGCTAATAACAAAATAAATGCAGTGAAGTGCGACTATGTCGAGGAGAGTGATGATGAGGAGTTGTTTACGATCGGTTTGTGTTCAGACGGCAGAAAGGGGAGCCCAAAGATGCCGGAAGTGTGTTTGACAGTGGGGGAGGAGCGTAGGGATACGAGATTCATCGTTGATTCGGGAACTTCAGTGAATGTTTTGGGCAGAGAGGATTATTGGGCGATGAAGTTAAAACCGATGTTGAAGGAAAGTCGTGCTAAGCTGATGACGTATGGATCATCCGAGCCGCTGCCATTATTGGGCCGAGTGACATTAATGATCCGTTACGAAGAGATGGAATTAGAAGTGACGGCGTACGTGGTGGATCGGCCGGGTGAGTCATTGTTGAATTACGCAACGGCGAAACAACTGGGAATCGTGCAGGTGGTGAACAATATCAAGAAAACAACGTTGGAGGAGGAGATAAAAAGACAATATCCCAAATTATTCCAGGGAGTGGGAAAACTCAAGGAATACCAAATTCACCTACACGTGGACGAGGAAGTAGCGCCGGTGGCGCAGCGCTACCGCCCACTGCCATTTCGATTAAGAAAAAAGGTCGAAAAAGAACTCGATCGATTGCTGCAAATGGATGTGATCGAACGGATCGACGAAGGAATGGGGCCGACGCCGTGGGTCTCACCGATCCACTGCGTGGACAAACCCAAAGACCCGGACCCCGACGCAATCCGCCTCTGTGTTGACGCAAGGGAAGTGAACAGAGCGATTAAAAGGGTTAGGCACACTTCGCCGCGGTTGGAAGACATTGTGGCGCTGGCGGAGGGAGCACGTTTTTTTTCAAAACTCGATTTGAATCATGGATTCAATCAAGTTGAGTTAGATGCGGAATCTCGTAAATATACTGTCTTTGCGACTCACGTGGGTCTATTTCGTTTTAAAAGGCTATTGTTTGGGATAAACTCAGCTTCTGAGTTATTCCAGGACACCATACGTCAAGTGATCGAGGGTTTGCAGAGTTGCATTAACATTGTTGATGACATTTTTATTGTAGGAAAAACTGTGGAGGCACACGACGCGGCGCTGCACGCCGTTTTGAAGCGATTGGAAAAAAAAGGACTGACTTTAAACGAGGACAAATGTGAGGTGCGCCGTGGTGAGATAGTGTTTTTTGGACATGTATTTTCAGCGGCGGGGGTCTCAATTGACCCACGAAAAGTGGAGGCAATTGAAAAGATGGAAATCCCAAAGTCGTCAGCGGAGGTCAAGAGCTTGCTCGGTATGGTGATTTATTGTGCCCGTTTCGTTAAAGATATGGCAAAGATTTTGAAACCACTGAGGGACCTGACGAAAAGTTCAAATGGGCCGTTTCGATGGAAAAAGGAACATCAGGAGGCGTGGACGTGTATAAAGGAGCGACTGGGGAATAAAAACACGTTGGCTTATCATGACCCAATGGCAAGTACGCACCTGACGGTAGATGCGGGGCCAAACGGACTTGGTGCAATTTTGGCGCAAATTAGGAGCGGCGAGAGCGAACCTCGAGTGGTGGCGTACGCCAGCCGGACCTTAACGGATGTAGAGAGTAGATACTCTCAAATCGAGCGCGAAACTTTGGCGGCAATTTGGGCCATCGAACATTTTTATTTATACTTATATGGAATAGTGTTTACCCTTTTTACAGATCATAAGCCTCTAATAAGCATCTTCGGAAACCGCAAAGCGCGACCTTCGGCAAGGATAGAGAGGCTCTGCCTTCGGATACAACAATATGTGTTCGAGGTAAAGTACACAAAAGGAAATTCCAACCCTAGCGATTATATGTCGCGACATACGGGGACAAGAGGCCTGAAGGACGGCGCCATGTCGAGGACCGTGGAAGGATATGTTAATTTCGTGGTCAGGACTCGTGTACCGAAATCACTAACACGGGAGGAGATTGCGAGGTGTACAAACGAGGATGTCAGTTTGAAACTTTTACAACAAGCGCTGACACAGGAGGGAGCAGAACGTGAGAAAACATGGAAAAAAGACTGTTTAAAACCGTTTAAAATGTTGCAGGAAGAATTCACGAATTCTGAGGACGGAATCATCCTTCGGGGCGATCGAATTGTGGTGCCCGAGTCACTAAGAGACAAAGTAGTGGAGATCGCTCACCGGGGACATCAGGGAGTGGTGAAAACCAAGATGCTCTTACGCCAAAAGGTGTGGTTTCCCGGAATTGATATGCGGGTGGAGCGGCTTATAGCGGGATGCATTCCTTGCCAAGCAACCGTGGTGACAAAATCGAGGACCCCATTGGAGATGTCCAGTTTACCCGACCGGCCTTGGCAGAAGATCGCAGTTGACTTTTTAGGACCGTTTCCCGACGGCAGGATTTTATTTGTCATCGTAGACGAGTATTCGCGCTTCCCATTTGTGGACGGCGTGTCGTCGACGGGGGCTCGGGGCGTCATCGCACTTCTGAGAAAGCGTTTCTCGGAGTTGGGCATCCCGGAGACGGTGAAATCCGATAATGGACCGCCATTTTCGTCGTGCGAGTTCGCGGATTTTCTGGCCGAAATGGGCGTGCGACGCCATCGAGTCACGCCGCTGTGGCCCGAAGCGAACGGAGAAGTTGAACGTTTAATGAAAACTTTAAACAAAGCGATCTTGACGGCGGTTACGGAGGGACGGAAATGGCACGAGGAAGTCCACGAGTTCCTTCTAAATTACCGCGCGACTCCACATGCGACCACGGGAGTTTCGCCGGCCGACGCGATGTACGGCAGACCGATTAAGACCAGGTTACCACAAGTTTTCGTGAGGCCAAACGACGCGATAATGAGGAAGAGAGACGAGGAAAAGAAGGGGAGTATGAAGAGTTTGGCAGATGGGAAGAGGCATGTTCGGGAACACGGGCTATTGGTGGGGGACGTAGTCCTGGTGAGAAGAAGGAAGGTGAATAAACTAACAACACCGTACGATCCGGAACCGTTCAGAATTATAGCGATAGCGGGTTCTCAAGTGACAGCCAACAGGGGAAGACAGAACGTGGTGCGAAACTCATCGTTCTTCAAGAAGATACGTCAAGAGAGAGGGGAGGAATTGGAGAGAGTAAGACAGGGGGATGGGGAGACGGATGAGGATGACGGAGGGAGAGGAAGGGACCCGCAGCTGGAGACGAGAGATGAAAGTGAGGAAGAAACGCCATTATGTGATATGGAGTCGAGAGTGGAAGAGAGAGGGGAGCAGGGAATTGTTCCACCCGCTCAGGAACCGGAGGATATTCCGGCTGTGCCGGAACCCGAGGATCCATTCGTGCTGAGGAAGTCAAATAGGAAAACAAACAAGCCGTCGTGGCAAAAGGACTATGATATGTGTTGCAAGAAGAGAAAAAAGTGAAACTGTGAACTATATACTGAATTGTGATAGAACTTATTGATTGTCGAATTTTATTAATTATTGTTTTGGTGTCGAATTATTGTTGTCAAATTGAATGTTTATCGAATTGTTCTTGATTGTTGTTGTACTCCGGACAAGGGGAGGGATGTAGTGTTGTTAAATGTAACCGATAGAGGGCGCGAGGCGCAAGGCCGAGTGCAAGGTCATAGAGTACATTAAACGGAAGTTAGCTAGCGTTCAAGCAATGAAGTTGTCCTTTATTTACGATGCTACAGTCCCCTTAAACAATTTTTCTAAAATTTGAGAAATATAAAACAAATATCTAAAAAAAAAAATATTTTTTTTTTTAAATTAATTTTTGGGTGCGCGTTTAGAACCATGTTCCAATTAAGTCCAAATTGGCCCAATCGACGCTGAGAAAAATGTCTACTGAGTAATAAAAATAACGATCAAATTCATGAATCCAAGGTGATGTATTAATTCGAGTCTCTCCAAGTAGTTTTTTTAGCGCGATAAATAAAAGTACTAAGTGCATGTGCATGACTTATTCGCACTGTTCAATGCACTTAAAGTGTGCGAAAGCTTAAGTTTTACTTGACGTCAATAACACCACGAGTTACAGTCAGGTTGGCAATAGCTCAACTTTACCATTTAACCTTGTAATGTAAATGAAAAATTTGCGGTTCGTTATCTTCGTGGAAAAGACGAACTATTCCGGTTTTAAGTCAATTTAACACTTCACTCGTTGACATAAGCAGTTTAAGGTCAATCATTCTTCAAACCATTATGTAAATTCAAATTAAATAAAACCGCTAATATAATAAGTTGATCCGATCACAAATCACAGCTCTACAAAGAACCAAAGATACTTAGGAGCTGATAATCGCTTGAGTCATGTAAACAAAAGGCTGAGCCTCGACCACCTGGAATTACCAATACCATCGTGACAAACTTATCTGACAGAATCAATTCCCCCTGCATCTAAGGGTTTGACTAATTCCTTTGCATAATTAAATTTCTCACTTTGCATCCATTCATTCAATCTACTGCTATCACTGTCATTATAAATATGCAATGACGTGAATAAAAATGGTCGCTTTAAATATTTGGCGAAGCCATATCGTTACTGCAAAGTCCAAACAATGCGATGCATTAACAATGTAGATGGCACATTTAAGCAAACCTAGGTGGAAAAAATAAGCTTAAGCGTTATGAATAAACCATCTATAGATAGGAAATAAAAGAGTAAGTATAAATCTTAAAGAAATAGCATTAAAAATAAAAAATATCTATTTTCCGTTATTTAGAAAAAAATTTTGCAGTGAACTACTATTATTTTTCCATTTCAGAATTTTCATTCCCATTTAAACGTGTACAATCACTATTATTGAATAGAATTCTCAGTGTTATACCGTACTTCGCCATCTGCCAATGGCATCCATCTTAGTCGCCTACAAAATTTATTGCCGGCAACCTGCTGCAGACGACAAAACTGTCTCTGATTACAAATAGGGGTCAGCTAACAACTACCAACCTCAGTTGCTTTTGAAGAGAAGACCTAGATGGATGAAAACGAATCAAAACAGCTCCAAAATATATCTGAAGGACAAACTCAACAAACAACATCAATGACGCTGTAATTTCATTGAATGAAACACACAAAAAAAGACCCAACAAAGTGATTTTAGAATTGTGAACCTCGTTTTATAACAGCTCAGGAGAATTTAACGAGTTATTTTATCAATTCAATATTGTTTCGCATATTAATAATTAAAAAAAATACACAGGAAGTTCACGAAAAATTGAGTATACATATGAAATTGTTTTAGGGGACCTATTTGCAGTAAATCAAGTGTAGCTAATTTAATGGTACCAATGACATTTGCGAATGAATATTGTTTCTATCTTTGTTAAAGACAGACATTATTATCTAATTGCAAAGTTCTAAAGCACCATTTATTTAGCCTAAAAATATCTAACCATTAATCAGATAGGGGAATATTTTGAGAAAAATAAAAAGAATGTTCGCTCAATCAATCAAAACTGCAGCTTGGGTGAAAGGCTAGTGGACTCTCCCAGCAGATTACAGGGTTATTGTCTGTCGGTGGGACCCTTTCTGGTGAACTGTATCTACTTTGAACAGTTCTTGGACAAACTGCCTTTGATTGAATTAGTTGCCTACTGTTCCAACAAGATGAGGCCCCCAACTCATTATGCATGCAGTCTGACAATGGTGTTATCATCAATTTCCTAATTGTTGGATAGGAAGAGAAACTGCTAGAGCATGGTCACTACAATCACCATGTGAATTTTTATTATCTTTATTCGTTAAGTCATTGTGAAACGAGACTTGTCAGGTTAACATCAAAGTTTGAAATGCTTTATTCTCCAATTCATACAAAATGGATAATTCTATAATTGGCACCACATGTGCCCATCCTCTTCCTGGCCCTCTGGTGACCCTTGCGTTCTTATAGCCATTTAGACCGGTTTACCTTCTTTTTGAACAACAAGTTTGTTTTAAAACTCTAAAAAGCATGTTATAAATCCCAGTTAAATGTGTTTAGCATGCCTACTACAACTGAAAGCAGGCTAGATCAGCCGCCATTTTTGAACATAAGCTGGCCTCATTAAATGACACAAAATTTGCATTCAAAATTTGGAATTTAAACAAGCAGTTTACCTGTTTGTTTTAAATTTTGTTTAAAAATTCTGTTTAGTCGAAATAACTTTTCGAATGCACCTGATTATTATTTCTTATTATCGATTCCCCATCAAAAAGAAAAATCTTAAGAAGGAACATACTGGCACAATCAAAACATCTGCAATCAGAAGCTTTTTTTTTCTTTTCATGTTTCAACTACCCATCCTGCTTGTGTTATAATAATCCCCGTGTCTCGAGTTTTAAGTCATCGCTCGCCTCAGTCGCAAGTTGCAGAAGACTGCAATTCCTATCGATTTTAAAAATCTGTACAGATGGGAATGGCTTTAGTTTGATGGAAAACAAAAAGGTATTTTTTTGAACTCAATTGCTTCCTACCAGTTTGTGTTATAGCTGAATTTACAAAAAAAAGCCAAAAACGTGTTATAACCTTATAACAAATCTCAAAATTACATTCATTTTTAAATCACACAATCTGGTAAATCAATTAAAATTGAATGTTCTTTACTTTATCGGTTAATTTGCAATTCAAATTTTAATATAAACATAAATAAATCATGAAATCATTCACAAGGGTATTAACGAATTTTAGAATTCAATAGACGTTTATTAACACGTATCAACGAGGTCAAACGTTGAGCACACTGCACATTACGCGTGCTCGCACTCGTGGTTTAAGCAGTGAAAAAATGCCACCTAAAGGGATCGCGGCCATTTGATTAGCATTCCACTGCATCTTGCAGACATGAGAAAGTCGAAAAAGCTCTTTGCAAAAGAAGATAAAAGCTTATGATAACCGACAAGGTCGCGTAGCTTCGTTTTAAAATTAAATAACTAAACCTAAGCGGTGTTTATTAGATCCAAACAAATCTAATTTATTCTGGTGACAGATATTTGTCACTAAATCCAATTCTAAAACAATATTCAACTGATTACTAGTTGCGACTAAAATTCATTTGTGTGTGGGTGTAGTTTTTTTTATTTTAAACGACATAAAATCGTTATCAAAACGTGTATGGAATGACTGATTGTCTAACTACGAGTAAAAACGTCCTGAAAACAGACCCATTCTTACCGACAGTTGATATAATGTGCTAAAGGGCAACTAAAGCTCATACATCCGGCATTCCTCCTGCATATCTTCTATATAATGAACAAAATAATTAAAAAAAATTGTGAAGTTCACAGGAGCGCTTTTATCTTAAAATTGATTACCGCTAACATGAAAAACACACGAGTGCACAATACCCCAGGAACAAGCCTGCCTGGAAATACACGTTGTACAAGTAGATGACTCGAAAGAACGAGTCCATGTATTATTGGAAACATTCCAGTTGAATCAGTTATGAATAAAATAGCAGAGATTCGTGGTTCTCTGCCGCTGCATAAATGCAAAAGAAAATAATGTTAAAGCGCCATATTCCTAAAGCAAACGTAAAAAATAAATATGAATTAAATCGGAAAATCCGCAATTAAAAGTTGTGTTATAGACCGCATCGTAACACCGCTGTCACAAGTGTTTGCATTCGTGTCAAGTTACCATGGCATTTGTAAGAACCGTAGACAAATCGTGACTATTGTCATTCCGGTTTGCTTTGCTCTTTAAACATGGTTTGAGGCATGGAAACAACATTTCTTTCTTTTTTTAAAAAAAACCTGGAATTGCCAATTTATCTGTAGAACCTGAATTGAATACACGCACAAATTGAAGACGAATAAAAAAAAAAGAGCGAATAAAAGCAAAGAAATAAAAAATAAAGAAAACTCTCTTCATCAACTGCATTGCTTGCAGCAGAGAATTAACAAACGTAATTGTACGAATATTTAAATAGAAAATGTCATGAAATTCAGAAGCGGCGAGCTAAAGCTAAAATGTCTGTTCATCGCCTTTAAAATCAGTTCCTTCTAATCTTTTTATGATTGCTTCCCATCAATCACGGGTTTAAAAAAAAAAGGTAAAATAAAAATTTAGATATCATGAAATAAGAATGGAAAAATTTCTCACTTTCTAATCGTAGACGTCATTGCCGAGAACACATGTAGGTGTGCCGACTGATAGAGGGAAGAGATCAAGCAATGGGGGAGTCATTTTCGATTTGGATTCTCATTGCTGTGTATATATATGTGTGCGCAGCTCAGTGCTGAATATATTGGTTTTACTTGGCTCTTGGCCAGTTATCACATAAAGCTCTTTCCAATCCTTCAAATATCTGTCGAAGCGCGGATTCAAAAGCATTGAAGAGCAAACGAGAAAAAAATATTTGAATTTCGCAGGATTTAACACCCATAGCGTAGATATGAAAATATTCCTTCAACCATTGTTTTTCTCATCAAAACTTTCCTTATCAATATACGTATCTTCATGAAACCATAAATGGGACACGTATTGCAATTCTCATTACAAAAATTGCATGAAATACAATATTTTACGGTACCTTCCAAGTTATTTGAAAACTACATAACATTGATAGCTTCTAAGAACCAAAGTTACCCGGTGCACGTAGCAACCCTACAACTCCAAGATGTCCTAAAACATACAACTGGTTGGTAATTACTTTGTATTGAAAAGAACAAAAATAATTACTTAGTTCATATGTGCAAAAATAAACACTCAAATAGCTTGAGAGGTTAATTAACTCACAACTAGACCCTTAATGGCATTTTCATACACGATTGGATGCTTGAGGGTAGCCGAAACAGGATGGACTTACAAAGCCCAAATGTAACCACAAGAATAATTAGTAGAGCTAAGACAAACTGCAAATTGCACTCAATACCACGTCGGAAAGCGTCCCATCTTGGTCGCCCAAGTCAGGAGCATTGGTCAGCCAGTACAATACACCAAATAGCACCGTTAGAAATTTACGGCCCTGCTTATGATCGACGAAGAACGGAATCAAACAAGCCGAGAATCCATCTCCAACCTAACAACGCCTGGAAGCCGTCACCAGTTCTCAACCACGAGATCAACAACATTTTTTTCAAAGGACAAATCAACAAACGAAGAGAGTGAGAGAGCGAGAGACCTTGTAGGAGATGATAAAGAGAGAAAACCGAAACATACCATTCACCCAACCCCCGACACATCCCTCGGAATCGTTCTAGAAAGAGCATCCATCTGCATCACGTAAACGAAGCCTAAGCTGATTACATTTCACGAGAATTGAAACCAATTGGAAAAAAGAAATGGAGTTCTCCCAACTAGTCCGTGTTAATTCACACACCCCCAAGTTTAACATTTAATCAGCAGTGTTTTATTTTGTCCACTAACTCCAAGCAATTCCTCTTATTTTTTAAATAAAAAAGTACATGTATGTTTATAATGCAACTATTTTTATGCCAGAATTACCAGTTACGTTCAATTAAAACATAAAAAACAACGCATTACACGAGTTTATGTGTAATTTGCTTGGTAAATGTGCGCATTTTTAACTCACAGTTATTTCAAAAATTCCAACCATTTTATTTGCAGTCATAAAAAAGTGCTATTTCGCATGTTTACTCGCACGCACACCGCTAACAGTAGCACAATTCCATGAGAAATAATCTTTTCCCCCTCGAAGAAAAAATAATACTCCGTACCACTTATTCTGCGTGTGTATACCCATATACATATGTTGCATTACATTGCCAGCTTTTATTTCAACCAACAACCCCCAACCAATCATCTCCAACGGAGAACGAGAGAGGATAGCAGGACGCAGCGAGTGTCAAAATGATCACACCTAATGTCCTCCCATCAGACGTCATTGTTCAACCAACGACTCGCTTCTTCCCCTGCACCACTGCATTGTGAAACTAATGGAAAAATGGCTGCATGCTTGAGAAAATATCTTTGAGAGAGTAGCGAGAGGAGTGTGTGCAAAAAGGAAATGTTACCCCCACCATACCACTACCAACTACCCGCAAAAATAACGTCAACCCACTCCCTTTCCCCTTATTCACTTCACCACCCTCTTATCGATCGGTGCAGTCAGCGAAGGGACACCACTGGAAGACCCTTCAAAACCAGATAAGCCATTTTATATTCTCACTTAACCCTTTTCTAGGATCAAATCTACAACATCAAACAAACCATTCATTTAATCCCACGCTTCGCTGAACCCTTCCCTCACATTTGCATAATTCACAACTCAAACCGGCATAAATTAAATCCAGACCTTAATTCTCCTTAAAAAATACTATATAAGCACAATGATAAATAGTAGACTTTTTTCCCTCCCTATCTGTTTGCAGTAAGTTTTATTCAACGGATAAAAAAAAATCAAACTGCTAAAACTTTGTGGGTATTCGTCTTCATCAAGAGTTAAAAATATGGCCGCAAACTTGAAGTAAAATACAAATTACCTTAAATTACACACCCCTTTCGTGCGCAGCAAGATCAATGTAGAGCTTTTGTGAATGGCAAGTGTTTAATTTTTCTCGCTGCGAACTAGGTGGATGATTCATAGAATAAAAATAAAAACATCTCTTGTAGCCATTTATCAAATGATGATCCTCGTGCGAGAGAATTGTACAATCTTGTACTTCCGTGTTTGCAATACTGGCCTCGGCTGCTCCCCTCTCATAATTCAAGCAGACGAGGAGGAAGTTAGTATAACGAAGAAACATCAAAAAAAGACATTTCCCCCTACCTTTAAAACCTTCTGCCATGATTTCCCCCCTTTGGCCTCTATTTATGTCACACTTTTTATCACACAAACCAAATCAATTATTACCCTTCACATGTCTCATTTGTATGAAAATAGACGCTGCCAAATGTAAACAAACACTTCGATTACGTTTGGCTTGACCTTAATTTTCCAACAACAAAAAAATTAACTAACAATAATACTTCCCCGTTCACTAATTGTTTAAAAATTAACTGAAATCCACCTGTGCCCCGATGCACCAGCAAAAATCGCTGCAACCGATTAGTCTGCACAGTTTCATTACACAGAAATCAAATTCAGTTCACAAAAACAATATTCGGAATACAAATTTTACCATTTAGAATACAAATACCGTATTTTATCGATTATTCAAAACTGCCATTTTTGTCAGCAATTACAATTTCGGTTTTTCGTTTGTTACATTTGTTTAATGTAACAAACGAAGTCTGAACATCACAAACGAAGCGTACGTTCATCGTTCCTGAGGTTAAATACGGAAACAATACCATACTTTTGCATAAATACGATATTCTTGGTGTCTCAGCCGCGGCTACTATTTGAGACGACTCTTAATCGGTAAAATACGGTAATAAAATTCTTTTGGCTGTTTTCTTTTACGTGTTAAAGTCGCCCTTTTCTTTCTAAGCCAATAATTCCGACACGTTTCGAGTGGACATCGAGTATTGACAACCACTTCACATATAATGAGTGCTGTCTTATGAAACCTGATCATTTCGGTCCCTTTGCTTCAATTTTCACCTTATCAAATCGTTTTCATATATTTATTTACCTTGTCAATCCCCATTCCGGATAAATTTAAAAATCTAACTGAATTAATCAACAATGTTGTAGTGTTTGCTGCTGGAACCCGCATGTACGAACAAACTTTACAACAAAAACTCAAATGTAATACGATACCAACGCACATGAGCGTAAATTTGGCTTTTACCCAACCGCAAATCCAAAGCCAAATTGTTTGTGTGTTCTTGGCAACGCATGATGAAATTTTACATTTTCATCCCTAATGTCTCAAATTACTTAATAGAAATGTTGCAGCGTTTTAACGTGAAAGTAAAATTGCTGCTCGTCCTACTTTACTCAATTGTTGTCCTCCGTCCTCTTTTACAATCAAAGTATCCTACAAAACAAAATTTTCAGTTAAATTTTCAATTATGTCGTAGCAGTCGTTTTTCACTCACTTGTCAGCAGTAATTCGATAAAATTACTGAAAGAGAATTGCTGCAAAAATAACCCAAATATTTCATCTAGTTTTGTCCTCTATTATAATTCCGTTTTGCCGGTCATTTTGGTCATCTGAGCTCTCAAATTAACACAATAGCTGTCTACAACTTCAAACAAATGTCATTGCGAAGTCCCAAAATTCTCACCAGATGCTGCTCTGAGAACAGATTTGCCCACGCTCCGTTATGATGGCGGCTAAATGTGCTGGAAATGTGTTCCAGTTCTGTTCCGCTTATTATTTTAATCGTCATCCAAATGGACACAACATCGAATAAAAAATTGATCGAGAAATCAATATTTTTCCAATAAAATATCGATTTGAACACAATTTTCTACTCGACTAAGCTTGTTTCGAACTACAACAAAACAAAATCACAACCCGATTTTGAAACAAATAAATTTTTGAGATCTTTTTTTTTTCAAGGGAATGAGGAGATAAATGTTCACATTGTCGAGTATCTGAAGGTCCATCCATTATTCCAGGGCTTCAACGTCTTTTAGATTCAATTTCAACAGAACATATTATTGATAACATCAAACAAATAATTGCACAGTTCTAGAACACGAGGAAGGATTTTAATTTTTTAAAAACACACATTTTCTAGCTGAGCTTAAGAAAACCTTTAAAATTTTAACGGCAAATGGACTATAAATCCCAACAGCATCGACTACGAAGTTAAACAGGCAAAGAAAGTGGTAAAAGTGAGTAAGCCATATGTGCAGGTCCTTGGCTTCTACCACCAGCTGTGCTAGGGGAGATTGCGAAGGGAAATTTATTGGATTATCATCGGCCACCTGCCGGACTCCTCTCGTATCGATCACCAATTAAAAATCGGTTGCGAGGGTTCTTCCTACTCAAGTGAAGCAGGAGAGAGAAAAAGAGGAAAGAAAAAGATAGATGGGTCTGGATTATTCCACACATCCCCAATAGGGGTTAGACTAAAAAAATAAAAAAAACCTAAGAAAAATTTTCCTCTTTAAAGTTTAAAATCGTTTTTAGAAAGATTAAGCGATGCATTAAGGTTTACTTTGACAGAGTAGGCGCATTCGAAAAGTAATTTGCACTAAACGACCAGTGCAACTGGTAGTGTAAATTTCAAGTTAAACAACCCAATTTTCGAGTTTCAAAATAAATTTCTGTGTAAAATTCAGTAGTGTAAATTCAAGTGTAAATATTAAATTAGTCCAAATAATAACCATAGTCATTATTGTTGTTGTTTACTCTAAAAAAAAAACAGGAGATTATAAAAACATGATTATAAAATGTAAATTTATTTTAATTATTTGTATTATTAATATTTATTTCCGAACGGGAATCGGCTGAACAGCCGCCTCAATCGCACAAATGCGGCCGAACACCGGCCGCATTAGATCGCACAAACGCGGCCGAACGTCGGCCGCATTCGATTGTACAAATGCGGCCGAACGTCGGTCGAACGTCGGCCGTATTCGATCGTACAAATGCGGTCGAACATCGGTCGCATTCGATCGCAAGAATGCGGCTAATACCTGCTAAAAAATTGTTCTTGCGATCGACATCGTTCCAACCGATCTAACGAAAATCCAAGATGGCTGCCAGCAAGACCCGATTTCAACGAGAAAACTCGTTGCACGGAGATTTTAAACGGAAACGTGGCGTACAGGCCGTTTCCGTTTAACCAGTTTACACGACATTTACACGAATTAATTCGTGTAAATGTCGTGTGAAAACGAGTGTAAACACGTTTACACTCGTTTTAATGACTTTTCGAATGCGCCTAGTGAATGCACGTCTGTCCTACACGTTTTAACATGGTCTACTATGCATTAGGCGCATTAAAAACACAAACAGTTGTTTAAACCCGTTTGAACAAACTTTTAAACAAGATTCTCGTTTAAAAGCTCATTTAAATGGGTTTAAACGAGTTTTCTCGTTCAAATCGCACATTTTGGATGCCATCTTAAATTTCCGTTAGATCGATCACAACGATTGGAGATCTCAGTACAATTTTGCAGCAGTTCATAATTTTTTTTGAAATAAACAACAATAATGATCATCACTTCAATAATTATTAGAACTGGAAACAACAGAAAAAAAACCAAGGAAATAAAAATCTCCAAAATAAACACACGTATGCGACTTGCAGTCGAGATGACGACCTATACTCAAAACCACCCCAACGTTGATCTATTTCACTGGTGTAGAGGCACAAAAAAGTAGTCCAAAACACTAGAATTGTAATCGAACTCCAGACATTGTGCTCGATTACCAACATTGTCAAAGATGATGCTTTGACACAAAACTACTTTTCCGCGTAGTAGAACACAGTACACAGTTCGGCGTAAACCAGCTGAAATAGATCAACGTTGGGGTGGTTTTGAGTATAGAACTTCATCTGGAATCCAAGATCAAGTTTGGCAGTTAATTAAACAGAAACTAAACGTTTCGTCTAAAAATTTGTTCCGATACCAAAATTTATATGAAAAGTTATTGAATGCGCCTACTGACGCTAACTTATAACCCAATTTCATTATACTGTAAAGCCGACAAACCTCGTTGCAACACTCTTCTATCTGAAATTTCACATTTCGCTCACAGATTTCACTTAACATTGTTTTTTGTTGTTTTTCAGGAACAAATAGCAATGTAATTATATATTCAAGTGAATATATAATTACAGTCCATTTTGCTTTCATTCATTCCTTGCGTTCCTCTCCCCGTACCCAATACAGAGTATTTGATAAAATCTATCGTAGCAACCAGAAGGAAATAAACCTTTTGTTGGTAGCGTTAGTTTTCAATACAAGCGTCTAGCCACAAACTGCCAACCCTTTTAATTCTCAAAACTCATCAAAACTCTCCAATGCGCAATAAAAATAGTAGAATGTCTTGGTAACAAATTCTCTGAAATGTTGTCAAGAGTAACGCAGTGTTGCCTGGAGAATAATTTGGCAGCAAACAGGCGCACATCCTCCACTCGACATTGAAGTGTTCTTGTTTTTCCAGTTTTCACAGAAAACCCGCCAAATCAGAATAAAGGTAGAAAAGAATAGACTATATTGGAAAGCAATCGATTGCAGACAAACTTGATTGGCAAGCCGAAAAAGCCTACACAAACGTAAACATGCGAATAAGGCCATTGGCTTTTCCGCATCACCGACCGGAAAACGAATGCACAATTAAAAATAAATTGGCATTCGGCAATTACGAACTGACTAAACTCTTCGCAGGTAATGCAATAAAAAAAAAATTAACTAAACCACTTTAACTCGACGACGTAATTGTAAAGGATAATTAAATTTCAGCTCGAACGAATCAAAACTCAAAACAATATTTAAATTAAATTTAAAATCTCATCACACTACTATTTTTGAGACATTAATTTCGTCATAAATTCGCATTGTTGCAATCCCAATCTCCAAGGACTTAATTTGTAGAAATTTGTTTTGTGCCAATTAGTTGAGACCATTTTAACATCCCCGAAATCTTCTTAAAATTTGCGTTTAATATGCATCACTGTAATTACAGCTAATGAGAAAAGAAGTGATTCTGTTGAACACCCTCATATCGTCTAATCCCCTCTTTTTGAAAAATGGCATCCCTAAAAGTGAAAGAGGCAGCCGCAAAACTTTGTGCTAGGCTCCGGCGTATTAAATTGCTATCGTTGCGGTTTCAACGCTAAGTTTACGACCGGCAACTTGTGTGCATGTTGCAAACAACAGTTATAGTATCAGCTCGTCTCTCTCTCTCTCGGCTTGCTCGACGCGAGCACTATTTACGACTGCATTCTACACAGAAACAAAATTTCCAGTTTGTGTGACACTTGAGACAATAAAATTATCCCAGCTCGCTTTTTTCTTTCTCTTTTTCATTCCTGGCTATCACCCTCCCTTTAAGCCAACTTTGCAAACCTCAAGTACTAATCAGTGCAAGCTTCAACCAACCACCACAGTGCCAATTACCGCACATTTATTAAACATCATAGAGAATAGAACCAATACTTCGTTACAACCTGCCCGCATTTACTTAATATTATATAGAAACGGTAATATTTAATTCCAAACTGTCTTGAGCTGCAGCATTGTGCCACTCATAATTTAAAAGATGTTCAAGTTGCATACTGACCGCACGCGGAGAGGTCTTACTGCATTACGTAGCCGTGCACTGACAAAGTTAATATGTGTTTGCGCCAACTCCGAACTTTATAATTACATCGCTACTCAGAACAAATGACACACAGTGACCACAAATTTCTCGCAACTTGTCAGTAACGTGGCCCAGCACATTTAATAATCACCCAATGCAGGTCGGTTTGCGATCAAACCACGTTACCACTTACAATTTGGGTGTAAAATGTTCCATTTGTGTAACCAATGACCAACAGAATCAAGCACCTTTAATGCAAAATCAAGTTGAACACATTCCCCAGTGTTTTCAAGTGATATAAAATAAAAGGTTACAACCTTGCAAATACTTAGTTCATCTGATACACGGACTGTGATCAAATCTCTTTTGGAAATGCTGTCAGTAACTGGCGCTTTGATTCGCTCTAATTTCCTGTTTTACGAATCCCTTCCACGTATCAGCATGGGCATCTCAAAAGGAAGAAATCTCACGCTTCTTTTACCTCATCCTGCGCCGTTTCAGCCTCAACTGAAAAGCAGCAGGAAAGGGCGGACTAGGAAGGCGTTATCGGGCCCATTACTCGCGTCTTGATTGCAAACAATTACCAAGAAAGAGCACTAGGTGTTTGCCTCTGATATCTGGTCTCTGCTCTTATAAAACCCGCCTGTCACACGCCAATACGCCCACGTCGAGGCTCCGGAAGAAGCCACCTTCTTCCATTAAGTGACAGCTTGACACGTAAAACGTGAGACCAGGAAAAAGACTTGGAAAACGACTTGGAAAACGAAACTAGGCTGCCATCTTTAAGATCCACCTTCCTAAAATTACATACAAAATAAATTTATTTACTGCTACATTATTGATCGTTTTAATTAATTAACTCTATTTTCGGAATAACTCATTATTGCACACCAATTACCGGTGTTCAGCAAGCAAAATTCCACGTGACGACAAGAAGTCGACATTTCAAAAAAGCAAAAAAATACAGAAATTGGATCATTGAATAATGGTTGACAGAAGCAACAGCAAAACAAATCTTACAGCACTTACATCTCAGGAAATGTGAATATTTTAAAAAATATTAGTATATTTTGAAGTACAATTTATACTGTAAAAAATAAAAATTAGCAGATAAAACTGTACATTTCTACTTATTACTCACAGAATGGTAAAATCAAACCGATTCTGGTACATCATACAATGTGTTTAACGACTAGCATTATGCAGTACGAAAAAATATCATTTGATTCTTTGTTCAAACCAACAAAAACTTACACCAAACAAACATAAAACGGAGTATTTATTTTTAAATTCTACAAAACTTGTGCGCGCAAACAACACAATCACCTTTGTTTTAAAAAACAAAAGAAAATTAGTCCAAAACAAGAAAAATAGAAACAAAACACCCAACTACACAAACAAACTTCCTACTTTTTCTATTAAAACCTTTATGAATAATTTTTCAAAAAAGAAAAAAAAGCATTCTTCCTACGCACAAAATGAAAAAATCCCCATCAACATCATCAAATGATCTTCCCAAGCACATAAGCAAACCTCTCGTGTCTTCCTCCATTTCCCACCCATTAATTGGTTCAGCAATAACGTCTGGCGCCATAGTGTATTGGCAACATAGTTAATTTTTCAACTACTCCATATTTATACAACCAATATAAGTGAAGTGATAACCAGAGGCGAAAATGAAACTCGGATACCTTACACGCTGGAATACGGCCAATTTAGGAATTTTTTTTCCGTCTCTCTTCGTCTTTTCTTCAGCATCTCTCGGCGGCGTCAACATGTTTACGGTGCAATTGTGGTCAGATTTATCGCGCCCGTCACACAACCAAGCCCGGTTATAATTTGACTGAAGCCTCCCAGCTACCAAAACCTCTCTTTCCCTGGCCCCAAGAGATACATAAAGGGACAAATGACGACGGTATGACTTTCTGCAATGTTCCAAATTCACATTATTCTCTCAATGCTCCCTTTTAACCTTCATCCTTGATTTTATTAAAACTTATGAACTGGGGTCGCAAAACTGACTTACAGTCGGCGATTTGCGCTTTAGAATTTCTTATAAACGTTCAAAATCCAAACACGTTTGAATAAGACGCTCGTTCCATTCTTGAAGCCAAAACATGAGCACTGACAAGCTCCCAGAAGCACTTATCAAAGTTTCCTTTTTCCTTTGACATCTGATTTCTGGTTTAAAAAATCAATTGTCCATGTCATAGTCGATTCGCCCATTCGTAAACATATAAATTTTTCCACTAACGATGCATATTGCTTTCTTCTTTTCATTTATGCAGGAAAATGAGAAAACCGATAACACTACATCATACACTTTATACCAACTTTTATGTACATTTTCCGAGAGGAAAAAAATAACTTGAGAATTTTATTATTATTTTTAAAATTTAGGCAAGCTACATGAATGAAAGCATGGCAATTTACTTTTTAAAAGTAGCAAAACAACGCGTAACAATGCCCACTTTTAACAGCTACTGTACTTGTCACAAATTCATTAGTAATAATTTAAACTTGTTTATATTTTTTATGTAAATTTTCACAAGTCTAATTTCACAAGACTATGAGTGTGCCAGCTGTTAAATTACTTCTAAAAATTCTTTACTAATTACTTTTCCTGATTGCGAAGACAGTAGCGCAGTAAATTCCTTCATGCAATGCAGAATTCAAAACTCAGACAACAATTAATTTATAAGTAGAAAAGTTCCTGCCCGACCAAATTGATCAATCATCATTAAAGGCTGTTTAAAACATGGTTTTATTTCTCTCTTTCCACGTTAAAATGATTCATTTTTCGCTTATTTTCAAGTTTGTCGTGAAACCATAACCGAACTTACCCTAATTTCAAGTTGAGTTCACATTGCAAGCGTGTGACATTTGGGCGGGGGGTACAAGAACAAGAGAGAACGCAAAGTACCCAAGCAATAACGGAGACCCCATTACATTAACTGTAGAATCATTCCTTTCAATTCCCTCGTGCCATAATAGAGACCGCGTTCAATGAGACGTGTGAGAATGATTTAGACATACGGTTAAGTTGAATGTCTGAACTAGACTGATTTATTATTCCAAAGCATAGAACAAATCCAAATTACATAGAACAAGTCATCGAAAAGACCCCCAGGGGGCGCTATCGCTTACACGACCCCCCTTTTGGGTTGTCGTCCTCGACAACAATACAAAATTACAAAATTATGGTACACTTCGATTTCTCAAAACGTATCGAGCCTCCGATGGCTCCTCGCTGCTCTTTGCCGCTCCCTCATCTCCCGTGACGATCTCCTCTTGGTGCTCGGCGAAAAATCTCTTTAGTTGAGATGCATGTGTTTTCCACGATCTTGATTCCGCGACGTCCGTTATGAGGAACACCTCCTCGCCAGAGAATAACATCGGGTACCCGTACCCGTACCCGTAACCGTACCCGCCCGTACCCGTAGGGTACGGGCGGGTACGGTTATAGATCTCCCGCGACTCCCGGTTACGGGTCGGGTACGGGTACGTTTTTTGTTCGTTTTTTGTACGTTTTTTGTCCTGCTGGCCACGTAATCGCGGGTACGGGTAGGGTAGGGTAGGGGGATTCCGGGATAGCCCGGGTACGGGCGGGTACGGGTACGAAATTGTTTCGGTGACGGGTAACGGGCGGGTAACGGGTAAACTTTTTTCGCCAATGTTATTCTCTGCTCCTCGCCCATCTTCCTCACCACCTCAAACGGACCGGAGAAGAGCGTGTCAAACTTTTTGTTGCGCGGTCCCTTCGAATACAACACCTTGTCTCCCTTCTTGAGATCGGAAGGCTTTCGACCGCTGTCGAATCTCTGTTTCTGCTCGGTCTGCGAACTCGCCAGATTTTCCTCGGCCTCTCTGCGTTTATGCCACATTTCTTCCAAGTCGAATCCGTCTTCCAAAGCCTCCAACCAAGCCGACTCCAAATTTTCTGAAGGCCTGAAGCTGTGTACCAACTCGAAAGGCGTGAATCCAAGCGAGGACTGGATGTTGGTGTTGATGGCCCAAACTGCTGCGTCCAGATCCTCCGACCACTTCTTCCCCGAATTCCCCAGTTTTCTCAATTTCTGCAAAACGTTCTGAATCTCGCGTTCCGCTAAACCGTTCGACGCGTGGTGATATGGCGGCGATTCTTCCAACAAAATTCCATTTGCCTGCGCGAAAGAACTGAACTCACGAGACATGAAAGCCGTTCCCTCATCCGAAATAATTTTCTTTGGAATTCCGAATCGACGAATTACGCCCTCCTCCAACGCGCGAATGGTGTTTTTTGTTGAAACGTCTCTCACTGGGACCGCTACCACGAATCGAGAATAGCAGTCAACCGCCACAAAAATGTGTGTAAAGCCGAAACTGCTTGTGTACGGACCTCCGTGATCCACCGCGATCGTGTGAAACGGCCTCGGTGGAATTGCTCTCGACTTCAACAAACCGTCCGCTTTTCTGGTTCTATGATTGTGAAGCTGACACTGTGTGCAGTTCCTGACGAAATCACGCACGTCCTTGCTCATCCCTTCCCACCAGTTTCTGCGCTGAATTCTACTACGTGTCTGAAAAGCGTCGCAGTGCCCGCCCTTAACGTGTGCCTCCCTCATTATCTGTACTCTCATCCTCTCAGGAATAACTACTCTCCAGATCTCCTTACCCTTAAATGTCTTCTTTTTGCACAAAACCCCGCTCTTCAATTCAAACTTATCCCCCAATTTCTGAATTAATTCAGCACACCGCTCATCTGAATCCTGTTGCTCCTTCAACCTCTCTCCCCCAACCCTCAATGCCGCTGCAATCAACACGTTCGATTTATCAATACTAACTGCTCTAGATAACGCATCCGCAACCACGTTCAGACTCCCTGCCTTATGCTTGATAGTAAAGTCAAATTCTTGCAAATCTAATATCCAACGAGCAAATTTCCTATTCAATTCCTTCTTTGCGAGTAAATGAGAGACCGACCAGTTGTCGGTGAAAACCACGAACTTAATGCCCGAAAGATAGAAGCGAAACTTTTCAGTGACGCTCCAGTGAACAGCTAAACATTCCAATTCGTTTGAATGCGCACTCGAATACGATTCTGGAACGCCCTTGCTCGCGAACGCTATAGTGACCAATTTTCCTCCCTGTCGCTGCTGCAAAATTACCCCAAGACCTTCGTACGACGCGTCCACGTGCAGAATGGTCTCGGCATCCCTACGAAAACTCCCCAACCAATTGCACGACTTTAATTCCGATTTTATCAGATTGACGGCGCGCTGATGCTCGTCCAACCACTCAAACCTTGTCCCTTTTCTTGTTAATAAAGTCAAACACCTTACTTTCGACGCGAAACCCTTAATGAATTGTCTATGATAACCTGCGAATCCCAAGAAACCCCTAACGTCCTTAACGTTCTTAAAAAACTTGAATTTATCGATGTCCGACAATCGTTCCGGGTCCGGTCTCCTCCCCTCTTTCGAAATGATGTAACCCAAGAAACTAATCTCTGCTCTTAATAGCTTACACTTTGTCAAATTTAATTTAAACCCCTTTTGAATTACTAAACCCAAAAATTCGTCCCAAGACATTATCAACTCACCCGCTGACCTCCCCGACTGCCCCACGTCGTCCAAATATGGTTTGGTCCGCTTAACCTCGCTGCACATCCTGTCCATCGCCCTCTGCATCACGAACGGAGCCAATTTGTAGCCGACCGGCATACGCAGCAACTCCATAAGACCTTCGGGCGTGAAAAACGCGATCTTGTGACAGTCCGCTTGTCTTAGCAAAATATTGTAGTACGCCATCGCAATGTCACCCGAATTAAATAAACGCGGCTCGTCTTCCAACAGAAACTCCAAAACCTCATCGATCGTCGGCATCCGATATACTGTCATATCCACCGCCTCGTTCAGACGCCTCAAATCGATTACAGGGCGCCATGGTGTGGTGGGGTGATGTGGCTGGTCCACGGTGAAGAAAGGGAAATTGTATGTCGAGTTCGATTCTCTACAAATTCCCAACCTCCTCCACTTTGCCACAGTCTCTCGTAACCGAACTTCTTCTTGAGCCGAAAATCGCCTCGGCTTGCATCGAATCGGACGGTCGTGGGTCAGAGGAACCTCGCACTCTTCGTCCGTGTACAGTCCCAGCGAACCGTCGATGTTGAATGCCTCCTTCCGCTTGTGAAACACCGCTCTCAACTGTAACTTCTCCTCCTGGGAAACCGAACTATCCACCGACTCAACGATTTCGTCGACCTCTTTCGCGAACTTCTCGTCCTCGGAAACTGCCACGAGACACTCCCCTCCACGATCGATTGCTTCGTTAAATATTGCGCAATTTCCCGATCTGACCGACTCCGTCGCCCTAGAGATATTCACGTCGCCATTTGGCTCCAACACGAGACGCAAACCCTCCTGTCTCCGCCAGTCGGTACCGACGATGACCGGAAACGGCAAATCGGACGAGACAGCCACGTTTTTCATGCTGGATTCGAAGTCTCCGATTTTAAACGTGATGTCCAAAAACCCGTCGATCTTCAGTGATCCATTAACAGCCCGAAAACTGGCCCCCGATTTATTCGCCCGCAATTCCGTATCGTTCTTCAAAAATCTGCCATCGATAATTGTTAAATTTGCGCCCGGATCGATCAGCGCCTCAACGTCCGTGTCAAACTCCTCCACGCTACACGTAACGACCGTTAGATTCATTTCCGGTTTCCTTGTCTTGACAACACAAGCCGCGACCTTCTCCGGCGTCTTCTCCGTCGTCGCTTCCGCGCTTGCCAGTAAACAGTCAAACGACACGTGTCCGATCTTGCCACACTTAAAACACGTGAGAGTTGACTTATCCATCCCGTATTTATATTGTACGTGACGCTGAGAGTTCTTGTTCATCGACGCCGCTGACAACGCTTCCTTCGTCGATTCCCTCCCTACGTCCCTTGCTGCTCGTCTAACTTCAACGTTGTTAATATTCTTGTCCTTTGGCTTAATCTTCCTCGCCCCGTCCAAACCCCTCGCGCGATGTATCAGCTCCTCGACCGAACCGATATTGCCAGATGCCAGAGGAAACGACACCAACTCCTCGCCGATTCCGCCCAAAATCATCGACACTCGATCCGATTCGCTTATCCGATTCGCGCAACGCTCCAATATCGTATTCTTCGAATAAATGTAATGGACGATCGTCTCTGACGCCTCCAGTTTTCTTTTAGATTGCAATTCGAAGAATTCGTGAAAGTTCATGCGGCTTTTAAATCTCTCCTCCAACGACCACATCCAACCTTCCAGACTAGTAATTTTCTTTCCTTCGGTCCTCTGCCAGTCGCTGGCGTGACCTTCCAACCTAGTTGCTGCGTTCAACAACGTTAATTCGTCCGTCCAAGACGAAAGCTTCGCCACGCGTTTCACCTCCTTCAGCCACGTTTGAACACTTTCCATATCGTCACCCGAAAATGACGAAATAGCCTTCACGGTGTCGACTGTCGAATGCATCTGCACCACCGTGGTCGCGGGAACCGTCTGCGGACACGTAGAAGAAATGAGACGACTCATCATCATCGTGTTCTGCGCCAAAATCTCCGAATTTCGCGCCTCCGTCTCCGCGTTACGTGCCGCCGTCTCCGATTTGTCCTGCATTATCATCTTCATCATTTCAGCCATTTGCATAACTAATAATTCGGAGGACGAAGCTCCACCTCCGCCGACCGGACGCCTCGCCTCTTCCGCCGCCACTTTCTCCGCTTCCAACCTTTTCGTTTCCAACTCTTCCGCCGCGATTTTCTCCACTTCCAACCTTTCCGTCTCCGCGTCGTCTTCCACCAACTTCTCCGCCACGAGTCTGTCTTTCTCCGCCAACTCCAACGCCACAATCTCCTTATTATTTCGAAGAAGGATTGTCATCAAGTCCTGCTTCAAATTATTCGGCGATTCCAAACCACGCCTGTCGATTTCTCCTCGCAGAATCGATACGGTAAAAACGTTCAATACCTCCTCAACGTCGGACAGAAGCGACGACCGACATCCCTCCAGAATCACCGCCAAATTTTCCGCCATCTTCCGCCACGTGTTACGAAAAACTTTCACAACGATCAACGATCTTCTCAAACCGCCAAACAACGATCACCAACAACTTTTCTCCAACTTTTCTCCAACTTTTACAACAATTTCCAACTTTCACAGGTCTTTATGTCGACTGCGCCATGTGAGAATGATTTAGACATACGGTTAAGTTGAATGTCTGAACTAGACTGATTTATTATTCCAAAGCATAGAACAAATCCAAATTACATAGAACAAGTCATCGAAAAGACCCCCAGGGGGCGCTATCGCTTACAAGACGTCTGCGCATTATAAAGAAGAAAGCAAACACAAGCAAATGTTTACTACAATACATTAACACTATTTCTTTGTTTTCACCATTAACTAAACCTACAATCCATTTTAATCGTCCACAATCACTTTTTTTCGTCTGCCTCTACGCAAACGACATACTCATCTACCAAACTAAAAACAGCTTCGCAAGCTCCAATTCTTAAAATCATTAAACCAGATTTGTGCAATTTCCCTCACTTCCTGACTGAAAGCAAACAATTCATTTCATCGTTGAGTGAAATGACATTTATCTTACTGACTAGTTACACATGCCATACAAGATCGTGGAGAGAAACGTGGCTAATTAATTTCCTTTGCAATTACAAGTCCCACCCGTTGAACTTGTTCTCACAGCTGTAATTACTTTTGTGCTATTGCTTTTGTACTTTCAGAAAAGAAACACAAAAGGCAATTCAGCAATAGCTCCGAAGACCAACAAGTGCACACGTGGTCAGTTGGTGACAATGAGCGATGAGGCAGGTGGAAAGATCACCCATATAAAATGCCTCCACTATTATGTCTTCCGTCGTCACCATCGACACGAGAATTCTCCAAATACCTCTTATAGAAATAGTTCTGGACCTAATAAGATACGGACCGAGATTTATTTACACTTTTAATTAAAACATTTTTCAGCTTCCCTTTCTTCCGTATTATTGATACTCTAGGTAATCGCATAAAGCACGGGTTAGCCCAAATCCAGCGAGCATGCGAGTGAACTCGGCTTTTGTTACCTTACGCTCCCGCCATTACACAATATATATATTTCATCAGATTATCGTTAATGTTACGTATTTCGATAAATTATCCTCTAACTGCTCCATCTGTCGTAGAAAACATTATTTTACTAGATATCCGATTAAACTTTACAACAAATTGAAATCGATATGACAAAAGTACAAATCCATCAACATCAAAATTACCTATATTGCAAACACATTGGAAGTTAATGGATAAATTCACACCAGATCCGGCCACAATGAAATTAATACCAACAAGAGTAAACGACACAACGGAAATACGTATCTATAACCAAAGCAAAAAAAAAAAAGCATAGGATAAATATTGAAGAAAACGAAATGAAAATAATGAAAAAGAAATGTAATTAGCCTTTCTTTCGCCACAATCACTAACCAAATTATAACGACTAATGAGAAAATCACTCGCCTGCAAAGTATCACAACGAGAAACGCATTTTGCCGTCGTCTACAGTCGAAACTCTTTATAACAAATCACGATATAACGAACTATCGATATAACGAATACCTAAAAAGGGCTGGTTTGGTTGGCTGGCCATAAAACACCATGTTAAAAAATTTCGATATAACGAATTCTCGTAACAAATCAATTTTCGGGGCCCTTGAGTTTAGACTGTATCTAAAATTTGATTGATTGTTTGACCATTTTATTTATTAATCATTAATCATTTCTTACTTGCATATTCAATTCTAAAATTTAGTCATAATAAAAAAAATATAGCAAAACGGGAGTCTCAAATTCTCGATCGATTAAAAAATATTCCTAAATATAACCGGTAGACATTGATGGACACGTTCGTACCAAATTACCGTCTATCAATACCATGTACAACACATCCAAATAAATATTTACCAAAATTATTAATTTCATTTCCATAGCGTTGCAGGATGTGTATATTTATAATGAAAACACAATGTCACTTCCACTTTAAACAAACTTTTCTTGTTTGTATACTCTAAAGGCAAAGCTTTTGTGTTCAGTTGTACAACTGCAAGTGACATCTCTTACCGTAATCCCTGCGGCGGCTGTACTTTGGGTAATGCACGGCTGCTGCTTTCCCATTTCTCCCAGAACATTCATCGTCATCGTCGACTCTGCAAAACAAATGGGAGGGATTATTTTTCATTTAAAACCGACTTCCACTTGTTGAAATTGTACTCCTGCGAACACCCATAGAACGCATCACTAAATCAAGCTCCAACACGTTGCGTTTAACATTAAAATTTCACAACACTTAATTAATATCTAAAGAAAAAAAATATTTTTTTTTTTCGTTTTTAAAAAATTTCATTTAATTTCAATGAAGTAGAAAACAGCCATGGGATGGTGCGCTTTCATTTTCGTTGAGGTGTAATTGATGTTGCGCACAATTCGTCGGGACAAGATCGAGATGATTGATTTTCTTCGTGATCAGCAGTGATGCCTTAATAAACGTGGAATACGATAATAAAAGGTTCCAATAAAATTTTGCGACAAACAAACTGGTTTTTGTTGACTAGAATAATGTTACATGTCTATTTTCGAAAACAAAAAAAAATAAAAATATTTTTTAAAAATTTCCCAATCGATTCTAATGCTCCCATTTTCCTATTAAATTTCCAATAGCAAGCGATGAATAAGAACTGTATCTCAATTAATCTCTTATCTTGGAGAAAAAAAATGCTCATGTCAAGTTATTAATTTCAGGAACAATTCTTTAGGGATGACTGTCAGTTAGAACCGCCTCCCAATCGAGGAAGAAGAAAAAAATTGAAACAAAAAAAAAATCAAATTTTGAAACGTCGGTTCATTCCAAAAAGAAGAAAATTTATCCAGTCGCACTCTTTAGCTGGTAGTCAAGAACTCTAATCAGAAGTTGCATCAAAAAAATGTATATAAAGTTCAAAAAAAAAAAAGGTGATCTCTAGGAACCCTAATTTCTTTCTCAATTGTAGTTTGCAGATGAAAGCTCCAAAATCCATGAATTTATAAATAAATGCATATGTAATGAAGTAAAAAATGGTTAAAATCTAAAAAAAAATAAAAATAAATAAATGTTAAAAAATAAAATATTACTCGGTGGTTCTAATCCGTCGGATTTGCGTGTAAATTACATTTTTCCAGAAGAAACTTAGATTAGGATACGTAAGTAAGCAGTGTTTTTACGACATTCAAACTGCCACAAATACAATTTATAACAGTATTGTTCATTTACCCGTTTGCTCCTTTGTGATGATTGCGTTAATTTTGCTGTCTCGTTGATGGCCAAGATTTCTACATACTGATTTTTCCTAAAAGAAAATATTTATACACCTCTTTAGTTACATTGGATGAATTAACTTATGCATATTTCAATTCATAAAACTCATTCAAGCAAACTTTTCAAAGAAAAATCCGAATACACTAATGCTCTGAAAATTCCACCGAATTTGATAATCTACGCTCGCGAATGTTTTTTTCGTTAAAAAGAAATATGATCAAATGTTTATTTTACACTACCTTGGCTTGAAAATGTTGCAATCGATACACGATTGTCAAGTTAGATGATCGTAGATTGTAAATATAAACCTAACCGCCATTATGCCATCGCACGACAAGCTCTCTCATACGTCATCGCTATACTAGCGCTTTAGTGGCGATTTGGAGAAACATAGCAATGGCGTAAACCGTACGCTTAATAAATGTAATAAATACCAGAAACAAATTACTCAATCCTGAGACGTATATTTTGTCCACAAATAAAAAATACATAAATTGATATCACTTTCAAGTAAATACATAATATTATGAAATCTCTAAAAACTCTTTTTTCTTTTCTTTTGTAATATGTAGCAAAATTCAGGCATGTACAATTTTCTTATTTTTTTTAGTATTTAATTGGTATTAATACAAATATATTAAAATAATTTACGTACTATACTTAAAAAAAATTAAAAGAAAATAAAAAATAACATTTTTCATAACAGAACAATTACAATAGTCGTAAAATAATTTAAAAACAAAAAAAAAAGTTAAAAATCAAACTGCCATCAATAATTATATCCGTGGCCATAAATCTCACAATTATACAATGAAATTCGAAATTAATAATAATAATGATAATAATAATAATAATCGTAAAAATAATAGTAAAAAGTCCCATTTGCATTGGTCGAAAATTAAGCAAACCATCAGAGGTTTGCACTCTAAAAACAAAAGCAAAAATTGTAATCACTTGTAAAATAACCACAACGATTGTCTCCTTAATGTAACAACACATTTCTTGAGTTGTCTAAGGCGTATTAGAAAAGTATTTCTTCCACAAAATTTATGGAAAGTAAAATCCCTCAGTCCTAACTCGCTCTTGAGTTCATCCATATTTGAGGCACACAACACACATACACATATATATCCTCGAATGTCACTTGAGTTTAGTTTCTTGTCCTCGGTTCTCAAGGCGAGGTCACCATTTTCTCTAGGCAATTTATCTCATAATGTGAGATAAAAGTTTTGGTCATTTTTGTACATAAAACTGGAGGCAGCCACGTGAGCTTCATTCACTTGGCTTAATTAATCTCCCACTTACACTGGAAAATTTCCTCCTCTCTTCTTTGGAAACAACCACTGGTACTTGTTGGTGGGGATGTTAACACCTGTCGGGGCAAAAGGTCAACAAGAATATATCAAAATGTGATGACCATGTCAAAATAGTCTCCCCTAAGGTCCAAACATGCATCAATTAACACTTTATGAAAATAACATCTCCAGATTATAGTGCTCGTTTCCCAGAACTTTTCACTAAGAAAAATCAATAAAAATACCCAGCGAGAAATTTATGGATTCACATACGGTATACTTAATTAAGCAAACGACAGTTTGCTGGGCTTAGAAAATTGTCATTAAAGTTATGTGCATATTTTTAACATTTTATCATATTCCATTAATTCTTCATCTCATGCATCAAAAAATTTTCTTTGTCAAATTTCTTTCATACATTATATATTTTTTTAAAAATGATTTAAAATGGTCACGAATGCATGTGCTAAGACAAGAAGTGTCTCTCCTTAAGGTTATCAATACTCTGAAGAGGACTTGTGAGAATGACCCCATCAATCAATGCGATGTAATCTTGTGGATTGGAATTGTGAGTCACAACTTGTGCAAGTGCACTTCAGCTTACTCGATTTTGTTTTTTTACTCTCCAGCTACCAAACAAATTAAAGGCACATCATTTTTGTCGGCACCACCGTCACCCCTTCTTTAATATTTGAAATGTAAGTATCTTTTAAAAAATTGCTATTTTAATCTCAGAAATGACAATGTCATCTCCTTTTCAACTTCTATAACGGAGAGCTGTTGAAACGACAAAAATCGTTTGCAAGAAAAATGACATTTCACGATTTCTAATTCCACAAATGGAGTGAAACAAAAATATCATTTCGTTTGTTTTCCCCCCACATCATTTGAAAATAATTTTTGAGAAATAAATGTTTAGTAGAAAAAAAAAGAAAAGAAACTTACTGTTTATTTTAATAATCTAGTTGATTCATCTGCATTTGGAAATTTTTTTTCTACTTGTAGTGTACCTACAGTGAAGAAAAAAAATAAAGAAAACGGCCGGTTTGTAATACAAAAAATACAAAAAATAAACAACGAAACAGACGACATGAATAAGTAACGTGCTAAGAAATAATTTATCAAAGTTTATACACTAGAACTTTGCGTGTGAATAATTCAGCGACAAGAAACGTAGAGAAAAATAAACGGAAAAAAAATATCTAGCCATTGAGAGTACTCTGTAACTGCAATAATAATAAAAATGTATTTGCAGAGGTAAACCAAATGGGAGCTGTCAATAGCAGGGCACAATTCCCACTGCAAAAGAAGACTGCAAAAGGGTGTAGAATCAGTGGGGAATAAGAAGTACCTCGAGGGTTACTAACCATTCTGATGGTACAGAACAAAAATGGCGTAGAGCATGAATACAAGTTTCAAATTTCAAGCCACTTCATTGGTGACAGCATTTTCCAAAGGGCATTAGTGGTTACCGTTGACTGTCACTGACACAGAAAAGCACTCGATATTATAATGCATTCTAGCCGTTAGACAAAGAGACTCGCAAATATCCACTTAAGAATGGAAAAATTGTGTTTTTAAATAAATCATCTTTCGCGACCGTTTTAATTATTGGCAATCAAAGTTTCGGCACTTTTCCTTTCGAGTCAATGAATATTTATTTAACAATTTTATTTAATATGCGATGCGATTTGCAGCAGCTCATCTCCAACCGGAGGCTGAGTTTGATTTATTGCGTACTGTGTCACTTTGCGCTATTAATATTCTCACTTTAGACTACTATTTTGCCTCTGAGGTGAATTCAGCGCCATGCAAAGGAATGAGTCCCATGTCTTTACCTTCTTCAACTATTCCACCTTGAGGCGAAATCGTAAATCTGTTAATAAAGCAGGCAGAAGTGTCAGGTTCAGGACTCTTTGAAGGTAGATTAATATTTCCAACTCAACATTTGCAATTCGCCCGGGAATTTGATGGCGTCTCTTCTTTAGTAGTTGATGTAAGCATTTTGAGAGGATCATACGAGCCTAATGCAAAAATCCATAAGAGGATATCGCGACACTGACTAATAGCGCAACTTAAGATGCAATTAATTGTGCATGTTATGAAAAACATTAGAAAGGTAAAAGAAAAAGTGTTTATGAATATTTAATGCAGCCTCCTTACCCCATACTTTACGCTATTATTGCGTATTTTCTATTTATGAATTCAACGTATAAAAATGTTGTAAAAAAATAAAAATATTCTCATGTTTATCCATAAAAATTAATGGCGTGTCTAATTATACCTATGCTGAATACTATCAATAAATCACATGTTTTTTTATTTTTATTATTATTATCTCTTCTTTTTCGGATGTCTGGTGTTCTCTTGTTTCCATCAGAAAGGTCAATATTTTGGTCAGCAGCACAAGAAGGGTGGAGATTTTTCTTTATTGAAGTGGTCAGTCGACGAAGAATGGTGCGTTCGATAAATCAATACCCATGTTAAATTTCACTCGTGAGAAAGTGGAACATTTCAAACCGTACATTTTCCCCACCTTGACAAAAAAGAAGAGTGATGGACGTTCATTTCATGATGCAATTCTTCAAACATTTCCTAACTCTTATCTAAAAGAATTTTAAAGCAGGAAGGACCCACTCAAAAAAAAAAAGAAAAAAAAAAGAAAAAAAAAGAAACTGGGAATTTTTAAAGGTTCGGCTTCACGACTAACAAATCAACTCTGCGAGGAAGAAAATCATTGCCCCTTGAAAACTTTTAGATTAGTCGTATTCATGCTTTACTTTTCGTCCTATTCGGACTGAAAATAGACACCTGGCTTTCATTTTCACTCAAATCCACCTCTATTTAATAAAAACAGAAGTAATGTCATTAAAAACTCCCATCATTAAATAGTTTGAACAAAAAATATCATTGCAGAAAAAAATAATAATCGCAAAAACGGAAGAAAATTCTACATTTTTTTAATCATTAAACTCATTCAAGTAAAAAATAATAATAAAAAAAATAATAATTCCTTTAGAATTTTTTTTTTCCATCTATCGTATCGACAAATGCTTGAAATTCTCTTGTTGCGATTACACTTAGAGTCGCAAAAAGGATATTTTTTAATTATTTCTGCTCCCCATTTCAATTTGGCATCGCAGAACAATTCGCGTGATCGATTTAAAACCCATTAGTTCGCTTCGATTGACTCATTTCAAAGGCATAAGGTGGGTAGTCTGCATTTTTCCTCTCTCACACTAGGGCTAATCTTACCAGCTCGAGATGGGGTCAGTCTGTCGTATAGGTCGCCCTGCAATGTGCCATGGATCGTTACGGCTGTTCCATTTACACTTGGAGGTACAGGGAAGATGAAAGTTGTCTCTTCTGTGGCTCTACAAGTACAAACACAAATATTCAATGGAAAAAACGAAGATGTTCGTCCATGCATTCAAAAAAGAGAGACACGAGTATTGAGTTTTCTAAAACAAAATCCTTCCCTACTCAACATGAACTAAATCCTGCCCGGTTTGCCTCATTGCAAGAATATTCTATTACACGGCCATTAACATACGATGATAAATTACATTCTGTTAAAAGGTAATTTAATATTTCAATATGAAACCACTTTTTGAAATAAAGTTGTGAAATCATCACAAAAGAAACCACTTGGGGCATGGAAGAAAAAAAAAGGGGGGAAAGAATTATTAAGTGCTTGTGCGAATAGGATAGCGGGAAGGAAGGCAATTAAATTTCATTTGATTCTCAGTGAACATCGAGAAGTGCATCCATCACGATTTTCTTTCCAACCCCAACCTCTTCCATTGCAGCGCCACATCTTTTTTCTGATGGATGAAAATGTCCCGTTCCCTTGGCAACTACGCCTTCATTCAACTTTACTCATTGATCCCATCCGTTGGGCAAACCCAGTTGATCTACAAAATCGAGCAACGTCAGTTGCCAACCGCATTTAGGAAGAACTACTTTTAAAATATCTTGTCAACAAAGCTTGACATGCAAGCGATAAAACCACCTCAAAAGAAAATTATTTTTCCGTTTAGAAAATATATCGATCGCAAAAAATATTTTTTTAAATTCTGGAATTGGAAACTGGTAATAAACAGAAAGTATATATATAAATAAAAAATAAAATTCCATCTTAAAGTAGATTTAAGCCTGAGGATAAGAATTGGTCTCTCTTTGGATTCATGAATTTTTCAAAAGTATCATCTGAATCGTATATAGGTTTCTTTTTGTATGGTCAAACGATAAAAATTGCATACGAACTAAGCAGATGCTACGAGAAAAATGGGAAAAAAACAATAAAAGTTATCATTTTTCTTGTATAAAATTAGACATTCATATCCATTTTTGTCTGAACGAACAAAACTCCCTTCTCATCTAACATTTAGCTAATTGGAATGATAAGCTTGAGTTAAGTTTTGAATTATCCTAAACCGAAGTCGAGTTGTGTTGCTGTTGCTTAGTAAAAAGAAAAATCGATGAACGGATGCCCGTCTTCATTTCAAATTAAACAAGCAACTTGTACATTTGCCTTTTCTACAAAATGCAACGTCTCATTTCGATTCACTTCGTTATTAATACCTTAGGCACGATTTAAAAGCACGTTTTCAAAGAAAAAATTCACATCTATGTCAACATTTAATTTTCCAACAAGACAGGTTCAAGAAAGAATAAACACAGCCCAAAAAAATAATAAAAACCAGGAAAAGAAATCGAACTTCTAGATTAAAAACTATTTCTCGCACAAAATTCCGTTTTTATCTCCCATTAATTATTAATAAATACAGAATTAACTGCTTATTGCCTTGTCTCATCCACATATTTCACAAAGTGAGACAAGCACTGGTCAAAGGGGACCGATAAAAGAACATTTTATTGTAATATTTTGTGTATTACTCATCCATATAGATATAGGGTTAAAAAAAACTTGAATGGGTGATAAATACATTATTAAATGAGGGTGTAAGGGTAAAGTGGGGTACAGCATTCATCTCCATGGAAACTGTATGTTTTGAAGATACCTAATCAACAAATGCAGCTACAGTTTCCCGATAAAGATCTAAAGGTGCAGGCGAAAATCAATAAAAGAGGCTACCAAGGTTTTATAGAAAATTTATAAAACATAGGCCTATCAGGAAAGAGTCGGAATCTAATCTCGGTATTAGAGCTGAAATCTCATTAATTGAACAAATCTGTAGATAAACTTTTAATTGAGTTCAAGTTGAAAAATATTAGAGCAGTTTTCAAAAACAGTTTTGCACTTGCCAATTCAAATCAAAGTTTTACATTTTACATTATTTAAACCACCCAGGGTGACTCATTAAACAAAAGCATACCATATAATATTCCTAAGACCAAACTCACTTGCCAAATTAAGCAGACTAACCGCTAAAGTTTTCAGATGTTTTGTTCAATTGTTAACAACTACAAATGAATTGTTTAAAATGCAAAGTGCAAAACTTGTCTGCGTTGTCGGAAGCTGTTTTGCACTTAAACCGCGCAATTTCATTTCATTTTATTTCATAGTTGCAAAGCAAAATGTTCGAAATTTACGTCGATGAAAGATCAGAGGTTTGAAAAGAGCTAATTAATTTTAGTTCTGCTTCCTTTGATCTACAAACATAGCCACTAATAAAAAATAATCGCACTTTCAATCAAGCGGTGCTTCTTAAATATAATCTTCAATTTTTCACTTTTTCTTTTTTTCCACACTTAAAATTCCTCAACTGAACATGACGTGCCTAACAAGTTTTAAGTTTAATCAAAAATAGAAGCACTTAAGGCATACCTTAAAAATTTATTCAGGCTAAACCCATTTATGGTATCTTAAGAAGTGGCTAAATAAATAAAATCACGTCACCGAAAAATTACAAAAACATGTAAATTATGCTCAGTGAGAAATTTGGAAATCATTGAGACAAATCACTTCTTAATGTCCTCGTCCACATTAGAATCATTAAAACAAATGACTGTAATCTTGGCTACTTGGCAGTTCATCAAGAGTACATTACGATTAGACTATCACTGTAATCACTGGGCGTGGAAACATGCTCACGCTACAAGACCGTAAACATTACGTTCGTCGTTTCATCCCCAGATGGCAACCATAGTAATAAGCTTAAAGCCATCACGCAAACAAAATGTCAATCAATAATAAAGGCCAATCCCAATATTGATCTCTTCTAATTCCACTTAGAAAAAATAAAAAATAGAAACAAAATTGGAACGTCCCGGATTACAATGGTAGTGAGGCATAAGCCAAAGCACAGCCAAATAACCTATTTCTAACGAGCATTTTTATATTTCTACACTTTAACACTTTTCCAGGGTTTAACTGTAAATTGCCATCCAAACGTTTACAAAAAAATACGGCCAACTCAAGGAAATAACAGATTACTAGAAACAAAACCCTTCATCTATCGATAATGTCCTTCTTTTAATGGACTCCTATAGGAAATTCATGTGTCTACTATTCTAGTGTTTTGCTCATTTATCACACACTGCCAGATGGTGAATATTCAACTCCCCTTCTTTTCTCATCTACCCGTGCTCTCTTGGGCTTCACTTACCCTCCTGTCCTGGTCGTGGGCGCTTTGACTTTACTGGAAGCTTCGGATGATGGATCGACTCTTCCATCTGAAAACAAAGTGCGAGAAAAAAGAATATAAATGAAAAAATAATCAATCGATGATGTGCTTTTAAATTTTTTAAATCCACTTAAATAAAAAATAAAAAAACAAACAAGAAAAATATAATTTCTAGTCGAGATTAAATATGATATTAAAATGAAACAATTTTTATTAATTGCTTTAAATTGATACTTTTGGAGCTGCATGAGAGCGCGGGCCCTTTACCTATGACTCATTAGCTCTAAACAACGGTACAGCTGCGGTTTAGTGAAATATGAGTAATGCACTAGAGAAATTACTATGCAGATACGATGTCATCAACATTGTGCGCAAAGGGTAAATGGAGACGCGTATATAAGGACAAAGGAAATATATAAATAAAATAAAAAAAAAAAAAGATTTTCATTTCCTGCTTATGCCACACGGGACCCTCACCCTTATGATATCATGTGTACAGAGTCGTGAAATTTATTGCTCCGACATGCAGCCCGAATAGAACAGCTTAAAACAGTGCAAACCTGTGCTGGATGTATTGCGATTTACACCCGGCATTGCATCGACTGTGCTGTGGCATGAAATTATATGGGCCCTATTCCAAGTACAAGTAGCATTGCGACAGCAAATCAAATTTCCTGAGGCTTTTCTCTCGGCAGACGACGTAATTCTATTATCTCGCGCATAACCCTAATGGGAGGCCTCCCTCCTCCCGCACGACCAGCCAAAAGGAGAAATGGAAAGAACGAGAGGAAAATTATGAGGCCATGCTATTCGCGCTTGCAACAAGCGACGCGCTCTCGTAAACTTGATGAAAAATCACGCAAGTTTGCGTAACACCAACAAAGAATACTATCAATAGATTGCACAAGCGTTTAATGGAACTCCAGTCTTGACCTCCCTGCAAAGTGTCTTTGAAATGGTAAGACTGTTGCGTTTAAAATAAACAAATTTTGATAAATTTAAAGTCTTTCCAGGTTTGTTCAGCCTTATTGTAAATGTTGAAGCTCAAAATAAACAGAGGAGAAATGCTGCTTAGATAACCACGGGAAAGTTGAAAACTTAAGACACTAAAACCATTAATTTCAACCGAAATGATGCTGAACAAAACCTTCACGTTTCAGAGACTCAATTACGCAATAATGGAAGCCATTAGTTTAGCCCTTCCCTTCTTTCTTCCCATCCAATACGTTGTCCAGTCACGCGAACAACGTCCGCGACAACGTCTACGCTTTCTAGGGACAAATAAACTCTCAGGCCAGACTTTTAATTTCAAGTGTTGAGTCAATTCGATCCCCTTTACGAAAAACTAGTTATTTTTTGTTACGTAAAATCGAATCGTACCGCATCGAATAAACTATTACACTTGCAGAGGACATTTCGGATTGGAAAAGCAATATGAATAGATTATACTTCCAATTTATAACTAGAAATTGAAATACCACACTTAATTCCGCAATGCGGAGTGACAATTTAAAAGACGAGCTTAAAATCAATAAATTATTCTATTCGTAATACTTCCCGCTCGCATAAACCAATATTTTGTAAATTTCAAACATTTAAAGAAAATAAAGTGATATTTTGCATACCAAAGCGTATTTGTATTTGCAAAGTATTTGTAGACTTTCCAGTTTTCCGATTAAATTTTGTTTTAAAATTTTTACTATGTTTATTACCAAATCAAATTGTGCTTTAAAAAACATAAAAATATCGTACTCCTCCTTTTTCCGTTTTTATGGTAATTATATCATAAGCACTATTCTCCTACGCCTTTTATTGATTGATAAAGCATAAACATGTTTTTAACTACGTTTCCATAGAAAAAAAAATGTACACACTTTTATAAATCTATATAAAAAGATTTGAAATATAATTAAAATAAAACTTCATATGTTGAAAATTTAATTTCATTGGCAATAACATTTCTCAGATTCAAGTCTTAAGGTTTTTTTCCAACTTTTGTATAGTTATATTTAGAAAAATTGAAATGAAAAGCCGAGAAATGCATTCCGAAGAAACGAGCGACTAATTAAAGTGCACACTCCTCAACTGACATGCCTAATTCAAATTTATGCTCGGAAATTTGCATTTTTTTTTTATTCTTTCGACTCGGTTGAAAAATTTATAGGTGCGGAGAAATGATAGTTAAGAAAAAATGGCGCAATTACATTAAGCGTGAGTCTGCAAAACCAAATCATATCTACCTTTAATCCAACGCCATTTTAAGATTAAAAGTTTGTAAACAAAAGAAAGTCGTAAATGCAAAACACATTGCACAAACTTTTGGTAATAAATTGTTGCTAAAACATTAGAATCGACATCTTCTGACAGCTACTTTGTATTTAAGCACCAATTTAACTTGTCAGAAGCAATTGCGAGATAATCCCATGCCGTAAACACGATAATACCAAGTGTTATTATTTTGAGCTACGATCACATGACACAATTGGTTTCTGATAAACTGCATCGCGTCCACATTCCTAATGTCACTATTTGTTTGCACTACCCAATATTTTGCCACTAGACTCTTTTTCTTTTCTTTTGCATCGCCTTTTTTTCGTTTCGGTAATCTCCCTAAACCAATGTAAGCCCACATTCGTTGCTTATGTCGAGTGCACAAGAAGAGGATCAAAAACTGGCCAGTTGGAAAACACCACCTGATATACCTGAGATCACGTTTTCCACTCACCTAAGCCTGGCTGACTGCGTTTTAGACTCGAACTCCATGTATTGTACGGATCTGATGGTATTTGATTCGGTTGTGTTATACTGCCTAATAAATACAAAAAAAAGAAAAGGAAAAAATATAAATATTTCAATAAAGTAAAAAAAAAAATTAAGCTGACCACTTTTAGCTAGAATTATAATTGTTTCTATTATAAATCCCATTATAAATTACTCATCCCCGAAAAAATAACATAAACAACGCACTTTCAACCTGAAGTTATAAGTAAAAGATAACTTCCATCATCTGTCAGGGTTCTCACAGGGGTGAATGGCCCTTTTTGAATTTTTCTCCCTCTTAAAAGGTGCTTCTTAAATTATTGAATACGGTAGACAATAAATAAAAGCACTCAAGAGATAGGAAGCAGAGCTGAGCGTTTGTTTTCACAGATCTTCTGGCCACAGTGTAAATGTGATAAAGCCTGTCTCTCCTTTTTCACCTCATTTTAAACAGGATTGATGAAAATTAAGATATCGACACCAATGACGCATCACCATATGTGGGACCCCAAAATGTAAAAAATAAATTTTATTTCATTTTTCTATTTTTAGTTAATCTAATTAATTGAAATGGGGCGCTAGAAGTCTGGGGGCCCAATTCGCGGAATCAATTATGCGATAAACTAAAAAAAGAAATGATTTTCTGTTTTGCTATATGATCAAGATATAATCTGTATTAAATTTTAAAATCTAAGTGCAATTCCTTGACATTTGCGTGAATGCATATAATATGTACTATACGCAAATGTCAAATGCAGAAACTTGCCATTCCATATCGAAAGAATCTCCATATATGGAATGCCGTTTCCGGCTGTCGATCAAATATTTCGCGTAGATATGAATTTATTGATTATGCAGCTCATACGCTGCCATTTTAATCCACATTGCACAGCATCATTTGTCTTTAAAATGACTATTTAAGCCAAATGTATCATCCAAATTTACATCTGCTATTCTGGTGAACTGAGATTATGGATTATCTATGCTCACCGTGCGAATTGGGAGGGTTCAAAAGTTAAAAACCGGTTTGAGATTATTTTCTCGTTTCAGTTTATCACTTGATGGCTATGTGCATGCAAAGATAAAACTGCTGTTTATACAAGATTATTCTTATTCCTGCTAATTTCCAAATGTCTCTTTCATTTGTAATTTTGCTTCCGATAGACGTTAAATACGTATGATTAAGGTGATATATTAATCACAGTTCTGAAGAAAAATGCTACAAAAAAATTGACGTATATTTGATCAATGGCAATCGAAAACTCATTATTGTTTTTGCCTCCCTTCCTCCATCTTTTTATTCAAAAATTAAATTGGTTTTTTTTTTTTTTTTTTTTTAACTTCCTGCAGTAAATATTGGCTCAGGGATGTAAATTTAAATCATTCCCTCTTTAATCAGTTCATTTTTCTTTCAGATTGTTTATTAAAAAAAAAGCAATACAAGTATAATTAAAATTTGGCAAAATTTTAAAATAAATTGAAATTGAAAGAAATAAAAGTCAAACCTGTTGTTGAGTTTGTCGTTGGGGTTATATTAAGATTTGTATTGACATCTTTGTATTTATCCTTATATGAATGATCTGATGCTGGAGACTTCTTCTCTTGCCAATAGAGGTCGCCATTTCCCGGCTACAAAAAAATACATCAATTAAATATCAGCAAGAAATGGATGAAATAAGTAAGCGAAAATAATTATTGAAATGAATATTTCAAAAATTAAAAATTATTTCAATCCCAACATGGATTTTCTTTGTTTAACAACAAACAAGTTAAGAAACCCCATCTGTATTCAGATGAAGCGCACTAAAATTGTATTTCCGCATAATAGCATTTCCATTTTCAATCTTTTTAGACAGAAAATAAAAAAAATTCGAAATGAGAATAAATCTTGATAAAGACAAATGAAACAGACAAATGTTTAAAAATTAGTTTCCTCTGCCCTTCTGCCCTCTGCATTTCGTTGTAGACCTGACCACACGATCAATATAATGGTCGAGTAGGAAGGTGAAAAGGTTAAAATACGATTCCAACTTTTCTTCCATTGTCATTCGGCTTTCAGCCTGCCTGTCATTTCCTTCATGATCTCCCTGTTCTTATTTCTCTTCGCCCCACACTGGCCTTGTGCCAAAGAATATAATCCAAATTCCTTTCATACCACAATATCTTTAGTTATGTTGTTAAATCTTGATCACCTAACGTTATATATTTCTTCAATCTAAGTCCATGCAATTTATGGGCTGTTGTCTACTTGTGACTTTTTAATGCTAGTTAACTCGTTTAATATTATCAGAAAGAAAAAAACCTGTCACCCAGAAGTATGACAGTGCTATAGATTTTAATGTACCACGTGTGCACTGCGGTTAGCACTGCTCCATTAACTGCGAGTTTTATTAGAACTCGACGGTGCTGTGGGGTGACAAAAACGAGAATAAAATCATGTACAGTGAAATCTGATGTGATCCTTTTGACAGGTGGATCTAGGATTATAGGTTAGAAAAGCCTGTAGCACAATAAATTGGTGCCAAAACATATTGCTCCTTAGGCAGGTGCCCCTTTCTAACTTAGATGGTTTCTTACAGAGATTTTTCTGCACTATTTGCTAAATTGTTAATTCCAATCATTTATTTACTTAGCTTAAATCATTTTTTAAGAAATTGCATTCTTTGGTTGGATTAAATTTAGTCAACAAGGAAAGAAACTTTATCAATTCTACTCATCATATGAATACGAAGTGACTGATGTATCTGTCGAGTAACATGTACAATATTGAGACATTCAAACATGTTGACATGTTGTAGTGAGTGATAAAACGATCAATCATTGTCACTACCACTCAACTACAATTTGAATCAAACTTCAAATGCAGCATGTTATAAATTGTTCAATTTCGTTATGACAACTAAAGTTTCCACCAAAAAGTTGTTATAAAAAGAGTGAGGGTAATTCTCCATTAAGTGTTTGAAGAAATAAAAATAGAAAACTATGGAGTAAATCCGATTTTTTAACTCACCCCGTCCACCTTTCTTTGTCCACTACTAAATGTTTTCAATTCCCCATAATGGTAATTTGGTAATTGATAGGCTGAATATGGTGCTAAATCTTCTTGTGAACCTAAATAGAATATAAACAATGCATATAAATCAAATGGCATCTCCTTTACAATATTAATAATAAAACATTCACAAAAATGAAAATAAATTGTTAAATGATAAATAAATCTTTACTTATGTTTATTTATTTTCTTAAAAATTTAAATTTAAATCACTGAAAAATAAATAAAGCAAGAGAATAAATCTTGTGAAAACTCGTGGCGCCATCTGCACACAATTCTCTTAAGCACTTTACTACTATCGATTTTTTTAAAAATAATTTATGATTGCTGAATGGTCTACTGAAAGCAACATCTCTTACCCAAAGCGACTCTAGTCGGCGTGGAGGTGTATCTTCTGGAAAGCTGATCGGAATTTTGTGCATGGTTCATGTTGAATTCTTTTCCAGAAGGCAAACCCAAAGCAGATGCTGCATTCTTTACATCCAATGGCGTTTTACCTTAATAAAGAATTTAATTAAATTTGAAATAAGAGTAACTTTGTATAAAATAAAAAAGACAAAAATTGAATGCCTAGTTGGCAAAAATTTGTTTGAAAATAATTTTTGAAAATAATATTTTGATTTAATTAACTTAAATGAATAATCAGGACACATATTTTTCTTTTAAAAAAAGGAAGGGAATACGCCATAAATTTCCTTTAAAAGTCTAACTGGACGGTGCTGCCACCTTTTAATAAATCGTATAATTTTCGTATAATCGTAATCGTATAATTTGATAACTTCTTTAAGTTACATCAAAATGCTCACTTTCATGAGCTTCAGCTGCCGCACTATCAATTAATTACCTTTGGTTCGTTTATCTTCGGCTCTTTTGCGGTTTATCACAAAGCATATGGTAGTAATGGATAGGAAAAGAATAATTAGCACCACAACCACTGGAATGATGATTCTCAAATCCAAATAAAATAAAACTCCTTTGTCCGAATGAAGTATGTCAGGATTCATTGTGGCTGCAAAAATAAAAGATACAGCAGTATTAATATCAAATAGAGATGCGACAATAGTACTACATTAATAGTTTCCGATTTTTACATTTGAAACATTGCAAATAACAAACTGAAACATCAGAAAAGCATTCAAAATATTTGTATACGTGATTGTAACCAGTGAAGAGATGTCTTTTCCTCACAGTCAGGAACGGCCTTAGTAAATGCTAAGCCCAATTGAAAAATTCCGGTGGGGTGGTCTTCGAATAACTAATATGCGGGCCACAATTAGATCCGAATCGGTCCAATCAGCTTAAGGCCGGCCTTCCTCACACATTTTTTATCTACTTATTTATTTTTTGATGAATGGTTAGCAATTTTTATCTGGATAACTTGAAAAATAACTTCTACATTTTCCAACCACCACCAGAGCCAGAAATAAATTGGCTGATAGTGATTCAGTGCTTAAAACGACTTGTCATGGTACTACACTTCTCATACTAGCTTTAAAGTCCACAACTTTATTGTAGTTGAGTAAGGGCAACGTGTAAAGTCAGGATCTCTGCTTAGCTTACATGGCACTCATGGTAACCTTAATTAATAAACTAAGTAAACGAGCTATAAAACATTTTTTTAACATTACAAAAACATATTTTGCTTTAACTGGTACTAAACATTACAGTTGGCATTAGTTTTTTAGTATTGCAGAATTATTACTTCGCATTTAGTTCCATTACATTATCGGAAATAAAATGACAAAGCCTATATTAGTTTGTGAAGGCACATGATGAGATAAAATAGGAAGTAGTTTCAGCCCTGCAAATATTTGCTGTAACTTGATATCAGACTTAACGTGATCCATGCAAAATAGAAAGCAATTAAGCGCTTAAAATGCAGGTTTCCTTGATGACCCTTTTATGAGCTAGTCAGTAGATGAAAATATTTCAAAAATAGTCTTGAATTACAATACCATTTGAAGTATTAATTGAATACTAATATAAATTCAGATGTGAATAGCCATTCAAGTGCAGATTTAATACCTCCGGATAAAGTTAATGTCCCCACGGTGTATATTCCTTCAGTAATCCCAGCACTCGTGTAGGCTTTCATCCTAACATTGTACCAAGTTTCTGCATCCAACTCGTCCAAAAGAAAGTTTTTCTGATCAGTATTCTTAGCTCCTCCTTCTACAGATATCCATTCGTCATTGTCTCTGAGTTTGTACTCCACAGTAAAATATAAAATAGGACATCCATTTGTAGTCCAAGAATCTAAATGTAGGATAAGGGATCCAATTCCTTCGTCTATTAAACGATCTTTTGATGGCCGAGTGGGAGCTAAATAAAAATAAGAGTTAATTAATAACTATAAAGTATGCAACTATGCTTCTGATCTTTCAAACGTACCCATTCCTTCGGTGAAAGTTATAATTGTTTCACACGGTTCACTCAGACCAATTTTATTGTATGCTTCTACAAAAATATTATATTTGGTGCCACAAAGCAAGTTTTCTAGTCGGTATCTTTCGTAATCTGAATCTATTTCCTTAGTTTCCCATTGACCATTATCGGGCTGGTAGTGCAGCATATACCCTGAGAGAAAAATGTGAAATTAATTACATATAAAAAAAAATACGTTATGCTTGAATAGAACCTTGTAATGGACTTCTTTCACTCGTTTCGGCAGACCATCGTAGTTCAATTGATGTTAATGTTGTTGATAAAACACGAACAATTGGTGCGGATGGAGGAACTGAAAATAAAAAGAACGTTTTGCAGATGAATATTGTATTATATTGAAAAAATATATATATTTACCCAATACTACAAGTGAATAATGAACAAAGTCCTCTCCATTTCTATTAAATAGCCTGCAAGAATAATTTCCCGCATCTGCTATTTGTGCGTTTTTAATCACTAAAGCTCCATCGTCAGGAGTCGAAATTCTACCGGTTGCCTGAACGGGGACTCCTCTGCAAAAAAACAAAGAAACATTATCAATTGAACAACAGGTAATTATTTAAGTGCACAAAAGTTGGCTTTCTAAAGAACTTTCAGTATTTGTTCCGAGGTTTTTTTACCGAGTTTTTATTTCTTTTCGAAGATAGATTGAATTGAATTTGGAATGCACCTAATGTAATCCCAATAACAATCCACTGCAAATAGATATAAAAACTTTTCCTTCCATTGAATCCGAATAATGGACTTTTAGTCAAGTACATCGATTAAGTTGTGATCCAATCACTGAACAAATAGTGAAAAGTCCTATATAAGGCAACTGCTCAAATTACACACCTGAACGACCACTCTCGATCTGGTGACGGCTGACCAACACCCCTGCACGTCAAGTTCACTTCTTTTTTCCAAGCTGTGATCACTCCTTCATTGAAAGACGCTGACTTCGGAGCCGCTGTATAAGAAATGAGCCAGGAAAAGACAATAAAAAAAATGATACCACAGCTTAACTCTTGCAAACCCGTGAAATAATGGGAATACAATTGAGAACAACTGGTCTCAAAGAATATAAATCAATGTTAGCTCGCAGAATGCCAATTGGTTGAAAACAGATAACTTTTTATTAAATCATGACTTAAAACCTTTTTTAAAATTCTAGATAAATTTTCGCAGACACGCCAGTAAAAAAAATAAAGGGCACATTCTCCCTATACTTTTTCTCTACCCCCAATGTCTGTCTGAAAGTTTAAACTTATCACAAAACCGATTGAATAAAATTAGCTTCAATCTACAGATCTAAAATTCAAATGAAACTATAAAATCTAAAATCAAACGTTGTAATTCATGCAGATTATACTCACAAATGGTCCCCATGAGGGCTTCGGCAATTATGGCAGTGCTCTTGCCTTCTCCCACAGCAGTGGTTGCCGTCACCCAGAATTCGTAGCGCTGGTTGGCTTTGAGCCCTTTGACCTCGTACTGGACAGCATCTCCTCTCACTGAGTGTTTGGTGGGGAAGTTATGCTGGCTCGTTCTCTGCATTGCATCACGACTAGAGTGGGTTTCTGATCTCAGCTGAACAAAACATTGGAAATTGCTATGTCAACTCAGACCAGAGATTAATAGATCAAAAGGGTTGACAGGAGACTCTAGCAGGTTGATGGGGAGTTGAGGAAGCAGGCACCATCAACATTTTGTTTAAAGGTATTTTTTTTTAAATTTTCTTCAAATGTTAATTAAGTTGTTTTTATGACTTAAAGAATTAAAAACCAATTTTTATTTTTAAAAAAATTTTGTTTTCGAGAGTTGGAAATTGTCACGGATTAAAATAACATTTAAATTAAGCATCCTTGGCAAATGTGTGCTTTATGTTGCAAGAAAAAATAGATAGAGAACACCTGTTCAAAATATTCAAAAATTAATATCCCAAACAGCCTCAGCTTGAAATTGATCTAAGGCACACGTTTTTAGTTTCAGATGTGATATTCATCTATTCCCCTCTCCTTCTCCTCCTTCCCCCGCAATTTAACATTAGAAAGAAAATGAATTAAGTTTAATTTTTCCTTTTTCGAAATTTCAGCTCACCTTGTTTTCGTCTTCCAATTCCCGAGCATATACATTGTATTTGATAATAAAACCATTTGGTCGGCTTGGAGGCTTCCACACCACAAGGACGGTCTCAGTGGACAGAGGTAGCACTTTAATCTCAGCAGGCGGTGCAGGCACTATCCAGAGAAAACGAAATTAAGTTCTGAAAATGACAGCTTATGCAACTTTCTCTAATAAAAACTTCGCAAACCACTTGCATTAAAGTAGAAAGCCATGCAAAACGTCAAGCAAGTGCTTGCTTAATATACTTATTGAAATAAAAAATAAAATATCAATAAAATAAATCAGTCCTCCAAGTTTTGTGCGTAATACTTGTACGTAGTGTTTGTTCGACCGTGGTTTCTTGTTCGAGATTAAACTGACTTTTTAAGCCTTTTTTAAGTGTAAAAACGGATGTATGAATGCACGTAATTCATTCCTGCACCACACTTACACTGCCTGCTGCAGACAGTAAGAATTCAACCAGTCTGTAGTAAAAATGTGAAGTCCCGGTTGATGGCCGAAAAGATTTATTTCTCAAATTATTATTATAAAAAATATCACTTGTCGATAATACAAATAAACAAGTTGCGCTTGAACACAACGCTTCTTTTGAAATATGCCGTTCTTAGTCAAAACGTCAATCCCAACAAGTTTTGCTGTTTTCAAATCATTTCAATCCAGTAATTACAGTGCAGTAGGATCAAATTTCAATTGAAACGGTCTCGCAAACTCACTCCTAAACAGCACATCTACGCATTCACGTCAGCCCCCAATCCCACGCCGCAGCAGTAATCGAATTGCAAACCATTTTCACACCGTGGAACACATCAGCAAATGTAAATAACAATTTCCATCTTCATTAATGAAAGTTTAATCAGTAATAGAAACAATGTCGAGTGAAAACATTCCCTCACAATTTAAAGTATGCTAATAAGCAATTGGAATTACAATGCTAAAATTAAGGCAAATAAATCTAAGTAAAGCTGACGGCTTTCAACCAAGTGAATTAATTAGACTTTCAATTCGAGACCCAAACAATTAATTATCTTACCATCTTCTTTGGTTTTACAATACACGGCTTCACTTTTTACTCCTTCTCCCATGTTTGTGTAACCCATTACTTGGACGCTGTAATTAGCATTTTTCTCCAAATTCTCCAGGGTTTTGTACGTTGCAGTCGTTTGTGTAAAACCGCTTTTGCTTCCTGTTGAGATCAAAATAACAAAATAATTTAAAAATTTTGCAACGAAAGAAAAAAGTAAATCATTACCACTCCATTCTTCCATATTTTTGTATCCAATTTTATATCCACGCAAAATTCCATTCAAAGCATCGGCAGGTGGCGGTTGCCATGTGACGTGCAGTATTGAAGATGAAGTAACCGAGCAACGTACGTTTTGAGGAGGTCTGCTGGGCACTGAGATTAAATATAACATGATAAACTCAAGGGGGGATAGAATTCAACAACAAAAACAAAAACACTACTATAAATTAAAACTGACATGAAAATGAAAATTTGACGTATCATCAATCAAGCAGTAATCGTTCGTACCATGTGTGTTTTAAATTTCATATTTCCTACAATTTAACGATATGTGCTTAGTATTCGAAAATAGAATTCATTTTATATAAACAATTTATACAAGAAGATCCCAAAGGTAATACACAAAGTTGCCCCTGACTCGTCTTGGCACATCTCTTAGTCAGGTTTCATAACTCGGGAATTTTTATTCTACGTACTCATCAAATAAACATGTTATTTGCAGAGTGAAGCGAAGCACGTTTATCTATTAATCATCACCTCTGGTTTAAAAACATCAACGCAGAAAAAATTGTACAAGTTAAAGTTTTGCACGGGAAAAAAATTGCTTTTAGTCGTAACGAAGAATACTAAGTACACATCAACATTTGTCCGAAATAAAACATGATAATTTAATAAGTTTTCTTCGCGGCTATACAAGATTATCACAAGATTGCAAGACTTTTTTTGGCTGAATAATTCATTAGATTTGGTTTATGTAAGAAAATGCAATTACTTTGAAATGAATGCAATAAAATATAGTTGATACCGATTACCCTTTAATGTTGTTTAAATATACTTCCAACCATTTGTAAATAATAATCGAAAATTAGGTAATTTCCCCCATTTTTACCAAAATGGAATAATTAGCTTTAAATGCCATGGAGATACGGAACAAACAATACAGTTGTCGTGAAATCCTTGATAAGCTTCTTGACACGTAAATCATAGTAAAGAAAGATATTTACCATCTTCTGATGTCATGACAACAATTTCTTCAGATTTTGGTCCTAATCCCTTGTCATTGAAGGCTTGCACCATGACTCCATATTGAGTAAACTTTTGTAAATCTGGTATTCTGAGTTTCATTTCTTCCATGTATTCGTCGGGTACTTCGACTGTTTGAACATTAAATGGATCCTCAGTTCCGTAAATTCGAAATCCAACATAGTAGCCTCGAATAGCTCCATTCCACATCTCCTTTGGTGGTGGCTAAAATTAACAGACAACATAATGTAATATATTTAATTACATTCCAGTCAATAAAATTGGTATTTTTCAATTTCAAATGTATGTGTGTGTTTCAGTGTTTATTTATTCATTACTCGCATGTCCAAAATTATCTCCCCAATACGTCCAAAAGATAATTAAAAAAAATAAAACTTATTAATCCAAGAAAGAAAATAACCACAGGTTAAAAGACAAACTGGATGGAAGGATGAGTAAACATAACAGTTGTGTGCACTTGAAAGTGAAAACAAGTGGAGCAATCAATATGTATTAAGAACACCAATACATCTTTGCAGTAAATGACTCGTGGCAATGTTCAAGAAAACAGAGGCGAAAGTAACAAAGAAAACAAGATACTTAGAGAGAGAAAAAAAACTAATAAGTGAAATGACATTAATCTTGTTTACCTAATTATTCTAGATGAATAAAATGAGCAGCAGCTTTTAATTCATCAATTTGAAAAAGTGATACGATATTGACGCATGTTATTAGTGATGAATTCGCTCGTTTCAAAGAATGACATCTCTAATCACGATCAGGAAGTCATCAAGTGTTTTCATTAAACATTTTAATAGGTTAATTATAGTCTAATGACGGTGACACCTGCACACACAGTTGTGTGGCACAATTGGCAACATTAAAGGAAAACCATAACAAGAGACATTGCAGGTTTTAAAGATGGCAGCTAATAAGAGAGCGTCGTAAAGATGTGATTTCACTTTCACAAGCTGTTGCATATAAATTTTATTTTGTTGCAGCTTATTGATATAATACGGTATTAAATGCTACATAGAATGCGATTTTTACCACATTCGCTCAAATTAATTTCTTTGGAGTTCACAATTCCTAATTTAATATGATTAAAGTAGGGAACAGTGTGTCTGAAATGATTGCTTAACATTTCCTTTGCTAAGCGCAAATTGAAAATAGATTTCTCCGATTTTTTTATTCGCTAATGGAAAATAATGTAAGTGGTAAGATGAGAAGTATAGATCTGAGTTCCAAAAATAAACAAATAAAAAATGTTAAACGCGAAATTGGAAATCTACACGAAGATTTAGATTACCTAATAACAAAAATTAGTAAACAATACAACTATTATTTATTGCTTGTAATATTTGAAGCATTTTCTTTAAAAAAAAGTTAACTTCAATTAAATCGATATTAAGGTTTGTTTATATTTATCTTGGAAGCAAGCAACATACGCAAGTTTAAAAATAAATAAATTAATTACGTTTCTTTACAATGGTATTAAAAAAATGATGCTATGGTAGTAGAAAACAAATACATTTCCTTTTGTAAACAAACGTGAAATGAAATTAGAATAAAGCGGAACTGAATAAGCTGACTAGAAGATTAAATCCAGTGGAAAAAAATATAACTCAATTCAATAATTCAATTAAAAATTTATCAATTGTCAAAAATCGAAAATTTCATAAACAAATACAAAACTAATTTGAGTTGTTACAGAACAAATGCAATTTAATGCAATTTGTGCATCACCTAAGCAAAAATTTAATTTGGCATGCTGCACCCTGTGCAGTTTTTTATTTCAGGTAACTTTCCTGCACAACTTTGAACATTTCAGTTAAAACTTAAACGAAAAAATGTATGTAAGGGTTATCAACTGATGTACGTCACCCCACCCAGACGACAAAGTTGGGAATTTCAAAATAAGTTGGCTGACAGTGATTGAACCAGGTAGTAGTCATGTTAAAGCAAGGTGCGAGTCACTCCTAAGTGTATCGAATAAGCCAGGCAAGGATTTACCGTTCCTATCTCTCCATGCAATGCTGACCCCTGACGGAGAACATAAGAGCCATACGACGCGAATGGCTTCAAGAGATAAGCGAAACGTCTGTGAGATGCCACAGAGCAGAGGAGATTGCAAAACAAGAAATTGAGGCTGGCCAAGGCAATTACAACAATGGACAGGATAGGCACAGAATCCTCAAGAGATAGCAAAAAGTTTTTTCACACACAGTGACCACAAGTCTCGCAGAAAAAGGCGATGGAAAAAAGTTGTTTTGCTCAGTTAGACTACCGCAAAAAATGCTCTCTATCAAATTAAATCAATTAACTAGATAAACTATGGTAGCTTAGGTTTGGACTTGCCAGATAATTGTGTTAATTACAAAAAAAAAAATTAAGCTTATAAGGGAATGTAATGCTTTACGAGGTAAGCACATTAATACGATTTTTTTTAAATTCTTACCTTCCACATGACACGTAGTGTTTGTGGATCCATAGCTTCAACTTCTACGTCTTGTGGAGGTGCTCCGGGTGCTGGAAAAAATAAAAAAGAAACGTAAGTGGCTGAAATTATGTGAATTTTTTATTTTTTTTTTAGTTTTGACAGAAAATAGTAAATAAAATTCAATTTGGAGTAAGTGATTTTTTGTCTATTTTAATTTATCTGACATTTAAAGTTTGCAACCCCTTGGTTTTTCGGGCGAAATGAAAGTTGGCTGATCTGCATGTTCAGAAAAACCGTTTTCATTTTAAAAAAAACTTTACAATTTTACCAGCAGAGAGAACCAGCTTGGTCGTTTCTTTTAAAATTCCTGACAATGATAGCGCCAAAGTGGCAATTTTGTAAAATAATCGCAACAGTGCTTTAAGACGTTGGAAAGAGTGCAAAGCCACAGCAGCACTTTGAATCCCTGCACCTCGGAGGGTTAAAAATGAAAAAGCTCGTCTGTTCTATGTCTATGAGATGCATAAAAGCATTACAATTACAACTTGGATTCTACAGAAAAGCAAAAAAAGCCTAAAGTGAAGTAAAAAAGTTTTCTGTGTGATATCTTCGAAAAGATTGCAAAAACTTTTTACTCTGCAGACGCGCAGTCAATATTCAATTTACTCACTAGAGGAAATATGGCTTCAAGAAAAGGCGGTCCGATAGTGTAAAAATGCAAAATACACCTGTAGGTAAAGTTGAGTGTCTTGACTGCCATTGAAGCAAATAAGTTCTTTGATCTGCTAAAACCTACTTCCAATTCTATAAAGGTAGAGACCATTGCACGAGCAAGAGCGCATTTTGTGTACAAATAAAATGTTTTTAAATGTCATTGCTTTACTTTAAATTTTATACTAAAACAACAAGTTGACCTTCTGCATCACATGCATGTACCTATGGATTAAATGAAATTCGGTACATGCAGTGTGATAATATTTACAATTACATATCATTAACTTGGTCGTTAAAAATGAGATACCTTCACTCACTTCGTGTCCAAGTCATGCCTTTTACATTGCAATCAACCTAAAAATTACAGAATAAAGTTCATAGCGTCGAAAGAAGCCTATTGATTCGCTTTGAAAAATGACGGGCAAAATTAAATTAAATTAGTCGTAAAATTTAAGCCAATATATGAAATAATTACTTTTGTCCAATTTCATTGCTTAAATGCTATTAACACCCAACTTACACTTTTTTTAAGTAAATAATTATTATTGTGGTATCTGCAAAAAAAAAATCAATTCTTTTTTCGTCTCGTACGAGACGAAGAAAAGAATCTGCCTTCTCGTTGCCTGGCGACTAAAAAACATGGCTTTTTTCCAGAAGCTGACAGAAGGCGTGAACATATTCCTCGGTCGATCCGTAAAAGAGACTTTGGCACTGCAGTTTGAACACGAGATTCCTATTGGGATGAAGGACACTGGCAGTCCAACATGACCGCAAAACACGTCTGGAATCCAATAACCATTACCTAGCCTCTATACTTTTAGTCCACCGCATACCTCACTTGTATTATTATTATATATTAAAGTGTAAACACGAGTATTCTCTTTCTCTACTATAAAAAAAGTAGTGTTTAAAAGGAACGAACAACCTCAATCAATATTTGCACAACTTTAGATTTTTTTTTCGTCTTCAAATGCTGAAGTTACGATTTACTGAGCAAATTTGGAGACGCCAATAACCAATTTACATACAAAATAAGCGGGGGAAATATTAGAGTTCGTTTTAGCACAATTGATCAGATAAAAAGTAAACATTTTAGAGTTGCCACAGATTGATGAAAAGATTATTCTTCTTAACTCATTTCTTATCTTCAACTATGATAAAATAGAAGTTGGCTGTCCTATTTTCATGTGTAGCCATTGTCCCATCTGGTTAATAGCCAAGAACTTGCATGGGAGGCAATCAAGCCGATGGAAATGGAAGACCCAACCACAAGCAATCACACTCCCCCTGACCCCATCCTCTATTCCTGCCTTCCATCCATACATCCAATCTAAAAAGCAAATCTGAGAACAAATATTTTGCTGCTGAATAGTTCACAAGTTCTCCTCCTTCCTCATTTTTTATCTTCATTCTTCGATTTTCTTTATATATGAAAATCCGTTGACTGGGAGAAGATACACACCGAGATGGGAGATGAAAATAAGAAGTCTGGGAAAGGTCGTAGAAACTAGCACTATTGAAATAGCATTTGGGGCTAAAAGGTATAAAAATTGTCGGTCGACTCGCTCGATAGAAAACTATATACTGTAAGTGTTTTGAATTTATATTTTACATTTTTCTGATTGTCAAAACATAAAAGTGAAATGTGAATGTAAAACATGTAAAATAAATCAATCGATGCAATGAAATATTCAAAGGCAACAAGGAAAAGTTCACGCATCATTTTCAATCAAATCAAATCAAATTTAAAAACGAATAAAATCAAACTTTTGCAGCATTCATAATTGATATCTTCACATGTCACAGTAAATCGTTGGACGTTTAAAACCTATTTTGCTCGGCTCGCAATCAATAAAAAAGAAAAAAGGCGAAAAACAAGAATTGAACAAAGTGCATCAATGACCACTTCCTATGCCAAGATTGTTTACAAACTGTTCTATGCACATCTGAATGTCTGCATCTGTCTACATTTCACTCGCTTACATAGCCGAGTTGGGAGTTAGTTTGAGAATGCATAGCATCGTTTGCATTTGAATGCAAACGGCAAATTCAAGAGCAGAATAGCTAAAGCCAGAGCTACGAGAAACTAGTATCAATTGAATTCTCCCTTACAGAATAAGATATCCACCTCCACTTTGGCTCCTTCTTTGAGCGCATTGGACCGAGCGAAACCTTCCAACGTCCACTGGTCAACGACTCTCCAGTGGGCATCGACAGTAAACTACCCCCAGGTCTCTTCACCTACTCCTGCAATTGATCGATGAAGGATTGGCACCTAAAGAGACTTTGCCATAACATCAATAGCGGGAATAGTCGAGGCTTCTCACCGCAGTGCAATCGAGTCTATTCGTGATAAACAACTTGGCTCCACTTTTTTCCCTCTCGCGCATTTATAGATTTTTCATAGAAAACTAAAACCTGCGCTTTAAAGCACCATCTATAGTCACTTACGAGGGTGCTCACAGACACGAAACAGCTTTTCATTTTAAATATAAATGCTTATTCGGTTGACAAAAAAAAATTGTTTTGATGAATGTGCTCCAAAATAATCGTTCAAAGTGCTAGTTAAAGATTAATGAATGCAATTTATATTTCCCGCTTTAATAAATAACGTACCGCTTCAGAACTTAGTGGATAGATATATTTTTATTATATTACCGTACATCATATTTCTAAGATATCGATCGAAATTGCATTGCGACAAATACTCGTGTGGATATGGCTAAGAAATTATCGGGTGCTCTTCTTCAGTGCGCATGAGCACGCCAAGTGCAATGCCCTCTCAACAAAACCGTTTTGACAACAACCAAACTAATATTCTCCACGGATGGATTTAGTGCAGTAAACACTCGAATAAAATTAATTGTCAAAACACAAACTGATTTCCATTCCGCTTTCGGAACGATGATAAAAACCTTGAACACTGCATCTGTTATCTATCTAAATGGACATTTTTATCCACTTTCAAAATTTCTGCCAGCGGAATAACATTTTCTTAATCAATTCCTGAATGGTTCGAAATGAAGTGCAAGTGCTAAAATTGAGATTCGAACCGGGTTGCAAAACAGAATCTCAAACCTCTTATTTATCCTGTATATTTAATCGCCTTAGTAGCTTATCCGTATGTTTTTGCTCACCTTCATCTTCCATAGTCACCGAAACAACATCAGACGGTGGACTTAAACCCACGCTGTTTTCTGAGAACATCCTGAAATGGTAGCCCACAGATGGTGTCAGACCGCGGATAATGACAGAACTTTGGCCTCCGGAAACAGATAAGTTGCTCACTTCGTCTGTCCAATCTCCTGAAATTAAAATTATTTCACTCTAATTAATAAATTCACGCGAGTTATTTAATTTTAACACGTCAATTTTACGTCAAAGCGCGGCAAACATAAATATTACATTGTTTATGCAGCTGTATGTGTGAAAATTGTCAACAAACTGCTAGTTTTTTATTAAAAATAATTACCATTAGTGTAATTATAAATTGTTTACAGAAAATCGTAAAATCGTGAAATCGTGAAATCCTAGCTTGTATCACATGTAATTTGTAAAGACAAAGCATTTAAATTGAGTGCATTCAATATTGAAGCATTAAGTGACTTTTAACTGACTTTAGTTGCTTGTATGAAGCATTTTGCATCATTATTAATGCAATGCATAACCAAACAACTTGTATTACTTATGATGCAAAACGCATCACACAAACAACTGAAGTCAGTTAACTCACTTAAGGCATCAATATTGAATGCACTCAATGCAAAATGACAGATAAAATTTATTTATTTCCTTTGACACAAGATTGCAGACTGTAAATTCAGTCTGATTTTAAAAATAGAAAGAAGGTAGGGTGTTGTTCCTTGCTGTCTGAAGAACCTCCTCTAAAAAACTTTTGATCTTTACATTTTTAAATTTTTAGCCTGCACTCTTCTAAATATTGAAGTGTTTGAATTGTAAATGGAACTTCATCAAATATGCAATGGAGTGAGAAAGCATACAAAGCCTTCCAAACAATGGTTTAATGTTTACGTACTTGACTTTACTACTTTTGCCCTCTGTGACAATAAATTTGGCAAACAATAAAATTTTTAACACATTAACTTTGAACGTTATTGAGCGCAGCAAAAAATAAATGTGCATTTTCTATTTCTTACCTTGAATTGGTTTGTACTGTACAATGTATTTGGTTATGCGGCTGTTACCGTCGTATGGTGGATTCCACGCCAAATCAACTGACCTGTTTCCATTGTCAGCAATTTTAATTATTTTTGGAGCATCCGGTATTCCTGAAAACACAAAAATAAAAAACATAAATTTTTGTTCTGTTTCAAAGCCTGAAATCCATTTATTTGTTCTTTTATTGCAATTCTCAATAACCTGTGGCCATTCTATTAAACTAGAGCACGCAGCACCATTTATACTGCTGCAATAACAGAATGATATCTAATTACATATATGGTTTAGTTATTGTATATAGGAATTATTGAATCGAATCAAAACATCATTAGGGTGTATAAATCCCGGATAGGAAATACTGTGCAGCTGATTCTCTCCCCTTGTTATACGTGAAGTTTTGTATAGCGAACCGATCAATGCCAATGCAATAAGACGGTTTTCCTGTGACAGGTAAACTTGCAATCTCGTTACTTCTCCATAAGGTAGCCAACTGCATTGGCAAAGAAATTCTGTACGTCAATACATGGCAAATAGTAGACTACTTGGAAACTGGTACTCTATTCCAGGAGCAGATTGCAGCTAGGGCAAAACTTAATTCAACATTCCGCAGGAGCTTCGCAAGTTTCGTCTAGGTACAAGCCATTTCAAGATGAATACTTGCAACTAGTAATGAGAAAGTAAAGCTTTTAAGTTTTCAAATCAAGGCCTACTCGGCCGAGCTGACAAGAAAAGATTCCTTTACCTAAGGAAGTGGAAGATGTGCTAGGCGGAGTACAGAGGGGGTTTGTGCGTGGGGGCGAGGGGGGGAGGAATGTAGTTGATGTGCAATTTCATTGGGTTCGTTAAGCATCCAATTGTGGTAATTACCTTTCACGAGGGAATCCGGAAGGGTTTCTAAATAGCATGTAACGAGTTGCTTATCCTGAAGTGAAAAGCTTTTTCTCTTTGCCAATAAACCACTGTCTGGGACCAGTGGGAGCATTCAGCAGAATGAGAAATGCAAGCCGCACTTAATTTAAATCCCTCACAATTAATCTAAAAAGCTCATAAATGAGAACCGGTTAATGAGATGAATGGCCAATGACTGATTTGAATTAAACAAGTCCAATTAATTCACTTAATTAACAAAACATCGAATTGGCAATGCATTTATTGCCCAAGTTTGCATGTGTGATTGGAAAAGTAATCCAATTTTAGGTGAACAAGAAAACACAGTAACCACAGTTATTATAACTTAATTATTAAGAGGCGACACATTAGGGGACTACGAGCTTATACATCAATTGAACACTTGGTTAAGTATGCGTCGTATTTATAATCGCGCGCATTTATCAAAAATTTAAATATAATGTAATACCATAGCAACTCAATTTCTCCAATTTCCATATGCAGTGTTTTTATTTTGTCAGTTTAAAATTGCATTTAAATGCAAAATTAGTTTTGAAAGTAGAAAAGAGAAAAAGAGGAGAAAAAAAATCCCCATTGGCAAAATGCCCGAACTGATTACACAAACGTGAACTTAGTGCAACTTAAATATTGACCGAGTTTCGTCCAATCAGAATAAAGCGGGAAAATCGTTTTAATTCCGAGATTAATCAGCTAAATCTTCGTTCACAACAATCCGGATGACTTATTTGCATTCCTCCATTTAAATTATTTACGGTATTACTTTTAATATTCAATTTGTTCAACTGCATGTCCTATTACTATCACATTATTTATCTGTAGAGCAAATCACCAGCATTTCTGCCAAAACAAATCTCACGCTACAGAATGGAAATGTAATTCCCTCCAAGTATGCGGCAGAAGAGAAGCTGCTTGTATGAAAACTTCATTTGATCCTTGCCTTGATTCCTTTTCCTAACTAACTTGGGCTGCCAGAAACAGCAAAGAAGTCTAATCTCACACTCATCTGCCAATTGAACGAGGCATCTACGGCTCTGATCATTCATCTCGCCTTGGTCGCCAGTCAACTTTAATCATCTCTTAGTTTCAACTTATTTGCACAGCATTCTCCAAGCTTGTGTTTCAACCTGTCTTGGCTTTAAAGATTTTAGAAATGTTTCGAAGTAGCAAATTAAGTAATAAAAGAAATACCGGAAATATAAAATTTTCTTATTAAACTCTCAGTAAATGAATTTATGATTGAATAGAAGAACAAAAATCAATTTTTAAAAAATGATTTTCTGAGATTTATATATATATAAATTTAAAATACGTATATAAATAAATAAAAATTCATTCAATTACCTTGCACAATGATCTGGATATTGGCCATGTCTCCTCCGTATGGATTTCTGGCCATGCACACAAAAATACGAGTGTCCATCTTCTGTGCATTGGTTACTGTCAATTCTGAGACAGCCCGGGTTGGAGTCACATGGTCTTTGAAATAATAACTGTCAATAAAAAAAGAAAAATTAAACATTGGACATCAAATTTCGTTTTCCACAATCTAATTTCTTTTCTTTTTTGTTTTAATTTTTCTAGATAAATCAAAGATGGACGCATTCGACCACACCTCCATCACTTTAAAGAAATTAAACGCATCTGCTAGCTTTAAAATACAATTTAGGAAATTATTAAAATTCCGTTGTAAAAGGAAAAAAATTCCACAAACTAATACTTTAGATGATGCTTACAAATTGAAGATTTTAAGCAGCTTCTCTCAGTACTCTCTCACCTATCATCATTCCCACGCACATCACGCCATCTTGGCTTTCAAAATAATGGCGTGCCAACAATGACAAATCGATCAGCTCAAAGTTTGTTTGTCGCTGATATTATTATTGGGACCATTAGGCTTCATTAGCATCGCTAATAGGGCACCAGATGCAGGAAAAGATAACGACCCCAATAAGACAACACAACAACGATCAATCCTAAACAAACTGCCATAAACAATTTCAACTATGTAAAAAATTCAAAACTATCAGTTTTAATTAATACAGTGTTGCAATTGTGAATAAATCACTACAAACTTGTTCCGGGGAAAAAAGAATCAAAATAAGACGAAGTACACTGCAATTTTAACTCAATCCACACAGGAAATATGGATTACAATGTACAGCTGCTTCACACACTAAGGGAATAGTGTTTGCTTTTAGACGCTAATGGAAATTAATGGTCACTATCATATTTAAATAATAATACACAAACGCGGTAATTATTGCGATACTCTAGTTAATTACAATTAGAAAGTGCAAGACAAAGTTAAATACATTGGAATCGGCTCAACGGGGAATTAGATTACCAGTATGTTTCAACTTAATTGACTCAAGGTTTGGTGTAGCAATCCTGTACGATATTTTTGAAATAAAATCAAAAGAAAACTTTTAGTTGGATATTGGTATGTTGACTTCTCAATAAACCTAGATCGACCAGATCGGTAAGAGAGACATTTATGTAAATTTTAAATGTGCAACCTCAAGTTTTCCCATCGCGGTAATGAGTTCCAAATCTCTCACATTCCTCTGCCATTGGCTATCCAATTATGGTTACATGACAGCACCATTACTGCGAATGTACAGCTCGCCTGTCACGAGCAGAAACAAGGCCATGCCAAGATGACAAACTCAAAACAAATCCAAATTAATGAAACAATTATTGAAACGTGCGAAGTTTAATTACTCATAATTGACATGGGCAACCTTTTCCCCATCTGGTAGTGTACATAGTAAACACGTGCCAAATCCATTCGCATAATTCTTGATTTATGACATTAAGACTTAGATAATGGTGGAAGCTGGAAAAAAGCACATTATAATTGCAAGATTTACGGTACGTTAAAAAAATCCAATGTTTATTTCATACGAAATGCATGTTGTATAAAATTCAAGGCTCCCTGATGGCGAAGTCTCGTTTTTCAACTTTGTTTGACATGGAGGCTGGCTCAACACATGCCTAAAATACATATTTTATTTTGTTGACTACTCCACGGGATTGCAACACAGGAAGTCTGGCTGTCTCCTACCCTTAAGCTACGAGATGCATATGTATTACATTGGACGACCAAATTATAATATGGAGTTTTTTTTATCGTGTACACCGTTACAAAAAATTCAAAAGCTCATTGAATACATTCAAATATTTATAAAACAATTGTAAAACTTTAAAGCTAACTAAAGTATAAATTCTTCTATAGAAATGAAAAATTATTGTCTTTTTTTTTTTGTTAAACATATTTGTACGAATTTGGTTTTAGCTTTCGAGAAGCCTATCAGCAATTTCAGCGAAGAAAGTAATGAGGATTTAAGGACTGTCTTATCATGTCACCTGTATGCAGTAAAAGATGTAAAGGAATAAAGTATCATTTCCAATAATGGTGCACAGAAAGTTTCCTCAGAATTTCATCCGTTTTAGACTAATCTTTCCAAAAATTGACCAATTTTCTAGCTACCGCTCATCCTTTGTGGTCATTGATGATTCTTCCAGTAATACGGGCAGCTTTTAATCGTCAATTAGTTCCAAGGTTAACCAACCCACTAAAGTTGGCCTAGTAAGCTTAGTTCTTTCGGTTAATAATATAAAATCAAAAGCTTACAAAAATTCTTAGACATTTTAAAACCATCGTTTTCAATTTCAGTTTCAGTATGTTTGATTTTATTTATATCATTTTCATAGTTTTGTTCATCGAAGGAAAACCGAAGTTGGTAGTTAAAAAGAAAAGCTTGTTGGCCGTACCGTGAATGCTGACCAGATTCGATTGTTTGTCCATCTGTACTCCAAGTGAAGTCTATGGGATGATCGCCCTTAGCTTCGCACCTGGCTCGGATAATTTCACCTTCCACCACAGTGAAGCTCTGCATCTTGGTTTCAATTTCGGCAGGAACTGGAAGTAATTGAAATGTGAAAAAACAATTAATCATTTCCGTTCAGAAAAATTAAAGGAAAAGTTAGACAGTCGAGGGAAAAAAAATAAATTCTAAATTTAATTTTAAAGAACGTAAAATCAATCTTTTAAAAATACAATTCTAATGCACTTGCAATCTGAACACCACCCATTTTCACTGCAATTTAATTTAATCAAAAACCGAAGTAAAAAAAAAATTACTCCTGGGTTTTGGTTGGTAAATTTCTTATAGTGCAATTTCTCTATTTCCAATGTTAAATCATGCCTCGTACATTTTCACTTTTTTATACATACCGGTATATATATATTTTTATATTTTTATATTTTTTATTTTGAAAAGCAATTTCAAAATGCAACCTTGTAAGCATCGATCGCAACCATCCCAGCATTCTCCCAACATCATATTGTACCTTTGGGGCGAAAGCAAACACTGTCATATCAATGATTCTTTGAAACCAAGCAATTCAATAAGACTATAAAAGATGCAATTAAAAGCCTCTATCTTCTTCCAATATCAGAGAAAAGCATAACCTAAGGCCTCTTCACAAACCCAAGTTTACAACTACTCAGCGGATAGAAGAATAAAAAACAAACAGAATTTCACTCGCAATTAAACATCAATCTTTAAATTTTCCTATAACCAGAGGGAAGAAAAAACTGTACGAAAACGTTGGTACTTACTATGAACTTGAAGGAAAACTCCACGACTGAGTCCAGTGCCAATGCCATTAGTGGCAGCACAAAAGTAGTATCCTCTGTGTGACTCAGTTGCATGCTTGACTAGCAACGATCCGTTCTGAAAGACGTGGAATTCGTCCCCGCTCTCCAAGACGTCCGTCTGGTCTGTCACTTCTGTGCCTAAAATAGATCAATAGAGAAGCAAGTTCAGCATTGGTTTACTGAAAAGCAGAAACGGAAAACTGTGTTGCATGTCCTTTAATTGCATCAGACAGTGATTTATCGGCAAGCCGCCAAGGACTATTGGGAGATTCCCTCTCTGTGGAATGGCAGCATTCATTGTAACACAATGGAGAATTGTCCATTTGTGCATCACACTCTGGTGCGACCAAATGGGAAGGCATATATCTTTGAAAACGCGACGAGTTTCACGGCATTCCAACATGGGACATCACGAATCAATATCGCATACGCCAAAAGCTGTTGACAGTCATACTCTCGACACGTTTAAATAAATCGAGACCAACTGTATAGTGTATAGAGTCAGAAAGCATCCATTAACTTGGCAGCCGTGCTAAAATTTTGATTATTATCACTTTATCCGACAAGATGATTATTAATATTAAAACACGGTTTCTAAAACCTTTCACAAAAATTTAGATTTAGGTCAATTCCCCATGAACTCGTAAAATACTCGTAAAAAAACGAAATTATTTGAAAATAGTTACGAATTAAAGACATTTTTTGTTCCGAAAGCTTTTAAATGTCGGCCTGTGATTTAATTAGCATAAAATTCAAACTAGAAATGTCGGTATCTCGCCTTTTGTGTTATTGGCCGCATCACTTTCTTGCAGAAAATGATTCATTGTACCATAAATTCTGATTGCATTTTAATTTTATTTTCTTATATAGCCCAGTGCAACAGAAAATCAAGTAGAATCCTATTAAGATAAAAATACCGTGTTTTATTCATGAACAAAGTAGACTATACAGCTCCTTAATGTGTGCCATAAACAAATATGATAATAAAATATTAATGTGAGAAACAGTTGGTTTGGTCACAAATGAGAGCTCAATGTCATGGCTTGTAAGCAAATGGTGCATCTGAGTAGATTACAAGTCTCTAGAGTCTTCAATCACATTAGCGCACCGACGTTACTACACAACACCGTCCATAGAATAAATATATGTATTCACACAGGATGAAAAAGAATAGTGGCAACAGAGGCGCCATTTCCTTTGATTTCCATGCAAGGAAATTAAGAAGCGGAAACCACAAACGTCATCATTATAAACAAAACGACGCCTTGGAGATTCAGAGAAATGGGAAGAGCAAGCAACTCGACTGTCACGACTAGAATATAATAAATAATGGCAAATTTAAATTATATCTAAAGAAAAGCAGAGGAGAAAACATTAAATTCGCAAAAAAAAATTCTTTATTTTAAAAATAATCCTAAAAACTTTTTGTTTTATTGATTCACTAAGGCGCTGTACTGTACGTCTACTGCTATATAGCACAAGCTATGATATATTATATTTGGTGGGAAAAGCAGAGATTAAAGTTCCAAGAAAACATGACAGCCAATTACTTTCTTGCTGCTATATTCTCATTCCAAATTTTTGTCCACACTTACAAGATTAACTTTCTCTTTGGTCAATGACGATTTGATAAATTAAGTTGCAACTTTAATCCATTTGGGAAATTGCTGACATCATCATCAACAAAATCAATCTAAGCCATAAAGGAGAAAACAAAAAAATCGTTTGCTATAAAATACTTCTTAAAAAATATGAAATAAAATAAATGGCTACGTGACTCCAAACTTCCTACACAGCTTCTGCACACAGAATAGCAAACGGTATAAATTGAAAGTGCTTTGATTGAAAATAACGTGGAATAAAATGTCTGTAAACACCTAATCTCTCTATCCGTTAGCACTTAATATGCATGGCGAGTAATCCAACTGTGATTTGGCAAGCATTAGCTTATCTAATCACATTATCAATGGAAACTATCAAAAATCACTTAATTTGTTTAAATTGGCTAAAATCGCCAACTTTTTATTCTTATTTTTATTTTTATTTTACAGTTTTACAATTTTACAATTGCCATATCGTACCTCTCTGTCTTTTATTCGGGCCTTATCATGTCATTTTTACTTTAAACTCCGTCATAAAGATGGATGATCTCTTATTTTAATTTTTTCTTTCAATTTCAATCTAATGTTTTTCTCCACTGGCGGAAATAGATAAGAATATATACGAAAAAGAGGAAGGAAAAAAACCGCTACTGGCAACTGACAACTGATCAAGAATATTATTGATGCTTCGGAAACGGGCAGTATTTTTTATAAAAAAAAGTTTTCAAGCAACAAAAATACGAAATCGATTGAATTTATATTATAAATAAAGCTTAGCACAATATGAAATTGTAAATTTTAATACTGACTTAAAAATGTTATTAAAAAGTAAAAAAATTCATCCCATAAAGTGGAATATGGTTTTGAGAAGATAACAAGGTTGCGAGCTCATCATCTTCTAGAACGTGATCTTGACGGCTTAACGCCAAAAGTTTCCTCCTTATTCCAATGAAAATATACGACTTGGTATCAAAAGGAACACCAAAATCCGTTTAGTTTAGGTCAACGACTGCCTCAATGCATTTGTACCCGTATCGTGACATGACGTCAAAATCAAAAGTTGATTTTTTTATTTTATTTAAAAAAATATATAATTTGGTCCTGAATTCCTCTTGTCAATCTTTCTTCGTTAGTATTTCAAGCCTAGTGAGTGCATTTACGAATTACGTTTATCGAAGCAAAACAAAATTGCTTTTTCAAACCTAGCCTTTCACATACAAATACAATGCAATCTCCCAAGAAAATTCGAATTTCAAATATGGAAGAGTCAACGGTTCTTTTTCTTCTCCGATTGTATTTGTTTTTGTCGAATTTATTTTTCCGCCTCTAAGGTTGACAAGAATATAAATTAAAGAAAGCATTTTCAAATAATTCATCACAGAAAGCACAAATAGATTTTATTTCCTTTGCATTATCTTTAAGGCACACCAATATTAATTTTTTTTTAAACATTAAAGCTAATACTGTGTATATCTCTGTTTTGATTTAAGAACAAACTCAAAAGACAGAAAATCTCAAAATTAAATTTTCTTCTCGCGGTAAACTATAAAAACAAAGCCAGCTAGCACAAGCTAATTGAAATTTCCAGTGCAAACAAAAGTCCAAACACAGTGGTGGTCAACCTGACCATTTGCTCCCGTCAGCACAAAATTAAACTCGGACCAACCTCACAAAGGGTCATGATTCCATCTAGCTGCTTCTTGCCACTTCCCTTCCCTGCACAAAATTAAGGTGACACCGCCATAAGGACAGATGCGTCCTAAAGGAACTCTCAGCCCTTTCCAGGAATAAGTCTCGAGGGATCTAACAGTCTTTAGTACAAGATGAAAGTACGAAATTTTACCATTTACAAAATCCAGTGTCTCTAATTACTGCCAACTTTAGGGGCGCGGGCATCTTTTGTCATATACCAGACCACCACAGAAAAGAAGGAAAAGCAAGGCTGGTTGGGAAAGGCAATGTCCCTAGTGTGCCCCGTTTGTTTAATTAAACTTTTAATCACCTTACTGAGATTTGAAAGCTTAGCAATTATTCTGTCTTTCTCTTCTCACTGTCGATCATTAAACACCACGTTGGAGCTCGCAATAAAGTATATGAAGAAAAGAGTTTTACTTCTGTTCTCGTGTCCTTCTTTCCCAAACTGCAATTAGTTGCTAACAAAGTGTTTAGATGACATTGAGCTGGCGGCTAGAAGAAAAAAAAGCGATTTTCTAACTGACGTTATTGAAACCTGAAACTTGCACGCCTCAAATGCTGCAAATGAAATTGCTCGATTACTTTTGTTACAACAGAATACCGAATTCCGATATCACAATTTCCATTTTGTGTTGTTTGTAAGAACAGAAAATAAAGAAACCATCATCGGTTCTTTTCAAATTAAAATGAAAACAAAAGTTAATTATTAAATTTTTTTATCAATAACACTGTGTATGCAATATATGTTGGTGGTTCGCCCGAGTTCGCCCGCAGACAGAACAAGAATCCGGAGTTAAACAAATATCGATGGGGGAAAAAAAGATGAAAATAAAAAAGAAAGGGAAAAAAAGGAAAAGTGATTTCATTTGAAAGCCAAATGCCTTATTCAGCGATTCGTTGCCATCTTGCACTACAACCAAACCAATGTTCTTTTTATGCCGTGATCAACGAATAACTTCAAAGCACATATCGTAAAGCAAACAGCACACACCAATTGTATAATTCATACAGAATAACCTAACACTATATTTCTTGGTTTATAGAAAATATCCCTTCACCTTCCTTAAATTAGATGACGCAACCATGTGGCTTTTCCTTGCGAAAATATCGATCTCGATTTTAAAGAGCATATCTAAATTCAAAGAAAAATGAAATGTTCAACATTTTATTTTTTGGTTATCAAAGTAAGAAAAATCTATATTTTTAAAATATTCACCATCCAATTTTATGTACATTCTTGTACATATATATATATCACTCGTTTTTATCGCAAGCAATTAAGAACTAATGATGTAAAAACGTGCAAAATTCGCATTAATAAATCATAAAGTTAATAAACCATAATTAATAAGTAGCCATTGCCTTTACTGTAAAATAGAGCGTTGAAAAAATGAAAAGAATAGAGGAAATTCGACCTGGTTCAAACCTAATGCTGAGGCTTTGCCTCACTATCCCAAGATACATGGCGAACTGGCAACGCGACACCATTCATTACTCGCAGAGAAAAGGGTGCGCACCATTATTTCCAAGCTGACAAGGTTAGTAAGAATGGTGTAAATCATCCCAATATATCACGTTATACTTTACCAACGACTAATTACTCGTCACAAAACAAAAGGTATTGGCTAACACATCTTTAGCATTAATGTTGTCATGCTTGACCACTTGTGAGCGAGAACACATTAACCTGACAAAGCTTATTGGTGTAGGTGTGATATTTGCAATGATCTTCAATTGAAAGCTGTTGGTGCACATGAAAACAGATTTAAGTAGATGCACCGGTCAAACTGCATCCAATATTCATGACAAGTTCGTGCGAATATAAACACACAGTAGAGGGAAAAGTGTCAACACTTGAACGTTGCCATTGCTTTTGTCACTTGCGCGGCTCATTGCTTTGCGTTTGTTTGCTTATTCAGTTAAAGGACTAGTGCTATTTGAATAATAAAGTGACCATTAGCCTTGACAGGACAGGTAAATTATGCATGAACACGCACCTCAAACCGTCCCTCATCTAGATGCCCTCGCATTTATTTAATTCAACTTAAAACTTTTCAACTTCTGAAATAAAATCCATTAACATTTCTTGTGAATTCAGCTCGTGATGGAATTTGTTTAAATTCATTTTGAGAATTATCTGCTCACAAAAGCACTTCATACTTTCTAACTTCCGAATCAAATAAATATTTAAACTAATTTAACTCGCACAAAGTGGCAATAAAACAAACAGGACCTTTCAAATCAAAATGGGTTTCTTCTTTAAAGTTTCCACTAAGCTTATGCTTAGTCGGTTGATGAGGGGAATGCATGTGACCTCGCATTGGATTATGCAAATTTTGAGCATAAAATCCATTGACCTTTCTAGTTAATTACTGAAAAACATCAACGTTATCCAAATGAACGCCAATACCATGTTTTAAAGCATTCAACAATCTTCATAAAGCAAAGAGTTTAGAAAGAAGCATTAAAAAAAATCGTTTGCACATTTATGGGGAATCAATTAAGTTGGAACTTAGTTGTACCACTAAGCTCGTAACCAAGATTGGATGGCGCAACATCGCGACAAACTATTAAAACTAAATGAAATAAAAATCTGCTTACCTCTAGCTTTCATCCAAGTGACCGAAGGAGGAGGAAACCCTTCAGCCTGGCAATGAATGACTGTCGATCTTCCGAATAGAACCATTGTGTTCTTAGGTTCCAATGTCCATCGAGGAGGGACTGCAATAGCGGAGCAAGCACAGAAGATTAACATGAGGCAGATTGTGCAGTTTCCCACAAATGAAACGTATAGCTTGAATACCGGTTGCAGCTGATGGAAACTTTGGAAATCAATCGTTGACTCGCAAGGGCTGAGGGCATACAAGTTTAACTTGAATAAAGTCAACAAACAACAAAGTTTAAAGCCAGATTTTTCTCAATATAACGCAATTTTTTCCCTTCTTTTAAATGGACCGATATTAAACGAGAAACCAGTCAAGTGATTATGGATGCCGTAATTTTGAAGAGCATCGTCGTATGTTGATCTCTTGCTGTCATCGACAGTAACAAGCTTTTATTTTCCACAAATTTATTGTGTTTACTAACGATGAAAAAATGAAAAATATAAAAGAATGTTTTAAGAATGCGATAAGTTACTGTAAAATGAGATATAAAAAATTGCATCCTTATCATGTTTCATTTAATCATTTTTCAAAGCTAGGCTATCGCCATTAATTTATGTACGTCATATAGGAAAGCGAAGCATCTACTGTATGTGCTCACAATTTTTAAAATGTTCCTTGCAATTAGTAATCACACGAGGGTGATTTATGACATTGCTTGTTCCTGCCTTCCAATTCACACACATCCCTCTGTGGAATTGCCCCTCTCATATGAGGTTTAAGGATTTTGATTTCCAATTATAATTTCTAGACAATTTTTGTCCCTTCTTTATAACATCATATTTCATGCATTCATTCAATGCTGACTTGATAATAATGAAAAATCGAAGAAAAAAATTCTAACCGAATGACAAAAAATTACTGGCTTCCAAAGTTTCCATGTGTGCACAATAATGACAAAAAAAATTATCGTAAGCATATGACTCGTAACATTAGATCGAAAATAATACATAATTCTTATTTTATGTATTCAATTTTTGTTGTGATAGCGTTGTTTGTTTACATTTCAAAATTTATTTATTTTTTTAATTTTTTTTTTGCAAAATGCAATTTTCAAAATTACTCTCAAGTAAACAACTTAGATCAAAGAGTCATGTACCCACTCGTACACTTTTGCATTGCAAATCTCGCCACTTAAAAAATGCAAAAGCTCAAGGAAAAAACAAATACAAGAAAAAGTAGATATATAGATTTGGTTTTCATGCAATTTTTTTTTCGGCTAGAAATAAATCAGATTTTTATATTATAAACAAATGTTTATTTTCAAGCTGTTCTATCTCTTTTTAAAAGGAAAAAACATATTTCCATCAAAATTTAAAACCAAACAGCATCAAATAGTATATTAAATATATAATCTGATTTTATAACTGGCTAAAAATGAAGAAATAAAAAATTAAACACTCTTGAATTAAATGATGATATAAGTGACTCCCCGTATAATTAGCATCGGTATCAAGGGGAGAAGAATTTCAAACAAAACAAAACAAAAAACATTTGTTTCTGTCACCGCGTCAGCCGTGCAACATACACCACACACGGTGCAAATCGCAAACCCAAACAGAGTGCAGGAAGTGGAAGCTAGCTGAGCATGTGACGACACACTTCACGGAAGTTTATAACAAAGAAAAAAGAGAAAAGGTATGCAACAGATGAACTGCTAAGTATTTGATAGCTTGATCAAATGATGGGTCAACACTACGAGTGCGAACTGCACTGTTGGTGTTTGTAATGTATTATGGTTGAGTCATAAAATTTCTACCAGGCTCTTCACAGACAACTCGACAACTTTTTGATAGCAGCTGTTAACAAGAATATGAGCTCATAACTAAGGTCGTAACATTGAGTGCTCCACTTGAGAAAAACAAATCTTAAAAAAAGAGGAAAAGTTTAAGAAAAGCCAAAAAGAAATCGGAGAAAAGGAGCTTCTATTGATAGCACTAGAAGGTTTTTACTCTTCAGGTTTGTTTCCCCCACTCCACTACCTTTTTACAAATTCCCTACAATGAATTTTATGTAAAATCCAGATTTGGATTTAATGTTTAGTAATGATTTCAATTTATGTTTAATTTTAGTGTTTTATTTCGAAAAGTGTTTTAAGTCTCTTTGTAATTGTTTTTATCGAATATCGAATTGTATTGGTAATGTTTTAACGACAATAGTGTTTTTTGATCGAGGGACACCAAGAGTGCCCTCTGGTGTGTAATCTGTAATTTTGACCGGTCCTTGTTGACCGGAAGTTGACCCCGTTTTTGGGATTGACCACCATCTTTTTTACCTGTATCATCGTGTGTCACCACGCGATTTTCCTTGTTAAAATCTTCAACGATTAAAATTAGTTAAGTTTAAAAATACGTCTCAAATTGTTGCTCGCGCGTGCTGCAATCGCAGCTAGATTATTTCGAAGTCTCGAAATTGGTGCCGAAACCCGGGAGAAAAATCCAGGAACCTGAAGAACTGAAATCTATAAAAACCGCAAGTAAAATTTGAGAAAAATAAAAAATGGCCGAAGATCTCAACGTGATCAAGTCACAACGAACAGTGGCCAGAAGAATGACGACCGCCACTATAACCAAGGCGAAAACGATTCTTGCGGCAATACCACAGAATGAACTCGAACTAAAAAAAATTAAGGCCAACCTGAAGGCCAAGTCCGCCGAATTAAAGGCGTTAGACGGAAAAATATTGGCGGCGTTGGTTGACGACGACGAGATCGACCAAGAAATCACACAGTGCGAAACTAATTATAATGAGAAGATAATCGACTGCGAGGTCGAGCTCGAAGAAGCGCTGAAGAAAATGAATGCGCTGGCAATCGCCCCGCCACTCGCCCCGATCACCAACAATTACCATGGTACCGTTAATGCCCCGCACGAGACGACGATGCGACTCCCCAAGTACGAGGCCATAAAATTCAGTGGCGACCCCCTCGAATGGGATGATTTCTGGGGGAATTTCGAAATCAGCATCGATTCGAAGCCTAACATCACAAATAAAAGCAAGTTAGTGTATTTAAAGTCGTATTTGGACGGTGAAGCGGCGCTCGTGTTGAAAGGACTGCCGCCAACTGATGAGAATTACCCCGTCGCCAAGGAACTTTTAATTGAACGTTACGGGCGAAGTGACGTTATTCTCAGTGCGCACATGAGAGCGTTAATGAAAATGCAACCTGTAAAAGATATTTTAGACCCCGTGCCTCTTCAAAAGCTCTACGACCGCTGCGAGTCACACGTGCGCGGATTGTTGGCGTCAAAAATGAACACTGAAGCTATCGATGCGACAGCTTGTCCGCTGATATTGGGTTTGGTCCCAAAACAAATTTCACTAGACTTTTCGCGACAACACCCTGATGGGAAATACAAAGCAAAAGACTTATTGGACATGATTCGAGCTGAACTAATTCATCATAGCAAAATTGATAGTTTTCAGGACCTGCATCGCACTAAAGACCAGGAGAAGTCGGGAAAAGCAGAAAAACAGGACACGGAGAAGACATTTCGCAAGAACAACGATCGTGTCCCGTCTGCTCGAGTATTGAGCACGATGATCGCCAACTGCATGTTTTGCAGTAAGACCCACGAACGTGACGGCTGTTCCACGACTGCAGCGGAGCGAAAAGAATACGTGGTTAAAAATGGACGGTGTTTTAAGTGCTTAAAAAAGGGGCACACGTCGAAAACGTGCTCCTACCGAATCACGTGTAAGATTTGCCAACGAAATCACAATCCTTTGGTGTGTGATGGAGCGAGGAAAACCGTTAATGAAAGTTTGACCACTCACGTGGCTACGTGTGCAGAATTATCAGCGTTCGTCCCTCCTCCTGCTGCAGCGTTGGCGTCAATTTTTGTGCGTGTTGTGCATCAATCAAAAGAAGCGATCGTGCAGTGTCTTCTCGACCCCGGCAGCCAAACGACATTCGTGTTGTCCAGTCTTGCTAAAGACTTGGGGTTGCAATCGAAAGGAACTGAAAATTTGTCCGTACTGACTTTTGGCAGTCAAGTGTCGCAAAGTGCAAAGCGAGAACGATTCGAGTTGAATTTGTGCAACGTGGACGACAAGAATAAATCGCTCACGGTCACAGCAATCGAGACGCCGTGGATAACGCGGCCGATAAAAACTGAGTTGCAGGCTGGCTTGCGAGCCGCCTTAGCACGCAACAATATTGTAATAAATTTTGAACAATACACTAATTTTGATGTTTTTTGTTTGATAGGCGCCGATAATATCGCTAAAATTTTGACTGGACGTCTCGAGAAGTTTGAAGAGGATCTGGTGGCAATCGAAACAATTTTTGGCTGGGCGTTGATGGGTAGCTCGCCCAACGTGACGACTTTGTCTACAATGGTCACCCGCGTATTCAACGTGCGGCTCGACGACCGCTTAGATGACCATCTTAAACAATTCTGGGAACTCGAAGCGATTGGAATCCGACACGAGTCCATTGACGAGTCGCCAACAGATCGCAACACGTGCACAAAGCGCTTCCGCGAGCTGGTGACGCGAGAGGACGGACGATATGTGGTGCCACTACCGTGGTTAGTCGATGCCAGTCAACTCAACAACAATTTTGAAGTAGCCAAGCGGAGATTTTGGCATTTGGTGCGCAAGTTCAAGAAGAACCCCGGCTTTTATCAAGCTTACAAAAAAATCTTCGACGATCAGCTGAAAAACGACATCATCGAAGAAGTGAAAGTGCAAGACCCAGAACATTCATATTTTATGCCGCATCGTGCAGTTGTGCGAGAGGATCGTGCGACGACAAAAATTCGTATTGTTTTCGACGCGTCATCAAAGGGAAAGAACGAGCTTTCGCTGAACGATTGTTTGGACAGCGGCCCCAATTTGTTACCGGAAATATTGAAACTTTTGGTGCTATTCCGACGTGAGCTTGTAGCGTACATCTCGGACATCGAAAAAGCATTTTTGCAGCTTCTGCTAAGACTTTGCGACCGGAACTTTGTTAGTTTTTTGTGGGTACCAGAGAATTGGGACGGTTTGGAATTCCTCGTGCCAAGAATTATGCGTCAGAAGCGAGTCACGTTTGGAGTCAGTTCCAGTCCCTACTCGTTAAACGACACGATCCAAATGCATCTGGACGAAATGGAGAATTTGTATCCGGACACCGTCAAGCAGATTCGAGAGAAATTTTACGTGGACGACCTTCTGGATTCGATGCGAGCTGAAAATCAAGTTTTGACCGTTTTTTATGAGGCGCGGAAGTTGATGATGGACGCGCATTTGCCTTTAAGAAAATGGCATTCGAATTCTCCACGACTACGAGAAATATTTGCTAAGGAGATCCCCGAAGATGAAGAAATTATCGCCGCCGAAAATGGTCAAACTACCGTGCTAGGTTTGATTTGGAATTACGAGACCGATAGACTTCAACTCGAAATAGGAGAATGGGCTGAAAAGAAACCAGAAAGCGGTCAAGGATCGAAGAGGGCGATTGTACAAGCAGTGGCGAAAATTTATGACCCGTTGGGCTTCGCCTCACCATTCGCGATCGTCGGAAAACTCATGTTTCAGGAGTTGTGGTCCAGAAAAATCGATTGGGACGTCCCCTTGCCCCCCGACATTGCCAAGCGGTGGTGTGAATGGTACGAACAGGTGACAACATTACGAACAATCTCAGTCAAACGACCGTACAGTCCAAACTTGAGCGACAACTCTCAACAGGAAATTCATCTCTTTTGCGACGCGAGTCCGAAGGCGTACGGCGTCGTAGTTTACGTGCGCACAGAAACAAATGGAACTGTCGACGTGTCGTTGTGCATGTCCAAGTCACGCGTTGCGCCGTTGAAGCCACTTACTTTGCCAAAATTGGAACTCATGAGCGCCCTTTTGTCATCACGCGTTGCAGTGAAGTTACGAGTTTTGGAAATCAAGAAAATGCATTGTTGGACCGACTCTTCAATTACATACTTTTGGATCCAACAGCAACAGAAGAAAACTAATCCTTTCATCGCGAATCGAGTACGGGAAATTCGTACAAACACCGACGTCGAATCTTGGCGACACTGCCCCGGCAGGGTAAATCCTGCGGATAAATTGACGAGAGGGATGGAAGCAGTGAAACTGGTTGACGATAACGAGTGGTGGCAGGGCCCCGAGTGGCTACGAAAAGGTGAAGAACATTGGCCACAAGAAATAAGCGCAGAATTAGAAACCCAACTTGAAGAGTTCGAAGAAAATTGCACGAGCGTCAACGCGACTCGATCGGCGGAAAAAATGGAGCCGATATTCGCCCTGGAAAACTACAGCAGTTGGACAAGAGTCGTAAGGATCACAGCCTGGATGCTACGCTTCATTCGAAACTCGAGAAAGAATCAATCAATTGTCGGACCGCTGAAAACTGAGGAAATCGAGGCAGCAGAAACATATTGGTTCCGCCATGCTCAGCGTTCAAGGTTCGCAGAGGAATTGGATTGCGTGCAGAGCGCTGTGAAATTAAACAGAGAATCACCGCTATCGCAAGTGGAATTAATCATCGACGAGAGAGAAGTACTAAGAATAAATTCTCGAATTCGCGACCACATCGGATCGAAAAACTTCATTTATCCAGTCGTATTGGACGCGGACTCGCCGATGACCAAATTGATAATAAGGGACTGTCATTTACGTGCCTTGCATGGAGGACTGGGAGATACGTTGGCAGAATTTCGCTCAAGATTTTGGACCCGAAGAGCCAGAAAAACGATAAAAAGTTACGTGTCCAAATGCATAACGTGCCGTCGCGTGAACTCGAAGCTGATGACACAAGCCATCGGGCTTCTCCCTTCTGACCGCATCAATCGTGCTGCCCCCTTCCAGATAATAGGCGTGGATTTCGCGGGCCCACTTTACATGCGGAGTGGCGAGAAATGTTATATCGCATTATTCACCTGCGCGGTAGTACGAGCCGTACATCTGGAGTTAGTTTCAGACCTGACGACAGAAAAGTTTATTCTGGCATTCAAACGTTTGATATCACGACGAGGAATTCCGAGTATCGTGTATTCGGACAACGCAAAAACGTTTAAGCGGGCAGAAAAGGATTTGGCGCTGTTCATAAATGGATTTGCAGGCGAAGAGTTCCAGGGATTTTTATCTCACAACAAGATACAATGGAAATTCATTGTCGAGTTGGCTCCTTGGTGGGGAGGCTTTTGGGAGCGCCTCGTCAAGACGGTCAAATTGAGTCTGAAGAAAGTTCTGGGAAGATCGTCGCTTTGTTTTGAGGGACTGACAACTGTATTGACGGAGGTCGAAGCAATAATAAACTCGCGCCCTATAACCTACGTGACGGACGATCCGACAGAGCAAGAACCGCTGTCGCCATCACATTTTTTGATCGGGACCCGAATTTCAAGTTTGCCCGACATTTACAACTCGGAGCATCACGTCGATATTTCGAAGAGAACGGAGTTAGTTAAACGATGGAAGTTGCGCCAGAGATTTACAAATTTATTGTGGCGTCGTTGGTCCCATGAGTACCTCGTGGAGTTGAGGGAATTTCGACGAGTACGAGCATCTAAAGAGATTTGCGTTAACGATTTAGTCCTCGTGCAGGAACAGGGTCAGCCACGCATGACGTGGAAGACGGCGAAAATTACGAAGACGTTTGACGGTAGAGATGGGAAAATTCGATCTTGCGAGATGATGCTGCCGGGAGGGAAAACGTTAAGAAGACCGGTGCAGAGACTTTGCTCGTTGGAAGTCGCCGACGACAATTAGATTTGTGGTTTTTTCCCCCGGCAATGTAAAATCCAGATTTGGATTTAATGTTTAGTAATGATTTCAATTTATGTTTAATTTTAGTGTTTTATTTCGAAAAGTGTTTTAAGTCTCTTTGTAATTGTTTTTATCGAATATCGAATTGTATTGGTAATGTTTTAACGACAATAGTGTTTTTTGATCGAGGGACACCAAGAGTGCCCTCTGGTGTGTAATCTGTAATTTTGACCGGTCCTTGTTGACCGGAAGTTGACCCCGTTTTTGGGATTGACCACCATCTTTTTTACCTGTATCATCGTGTGTCACCACGCGATTTTCCTTGTTAAAATCTTCAACGATTAAAATTAGTTAAGTTTAAAAATACGTCTCAAATTGTTGCTCGCGCGTGCTGCAATCGCAGCTAGATTATTTCGAAGTCTCGAAATTTTATATTACTTTTATGCTTCTCAAAATGGTAGGACATACTTTTTATTAGAATGTACTGGAGCAGTGAAATGAGATATGTTGAAAATTCAATTACGTCCCTCCGCAAATGAGACTTGGTTTCATTTTTTTTATTGCAAAAACTTTCTTATCTTCTATCGAATGATAAGACTGCACAGGGTCCTTGTTTTCTTAGAAGAAACGGACATATCCAAACAAGGTCCCTGTTCCTTTCGATGTGTGTGTCATTGTCTATTTGAAAGAACAGATGAGTGCTCTGCACCAACTAACATCTACACTTAAGACGCACTGACAGCCAATTGATGGATTAGAAACACTGAGTGAAAATATAGATCGCGTTAGGGTCAACCTACATGCTTCAACTCAACTCCATTAACGATGGCAGGCCAAGCTCATTCCTTCAAAAGCTTTTCCCCTTTCACTGTAGCTGGGATAGTAATTGAATTAAAGAAGTCTACTGTATACTTTATTACAAGGATAAAATCCTTTCCCTGCAGCATTTTTCTATATAAATTAAAATAAAGTTGCATGCTTTTGTCGAGCAATTTCATGTACAGAGTACAGCAACATCTTTTTTTCTCTTTTTCAAGAAAAGCTTTTTAGATTAAGATGACATTTCCATCAATAACCCGAATGGAAATATTGAACAACAAATCATGCACTTTTGGTATCATGAAATTTTAAACTTGTGCATTTCATTTGTACTTGTCACTTCGGTAAAATGAAGAATATAACAATCTCTATTCGACCAGTCTGATGCTTTTGGTGTTGATCATTAATACGATAATAATGGGTTGTTTGATGACATACATGGCGCCATGTATGTCATCAAACAACCGTTAGTATCACGTTTAGATGTGCATATTGAGACAGAAGTTTATAAAAGATCATTAATATGTTAGTCAGTGTTAAACCCTACTTAAAACAAGCGTCAAGTCAGTGAGTTTGAGCGAACACAGCCCCCAGAGTCAGTTTACTGGACATGTGTAGTTAATTGCTGTCACTGGCAAATGGGACTCACTGATGGACATTAGCTGTAAGCAAACAACAGACTTGTTTACCCGCTTATTTAAGTCGAAGTACAAATAAGTGAAACTAAGCAGTAGATTCAGTTGTCACGAAGTTTGCTAGCTTTTAATTTTATGACTCAAGTCCGAAAGTAATTTTTGTAATAATGTAAATCATGGTTATTCCGTGATGCAAGTCAATCACACGCCGTGAAGAAAATTGTTAATCACTTTCTATATAAAGTTTTGGTTTCAATAACCGCAGAAAAGACAAAATAAAAAACAAGGTACTTGGTTAACAGACTTAAAATTGGCATATAACAAATGATGATAACCATTTCCGTTATATAGAAGAAAAAAACTGGGATGTTAAAAACCATGCAAAAAAATAAAACACGCTAAGAAGTAGACGGTGTATCAATGCATATTTCTTGCATATGCACACACACACCCAAACCGCTGCAGAAAAGTGCGAGCTAGAACGTATTCGGCAGAAATTCGTATTATATGAATATATATATATAAACATATATATATTTGATTTTTTTTTAAATAAATAATTAATCTAACATTTTTAATATATAGAACAAGATGAAAATCATAGAAAATTCAAAAAAGAAGAGTGGCTGATACAAGAAACTTTTTACCACAGAAGGGCTTTTGCTACACACCAAAATAGAAATAAACAAAATAGTTCGAAATTAAAAAACTTAAGAAAATGCACACCATTCACAGTTAAAAGTAGCTAACATTAAAATAATTTGTATGTATATGTTGGAAAATAAAAATTAATTTTTCGAAAATGGCTAGCCACTTTTAACTATTAATAATTATGTCTAATGTTACAACAAGACTAAATAAGACTAAATTAAAAGATCAGCTGCAGCACACACAAACTAAAAGGAGGATCAAGGATGAGAGAAATGAGAAAGAGTAGTATGAAAACGAGAGAAGAAAGAGTTGAAGATTATCCCCCAGTTTGAAAGTGATAGAGAGAGAGAGAGAAACAGAGAGAAACAGAGAAAGAAAGGAGACAGAGAAAGAAAGGAGACAGACAGGTTGTGTGAAAAAGAGAGAAGACTAAAGAAAGATAAGGAAGAGAAACGTTTTTTGGAAGCAGTTGGATGTAGTTACCCTTCACCGACAGATGGGCTGTGTATCGCATAGTAGAGGCTACGTTGCTAGCTACGCACGTATAATTGCCGTTATGGACGGGATAGGCAGGACCGATAGACAGAATGCTCATAGAATCGCCATGTGCCATTATGTTCACGCCCTTCGCGGCGCTGGGCACTAGAGGCAGGCCGTCCTTCTCCCACGAAAGCGAGAGAGGCAAGTCGCCGCGGCTCACAACGCAAGACACGCTAGCCAGCATGCCTTCGAGCAAGTGCTCGTCTTGGAACGAGAATGGCAGGATGGTGGGAGGCACTGGAAAATCAATGGGCACAATCAGGGTCAAGTCAATTACTATCGGTTGGTGCAGGGGAACAGGTGTGAGAGCAGACTTCTACTTCGGCTCGCCCACATAATGACGAATGGTGTCGCAGGTGGTTTTAGGATGGTGGACGAGAATGCTAAAAAAAAAAACCGAAAATAAAACTGCGCGCTGGCACGAAGGGGGAAATATGTCGGGATGGTGAATGAATAGGAGTCAGGTTGACGTGGAAGGTGCTAAGTTAATATACCTGTAAAACATTACAAGTGCGAGGAAAGACAAACAATATATACTATTACAAGTATGTATAATCCTAATTATATATGTACATCTATTAAAAATAACGATTTTAATAAATATAAATAACATATATAGCCGGGGTTATTATGACAATGCAGACGAAAACTCAAATACAAAATGTAATATGGTTATATGCACAACAAATCATGCATTCACGTGGTTGCACTTGCCACCGTTAGATAACTCATTAAAAAGACAAAATCAAATGCATCATCATTTGAGTTCGTTTTTTTAATCATTCAACACAATTAATGTAACCTTTGCATCTTCACTTAAACACCTTACCCATTTAATTATCAACCTATAGGAAAAAAAATAAAAATCCGTTTCATTATTAATCAACTTTTTATTAATCTACAAAAGAGAGAGAAAAAAAAAGCATTTAAAAAAAAAAGATGTTTGATTAGTCATTTGGGATCTTTTTTCTAAGGCGAGGACGGGAATGCACTTAGTAGTAGTGGGTTCTGGGGAGTTTTCTCTTTCGTTTTCATTGTATTTTTCTTTTCTTTACCGTTTACTTTGAGGGGCGTCGTGTGGGCAGCGGAGGCGGCGGCGTTTTCGGCCACGCACGTATAATTTCCCCTGTGGTGTGAGGCCACGTTACTGATGGTGAGAATGCTAGTAAAATCATCAAAATTCCGCACCATAATGCCCGCCATGCCCGCGGATGGAATGGGACGGCTGTCTTTAAGCCATTGGAATTTCACTGGTGGGTCGCCCTCAATTAGGGCACACATGACTCGGGCTTGCGTCCCTTCTCGTAAGTACTCGTCTTGAAACGAGAAGGGGATTATCTTGGGAGAGACTGTAACGAACACATCACAAAGTAATAGGACATCATCAAAGTTGTTTTCCTCTCTGTTTCTACTTATTGCTGAATTTTATATATACACAAGATATATATATATATATATAGATAGTTCTTTTTAAATTAAATAAATGGAAATAAATAAAAATGTTGATTAAAGTATACAGAAATTATTTTAAATCCATGCTGAAAAAAATAAGAGATATGTATAGTTGTTATGAACAATATTTGGTTAAAAAACAACCCTGCTGTGAAACTTGTCAGTGCAGAGATAATGATACAAATAAGCCACGCCCTAGGACTAGAGCGGAATTAGCCACGCCCTGACAAATCACACGACAGAGGATACAGCATTGGCAAGTTTTCAGCATTTGGAAAATTCTTTCAAGTATGACATTGTTAGGAACCGCTTAGTATTTTGTGCTAGAGGGTCCATGATCTTCACTACTCCAGATATGGTAAAATTAATTTTGAACATTTATTAGACCGCGTGAATGGAATTAATTAGTATTGTCACAAATTCCTTTCGAAATGCCGCGCTTGATTACATAGTTGTGAATTAAATTTCATTAATTTTTCCGTTAACATTAAACAACATTACTCACTTGTAAACGCTTTTTATTTTCATCCATTCACATTTGAGATTTTTTTCTGAGGTATTTCCTTCATTCGAAATAAATGCAAATTTCAAATCCGGTATGTAAGAAAAAGTAAATTGTATTGTGGCGATGATAAAGCGAAAGAGATACGAGTTCTTCCTATAGCCCGTCACTTTGTTTGGTCTTTTGCGTATACCGTTTCCACGGTAGAAAAAATAAATATAAAAACTTGTTTTCAACTCGCCAACTAATGGATTTTAAAAATTGCAAATGACCCTATTTAAAGAGAAATAATGGGATTCTTTCACGCTAGGAAACGTGGCTGCACAAACACGACCTCTTTCTTATTTGCTGACTTTCAATTAATTACCGCGATGGGCTTTGCTCATTAACACAAAAAACACGCCAAGCCTACTAATCTCATTGCCTTTTTTTCGACAATTAACTAGACATGTTAAAAAAAAAAATTAGAACCCAGAAGTTTAATATCCCATCCCTCCCTTACAAACATAAATAATTCTGTCAAAAACTCCTAATTAATGATTAATGTGTTATTTTTATCTGAGCATAAATAAAAAAAAATATTTTAATTTCTGTCGAATTTTTTCTTTTACTTCATGCTATTTTCCTTAAAACCCAACAATAAAAATATTATTTAATCTTTTTCATTCTCCATTATTTTAAATTTCCGCTAAACTTAGACGAACTATCTTCGTGTTACACCGAAATGAAATTTCTTTCGGATATGGTAAAAAAAAAAATTTAAAATGAAAAAGAAATGCAAGTTGCAACATAAATCACCACAAGCATAACATAGAGAGCTTATATGGGAATATGTCCTATGTTTCAAAATAAATTGCATTGTTATACAGTACAAAACCTTTGTTTCTTTCATTGAAGCTAGAACTCTAGTTTTCTCACCCACCCTCCATCACCCCTATCCCTCCTCTACTAGATGGCGTTAATTTTATCACTCAACTAAAATCGTTGAAATATTATTGCGTAGAAAAGAAAAAAAGAAAATCAATGATTTTCAAGTTAAAGCTGAAACGTTTATTAAATTTGCACCAAAATTTAAAAAGAAAACAAAATCAAAAAAAATCAAAGTGTCGTTCCAAAATGTTGGTGCATTTTTCTTCTAAATAAAATAAGAATGGAATTCTGAAAGTATATAGTAAAGATCTATTTGTTATATTATATTAGCTTGTCAAAATTCCTTTAGTTTACCTTAAGTTAAAAATAGCACTCAATCTGTTTCGTACTTTATAAGCAAAATTGAAAGTAATGAGAAAACTAAAATGTATGGTGCAGAAACGACACATTAAATGTTCCGTTTGAAAACATTTATCATGCACAGTTTCCTTGGTTACTCTTCAAAATCGTGTCACCTCAATCGCCACTTATCGTTTCTCTAAAGCTAATGGACCATCAGCACATGATGCATGAGGTATACCAAACATTCCAAGCTAATAAGCGACGAAGGAAATATCTCGTATGCAATAAGTAATAAAGCAAAAATAAATGAAATTTTCTCTTCTTCATCACTTTATTACAATTTTGTTGTTGTTATTGGGAAAATTACCTAATGAGACTTTAATTCACTTCTAAGTAAATGTTAATAACGTTTACCAAATTAAGAGTTTGAAAGATAAAACTTTAAACTTAATTTTTTTTCTTCAATTAACAGCCACATTTTAAATACTTTTATTTTCTCAGCGTTTTCACACAAAAATCACAGTCAACACTCAAACTCTTAATTTATCTACAGATTTATTACTGATAACTGATGAAAGGATCAACATTTAATGAGTAAATGGGTTCAACTAATATAGTAGGAAGATTGGAGATCAATATATAGCTTACAGGCTAAATATGCAGTCGCATATATACTTACCCATAACAACCACTTCAACCTCGCCGGATCCCGTATTCCCCTGCTTATTGCGCACGCTGCACCTATACCGTCCACTATCCGTCGATCGCTCGACGGAGCCAATTAGTAAGGTCCCATTAGCCAACATCATTCTACGCAAATCCAACGGAATCGCAGCTCCATCTAGGCATCAAAACAAATGGAATTTTGTGATAAATAAAAGTTGCTTTAATACATTTTGACCATTTTATATGTATTATTTCTCCTAGAAAAATTTGGTCTGGTATATTTTGTTCTAAAATTTAAATTACTACATATACAAACTGTGCACTTTGTTTATTTACTTTGCGGCATTACTGGTAAAAAACTATGCAATCAAAGAGACGTAAACTATGGCGGCATCTTTTCAATTTGCACTTACATGTACAAATTTGAAAGATGCCGCCTATAATTAACTGAAAAGTAACAAATCTTTTAACACTTCCAGTGACTAGTCTTAAATTTACACAAAAATGAAAAGTGATGTATAAAAAAAGGTTGACTGCTGTTTTTATTTCCTTTTATGTGCAACTTTTACCACCATGTTCGCTCAAACAAAACATAAATTAACCTTGATCTAACGAAGGATCAAGTGAATACAAATTTTCCTTCTTTCTTCTGCGTTTCTTTTTAAAAAGAAAAATAAAAAAGCAGTGATATTGTGTGTTGTAAACGACAATGTATTTCTTTGTACACGCATCAGCCAACTCTAGTCACACTCGGAATTTTCCACATGCATTTTACGAATGAGGAGAGAAATTTCAACTGAGATGAAGGGGGAGAGAAAAAGCCTATCCAATGGAAAACGTGTGTGCGTTCGCTGCTACGTTTCGCCTTCTCATGCACTATAAAACGTGGCACTGATTACTGCCCCTAAATGGGAAGACATAAATTCAAGAGCAAAAGCGAGAGAAAGAGAAAAGAGCGCGCGCGCACGAGAGAGAAAGAGAGCGAGAGAGAGAGAGCGCGAGAGAGAAAGAGAGAGAGAGAGAGGGCGAGGAGGGAGGAAATGGGTGCGGAGGATAAGCGGCCGTGAAGCCGCTTTAAAGCCACTTTAATTTGACTATTTTTAGAGCTTGACTGTCATGACGTTTTCTTCGCATGCCGATAATTATTTACACACAGCGAGTGTCTAAACGAGGCATTTGCCTTAGACGCACTTCTAGCCTATTTTCAACATCTGCTGCTTCGCACATTTCATCACTAAACAGATGGCCGTCTTTATGCCTAAACGACGGACGCGATAAACACGTTTGATGCAAAATGCTTTGATCATCAATAAATACAAGTAAAATATGAAAAATCATTCGTCCGTTTTTTGATATTCAATAAAAAACTTGGCTGCACTCTGAAGAGTAAGTTGAAAAGAATCTGCATAAAGATCACGAGAAATCCACTGCCTATCGATCTAGTCCAAGATGATTTTGCAGAGGAAAATAAACTGATGAGGCAAAGAAGTGAAGAGAAAAGATGAGTGGAACCGCCACACAAAGGAAAATCTAATGGACCGGTCGGTGATGGATGAGTTTATTCGGAGGTCGACAGGATCGTGTGCCAAACTACTGGCTTGTCATCACTTTGATGACGGCAATGACTATCTCGTTTAAATTCATCGCATGAATCACTGATCACTCTTTTGCTCACCATACATCACCGTCCATGCAACAGTGCAGAAAATTTAAAGTATATCAAGTTTTCAATGTTCTGAAATGCCGAGCATGACTTATTGCACTACTTAACTTGAAAACGGTACCTCCAATCATCGAATTATTATTGCTATAAAAATGATGTAGTGTACATAAAACTCGTTTCAACTAATAAAACTAACACGTTTTAAAATTGATTTGTCACTCTAGTGTTTTAAAACATTATAAATTTGCCGCTTTAAAGTAAATAATCAATCGCATTTGCTTTTCTTTTTCTTTTTTTACCTTTCTCCCAATCAACACTTTCAATTGGATATCCATACATGGCGCAGTTGATTCGAACGTCGTGACCAGCAACCACTGACATCTTGGGCATTGGACGTACTGCAGGGCGACCTGAAATGACATGGGCATCTGTTAATTGCAATCCGCTTCTCGACCTCTCTTCAATCTCTAGTCGATGTCATGTAATATCACGAACAATTGTCCGTGAACCTCGCCAACCCAATCATGCTTCATGCTTGTCCTACAACCTATTCATAAATCCCAACACCCAATTATCGTTTTTACTTAAAACACGACGAAAATATATTAAAATAAAATAAAATAGCGATAAAATAAAATGCCTTTCTTTGGTTACCTAACAGCTAATACTATTGTTTTGACTTGAGCAATACGAGATCTCGTTTTACTAACACGAGACATTCACAGATGGCAATGAGCTCGAAACGTGTGGCGTGTCGAACAGCCAAACACATTTTCTTGCTTGTATGGTTTAGGTCAGCTGAACAACTGCAAATGCCATAAAAGTAGTGTAGCCAATCGATTGAGATGCAGACGAGAAGGCCAAGCACCCAAATAAAATGCTTATGTACTAGGACCAATGCCAGAAGGCCATGGGTCATTGCAATTTTTCAGTCACATCACCAAGTAAAGAGGAAAAAGAAAGTTGTTTTCCACAGCAATTACTGCCTCGAAAAAAGGTTATAGGCCTTATAAATATTAAATTATTTTGTAATAACTGCACTCGAATGCACCATAAGTCATAAATTTTTTGGTTATGGCACATTTGGATGCTAGAATTTAACATAACAAAAGAAAACGAAAATATCACTCATCTATTACGAATATGCATAATAATGGCTTCTGTATGTCCCTTTGTATACATTTATAATTTCATATAAATTTTCTTTCTCGAGTTTTATAACAAAGCATTTCTAAAAATTGTAACTTTTAAGAAAATCTTTTTGTCTTATAGTTATTCCTCAATATTAAATTTCTCAAATATATACGACAAAGACTTTTAGATGAAATTAATTTAAACAAAAATTACCTAAGGAAATAAAAATCAACAAAAGCGACCGCATTTGTTCTGTTACGCTTGGCATTTAGATTATTTTATTAATAAAAATAAATAAAAAGAACGGCATTTTTCTGTACTCTTTAAACATTTTAATTTTGACAAACAAATTTCAAAAATTTCAAAAACTAATTCCAATCACTTTCAAATGTTTAAATAGAATGTAATGATCAATTTCTGTGTTATAAAAAACGTAGGTGCTGAATATGAAGCTCAAACACTTTTGAAAAAGTGCAAACCACAATGTTTTTTTAAATCCAACTCACGCACATCTTGAGCTAAAATTTATCGCCTTTCACTTCGTACAAAGGCGAAAGAAGAATTTCAATCGAATACACACAAGTTCCATTTGGATGTTACTCTTTCTCTTTGAAACATACTAGGTTATAGATGAAAAACATTATCACATTGTTTTCTTCCCTTACAAAAACTCCATCGAGAACTCACGAAACAACAAGTCAAATCGATCAACGCTCGACAAGAAAACAATTGATGTAGTGTGTACAAGTATATACGTCTGAAATACAAAATTTCAATAGATATCATTCCACAAATTTTCATCAATTAATTGGAAATTTAAAAAAAGTGATGAATAAAACTTTGAGAAAATTTATAAATGTTTTAATCTTCTGTCGTCATTTAAAAAATCAATTAACTCTTAATAAATTTCATAAAACAAAATTAAAATTCCAATGTCCAGCTTAATTTAAAGAAGAAATGTGTATTGAACAGGAATTTAATTACAGAAAGGCATTCTGAGTGAAAAATTAATTTCAAACTCTTTTTCAATGTGTAAACTAAAAGAAGTGTTCAAATAAATTCAGTTCACGTAAAACAGTAATCCTACTTCTGATTGAGTATCAAACAAATGACCTGTTCTATTGAATTAATTTAACATTTATAAAATGGCATTTAAATCTCGACTAACCCGTTTACCTATCGCCTAATTCAATCAAATAAAAAATTTAGAAAAGACCGAACACAACCAACTTTTGGAATACTTACTTTTTATCTATAAGAAAAAGGGAAATGAGTACATAGAATAGGAGGCTGGTTTAATCCAATTACATTTTTGTGGCACAGGCACTAGCTAAAGCTGTAGCTGCTAAACTCCATGCGGCTGATGTACACTCAAGAGAAGTTGTGTCTCATGAAAACTTCGTTAGCTTGCCATCTAAACGCATTAGTTGTGGATGTAATCAGAACTGTGCGCTCGCCACTTTGAGAACGTACGATGCAAACAGAAATAGATTTAACAATTTGCCCCATTCCCCATCTATGCTAGGAATCTCTTGACCTAATCTGATAAAATTACACACCAATTCGTTATCCTACACGCTACAAACTTGCATTGCACAAATAACATATAAATAAAATAAAAACAAAATAAAAATAAAAATACTGGTTACAAAACCTAAACTTATTAACAATTTATTTAAAATATTGCTTATCCAATGAAAATTTAACACCATTTTTATCAAACTACCACTAATGATTTACATTTCCTTAGTCCCTTATCAGTTGACCGACAACCACTATATGTTTAACCCTTCTAGAAAGACCGCAATGTACGCCAATGCAAATCTATAAATTTAAGAGGTCAATTGGAAAGAGGATAAAAAAGAAACACCAATCTCTATCAACTTGCCAATTTATCTCTTGACTTTCATCTTAATCCACTGGTCTTAAAACTACATTACACACAACGGTCTTCTTCAATGGGAGGTCTTCTTTGACATTCGCCACTCGTATTACATCACATCCCGTTACATTATACTTACTACAATAAGAATACTAAAAAGAAGATGAACACCAATGACAATTACTACAAATGGCATGTCAAGTAAGTCTGTTCCAGTGTGCAACTGCAACTATGGTACTTTCCAAAGTGATTTTCATGTAGTTGAAAGAAGTAAAAAAATATATATATAAAAAGAGAAAAAAAAAGACCCCATTCGCATCTTACTCTCTTTCTCTACTTACATTTCCTAAAGCAAGGCACATTCTTTCCTCCCGTGGTGCAATTGGTGCACTTCCGCTGCTACTTTTTCCCCCTCTTACGAATTGTCTCTTCATTGACAATAGTGGCACGTGCACGCAGCCATGAAGTCGTTGCCCCTAGTCCTACTTCCGTTTTTCAATCGACTCTGGATTACACTGGCTTTAATTCATTTCATGTCTTTTTTCTTTACTTTCTATTCCCCCATTCATAATCCAAACAGAAAAAAAATAAAAAAAATAAAAAAAATAAAATAAAATAAAAGAAGTCGATTCTCATTAAGACGAAAAAAAGCACGACAGCATGTGATATATTTCACACCTGTTGTCGGTATTAAAGAGTGTTGGTAATCTCTGAGTTAAAAAGGTAAAGCAACATGGGGCGGACAAATTCAGGATCAATGGATCACACCACGACGAAAGGTAGTTCTGTCTCAACGCTCTGCTTTGTGCCAACCTACAAAAGCCCACTTTTATTGATTCCTTTTATAATAAAAGTGAAGAAACGAAGAAAGGAAATTACTAGCATATTAGTAATCGTATACCGAGCCTCACGCGACAGGAAATCCTCTTGCCAATCACCCCACCCCCAATTCTCGCGGTATAAAATAAAATGCGCAAGAAAATTACCCTCAGTCACAAATTCTTTAACGTTGGAAATGTCATTGAAGGCGCGCTTTGTTTATTTGTCATTTCGCTTATCAACAAAACCTTCATGTTACTGTCTCAAACTGTCACCTTGCGGAATGGAAGAAAACCTGACAAGTGTCGCATTCCTTTTATATCGTCGGGACGTCAAAAGCCGAAATGTGCTCAGTTACGAAAATGCGAGCTCTTCAATATTTATGTTTACGACTGTCCTGAAATGTAATTCTCTAACAAAAATCTTCACCTGATATAACAAACGGACAGCAGTTGAAAACGAAATATACTACACGTGTCAAAATGTTGAAATAACTTTTTTTCCCCTTCTATTCTGTCTTCTTATTTTCCTTAGACGTTTATACAGTCGCATTTTGCCGCAGACATATACCAATCGGACGTTCCCAAACACGAGCTTTTATTTTCGTTTTAACGTGAATGTATCTTAACCTAAACGGAACAAGACTAATTAACAACTATATGAGGCCGGTAAGTGGAGCCTTTCCTCACCGGTGTAATTGCAACCAACTTAGTTGGAAATCAGATCGACTCGACAAAATAGCGAAAAGGGACACAAAGAAAGCAAAGTCGTTTCGAGTACAATTCTCATCAGATCACGTGTAAATTCCCCCAGTCAATGCAGTTATAGTTAAAGCTACTGGAGACACTCGCTCAATTCAGTGCAGCAATATTTCAAACATTTCACTTGACACTGGTGAACATCAAAGTTTTCTCTGCACATAATCTTTCGAATAATTTGATTAAACTAAAAGGTTCACTTCTGCACCTGGTACAAAGTTACCGCGTGCTCACGCGAAACTTGCACAATTTTCACCATTAAATTTTTTAAAGTCGATGAGCCAATATCGCATTCCCCTTTTGATCTCATCATAATTGCGTTATATCTTACTTATAAAATTGCAAAAATACAGGGTAAATATATCTCTTGCTCACATAATAATATATTAAAAATTTATATTAGTAGGCCTAACAATGAATAAGAAATTCGCCCCAAGAGCAGCTTTTTCCTATTTGGTATGCCATTAAATCAAAGCTGTTTGCAAGTTGAAGCATCTTTCTGATAAAAAGCTCTAAACATAAGTGCACCAACAAAAACAAGCAAACAAAAGCGCATATTCAAACATCTAACGGTTTAAAAATTCAGGTCAGAAGACAAAGAAAAGGATACCCGGTATTGCTACAAACAAAAGAAAATTTAAAAACTTTTAACTATTTTTAAACAAAATTCACAAACTGTCTAATTTCGAAGTTGGATATCATTTTTTTACAGATGATAAAAGAAAAAGATAAAAATTTATTTCCCGCAAAATATATTTGTCGACATCATTTTTAGTGTATTGGTATTCGACTTCCAATACCACTTACCATTGATTTACATACCATAAATGTTGATCCGCGCGAAGTGTTGAACGACGCCAGCGCTGCTCTGACTCTCGCATTTATAAACCCCGCCGTCCTCGACTCTCATGTGCGTGACGTTGAGGATGCTAACACGGTCGCCTTTGCGGTTGATGTACGTGTCGGTATGAAAGCGGTCGCTGCGTGGAAGGGGTAAATCGTCCAAGAACCAAGTGATCTGTGGCAAAGGAACTCCACGGGCAACGCAACGTAGTGAAACGCTTGTTCCCGGTTGTTGGAGCTTCTCTTCAAACACAGCTACGAATTCTGGAGCAATATCTGCAATAAAATAAAAAATAAAAAAATTCATTTAAAGAAATCATTTTGACATTTTTTTTTATGTATAGATTAAATATCGTTCCGTCGGGACAAACAGTATCAGAAGCAACGAATCTGGCCTCATCCCAATCAAAGCTCAAGTTTTGGCAATTAGCATCCATAAGGATTTGTGTAATCGTCTTACATTTCACAATTCACATTCGTAACGTGATTTACATGATTATTCTTCCCCATTAAGTCAAATCTTTTCCTGTTGCTGAACTGACAGCTTATTTAATTTGTCTTTTATGCATCAAGTCAAACTGAATAATTCAATTCCATTAATCGCTTTTTCTAATTTTTCTCTCCTATTTCCTTTAATTTTTAATTCCCATTTCAAAAGAGTTATTACAATGCAATTCTCGAATTAAAACTTATTGCAAAGCGACATAAATTTCCTTATATAGACGTCAAAAATCCCCATGTAATAAATTACGGGAAAGGGGATCTAAATCTTCTTACATGACTAAGAAAAATCTGTTCCAACAAAATCTTTTGACCTTTGCCTCCGCTTCATAAAAAAAGGAAAAAGGATAAAATGGGATAAATAAAGTGGCCACAAAATTGGTAAAGTATTACCGTAGTTTATAAAGAAAAAGTAAAGGCTAAAGTGCTCGTAAAAACTGAGCAAATATTACCATAGTTTGTAAGCGAAAAAGTAAATAAATGAATTGGCTCTTTCTGTGTCTTCCCATATGGTTCAAAAATATATTTTACACATTTACACTATATTTTTAGATTTGCCCAATTAATGCATTTCAAAATGCATTTCGCGGAATTTAAGCATATTATTCGTGCAAATACTTTAAAATACATTTCAGAACACACTCTGTGAAATGTATTTTGACAATGTACTCATATTTGACAAATAATAATGGAATGCATTTGATAATTCATTTTAGAAACAGTAATTCTCAACTGTAATAGATTGTAATATAATTGCAATTGATTTTTGAACCATACGGGTTAAAATTAAACAAACTTCAACTATCACATGTACCATAAAACATTACATATCTGCTTGAAAACAAATTCTCTTGGCGACTTACGGTGGTGGCGAATGGAATAAAAAGTGCTTAGACTCACAAAGAAAACGTAAAGAAAGAAAAACAGCGGGTTTATAACACACAGAGAAAAGAAGTAAAAAAGAGGGGGAAAATTACGAGAAGAGGGTGAATTATACAGAATGTTGGTTGAGTTTGCATTTTCTTTGTTGTATTTTTTGGCTTGTAAGTCTAGTTTTTGCATCAGTGACTATTGCAACCCTCAACTTCCTCAACACACCCACGTGATGAATGTTAGTGTGCAACTACCAGATCTGGCCTCAACTCGGTTCGGACTGAATCATAAATTTGCAGCCAGCTTTGCCATCGCGGTGCGCCACGCATTTTGGACATGCAGAAAAGCCAAGCTAAAGATGAAGAGGGGCAGGCGTTCAAATGGCGTAAGAAAGAAATATGAGGGGCAGATTTGTAGCAGATTAAGTAGTAAAAGAAAGATTGTAGAAGCAAATAAAAAAATGTACGTATGGAAAATATATTTGAAATGTTTAGCTTCAACCAAAGCAACTCCTGGTTCCATTTCCATTTCTTAAGGCTTATGGGCGACTCTGGAGGCCGGAAATTCGCTTGGTAGCCCGCCTGTCATGGCTAGAGACAGACTGGCGCGCGAATGAATGGCAGACGTCAAAACGGCAAACACAAACAAAATATGTGGCACTTTTCCAAAAAAAATAAAAGAAGGAAAATAAAGAAAAAGAAGTCTTTGTAATGAAAAAGAAATTTTTTACAATTTCATCACATTTTATTCAACAAAACACCAATTGATATGTAAATTAAGTGAATTCTTTTATAGTACGTGTGTACTCGGCTGAAAAGAAGATGATGGCGGGTTGGAAAAGTTAGAAATTAATCCCCTAATAATAAAATACGTTAAATTATCTACCGTCGTTTGAAAAAGAACATTAGATACTAACGCCCCGTGAGTAAAATGAGGAAAGGCTTATTTATGTGTGACAGTAAATTTCAATTACCTGCTAATTGAGTGATAAAAATCTTGGTCGTAATGGAATATTATGGTTAACAAAAAAATTGGGAGAAAAAAAATAGAAAAAAATATTAAAAATTGCCTACTTTAGAAAATTAACAACAAGATATACAGATAATCAAGATCTATATACTAATAATTGATGTGAGTCAGCAAATGTTTGCTTAAGTGTAAAAACATCTGCTCGATTGGATGTTGACGATCACGTGACCGTCAGGGACAATCGAAAGCTTGGAAAACTAGTTTTGCTGCAATTAATGCTCGCCTGCACGGTTCAATCCATCAATACCCCTTATGCAGACTGGTGGGCTTGCCTGCGATGCTCGAAAATGAGCTTGCCTGCGTTACTCGAAAATAAAACCATAGTACTGACTGGAAAATTGTTAAATCTTAGGCATAATGAGCGGTAGATGACAAGACTCTAAAGAATAAGGAATTTTCACGGATTGACGCACATTTCGGATGGATACATTAAAATTCCCTATTCTTTACCGACGAAATGTGCACGGTTCGGTACATGGAATATTTACGGTTTTTGGAAAGACTTCAACTGCTTGGCACACAGGATTTACAGAGCTCGGGGCTCGGGCTATGGAATTTTCAGAGTATAGGGCAAGTTATTCAATGATGCATGAGATGGGCTACCGCTACGGGTTCAATATAACAAGCCATCGTTTGCTTTATTTATTATTATTTTTTTCATTTCTAATTTCATCTTGGAATATTCCACGGGTGTTTTCCAGTAACACATAAATAAACAAGCAATAATAAACGTTTTTGTGTCTATCTGTACATTAGATTTGTTGCTTAGCAACTAGAAATGGCTGGGAAAATTAAAAAACCTTCTTGGAAATAAGTTTATATTTAATAACATCGAAAAAATAGAGCTAAAAATTGTATAAATAAATAACATTACAGCCAGTCGGTTTTATTTGAGTAAGTAAAATTTCATAAATAAATAAACGAGAAGATGCAAGAATCATTGCATAAAGGAAAAAAATAAGCTCAATACCACAGTCTCTGGTCAGGAAATCGAGTTTACTCTATCTGCTTATTGAAAAAATTCAATTTGCTTCTCCCCCACCCTCTCAGCTAAAGCTGTATGCCTTTTAAAGGCACTTGTTTTTAATTTTTTTCTCTTCAATCAAATTAATGGATTCAATTATTGCAATTTTAGTTTACTTAAACACACTCTCCAATACATTTTTCAATAGTTGAAATGAAAATAATTAAAAGATTCCTCAAATCCAATTACAAGCTTCAATTAAAGGTCAACTTGTTTAATATTTTTTTCTCCTATCTTTTATCACTCAAAATTAAAAAAAAAATTCTTGGTTTTTCTATTTTGGGGTAGTGCATTTTCATCCTGCTCTTGATATAAAGAAGACCTGAAAGCCACTGCCTGAAGAGACATTCATCCCTTGAGGAAAGACACTAATTCCATTAATCCTATAGAAAAGCAAAAGAAAAGATGCTTACAACCCCAGGCATTGCATTTGCCAACGGTTTTCTTGTGGCTAGTTGAAGACACATGACGAGCCAATCTTTTAATTCCTCAAATACGCCTCTTTATTATTATTCAAAACATTAAATCATTTAATGTGTCAGAATATAAAAAACTAAAGAAAATGGAGAAAAAAAAATCAAATTCCTTAAGAACATCTTTAGGTAATTATTAAATGTCTAAATTTGAGCTTTAATTTTAAAGAACTGTCAGAGATGTGACGGTCGTACAATGATAAAATACCGTGGAAAATAAAAAAGACGACATGATAATTATCTTAACATTGTGACTTGTCCCAATCGATGTGAAGAGGGAGAAATTTTCGATTGGTTTGAGCTGCCCTAAAGTCGATATGGATGGTTCATCGTAGCGAAATGCGTTGGATCGATTCGTTGACGATGGCTTGAACGCCTTACTTCACTTTCCCTTGCTCTCTCTCTCTCTTCTCTCTAAAAGTGAACATGTCACTTGAAAGAGAGTTCTTTTACTTTGGTTGTAAGGCTATTTCTTAGCCTAAAAGACACGATGCACTCGAGCAAATCTATAAGTTAAGTCTACACATTCCATCTCTCTTCAACTTGTTTTGCTTTAAGCTTTTCCATACCCGCGCGCACCATCTACTTTATTCGATTAAGATAAAATTTTTGCATACTTTAATATTCTACTTAACTTCTAATCGATTCTCAAATATTGACATTAAATTCACAAGTAGATATTTTTTTTTAGAAAAAAACTTTTACCAATTGCAATTCCATTAAGACATTTATGAAAATTTCACATTTTCGAGCAAAATGTACCCGAAGGCGCTGACAGCAGACGGAGCTAATAAAGTAAATTTTCATCAACAAACGCATTTAATAATCCAATTTCTAGCGAGTCAAAGGTGAATTACCCCAATGTGACATGCGCATCAAGCCAATCAACGTAACAAATGAATTTTTACTTTTATTTTCGCAGAAAACTTTTCCTCCCGTGAGCTCTACTCTTCAACTAAACATTGAATCCACGCACAATGGGAGCAGCCAAGTGGAAGAAACGATACCAGGAGACGGTTGGCGGCTCGTATCGGCAGCGTGCATCCCAGCGCATGGAGGGAAGGGAAGGTTGTCTCCTCCTTTGGCACCACCAGTGCCACGATAAGGACATCCAACAGGGAGCCAAAAAGGCGCACCGAATTCGCCTTTTCTCTCTTTCTACACTAAAGGCCAAAGCGTAACATGGCGCGAGAGCGATAATTTCAAGAACAGTGATTTCAAAACCCATGTGGGTTAAACTGACGTAGAGTGGAGGGAAAGAGGGCAGGGAGAAGGAGAAGGAGAGGAGAATGATCTAACACTCCCCTACCTTCCTTCCCACTTTCAAATCTTAATCTCAGGTTAAGAGGGTTAATCGCTCCCACTCTAACAAACAACAACTCACGTCACATAATCAAAATGTGCAGTATCCACAGCTTTCCGCATCGCTCGTTTAAACTAATTAAAAGTAAATATTTACGCTTTCTATTATACAGGTAATCAAAGAATAACAAAACAAAAATTGGAAAAGCAAAAACTATAACAAATTTTGCAGTTTCGGCCGCATTTTATTTTGATTTTATTTCCGCGACTGCAATAACATCTCGGTGAAATTCACCATAATCTCCTGCTGCATCACAAACATCATGAGATGTCTTGTGCCATTGCGGCTACCATGGCAACCGTGATACGTGACATTATTTCCGCTTGACCATCCATTCAGCACAGGAGGTACTTTGGAGGGGAAAATGCTGTAATGAGAGCAAATCAGGAGTAAAAGGCGACTTCTCATTACACTTGACTCAACCAAATAAACAGCTCGTTTCAAGCTTATTTAAAATTGTTGTATGCTAATTGCTGTACGTTTTGAAATGGGCCGAGAACGAGATAAATATACAAACACACTATCGTGGAAAAACAGTGCGAAATAAAAATGATTGGAGTGCATAAAGCCAAAAAATTAAGAACGATGGAACACGGATGGAAAGGCACGAGATGGAGTAGAAAGTGAACTCAACGTGCTGGAACCCGATTTCCACCGTGTATACGACTCAACTGAGTGCAGACTCATTTAAATGAATTATTTCCACCTTGTGTTCATTTCCACGCTTCACTAGAAAAGCGAGAAGACAACTAAATCCATCGTTATTTCTTTTCAATATCGATTAATTCAAATTGTGAACTCAAAGAAAAGTTTCTCGGAAAAGAAATGTAAAAATTCTCCTTTCCAGCACACGTGGGAAAGATTTTTTTTCTCCTTTTAAATGTATAATTTATACTTTTGTACCTTCAACTTTGATCGTTAGCAAATGCATCAATAATGAGGAATCCAAACATTCTGCAACGCAAACTTCCTTCCATTCTTATGGCATCATCCTTTTTATTGATTTTACTTAAAAGCACTTACGCCTTCTGGTTGCAACTCTTCGAAAAATAGAATAGCCATTGGCTATGCTTTGAAAACCTTTTACTTCTCGCGGATTTAGTTTTTTTTTTTTAAACAAAAATAAAAAAAATAAAAAAAATCTAATTCCATCAATTTGAAATATATTAAAATTGATATTTCGTTTACGGCATTCTATTTTAAAGAGAGTAAGCGTGTGAATTATCCAATTATCGTAAAAATTAAAAAGGTTTCTCTGAAAAAAAGAAGTTTTCGAGTTTTAATATATGACTTGCACTGGTCCTATTGGTGAGAAGTGCAGTGTGCGAGGTTAGATGCATATGTTATTAGGAAGCACATGAATGGGATTCAGATTTCATAGAGAGGGAAATATTGGATTTCAGTTTGGAATGTCTCAGCTTGCCTTTGCATAAAGACTCTCAACGAAATGCCCAAGCATCAGTGTTATTTGATAGCATTGTGCAAAATACGAACACACAACACGTCCATAAACCAAAACTATAGAATTACAAGTTAAATCACTGTGTTTGCAGTCGAAATTCGTGTAGCAACTTTTTAAATTTGTTAGCGTAGTCATATCTTACCTCCGAGTCGAAGTTCGGCCGTCGCCTGACGGATTTGATAATCATTTTCAACGATGCATTGGTACATCCCTCGGTCTTCGGTCGTCACAGACTCGATGCGAAGCTTCTCGTTATAAGCAGCTCTGACGGGCTTCGGCGAGACTATGGGTTTGCCATCTTTCATCCATGTCACGGAGCTGACGGGCGACCCCGAAATTACACAGGCAAACGCCGCAGGTTTCTTAATCTCGGCCACGAGTACTGCCGGTTCAATCTTGGCGTGCAGGGGAGCTAAAAGGACAAAGAAAAGAAAGAAAGAAAGAAAACGTCTCAATGCACATTTCCTCAAAGAACAAAAGTCTACATATCGAATTTTAAAGTTGACTTTTCCAAATGATGTTTACATTTTGCCCGCTTTTACTTTTTCCAATTAATTTTTATTTAAACATTCCTCGAACACATGTCATTCTATTTCCGGTAATTTTGCAATAAATTTCTAATGATTCAACGCACTAAAAAACATTTTTGATACATTAAAGTTGTCCTGTCGTGTGTAAGAGCGTAGGAAATTGGACAAATAAAAGAAAAGCCATAATTGTTTAAAAATTCCAATAATGTCGTTTAAATATCCATTTTTTTTAAATAAATAAAAAAATTAAATGAAACCCAAAAAAAAATGGAATTATTAAGCTGCCTTCAATACAATTCCCTATTATTTCTTGTAAGCTGTTAGCCTCATTTGAGAGAGGAAAATACAAGTCTAGAAATCAGGTAAAAAACAAAAAAAATCACTTCCCAAACATTTACTAAATTGATCCGCCGACGAAAGCTTTAGGAAAGAAAAGAAGAAAAACAATTCTTCTCAATGTAATCAGGATGGTTAGAATTCAATTTTATCTTTTTTCCCCCTCTCGTCATATTTTTTGCAAAAGGAAAAAAAAAGAAGTGGTAGTGATGGTCATAGAAAAGATACGGATGAAGCAGAAAAAGAAGACGCGAAAGGGTGCATATTTTTGTGATATGAAATTTAATCAGCTGTAGAAAATCAATTTCCGAGTGATCCATGTATACATGAGATCCAATCTCATAGCTTAAAAGCTACAAAGAAATTTTATTGCAAACGCGAGTCTTTACTCTTTAGCGTGGCAGTGTTTCAGAAGATTATTCTCCTCATATGAACCTTGAAAAATTCGATTTCAAACTCAATGCGCATGTGGCTACACACTAAACCAGAAACCCATTTGCATGTGTTGCTTTTACAAATCTGTCGTCTCATGAAGCGCATCACTTGATTTCAAAAATCGGTAAACATTTCATTTCCTTTTTTTTTTTTCTACTTTAAATATCTTTCAAACATTTGAAAATAAATCATCCATGACTTAATCCATACAGAATCCTAATAAAATATCCACCAGTTTTGCTCCCAACAAATCGAATCGAGAACAAAAGCGAATTCTTCTCATAAAAACCAAATACTTCTCCCACTGGGTTTCTAAAGATGGTGCAGAGCTCCGTAAAGCTTGACGCAAAGGTGCACCTGTTCTAAAATGAGATTTTAAACTGCTTTGAGAGCGCAGAAAGAAAAAAATGTAAGGAGGTAAGAAAAAAAATAGAAAAAAAATAAAAAGAAAACCAATCGTCGACCGATGGATCTATCAAAGGCCTACACTTGATTCCTTTTCTTTCCCCAATGTACTACTAAACTAACATCAGAAGCATAGACAGCAACTGAATCGATAGTCCCATTGAAACTACCGATACCGACCAAAAATTATCCTATCTAAATCTAATGCTGCAATTGAGTCAAACTTGCTCATAATTCTTAATGGATATTTTTCAAATTAAATTTCAAGATAAGAAAAATTGATGTTGTTGCCGTGATCTAACCGCACAAGTCTCCGTGCAAAATTACGTCAAATAAAAAACATATATTAATTAATTAAATAAAAAAAAAATATATTCCTACAAATTCATCTCGAGTGCCAGTTGCTGTGCAGCAAAGCTAAGGAGCAGCACAACAAATATTTTTTTAATTGAATCTCTCTCTCTCCAAACGTAAAAACTTCCATTTTTTTATTGAAATAACAAACCTAAACCGCAATATACGTTTTGTAAATTACATAAACTCATTTAGATTAAATTGAAAAAAAAAATTTAATAAAACGAGTGATTGGTTGCACTATTCCAAGAATATTCGTATTTCTTTTTTAATCATAAAATCAAAATTTGACTCTAGAAAATAAAAACATCCTAAACGAATAAAAAATACAACCCTTTCAGTAAAAATTATTGCTGGAACCAACTCTCACAAAAAAAGCTTTTCCCCTCGTTTCATTTTTCAATTTTTATTCCAGCACTCAAGAGATGTGCTATTTGCACGCAAATGCCTATGTAAATATTACATCGTCCGACATTTCCCCTCCTTACAATGTAGGAAGACGCCATCCATGCATGTTCAAACACAATGCTCTTTAAATTCTCAAATAATTCAGGCATGCACACATCCGATATACACTTTTTTTCTTCTTTCAACGACTGAATGCAGCTATTGGCATTGGCAAACATCCTTCCCCTTTCTTTCTACATCAATCTACCTCTATACCAACACACTGTTGACTCCCAATTCTAATTCTAGCAATTTAAAGCTGAAAAAAAAAATCAAAACGATGAACCAAGTTTAACATTTCCTACTCGCTGATTCGAATTTAAGCCAAAGGCCAAAATCGAACCACAATCACAACTGCCGATGATGAGCGGTCAGTTTTGGATAGTGCCTCATCATTCGAGTTATATATAGTGACCCACGAGTATTCTCAATTTCCATCGCGGGACTAGAGCGACTGGGGCATTCACGTGGCACGTGAGAATATCAGTGTCAGCGCGCGCATATTCAATTAGGGACCTCTGTGCTCGACAAACTCGTTTTTTCCTCGTGTGTGCAGGTCAATCGATTGAGGAAAAAAGAAATTTCCTCTCTTACATGACTCAACTATTGTGGACAGAAAGTTTACACTTTTTTCCCCTGTCATTTGATATAACGTAAGAAATGGGAAAGGAAGGCAAAAAAGTAATCATCAAAACTGCTTCTCAAGGCTCCAATACATCTTTAAGAGTTTGCTGCCTTGCATTTACAAAGTCAAGTCATTTGATTCGAATTAGTGTTTATTCGTTGTGACCCTCTAAACCTGCCCGGACGGCGCTGTGTGCCTTGTAAACACAAAATAAAACTGCCGCAAGGTAAAATATTAATGAAACTAATTGAATTTGCGATAAATTTCACAAACTTACATCAAAATAAATGTAATAAACTAATTATATTTTTGTCTGTCAAATTATAATAAAGCATGATTCACTCTTTACACCGAATTTGTGACATGTTTTATCTGAAAAATTTATACCCGCACACTTCTCTTCACTGTATATATTCGTTTCTGGTTTAATTCCTTTTCCAAGAAGTCTATATAATTTCTCAATGGAATATCAAAAATAAAGCTGATTTGTTACGACACATCACGAAGCAAATCCCAGTGTACTGCATAGGCCATATTTTTATTTCTGTCAGCATAAAGTGAGGAAATGTGAACTTCTTATTAATTTCGATTTTTATTCTGCACTATTTTACAACCGCCCTGCTTTTATTGCCTAGTGACAGATATGAAAAAATAAAAGCAGGAAATCTGAAAATCTCTAACGACCAAATCAATTTTATTTTTAGAAATTCTCCAGATTTTTCTTCGAATCGAGTGTGTGTGTGTGTATGTGCGCCCATCAGGGGTTCCCTCTCTCCATTTGGTGATTCTCTCTCTCGAATAGCCCAGCAGTCAATTTCTACAAACCACTACCATCATCACACTGCACTGACCTGTAACGGTGAGTAGAGTCTCCGCTTGTTCGGCTCCCACCAGGTTGTTAGCGACACAAACGTAGGTACCTGAATCGGACACTCGAGCACCTCGGATCACGAGTGCGTCCACTTTCTGGCTGACCCTGTCACCCAAGCGAAGTAGTTGCAGATCTCCTTTGCTGCCCTTCACGAACCAACTGTGTAAAGTTAAAAAAAATACATACACGTATAAGAAAACAAGAAAAAAACGTAAAGTGAGTCGTTGAGTCGTAAAATGGGAGGGACTTTACGACTCCTCTCTACTGGGAACTGTAATTATCCTATACAAGAAACTTTTATGGATAGTGAAAGAACAAGAGGATGACACTATAAAATAGTGGCATTTATATTATTAGGACTACAAGTTCGCGGAAAACCAAATATATATGACATTACTATATATCTTTGTTCGTCCTGGTTTGGAATTTTTATGAGGGCACGCCAGAAACAAAATTTAATAGTTAATTGAAAAGAAATGAAGAAAATTGCTTTATAAAAGAGGAGTAACGGTCTTGGAATTAAATCAGAAATAAAAGATAGAAAAAAAGAGAGAGGAGCGAGGGGAAAGAGAAAATATTGCAGAAAAAGATCGAGAATATCATTCAGAAGTTATATTCCAAACCATATCTTTATTCTATATCGTCTCTGGAAAAAAAATGTGCAAAGACATCAAAAGATCACAAGCCTAAGCCATCACCATTTCGTCGAGGCAAACTGAGTTTTCCAACCGGGCACTTGATGGAGAAAAGAGAGACAAGCACACTACTTTACGATCGAGTCCCTAGCGGAAGGAAAGATTCCATTCAGTGCTCAAAGGGGTCACCAGGGTAGCATGCTGCTCTCGCCTCAATCTGTTCGTTTCAACGGCATCGGCTACTCCATTCCGGCAGCTCGTAAATCTGAGCGGCCTCACAGACCTCTACGCAAACCAACCTCTGGCCTCTTATCAGCTCCCACCACTACAGATTACTATTATCTCAAGGCTCCGCCAGCCTACTGCTGTTTTCATTGGACAGAACATTGACAAGCATGCTTCTCATGCTGTTTATCAGCAATATGAACGGAGTTTGCACCGCGCACTTCTTTGCTTCGCCGATTTACCAGTCAATAGTCTTATTTTCACTTTGTCTTTTACGACCGTTAAAAGTTGGAGAACGAAAATCTACTTACAGTAAATAAACGATTAAAAAGTTTCCTTCATTAAATAATATTGATAGATAGAATAGAAATTGTTCATAAAACGACTCTTCATCTTTGGAAATAAAAACTAATGCGAGCAAAAAAAAAATCCAATTAAATATCAGCTTTGTTAATCAATTTGAAGCGCCATCAAACAAGAGTAGGAAATGTCCCAATATCTCGCAGGCAACATTTTGCCAGCTGCTCCAAACACCCCAGTCAGCAGAACAAGGAAGTGCCCGAGAGATCGCAGGGCGTAGAGTTTTCCTGTATTGCATTAAAGTAACGCGTGTGGCCCACCCCGACACGTACACCGTCAAATTGAAGTCGTGTTGTTGATGTTGCTGGCCAGCTGGAAGGCTGTTTTAAGAGTTTCGAGCCTCACTGACAATTACATTTTGATGTGACCCGCTTTCCAAGTAGAATTAATTTAGACCCCTCGCGTCCACACCAACAATAAATTGCCTGCCAAATGACTGATATAATGGATAATAGAGTGCAATAGCCCATGCTTGCACATACAAGTCGTAAGCGTTCTGCTAATAAACCTACACTAAACTAAGATTGTCAATAAGATGAATCGCTTTATTTGATTCTGGCAAAAAACTAGACAAAGCTTCATCACAACCACGCATCAAAATATGACATCTGCTTTTATATTGATGCATGATCAATAACAGAATCTCTCATTTTAATCGGCTAGTGAAAGATATTTGTTTTGGCTGTACCAGTTGTTTTACGCATGTGCAACCTGCTGTAGGATTTTGCCTGGGGTCTCGTACTTCTAGGAAGCAAAATATGCTTCAGAATTGTAGTTTGGAGGTAACCAAATGTTTGTGTTACCACGTTTTACATAATACAAAAGGAGCCTCGAATTTCCATGCCTGCCTAGAGCTCCCAAATGTTAAAGCTGTCACTTGCCTGTGTTATTGACTATTTAAAAGTTTCATTATTGATTATAAACTTATAAATTTCCAACTGCTGTAGTCTTTATTACTAAGTAAATCTTGAGTGGATTTACTCTTCTGTCAGTTTTGCATTGGTTTCAACGAACTGACATGAGAGCAATGAATTACAACTTTGTTCAGCAATATCTGTCATTTCCCCGGATCTGTATCTCGTCATAGGAATGTAATTCATTGGCAAAGCCATCCATCGATAGAGCAGCGAAGGAAATTGAGCAAGTACACATAAAAAAGTTTAAAAAAAAAGAAGTATAGAAAGCTAGTCCAGTCTAGTTATCCTTTGACTGAAAATATAATCCCGTTACTTCTGTGCAATTGGATTGCACTCGCTTGGACTGGTGCCAGTTCTCACAAGGGAATAGAGAAACAGGAGAGAAAAAGACTCTTCAATTGGTAAAGGTAAAACAAAACCGAGGCCTGCAGATCGGTTCCCTTCGATCTGAAAGTAAGACAATCGCGCCCAAGCACCAAAGCCCCATCCCTAGACGATTTCCCTGCAAAAAAAAACAGAGAAAAGCAAATCGACCCACTTTGATCCAACGGCTGCAGTTCAGGGAGTTTAAACAGACCTGACATAAATTTGCATTTCAAATAATTTTTCATTTTTATCACATTTTAGGCCTCAAAGCCAGAGGGAAGAAGACTTTACATGTTACATACATGATAAAATGAAATAAAAATTGAAATAAAATCATTAGAAATTATAATTTACTGTCGGGATCCAATTTTTTTATTTTATCTGCTTACGATTTTAATATTAATCGGCGCTCGTCAAATAGTGGCTGTTTTAAAGCCATCAATTTAGATGTGTCTATAACACGCACAAGCCAAACATATGACTTTCCTTCTTCAATGGCTGCTTCTTTTATACTGCCTTCTGGAAACCGTTGAGCTCTTGCAAAGGGAGCAATTAAGTTTTACGACACGAGCAACATCAACGTCTGCCAAATTTAGCTTAAAGTTACGCGCGCCAAACTTGAAATCGCAACTTGATGGAGCTCAACTTGACCTTTTCTTAAGATAACACCATGTCCTATTCACTTCCATTATGCCCATGGGCACGCTTTTCTGTCTAACTACACGAGCAAGGCATAAACAGGCACCTGTGCTTAAAACACTAAGCCAGTCAAATGTTTTTTTTTTTTACAAAGATCTCTTGGGTCAATAATCCCCCTTTCAACTATCAAAATTAATGTAATGGAAATAATCGCCGAATTACAAAACACGAGGTTTAAAGTCTGTTTGTTACACAAATTAATTATGAAAAACAAAATTAAAAAAAAAATTAAATTAAAAAAAAATTAATTGTATGTACATTGTATACACAATTATGTGTTTGCTCTGACAGAACCTTCGGGCGCGTTTGCTTGCATTTCTTCATTATTTGGATTATTATTTCATCCGGTGAAAAAGAATGTGTGTTGTCATCGTGGCTTATAAGCAGCAGAAGGCTGTCGTCGAGTAGCCCGGTAAACATACGGTGTACACACAAAAGGGGGAAAAAATGCAGAAATAAAAAAATTATCAGGAAAGGAAAAAGAAATTAAGAAACAACATTGGAAGAAGATCTGACCCAGCCCAAGACAATAATTGGGTTCCTTCTCAGTCCTCTCAACGTAAATACTGCAGGAAAAAATATTACTCGCGATACCACAAACAAAAATGTGAAATTACATTTCCGCATCTCGTTTCTTCTGCTCTTCAGAAGAAAAAAAATAATAATTCCTTTGACTTATCAATTTTAAAATATAATTCTAATGCAAAATTTTTGTAAGAAGCTTCCGAATATTTTACTGGGCGTACCACAAAATTATAATGGCATGTAATAACAAAGTTTTGCATTTTTTAATCACTTTTAAATGAATATTTAACGTTTGTTTGATGCTTTAGAAGTTTAGATCCCATTCCCCACTTCCTTAAAAAATTGATCACAATCATAAGGATATAACATTTGCTTGTCTAGACACGAGAATGTCATCAAAATGCACATTTTTAAAAAAAATTCAATGTCTGTGGTTAAGGCAATTATAATAAAAAAAATTGTTGTTAGTTTTAAATTAGTTTTTATATAAAAAATATGCAAGGGTGTTGTTATTGAACGTCTTTCACATGACATTGACATTCATCCATCTTACATACGGGCAAAAACAACTGGTAAACAGGGATTGGAATACTTGTTAATGCTTTTAAATTAATTAAAAGAAACCGTCCTTTTATCTCGCTAATAGGCGTGTTGAAACCAAACAAAATTCTGTTGTTTTTGCTCGTAGTTTTATAAAATCAATGATCAGAATTTAACACTAAATTGGCTAAATCCACCAAAGCTCGGGCGACAAGGCTAAACACGTTTGGAATCCTAAACTGGCTAAACTTTTCAAAAATAATTAGGGCACTTTAAAATAAATTAAATTGTTTTAAGCTTTCTATCAAAATTTATACCTAATCGTTGTTAATGTCATTAAACATGCGCAGTCCGCTCACTCGTAATTTGGAAAGAGCTTTGCTTTGACTCAAACTGGCGACCACAAGCAAACATGAAAGTCACTAACAAACGATCGATTGGTATCCAACTCCAACATAAGCCTACATACTTCACCTTTGGACTAACTAATAGGATTCAACTAATACAATTAAATTTCTTTTAAAAATTGTTTCATTCGAACCATACAACTTGTTGAAACAAGTTTAAACATCTTTCGAATGTAAATTTGGTATTTATTTGATCTGGGCAGCTTAAATGTGGATTTTCTCGATCTAACTTCAAAAACAGCAGAAAATTTAGCCTGTTTTCTGTCGCAGTGCGCTTGCGCACACACTTTTAATTGAAAAAATGTAAAACACATTAGAAAAGTCATTAATACTAAACAGCATTTTAAAGCAACGTATTTAAACTGCATGACTGATGGTAAATAATGACAGCTGATTTTGTCGGCTTTCAGTCGCAGTGAGCATGCGCTCAACATGTTTAATTACAATTTTAAACACGCTGTTCGAATCCAGCTACACATTTCTTTGTGTTTTTAAATATTTTTCATTAAAACACCTTTAAATGACCATCGAAAATACAGATTTTAAAGTAGATAAACCAGACTAAAATACTTTAAGATACTGGCTTGGCTACTAATCTTTCATACAAATCCAAACATGCTTAATCAAAACTATGCACACCTAAAACCATCACGTCGTCTTGAAAGAAAAAAGACACAAAAACGAAATACGACTTAGAAGAAGCAAAATATTGGTACACAAGTCATCACAGATTTTGTTAGCCGCAAGATTAACTCCAGCAAGAAAAGTGTTGACAGTAGATAGTCATCATTGCCACTAAGACAGAAGAAAAAAGAGACGAATAGAAACGCAGCGTGTCCTATTGTTTTTTCGTGATCAACGAACCGAAACGTTGCAAAGAAAGTGGCCAACTGGAGCACATCATAATTCATACATCTCTGTCCCCCTCGCACCATTCTCCTGTCCATAAAAATGTATTGCCCAAAATTCTTAGAATGTTGACCAGAGACTTTCTATGGTCCCTCGGCGAATTCTTTTTACGATAAAGGTCACAGTTGGTGACAAATTCCGAATTGGAAATCCCATACAATAAAAACTTTTATCACACAAATGCCCTGCTCTTTAGAGTTGTGCAGGCTTGCTTCGGCTTTAATTGCATCCGGCCACTAACAAGCCGAAAAAAAATCAACAACTTTGCGCTACAACTAGCAATACTTACGTTGTGTTGGGTACAGGGTAGCCCTGAGCGACGCAAGATAAAATGGCTGCTTCTCCTTGCCGAACATGTACGGCGGTCTGGGTAGTCAATATTCTGGGAGACACGTTGCCCTGGGGTTCTGCAATTAAACGATATGTTAGAAATAAGTTTATTTTTGCAAGTTTTAGCATTTGCATCAATATTTATAATTTGTTATTTCAATAGTAGCACGTGAGAAATGAATTTTAAAAACGAACACATGTCAGGTTTCGTTTTGCATTTTGTGCTTGTGAACATGACAACCGGCGTCGTCGTGGGAAATGTTGCGAGTAGCAAAAAATGAGTAGAGCACAAGTCCACAATAGCGCATGCTTGCTCTAAAGCGCACGAACGCGTGTCGTGAGGCGATAAAATAATCATGTGAATCTCTCAGCATGAGTGCCTGCCCCCCTTGATAAGATGAAGCTATCATTCGATTAGGCCAGGTGATCCTCGTGTGCATCACACGAGAACGTCGCGCATCATCACAAAAAAATATTGTAAAACTAAAAAATAAAATAAAATAAAAATGCTAAAATTTTGACATCCGGAAGAACATGGAATTTTACACGCGTAAAAAAAAGATAAAAGTATGCATATTTATTGACTGAAAGTTTTATTTGACTTTTCACTTGAAAAAGCATGTAAAATTAAAGAGAAGAAAAAAGTCATGTGACTTTTGTTGCTTATTGTCGATGCGAAGCCACTTTCGTGATGATATTCAACTGTCAGCTTATTCGTTCCCTTTTCCATTTGCTCTTGTATGCACTCTTATTCTTTTATGCAACACTTTTCCTTCCAGACAAATGCAAAGACAGATGACCTGCTTCGTCTTATCAACCGCAAATGGTTTCCATATGGTAATGTGACTTTTCTCTCGTATGCCCCCATCTGCAAGTGCCACTATATGCTCTCAAATGACGAGTACGACAAAGCCAAAGAAAAGTGACACTCTCAGAAATAAGTTTGCAAAAATAGAATAACAAAAATTACTTTTTCTTAACATTTTTCACAATTAGTCACCCAATGTTTTTAAACAGAACAGAGTTAAGTTATTATCCCCCGACCCTTTACATAAACGCTAAATCGACATGATATAGATTCGTAAAAGTACCAAGTCTCATTTTATTGCTTATCGTGAATATGTTCCTTACATTCATAAAATACACTCTATGAATTAAACATTATCACTGCTTTACATTTATATCCTCGTACAGCAGAGACCAAAAACCCATACGGCACCTTATAAGACGTGACATAAAATATGCATCTATCTTCTCCCACAACGCCTTGCACATACTAGAATCGCATATTTCTTATTTTTTATTTTTATACAATAAAAAAATGGCACCAGGAAACTCGACCAAATGATTAATTATATTCAAGCAAACGAATGAATCCCTTAACACCACGTCCAATCTCTCTAAGATTAATCATCAGTAAATGACTTCATGCCCCCTTTCCATATCCCGTCAACGTCGAGTTTAAAAATTAAAGTCTTAGCTGGCAATATAACGCCATTTGAAATGATGTTTTGTTTTGACATTGGATCACCGAGTTCTCCTCATCAAAGACCGTGCTCTGGTTTCGACATCCCGTAACTAATTCAACAAAATTGTATATTTAAAGTTTCCTGCTTTAAATAATTTGTGTATAAAACTAACCGTTTGTCTAACACCAAGTGCCTGCGCATTGCTTATTATGATTCGGTTAAATTCGTTTCAACTTCGTGGCTTCATTTACCCTACTGCAAACTCTGCCAATTTTTAAAGCAAAACATAAAAGTAAATCTAGTAAGCTAAATCAAATTGGATATTTTGTATTTTGGCCAAGTTCAAAGTTTGCTTCAATGTATTTTTTTTACCAGTTTGGAGCAAAAAAGAAGAAAAAAGAAAAAAGAGAAATGTAAATGTAATGTTTTGTCCCATCGTAAAACTGTCAATCTCTTGAGCGATAAGTTAGTCCTTCTTTTCTGACTGTCCAAATTGTTTAGGCGGTTCTCCCCTCCAGCGTGGGTAGGGAAAAGAGTCTGGAATGGTGAAAGGGAGCGGGGAAGACGATCTTATCTTGTCCATCTGTGCAGCCGAGAAGCTTACTCTGCCTCGTTCTTCTTGATATCGTCTTCGCATGGAACAATGGCTCCCCATAGACCAATTCAAAGGAGATTTGCGAATATATCTGACGTGCGGGAATTACAAGCACGAAACTCACTCTCACACACAAAATTGGAATCATCTGGTGTTCTCTTATTTCGGCTCATCTTATTTCTTTCCTCCTCTATTGCAGCATAACTTCGCAGCAAACGCTTCTCAACAACGTGTCTACATCGATATAGGCCAAATTAAAGTTTCATAACGGAGCATCACCTGCTCGCAACTTGCGCAATAACAACAAAACCCTCGACAGACGGGGAGGCGCCTAAAGTGGGACTTATCTAAATCTCAACTGTGATATTCTTTTTATTTCGCTGCTAAAGAATGATGGTCCGCTAATGCACGTGACCCAAACTGGAGACCTTTAGGCCGTTCTATTTCATCCGGCGTGGAGAGTAATGGGAAGGACACACGCACACATAAGTAAAATCGTCGTTTGCTCTGGTTGAGACAGCACGCCAGATAAGGCCCTGAAGAAGAATACTGTGTTAATTAACTGGAACTCCGAATTTGTAATTGAAGAACCCTTTAGAGAGGCAAACGATAAGAAAACCTCCTCTATGCCATTGACTAACCACACAACAAACTAATTCTCGTTACTTGCGGGCACTTGAATTAATTGGTGATGACATTATCAAGATTGATTTATACGTAAATGCTCAAGCCAAAATAATAATGTTGTTTTTCTTTTCTTTGTTTAATATATGCTTTCTTTTAATACTAAACATTTTTCAGCAGAAAAGAAAATGCCATTAACATGAAAATTCTATTTATTTTTTTTGCTTTCCTAATCTATCTGCTAGCCGTGCCTACAAAAGTCTGATGAACCTTTCCGGCCAACACAGATAGAAAAAGATAAGTTTATAAAGTGCTCTATAGTAAATTCCTGAAAACGAAAACCGAGCTTAGGATGCCAACCCAAGTTCCGCCCCCCCCTACAGTAATGTCCTCATATAGTGTGCATTATTTAATTTGCTTTTCTTAATAAAAAAAATACTTTCAAACAAATTTATGACTCAATTTACTGCATTGCATTAACTTACTTTAATGTAAAAAATGGTTTTATTACGGTTTTTCAAATCATCCTCGCTTTTTTTTCACTTCTGCGTCTTATCTTTTGCTTTCCGCTAACATAATACATAAAATATAGATTTAAGCAAAAAAATCAATCTCAGTCAGTTAAAACTAACTCTTCTACTCTTATTTATTAAAATGTGAAATTTGTCAAACTACAGTTCAAACTTTTATTTTGGTTTATCCAACTTCACAATTGCATTAAAAAAATTGCATGCGTCTCTTTCAATTTTGTAACAAAACTGACAAAAGGCAAGCAAGCTGTGTACTACAAGTTAACGCACCAGGCCAAGACTGCTGTCACATTTGCTGAAACCACCTGTCTGTCGACTCGACGGTCCCACCAATAAGCTCTGATATCCTCTTTACAGTAGGCAGCATGAGCCCTAAGAGAGAAAAATCATTTGCCCCACTACGTCAACTCTGATTTCTCTGATGAACACAGCACAACTCAAACCAAAAGAGATTTCTATTTTTTTCTTCTGCATTTACACACAAAAATTTCAAGATGAGTTTATTTTTTTTTTTAGCTTGTCACTTTGAGAACGTGCACCACTTAATGAATCGTTTTGGCTTTGCCAAAAATTGTATGCCAAAGAACTGGTCGCCATCGTTTTCCTCATACGTGAAATGAATTGTCGCTGTCATCTTTCCTCCGCCATCGCGAAGCAAAACTCCCATTGCTGATGGAATGTGATTACCCAGTCATTTGCGAAAATCCTGTTTGCAGCCCACTCTCGCACGTTACACCCCAATTCTCCATAGTGTTTTAGATACAGAAAAAGAGACATAATTTTTCATTTTTCCCTAAATAAACATTACTCGTGCTTACATAAAACTCTTCCACTTGAATTACTTCCACCATTTGCAATTGCAACGAAAAACTCGACAGACTCACTTGAATGCAGTCACTTGAAAATGAAAACAGACAAGACAATAAAGTAACTATTGACATTGAATCGTTGAAAAGTTGTTGGCAAGATAAACAAATTGTTTTCAAAAATAGCACTACAATAATTCACCATCCGGTTCTCTATTAATGGCAAATGAAAGACAACCCATTCTTTTCTGCCAAGAAATAAAAACAAAGAATGACATTGAACGAGTGTCTGGCAAAGGTCGCTATCCTTTTTTGTTATTCTTGCTGCAGTATAAATTTGTGCATTCTAGTATGAACTTTTCAAAATGATTCAGTTATCTTTAACCCTTCCCTTTTGTCTTTTGCACAAAAACATGTTGAGTGTGAGTGTAACTTTAACCGCGAAGATAAAATATGAGACAAAATGCATAAACGTCCTTAAAACTTGGCTCGGGATAAAGAGGTCACAAGAGGCAAAACAGCAAACATATCATCTTGTCTTTACTTTTTTTCCCCCCACTTTTTGAAAATTTATTTAACAAACTTGTCACTGAGAATACTGATATCATCACAAAAACATTTATTCAACTAGAAATTATCCCATGCAGAACCGAGACGAGAAATAGTGAAAATAGGAGAAGAAAAGTGCGATGAGCCACTCCCAATGTGTGATTGACAACTGGGAAGTTGCAGAAAGGGAACATCTCCACCCATCAACTCCTCCTGCATCACACTGTGAAGTCCACACCAACGATCCATGACACGTCACGCTCAGGCGCTCGGCCGCTGTCTCTGCACGCAATGGCCCTCGTGACAGATAAACGTCCCTGGTTCCCGACCTCTCCCATTGAACGCGATGTTTTTTACTTTCTCCCCCTCTTTTCTTTTGATTTCCTTCCTCATAAAACCCCGTTTGCCCAAGTCTGAACCGAGTAAACAGATGCAATTGGTCAAAGTAGGATCTAACATTTTATTACAACTTTTATTCAACTCCCAATTTTGTCACTGCTAACATTTTTATTTCACTTTGCTCACATCAAATTTGACGTTTATTTGCAATTAAAGAAAGAAAGAAAAAAAACATGTGAGACTGCCGTATGTAAGTGGATGATGTTAGCAAATTTAAATTTCATCATGCGGAAAAATGGTTTCAATTGCATGAAAAAATAAATAAATTTTTTTTCCACCTCGTGAAGAAGTCAACCCATCAAATTGTTAAGCAAATAAACAAAAGTTTATCGTGTATACAACACTTTACTTTGTATCTAAACGGTTGTAAATGATATCAAAAGGAAATTGCATTAATTGAAGCATGACCTGGAACTACACTGGGGCTTTAGGATGCCACAGAGCAAAGACTTGCAAAGAGAGAGAGAGAGAGAGAGGAAAAGTGACCTGTGCCAGGAGTATACAGTGGGGCATTGGGACACCACAGAGCAGAGACCTGTTCATACAGCGAAAATGCATCCCAAAAAGCCGTATTGATCAAGAAAACAATCAATTTTTCTTTTTTTTTTAAATAATTTTTTTTAAATAATTGTTTTTAAAAAAAAAAGATGTTAGTTTTGTAACAATATTTTTACATTTGTTTTTATGATATTTTTTGATTTGGATTGGCGGCTACGGTTAAATGCAGATAAATCACTAATTCCAGAACTTGGTACGATGCTGTAAGATGCTAAAATAAAATGGCACGCTTAAATTGTTGTAATTAGAACTAGCGCCGCCCTAATTCGCTTCAGCTGGCCGTACAAACCAAGGATTAGATTGATCACCATTGCGCGCCCTGCAGCGGTAAAATATTCAACTACGAATTCGAGTAAGACGTGAACACTGATGTGCGGTTAATATGCAAGAACCCGCATTCTTTCACCCGCAAACTGACCTAGAATAAGCATCCACAGCATACCTGTGCCGTGACGCCATTAGCAGTGCTCAGCTCGCTTAATCGCAATCGCAACTACCCATGAAACAGCACATATATCACGACAGTACTACGTGAATAATAAATGTCATTTTTTAAATTAATGCTTATCATTAATTTGCATTTCAAAAATATCTGTTTAACACTACACTTGCTTGCAGCATACAGTGAAGCAATTAAATTCCATAATTTTTAGAATTCCAGGATTCTTTTATTTATGACTGTCAAACTTGTAGGAAAGAAAAAAAATCCATTTCTTTCAAGCTTGAAATTTTAATTTCCGCATGCATTTTTAATTTTCTTCAAACAAATGCTGAATGACAGAAGTAAATTGAATGCCATACTTCTTGTTGTTGTTGAATTTTTTGGTTTTTGTTTTTTGGTTTTTGGTGAATGTTGTAGTACATTCCTTCCATTTACACACAACATTTTAAAACAACTGTATTGCATCATGTTGATCTTCTCCCACTAGTAAAAATTAAACCCGTTATTTTTGCTTTGCATAAAATATTTTCTTTTCAAACTCAACTCAAAAAAAAAAGAAGAAAAAAACATAAATGTTTAAAATCTCTATTTCCTTTTCTCAAGTTTTGAGTGTCACTTCTACAGAAATTTATACACAAAAAACTGACTTTTTAATGAGGCACATTGGGAATATTGCTTACTGTACCATGTCACGTTCTCACGTATTGCAACTTTAATCGAGTTCAGTCAGTCAAAATATGTGTAAACTTTTACAACGGTTTGTTTAATTTCACATCAGTAATGGCCTGTAACCTCATCTAGTGTATTTACGACTTTAACTGATCAGAGATAAAAGAGAGCAAATCCAGCATCAACAGACACTAGTTAAAATCATCAACATCTGCTTATGGTTGAATGTTGGTCTGCGCCGAGCAAACCATCACGCATGTCAACTTTGCGGACATAGCTTAAATTATGCATATCAACCAAACCAACTGATATAACTGTTAGATCGATATAAATGCAAGAGTTACGAGTTTAAATTAATATAACTTTGAGATTTCCACAACAAAAAACAGCTCAAATCAAAAGCCAATGACATCTTCTTTTAAAAATCATATAATTGCTTTCATGAACATTATATTGATGTAAATATCCCCAAACGGATTAATATCGACATCATTTTCAGATATTTGGGCTCAAATGGAAAATCAAATCAAATTACTGCGCAATTTTGATGCATCAATGGCATGTCGTACACGATATTGATTTGCGGCATCAATTTTCAATATAAAGTTGTAAATGTAACTTCAACTTTAAAATGTGTCCAGTTGGTTTTAATCCTGCACAATTTAGTTGGCTTCAAAGCAGCAGGTGTGTTATAGGGCGTCAGCCTGAAGAAATACTAGTCTTATAATTAGTCTTTTCGTGCTTGCATAATTCTTAGCCCAGAGCAAAAGGAAATAATTAAAAAGCCTTATTTCTAACTTCGCTGTCTGCGACATGTGCACTCACTGCTAGCCTTCCTTTTACTCATAAAAGCGAATCCCTGCTGCTATTTTAAACTTAACATCTGCTCAATTTTAAGTGTTCTTCTTTTAGGTTATGAACTGTCCAAATATTCCCTCAAAAAATTAATAATAAAAAAAGTTGGAAAAAAAAATATTTTTTTTTTCATTCTTATTATAATTTATTTTTCCGTTTCTGAATTTTGTTACGAAAAAAAATAATAATCTGACTGTTGAAACTCCAAGCGCAATTATGTTTGATGTGTCTCGTACTCATTAATCCTCGTGCACGTGACGTTTAAGTGTATTAGACGATGAGATCCTTTTTTATTTCACAAAAATGTACTCAGTCTTCTTTAAAACTGAACTCATCAAGTTCGCATACTGCAAACATCTGTTGTCTTTAAATTTAAAAAAAAAAAAAAAAAAGAATCATAATTTTTCAAATCATTAAACACAACTTTCACCTGATAATCAACCTTATAAAGCGCCACATAAAATCCATTCTGCCGTTTTAACAGACATTAATTAGCACAAATTTACACTAATCGAATGCATTTTCGCGTCTATCAAATCATCATGTCTGCCCACTCAAGGCACCAATCTTGTCACTAAATGACACGAGTACTTGTCACCAAACGAAACAATTTCCGTAGATTTGCATCCGAATGTGACAGAAATGAAGAGAAAATGCCTCACTTTACTCTTCTCTCGCGCACTCTTTGCCAATGTCCCCGCTGAGACTAGTTCTCCCCGGGACACAACGAATTGAAGCAATAACATTTGCATCATCGAGGTTTCACTCAACCCGAATACACTATTTTTTTTCTTCCCCTTAACTCTTCACTTATTAAAAAACAAAAAACCAAATTTTTTTCCTCAAACTAAGTCATTTCGCAAATCTATTTGTAATGTTTAAACAAAGACAACAAAAAACTTATCGAAGAGATATAAAACAAACATCAAAGAATATTTTTCTTTTTTTTTTCTACTTTTAAACTGAAACAACTTATCCTTAGCATAGCGTGCTGAATGGAATTGCATGCTTTCACAACTAAAACCCATGCCTAGGAAAAATACATTCCGTAGAGCTATCCAAACGACTGAACGTTTTATCTACGGAATTGTAAGGATTTGAAAAAGCACTTAAGCTCCACCATCACTGCGTAAAAGTTTCATATCCCAATGCATCTCAATCTCGCCAAACATCCAGGCAATGAGAGAGAGAAAGACACCCTTTGTATTTCAAACACACAAAATGATTGCTACAAACTAAAATATAATCGTAGGAGAAATACAGAGAAATTGCACCGAGATCAAACATTTATTAAACACTCTTTTCATGATCAGTCGCAGCTCGCTTGTGTTATTTTTATGTTATCTGTTTGTTAGTAGTCATAAAACTTATCCCAATCATTAATAATACGATGACGATTAAATGTACGCTTACGACTTAATGGGCCAATTTCTAAATACACTTTTATTTACATTTAATTCAAAATTTCACCCGCTTATCTAGGATTGACGTTTAATTTCCTGACGCAGCTAATCTAAGCTTTGCAAATGATGTGAAAGGATTGCCCAGTTATAACTTAAATAGTAAATTAATTTATCAGTTTGAAATAGATAAAAATTTTAAATTCCATCTCTCACAGCAGATATTCATGTATTGTATTCATGTGCTGTCATTAAATTGCACAAATGTGTGTTTAATATTTTTTTTAACTTACCAGTGACGAAAAGACGACCTGCTGAGGAGCTCAGTCGAGTTTCGCCGGTCAATGTGTGATGGGTTTGACATCTGAAGTTGGTCATAGCATCTTTGGGATTGACTTCTCGTATGTGGAGTTCTCCACTAGGCAAAATTACGTACTTTCCCTCTATAAAAATAACACAAACGTCAAATATAATGAATATATATTTATACACACGGTACTCCCGTAGGGTACTAAATAAATCAAACCGCGATTATTAAATTAAAAGACCTGATTAAATTAAATCGTGCTAACGACAATAGTTTATTACAGCTTCCATGCATGGAATATTTATTAACTATTACAATTAAATTTAAATAAGGGTTAACCTAACTACCTAATCGCTAACTCAATTGATCGCGTACTTAAGGGGCACCCAAACAGTCGTTTGGTTGAAGGTCCCAATAAAGACTGTAGCCACTGATCGTTAATGTTAGCAACAATCGAGTTAACTTTACCAGTTTCCTCTACGACCTAAAGATTGACCTGTTCTAAACCAAACACTGTAGATTTACAGTAAGATCAAAGAAAGAGATACCAGTTTTAAAATTATTTTAGGTCAAAACAGAAGACACAAAGCAAATAATTTCAAGTTTTGTTTGACCATTTATATACTTTATGCTTCCGACAGAAAAAAATAAATAAAATACCTTTCTGTCACGACTGAAAAACTCGCTAGAGTAAAGGAAAGACAAATGGGAAAAACTAATTATTGAGCAAAGTTAATTACTTTTTAATTCTGGAGTGGTTTCTTTATTCTACTTTCTTACTTTGCCAAAAAAAAAACCAAATTAAATTCCATTCTCAACTTTGACATCCACTTAAATATTTTTTTTCGTGGGAATACACGTACTTCAAACAAATATGTGCGCACGACCTAAGATTTTTAAAAAAATTCTAGTTTCATTTAAATAAAATTACATTACCTTTGTCCGCTGTGGTCTGAATGACGAAGGCAGCATCTCGAATCCAAGATGTGACATGCACATAATCCAATAGAAAAGTAGGCACATGACATTTCATCACTGCCGTGTTACCGAGAATAGCGTATACATCGTAGATGTGAACTATGTAAGGTTGCAGCAACACTGAAAACAAAAAACAAAACAAAATCAATTCCATTTATAATTTATTTCTATAAAAACCAACTGTTGCAAACAAACAAACAGCAAAAGTACTTAGAAATGCCATTTATTTTTAAAGTTTTCAGCTCTAGGATGACATTTATAAATGAGCGTAAGCACGAGACTTGTGCTATATCAACGACGACACAAAACTATTCCAGGTTCGTCCTCTTTCTTCAACTCACCATCATCTGATCACTAATGAGAGCATGCCAGCTATACACATAATATATTATGCCCATCATCATTACTACTGAAACCCAGTGGACCGAATGAACATGCAGCACGATGACAGGCAAGCCAAAAATGAGCAAAAATTGTCTTCTAACATGCACTGCAGGCATTTTTCTCCCCCGAGTTCGAGGAGGAAAAAGAAGAAACGAGCATGATCGTGGACTGAACTGACAGGGTGCAATTTGTACTGCGCAACCATCCTCACCCACTGTAATTACATATTGATTTTATGACACCTAACATCTTATGTTTTCTTAATTTCTAGTTAAATTATTTCCTTGCTTCATAAACACCTTTTTTATTTTTTCATTTGCAACCCTTTCAAACTTTTTCCACATATTATACTCCTCGAGGGAAAACAAGAGACATTGATTAACATCTAAAAGATACTCTGCAAATGAAAAGAAGCAGAAAGTGATATAAATCTCGAGGGAGGCAGATGGCAAGCTGGTGGAATAGCGTGATAACCCTTAATGATAGGCCCAATTCGAACGCTGAGTGAAATGAATAGTATATAATAATGTACGATTGCAAAGTCTAAAATTATAATTTTATTCACGCAACGCCGAAAGTGTATATCAATCCATAGAACGCGAATTATAGAGCTTTGGATCAAGCAGCGTGGCATCAAACTCAACTCCTATTCTTCTGCAAGATTAATGAGCAGACTGCATGCAGGCCTTTCCTGCAGCAAAGCCTGTCTCTTATACGCAGCATACTAAACTGAAATTTTAATTCAAACATCCCACTTTTCCCTTAATTCACGTGAAACGTTGGCAAATAAAGTTCTACAACATTCACGAACTTTTCTTCTACTCCGTATTTTGTTTTTAATTTCAGTAAATGCGTTCAAAAACGACCTGAAGAGTTTCGACATAATTTAATATTTCACGACTAGAAAACTGATGTCATTTAAATTAGATTGATATACCACAGCAAACATATAATTTTTCCATTTCCTATATTGAATTTTTTGCGCTTAAACAGCAGAAAGAGAGGCGGTAGACATAAATTGAAATGTTTTAAAAAAAAATATCCTCGATTTAGTTCGGTGCATTAGTCGAATTGCTTAACATTTCCAAGTTGAGGCCATTTCACGTGCCTCATGTATTTTGTAATAGTTACAGCCCAAAACCTGATGAAATTGCCAGAAATGATGATGTAATCAATGAGAAAGTTGTGCCTACTACTACAAAATCGACGAGTCTCGCAGTCCCAAGAAGCTAACCCCTACATTACTCTCTAGTGGAATTTAAAACTCACATTCTCTAATATACGAGGATGATCGGATAGGCACATACAAAAGCCATCGTTTCGACGCTCATGAATTTCTATATCCTTTCCAATCACAGTTTTACTCAGCTCGGACCTCGTGTCATGCCCCGCCAGGGAATTTGAAACAGTAGCATTCCAAGAAAAAGTATCAACATTAATTATAGTTGGTCTTCTGCCTGTCGCCTAAAGGGGTGGTGAGTAGGACGGGACGCTGTTTCCCTCTGTCTTCGATCGTTAGTCTCGAGATTTAGTGGTGACCAGTGACAGCTTTATTGTTCCCAGGGTGCAGTGCCAATTGGTGACCACCCCTCGAGTGAATAGCGTTGGTGTCTAGTCTGATGATGAGTTAGTTCATAACGAGAGGGGAAAAAAGGGTTAGTTGACATTTCAATAACCCTCTTTCAAACTGAAAAAATGCACTAGCCGTATTGGAAATTTTCTTTCAAGTGCTGGATTTCCACTAAGTAGATACACAAGGACACTCAAACGATTTTGACGGCAACAAAACTGTCGCCACACATTGCTCAATTCGATTTAGCGGTTTTATTTCTTTCGACACGCTGTTTACTTTGATTTTTGACGAAGATTACAGACTAAACATTGAATAACTGCTTTTAAAAGCTTTAATAAATTTTTCCAATGTGGATAAACACGAATTATATAAAACTTCTATTGATTTGTTTACTCTATGAATGAATGAATAAGCGCATTAGAGTGTCAAAGAAAAAGAATGATCTTGAAGCAAACAAGTTTAATTGGAATTGTAAATATTAATCTTCTTCAAAGCACTGTGCATTTTAATGCAATAAAATGATTTCTATACCATTACTAATTCAGCAATATCTGAATAGTTTTCTGAAAATTATTTCAAATACCGTTGTTACTTTATGAATAGTTATAAAAAATTCCAAACAAAACATAGAGTAGTAGCAACACAATAATTATTTTCATTGCTCCACTTAAAGCATCTTTTTTTTTTTAAACAAAAAATATCATTTATTTGATATAACTTGTGCTCCTACAAATGCATTTGCAAAGTAGTAATGCACTACAAGTTAAATTAATAAATTAAAAGAAAGAAAATTCACTTAGAAAGAAAAGTTTTTTTAAAAAGTAATTTCCCAAGCTTTTTAATGGGTTTCTTCGTCTGATTGTGCAAGATTCCATCCATCTTTTCAACTTTTGTTATTAGTATCGGAAGCGAAGTTTTCCTGCCCATTTGGCCCGAGAAAGCCACAAGGTCCTTGGAGAGCATTCTACTCCTTTCGCTCGCTCTCCCTCTTAGAGAGGAATGAGAATAAGGGAGCGAAAGATGCCTATCTCTCGTCCGTCGAGGTACTATTCGTTATATTAATCTAGAGAATATAAAATGACTTTGGAGAATGAAATTCCACTAGATATATAGGAACATTGCAACCGCCCCTTTCTCTTCCTTCACCCTTCATCACTAAGCAAACAAGAGCCGCACAAGCCCTTGATAGTGCTTTACACTCGTATGCAATATTTATGGAACCAAGTGGCTGTGGCATTACCACAGATAACAACGCTTCCAGTTTCACTCACTGCACACATACAAAAGTCGATTTTAAAACAAAAACTAAATAAACTTGCTTTGATAAAAAAGTTATCTCGAATTAAACGCTATCGGCTTTGCTAAGGTTTCTCGCAATCTCTCATCTCTCGATTTGTTACGCAAAACTGAGCATTTAATATATATATTATCTCTTTTCCTTCCTAAAAGATGGAATTTTTCCCTGTGAAAACAGAAAATGATTCAATACTAATCGATTTGAGAAGAGGAAAGGAAAAAAAAAAATCTCGGTCCGATTTCAGTGAGACTTTTGGCATTTCTCCTTCAAAACTTTTCACTTCCTTTCACAAACATCTCAGCAGCTCGATTCGGTCTTGCGCGTAAGAGAACACTGATCGTTACCATAACAACTAACCCGGGAAAAGGTAAATGCGAAGACATTTATCAAACAAATTTCACCGCTGGTCTGGGTAATGAGCTTGGATTATTAGCTTGGCCGGATATGAGATTAGCAAAACTCAAAAATCATACCCTAGATACATTGAAAACAACGCTCGCATGAAATATTTCGCCGAATACGAAAAACATCTTATTTTCCACACAATTTCGTCGTAAATAATGTAAAATCAATTATATTCAAATCGATAGTCTCATTATCGAATTCCTCAGACAATGGTCACATCAGATAAAGTGAGGCGTTTGTAATAAGCACTAATCGAAAACACTGCAGCATCTCTCGCTCGCTCTCTTTCATCTTCAACAATCCATCCGTATATAAAGACAAGAGAAAATTGATACCCTTTCAGCACGCCGAGAAAGTACTGCAGCCTTGCTTTATTGTTATCTTACCGAGTTTCCAATAAATGGATCAGATTACTAACTGAATTACTCATACCCTGTACTCAACCTGGTCCTTTTATTCTCGTCCTAGACTGAAGTTTCTTTCCGGTTTTTTTGTCGCCACCTTCGAAGTTCTATTGAATTTTAAATCTGCGCCTTTTATTGCATACTGTATTGGTTAATTGAATATTAATTATTAAGCTTCTTCATTCCTTCGCTTGTGTGTTTTAAGTGTTGATCTTCGTTAATTACTATCGAACGTACAAGTAAATGAAATCATTCAAAAAAGAACGAATTTCGAAAAACCTCTTAAAAACAATTGAATCTTTTCGCTACAATTTTCATATTTTTACATATATTTACATCACTTACACAATACCTGTCGATTTTTCAAAAAATTTCGTTTTCTTTCTTGCTTTTTCATTTTCCAATATTTCCCTTTTATTTGACAGGGCTTTGGAAAAATTGAAATATGAAAATGCCACCGAAATAACTTTCTATTTTATTTAGTGAATCAAAAGAAAAATTGCAAAACAATTTTTTTTTCTCCAAAAGTCAAATCAATATACATGGGGGAAAGAATTGACTTCAAATAGATTGGAGAATAATAATATAAAAATAAACTATTTCCACATCTGTTTATAAAACAAGCTCAGTTTCCTTGTTTGCATTGCGAATCCTTCGTCTCGTTAACATCTTAAAACAATCGTTACCATAATTAGACAGTAATCCTTTGAGCGCGCCGTACAAGTCAAATAAATAACAGTCTCTATGACAGAAACTTTTGTGCGCCGAAGTCGCCTGTCAATCTTTCCACCGAATGTAAATGTTAAGAAAAAATTAGTGACACAATGAGAGGGAAAAAAGAAGAAAAATGGTAAAAGAAGAAAGCAAAGAGACGGATATTGTCGAGCGACGATGTATTTAGACCTAAGGGCTTAGTCGTTAAGAAATTATTTGCTTCATTGAGTGAAAAACATCTGCCTGACTCTATTAGCATTCATAGTTGTTAGTAAAGAAAGATGCAATGAAAGAACACAAGTCTTATTAGCCTCGGCACACATGTTAGAGGTCTCAAAAAAATGTTGTTGTTGCAATAAAATTTATCAACGGGTGGGCCAAAAACTAATTATACTTATATCTTTTAAATGACTCATTTTCTTAAATGAATTAAACGTGTGTGTGTTTTTTTTTTACTCTGAAAAAAATCGTATAACCCTTTTAAAAAAAAATATATATAAAAATTTGAAAAATGGAATAAAGATAAGAGTTATTCTCCAATGAAATTTTATTTTCCCTTCCTCTTAAAATGGATTGGTCCTGCAGTTTACAAATGAAACGAGAATGGAATTCAATGTTCTATTTACACAGTGTGTATATAAAATATCAAATGCAAGCGTCGTTCAATGCAAATGACTCTTTCGTGAAGCGAAAGGGAAAAAGTAAAACTTTTCCAAACTCGTCTCCATTCAAAGATTGCTTACAAAAGAATAGAATGTTGTTGCTGATTGAATGCAAAGAAAAAAAGTCATCCATGCGAAGGGAGGACCCGTCTGTGGTTAGTTTCCCAACGGAGAGACCTTTATTTATGAGAACACTTGATCAAATGAGAAAGAGGAGGAGGAGTAGTCCCATGCCTCCGATAATTATAATTAATGGAGGCATTGTAACTTCAATGGGATGCAAATGAAGGTCAGGCCCCTCTCTGCCATTTGCCGCATTTATTAGAGCTCATACACGATTACAAGGCTTTTATTTTAACATTTGCTACAACCGCTAATGGGACAACCCTCGTCTATGTATGCATATATCTTACAAAATAGCATAAGCCTCTTGTTTTGGGCCAATTTTGAACCTTAAAGTTGATGATTTACATCTTAACGGTTTTACTAGTAAGAATTCTAAATTTTCCTTCTTTATTTCTTTTTTTTTTTACATATTTTTTTAAAATTTTATATTACTTCTAAGACGGATCTCAATTTTTTTTTCTTGCTTTAAATCCAACAAAAAAAATCTTAATTAAGGTCTGCTTTAATATGCTGATTTATTCTTTTAAAAAAAAATAACAAACTTTAATTCGTCTAAAATATTTAACTGGAGAAAGAATGACACTTTGTCAAGAAAATTGCTTTTCAAGAAAAAAAGTTGAACCAATTTTTTTTTGGCGAGAAAGAGAGTAAAAAAATAACACAAATAAAATACAACTTCTAAGTTATCAACTCAAAGAAGGTAACAAACATTCTTAAAAGTCGTACAACATTTTATGAAATATCATCAACAACCTTCGTCAAAAAAACTTTTATGTTGTTCTTCGAGACAAATTTAGTAAGAACTCAAACAAGTTTAATTACGCCATCATTTTCAAATGGTTTGTATAAACACCCATGTTAAAACAAGAAACTCCGCCTTGATGCTGCCCTGCATTGCACCTCTACACTAATTTCCAATTTCAAGCTTTTTATTTTTACAGCTTTTCTTTTAATGCCCTTCATCCTAGCACCGAGTAAAGATGAAGTGACATTATTTTCTCCTCTCTTTCTCTTTTCAATAGCATTCATTTGTGTCCCTCCAAGCGTGTTGCACTCCAAATCTCTGTTTTTGATCCTCCTATACTTATTATAAGTGCATATTGCTTCCGTAATGAAGATTACGCCATTCACTAGACCAACACGAAAATCTTTCAAATAAACGCTCTTTCAAATTCATTGACAAAAATAATTAATTTCTTTAGAATAATTACTAAACAATAAAATTGACCGAACGTAAATTTTTAAATATTCGTGCATCCAAAGAAAATGCTTCAATTATTTCCCCTCTCAGACTTTCCTATTTTGTATTCAATACCATTTATTCCACTATTTGCTTCCAATTCGCTTTCATTTCCTATCCCACGGTAAAAACTGCATCGACCAAAACCTCATTTTCTAACTGCTTCTTGATGCAAGAGTGGAGCAAGCACCAATACTGTGTGCAATCCCATTGACTGGGAGACAAAGGCAGTGGCCATGTTCTTGGTTGATTGTAGCACAACCGCAGGGCGGTTAGACTTGAAGGCTGACGTTCAAAGGGTATTTCGCGCACAATTCCAGCCAATTTCTAACGTCTTTGTAACCCCCAAGACATAAATATCTATCGCAAACCATCTTCGATCCACTCAAACAGCAAAAACAAATCTGGTTTTAGTGTCCATTAACTGCAATAGAAGTCAACAAAATATCCCGTGCTATATTTAGGCAATGGAAGAATTCCAAAGCCGACTTTATTTTTATTATTATTTCATTTTGCTTTTCAACATTTATAAAATTGGTCTAAATTTTATCGGATAAGTGGGGTTTAGTTAGCAAAACGTTAATGAAACTTGTACGGATACAATTCAAATGTGCAAGAAGTATGCAGAAGAACAGAACATGGTATCTTTAAGAAAATTCCTTAAAGAAAATAGCAGTCATAAAATTGTGCAATTAAGAGTAGTACCAACTTTACCCTTCACCGCAATGAAGGCGTTTGTTGCAGAATATTTCCTTAGGCCCAAGCAGATTTCTACTACCGTGTCTGAAAGCTTTGGGATTCCTTAGGGATTTCGGACCTTGTGCATATTTGACATTTCAATTTGGCCTGACGATACAATTAAATCTACAATGGGACCACGAAACTGGCATTTAAATCCAGAAGACTCACAAAAATACATAATTATAATTATTATTAATTGCTATTAATTAAGTGTTATTAATTATTAATCCATTAGAAAAGCCCTGGTCTGTCTGTCTGTCTGTCTGTCTGTCGCGCCGCCTATGGCGCCACCGGTCCAAGTAAAATGTACTGCTGCTTTTTTATTAATTCACTGATATCAGAAATTTAATTAAAGCATTTGGACAGTGTTTAATAGTTTCCAGACCAAAAAAACTTGCTCTTTTCAATGGGATATTTGGATTTTTGAATTATTTTCTAACATTCACCAAAAAACGATAATTTTCAAGTTTTTGCCTATTTAAAGTAAAAAAAAACTACTAATTTGAATTCATAAGATACTGTTTATAACTCAGTTATTATCTAATTTAAAAAGATTTTTTTGTACCATTTACGGCATGGGTGTCATCGCGGCAAAATACAGATGCGCGCGCGCACCCTGGCGCCAAACTTCTAATACGTCAGTTCCGTATTTCGCTAATTTTATCACTTAAAATCTAGCGATTAAAATGTTTCTTAATTGGTTCTAGACTAGATTCATACGGTCAGTTAGATGCTGTAAAAATTGTATACATTGAAATTATCATTTCCCTATTAAATTGGCAAAGTATCCTATTGCTGTTCTAAATTGGACATTACATGACGTCACGTTCGCTCCAAACACAATCAACGTTAATTGCCACTTTAAAATGTTATTGCCATTTGAGTTATGTTTTGTTGTTTATTTCTATTGCTTTTCGAAGCTTCTTACTTATTAAAACTAACAAAAACATAAATGCAAGAAAATACTCGCCCGCCAAGTGCTTGAATATCTCAATTACTATTTCAATTGTTGTTTATACATTTATTTGGAGACTCTCTTTCGCAATCTCATTCCTTCCGTGTCAACAACGAACCAGTCAGCAAAACAAAAAAAGAAAAAAAGCTTTTGCAAATGCTCACATTTTCGCCTGCTTTTCTATCTCAGTAGATCAATAGTAAATTTTCTAGCAATTTTTTTTTATCGATTCCATCAGAAAAGGTCGTACAAGCAGCGGAAACTGCTATTCTTGAATACGTCGACACTAGACATTGGTTTCACTATGGGTTTCTAGCCGTTCTTTTGCTTGCTGCACGGTCTCCGGCATCCGGAACAAGGCCAGGCACCATGTTCCTCATCATGTGACCCTTTCAGCCTCCAGTGAAAGATGGGTATGTGCCAGAGTTGATTGTAGACTTGGCAGCCACACAACAAGAAGTAGGACGCCTCAGCTGCTATCAAGAAATCGACTAGGAAGGAAAGCCAGCAATCAGAGGTCACCAATGGCAACAACCTCACCTCGCACCCTTAGGCACAGCACTGCGCTCCAGAATCCAGCAAAAAGGACTCTTCTTGCCGTCAGTTAAGAACCCTCTGATGAAATGAGAATGGAAGTTGAAGCGAGAGGGCGAGCAATTGGAATTTACTCCTCCCTTTACGAAAATCTGTGCTAGAGCACCAGGTTCAGAGAGCATAGACCGGATGGACTTTGCACTAAAGCCAGCAAAGGCAACCTAAGCTTATTAAACCATCTGAAAATGGTGAGTGTCTTAGAAAAGATTGCAAGTTACGATAAAGAAACAAAGAATTTGTGGATCGATCAGAAAAATAAAAATAAAATAGTGGATAAAAAAAAATAAATTAAAAATTAAAAATTAAAAATTTTAACAAGTGGAAAACAGATTTTTTTTATGAACAAGCGATTTGCATGTAGTAAACTAGATTCTATTTCAATTCTTCATAAATCTTAAATCTTGTATAAACACTTTCACGCAAAACATGTAAATGAAAATATATGACTTGCATCTTTCATCTTTTGAATGAGAATGCATTCATTACTGGAAGTGTAAATAACAAAAAAAAATAAAAAATGAAAAAAAAAAGTTGTACCAGATAAAGCACAAGGAATGCTCATTAATTCCATAAGCAATATTTTAAAATGCCGCCTATAGAAAGCTTCCAAATAAAAGCACGAGAAGACCAGACAACAATCCTGAAGTGTATTATTGAAAATTATATACCGGTAACCCGACCCTATCAGCTTCCTTAAAGTTGAAATAAATATCCAACGGAGTTTTCGTCCAAACACTTCTGTTGTTACATATAAAACCTCTAAATCGAATAGTAAAAAATCCACGAGATAAATCGTTCCAAATAATTAAACTCAATTCCAACACAATAAATTCTAAGAGTGGGAAACAATTTTGAAGTTTCAAAGAAAAAAATTCTAAAATCGCCTCGTTGGACTGTCGAGCTGTTTAAAGCATTAAATGAAATTCGTTATTTTTTTTTTGTTGAAATTAATTTCGCCAAGTGATGTGGTGAGAATTTGAAGTGTGTTAATACCAGGGGCAAGAAACCAGGGCAATGAAGAAAACAACCAATTTACGGACCACACCGAAAAAAAAAAACACATCAGCCCACGCTTTTAAACATCCCAACCAAGTACATAAAACACACGTTTACTTTCAGTTGCTTCATAAAACTCAACAGCCCAAGCAATTTACCGCTTACGACTTTTTTCAAACTGCACCTTTCATTCCATCCAGGAGTAGCCAGTATGGGCTGATAACCAGACGATCTTTTTTCCTTATATTTGTATATACATTTATATCTCTTTTTTCACCTTTTGCTTGTTTCCTCAGCTCCTAATTCCTTATCCCAGCCTTATCTCGACTTGTTCGGGTTACTTCTAACCAGCAAAAGTTTATCTCTGAATATAATTTATGCTTCAATAAATTTTAAACATCTCAACTGCGCAATGTTTCCCACTTTTTATTTTTTAAACGCAACTGGTGCAACACTTTGAAGGTTAATTGAGGTGAATTTGAACTATTCTTACCTGCTTTCACTTGAACATCTCCACTAACAACAATTCCAACAGCATTACTGGCGACACAACGGTATACAGCCGCGTGAATGTCTTGGCGAAAATCAGAGGCGCTGAAGGGAGGGAAGACGAGCGTGCCATCGGCGTGCACCTGACGTAATGAGGCGATGTTGGACACAGAAGTACCGTCCGACAAAGACCATGTAACTTTGGGTGTTGGGTCTCCCGTGGCCGTACATTCAATCTTCGCACCCGTGTTGTTTGAAAACTCTACCAATCGAGGCGGTTCATTGCTGAAGGACGGGCCATAGATAATACCACTTACAGCACCTGAAACAACAAATATTAACGAGTTAGTTAATAAAATTAAATTAAACAACACACTTAAAAATAACATTACGCACAGTTATATCTATAGGATCAAGTTAAGTCTAAAAGGTTTTAGCAAAGTCGACGAGAGCACTTTGTGGCAAATGAATTTGGATTAAATTATACGTTTGATGCTTTCGTAACGTTTCATTATTGTTTAGAACCACAATCAACGTGACGCTGCAATGGTATTTAATTTAAAATTATCTAAACAAGAAGAAAAAAAATGCTGTTTCTCTTAGGACACAAGCCAACTATGAGAAAACAGTGCAAGCTGACTGCAAGTTGTTCTTAAGTGGACATCTGTGACCTCCTCTTTCACTGTTTCTCCGACTGCAAGCGATGCTGCCACTGGACATTCTAAAAGGTGATGACTCCCAGGGAGACTTTCTTTTACGACCACAAGACTCCTGTCAATATTTCAAGCACCAAAGTGCAACCACCCCATAAAGTGAGTAAAATATTTGAGCAAAAGAAACTGCTATAATAAACTTAGAGATTAGAAAAGTTTATTTAGAATTATCGGAACTAAATTGTTCCTTCATGTTTTCTTTAAAATATTTTCTTTTTCTTGTTTTATTTGGCTCTTGTTTCGGATCAGATGACTGTGAGTCTGTGAGCGAGGCGATAAAGGTTTCTTCAAATCAAAATTTAAGATAGTTTTATTTCTCTAAAGGTATATTTTTGTTTGTTTTTCTGCTGTGGGAGAAGAACTCGATTAATCCCTGGAAGCTTCAAGTTGCTAGCAGCTGTGTCGTTTGCTTTTTCCTTTAGGACTGTTCTCCAAGGAGACAAGAGCCTCAAAACGCCTTGTTTTCTCTTCCCTCTTTGAAATTGGGAAGAATGTTTTTGAAATAATAAAAGGAAGGAAGAACCGTATTTGCATAAAGACAGAAGCATTAGCGACACTCTGCTGTATAAATTCGCAATGACGTCCGAAGTCATTACTCGCGTAATAGAAAATGAAATGTTTATCACTCAATGCGATCGACACAGAGAAGAAAAACATCGAAAAGAACAAGTCAAATCCTTTTCGACTTTAAATACTCTGTATTTTTTTTATCTATCTTTTAATAGAATATTTAAAAGGGTTTACATAACCGCACATAAATAAAATATGAAAATGAAGGAAAAGACATTTTTCTTATCGTCTTTTAACCCAAAAAAATGACGAGTAAATGAATAATTTAAGTCCCAAACCGTTATAAAATCCTTTTTTTTTAAAAGAAAATATTTCATACCGTACTTTTTTAAAATAATAATAAGATAAGATTGATTCCGTAAATCTTTTAGACTTTAAAATATGTTCTAAACTTCTTTTTTTTTAAATAAAAAATAAAATATCTCTTCAAGCGCATAAAAGCAAACAGAATTCTGCAGACATTTCTTCATCTATTCAAATAATTTCTTGTTGGCATGTTTGGCCCAAACGTCCGCTGCATAAATTTATTGCTCAAACCACTGTCATCTGATAGCGCGTGGAAAGAAATCATTTTCTCTATATTGCAGCTGATACCCACACTAACGGATGATAAAGGGCACCGGGAAAGTCTTTATAAAAATAAAAGAAAAAGGAAAAAAAAAACAAAAAAAAACTCCCGAACTCGGGTTTGCGATCGCACTTCGTTTTTCTGGTCAAACTCATTACATGAATGCGTTATGAGTTACAACCATCTGCCACAAATGGCGGCAACTCCTAAATTTCACAATGGAAAGAACCCATTCCATTTCTATACATCATGAGATTGCGAAATGGTTGTGTTTTCAACCTTTTCCACTCTCGTTTTTTTCGCATTACGCTAACTTATTTGTATTCATTTTAACGTTTCATTGGAATAAAACTTTTCCCATTTCAATAAATATATATAGTTTTTTTTTTATTAGTTTTTTTTTCTTTTTAAATTCTCTAAATTCCATTTTCTTGACAAACAAAAAACGCGGCAATTTATTAGAGATCGTAAATTGTACTACAAAATATTTTCTCGCATTTATATAGCGACATTAAATCTAATGTATTTATAAATTACACCACTTCAACCTTAAAACTATCATATTTTCCCAATCTGATTCTCACTTCCATTACCATCAAACAAAAGGACAGACATGGATGTAGCGCTAACACCACTTAAGTGCTAAGCACCGCGCGGTAATAACCTCATAACCAAGGATATTAGATAACAGTAACTTATCTAATATCTAAGAGTACATATATGTACACAGATGTAATATTCCCCTGTAATTAAGAATTAAGACATTATTATTATAATCCATGCCCTTCTTGAGACTAATGAAAACCAATCCAGAGTCTCGAGTCTAAATAATGATCATTTTCTTTCTACTCTGTACAGCACAACATCATCAAATGGCAAAAGGCTATTGCAATTTAATCCTATTTGACGATCGAGTCGAGGTAAAGAAAGTTTATGAAATGACCACTGATAAATCTGTCAATATAAGAATGCTGAGGTCCATCCTAGGATTTCAAGAAAATAATATGTTATTGTATTAGCGTTCAACATTCTGCCAAAGAAAAATAGTGCCAATAACTTATGGTTTCACGCTTAACTTTGAATTGATATGGATTTAATAGATTTGCTGAGTATATCCTAAATAAAATTGCATTACATTTATTCCTTTTTATACAGGAATGAATTAACTTATTTGGGGGGTTATTTTTGGTACCAAAATTGTGGTAATTCATAAAACTTAGCTTCTATAACATTAGAAATGATAAAAAAAAAAGACAAGAGCTGACAAGACCGGATACGAACACGCGAGCCCAGCGTGAAGGATCAGCTTCATATTCTTATTAATAACTTGTAGACTAAAGTTGATTTATTGGCTTTCAAACCGGAGTTTTGCAACTTTTTAATTTAAAAAGTATGACAAGGTTTTTGACCTTATCAGTCCTCATGAAGGCCACAGACTAATGTTTTTTTCTGCAGACGGCTTCTTCGATCCTTTTGTTTTGTGTGTGCAGCAAAGTAATGAATTGCATTGAAAGGTCATTTAAGATCCTTTAATATCTGAGGAACAGCTCTTAATTCTTAATTTTATGACTGATATTAGAAACAGTTTATTTCCCATAAAAATGACTTGATGAGTTAGCCATTATATTTATTTGTGGACCAGATAAAAACAACCCCAAACATCAATTCTTATCAAATATTTATCGCCCGTCATTACCATTCCCGACCATCTCAACTCGAATAAATTTCACTTGAAATATCAAAATAAGAAATGGTTATATTTCAAACCTCGAAAAAAACATTTTCTCAAACTTTTGCTTACAAATTCTATGAATCCTTGTAATTTATCTCTGTAATAAACTTTCATTAAACGTCTTAAGACTGTGTTTACTTGATTTAAAACCCATTAAAGAAGGAAGCAAACGAAAACGACGTCTCCTAGCTTGTCATTTATTCATAAAGTCAGATGCTTGTGCGTAATTGCTGCCATTACAGACCACAAAGATATAAAATTTCATCAATTTATTCTTGCCCGCATGATTAATTATTAGAAAACTGGCTGTGACAGCATCTGCCATTACCAATAATAAATTGGTGTGATTTTTATAGTAGTAGGCATGTGCGGAATCCCACATCTCGAACTACAGTCGGATCATCTGAGCTGCAGGCAAAGATTATAACCTCTCTTTAACAGCCCACTAAAAATTGATTTACGACAAACTTTTATCGAGACTGCGCGCTGATACAATCGTCTATATAATTTTAACATCTAAAACTTAGCCCCGATTTGGTCGCCAATTTGCCATTTATTCTGTTGAAGCGAGTAAAAAAGTTCATAGCTCTCCAATTTATAGTCAAATAGAATTCAATCATGTCTACGGATTCAATTCAAACTGTTTATCCTACAAATTCTTCAATTGATCTCCATTGATCTGCTGCGAGTAGAATGCGAAAGCAGCTTTCATTCCACTTTTATCTTTGCCTCAAATCAACAAGTAAAAGTTGCTATAGCGATCAATACCTAATCTCCACCAAAGACAGTAAACTCACTTTTATTGCATATACAACTTTTGCTTATTTCTTTTTTTTAATGCTTTTTTTTGTTGTCTGCAAGTCAATATACAACCCCAAACTTATTTGCAGCTTTAAAAAAAAGAGCGAATTTCCCAACTAACCCCCTTGTGTTGAAATAAGCCTTCATTTCCACTTTATACTCGAAACAGTTATTCGCTTTCCAAAGAGTTCGTTCTCAGCTTCTCCTTTTCAAAATTAACTTGCTGAATTGCATTGTGGTTGTACAAATATTGTAAACAAGAAAACAAGTCGTTCCTTCTTTAACTCGAATATTTTTTGTTTTGTTTTTGAAATTATTGATTTGAAAGGGTTTTGAAAAATGTTATTTATTGTAGAATTCCAAATATTTCAAATTAAAATATTCAAACTTTCCCCTCTTTTTGCCATACATAAAGTGGACCGCACATGATTCATTACTTCAACCGCAACAGACCTATTTAGTCGAAACAGCCAAATCAGTTTCACAATTTTTGATTGCTTGGTTTCTAGTCTCGTGTAACAGTCCATTGGGAACTAAAGAGGGAAAGCGCTGCAATACAAAACACTTTGCTCCAAACGGCATCACTATTTGCTGCTCGTGCACGCTTCTCTCATTACAGTCTTTTTAATGGCCATGTGCGAGACAAAATTAAATCTTTTTTTATGCTAAATCGTGCCGAGTGAAAAACAAAAATTTCCCCCATAAGGACACACTATAAATTTTCAGCCATTTCCCCATTCATTTTCAGTTGTATTTCAAACGTTAAGTCAAATTTTACGTCTTGCCATTTATCTTATTTTTAAATTCATTGCCTTTTCTCTCCTAGCACTGAGGAGTGAAAATATCTGCCTAACAATTTTTTGTTTTATCATCAGATCAGATAGACGGAGGAAATGGCAAAACCCAACCACAGACAAACTCATGAAACCAACACGGCGGTGAAAATAAATGGAGCTGCAATCTTTCTTGAGAAACAGGCAAATTCCTTCCCCACTCTGCTGCGAAAATAGTTGGTATAAAGTATGCATGAAGTCATTAAATGCCAATCAGTGTAAAACATGTTGAGAATGAGGAACTGTAGGATGCATTCAGCATGCTTGGCACGCCAACCTATCGTTCAGACACGAAACGGAAGAGTGCAGAAGAGAAGCGGAGCATGCATGTGTCTGCACAGAGCGCCAGAGATAGAGAAGTCAGATCTGTTGAAAAGAGAGAGAACGGAACGCAACACGGAACTAAAAATCGTCCCTCGCATTCGAATGGTGTGAGTAAATAAGCATTGAATAGTGACACTTCCATCAATTACAATTATTAATAACAGCTCGAAAGAAAAAAATTGTTTAGAAATTGATGCCAATTTATCTCGTAATGTTCCATCAACTTCATACTACACATTTCTGCTTGTAAATTTTCAAGTGTGGAGTCTTTTTAATTGCTTCGAAATTAGTGATAAAGCAAAGCAGTTAATAAGTGGAGATTTAAGTGAATGCAATTGAATTTAACATCCAATTGGGCTAACTTAATTGCTGGCTCCCCAGAACTGCTGAAATTAAACGAGGGAAAAGATATAAAAGAAAGAAAAAAAATTCAAATGAGTCGTTACTTTTAAAACCTAATTGCTTACAATTCGCTCTTCACTAAACACGTGATATATATTAATGATTACCGTAAGCTTCTTTTTTTCTGATAAAATAAAACTACTAAAACAAAAATCTTTTTTTTTTAAATTAAAATTTTAAAAGAAAATTATAAATAATTATTATTTTTCTATTTAGATTGGAGTTTAGCTTTAAGAATTTTCTTTTTTTCGGAAAACAGAAAGAAATTGTTTTCACTTTAGCACGTAATCAATAGAAAAAGCAGAATACGTTTAAGCCTAAAAGCAGCCTGTTGCCTCATACTCAACCCACTATCTGTACTCGTTTCCTTTGGGAGAATAGTGAAACTTCTTCATGAGTTGCACCTGCTCCCATTTCACTTTACCGGTGCTTAGCACAAAGTTATCCCAAATAACAAGCAAGCTTCGCAAACAAACTTCAAAAATATTGAAGTAAAAATACCATGAATCAAACTCCGCATTCAAGATTCTCCATTCAATTTTAATCTTTCAAAGTTGATGTTTTTTTTCTCGAAAAATTTCATATATTTTCAATTTTTTTTCCATTCACGTACTCAGTCTACAGTAAACAGGCCATAAACGAAATTGATCTTTCCTTCCTTTCTACTGTTCTGGTAAATTTATTTCTTCCATGAATCGGTATTTTATAACCAAAGAAGCACTTTTAATATTTTATGGTCATTTTTACGAGTAAGATGTAAAGCATATGAATTCAACAACGATTTATTTCAATGGCTTTCTTACGTGTACAAAATCGACATGCAAATGCAATTTATGACCCTTTTTTAAATTTTTCCCCCCTTCTTTTTACAGATAAGCAAATTAAAATCAATAACTTCACTACAATTTTAAAAGAAAATGAAAGCAAAGATGCTCAATTAGCAAGTGACGGTAGATTGAGAGAATTAAGAACAACACGGGTTACAATCTTCACCTTTCTTAACCCTGCATGCCACACACTTCAATTGAGAACTGCTGATGCCACGCCAGATGAGCAAACTTCCATCTAATTCATATTTTATACAACTCCGCTTGAAACAGCCAGTAAACAACAGACCAGAAATTATTCCCCATCACATAAAACAATTAATTTTGCACGCTCGATAATTTTTGCTACAGCATCTATTGTTATAATTTGGTTTTAACAGCGCGATGGCGCTTCAATCGATTACAGTCGTTGAAAGCTGAAACACTTGATGCTTTCATATTGAACTTTCTCTATCAATTTACCGGTACTTCAAGCAGCTTGAGAAATCATACACTGTGAAGGAGCCGAATGAGAATATATATATAAAAAAATGAGTGTTCTAGATGATTGTGAGTGGATTGGGATGAGTGATCCCAATTAAATCTCGGAGCCAAACCATTATTGATTTGATAATTCGGGTTTATTGAATAGGAAAAGAACAAGATTTCTTTTCAGAAATTACTTGATTAAATAAAAGTGGAAATCAAAATGAGAAAACGTTCTTTCCCTTTTGAAAAAGAAACCAGAGCTCCTTTTACACAATAAAAATCCGACTTTAATTTATTAGCAAAGTGAATTCGAAGCAGGAACAAGGATTTGCAATATATTTCCCACACATAAGTACCTACTTGTTAATGTAATTATACCGAATGGAAAATTCGTTCCTGGATGCTATCCAAATTAAAATAATATTGAGATTGAAGCGATAATTGGCGACAGACAATTAGTTTCTGAGAGGAAATTAGAAGTCAATCTATAAAGACTCATACAGTAAATAACAAGTCAACGTTCGCCCTTAAAAACTCTTCTTCTTCCAACTACAAACCCTCCTTATCAACTAACCCACCTTTAAACGTCACCGTGCCATTTCCATAAACACCTTTCTTGTAAATTGTTTCAATTTTTTACGTGCTAACAAATGAGGCACAATCATTTTACTGTATCTGGCTACGTTCCAGTACTCTTGATTTAGTGACTGTCTCACCAGAAAAAGTTTTCCTTCTGCTTTATTGTAAAAAATAAATTGCAGAAAAACTTTTTTTGTACATTTATCTAATATTTTTAAGTATTTAAATACGGTTTAATTAATTTATATAAATAATCGTCGTAAGAACTTAAAGCTTACACTATTAACCCAGACCAGACGACCCGAAGACACGATTAAAAGCGAAAAGAAATCCATATCTAGCTTGTATAAAGCTTGGGATTTCAAATCCCACAAGCAATACGAAGCGACTGTTTATTTTAGGGTGAGTAATAAGGTCTAACCATAATTGTCTTTCTCTCAACTATGCCATCGAGGTGATATTTCGCAATTTCCAAAGAATAAGAGGGCCAAAATGTACACAAGTTGCGCCAAATGAATTCCATCATAAGATTAAAAAGAAATTTTATCTCAAAACAAACAAAACCAAGACTCTTGTGAGTTATAAGAAAATAAGAAGAAGAAGTAGAAAAAAACATATTTGTACTCCCAACTTTATTTTTATTAAAGTAGAGCCCTACAACGACAGTCGACAACATATAGTAACATAGAAGAAAAAAAAAACAGCTAAATTTTTTTTCCCCTTGACGAAAGCGTCACTAGAGCTACAACCTTGGGAAGGGAAATATATGACTTGTTGACTACGAGAAGTGTAATTCTGCCAACAGCATTCGTGGAAGACATGTATAGTGATCTTTACTCAACTTTTTTTTCGAGTAGCCTCGGCGTGAAAACATTCGTACATCACAAGAAGAATATCAGGAACAAACCAATTTCGAGCTGACTTCTGATCATGAAAAGGTCGTTTTGCACATACTTCACTCTTTTTTCTGCCTCGTTCACTCAATTGCGGGCCACAAAAGAAAATGGATTTACTCATGACACTATTCTACGTTATGATTTATAAGTTAGTAATCATCGCCTTGTTATAAAAGTCAAAACGCTTTTTAATAAAACAAATATCCACCCATTAAAATGTAATGTACGAGATAGAAAATTTGATATCAAAGCTAAAATCAGAATTTATGCCATCGTATTGTAATATAAATTCCAAATTTGTAGCTTCGTTTGACTTTAATGATACCTAAATTTTTGTTTGCAGAATACGTACCAGTATTTTATCACCGTTATTACCGTATCGAACTTGCACCAATCGATCTTACGACCATTTTGTTAAACATGAACTCAAATGAACTATTGGATATCGCTTTAGTTTTCCAAGTTTCAGCTGCTTCGAACCAACTTTTAATAAAAAGAAGTTAAAACCAAAACGCCTACGTAACAAGCTTAAAATTGTAGAAAATAATGCCAATTTGCTCCTCTATTTCATTTGAAACCTATTTATCACAAGAAATTTCAACTCGATAACACGTGTTTCACTTCTCACCTCAATCTTACAACACGACTTATGGGTTAGGTAACTCCCTATCATCTGTGGTCACGTTTTGATTCACTGTAAAAGTGATATTTCTCACCACAACTCATTTTTAAGCTTCCTTCATAACCTCAACCTAGATTTTAAAGTTTCACCGGTACCTCGCGTTCACCATGCTGTATTTTGTATTTACAAAACATTTTGTTTTCTACTTTACACTTTATCAAAGCTTTTAGAGGTGTTCACGATTCTTTTTTTTCTCTCTCTCTCTCTCAAACAAAAAATCAAATTACCACGGTATTAGCCGACAAATCTAAACTTAAAACATCCATTATCATCCTAAACAGATCATGCAGATCGGCACTTTTCCAAATCACAGACACTCAAATTACAATCTACTCTACGCTAATAAAAGCCTGAAATTCTGAATAAGTGCCTATTTTTATTAGCAATTCCTAAACACATCAAGAATTTGATTTCTGCATAATGTTAGCGAATAATGTAGACTTTTACGATTCAAATTTCTACTTAAAAAAAAAGAGTGTATAAATAGCTTAACTTGTTCGTTTAGAGGATCGTTTCTTGCAATATAAACCAAATGGTTCTTATTTTTTCCTCCCTAAATTGCGAATCGTTTTAGTACCCATACGAGCAAATGAAAATTTAATTAAAAGGCGGCACAGGCTACAACGTAAAACATAGTACCAAAATATCCTATCTAGTCTTGCCATGCACGCATGTACATTCTGCTTGAATGCATGGAAATCACCTGTTTACAGTTTCATAACTTGTTTATCCATTAACGAGAAATCCACAACAACAAAAAAATTCTTTTTGTTTCATACAGAAAAGAAAAAATTTCCTCAAAAACATAAACCACCCAATTTAATCACAGCGTAACTTGAATAAAACATCCTCCTAATTACCTAAGACAATGTCAGTCTGACACTTTCAAAGTAAATTTTCATGTAGACGTTGTAGATTCTTTCTATACTCATCTTTTGTATCTCCTGCGCTCTGCGTAGGGAATCCGCGAGGGCATATCGCGTGACATTGAAAGGGAAACTATAGCTACTCGCAGACAACACTATCTGAATTGCCAACATTTTCGCCCAACTACCACCAACTATTAACCCTCACATTACAATAGCGTTAAGTTAAAAGCGTCGCTAGGTAAGGGAAACTGTATTTCATATTTGGGTAATTGCTCTCGCCATCAATAATTCACAACATGCAACTGCCAGTAGTGATTAATGAACTATAACTGTCATGTCTACTCACTAGATGAATGGTCAAAGATCAGTATTGTACAACACAATCTATGTATACCGCAGCAGTACGTGCAAATGATGATAGAGGGAGATTTCTTTTGAGCCAATTTGATTTTGACTAATTGACAAAGGACAAACTGAACAAAAGATTGAAGATAATAAATGATCTTGAATTAAAATTTGTAATTCACAAACTGAAAAATATATTTGATACCATCACAGCATTTATCAAGCTAGCATTGATTAACAGCGGGTCTCTGGTAATCTCGCTTGAGCATTGTTTTTTAAATAACGTTATACTGTGACTTCAGATGTTATCTCGCTAAATAATAAAGCCATTAACGTTTCAAACTGTAATTCATGTGCACCACGAGGCTAAAAACTCGCATGTGACAACAACTTCCTCTATTTTACACTAGAACTTTCTACAAAATTAAAATTATAATAATCTAACAAACTAGCTATTGGATTTATGACCACTTTTATATTTTAATCAAAAACAAAGATCAACAAAATCAATGAATTCTTCCAACGTCTCCAATCCCAAAGCCAAACGCAAACGCAAACGAATTTCATCTCTAATGTTTGCTTTCAATTTGATTACAAACACAGCATGGTTGAACATGAGGAAATAAGCAGACTTATTTTGTGTCTGTTCTGAAATTAACTCTCTACCATGTATATACTCGTCTTGAGAGTCATTTTTCTCGGAACCGCTTATTTTATTTGTGGCCCTACCCATGTTAATGGAGATTAAAATGTCATCACATGTCCTAATTATGTTAAATTTAGTGTATCAACCATCCGGCCCTCCCTGTTTTTACTTCCCAGTACGCAAATTAAAAACAACTTCTACAATATACTTAAAAATTGTATACTGTAAATTAAAATTTTCTGCAGGGATAGAATATTTTCATTTTGTTTCGGCAGAATTACATTTTTCATTTGGCAGTTGGCACTGAATATTTTGATCGTAATGTACAATAAATCAATGAAATATTGACCAAGTCGATACTTCACAGTGAGTGGAACACTAAAATAGTGCTAGACAGCCTAAAGCCGCGCTTGTGATGTTCAAATCTAAACACCAACTGACAAATGTAACTGCAAAATAAACAGAATTACTCAATTGAAGAAATAAAAATCAATAATTATTTTGGGAAATGTTTGTCATCACTTGCACCCAAAACCTGCTCGGCGTCATCAGTTCGACAAAGTGCTTTTTCCTATCAATACCTAAACGTGACCGACTCTTTTCACTTTTCCACGCATGCGCAGCTGTCATTGAATCGCTTGGCAGTTCAGCAATCCTCTGCTCTATTAGTTGGAAAAATATGTTATCTGCGTGAGGTGTCTCCGGGCGGACGTAAAGATCGCCTGACGTGTCGTTTATCAAACGTCACAACGGGGCAAAAAGCATTTACCGTACTGCCTCGATTTAACGCCGGTCGTATCTAAACGCCGGCTCCTGATTAAGCGCCGGGCAAACTGAGGACGAAATGGCAATAAACGCCGGCCTTAAATGAACGCCGGGTTTGTTTAAACGCCGGGTTGAAACGTTTTTTAAACGTTTTGAGAGGTCTTTTGGTCGAAACATCGAAGAATAGCTAGCAATGAGTGGCTTTCCAATTTTTTTTTTCGGTTAGACGCCCGGCGCGAATAATCGCCGGGCTTTGAATGAACGCCGGGGGGGTCAACTAGAAAAAATGAATAAACGCCCCGGCGTTAAATCGAGGCAGTACGGTATTATCCAACCCGAACTGATCGATAGAGGAAGAAAGACAAAAGACGCCATAACTAAGACGAACAAGATGAGTTACAAACAGCTGTTCTTTTCTATTCTACTTAACACCTCAAAAGATGGCAACACTATCGACTTGTGTCCGCAGGCAATATTACTTTGAGAACACCATCAGCTGATAAGAAATAGCAAGTCAAGTAACAACAACATCTTTCTTTAAGAGACAAACCGACAAGTCTTCAGAGCAACCTGATTTTTTTTGACAAGATACATTCTGCTTTTTCTTTAAAAAAAAATCACTGGGAAGTGGAAGGAAAGGGAAAGAAGGGGAAAGAAAAAAGGATCCCCCACTCAAAACACCAGCTGAACACAAGAAAGATACAACGTAAGTCCATTACACGAGATAATGCTGAATCACGAGTCGGTTCCTCCATCATTAATATGAATTCTGCGTGAGACATAGGCTCGTTTTCTTTAGAAACAGAGCCTCAAAACATAACACTTTAGAAGATGCAGGCTTCCTAATTAATGTTTGTATGAAGTACACTTCATAACAAATTATTTCAAGAGAGGGAAGAAAAAAGTATTAGATTCACACTACGACTTTAAAAGTTGTAAAAACGCACAGAGATGTCAATCTTAATTGAAAATTTCACATAAAACTAATAAAACAATGTGTGAAATTAAATTATAAAGAAAAATTAGTTTTTGAGTACTATTCTCACTTGGAATTAATCAGTAAATTACATTTTAGCCATTTATATTGTAAAGCTGCACCAATTTTATTTATAAAACGCATTAACAGGCACCCCCAGAATAAGAATAAACAAACATATATTTTAAAAATAACCATGGTCTGAAACCCCCATCCCTACCGTAGTAGACTGAATGTGTTTGCACCGTAATTCGATCTGCCATAGTTGTCCCAGTCAACATTGCAAGTCCCTAAGCATATACATCTTCCAACTACAGTATACTAAGTGTGGATTCTGTGGATGTAATTCTAGACACGGGTAGAAATTCGTTATTCACCTTTACTGAGTCAATACTAAACTATTATAAATACAAAGATAACAAATGTGCTCACTTCTCAAATGTGTTGCAAACATGTGGTGTGGGTATTTATTTTCTATTTCTGACTGCATTTTTGGTCGTCACAAATTCACCTTGCAGACCAAGAGACCACACACTACTATTTCATTGTTTTGGTGACTAATTTTCTAACTTGTATCCAAATAAACAATTCTATTCTTATCTGTTTGCACTAGGCACAGCCATTTACTCTTTCCTCGACATTAAACTACAAAACTCTTCCCGTTTGTTTTTCATACCAGATTAAATCTCTCCACGAAACCAGTTAATTTCGTTCTCGTGACATGTGCAAAAAGAAGTAAAATTTAATAATTCAGATAGGGCATGGCGAATAAAATTATATTCACCGTGAGATAGGGCTATCTGGGTGATCCTTTAAAAATTAAAGACATAAACTATTAGAAAAATGGAATAAATTAAGAGTTTTTAAAAATTGTACCGCAAATATGTTTTTTTTAGATATTATAAAATCGCTTTAAGTTCTTGTTTTAGATGAAAAACAAGCATCTGATCAGTGTGCTCAAAGTATTGCGGCTTCCATCAACATTCAAATCCAATGACTCTAGTCATTAGGAAAGCAGCAGCAAAGTCTCATATCGTCAGTCTCCTGAGAAAACCAATTTCCATTCTTAGTCCATCAATATCAAGCCAGACCAGCAAAAAATTGGAGAGATTTTAGCAAAATAAAATAAATTAATATTTAAAATAAAAACACTTCCACTTTTCTAACGATAAAGCTGATTTTTATAAAAATTAATTTAATCATTTAAAAAAAAATATGTTATGTACCGTAATAATTCATTTCCCTTTCCTTTGTATTGGGTGGTTTAGAATTATTTTCACATTCTTCTACGAAGTTATTTCTTCTTTCAGCAAGAAAATCAAAAATCAAATGTTGATTACATTTCATTCGCTTTTTGCATACGTAACAAGGTCATATGATGTTGCATGAATCCACGAACCACAAATGCACGCACAGCTACAATATGAAATAATGTCACGTTCGATCAAAAAGAACAACCGACTGCATAAAGTTAGTAAAAAAAAAAAAGTTGAGCCAGTTCCTCAAATGGCGCCATTTTGTTGGCGCCCAAAGTAGAGTGGACAGCCAAGAATAAAACGAAGGTCTTTTCTCTCTGGACATATACTTAGAAAGGAAAAGAGGAACAGAAAAAATGTCCAATGCAATTTTTGGTCAGAGGATTAGATGAGAGAGAGGAAAGCACGTGACCTTTTGTCGACCTTCCAGAACTGCCCCTTTGAGTAATGAAGCGAGCAAGGCAACAAGTAATTAGATTCTTTCTTTCTAAAACGATAGTAAAGCTGTGTAGGCATGGTCGGTTTTTCTTGTTTTTGCTACTGTGCTCAAGAGGCATTGCCAAGTACCTTCTAACAAGGTTTAAACATTTCCATTTAATTGAAGAGAAAACCACCATTCGTACGAAACTACCTTACTTTTCAAGAACGATGAGACATATAAAACCACCGTTTTTTTTCTTTTCTTTAGAACGACTTTAAAACTTCTTAAAATTAATAAATGTCACAGTGCAACGTTCAAAAACTTCCGAGACATCTTTCATATTTTTTGTTTTGTTTTTAAAGATAAAAACAAGTAATGTCACGTATAAATTAATAATTTTTTCTCTGAAAGTAAATAAGTATTGGAGAAACCAGCAACAAACAAAATCATAAACATGCACTTTAAACTCAAACCAAAATTCAAATTCTACATTTGCAATGAAAAAAATAAAAAAATTGAAAAAGCTTTTTAACAAAATAAAATCCTATATATATATTTTTGTGTATTTGGCTCTTTTTTTTATTTAAGATGGCTGCTGACATCAAAGTGTAGCTAAAGGGCAGACAGGCGAAGTCGAGAGAAGTGGTAATAAAAAAGCAACGTCCATTTATCGATAAAAGGAATTAACAATGGGATTGAGCATTAAATATGCAATCCTAAGAAAATAGTATTTAAAAGACATAAATAACAAATTCACCTTGACCCTGTGGTTATAATTATGACTGGCAAACACAAACAACGCAGATTCGAGCATCCTGGACTGAGAATTGAACCACAGACCTCCTGACAGCCGGTCAGGTGCACTTGCACTTATGCTAGCTCTATACACATGGGCTGCTTGCCAGCCCTTACAAAGAAAATCCAAAAGTATAAACATAAAATTCAGTAACTCATGAAATGGAATTTTATTTCCAAGAAAACGAAAACGAAATTAAGTGAAAAAATAGATAAAATTGAGTTATATTAAGATCCAAGCTGGACAGCTGGACCATAATTCATTTACTCAGTTGTGCTTATTCGAACCATGTAGCTGAAAAACATTTGATTAGCAATCCTCTCTCCATTTCCCCTCTATAACCTTCTTATTTACTTTATTTTCAAATGCTAGGGTAAAATGTCTTCATACAAAAAAATAAAAATTAAACTAAAAAAATTTGATGCCATCTAGTTGAAAAAGGGACTTATTACAACATCCAATACCAAAGAATTCAACAAGCTGGAACCGAGCGATCACAATTAATTTGTTAAATTCTCTCGGAAAGACCTCACCAAGCATTGGATTTGGCTCTTCTTAAAATCATTATTTTTGTTAGGTTTAATTGCATTTCCGAATAATATTCAGTTTCAGCCAGCAGGAAATTTGAATAATCCTTGCACGTAAGCCAGGAAACATTATATACAATTCCCAGTTCGCCAATACTGTCAAACGCTTTAGACAGATTTCTGTTCATTTCAACAATGTTTTCACTCAACTTGTGTCAAATTCTGTTGATTCAGTCAGTATAGGATGTAGTATAAAAGAATGAATAATTTAAATTCCGCACTGTTCCATCAAAATTTAAAATCAATTGCCTTAATCCCATGTTAATGAGACACAAGAGTGGCAGTTTGCGCCATTTCTAAATGAGAACGCAATAACACAACAGACCAAGTGGAAATGAATTAAGTAAAATTTTGCTTGACTTTAATCAGGACAACATGTGACAAGGTGTAATGTCATTTGTCATTTCATTTGCTTTGTTCCGACTTCCGAATAACCATGTGCACACTACATGAATTTAAGAAAGAGAGAATAAAGTGTTAATTTCTATGTAAAAATAAAAGAATTCACTGCAGCGTGTATAAAAAGACAAATCCAATAAGTGTTTTAAAAGCTGACGATAATCTATTTGCAAAAAAAAAAAATGTAGACACATTTTATGCTAACGATTCAAGCGGAGAATTTAATAAGAATTCAGCAACACTTTCAAAATTCGAAATACAATCCCGAGCTAAGTGAATACAAAAACAGTTAAAACCGACAAAAGAAAATTTCCCACCACCTTATCTGAGCTGCAGATAACACTTGTTAAATGTAGCATTTATGCGTAATGTAAATATTAAGATGGCGGAAACGACTGTGCAAGCCATAAAAGTATCACAAGAAAATGACTACCAACTACCGTGACTGACAAAAAAAGGTCGCCTGCCGTTACATGCACGTGCGCAAGAAAGAGATCCTATTACTAAAGTTGAAGACGAACTTCATTAAGCGATCATGTAAGGAAAGCTGAGCGCAATATCCACGAGCTTTGCTTTAAATCAGCAAAATGAATATAAACTGTACACTAGATTACTTTATTAGAAACTGGATCGTTTACAATATTCTTGCGTTACATTTTCACAGTAAAAAAAAATTATATTATTTTAGATTCTGCATTTCCAATATGAAAATTGGTCATAAATCGATACTACGGTAATTTATCTTTATTTTTCTGCTGTACCCTTCTTTAGGATTTTTTTTCTTTTAAAACTATTAATATATGAAATTGGAATTCCCCCCAACCCAAAATAATTCCTTATAAATTTAATCGCTTGAAATCTAATATCAATTGATGATTTTAAAACAGTGTATACTGCTACATAAAAGTGAATCGATCGAATAATCCTCGACATCATCTACTTTCACTGCACTGAGTGTGATAAATGTGCGAGGCTACAGAGGAAAGTCGCCCACCAGGCGGTCAATTGCTATTGTGCGTGCAGTGCAGTGAAGCCCACTCGAATACACAGTACAAATTCATTCCCAAAGTGGTCAATTCAATACTAGCCATCGAGTAAAAAAAATAAGTTAATTTCGACCATGGGTTCAATTTATTACGCATTAAATCATCATTAGAAATAAAAAGTTATTGGATAAACTCGACGACTTCGTCGTTCCAGATAGTTGCAAATCTTAACTGTGATAGGGCGGCCGTTCGCATGCGCAACTGATCTCCCGGCCGTTTTCCTGCCCATCTGGAAACAAAGTGAGGTTAATTAGGGCACTAAGCACTAGCCTTCTTCTGGCTCATTAGTCTCCAAGGGTCACTTAGAGCGCGGACTCAAGTAGTTCAGACTTAAGTGTCACTGGCTAGCAAAGTTGATAATGAGCTTGCATCCTTTGATTCTTAGACCAATTTTTCGCTGCTCACTCAACTGGCACGTTATTAACAGCAACTACTGAACTGTCGATACACCATCCAATTACGCTTGATACTTTTATCCTTTAACTTGTACTGAAACGCAATTTTCGTACACGAAATAAATTCTATTAAAATATGAACAAACAAACAAAATATTCCTCGTAATAAATTTCAACATTCTGACAAGTTTCATAACAAATAGTTTCATTATTTCGTGCTTTTTGCTCATCCATCTGCCTTTGTGTATTTTTCTCTCATTCTTTTTCATATGCGGGCTTGTTATGAGTGGATAGAAAGTAGATGGAGGTCAGGGCCTTAGTGCTTCTTCTAATTCAATTGCACCATGAGCTTTCTGATACTGTCGTTGCGGAACAAAGCCATCTCCTTTCTGTTTTTCTGAGCCAAGTTTAGCTAGTGTATAAAAAGAGTAAAAAAAAAGTATCCATGGTCTCACTCTCTCCCCTTAACGTAGCATAACTGCAGTTTGCTGAAAGCGTGCATGAAGGGCTAATAAATCATAAGTTTTTGTCAGCCAGCTTGACATGTTTGTGTCGTTGAGAAAAATTTGACGGTTATTCAATTTTAAGGAAACAAGAAAATGAATTGAAAGAATTGACGAGTTTATGAAAAAAGTTTATCGAAATTCCCATTTTCCCTTTTCCCAATAAGATGATGTGTTTGACCACAGACCTTAACTGGTTCAAAAGGTCAATCCAATTTCAATATTTTGTCCAAAAGTCATGTCACTGCACCAGTTTTCAACGTATATTGCTTTCGTTTTTCTTAGAAAAAAATATTGATTACTGCGCCACACAGAAATAAACAAGTTAAAAAAATAAAATTAATTTATTAAAAACAGGAACTTTACTCTTTCCTCTCCTTGTAAACTCCAGCAACTCCATAAATATACAATGGGTTGATGATAAATTAATGTATTTGGTCATTTCCGGATTATAAAATGTCAAAAGTTTTCACGAGGCTGGCAGTAGACATGCTTAAATGGGGATAAATGTCTGTTGCACTGTAAGAACTTGTTTACTAATTTAATATGCCCTTTTCAGTACTTGCCCTGAGCGTGTGTGACACATGTTGGCTAAAATTTAATCATTGTCATTTCCTGTTGCATTAATTATTGCCGAGACAAAACAGGTCACGCACTCAGAACGATCAAAACCTCCAAACACTACGCGAAGCCAAATGGCCTAAAGACTTTCATTTCTCATATTAAATGCATGACTTTCTCCCTTGAGACGACAGAAAACTAAGGTGTAGGATGATGGCTCAACTCTCACCTGGTTATGCCATAAGTATTAAGACCTAGCCTGAAGGCTCAAGTAAAGGTTAGAAAGCGTACGTTTGCAGCCCAATAAGCGAGACAGATTCAGAGCCCACTTAAAGCGAAATAATGTATATTTGAAAAACTATTTCTGCTATAGTGTATCTTCAATTCCATTTAATTTTCACCAACGACATAAATTACGTGATCTTTTGACATAAAATACGCTATTTCAGGTCAATGCGTCGTTACAATTTCCATCTAATTGCTGACAGATAATAAATGCTGACTTTAGTCTGTTTAGGCATACACAATTCCATTACTGGCCATAATCCTCATGTGTATAATGTGCAAATTCATTTTCCTAATTCGGTTCTGGATGCACTCATTTATAATGCTGACAAAATAGCATCAACTATTCATTTGTTCATTCATTCATTTCTGCCAAATTCATTCCTATAATGCCAAATGCCAAGTTCCGTTAAATACATTACGGAAAAAATTTGGAAAAATTAATTGACGTGTGCACGCAAGTCTAAAATGTAAAAATAAAAAACAACAACACAATATTAATTTAACGTAGCATGGGTTAACAGTGCACGGCAGCCCCTTGTTGACAGTGTGTCACCAATGTTGTTGCTGGTGCTCCGAAGTGCAGGTCAAAAGGGCTTCTAATGCTATTAGCCGTTTATTCATTAACCCTTTTCGCTACTGCTGACAGATCAGAGCCAGGAGGCCTTTCCGCGGCTGCACTTAATTGAATTTCCATTGAAAATAAAAGAGTACATTAGCACACATCTTAAACTCTGATATAGGTTGCTTTTGGCAATACGAAAAACGGAGTTGCCATTTCTAAAAAATATAGAAACAATTCTTCAATTTGCATTTTTTCGAAAACAACAGCAAAGTAAAGTGCATCATATGTCTAATTCACACGGGTCTCAAATCCTGAACCTTAACAAATAAATGAAATTTATTTTCATTTAAAAAAATAAAATAAAAACATAAAGAAGATTTATCCTCGGGATTAGTTCATTCACACAAACAGCAACACATCTATTTTTAATAGAAAGCTGAAAAATAAAAGAAGAAAATTTAAAATAAAAGCGAGCAGGAAAAAAATCAAGTTCACATTTGACATCTTGCCAAAAACCTCTAAAAAATGATTGTTAATCAATATTTTCACGCACAAACTCTAAACTGGTAAAGTTAAGATGTATCTAAGAAGAACATACCTATCAATCATCAAAGGCAACACCCCTTCCTTGTTGCCCACTTCCCCTAATGACCTCAATGTTCAACAAAATCCAGCGTGATGAAGAAAAATTTAATTTTCTCGATGGAAAAAGGAGACACCCATTTTATCTCCACCCTTAGCAATAAAGACTAAAAGATACGACTCAAAATCGAGATAAACTAACAGAAATTTACTTTCAATAATATTATCCTCATATATTATCTATCTCCCATCGAAATTATCAACAACAACAATAAATAATAAAAAGAAAAAAGTGAAATTAACACCTAATATATAATTTGATCAGCTCAAACTCTCATTTTGTCGCCGCCAATAAAAATGAAGCGCCGTGCACTTTCTTTCGTCTCCCTTTTCCGTCTCCTTGCTCGACGCAGCTGCGCACATTTCTGCGGTTCGCGACGCTGCCTTAGAGGGCGGAGTGGAAAAATGCGAGTAATCTTAGTAATTAAAGCAGATTAGTCTCCAGCTTCACAATACACTCCACACTCACGACTCTCTACCAGCACCTGCACTCTACAATTATGGAGCAAATATTCGCGTCACTCACATCTTACCCGCCCTCACAATTTCAACCTCGGGCTTAAGGTCGCACCTGAAATCGTCAAGACGTTTCGTTTGAAAAATTAAATTTTTATGATGAATGACAACATGCGAATGAGCAAACAAGAGTTAATTAAAGATTCAAACGGCAGTCACATTGCAATTGTCATTCATTTAGCCTTTTCAATCTACCAGCGTGATATGACTGCCACAGACCTTGCATTTTCCATTAGTATAATATATGTGTTGGTCGTGCATGACATTGCTGTTTTATTTACTTCTAATTTTCCAATAGTCAATTACCTTGTTATAAAGAATTCGCTGTACCGCAATGCGCGCGCTCCTTAGGGTATTTCAATTGTGGTTTGTTTTAATGAGTAGCGAGTGTTGTAGTGAGGCCGGTGGACAGCAAATGTGGTTTCAAGTTTGACCAAGCATCATTTCTCTACTTCCTGCACTAATCAATTGACATCTTTGCACTCGAATCAATTCCTGATACATCATTTACTAATTCTTTTCAAGCAATTAATTCGAATTTATGCCGTCAAGTAATTTTGAGAACACAAAGGATCAAAAGAATGAAAGGATTAGTCCAGTTTTCAAATGTTTGATGCGAGCAGATAAAATTTGCATGGACCGTTGCTTCCTGCTTATACAGTATGCTAACACATTAAAACATTCTGCAAGTTTCTCTTCGGTATTAATTTTTAACTAAGATAAATCAGAAATATTTAATTTTAATTATCTACATAAATACACCGAGCTTCTCCGCAATCGATTTCCCCCTCAAACTAGGCTAATGATATTTAAATTATTGAATAAATCTTCAATATTAATTCTAAATAACATTCTAAACAACTTCAGTTATTATTATTCAACTAAATTAATCTAAACAGATCAAACAAAACTGCTTGAAACAGGTTAGAGAGAGAAGCATGTGCATATGAAAGCTGGCAAAGGCAAACTCAAACCGACCAGTAGCTTTAATCAACGGTGGTAATGACTAATGACAGTTGCACACTTGCAGAGTTGCAAACAAACGAATAAGTAAATGCGAACGTAAAAGTTGGTTTCGCTACATTAAATTATATTACGTTAGGTTAGTCGAAGTTTAGGTGTAAATCCACCATTAGAAGACTTTAATCTTAATTTTACTCACACAAACATAATTTAACACCCGAGTGAGCTCAGTGACCAATAATGAGATGTAAAGCTAGAGAAATTATACAGATTAGCAAAAGAAAAGAAGAATGAAGCATTGCTGTTCTGCAACCGAGTCTGTGCTGCATAAAAATGAGCTTGATACAGACTTAAGAGACATCTCGAGACAAAGGAACCAGCTAGCACTTTCCTTCCTTTCGTGGATCAACATCGTTACCATGCATATTATATTTGGAAAGGGTTTGTTGGAACACTTGAGACCCAATTGTAGTCTGGCAAAAGTTGTTTAATCCATCTTAAGCGGCTGACGATGCAGATGAAAGCGAGTTGCCATTAAGACCGCGGCTGCCAACACGAGAATTGGGAGAGGCAATTATCCAGTCAACATCCTCACTTAACACACCGGAAGCCAGAGTGTCATCAAAAACTACAATCATTAACTTTTCCTAATAAACTACACCGCATCGAAATAAACCACTACTAAAGTATTTTCCTTCTAAAATGTCTAAAACATCTTATTCAATGTTCTTTAATCTAAATTGCATTGTGAATACTGATACACACGGCATTATAGCAAGTGAGTTCAGTGCAATTACAGACATAATCCATTAAAGTATCACATAAGCTACGCAGACCCTTTCGCGTGTCCGCAATGTTTACCAAGTTACAATCATGGTTGTTTGAATTGAATCATTTATACGTTAAAGAGTAGTAATAATAACTTGTAACACAAAAATTGACTACCACACCCAGTCGTTCGCAACAACGAGTTACACAGAATAATTTCATTTCATTTCATTTTTAAAGTAATCTATTAACCAAATTATTAAACTAATAAGTTAAAAGCCCCAAAACACCATAAAATAAAAACAAAATGTTTCGCTACTCAACTAAATTGCATCGCATCAGCTCTACATCTGCCGTTGATATCTTAATCGCGAATTACTACGACCCAATTCGTCATACGAATCTGAAGTAAAACTAAAGCGCACGGCCCCAAACCTACTGTACATTTTGTACCACTTGTACACTATTCACAAAATCACCCTACGCTTTATCCAGCCATGAGCGGCACTAATCGTTCTCGATGTACAACTAGACGCCACAATGAACTCGAGTGGAGAGTCGTGAGAAACTGCCACGTGCTCACATCTGACGAACAAAGTTTCAAGCTTGATTACTGCATCGCAGACTTTTGATAATTGACCGGCTATTGTACCACAGCACAACGTTAACTTAAGCATTAACCAGGAAAAATGTGCTGGAGTAGATACAGGAACGTGAGGAGAAGCAAAAGAAGTCAGCGAAACAATCAACTATTGATGACTAAAGAATGAAAGGGCTTTCAGAGAACCTATTCTCACAAAAAAAAACTGTATTTTAGGTTAGCAGTTTTTAAACGGACAAAACATTTTCCAGCAAAGCAGTATTAAAAACATCAATAACATTCTGTGGCTGTAACAAGCTTGAAAAACTTGAAAAAAGCAATGGATCCCTTTTGAAGAGCTGGACTAAGGTGCATTTAGGTACACAAAAGAGAGTCGTTTTTGTTCAATTTTCTTTCGGAAAACGCGGTATGTCGCAACCAGATTTCAATCCGTGAGAAGAAACGAGGCTGACAACATATGGCACCAATTGTCCTAGTCCCCGGTGTGGTTTTTCAATGCTGTTTAAGGGTTTGGTAGAAGACATTAGAAGGAAAAGACAATGTGTTTTTTTCCCTTTTTTTTCTGTAAGACGCAACGTCGAAAATAGAATTAGGTAAGTGGATTCTGTGGTTGCGTTTTGTTCCAAGACAATTGTTTCATCGATAGCAAAAGACAGATTGTGGAATAGAAAAGTGGTCCAATTAAAATAATCAAATAAAAAAAGAACAAAAGAAAGAAACAAAAATATTAAACTTCTGACTTTGCTATGTTTTAGAATGGGGTATCAAAAGAAACTTACCTTTTAAGTTGATTGATACAAACTTGATAAGAAAGAAAGATAATCACAGAAACTTACCTAAAAATAAAAAAATAAAAATTTTATCAATAAAAGATTTATCAATAAATTGGTCAATTAATGAAGTAAATTTAAACAAACAATTAACTGACATGGAATATTATTAACATTTAATAGATATTTTAATCGCTATACACGTGCAATTTTATTGATTAAAATACAATTTAGTCAACAAATTGCGTATTACATTCGTTTTTGATTTAAAATAACAGGAAAAATAATCAATTTCCGGTAGCATTGACACAATTACACGAACTGTGAATATCCCGGAAATTTAAAACTTTCCGCTGTTACAACTAATTTTTTTCTTCCAAACGAGCTGTAATCGAAATGACAGAAAGCGTAGCAAATTCCCATTGATCAACGCAAGTAGCTTTAAATGAAAAATCTATAACAAAAATCCCCTAAATTGTCTTACAAATTGTAGCCTGTGCATTGCACGTCAGCTCATTTCCTGTCGCTTCAAGCATCTGATGACCCTCCAATTTACCTTCAACCTCTCTGCTATGATTGAGACTGCTACCACAGTAAAGGTTCTGTTATCGAGGACCTGTCACATGAGCTCTAACATTATTTCCTTTTGTCTTATAGCTGACCCTTTGTTGCGTCAATGCCAAGTCCAATACCGATGATAGGCCAATAATATTATTGCTCCAGCATCTTTCCCACTACCAGACACCTCGCTAACTGATACACTAACCCGAGTCGCACCATTGCCATGGTAACACACACGCAATCGTATCATCAGAGACGAAAGCTATTGTCAACAACCTAAAATATCATGCCACCATTATCAGGCATCGAAAAGAAATACATTCGACAAGAAAGAAGAAAAAAGATAATTCTTGGTTTCCCCCTACCTGGATATTGAATTTTCTATTTCTCCCCCAAGACTCGAGATCAAAGGTCAGGAATGGAAAAATAGCAAAAGTAATCAAAAAAATTTTTTTCACTCTCTTTCTTGATATGCTCGTAAAAATCTTTGCCTTTTATTGCTTTAAGTCAGTCGAGCAAAGGAAATAAAAATTCTCACCCACTGACTAACAACAACAAAAAAAAATTAGAAAATTGATGAATGCGTTGGCATTACAGTTTTGTTTTGACAAATTACGAATGTTTCTAATGTGTGATTTGTCTTTGTGTTATTTGCACAAACGATTCAATTTTATTTTTCAAAATAATTGACGAAACCCTTTAACTTGTGTGTTTTGAAAAGAAAAAAAAATATTTCATGTAATTAGTAAGATCAACACGAATTTAATTTCTCGTGTGTTTCTTAATTGAATTGGCATTAAAAAGCAGATAATTAATAAAAATTCTTTTTGCCAACAAGTTTCATTTCTTCCCCAATTTTCTCAGACATAGATCATTTGAAAACTAATTACTTGGCAATATTTTCACCAGCTTCTGCACAAAACAGCTGCAAACACCCACTCCCCCTCTATCCTTTCTTCAAAAGCTGCTTCTGCTAGCAAAGAAAAATATCTAACACCATTAGATTCCGACAATTCAAATTAATTAAATTGATATTTACCTTTTTAATAAGAACGGAAAGAAAAAAAGAGTTAAAAATAATTTATGTCAAATAAACTTTTGAATTCGTTAAGAAAGGAAGGGAAAATAAACTAACTGGAATGGACTAAGTTTGAAAACAAATTGTTTACAGAAAAACACAATTTGAAAATCAATAACACTTCAATCACCATTTTTCGATTCAAATTTCTTCAAAATGAATCAACACACCTTTGACTTGCCGCCTTATTCCACTCTCGAGAGAGGAAATGCAAGAACCCCTTGCGAATAATTGCCTGCCCTCTTTTGTTTCATTTTTGACTTGCAAAGTGAGCGAAAAATAGAAGGTGTTTCATTGATCGCGGACTTGTTTAACTAGAAAAAAAACACGAGAGGCGTAGCGAACTTGCCAAATTACGCGCACTACCCCTTGCATTAACGCTAAACGCTCTGCACATCGTTTTAGATATGTAATATCAGAAGGAAATAAATTACCACTTATTTTCTCTTTCCACCGGCGTACAATTACAATTAATATTTCTTTCAAAGAATGTTTATTTCCATAAATATAAATACTCCGTATATTTTAATCGTGTACATAGAACTTTATCAAACATAAAAAACTTTTAGTGTTTTTTTTATTATTTTTAATTTTCATCACAAAATAATTTAACTATTTTTTTGTCGTAAAACTACTCGACTCATTTCCATTTCAAGCCAGCGTTTTTCACGCAAGCAAATAAATCATTTGTATTCTCGCAAGTGCTTCTCAAATGACATCACAAAATACCACGCTATTGCTTAGGAAACCTGAGTCTATGGAACTATTTACATAGTTCCTTTTTTTTCTAAGTGCATTCTTTGTATTCTGTGGCCAAACCATTTGCATACGAGTGAATTGCCAAGTCATGCATTCAGCTCACCGCACATAAACACAGTCTAGATAGAACAAAAAAAAATAAATAACCTTAGAAAATTCATCAGCAACATTTTAAGGATATCTCCTAGCCATTCTTAGTTAGGTTATGGAAATCAAGCTTAATGCCGACTACAAAAACAATTCTTCTCGTAGCAGCAATTCCCATTTTCAACTCTCGCTGTCTTAGAGGAAGAAACAAGAGCGGATCAATGAGAAAAACTCGGAAAGTATGAGAGCTTTCTTGTGAGAAAAGAGTGCTATGCTCGTAAAACAGCAGCACAAAAGCGAGGAAATCAAGGCTTGATGTGTGTGTGTATGTGGGCTTTAGTTACATAGTCAACGTATTAGCAATGGATGTGAATGTTCGTTGCTGTATACGACGCCCTTCCTGACGTCGTCGCAATGAAAACAATCGTGAATAACGCAGAAATGCAAGGCCAGAAAACAACGTTGGAAAAATATGAAAAAGCAAAGACAAGTTGTTGAAATGCACCCAATAGAAAACAATATTACTTTTTTTCTTTATTTCATATTTGCACTTAAAAAATAATAAGCAAAGAAATATTGCAGGGACGCCATACTTTTTCTCACATTTTCACATTTTCTGACACTTTTTTACACCAATATATCGATCGGTAGAAAACCTTTAATAAGAACGTTTTTTCTCGCTTTTCGCTATTATAAACAACATTTAAACTGATAAACAAAATGCATTTCTTTCTTTTTTTCAATATGACAAGCACATTTGTAAATGGTGCGCTAGGTTTGGACGTCATTAATATTTCAAATGCAATCAATACAACTATTTACGTTATATTTACAAAAAAATAAAATAAAATAAAATACATAAGAAAAAATAATAAGAAAAAAATTGTGTAATTTAAAATACCGATATTTTTTATTGTAAATTATCAATAATCGGTAAAGTACCGCAAGTGTGCGTATATTTGCCACGTTTCAATTGAACAAATAATCTAAAAAAAAGTAATCGAAGCAATGTCCGTCCCATTCGCTGCAAATTGTTGTGTTCGAAAATAACAAAGTAAAGCAAGTGCATCTTTAATTTATCGATTTTCTACCATGGAGTTTGTAACGCAGTAATTTCCACACGAAACGTGGCTTTGTACAATTTTACAGCACGGAGCACTGTGACAAAAGTGACATGGTCAAATGACTTATGTCCATCCCGTGAGGATATCCCTGTGTCCTCAATGTGCTCCTTAATGACCACTCCTACAACCCGAACCCCACAGGCGATACAAACTGACCACACGGTGGCCAGAATACACCGCAGAGCACAGAAACCACGTAGACGTGTCGTGGTCAGATTCGCCTTGCAGGCCGTGCTTGTGCTTATCGTCCAAAAGAGTGCGCTTCACAACTATTTCTCCCACGAAACACGGTTCAAAGGCAGAATTTATGGAGTTGAAAATGGATGATAATTCGATTATTTTGTTTGCTCTTTGTTTATGTTTCGTTGCATAGACTCGAACAAAAAGAAGCAGTAAAAGTTTAAGTTGTAATTACATTTACATTTACAACGAAGGTTTTCATTCTTGTAATGAGTTGTAAACGAAATAAAGAGAAGGGAGCAAAGCTCAGCACGCATCAAAGCTGCTAACACACACAATAATGAGGCAAATTTGCAAAATAATACTTTATACAATTTATAATTCTAAACCGAATAGCCGTCCGATCAACAGATGGGGTTACTCCTGAGTGAACGCAGGCTTATTCTCAACCTGAAATCAATTTTTCAGTTTCATCCGCCGATTCAAATGTCTATACTTTATTCCCAAATTAAAAATGCTTCACAAACATCCACAACTGATCATAAATTATCCAGTGCACCAAGCTTGTACTTATGTTTTATAGTTTCAAAGAATTTAAAAACATTTTTCCTCCTGAAAAAAAAAAATGCAATAGACGCTTACATTACCATATTGATCCGACATTAGCAACACGCTACTGTTTCTAAAGTCCCACACTAATTATATACCAACAAACTCAAGACTTCTCAACTTGTAACTTATTCAAAATTAAATTACCATACACCATCAAAAATCGTTAAGTGCATTTCCTCCAGTAACAAACATATATGTGTACTACGCAAGCCCTTTCCTCGTTTCGATTTTTAAATCTAGGAAAAGGGACACAAAGGGCGCAAGAGAACGTTGAGAATTTTGCACACAAAGTTGTCGTCATTGTGCATGGAGTAAAAGAAAAGCAAGTTGTTGGCCAGGCTCCAAAACTGTTATGAAGTATGAATGCAAGACATCATGTGGAAAAAACATCATTATTGGATTTTAGCCTTGCTCTTAGAAAAGGAAGAGATGCCTCCTCCCAAACACTCTTGTCTTAACGACGTGGCTTACTAGCACGCCAAACTATATTGCAATTCTGCTCTATACATCTTTATTGATTTGTGTATAAACAATTACTCTTTACGCGAGATAAATAGCAACTCATTACCGGCTTCCAATTGAAGAAAATCTCACAGTTTCTGTAATCTGCGAGATGGAACAGTCGAATAAAATTAGCAGAAAGGTCAATGCTTTAAATATGCACTTCTGGGACAACTTTAACAGAATTTAAAAAAAAAAAAAAAATTAAACTAGCAAGCATAGGGTTAAACTCCGAGTCGAAGTTTCAAGATTAGCAAAACACAAAATTCGCTGGAAGCTAGTTCAAGTCAAATTACAGTTTTAACCACATGTCAGGGTTTAAAACAGCTTTAAGCAAAATTAAACCAAGGGGTTAAAACACGATTTAGAGAAAATTGCACGGACGAAAAACAAGGCGTAAACCTAATTGTAACAATTTCGTATTAACAACCACAATTATTCGTAGCTGAAGGCACGACCTTACGCAGACGAATTACCATTTCTCAAATCAAATAAGTGCGCACAAACCGACTCCGTCCTATCTAACGTAGTTATAAAAAACAAATAAACAAATTTTTATTTCCTTAATTAACAAAAATTAAATGAAAGTAGAATTTTACGAGCCAAACAAATTGTCCCTTTTCAACATCATAATACCCAATGTAATTTTCCTTCTAACAAAAAAAATATTAGCTTAATTTGCCTCAACATTATTCAAACCCTTCCAACACGAAAAAAAAAATTGAAAAACCAATGCAGCAGAAATCTATTTCTCGACGACCATTTGTGTTCTGAATTGACGTTTGAGCGCGTGAATCAGTGGCTGCAGCTTCCGTTAAACTATAAGCGAATCGGAAAACCTTTCATTTTCATCTGCTACCAAGTGTGACGCCCTAAAAGAGGCATCCATTATGCCACCACACAACGGCCCGTTGCCATCAATAATGAAATTCGTGAGCCACTCCAAAGACACAAAACCAAAGTGGGGGTTGGGGAAAAGTAAAGTAAAAAAAAAAAAAGAAAAAGAAGAGAAGGCCGAATATCGACAGTGCAGCTGGTGCGCTACTGTTTTTGAGTGCGACAAACTGATGGAAAACAGCGAGAGGCGAGTAGGAAGAGACAAGTTTGCTGAATCTTGTTGGGTAAAGTGAAAGATCTGAAAAGATTTCGAGCTCTGTCGGGAGCACGTCAGAATAAAGCTCTGGGATTAAAGCACTTCTTCCTGCGACTGGAAAGAAGAGAGAAGTGAAGAGAGGGTAAAAAAAAATAAGAAAAAAAAAAAAAGCTTCCAATGATGCTCTGTAACATTCTCAGAAAAAGAAAAGGAAAAAAAAAATATTTTTTTCCTTTCTTGCTTTGAAGCATGGCTTTAAGCTTGAGAAGGTTTCCACAAAGAACTGTAGTAGTAAAAATCCAATCCATTTGCATAATCAATTTCCTAGAGAAGTTTACAGGTGCGAAAAAAAAAAAGTGAAAAAAAAAAATTTCTTGTTTACTCAAAAATTTGTTGTTATACAAAAATATTCAGCATTAAAACCTCTATAATCCCTCCAACCTGCAGACATAATTTCGTATGCAAATACGCGTATAATGAATCAAATTTGATCCTCTTTTCAACACCCATAAGCAAAACTCAAATGCAGCTAATTAAAATTATCAATTCAGCGCGATGAAATGAACAACTTTTCTTAGAACAATAAAAGTTTACATTGGATCTATATATTTCCAAATAATGTTCTATCACGTTCCATCCCCTTCCTCACTCATCCATCCGCAAAACACTTTTCTTTTTTCAATTCTGTTCAGGTTTATTTCACAAGGCTTTTCTCTTTTCATTTTGTCTCATGAACCCCATCTGCTACCCCAATTTTGTCGAATTCTCACGTTTCAAATGCAGGACCCGTTCGTGTAGTGTAATGACGGAGGTGCAAACCAAATACAGAAGCCGATGGTAAAGGGTTTTCTCGTGCCATTCCTCCCCTACAGAGAGAGCATGAAAACTGTGTCGGTAACGGCTTTACTACGCGAAAAACCGTGCATTTTCAACGTGATTGACTTGAGCCAATCTCACGTGCGCGAGCTGTACAGGTGAGAGAATATGTCAGTTCATAGTGATGAGATTTTTCCCTCCTCCCCTTTCTCCATAACCTTCTGCCACCCAATGTTTCATTGCTTAAAAGGTTAAGAAACAAAATTAAACTCCTCCTTTATTTTCCTTTTATTATTTTTTCTTTTTTTGCCTAATATTTCATCCACTAAACACCAGAACTCGATTGTTCAACATCCAACTTTTTTTTCTCTCTCCAATCTTTTGTAGGTTCTAATAAAAGAAAAACCCACAGAGTAATAAATTTTTATGGCCCAAACAGTGAGTGAGCTTGTTTTTTAATAGTTTCTTATTTGGAAAATAAAAGAAAATATGTTAATTTATGAAGTGATAAATAATAATCCGCGGTAGTTCTAATAAATTTATTACTTGAGAATTTTCTGCGCTTGATTTTTTTTATTTTTAATTATTTCTTATTTACTTTTTATTACTTTTTTAATACACAGTGGAAATAATTCTCAATAAATTTTAAACATATTAACTCGACAAACTCATAACTCTCGTCCCTGGCCATCTGCACTTTAATTCGAGCTGAACAGGAAACCACATATTTCACAAATAATTGATCTAACCGTAAAAACTATTAGCACAGCACGCGACACAAGCCCGTAAGAAGTGGAGCGTTGAGTTGAAAAGGTTCAGCCCACCTGCGTGAATGTGCAACAAAATTGTGTGTACCCAAGAAGCTGAGGCGTCCAGCACATCATTACTGCGGACCACACTACTAAAATTTAATGTTTACGTTCATTAAAAATTTACCAGCTTCCATCTCCTGCAGTTGCAAAATGAAAGAAGCTTATACAAAATTACAAACTCGGAGCAAGAGGAAATGGACATCTTTATAAAATTAAACATTTAACAATTACTAGGAAAACTGCACACGTATCAACATATTTTTAAAAATACTAAATTTTTAACAACTTTAGGTGTTTATTTTTTAACTCTACACTTAATTAGCGAGCATTAAAAATTAAATATTTCCGCCTGTTCGTCTTGCTTAAATTTATACAAACAAAATATTCATCCATTGGAATGCATCCTTACAAGAAATTGCTTGTTATGGGGCGCTCTCTTTCTTTTTTTTAAGATTGGATGCGAGAAAGAAAAAAAAATTAATTTTCATATTTTTGACTCGAGTTTATGCATACGGAATACGTCGGCAGACGTGTGTGCGTGTATGTATATGGTTGAATTTTAAATCAACCTTTTGCTCTTGGTCAGAAAATTGAGTTTTCCCACTTTTTCAATGTAAACACACAACTCCTTAAATTATTTACGAGCAAAAAGCATATTTCTCAACTTGGTAAATCTATGTATAAATTTTACTTTTACTTACATAGAAAAATATAAAAGTTTCTAATCAAAAAGAAATAATAAAAAAAAGGAAATAATAAAAATGAAATTAATAGCTCCATTATTACAATAAAAATTCCGTTGAGGCAAATAAGCAAAAAAATGTAATTAAGTAAAAGTTTCCTAGGCAAATTATTTGGAACATCATTTAAATCCCAAAAGACTAAAATTTATTTTTTTTCATCTCTCAAACAACCGGGGAACCTAATTAACTTTCAAACGTTAAAAAAGAAAAATTTAAATATTTTTCACAAAATTCTTTAACTTTAAAAACATTTCATGAATAAAATAAAATAAAATGCATAAAAGCAAATTTTAAGCTAAAAATGTACACACCAGTCATCGTTCATCGCAATTTCATGAATTAAAAATGCAAACCAATTTAAATACAAAGACATCTCCATCAACTGTAAGCAAAATAAATCCCAACTGTCGCATTTCCCAAATGAACACAATAGCGGCCATTGCACTCATTTAAACACTAATACTCCGTTTTGTATTTTAGTTTCCGACGTTATACCTCACCTTTTCCCGCCCAACTAAGACTCTGGTGACCCATTAAGTTTGCGCACATAATTCCATCGAAGTTAATAGTGAAAAGAAATGTCAGGATAAATTAAATCCACACCCCACACTTTTGTTTCATACCTGAAGCTCCGAAGGATAATCCAATTTGGAAATGACTCCCTATAGAGTTGGGCGTCATATGCAGAAGCAACAACCTGCATAATGTCAGTCGTGCACCAAAAGCATCAGACTACAAAAATTATAGGACCTAAATTATTAATTTAAATTCTTCATAAAACATAAACTGCGAGCATTAGGCGACATTGCACGGCAAATTCAAGTCGGCTACAATCTTTCCTCGAGAAATTAACTCTGCTTGCACTAGAATAAAAACCATATTTAACCATCACTTTAATTTAAATTGATTTAGACGTTACTTTTTGTCTAAAAACTAATTAAAGTCAAGAAATCAAAACATAAAATCAAAAAGGAGTAGTAAATCCTTGCTTATATGCAAGAATATTTTAATCACTGGCCTCCTGATTCGTAAGCAGCGAAAAGAAAAATTGGAAGAGCAATCACTACACAGCATCAGTGAAAGTTTAATCTAAATTTAAATTAGAAAGAGCAAACTTCGTTTGATGCTAAGAAGCTAGCATTGCAGAAGGCCATCAGCTCGGATAAATAAGTGAGTGTGTATTACACAAACTTTCTCAATTATTAATCTCTCAACATTTTTTAATCTAGAAAGAAACTTAATGGTTTCTGATCCAAGCACCGGTATTCCAACAGCCATTAAAGATTTAATTATTCAAATTAAGAAAAAATCTATTAGTAATAAATAAGCTGGTTTTTTTTGGTTAACTACGTGTTCGTTTCGTGCACAGACCACGTCTTGCGTTTTATAAATGAAGTCTTTATCTACACACAAAACCTAATCAAATAAAAGGCAATGCGCTTTCAACTTCTCTCGTTCGTTGCAGTTGCCATAGGGACACTACGATTAATGCTAACTTTCTCTATTTGGTGATAGAAAAGACAAAAAAAAGAGAAAAAAGACGGGAGAAAAAAATCTATTTTAAGAACGATGCTTGGATTTAAACGAAAGCGAGCGCTTGATTACAAATGACGACTAATGCCACTAGAGACAATTCTCTTCATTGAGAAGAGTGGCCAATTTGATGACAAAACTCGCACTTTGCAGTTTGTAAAAAGTGCGACAATTTTTAACTTTCAACTTACATACGACGCTACTTCCATTAACTTCGCCAGCAACCACTGTTTTTACAGCAAATACCAAAAAAATTGATTGCAACTCTTTTTGAAGCTCAATGATTAAAACGCTTCGTACAGCTATTACATGCTAAGGGTTCTGGGAATTTTTATTTTTAGCTGATCCAGCACCAAAGTGTAATAGCGCATAAACATGTCAAATAAGAAGATATTTATTTAATGACGTACACGTCATCAGCCGAAATGAAATATTAGCAAAGCGACACAGTTCTGTTCAGCTTACAGTCTCCACTTATCACCATCACATACATCATCCTATCCGTGCCGCGTGATTGATTGTGCCTCAAATACTAAGCTGGCAAATTCACTCATGTCGTGATGAATGAATGTGTCAATCTTTAAAAAAAAAATAGAAAAGGTTCAAGGGGAAAAGTGAAAAGTAAAAAAAATATATATATGTAAAAAAAAGAGCATTACAGCAGCGCTATTTAATGTGATTTTAGGCATCTCTACATCTTTTCGCTAATTGCAATAAATATTTCCTTATCCATTAACGTATCACCAATGTACAAAAGTCATTTTCTGTGGGCATGTTTAATCAGTTTGAGTCATTTACAAGATAACCACGAGTCGCTGAACTATGTCAAAACTATTTTGTGATGCCGAATGGCCAGTCATGTCTTTTGATTTGGCACTGCACATGTCAATGAGCTGTCAACATTACAGACGTGACAAAAATGTAGATTAAAGAAATAGTGATTGATTGACATAAGATGTAGTATCTATTGGCAGATGGTCTTCCCTGCACGGCATCGATTTGAAATTTAAAGATAAATATGACTAACAAATCTGCAATTACGAAAAGATAATAAACCGCAATCAATCGGGTTCATTTATAAATACAAACATTTTTGTTTATTTTCTACTGAAAGTATATCTGCAGCGTCTTTTTAATTTCGAATGCTGCAGAATATTTTAATCAACATTTGTAATGCTGTTAATGAGAAAAAATGCATTCCAGTAGTTTTTAATCATGTCATTAGAGAGTTTGTGCAACACACCCAACGTCCCAATGCGAAAAACGACGTGCTGTCGCTCTTTTCCCAGCAATGATACGTTTCAATGGAATGTTTTAGACAAGCCATTTTTTCCCCAATTTAACATTAGTCTAATTCCATTTCCTTCCTCGTTATAGAGTTAAATCCACTTGAACTCCACCGAACTTGCCTAAAACGTAAACTTTAAACATAACAGCGCCATTTAATCCTCCCTGATTACAATGCAGAAACCATAGTTTGCAAATAATTAGTGGTTGTACAATGATAAGTGATTTCTTGTCGTGTATTCATCGCTCGAGAGAATTTAATGGACGTTCGACGTTCGTACAAGTACAAGTTAATTTCATTTCATTTTATTGATATTAAAGGCTGGGCATACTTATAAGTGAATTAGCATTCGATATATTAGTTGAGTGGTTCGTCATATCTTGCGGCGTTCATACAGCGAAATCCCAGTGGAATCTTAGTTTGATGAATTGCAAAATTCTTTTAATCCTTCCCCTCCCTCTTGAATTTTCGCGTACATACCTCTCTGGAGTATTAGTGATATGATTAAAAGAAGAAAAGAGTGAGGGGGTGATACACACCCTAAGGGTTGCACTTTCATTCTTCTAATTAGGCCTAATGCTCCAGCTAAATATGAGGGTCTCAATAGCACTGCGTGTGAGCGAGAAATTTCACAAGGAATCAAACCAACGCCCTGTTTCTCTTGCAGTTCTGTTGATGGGGCGTGATGTCATAATTGCGTTATTTAGGTAATGCCAAGTCGTTAGCTGAAAGTTTAATCAGTGCACTTTATTATTATTACTTGAATCATTCAGAATAAATTCATGTTGCCCAAGCTTATCAATAAATTGTATTAAAGAAAACAAATTATTAATGCTGTATAATGTAACAATAAAACATCATTAGCACTTCCATTTCTCATCATTTATTTATTTATTTTAATTTTTTCAAAAAAAAAAATTAAATCGGTAATAATTCAAAAATTCATTGAAATAATATTGCAATGTATTTTTATATTGCGTTAAGTTTCACGAGAATGCATTTTTGCGTGCTATATCACATTATTTGCAAATAATGATAATACATTTTGTAAAATGTATTATGAAATGCATTCCCAATTTTATTATTTGTCAAATATGATTTCATTTTCAAATGCATTTTTTAATTGTATTATGAAATGCATTATTTAATGTACAAATAATTATACATAATCCACGAAATGCGATATTTTTTAACTATCTGGGTTTCTCAGTGGAAATAAATTTCTCAACGTTTTTCTCGCCTAATTTTTTTCCCTTTCCTGTGATTCAAATCTGACCCAACATGTCAAAAAGCTCGTTTTTCCAAGACTCGACTCGAATTTCACTGCACACTCGCGCCCATAAACAAATCCGATGATTTTCTTTAAAGCTTGTCTATAAAATTTCCATAAACCAACCTACCGTATGATTTTTTTCTCTTTATCTCGCTTGAGTTATTGCCCGAGCTAAAATATTCCCCAGTCATTTAGCCATTACCACATGCAGCACTTAAACTTGACCGTTTATCGCAAACCTGGCAATACGCAACAACAAGCCAGCATTTTAGTTGAGCTTGAGGTTGATGCATACACATACACACACACACAAAGAATAGGTACCTTTAAAAACCTTATCACCAGGGGACCATTAAATTGAAGCTTTGCCGCTTCCCTTGCTCCTCCTCTATTCATCGAAGGCGTAATTTAATGCGAAGCAGTAAAGGTGAGGGAGAAGGCGTTTCGAATAATGGGGCCCCCTCTCTATATGAATAGGTCCTTGTTTTATGGCGGGAATTCACCGGCTGCATATTCGCTCAACTCGAGAGAGCCACCCACCCGCTCTTTGCAACCGACACCCTGCTTTATATTGTAAGCAACGAACAGAGGCAGACGCTAAGACCTAATTAAACGAGTCTGACCCAAGCACATGATAGATTTTCGGACATTAATCACCGAGAAACGACCTGACGTTATTACCGCTATCATTCCTGTCTTTCTGCGTGCTCTACATCACTTAATGAAACATACCACACAAGATCAGCAACGGTCAACAGGTTAAAACGCAACCATGGGTTAACGTCTGACAGAAACACGAGGCGAGGCAAAGCAAAGCAAAGCAGAAATCTGCCGATCCGTAATGATACAAGGCTTATTACACACGGACACCAAATCATTTTCCATCCTCCCTCCCGCAATCTCTTCACCCCACTCATGAACTTACCCCCAAATTCTCATATAATGAAATGTTGCGGGATTCAAAGACACACCACAAATTGCAGGTAATAAATTTTCTTAATATACATTAACTTTTAAGTAATTTTCTATTTTCTTTACATATTCCACCAACCCCCTTCTCATCTTTCCAACATTTGCGCCTGTACTTTATATTTTGAGCGGTTTTGTGACTACCATACCTCATTAACTTTGAGCAAAAGGTATAATTAATTGGCTAGCATTTCACTGGCATTTGCCTAATTATTATTGATTACAATGGCCACTTTTCACGATGTCATTACAAATCAAGTGAGAGAAATATTGAAATTCACTTATCCATTAATTCCGTATTAGATTGCTTTACGTGTATTTATTTATTTATAACCTCTGCTATCAGTGTTTAATTACAAATTTACTCCCAGATGTTATCGCGTACACACACAAAGGAGGATGTAAATGTCAAGGCGAATGTATAAAAACACGCTCACAATTAAAAGTAGCTGTAAATTCAGTGCAAACAGACAACGAACACAACCACACGTCAAACATGTAAGGAGCATTTGTCTGTCTACGCTTTCTCTTGGCGATCATTAATGAAACAGGAAGTGGTACTCTCGTTCTAATCATCAACGAATGAAGCTCTTCAATTGATGAGTCACATGCACGCAATGAAGTTCCTACACTCGCCCACTTGAAACCTTGTGAAATGCACGGTGCGAGCACAATTTACAAACTTATTTTCAACCAAAATCAACCCATAAAATAAAAAAAAAACCACAGACAAAAGCAGTAAAACAAAGCAGAAACAGAAGACATCTTGTATAACTTGTCGTATGTTGACTTTCATACTTTGACCAGACGATGGGGACACACTGAACCAGTTAATAAAATAAAAGAACACAAGAAAAAGTAATAAAAAGATAGGAGGCTGGGCTCCTTCTTGCGCCATATCACGAGCTACACTGCTGCTGCGACTATAATATCAGCCGTAGCTCAAATTGGAGGATGGAGAAAGAGGAAAAGAGGGACTAGGAAAAAAATATAAGAAGAGGGGAAAAAAACACTGTACTCAACGACACCTATTGGAGTGGAAAAGCGACCCTGAGACAAAACGGACATAGCGGAAATGAACAAAGCAATACTCTTGTGGTCAAACTATTGTTCTTAAGGTCATACAATTTTTACTTTTTGTTACGAGCTGGATTAGAAAAAAAAATTCAGGGAAAAGGAAATAAATGTAAGAAATCATGTCATGAATAAAATTTACAAAGAAGAAAAGAGAAAGAAAAATCTATTCTAAGTTGCATGAAATTTTATCTTCTTATGGGTTCGATACACCGACCCATACATTTAACACGTGTCCTGTTTTAATCATATTGTAAACACAGGCTGCAGCGAAAACTTTCCATTTTTAAAAAAAAAATAACTTGAAAAAAGATCCCTCATTGAAAATGAGTATGAATATTTCAATCTTTTAAAAGTCTAATTAAATTTTACTTATTAATATTCCAATTTCGCAATTTGTCTAGGTCAAATTATTGAGGGCATTTTTAATTAAATATGACTTTTTTTTTTTTTTTTTTTTTTTTTTTTAATATCGGCAACAAAAAAATTAGTCCTTAAATTCAATTTACAATTTATCCAGCCATTTACTAGGACTGAAGTCTAACGTACAAGTATCTTACAACAAATACCGAATACCTGAGGGATAAAAACGAAGATGGAATACATCCGATTACTTCGCAAAATAAGCACTGTCACCGTCTACAATTTTCCATTGCACGTCCTTACACACACACACACCCTTTCAAATTCCTTCATGCCTTCGCCAAAAGCTGATCTATTCCATCAAGGAGAGAAAAGAAGAGAGAGAGAGAGAGAGAGAGCGAGAGAGAAGAGTGCGAGCAAAAAAGAGATGGCGGGACAGCGACCCGAGGAAATAGGTTTTTAAGTTGAGTCGCGAACGTTGCGTTCTTCTGGAAATGAAACAATTGTTTCAATTGAATTTTTCCTCCATTCGACAAATGGAACGAAGGGAACACACGACACAATCTTCCACTCTTTTTGTCCCTCTTCAGGTAATGTATGCTTAACTCATCCAAACTTTAAAAATATACACACAGCAGTGTTTATCAATAAATAATCCACAAAATTTACAACAAAACTAACAGCAGAGATACAAAATTATAATTTTGCTGCCCCTTTTCTTCACTGGTTTATCATTTCATTGCTAAAAAATACTTTAATATTTGGGCTAAAAATCATATTTTTTTCCCGTTTACTTGAAGCTGAGCAGAACGCGGTTATCTACATCATGCGCTATTGCCTTCACTTGTAGACATTGGCTTCAAGCAGCTTCGGATTGAACACACTGTGGGAATACGAGTACTGCAGTGGAAAAAGTTGTTTTCTGACTACTAGTTTCTGAGTGCACGGACTGCTTATTGTGTGGGGCACGCAGACCAAAGCCAAAGGGACGTTGCGGTTTTCTGGCCACGTTTACTTTTGATTCTAAATCCCGAAACAACTTTTTCAAGCTGAGGCAAAATTCGTATATATAAAAACTTCTGCTTACATTATTCAACTACTTTATAAATAATCGTATTTCTCGAAAAGATGGAATTAAAATCCGTGCGGACTCTAAACATAAATCCAATAAGTTTTCATGATTATCGTACAACGTTTCGTTTATAACTTTATTTTTATCTTTCTTCAATAAATAATCTAATGCAATTATTTTGTCGCCAATATTAAAAGTTGTTGCATCTTCGAGACCTGGAGCTAGGAACCGTATTCCTGATAACTCAATATTTTTAACCTCGCTTTTCGATGAAATATGCCAATAAAATATTGGATCGTCTTCAAAACGTCAGATTTTTATGAATTTGAGCCGATATTTCGCAAATTCTCGTGATAGAAAAAGTTCACTGTGTTTTTTTTTTTATTATTTATTTTTTCTAGCGATAACAATTTATTTGTCACCCCTCTTTTGCAATTTTTTTCTTCTTCACAGAAATCAATCATAAGTTTTTAAATTACCCTTTAGCTCTTCCATGCCCTTTTGAATATGTCCTCGAGTGGGCAGATTAAAAAACGTGACTTCAATTTCCAATTTCAACCAATATATGCCTGAATACAATTTTATCCAATTGCTTTTCACTTTCTGCCCCACAATTCCTTGCACTGTTGCCACGAGGAAACTCCACCTACATAATAAATGATAACAGACGAGAAATACTATTTAGTTTCCAACTGGCCTGACATGCAAAACCATCATTACTGTAATTACTCTTTGTGCGAATCGTTAATTATTAAAATAAAAGTTAAGTTTTAAATAAAAAAAAGAGAAGAATTAAAAAAAAGGAGAAATAAGAAGAAAAAGGGAAATAAAAATAGATTTACATTGTGCTTAAGTCTTGTTTCACCCTCAAACACAATCGCCTGATAATTCCACTTGACTGACTAAACTCAAGAAAGTGAAGACAGTGTAATTAAGATGTAGCCAAGTGCAAGAAAGAGATGCTTGGCTACTCGTAGCATAGAAAACCAAATGACAATAGGGAGCAGTCGAAAAAAATTGCTAAGATAAAAACGAACAACGGAATTACAGTTGGCAATATATTAAATAGAAATTAATGAATAAAGCCCGAATTAACACAAAAGAAAATGTAAAATTAAAAATGAAAAGAGATCAGAAATTAACTCCAGAAAAAGAAAAAAAGAAGAAAAAAAAACAATTTATTTTCTATAGAAGAAAAAAAAAAAATACAAATGGAATCAATTTGTCAAACGGCTGTTTTGATTAATGACTATACGAATTAATAAATAGATTGTGTGCAAAAACAATTTTTTTTTTCCCGCCCAGTGAAAAATTCAAACAAAAATTTTCCTAAATGGCAAAAAGAAAAAAAAGAAAAAGAAAAAAACAGCAAAAAACAAATTAAATTAATTAGCTCATTAATCGTATTACTAAGCTGCAGTGCAAATTATCAACTACTTATGCGGATTCTTAAAACGCTAAACGTCAACAATATTTAAAAAAATTACAAAAAACTAATTTATGAATTAATGTTTTACAATTATTGATTGAAATGCGTTTTTCATTCAAATAAACAACACATTTTGTGTTGTGTACCGAACCTAAGTGAGATTACAAACAGACCATCCATTGCTCTTTTAGTCAATAGAGGTCATTGTCTAGTTTTGGTCGCAGAGGGGAAAGGAAACCTAATTCCCCAATCTCTCGAGTGGAGACGCCTCGACTGCACAGATTGCACAACACGGCAAAAGTGTGTTCAATTCCCTTTGAGACCCTCCTCCATTTATTCTACATCTCAGTCTCCTTACACGGTCACGCGCTGGACGCTCACCTTTGACACAACCTGCCCTACTCACCTGTCCCCATCGGATTGACTTTTATCGTTAGTTTATTCACAAATATATACCAAACCTTTTTTCTCGACAAATCCAATTTTCCTTTGTTCTTTTCCGGACTTAACTGCTTACAAGAAAGAGGACGAGAAAAAAAATTGTAAACTAGTGTTTTAACCACCGCGTATAATTCAAGGGGTCAATAAGTGATTTCAAGACACAGAAAAAAAATATTTTTTCGATCCACCCAGTGAGTGGGTCGGGTATCAAGAGGACAGATTCGAAAATGGACGAGTTACTTCTAAAATACGACAAGTGCTTTTTGATGAGTTCGAAACGCACTGAGTGTCTCAGTGAATTAAGCTTGTAATCTAGGTTTGGCCCAAGTGCACAGACTCGAAAAGTCCATTACCAGAAAAAAACCATACACACAAATAAATTGGGGAAAGTGATGTTGTAAAAGAAAATATTTTATTGACTAAAGCTAAACTACAATTTCAATTTAAAATAAAAAAAAAAAAATTGGAATCTTACATCAAAGAGCTATTTAGAGCTTACAGTAACGGTGAACTTTCAATTCACGGTAAAATATAATAAGTAAGCGGAAACATTTGACTGCTGATGGGGTTTCAGAAGGACCTACACGTTTGTTACTTCCATTGAATTGTGAACGCATTTCCACACGGGAAGCGTAAGCGACCACAATAGCGCAAAAACGGATGTCCATAAAAAAAAAAGCGCACGGTGAGGAAAAAATATCGGGTGGCAATGCAGCAAAGCAGCAAAGCAGACTTGCATGTTGCTATGGTTTCCCTTTACTTTTGTTTCTGTTACGTGAACAGCGAATTGGACGTAATTGAACTTGATGATGATGTTTTGCCATTTCATAATACTTTTGCGAAATGTTATCAGCGCACACAATCGTTGCACACTTGTACCCTATATTTTATTTGGGTCGTGCTCGAAACGTATATTTAGCTCCAATTCGTACGTATCATCCAAAAAGAAAAAGCGTAAAAACATTAAATTTGCATTTCGGGAGTTAATAAAGATTTCTAAACACGCAGAGAGAGAAATTGAGAATTATTTGTCCAAATTTAGTTTAACGAGGAGAAAGCGAAGTAAAGTGAATTCCATTGAAATGGTTTGAGGTTCTGCACTGATGAGGCGTTGAATAAGAATTAACGTGACAACTCTGATTCCATCCTGAGACCCTTTGATTACAACCGCTCGTACGTTTTAATGCAGTGGTCACTACAAATCAATAAAATTCTCGTTTGGAGGTCAGTGCACCAGAGAACGATTCCAAGATCTTTTTAAAGCTTAAGACTAAGCCATAAATATAATACTTGCCAAAATACCCAATTAAGCCTCTGGAATCAGCAAAGATAACATAAATTACCGCGAATAAAATGATTGCTAAATCTAATTACTTCGACCAACAAACAATGTTCGATTTATAATCATTGCTACATTGTTTTGAATTATTATTATAAAAATATTAACTGCTTAGTTGAGGTTGATTCAATCGATTTGGCGTAACAACATGTAGTTTTATTCGGTTTACTCTAGTTTTTAGTAACCATATTACAAACATCTCATAGATGCAATGACTATATAAACTCATAAAACAAATAAAAACTATTAATAACCTAAATAAATAACCTAGAGTAGCGCATTCGAGCACACCATATGGCAAATAATATTGTTTGCAATTCTCTTAATGTAATTCCATTTGATAATAAATGCCGTCGAACTTTTCTTTCTTTTTCTTTTAAATATAATTGACGAATTTGCAATCTACTAACACAATCGAAACGTGTTTTAAGCGTGTTCGTGTTTTCTTTTTAGCACGTTTCATACTTCATATTTTGTAGATCGGTGCGTCAGATGTCTGCCAAGTAATTTTTTGTGGTTTTTTTTTGTTAATAAATTCATCAGTGCGATAATAGAAAATATGTATAAGGATTACTTAGTAAATTGACTCTATTTCCAAATTTTTTAATTTTCACTTAACCGTGATTAAATTTTAACTGCATCGTTCCGTCTAAACTTTTTAAAAAAAAAATGCCACAGAATATGATATACGAGAATAAATTATTGAAATGTAAAATTTAAAATATCCGCTATTCGAGCATAAATTAAATATTTAAACCCCAAACCTTCATCTTTCTTGATCGTTACATTTGCCGAGTCGTATCTTATGATATATTCATGACATAAAAATCGGTAAACATCAGATATGTTACAAGAAAACTGTTTTACTTTCATCGCTGCCATTTGAAAACACATTGTAAATCAAGCAAGCACCTTCAAACAATCAAACGTCGTTTCCTTATTCTTGACGTGGAATTATTTACACTTGGTTGATTAAAACTCTCTTGTTTTGCAAACACAAAACTGACTTTTCGTGCGAGCGCAATACTTGTGCAAACACAAGAGCTTAAGCTTTGTAATTAGTGAGCGGACAATTATCTTGTCACAGGAGTTTGTGTGGCTGGCTGTTGAAATGCACCAATCTAATTATTTCTCTTGTTTTTATCCCCAGTCATAAAAATACACTTATTTTTCCAGGGTTAAACCCAAGAGAATTGAATTATATTAAGAGATGCATTACTCTTTCCGCCAGGAAACATTTTCCCTTTTTGTCCACAACAGGATATTGCCAGCTTTGACTCAATGCCACATTCATTGCATTAATTTTCACACACCAACATCAACAATGTTATTTTTTTCCCTCTCTCTCTCTTTCTTTTAGCTCGGAAAAATCAATATGTGCAGTTTACATGAAAAGCCCATAAATTACATTTAGCCAATAATTGAAACGGAATTTCCTACTCTGCGCTTGTTATTAAAATTATTATCCCCTATAATGCACGCTTTTATTGTATTTTTGGCTCTCGACTCTTTACACAAATTAAAAAAACCACAAAACAAAGCTAAAAACCAACCAATCTTTATCTCCGTTTAATTTTATTACACGAAAAACTTTGTTATTTTATGTTTTCCACGACCATATACATGCGATTCAATTATAATTTTTTCTCTACAACCTTTTAATGAGCAAAAAACTCCCCAGTATTAAAAAATTACTTAAAACTTCTTTCAATTTAATCCACATATTAGTTACCCTCTATCTTATACCGCTTAATTTCACCAACACATCTTCCTTACGGTCTACATATTTTAAACACAAAAAAAACTCATTATCCCTTTTAAACGAACAAAAAAAATAATAATTTACTCTTCCATAGATCCTAATCTTGTGGAACGTCTCCAGGAAAACAGAGAAAAACAATTGTGCAGCAATATTAACAGCAAAAGAAATATCGAGCGCATTCTCGAAATGACACTCTGTTATTTACCACACTCACAGATCACACACCCTTCTCTTTAATACCAAGATTCAATATAATTCCTGCCTCATTTAGCCTCTCCTTATTAAGCAGCCAAACCAGTCTGCCGCAAACTCAATCACACTGGAATCATAACATGCTTTGTGTTTTTCACAACCCAGCCGTCGTTGTCTAGGTGACGGGTCGGCGGTTGCTAAGGTGATGTCACTCTCAGTCACATCACACCGTCCAAACCCGAGCTTAGATTATAGGTTAACAACTAGCTGCACGGGGAGGTCTAGCACCAATCTCCTCCTCCCTTCCTTTTTTCACCTCACTTTCTCTATTTTTTTTTAACCTGCAAGGCACCTTTAATCAAGGCGCCGCCCTGCTCGATGTTTGATGGAAATTTCAATTTTTTTTTTCATTACTCTTTTTTTTTTTTTAATACTTTTAATCAGTCCATCGCATTTTTTTCGAAGTTTCATCTCTCTTCGCGTGTTTCCTATTTCAATTCACTCATCATTGCCACTTTTTTTTTGTTTTTATATAAAAAAAAAAAACGAGAAAAAGAAAAAAGAAAAAAAAAACAGTATCATTCATTTCTTGTTTCTATTTCCGTTTATCACCGCATTTTATGAGATAGGAAGATTGAGTGTATGTACCAAAATAATCTGCACCAACGTGCAAATAAACTACACAAACCTTCCCATCCCTTCACCTGTATATTTACGCATGCGTGTTCAGAGTGTGTGTGTGTGTGTGGATAGATGTGCAAATTGGTGTTGCGTGTTTGATATTTCCTCTAGTTTTCGGTCTGCCTGTTGTTTACGGCTAACCCATAAATCAAACCTTGCCCTACGACGAGCCCGCTAATTTTTTATCTCTCTCTTTCGTCTCTCCCTTTTTCGCCGTAAATGATGATTGAGCCTGTTGAATGACATGTCTGTGTGACAATATTCAGGCGCTCTGTAATGACATAGAATGGTCGAATGGAAATGGAAACAGTCGTAATCAAACATAACAATTTTCTTTTTCACAAACACATGGTATTACAGCCGGAAAATACAAGTCAATACAATTGATTTTAAGGCATTACTAACATTAAAACGAAAAATATATATTGATATTCATTAAATTAGTTTACACACATAATAATAACAACGGTACAATGAATTGTTTAAAAAAAATAAAACATAAAATTGTTTTTACGATGACAATTCTTTCTTCGAGCATTATAAATCACTCGTTAGCTTACCGCCAATTGAAACACAATCTTGACGATAATGTGCAGCAATTAAATACAGGCAGCTTGAGTCTCAATAGACTGAATTTCATTATTCCCGACTATATTTAACGGAAACTGCACTTTATTTTTTCGGAATTAGAATAATTTCTTTTTATGCGGCTTTTTTATCGCTCCCATTTTCAATGCGGTAAACAATATACAAGTTTGAGCCAAATTAATAAAGCAGATTAATTCCCCTAGTACGCCTTTGCAAACATTAATCTAGAATAGAATCATTTGCAGTTCCGAAAGAAACCCTAGTCGAGATTTCCGCAGAGAAAAAAAGATTGCATTTGCAGTTGATATGTGCATGTGTTGCAAATAAGTGAGGGGTGCAATGCACGCAAGAGAAGCCCCTTGTCACTTGCCTGCAAATGAATGGAGCCTCTAACTCACCGCAGTAATGATGTTGCCTTAATCTCCTGACATGTTTTCAGTAAGCACAGACAATCAGAGTTTAATAATAGTAACTGGCCTGGAAATTAGCATTCGGCCTTATTATGAATAGAGATGAAACTCCTCAAAAGATTCGCCCAAATTAAATTGGATGCAATTTGCTATACCCTCTGAATAGCAATTTCTAGAGTGATAAAATATATTGCAGGAAAAGGAGCAGTACGGGTTAACGGGTAGTGAAAATTTCTCTCAATGAAGCCACAACTTAAAAGATAGCGACTGTCACAAAGATCTCCCAATTGGAACATTTCAATTTGATATTCCGACCATTACCTGCCTGCCAGATTATCGTAACTAAGCTATGAAATTAGAATGAGGAACAGTTTGCCCGTTCGTCGTGATAAACTTTCTACTTTTTACAATATTTAGAAATTTTCTTTTTAAAACAAAATATGTTTTACAAATTATAAGGCGGATCATTTTTCTTTTCAAAGAACAAAATTGCCAATTTGCTGTTTTTTTTTCTCTCCTGCCACTATTAACTCATTTTTTCCCACCTAATTTACCACTTTTTATTTCATTTCTTTTTCTTTTAATGCCGCAATTTTTATTTTTACTACTTTGCATTTTTCCGTCTTTCTTTCTTCAATTTATTTCGCAAAAATTGCCTACATTTTTTGTGTGCTTTTTAAGTAAAGAGAAGAAGAAAAAAAGATCCTTCCGTTTTAAGTCATAATTTCAAGCATCACATGTAACCGGATTTCATAACTTCGCTTTCAGCCATAAACTGTTTACACCAATGTCTCAAGTCGTATTCAAAGGAGTAAAAGAAGCTTCTCAGTCAAATGGAAAAATCCTGATTAAATGTAGAATTCTGCATAACAGCTGCACTTGAAGCAGAGAGAACGAATCCTTGCAATGTGTGCACTTGCTTGCTCTCCGCCTGCGTATTTTTCCTTTTAATTGCGAAGCGAAGCTCGAGCCGAGAACCCGTGCAAATATTGAAGCCGTTTCATTTTAGTGAATAAACACAAGTTGGAAAAAATCGAGAGGAGGGAACCATTCAATTTACCTGAATGCTATAGCGAATCTCAAGCAATTCTCTGTTAACTGGCAAAAAAAAATAAAATAAAATAAAACTCTCAGAGAATTAATTTTGCATTAACATTCTTAAGTTCATTTTACTTTCAAACAAAAAGGCCAAACAAAAAAACAAAACAATTTAAACAATTTAAAAAAAAAAAAATTCTAGAGGAAAAAAAAAGCAAGAAACTCAAAAGTTTCTGAAGCCAAAGTTTTTGCTTCGAGAGAATAAAAACATCAATTGTGGGGTGTTGTTTCCCAGGACAACAGAGCAGATGCCCAAATTAATCTCGCTATTCTTATCTCCCCTGGTGGGCGATTACAGAATCTCAAGTCCCTCCCCTGCTGCTCATAAGTAAAGCAACTCGTTTTTACACAACATGCTTTCACAGATTATTATGCATCCTCCTCTGCACGAAGAGGCAAAGTGAGCGAGAAATACCTGCCCAATAAAGGAGTCTTGGCACAAAGAGAAGGAGGCAATGGCAAATGTGACCTCTCTTAATGGAAAAGAGAACTACATGCCAACGCATTATATTCTTGGAAAACCATTACTCTTGATGAGGTGTTAAATCCATTTTCTCTGCCGATTTAGTTGTGTCAAATACAAATGTAATGTCACAATTTCATACGGCATTCCACATTCAAGTGCTTCGTAAATTTGGTTTATAATGTCTTTTTTCAATCAAATAAAAAGAAAATCGTCATTCTTTCTTTTCTAACTTAGTATTGTAAGTCTTACGAGTATTGTTGACATTGAGAAGAAGGAAAAAATCGAAGATGCCAAGCCATCTAGGCTTAATGTTCCAAAGTTTCTTCAATTGACCAATAAATGAATTGACACAGCTTGGGTACAAAGTGGAGGAAGGACACTGGACTTGTAGTGTGCGGGAGAAACTGCAGTCGTTTTCTAGCCATTAAATAGTACCACAGTTGGCTGGCAACACGCCCCTCTTGTGTCAGGCCATGGAGAAAAGGAGAAAAGAAAATTATCACGTTGACAGAAGAAGGAAGTGAAATGGGACCAGACAAACACAATCGATTACTCGAGCATCTTCCTCGTAACAATGTTATAATTCTTATAAAATTAAATATTTACAAAAGAGAGACATAAAAAACTTTCACAGAAACTCGCTTCCTCATTTCCGGTTAATGCACTTGTCAAATAGAATGTAATTAAGTGGCCTTTTAGCCATAAATGTCACCGAGTAGGTTATAAAACTCGGACTCGGGAATTTCACTTTAAAAAGAAAAACATAGTGCCGATACTAAATCTTTTTTCCTATTGCGATGCAATATTTACTGGCAGGATTAAAATCGATCCGTTTTTACAACTTCCACACACAAAAAAAAAATCTTTATCTCACATGTGTGACAGCCACACTAACTGAACAAACAAGTACTTGAAGCTATTGATAAATGTAATCACGTGTAAATACCACTAATAAGGCAAATGTTTATCAATAAGCTTCAATAAACACATTCATCACATCACGCGTACCAAGAAACAAACTCGCATCTTAACGGAATCCAAATTCACGCTTCAGTGTTTGAAATTCATTAACCAGAGAAGTGTAGCAACATCCTTCCGTTCCCTGCGTTACCTTTGCTAAACTCTAAAAGCAAGCACGATAATCTTATTGAGTGATGAACACTCTTCAGGTGTGTGTCTCTTTAAATAAGAAAAGCAGTAGGCGGCTGCTGCTGTTGCCAGGCTGTTCCCCATTAACCCTAATCAAAGAAAAGAGAGTGCACACGGGCCAAATGTGGTCTCGTTTGCAGGTGACAACGACAGTGATGAACTTTCATTCAGGGACGCTGTCAGATCGCGTTTGCAGCCAATTGTGGCACTGTCACTCAAGTGAGACGCACTCTGACGCCAGCGTTATGCACTAGTGCTCTGAACAGCCTTTTGCAAATGACAAGATTCTTTTTAAATATTTAAAAAGCGAGCTGTGCAAGCTAAAATCGTATTAAAGTGTGACACTCAAAAGTGCATTCACTGAGAGCTCTGTATAGTATTACAATGTACAACTGCAACTGTCATATTCAACTGAAATAACCATAGTACGCCTACTTCACTATTTAATGAAATTATAGCTGAAGTATTCGAAAAAGAAAAACTATAATCTTAAATTATATTTACATATGTCGAGCTACAAGTGTGAATTGGCCATTGTTTGTTTAATTTAGGAGTGGAAAATAAAAAAAGGAAAAAAAAAATGGCAATTGTTGTTTCTGAAAGCATTCTGCCAACACCCAATTAGTGACGGTCGAGCAAATGAGAGAGGATGACTAACTGGAATCACCTGGTCATTATTCAATGGAGGTAAATTGAGTCTTGAGTCACAAATGATGGGGCGAAGACGATTTTTATAGTTTCGCAAAGTGTAGGGGGTAAAAGTTTGCAAGTTTGAATTAAGGAGCACACCCGGCACTTTAAACTCTCATTATTTAATACTTACAGTCAAATAATTTCAATGGGAAACTCTTTTCTGCACTGGCGAAATTCCAGCTGCGATGGAGTAAACAAGTGAAGCAGTGCCGACTTGAGATTGGCCAAAATTGGAATTGTGCCTACCATGACTACGGCTTCATTTTCACTGCCATTAGACGACTCGACTCAATTAAAAAACTGATAATAAATCAGATTCATGTCGCAAACAGAATTTCACTTTTTTTATTTCTTTTTTTCTTTAATGAAAAATGAAAAAAAAAATCCAAATACTGATTAAAATTCAAATGGTTACATAAAGACATTAGCCGTTTCCAAATCGTCAATTCCAAGTGCAGTAAACGCTTGTAAGATTAAATGCGAGTTCTATCAAGCATGCGTTTTACGGTTTTAAGGTACAAATCTTTCCTTATATATTATTCCTTATTCCATAACCACAACTCAACTTTACACTGGCGTTTTTAATCCTCCCCAGGCCCGCACTTCAACTACAATTGAATATGGCATTTTATAATCTTGTTTACATTTTAATACGTCTTCTAAGAATAGCATGTACAACACACACACGCACACAAACACACCACACAAAAGAAAACGTTCTTCGAGCATATAAAGTATTTATACGCTAGTAATTCTTGTTTATGTCTTATCGTCAATAGGCTTATTACTAATACCTAAGAAAATTAGATTCTTGGCTTCAAACTAATTCAACTTGCACCAGATCAATAAGTTGAAACAAGTAATAAATCTACCAAAAGGCAAAAGCAATAAATTGTTGTTTTGATGACATTAATTACAGCAATTATCCGTGTGACCGTCCTTTAATTAACCAATTACAAAACTTAAATTTAATTATTATTTTTTTTTTAATAAATACTAAAAAAAAAAAAAAAAAAAAAATTGGTTAAAATGTATCAACAACCAAGACAAAATTTTTTTATACTAAAATTAATTACATTCGCACAAGTAAATCAATCATTAGGACACCAATGAGTTTAATCAAAATGCCAACTCTCCCTTACATATTTTCAAACGACAAACTAACGACTTCCGGCCATCATTACATGTAATAAGTACTTCATATAGCACTGTAAGGTTATTCAAAAGCCTGGGATCAGCGCTCCCCAATTGCTAAATGACCAGCTGCATCTGTCTACTTTCGACGACACATTTATTTTTTTTATTTTCTGATGAGAAGGGCGGTCATCTATCGAGTAAACTTAAGCTCTTTTGTATTCAAAAGATTCACTTATCTTTCTTGGGCTTGATTTGTTTTACTAATTGTGTCTCGTTCCTTGCGCAATGTATCGTAACCGAGCCACCCCCGGTTAAATTACGGGCCACCTGCTGATAAAGATCTACTTGCAACCATGGCAGATCATCAGATGAATGCCTCTGTTTATAATAAAGTTGTCATTGTGACTAGGGTGGGCGTATTGAACACGTAGATAAGTATGAATGAGATATCGTGATCTGTTGGTGTTAATCATAGAAATATCGAACTGTTAGCAAACTTTTTTTTGGCTCTGTCTTTATCAATATTAAAATAGAATTTATTTTAGGAAAGGAAATTATTTCCGAGAAAATTAAATGTAAGCATCGATTTGTATGTAAATATCACTGTTATTTAGAAAGAAAAAATTTTATTTGCAATGTAACTGTTTTTCAGCTTTATTAAATGCAATTAGTTATCATTATGGAAGGACAGATAAAGCTAACCGTGTTTGAATAAGGTTTTAAAAACGAGAATAAATCCTTCTTTTAAATGTATTGTTAAATTGCAAAATACTGCGCTTTGTCATGCCAAGATAAAGTTGTACATCCAATTATCAGCAACGATTTTTTCCCAACCGGTAAAACATAACAAGCTCAAATTACCACAACCTAGATTTGTGTTTTAGAGCTAAAACATTTGACTACACAAGAAATTTGCAACAAAAAAAAAAAATAGAAATAAATAAAACATTGTAGCCTAGAAAACTCACTACCTTTAAATTCAACACCAACCACACCCATCAAAATCTAACAATTTCATAATATAAACCTCTAACTGTGCACACAAAGAAATCTAGAAAAAAAATATGTTTACCATATATCGTTGAAAATTTCTTTTTTCCGTTTGCACAATCGATTTACCACAAACTCCGGCTTACAAAAAAAAACAACTCATGTACTCGGTTCTCATCCTCACTTACCGTTCAAGTAATCTGGTAATACATTAAAAAAATTTAATATCTTAGAAGGATCCAAGTGAGATCAAAATGACACAAAATTAATAACTTTTTCTAATTAACCTTTTCTCTATTTAGCTTATGAATATAGGCCTAATATTTAATGAAAACTGCAAATTGCTATTAAAAATAAAACAATGTAAACCAAAATTTAGTTTTTACATATAATTTTAAAATTAAAATTGCAACAAAACTTTTTTAAAGTTAAAATCCAGCGTCCACATCACACAATACAGCTATTAAATCAACTCGATTAAGAAAAACAGCTACAAATCGCACACCAACATAAAACACGAATAATTACATCTAAAAAACAAAAAAATACCACAGTCAATGTGTTTGATCAACTTAAAGGTGACAAAATGAGCATTTCTTCACCACTTCATTCAAACAAAATGAAAAAATTCTAAACTGAATCAATGGAACGAATTTCCATCAGCATAATTAAATATAAATTGTATCCATTAGCTTAAAGCAATAATTTTTACGTTTACACTTTTTACGACTGCATTCTTTTAAAAGCAATCCCCTCTCCTCCACCCATATTAAAAAATTAATTACTGGTGTGAGAAGAGATCCCCTAACAAGATAGGGCCAATTTTTCACCCAAAATTACCGCTTATACATTTCCCAAGTCAACAGCTATTTGATCCAAACTTCCCCCACACTTTGAGCAACTTTTATTGAATGAAACTTGAACCCATCATCTAAGATCACCTCTGACTTAATGTGAACGGATCAAAAAAGACGTTTAGACCTGCGTCGATGAGAAACATGTTTTGCACTATGAAGTCGTAATCCCTTCCCTTAGAAAACAGACCACCATCTTGCGAAGTCGAGCGAAGGGGAGAAGGGGCGAAGGGGGAGATGCTGTTCACTCAGACGGCTACCTGAAAGTAACAGCTGCCAAGCCCAGTGCATGGGATTAAGCTGTGGAGACGCCCCCGTTCCCGATTGATCTCCCCATTCAACCTCAGTTGGCCTGCATTAGCGGATCAAGTTTTGAACGGGACTACCGCGAGATGGCCCATTGTATTGTTGAAGGACTCTTGCGAGCATACGTCGAGGCCTTTCATGGTGTGAAGCGTATCTGCCCACTTGCCCACCCTACTTTCCATCGCAGACACTGCTCGAGGCCCCCCTAACGCAGGTGAATGGAAAAGGGTAAAGTCCATTTGAGTGCGTATTCAAATGCTTTCTTCGCCGTCTAATATAAACAGTGGCAAACAGCATTTAGAAACGACTACATTCAATCCAATTGCAAGAATAATATTTGAAAAATTACGATCAATTCTTATACATTCTAAAGAAATACTAAACTAAAACGCAGCTAGAAAACTCCCAATAAAACAAGCAGAGAATAAAAATCCTGTCTCATAATCATTACCCTCGAAACATATTACACCACTTGCACCATAAACATCCACTCTCCTGCTGCTGCAACTGCAACTGGCAAAACTCATGTAGTATATAAAATTACAAACCCGGGCAAAAAATCCAAATATATGAATACCATAGTGCACACAATGCACAAAAGACATCACTTCATCTTCGCAGCCCCATATCCCACTTTATAAATTCGGAATGCGTACGACTTCCCTCCCATTACTGTCTTGTGGACAATGTAAGAAAGAAGCGAGGGGGACAGACAGAGCAAGAAAAAGATGGGTGATGGGAAAGATGGGTGAGGGAGGGAGGGAGGGTGCTGTCTTAAATGCCACTAGCCATCTGGTCTTCAAGATATGACCCGTTACAAGGAGGTCTTTGACTACATGGATTCCAAAATATATTTTAAAAAAATAAATAAAAAAGAGCTATGCTATAGCTATAGCTATCAGGTCCTCGTAGCGAGGGTGCAATTTTTACTCAATTTGTTTCGGGGCATCTTGAACGATTCGTGCCAGCAATACTTCATGCCACAGATAGAGAATGAAAAGACAGGCCTTCTGCAACCATGTGCCATTCCAATAGACCAAGCCATACATTGAAACGGACGAGATGCGGCCAGAGATTCTCCCTTCTTTTCAAGAGCGCTACATACGAATAGAATTGATGGCATTCAAACTGCGCTACCCATAGCGTGCCTATACTCTTGCTTCTTACAATTGGTTCCGGAGAAGACGTTATTTCCAATAAGCCAATGAATGGACCTGCACTTGAATGCAAGGTGAAGGGCTTTTGACTTGTGTGTTTTCTCATTTCTTTACACTGAAACCGAATTTTGTTGCTTTGTCGTCGATTCCATGTTGCCAATGTCACTTTTGGCAACTTGTGATTATGTTTTTTTTACATTAATCCATCATTATTTCAGCCTAATTTCATCGTTTTGACCAGAATTCTACAGTTGCGTGTTCAAAGCATTGCAGTTATGTTCATAAATTAATCTAAACGTGACAGCAGAAAAATAATAAATAAATTTAAAAAAAAGAAAATATCTCGAAATAAAAATTCCAAAAAGAAAAAAAATGTTGTTACTAGGGGAGATGTTAGTAAATAAATAAATTGTAAACTTATAAATACATAAAAATTACCGTTATATAAACACGCTAAAAAAAATTATGATTCCCTCAACTCGTAAATAACTTTTAAATTAGTTAACAAATACAAAAAAACCTCATCAGTGCTAAATTGGGAGAAAACAAAGAAAATAGGTTCAATGTCCACATCTAGCAAACATTTCAAATTTTCTTTGACAAACATCCAACACTAGAATAACAACGTCCGTGTTGTTTGACTGGACTTTGAGAGCAATCCTACCCTGAATTTGACCCCAACCGACAAAGAGAAGCGAGTGAAAGACTCGCTGGATCCATCAGCCACCTGTGACATCACTTCACGGCCGGGTGTCACCGACAGGTGGCGTGCAGACGGTAAGGGGGAAGAGAAAGGGAGGTAAGAAGGAAAGAAAACTGGCCGCAGGGTCCGAGCTAAGCAAGGAAAAATGAAAGAATGGGAACAGAAGGGGAATGAGGATTCTTAAGAAAGAAGTTTCCCCACCTTCTTTTTTTCGCTTCGAGAAGCTTCCAGGGTCGACCTCAGATGCATGAGTGGCATTACTCAATTTTAGAAAATCATTTCCGAAGAACACGAACAACTTTAGAGGATTCTCCCAGACCTTGACTGCCAGATACAAACTTTCTTCCGATCGGATTTCGCTGTCGGAATTTAAACCGTTATAAAAACTGCTGATGTGTTTATCTACATTTTATCTAAATTTCGGACAAAATAATTTCTTCCAGTTTTGCTTCGTAGAATTTTAAACTTGATTGAAATGCGAGTTATTAATAATTCTGCACAAAATTACAAGCCTTTTAAGGCGTATATCAATTCTACAACGAATTTAGCATGAAATTTCGTAGAATTATAAGATTTTTTAATAGAAATTTTGCATTTTCTAATATCTATTACAGTTTTAAATGTAAATTTAAGGAATGTTGATATAGATCTAAAGAAAAAAATCTGATTATCATATCAAATTTTAATCAAATTAAATTTTCAGTATTTAATTTCAATGTTTGATCCTATTTTGGTTTTCAGTGGAAAAATAAAAGCAATTTTGTTTCCTAATCTCTAGCCCACATGGTGCTAACTAAAAGTTTGAAGTTGCGAATCGAGAATAAGAAAAAAAAGTGAGTTATTTTTACATTTCTCGCAGAATACAATAAATGAAAAATCTGAAGCATGATTTGATTTTTATCTTATTGTTTTCAACTGCTTCAAGGCGAGCGAGATAAATCGCAAAAGTTTTTCATTCTTCTTGTGTTATGTGCAAAGATCCTAAGGCATTGCGAACGACAAATCACCCAATAAAATATCTTTTTTCGTTTCCTTCCAACCCACAAACAATTTTGCATGACTTATAGGCCTATGGACCAATCTGTATCGCTTAAAAGCATCACTTTTCCATCGCTGATTGTTGATAACCTCATTTCCACTCTCTACACTTATTTATCAAGATGCACAGTTTCTTCGCAGACACACAACCCTCTAATTACACACCCTAAATGTTTGCATCTACGTGAACTTTGATTTTAAAGATAACCATTCCAAAACTATATACGGCACAAACAACTGTGGGAAATGTTTGGAAATATACAACTTTCACTTTTTCCCATCAATTCTTTTGAAATTACGCACTATAAAAGGTAACGTTTCTGGCCTTCAGCCACTTCAAAACACGATTTTCAATTTTCAATTTGATAGCGTGACACGACTGGGAGGTAATTATCAGGTTTTAAAACGTTTATTTAATTTTTTCACACGAAGGATTGAAAATACTTTTCAAACACATTTCAATGTCGCTACACAGTGTTGTTTTTCCACCAACGCACACAGAAATTTACATATTTCACTGCATTTTTTCACTGTTAACCGTAATTTATTTTTTTTATTACTTTTCTTAGCTACAAATCCTTGCATTCTTTTTAAAATAAATTGAAAACAAAAAAAATTAAAACCAGCAAAGAATTTTTTTTAACCCAAATTCAATCTAAAATTTGCAAAATAAAAAATTAAATTCAGTGTGCGTAGAAATATTCGTTTCATTTATTTAAAAGTTCGATTCAAAACATTCCAAATTAAATAATACATCTACCAAACCGATATTACTTTTTTTTCATTGAAATGAGAAGAAAAATACGTCCAAAAAAATACGAGATTAAATACCAGCAATAATTTCCAATACAAAGAAATTAATTTGCCAAAACAAAGTTAAAAAGTAAAAATAAAAATGTCTCTCTTACCGTTAACTGATGCTCCACTGAAGAAACACGCTGCCAGCAGAATGAACCACGACGTCTCGGCTCCCATAGCGGCGACGAAGATGGTGACGGAAACGTCTGCGGGCTTCGAACCAATGTGTGCCGGCGCTCCTCGAGACGATCACGGGCGAAGCAGACGAATGTACTCGCGTGTGGGCATTCACACCACACTTATTCTTTACCCAGTTTAACGTCACTCGCGATAACGATCAATTAAATTTCGTGGTAATTTAAAAAATAATTTGAAAAAAAATCCAATATTTATCTCTACATCAATCCCGGTTTCTAATCCCGTCGCTTGCCGTTTTTTGCTTTTCCTTCTTGGACCGATACCGAATCAGAATCGTACGACCCACGGAAAATCCAGCGAACTCCACGAGCGTGTCCGCTATGGCAAGTGACAGAAAACTCTCTGATCGCCGGCTGGCCTCACAAAATCATGCTAATGCAGCAGCTAGCGGGAACGAGTCCACTGCGCACAACGGGTGGAAAAGCGACGCGCCGCATCGACTCACCCTGGCACCGGACGATGGCGCTACTAATCTACAATATATTTCTTTTTAAAAATAAAAAAAATTCTAAAAAATTACAATTCTGCATCTAAAAAAAAAAAATCTGTAAAACAAAACAAAATTATATTGGGAATCTTTTTTTGTGAAATAAGTAGCGCGCTATTACAACACCTCATGTTCAGCCACGTTCATACCTTCATCTGTTAGTATAGTGCGCTCGTTAATCTCATTAAATCAGTTAACAAATGCTGTCATAAAATCGTTCCTATTTTTTACGCACACACTAAACAAACCCTCTCACCATGAACATTTTTTTTCTGAATTTTACTTCGTTTCAGTTACTAATCGTAAGATCTTTTCCCATGATCACATCACAAGATACGTGATCATATGACCACCACCCAGAGATCTCCCCCTAAAAAAACATGGCAGACCACAGGGCCACAGGAAAACATTAAAAACTACACACCATTACCTTATAAAGACTTTGTGTCGTAAACAGGTCGTATCTTTTTTAAAATCATGTTTTTTTTAAATTATTTTATTTTAGTTTCATTATTAATTATAACAAAAAAGGATCTGTTTTCATATCTGATTGAATTGCAAGTTCCATTACCCAAATCCAGTCACACTAATCCATTAAAATTTTCTTTAAGAATATTTATTCACCCTTCAGAGTTCTCCAACTCTAAATTGAGCTTTGATTTAAAAGCCAGACTTGTCCCACCTGTCTAGCAACAGCTTACAGCATTAAAATGGACTTAATCTCGTAGTACTATCGGCTTAGGACATTGTCAGAATTGAGAGGAAATGACGCGGTTAAAGTTGCCAATTGACAGAATTCGTGCCAATGCCTACATTTCTCTACCTTAGAAAATAAAACTCAGAATTTAACAACTCGTGTAAATACATAAAAAGAAAATAAAAAAAAATAAAAATCTTAAAAAAAAAAAAAATTTGGAATATTATTTTTATTTTTAGCATCAATATTAAACACGTCATTAAAAACACTACCCCAACCTAAATGAAATTTTAATTCCAACCATACGCTTCTCTAATAGCACTTTATATACGATTTTCTTCTCCGATAGCCGAACCAGTTGCAGCCTACTTTGTCTTTCCATTCACCGCCCCCATAACCCTTTCACTCCCTGTAGAGTTGCTTTTGTTTGCGAATGCATTATTCCACTTTGCAAGCGATCTCCTGTGTGGTTTGTGTTGGCTCACGAGTGATGTTGCTGGTTCTCCCTAATCTCCTTAATCCCTTCATCATTAGAAATGGACACGATGAGACCTTTCTCTAACAAGCTCTCATCTCCACGTTCTCCAGCCACCCTGAGACCGTAAAATAAAAAGCCCAAGAGTCAAACGCAAATGGCGTCAACAAAAATCGGCCAATAATTTCTTTTTGTGGAGAAAAAAATCTCGAACTTTATTTTAAAACGAAATAAAAAGTTCTTAAAAGTAAACACGTAATATATTGCTCGGTCTAGTCGCATCGTGTGAGCCGCACCAGAAGCTGTAAAACGACAAGATACATTGGTTTGTGACGAGATTCCCGAAAAGAAAAGCCGACACTGGTCGTATACACTACACCAAGATTTACAACTGTTTCCTTGCCAGTCTGCAGCCACATCACGTCCACTACAAAGACCGTGGTTAATGCTTTTGGCCCTGAGTGGACAAGTAGCCACGCAGACTTGACAACTAAGTCGTAGACTTAAAAAGATTCGCGTTCTCTAACTGCATTCATTGAACCCCCATGCTATAGGTGTATTCACACTGCCCCACGAGTTTGGGGTTTATTCAATCAAGACGAGCAAGTGCTCTTTGACAGCTGCACGAGGTAGGTTAGGTGTGGAATGCGTGCAAAACACGCCCTCCACAATGACGGATGACCCCCCTATTGCACCATTTACACATCTCCTCTCTTCTTTAAACACCAACTGTTTTCTTAAAGATGTACTACTCAAGAAATAAAAAATAAAAACAATTTTAACTTTTTTTTAAATTTTTGTTTTGTTTTGTTTTGTTTTTAAACACGCGCGCGGAAGTAACTCATAAACGCCCAATGTCCAACTGCAAAGGAAAAAAGAGATAAAGTTTCCTGTAATTGATGGCAAAGGTCCTTTAATAATCAATTGCACCAAACAATTTCCCCTACATAAGGCATAGGTCATTATGTCCCCAACAACTGACCACAAGCGAATTCAAAACGTGAATGCCAGACAATAGCATTGTTTGTGACAATAACATATGGCGCGTGGTATAAATCCGTTAAATAGCGTCGCCAATTACAATACCAATAAGCAAACCTCATTTCCATATTAATTAGAGGGTATTGCCTGCCACTCGCCCTTCTGCGGCCATTTTGGTACCGGTAGGTGTCTCGCAATCGCAAGGCGGAAGTAAAGGCCCACTAAACCATTAGGGAAGCGACAGCGTCGTATATTACCGTATATGCATCTCAAATTATACGCCATAAAAGTTTGGCGTGAAAATTATATAAGCCAAGTGCGAAAACATCGAGTATAGAAACATGTAGGAAGAGAAAGAGAGAGACCTTATTGAATTTAATAGTCAAGCACATCAAAGCCTTTTCATATTCAGCCCGCTCATGTCTGAGCCAGGCGCCATCTTTTTATTGAGGTCGATGCCTTGCCAACGAGCAATTGATCTTGAATTAGTGCGTGAATATCTAATTTATCAATCGACGTGTCTGCCAATGATGCCTCAAGGATACATTATCGCATTCTCGTTCAAGCTGCATAGGCTTTATTTTGGCGGCATGAATCTGAGACAGCCGGTGAAAGACGCCAAATGAAATGTCGGCTTGGCAGCCAAATTATTGCCTATCGGGCGTTTGACATGCATTATCTACTTTCACAAACACGCAGAAAAGAAAATAAACAAGGTACGTATTAAATTCCCAACAAAACTCGCCGAAAATTGTTTTCCATCCATTTTAAATGTTTGATTGCAATTTTTTTCCTTTTCTTTTCTTCCAACATTCTATCGGTTTATACGTACAGCGCCCCTTATGGCAAGTTTACCCACTTAAATTTAATTTTAAAAAAATCAATACGTCAGCATATTTACCCAAAAAACCTATCCTGCCATAATATTTAACCTTTATACACTTCGATTCTATTCACTTCTTCCCATATCCACCTCCATCGCCTCCACCACCATTAGCCCTAATCCTCGCGGGGCTAATAACACAAAGCAATAGTGGGAAGTGCTGAAAGCATTGAGTGGAAAGGCGCCCTTTTTGTTTGGACTCGGACAAATTTCATATTGCTTTGCCTATTTTGCGTTATGGCTCATACAGGATAAATAAGGGAGGAGATGGGTGGGTAATTCATGTTGTGGGGGAGACTGGCAACGCCGATCAGTCCAAGCATTCAGGTGTATCCCAAGATTACATGCCACGTGCAACGGTGACCACGTGACACGAGGGCGGAGTCGATGCGTGATGAAGAATTGGTCGTGAGTCATTGGTAAATCGGATATATTGATTGCTCGAAATAAATTTTAAAAAAAATAAAATAAAAAAACACACGCAGCTTCACAGTCCCTATTCTAATGACAATGAATCCTCCTCTCGGTATGCTGATAAATTCAACCCTTTATTCAATCAATGCATTCAAGGGTTATCAAGCAGCTTTTCAGTTGCTTGTCACGTAAGGGTGTGGGAGTGGGTGAAGAGATTCTAAAGTTAAAAAGGAGGAAAATTTATTTATGCGCATTAGTGCTCTGTTTTCATACTTTTGAATCTTATCAAATGAAGAGACGTGATTTAATAGTGGGGCCTCTTAAGTTTCAAACTCGATTGTGAAAAAATTATTTAATTTTTATGTGGTTTGTGTAAATATTGATGGAAAAAAAAATCCTTTAGGCTTATCTTTAGGTATAAGGAGCCAATTTCTATTTGTAATGAAACCTCAACGTTGCCTTCTTAATGAGTCCATACAACCCCAGGCAACCAGACTCAGCGTACATTACAAGACCTGTCAATGTAATTTAACAAATTCAGAACAGCAGCGTGCGGTGTGAGGGGTTTTTTTTTTCTTCTACCCTCTTTTCCACAGAAACCTTCCTTCCCCTCACCTGATCGTTATCACCGTGTACACAATGAGGCGTTGGATACTTGGAATGAGGCTCACGTGGCCCACGTCACACTGTGCTACGTTATTGTGAAGCATGTCGTCTACATCAATGACAATGAAAGCAAAGAGAATCAGTTTCACATCAAAAGAGTCCAACGTTCCTAATCAAAAATTATTATCGGCTCATACAAATGGCAAACTTTCAATAGACATGATGGGGAAGAAGCAAATGGAAAACCTAATGAAATATTTATTCATTTGATAGACTCTCTCTGCAGATTTGTATTAAAAAAGGGTGTGGGGTCTGTTCAGCTGTCTTCGTTTGCGATATTAAAATAAGTGGCTTCGTATCTGATCACGTTGAGAATTTATTTTTCATGGTCGTATATGTGGGTTGATAGATAACACTGTTAGAATGCATGACACTTCCCAGAGAAAACGTTAAATCAACCTCAATAAGTCGTTACGCCCTTTTCTTCACTACAATGGGCGATTTTAATGATAATAATTCGAAAAAATATAGATCTCAGAATTATAATTATTTTAAATAAAAAATAAAAAAAAACAGGTCAAATAAAAAGAAGAGAAAAATTCAAGTACGTAATAATAATGTATTAAAAAAAAAAACATCTTTACATACCGGTATCTAAAATTCTTTAGTAAATTCTCCCAATTAAATCGGGAGCAAAATCCCTCGAACAGATAACGTGTATTGCTTAGCATAAATTTAATATAAAAAAAATTAAAAAATTAGAATAATAAAACATTTTCTTCCCACTTTTTATTATTATAATTGAACACGCAACTGCCCTACTGCTGGTACCAATTTCATTACAGCAACCATCCATTTTGATTACGCTTATCAACACAATTCAATGTAAAGGAAAACCCCCTGAGTGCATTTGCAAAACAAATATGTTGAGCTCGACATGCATATGAAAAGGCTTTTCCCGACAACGAAGCATCTGCTTACAAAACTCGCTTTTGGCACCGTGTATTTAATTCAAACATCACGATTACACGGTAAACATTTCTTTCTCCATCATAGTTTCAAGCAGGTGTTGGTTCCACGCGTGCATTCCATACCAATAGAGTCCAGAGCAGGTGAGAATGTTCCAAGGTGAATCCAGTTCAAAATATTAATGTTTACGTCCCCAAAAAAAAGAAAAAATTAATAAGGCGACGGATAGTGTGTTCTAAGGTGAATAATCGATTCCCAAAAACACTTTCACTTCACAATCTTCTTATTTAGCGCGTCTTGCAATATTTTTCCACCGCGTTTTTTTTCTAACACTGATCCCAATCGATCCATCTCCAAACTAATTCCCCACACTATTCAATCTTCTTACAAGTCAGTCACACGCCATATTTATCCTCCAACTATGGATCGGCTATAGTCTGTTTTCAATTGCTCCCTCAAAACCTATAAATCTGGTTTCCAACAGACGGCACCAAGATGTGAAGATGATTCCCTCGGCGTGAGAGAAGGCGACCTAGTACTCCCCTCGCACATCACGTTGCAGCAGATGGGAAAAAACGCGCACTGTTGATACTATCAAACAATAGCAGGTTTCGCTCGTCTGCTTTAAACATTATGGACCTTCTCTACAACACTATCGCGTCTTTGATCGTTAATTATTGGGGCTCGACCGCACTACAACTGGTGTGCGCTCGACACCCACTTCAAGTGAAAACCGCGCGCAATGGTGTGCCAGAAGGAACTTCGTTTTACCCTCCCCATCTCTGTGGCTAAAAAAAAGCATAAACAACAGCTGGCGAATGGCACACTCAACAACCAACCCGCCAGGCATTTTCTTAGACTGTCAGATTTGCACACTCTTTTCAATAAAAAAAAAATATAAAAAAATTATAGGTTGGCTCGGGATTAAAATGATTATAGAGGTAAGGCAACATTTAGTGCCTAACTTTAAGGTGAAGAAGAATGCGAGTGTCGACTGTCGAGTATGAGGTACAAAATGAAGTGTAATACGATAAGTATCTGAGAAAAAGACGTGTAAATAAATATTCCCAACACGTTACTTCTGATTTATGAAACGTGTTTAGTTTCTACGTTTCTTGCTCCGAGGCAGAAAAAGAAGCCGAAGCCGTATTGTATTTTTAGGGTCATCCTTGTCAAGAAATAATTTCCTTTCTTCGTGCAATAGCACCTTAACCTGCGCTGCTTTCCAAATTTCTGCTCAAATTCTAAGCTTTAAAGGTATAAAAATTTAAACAGTTACATGAATCTTAACCCACAAGATCTAAATTTGTCCCTCGTCGCATCCAATTTAATCAATGGAAATTAAAAATTAATTATTAAAAAGCAATCTTCTGAAATTAATCAGTGCTTTGTGTTCGCCCATATCATATTCGCTTCGAATTTTCTTTCCGAATAAAAGCTATTAGACTTAAACGTGATGTATTCCTGCCCATTAAGTTCAACTGTTTGAATATTTATGACCCCAGCCCCCTGTTGTTGACCAATTCTAGCAGACTACTTGCAAACCGAAAAATAATAACATTATATTATTCCGAACGACACTGCATCCGAAATAACCACGCCAGATGTAAAGGTGGAAATAATATGTGCATAGTAAAAACTCCCAATCCTCTTCGACACACCAATTACACAGTCATTTGAGGGCATTCACCCGAGCCTTAATTTGGCTAATACCAACACGAAGTGCACACCGAGCGGGAAATGATGATGACTTAATTTATATCGGCTGTATGTTCCGTTGAATATGACTCCAGAAAAAACTATAACAACGTATAGCGGCACAAGAGAAAAAAAACTTGCGAAAATGACTTCAAACACGCTAACGTACTCCGTATAGCAGTGTATAAGTAACAGTCTCATACTGTGTGATGACATGCTCGAATTAACTCGGATTAATTATGACAGCAATTTCAGTGCCAGCATTTTTTTAATGACCGGGCAATAACAACTTTCTAAACCAATGTAAATATAATTTCCACTATTTATTATGATTCGCCTTTTTTTTAAATGCCTATGTATTCACTATTCATTCACATTTTTATGGCTGAAAATACATTATTTTTCGTGTTGCAATTAAGGTTAAATGAAAGAGTTTTGTGATAGGTGGTGTGTGGTCCCTTAAATATATATTTTTATTACGCCAACAACTCATTAACGGTTTGATGTAGGAGTCGAGGTTATTGTATTTTACAGTCACGGATCATAATAATAATAAAGAACCAATTTCTTTTTCCTTTCCACCCGCAAAGTGCAACTAATTCAGAAATCACGATATTAGAACGGGGAACTAATGTTCTTTTCCTTAAATTAATTTCAACCAAACCACAAAGAAAGAAGCGAAGATGAAGGTGAAAAAAAAGGGAAGAAAAAAACAACATTTCCTCTTTTTCTATGCGCAAGATCGATTAAATGCTCTTAAAAATCCTAAAATTGCAAATTTATATGTCGGATATTTCTTTCTATCAGCCATTAAAAATTTACAGCAATAATTCCATTTGATTTCGATTCCGTACATAAAAACCTCATAAATAATTCATTTTCTAATCTAAAAATCTTCTTAAATTATGTCACTTGCACGTTAAATTACAATTCAATCCATTTCCAATTAAACATTACATTTTTACCGCTATATGAAGTAGTATTGCTCAAAACGTAATCACCACTCACATTACTTTTAAGTTCAATGTTCCATAAGATAACAGCTGAGAAAGACGCCCGGTAACATAACATTCAATTAAATCTCAAGCAAGCTCATCATTGATTTTTTTTCTTCTTCTTTTGTTCTGTTCCTTTTACTTCTTATATAGTTGAAAGTCGATGCCACTTCTTTTTCCCTTCAACCGCATAAACTCTTCCCCCATACGACTGCCAATTTATTTTTAATCATTTTTAATATATTTCATTCTAACCATACAATTTTTTTCCCAAATATAAACAAATTGAATTTGCGTGCAACGAACAATTCCCAATAATTTTCTTGCTTGCAACGACGAGTCGAGTGTTATTTTGCGGTGGTGGGAGTTTATTGCAGAATTCCTGACTGGCGTCGTGAAACCCAACCCGATAGAGTTCTAAAGTCGGCACCCCAAAAATGTTAAGCATTCGACAAATCGCTCCATGAATGATGACTTCGATGTGAATGAGTTGGAGCACACATGGGGGAAAGGAGAGAAAGGAAGAAACGCTCGAATAACTCACAGACAAACAGCATCTTATCAAACTTATTAGTCCATTTAATTAGTAGAGAGGGGGACGCGAACAAACAAAGTAGAGAGGCGTTCCCGACACAAGATTAAGAAGTGAGTGTGTGGGTATTTCGACTGAGCATCGTCTCGATCTGGGGTTGTTGGGATATATTTAGCGCCAAAGTAAAATGTAATCCGCTTGAGAGTGACTCGGTCGTCGCCACTTTTGGTTCCCGTTTTTTTATTTTTATTAAAAAGGCACTGCAGCCAGAAATGCTATTAAATCTACACCCAAAGCTGGTTTGATTGACATCCAAGTGCTCTTTTCAAATAGATGGCACTCCTTCAACTGCCACACCCGATTAACTTAAAGCCACTTCTAGGCTCACAGGGATTTTTAAGGAAGAAACGAAAACTTGAGTCGATTAGTTTTCACGCGCTTCGAACGATGCGGAAAAACGTTTTACATCTGCGAGTATCGATATCAATGAAACCCCTGCGTCCAGTGTTTTGTCACATTTCTTGTCAACACAAGTGTCGCAGGAAAAAGTTTCCAAGACTTTCCAACCTCAAAAGTATGAAATTCGATTAAATTAAGAAAGAAACTTTATATTCAGTTTGAAACGCAGCCATTCAATCTACACAATTGTCACCCGCAGATTTATTTCTCTTTCTCCCCGCACTAACTGCACAACGTTGCACGAGAATGAAATCCTTGCAATCTTGTGCAGTGGCAGTAAATTAGAAAGACAAAAACAAGCTCAAGATAATCCTAAACTATGTATTTGCCTCACGACCATTTCCAAAAATATTCAATTAAAACAATTTTTAAAAAAAGAGAATAATAATAAATTGATTAAGAAATATGAACCGCGATGACATCATCACGAGTGATAATTAACACAATAATTACTTGCAGCTCGCAGCTGTAAATCATTTTCTATTTTGCACTCATTTAAAGCAGTAATTCAATACATTTGGAAACAAGGTCATCATTATTAAACTCAACGTAATAAAAAAAGAAAAAATGTGAAATATTTCATTTAAGCATGTTGTCAAGACTTATTAGTCGACTTCATCAACAATTCATCCACTGCACATTAATCAAAACCTGATTTCATATTCATTTATTATCAATCATACCGATGTCTCCCCACCTCCAACAATTCGCTCTAATTTCTGTATTTTTTTGCTGGAGTCGTTAACCAGAATCCGTTAACGACGCATTCTTTCAAGCCTTGCGGTTACCATAGTAACGCAAGACGCATGCGTCTCGTCATTCCACTGATTACCCCAATCAATAAAATTAAGGCAAAGGCTCCATAAATAACATCTAATTAGAGACCAAAGGGGAAAGTGCTTTTTATCGCTTCGCTGTCAACTTCCTGTTACGTTGTTGCGCCCGTCACCACCACATGGCGCTCTATACTTACGGTACTTCAACTTTTTTCCTTTTTTTTTTTTAAAAATAATAGTATAGTTTAAAAACGATGTCTGCAATTAGCAGTTCGACGCAAAAACCTCGATGCTTATTGTCTCATTTAAACATTCTATAAATAACAGATTAAAATTAATGATTTCTTATCGGCTCGACGAACTGAATTTCAAGCGCAATATTTCTACTCGAATTTAGTTGTAGCTTATTGAAAATTTATTTTTGAGACACGTTCTAAAATAGAAAACATAAATTTTCGATGCGTTTTAATATTTGATAAATTGTCTTCTGTATTACGATATGTCTTTCCCAGGTGTGAGTCCTCCAATGTCTTTACAAGGGTTTTGTGTTGAAGATAAACTAAGGTTTCACGCGAGAAAGGTGAAAATGTATTTATTAACTCGAGTGTTTTGACAAAAATTTCCCTTTCGGATGCACCTCAGCCCGACAATGACAAGCGGTAAACATTGAAAAGTCAGTCAGGAGCAATGGCTTCGAGTTTACTTTGCATGTGAATGTCGCGAGTGGCACAGACTGATGCTGTCAGATCGGTGTTTGAGCGTCGTTAACTCAGCAAATCTGCAGTTTCGCTCGCGGCCCTACCCAATGGAAACCTAGTGACCAGAAAGATCAGTGCTTGTGACATTGCTTGCGACTTTTCAGGCGTTAAGGCTAATTATTTTACTCGTTCAACTTGCCTATGAAGCGTTGCCTTCACACGATGGTCACTCAGCTCGAGAAAACGCTTAATTTTCATGATAAAAGAATCTCGAATTCATCAACATGTAATCAATCTTATCTGATAATAGACTTGCAAATCTCATTTGACAAGTCGTCTTCTCCCTACCCGTTCTTTTATTAATGTTCTTCAAGCTTAAATAACGCACATTTAAAATTTACCTTGCTAGATGAGTCCACGTGGGAAGTTTGTTGTGTGTGTGTGTGTGTGTGTACCAAAAAAATGAAAAAAACCATTCAAATTCAAATTATCACAAAAGTTTAAAAATGCTGACGCTTAATATATTCGGCAACTCTTATTCTAATCCAGCTGAGCGAAAAGGCAGACACATTTCAATCGATTTGTGTTAAAATCAAGCCTCTTTAATGATCCATGAGTTGAATAAATAAAGTTAATGAAATATGTAATTAATATATGCAAAAGAAAAAACCACTTTAACGACACCAACCAAATCATGCAACGATGATGAATGAGCATTTGATGCCCCGTCTGCAAAATACAAACTCACCAAAGGATTTATACGATGACCAACAGATGGCACTTGTGTCAATCACATTAATTTGCCACTTTTGATCTCTCACCACGTTGTTATGGCAACTCACACAAGTGATGAATGAGTCAGTGGTCAAGTTAAACAGGAAATCTGCATCAATTCCCACCCCTCTTACTCACAATCCCTTATACTCTTACCAATATTAATACATAAATTTTATAAGAATTAATAAAAAAAGAAGAATTAAATAAGAAAATGCTTCTTATTTCTTACAACGACAAAAAATATTCAAATTATTCTTCACCTTTCATAAAACTAAATTTAATTAAACAACTAACTGGCAAGTGTATCGAGTCAACTTAAAGTCGTTCGAGCGGAAGAAAAACTCCACGTGCATATCTGTTAATTCTTTCAAGAGTTGCACATCGGCAATTGCAGAGAAAACTGCAGCAAAGCGATAAGCTCCATTGGAAAATAATGCCGTCTCATTCGCAACGGTCTAATCCCAAGCAAAAACAAGACAATTGACGTTTTCTAAAAACTCAAATCAATGAACTAAAAATTTGACGATTTATTATTATTATTATTATTGTCATAGCAGGGAAAAAAGAAAAAGAAAATGAAAAAAAAAAATAACATAAAACAACAATAAGGCAATCGATTTGATTTTGGTTTTCAAGGATGACTGGACAACTTCATATAGACACGAGGCAGAATTGCAAACGGATCCCTGAGGCGTAACACAGAAAAATCGGATTTTCCTCCTCCTCCTTTCCGGGTGTAATCATGCGACCAAAATTTGTTTTCCTTAGCCCCAGCTTATCTGTGCAACATCCAATAAATCCCGTGCGAAACATCGATTGCGCCTGTGATCCGATCACTCGGTCTTGCTTGATTTCGCTACCGGAGGGCGTAGCCGCCATGTCGTATTTTTCAGGTTATATGAATAATGACGCCTAGTCTAATTCTCTACCTACATTACATGGAAACCGACACCCGGGCAAATAGACTTCTTCCTCATTAGCAATATGATAATCTTGTCTGTCGAACAAAGAGATGAGTGTCTCAGCTTATTTTTCCAGCTCAAATGTGATGCTAATGCTAGGTGTCCATTTACATTAGTTACATTATTTAAATTCAACGTGAAACGCATCAAAATGCCTATACGGAAATTAAAAATAAAAGTTGAAGTGTTGAAAGGCTCTGATAAATGAATTTTCGAAAAAGTAATTTCAAAAATAATTTAATAAATTGAAGTAACAAAAAAAAGTTTCTATATCAAAAAAAGTTTTCCCAACTAAATCTACTTGTAAATCACACTCAGGGTGCATAATCTACGTTGGTTCGATCAAGAGCTCGAAAAACGTCAATAAAAAAGCAATTCCAATAGCAAATAATGTCTAAATTCGGCTAATTCCATAAAACGCTTCAAATATAAAACAAAAAATCAATAAAACTACATTCGATTTATTCCTTCCGCATCCCATAAATCTATTAAATACTTTCCCACACATCTGCCAATTACTCAACTAATTATTCAATAAAAAGAGAAAAGATTTCTGGTACTTAAAAATCGTTGAATGAAAAAAATCTTTTCAATTTTTGGTTTTGTATTCAAAAATCCCTCGTGTCAACAAATTACTTGCTAGAACTAACAATTTCAGCCTTGATACTCGTTCTACACACGCCTTACATCCAAGCCCAACCACCTCGCGCTTCAATCATGGCTTCTATTGGATCTTGTCGACATTAGCGCTGTTTGCAGACCTGACTTCTAATCACAAGAACAAAGACACAAGGGATTAGAGCAAGCAGTGCCTTACAATTTTTTTTCATATATGCTGGTGGGTTCAGTTTGGTTTGGCACCTATTCTTTGGCTTGGGGTGATAGAAGAGAATGAATGCGGTGGGGATGACATTTAATTTACGGCTAAGGCGTCGCGATTGAGTTGTTGTCATGGTAATTGAAGATCAGCAGCGGAAAAGATGAGAAGCAGCGAACGTCACAATACGCCCTCTTCCTTCGACCCGAGTAACCACAAGTGAAAGAAGTTCTTGATTATAACCAAAGAACGCTGTTTGATAAGTCACAAATAACTTGAGCGACGTCTTCAATTTCAAGTAAAATTTTACATTTTCCAAAATAAAAAAATAAAAATAAAAAAATAAATTTTCTTCTTTAAAACATTTATGAATGAATTTATAAACATAAAAAAAATATATATGTTCAACGTGATATTTACATCGTCTTTAAAGAATGTATATTTTCCCCCTTCTTTTTCAAATGAAAGCTTATTTTATCACTGAAATGTTTAGTGATAAAATTTTTATGCCATGAGAAAATATGTTATAAATTAAAAACAGTTGCGGGATGAGAGGCTCTACCGCTTTTATCATCTTCATTTTGAATAAGGAGAGAAGGAAGGCAAAGCAATTCCTGCCATAAAAGTAAAACGTGCAACATCTGTTGCTCTATAAAATCCCCTTCTCCCTAATCTATAGGAATTAGATAACTATGCAATCTTGCAACTTCTCCTTATAGTTTTACATTTTTTTATTTCAAATTTAATTTATTACTTCGTACTGGGCTGTACTAATTTATTATATAAAAATAAGCTGCAATTTTAAACACGTGCATCTGCTTTAAACAACAAAAAGTTATTTTTTTTTCAAGTGAAGAAAAGAAAAGTAAATGAAAATCTGTGTGTTATCTTAACTTTTCTTTCGAAATGAATAGTTAAAATGCCAGAAAACAATCTTGTGTGTTTATCTCTAAATGCATGCAGGGCGCATTAAAATTCACATATTCTAATAGCCAGAAAAACAAACAAGAAAAAAATTTCTTTCTTTACAAAAAGCTTAAAAATAGATTATATCCTCGGAGCAATTTCTTGATCTAAAAGCAAGGAACATTTGGGGTTAAGACAAAAGAAAAATGAAAAATTAAGATAATGTTAGAAAATTGTTACAAGATTTAAAGATTAAAAAAAAAATCGTATCAAGTGATTCGTATATAACAAAATAAATTCAATCCATGTCAAAAGTTTGGAAATTAGAATCGTTTTCTTTTCTCGTCTAATCGATAATGCAGAAAAATTTCAATGGAAAAGAAAAGAAAAACGTTAGTGGAAACAAAATCTAAAAAAATAAATTACACAACTACTAAATACTGTTCGAATTAATTTAATTTTTATCTAAATAGTAAATCAAACATAATATTGACGAAATAAGTGTTGTTACGATTATTAAATCATAAGAAATCTACGTTACGTAAGCTATATTAAAAATTATCGTAAATTACACAAATTAAAGTTCTGATGTGCAAATTTTCACAGCCCCATCAGTACTTAAGTCACCTGCCCTTTAATGCCAGATCTGACCCATTAACATGTCCCATTTCATCCCGATGTTTAAAACTTGCGAGAAACATTATTTCAAAGCACAAAGTATACAGTAATTAGATTTTATCAAAACACCATTCCCCGTAGCAATTACAGATAAATCCACTAGAAAAAAAAGAAGAAATACAACCATCTAGCACCATTTATTACATATCACCACATTAGACAGTGCCATAGCTAGTCTTAATTCTCGGATAAGACGAGGCAAAAATACAATTTAAAGGTGTAACGAGCTGCACAATTGCCACGAACTAGTTTCAAAAAAATTTTCCGCCGAGAAATCTCAGTCACGTTGCTTTCTATCTTCGTAGATACCTGGCCACGAGGCGAATATCAGAGAACTAGTTGTTGCTACGAGAGACAAGATTATCTCTTGTTTCTATGACAGTCGGTGATCTGCCTCAAACCCTTGAGGGAGAAAACAAAGTGAGAAGAGACGAGGTAGAAAAGATGCCAGCAAACTGAGCTGAGATGTTCAGCAGCGCTATGTGATACATTATGATATCAAGCGCAAATGGAGAAAAGCATTCGTCTAAACTCGCTTCGCTGTGCCGTCAAAATCTTGAAATGAATATATAGCCAAATTGTTTCCTGTTTAGCGTGTAAAGTGGGGAACGTAATTTACATACTGCAGAAAAAGCAAATAACAGCTTCTAACAAGCAAATGCGAATTGGCCTCCAATTTACTAATTTTGTTATTCAAATTCGAAATTACATGTTTACAACTCCTTTGAAATAAGCCGTTTCCACATACTGTATACACACACAAACAAAACAAAAATTGAGTTAAACCGCCATCAATGCAAATTCAAGGTCTCTGAGAAAATCTAACAAAACATATAATTCAATTCCATACGTTCCCTCCTTTCACTACATAAATATACACTCTAAATACCACGAAAAAAAATCGACATAGTCAAGACACACGTGTAAACACTCAACGCTACTGTCGCCGTTGTTTAAATAAAAAATAAATAAAAATGTTAGAGAGATCTCTACAAAAATTGTAAACAAGTTTTGCGCTAAGCTAAGCAATCTCTACTTTTTTTAATACACTTGAGACAAATTGAGTGACAGTAGTGAAACGCATGTGTTCATCCTAGGAAAACTCGCCTTTTAGGTAGCCCAAGAGAGCTCTTTATTGAATACCCACAGATCCCGCGATAAGAACGAATACGGTCCCCCGGCTCCGATCCGCCTACGTACGCCAGCACGATTCATTGTCACCATGCTCTATTGTGTAGCTCACAGTAGTGTTCCACCCAAAGTACATGTCAGCAGCTACTTGCGCAAAATGCTCTCTTGGGATGTTCAAAGCGCCAACGTAATAGCACACACACTATGCGTATTGAAACCAGCAGTTTTATTTCTTTTTGCAATTCTTCTCTTTTTTTCGCTACGTAATTGTACACGTTCAAAACAAACAAAAAAATTCCCATGTATCGATGTAGAATGAGTAGGAAGTGTTTTGTTTATGTTGAAATAAAACATTTAACTGGTTTGTTTACATTTTGTTTCAAGCCCTGGTTATTACCACACTATAATTTTATTAATACTTAATAAATAATCTGTTTTTTAAATAATATTTTAATAAACTTACCTTGATTTACGTCTGTATAGCTTGAATTTAAAGTTCTTCAACATAATAAATTTAAAAGCTCGTCACTAGCAAAATCAAACTGAAATAAAAGTGAGCAAATCATTAATTTATTGCACTGGAGTTACAACTTACAACTTATATACGAGAATAAACAAATAAAAAATAAATATCTCCTCGCTGTGTTGTTTACATTAAAAATTAAACTGTCAATTTCTATTAGTTCGTCTTGTCAAATAAACTTCACAATAAGTCAAATAAAACGAAACGCTTAGACATTTTTTTTTTATTATTTCCTAAGCTTTAAAACATTTCTAAGGACCTTTCCATGAAAGCTGCACTTCAATTCACATTTCCATCACTCAACTTCACAATATCACCAATAATTCATATACACATTATACAAATCGATCTGTACATCATTTACAATTTTCATTTTACCCGCTTTACTTTTAGTCATTTCTCAATTTCTTTACTATTTTTTTTCTTCTTTTTTTTTACATTTTATAATCTCCATATTTACATCTTCTTGTTTTCAAAGCTTAAAAAATTATTTAAGACTTTTTTTTTGATTTGTCTACAGGAACTGCTAGGAGGAATGAAGATGATGTCACCTACAAAAATGTTGTATGCTACCAAAGAAAACCACGTAAAAACGCCGTGTATATGTAAGTTCGGTGTAAAATCTTGATACAAACACACTAAAGGCAGCTCTTTAGCACGCGAGTTCGTTCTTATTTGTTTGTAAAAAAATTCCACTTTGTTCTTTATTTCTTATTGTAAGTTTCCAACGTTGCACAGTAATTACACAAACACATTTTTTGTCGGGTTCGTATTCACTGCAATACATGATGGTGAATTCTACGTGCTACGGCACAGATCGAAAAGTCAAGAGCACACATGATATTTCATCGGTTTTCGTCTATACACCAAAAGAGTTTTTGTCATGTTTCGTATTTTTGTTCAATTTTTTTTAGTCACTGTAATGACTAAAAGATTGATCGTTGTTTTCTGTACATTATCTGGCACCAGATCATTTGTTCTTACAACTAACTATACTTCTGCAAATAAAAACAAAGTTAGACAGAATTTAAAATGCAACTTTTTTCTCCACTTGCAAAAAAACCGCTTAATCAGACCGTGAATAAATTTGCAAAAACAAATTCTGAATACAAAGTTTTTAAATTCACAACAACTGTGCACCCAAAAACATAACTGTTGCTAATTGGTGGATATGAGATTTGTTACTTCCAATTTGTATCGAAGCTTTGTGTGTTTTGCTTTTTCTCTCCGATTTCTTTCCTGGTTATTGTTTACCTTTTTTTCTCTCACCACCACCCTCTGTCTTGTTGCCCATGGTTTCCAAATTGTTTTTCTCTTTAATCTATTTTTATTTCTTTCAATTGTTTCTTTTATTTTTATCATAATTATGATCTTAGTGTTAGATTTACTAACCTCAAATACACTTAATACACAGAATATTGCAAATATAGCAATAAAAACGTTGCAAACTGCATATTTAAAGAAACATTTAACTTATACAGAAACCGTAGCTCTTCGATTCTAAGACGCACTTTTTCCTCATACAGTCGAAACTCTTTATAACAAATCGCGATATAACGAATTATCGATATAAAGAATACCTAAAAATAACCGGTTTGGTTGGCTGGCCATAGAATACCACGTTAAAAAATTTTGATATAACGAATTCTCGTTATAATGAATCGATTTTTACGGTCCCTTGCGATTCGTTATAAAGAGTTTCGACTGTATAAACATCTCTCGAAGTGTCGTAGAATGTAAAACACTTTTTTTTCCCACATAAACATCTCTAAAAACAAGGGAGTTGTAAAATCGAGAAAGTTTGAGTTTGGATTGTTTGTTTTCAACCATATTTACTCAATCAAACATAATCACCATCAAGACATCAAAAGGAACCGGTCAACAAATTTGTTGGGCGAGTTCCTTTTTGTTCACTTCACTTGAAAATGATCCGTGAAAGCGAAACAGTTGCTATGGTGAATTGAAAAATTACTAGTGTTTACGATTCTGACATTATTATTCTGCAGTCAAGATTTCTTTTTAACATTTGACTTATTTCTTTGTTTACACATTACGCTAAAACCATTTCAAATGATATGAAATTTCCTCAGAATACAGACAACACTGCGGGGGTCTTGTTGCTTGTTCTTCATCAATCCTAATGGTGTCTCGTTCCTTTTTAACACGAGCGTCTCTGTACAAACCAGTCAGGCACACTGCGTTTTATTCAAATAACATTGCAATTAAGTCAAAGCATGAATATGGATGAACCACTTTCCCTGTCTACGTGCCGCCTAAAATCAATAAATAAGAACCAAAGACAAACAACAAATAATCCCATTGCAGCATTTTCGTATTATTGCTCGGATTGTTCGGATTTATCGATTTATTTCTATAAATTAAATTATCCTAAACTAATAAAAGCTAAGGTAAACTTTATTTAATAACAATCTCATATTTATATTTTTTTATACTAATAAATAAGGACCGAAGACAAGCAAAAATAATCCCATTTTAACTTTCCAATGTTACTGCTCAGATTTTAGAGCTTCAGCAATTTGTTGTTATAAATTAAATTACCGTACGCTAAACGTATTAGGTACACCAGGTAAACTTTAATTCAATAACAATATTGTCTTTGTATTATTAAAAATTAACATTACCTTTTTAATAATTTACTTCCTTCTGTTGGATCGCCTTGTGTTTGATCAGTTTTCGCTTTATTTTGGAATGCTGAAAATAATATTTATTATAAAACCACATATAAAAAAACCAAGACGATGCTCAGCTTATACCACTAGGTGGTAGTATAGGTTCGTCGTATCGTTCAGTAGGGTCACTAGACATAATTGTTGGCGTTACACCCACTTCATCAGGAGTTTTTGGAAATATAAAAGTCGTTTCTTGTGTGCTGGAACCCGATCTAAAAATACAATAATAAAAAAAAATCATATAATAAATTCAATGAGAAAAATGAGAAAAAGTTGTAGTTTCAATTTGCGACGACTTTGTTTCAACTTAAGTGAGTCACAATTGAGAAATATCGCCTTTCGTGAGTTACACTTGTTTTTGCCTTCTAGAAAGTAACTCGAATCATTAGTCTGCGTTATTGCTCAGCACTAAAGAGTGAAAAAAATGCTCAACACAAAGGGGCAGACAACTGCACGAAAAAGAAAAATGCTTCTATTTTCCCAACTCCTTTCTCTTCCTCCATTTTTCTTTTTCCTTTCCACTAATACACTACAAGACATTTTCTTCATCACCAGCGAAAAAAAACTTTATTTGGAGCGCAAATTAAACATAATTCTGAAAGTCTGTCATCCCAAACAACTAAACTGCCTTCGTCTATCCACGACCATCAATTGCCCATTTCCTACACACAGCAATCCATAAACGTTTATCGCAGTGAAGAATAGCAAATGTACCATCACGGTGAAGAAATGTAGGTCCAACTTGTACACATGGCAGTGCTAGTGACAACCGAGACGTTTCACAAATAAATCATTTTACTCAAGTGTCAGTATATATGGAATATTTTTTTTTTAAATATATTTTATTTTATGGTGCTTCTACTTGCCTTATATGTACACATCCACTCAATCCTATCCCAACTGTCTGAAACTGGCGAAAAAGGGGAGGCGAAAATGAAGAGTTGTGAGATGTGCTTTTCCCGGCTGTAATAGCTTGATAGAAATTCATCTGCTCACTTTTCCAACATGACTCGAGATATTATTAAATTACTGGCAACAATAACAGTGATTTGTTGCAGTCGATGCAAGATTTTATGGCGTTCACTTATACATTTTTATTATCAGAATCAAAACACCACGATTTACTAATGGCTTCGTCTTCCCATATCCTCAATGTGATAATGTTGAGAATAATTAGATTAGCATCAAGGATGTATTCTTTTAAGCGTAGAAATTTACAAAAATTATATCGCATCATAAACTACTAAAATATTTTTTATCTGCACTTACAAATCCATTTCTTAAAATCATAAAAAAAAAAATCTTAAGAGATTTTGACCAAATTAAAGCCAAAACATAAATAATTTGCATCCGAGTATGATTTGTGCATTTAAAAACCCTGTGATTCACCGTTCTTTCTATTATTATAAACTAAATGACTTACGACGCGTTATATTTCTTTTCTATTTGGAAGTAAATTACAAGCTCCCTGACATAAATCTCCATTATAAAAAAAAGGTCAGATTTAAATCTTAAAATTGAATGTGGATTGTGGCGCGAATGTGGTGTTTTTCATTTTCCCGCACTCCTCTTAAGTTTCACTATTTTTGTCGCATACTGTGTTGAATTGTTGAGTAAAAGCTTCAACCAATACTAGATTTCATATCATCCAGCCTCCCAACGCATTCTATTTTCTTATCTCTTGGGCATCAACACAGAAGGATGATCATTTCTCCTTAACCAAACTAAATTGGAGTGCCCCAGTTCGTTCGTCACTTTTCCGTCGAATTCGCCTGCCATTTACATGTGCCAGTTTGAAGTGGGGAGGTTGGTTCATGGGGCGAAGAGAAAAGAAATAAGAAAAGAAAAAAAGAAGAGGGTAAAAAAAAAAAAAGCGAAATAAATATCTGTCAGTGGGAAGGAAAACGATTCGTTTTTCTTTGAGCACTTTCTTTTAAGCAAAACTCAATTCAATTCAAGTGTAAAACTATCTAAACAAAATTACAAGCGAAGAATTTTTTTTTTTAAATTGTCGCTCTCAACCGTGAAATTCTAAAGGAAACCAAACTTTTCTATAAAAAAAATAAATGATTAAAAAAAAAAGTCTAAACTGGAAATAATTGCACATTTTTTGAGTGATTTCATCTATCGAAAATTCATCTTGTCCCTCGGAGGCAATGAAATCTGTTATATATTCCATCGTATATCATATTTACCTCCTGTCTCCACATACTAAAAAAGTAAGGAGTTATCCCTGTAGGCAACATTTCCACGCTGCAATGACAGTGCGTGGTGTTTATGGCGTTGTCAAGTGAAGCACCCCTTTCCCCGCGCATGTCATGCGCGCATTTTTATTTATTTTTTCTTATTTTTCTTCTAACTCTTTCAAATAAAATCATCAACTGCCAAACGTTGACTGCGAGTGACAGAAACGTTCGCAGAAACAATAGCGTTGTAATGATCAAAACAAAACCAAAAAAAAGAAAACAAATAAAGGAAAATAATATAATTCCTTTAAACGTCTTACTTAATAAATTCCCAATTATTTGTCTTGCAATTGATTTGTAACATTAATTTAATGCAAATAGACGGAATTTCGAGCGCTACAAACATGAAGCGGAGATAGTGAGAAATGGCAATTTAATAAATTTCTCCTTCCAAGCGAAATAAATTAAATGCAATTCCCACAAGTCAATCGGCTGTACTTCAACTTCATCCTCAGTCATTCTATTATTTCCACAGAATAAATTCAGATTTATTCTTCCCAACCAAGAATCACAAAGTAAAGAACCCCCACTCTAAGCCTAACATACCAACCAACCAACAGCATTCATTGAGAATCTAGGTCAAAACGCTCTCATCAAAAGTACTCGAGACCGGCTTTATTTTCTTTTTATATGGCTTGGAAAAAATTGAATATAAATGCATTTCTCCAACCACCCATTTCCCTTGCATTTTTACACTTTTCCACAGTCAAACCACTCCCACTCCCCCATATTTTTCTCGTACTTCTCTTTCTCTCGTCATCCTTCATCCGTACAAAACGCAACGCCAGACACCTAATTAATTTTAAAAAAGCAAAACGTTTCCCATTTATTTCCAAAACAAACGGCGTCCATTAAAATGATCACCTAATGCCAAGAAAAATATTAGGAAAACGACATTACTAACGGCATCTCCATCACTGCAAAGCCACTTCAACTGCTTCTCTGCATTCTTTCTGCCACGAATGGGCAGATTTGTGAGTCGCCATCTCGTGCTGAAATGTTTGTCGCTCTCAACAACCATTGGCAGTCAAAGACAGGCGACCATTTCTCCCATCGCTGTAAGCTCGAGCCGTGTTTATGTCAGCAAAGATTTATTAAGAGAAAATAGCCCTCCTCCATTTTTAAATGTATCTATCTGCTAGACGATGAGGACCCATCCATTACAAATGTTATCAATTGCATTACCCGTTCTGGTTTAGCCCGAGTTTCCCTTGTTTATACACTTGGATGGAACCCATCAGATAATTCGATTCCTTCTCGGGGAATTCTGGCTCCCTCTTCACTCAGATGAGCAATTTCTCTATAGCTAAAGAGTGAACAAATAATGGCTCGGCCAAAATCCTAGACCCTCCATCGATTTTTCATCTGATACCCTCAACAGTTTTCCGGATATAGACTTTAATAATATTGAAAGTTGAGTATGTTTACAGTTAAACCCAATTTCGCTCCTCTCTAGTCTTGTTTCTTCTTTTAATCTCAACCTGGATGTCAAATATGTTGTTCACATAAGAATTTAATTAATACGGAATGTAATTCGCATAGTGTTATGCAAAAATTAATATAAAAAAGGAAGATAATGCTGTTTTACAAATTTTAAAATGAAGTTTAGCATGAGAAACACTATTTCCCCCCCCCCCCTCTTACTTTGATAATCCTCATTTAATTAAGTGTGCTCCTCGTTCTCGCTTGCATTAACGGACATTTCTTCTTGACTCAACATCATCGGTTCGGGCTCCTGAAAATCTTCTTTTCTATTTATTCCTTTTTACATTCTACCCAATTAAAACGAGGAGAGGTAATTTGTACTTCTTAAACACTGCAGTTAATAGTGGAGAGAAGAAAAATTCCCTTTGATGTGATAAATAACAAAAAAAAATACACTTTTCGGTCGATGTAATTTCAGCTTTCATCTATAACCAGAACCATAAAAAACATTTTAATCTAATCTAAAAAAAATTATGACAAGTTTCCATTTAACAATATTCCCTACCCCCCTGAGTTTTCTCGTTATAATCCCTTTTTCTAAGATCAAAAACAATCTGATTGTAGCGCAGCCATGGCACTAAAAAAAACTGCATATTTTGAGGGGAAAAAATACATTTCTCTGATGCTCTCTTGATAATAACTACAAAAAAAATTTTTACGATGGTTTGCCAGCTCAATTCTTTAATATTGCAATGGTTAGATATAAACTCCATATAAATGAGTCTCTCAAGTCTGATAAGACGACAGATGGAGATTGCAATTTTTTGTCTGTTTTCTAATTCTGAGCAGGAATAATATCAACGAGTTGAAAAATGCCCTCAGTTTAACAGCAAAAAAAAAATACGTTATCAACGTCTATATAACTTTTTAACAAAGCCAAAGTAAAAAAAAAAAAAACACAAGTTCAATAAACCCTTTTACATGAATTTGTAGTAAAACACAAAAACCAATTTAAAAAACAGTACGGATCCAGAAATGACTCGAGTCTCTTGCTACTGCGAGCTTACAACACGACACAAACAACCCAATAACATCATTGCGACACAAACTCAATCAAAATCAAAAATTAAATTCTTTCCCAAAAATTCTGTTTGATCTTTGAAGTAAAAAAAAAAAATTGCGAAAAGAATTTAATTATAGAACAAACAAACAAACGACATTAAATCGACATTCTTATCGACGTAAATAAACTTTAACAAGGCTTAACTAAAGCCGTTACTCATTGATCGGTACGCAAGCCCGAGGTATCCAGTTACTGGCACGGAAAATAGAAAACGACAGGCATGAAGAATAGGACGTCAAGCGACTTGAGCAAAAGCGGGAGATACTAATATATCAGGAGCCGATCTAATCTCACGGAGTAATAGCACAACTGCAAGAAGATTCTAAGTCCACGTTTGTTAAGGTCAAATTTCTAATTTACCATGTTCCCGGATGGACAAATCCATTTATAGCCGCAAAGCAAACTTCCCCAACTCGGATTACAAATCAAACATCAAATTTCCTCAAAATTCTCCTCACTTCTATCTCTCAAACTTATCCCTTTTATAGTTGCTCTCCTAAGTGGACCCTACCAAGAAATATAAAAGCTTTTTGTTTTAGCTCAGCAATTTTTCATTCGGATTTAGTTCCAGAAACTTGGGCAAGAATAGCCATTCCCAAGAGAGTTGCGTGCGGCACGTCTGTTTAAAAAAAATGAAGGAAAAAAACAACAGAGACCTGTCAATTGTACACAGAGACTCGAGCTTTACTGCCTAGACTCGGGTCTGATTAGAGTGTGAGTAAGCGCTTGCAGGAGGCGGAGGGGTGTTGTTCTCACACAGATCTGTAAACGTCGAATAGAGCAATGGATGCATCCCACGTGGCTTGTAGGCAGCACTGGTCTCTGCACCACATACGATTATGCTCGCCTTATCTTATAGCTGCCATCGCTACAAGCGTGTGATTGATTGGCCCACTGGAACAAGCGGAGAGGCCACCATTTTCTTTTGATTAGACTTCAATGAACTTTTTTGCCCCCTCTGTTACTCACATCAGAACCGGCAAAAAAAAATGAGCTATGGCGACTTGAGGTTGTTTATCAAAAAGATGTGATTTTAGGGAGCTGTTAGATCAACTTAAACTTGTGATTTCAAAGTGTTTGTTGGATATTAAGACGAAGATGTAAGAGCAGCAGCTAAAACAAGTATAAAAACAAATTGATTTATGTGCTTTTAGGCCTAATTGAAGATTTCCTTCCACATACAGGGTGAGTCAAAAGTCTGGACACACCTTTTTTCTTGAAAATGATTGAAGATGGATCAATTTGCTGATTTGTTTTCCTTTATTTAAAAAAAAACGTTTAACTTAAGATGACTAGGATAAGTTGCATAGTACTAATTCAATGGTGCTCTACAACTTAGTAATTGAAAATTTTGCTGTATCTTCAACCGTGTAAAAAGTACAAAATGAAGTGTCCAATTTAAGGTCCCAATGGGATAGCCCGCCATTGACTTTCTATTCAACCGCATTATTCAAATTGATGTATCTTCAGTCATTTTCAAAGAAAAAGGTGTGCCCAAACTTTTGACTCACCCTGTATCTGGTCTAAAAAATTTTAAACTAGATAATTTTGGACTAGATGCGTTCGCACCAAGAACCAGAACTAGATTTAAACTTTAGGCCAGCCCAAACTTTCTGGTGCAAACAAGGTATAACCTCTATAGTGTTTTTAGGTTTCCTAATTGATTCTACCACAATGACTATCTCTCTTCCCCAAGACAGGATTGATAATATTCAGTGACTAGTAGGGAGTTGCATCTGTAATTAGGAAGTTTAATGCCACCACCGTAGCTATTTCTGCAGCCTCAATACATTATAGAGGTCTTCAACAAAGAACCCATATTCAAAATTTCAAATTTCATTTTTGATATGTATGTTGGACAGTTCTCATGAGCTAGTCTAGCATTATGTGGTTTCAAACGAAGCTAATTTTTCAAGTTTTTCTCTATTTTTAGCACGCGGATCTCATGTCAAACTCACAACAAACTCTAAGGTAGTAATTAAGTTGTTATCGTCGACTGAACTCGATCAGACGGACTTCCCACTTACCCAACTCCGTGCACTTTTGCTTTACTGATGTTGCCAAGGTTACGCTGCACGATCCTCCACTTGGTGTCCCCCGGGGACGCCTGTTGACGAGGACTCGGGCCGCCTGAATTTGCCCGAGTCGTCGACGAGTCAGGAAGTCGCGCTGCAGCTAAGTAAAGAAAACAGTTTATTTACAAATCTGTGCTCGTTACACTAAAATGAATTATTGAACAAAATTACAAGTACAAATACAAATAAGTGCCCATGCCATCTCTTATTATTGTTTACTTTTAGCTCATGTACTAGTACAAACTAGTAATGTCCACGAACTTGTAAATTTAACAGTGGCGGAAGTTACTAGCAACAAAGGCGCCATCCCACGGCAAGATTAAACAGTACGGGTCCTTTTTCTCATCCGAATTCGGACATTTTTTAATGATTCTATTTTGTTTTAGATAAGGATGACTGGACATTCAAGTAAAATTAAAATTTTATGTTTTATGATTTCATGCAAAAACTGTTTGCCCTTTTGAAATACATTTCTTTTAATGAAGAAAATGTGGTTAATATGTAAATTAAATTTCATTAATATGTAAATTAGATTAAAATTTCATTATAAGCAAATTAAATTTCAAATTAATTTTTTTGAATGATTTACGTATTAATTCAAAATTTTATGCAGATTATGTTTTTTTTCTTCCTTCGTATTTTTATTAAATTTCACATCATTCAATTCAACCCACCCCCGCAACTATTAGACAACAAGCTTCGGAAAATTTAACTACCAATTAAAGAATAAATTCGTATGGAATGAGGGTTTTTGCTTTGAAAATTCCAAACTCAAAATCTTAAACAGATCTGAAAATAAGAAATAAATTCTTATGGTTTGATGATGCAAATGCGTTTGTTCGAAACGTCTTAAATTCAAATCCTACAGAGACCGCGAAATCGATTTGAATATGTGCAGCTGGTTAAATGTTCTGTTGCGAACGTTCATATATTCAAAACGAATTTAAAACTAATTCAAACTCATTCTCATTTAGGTTTAAGAACAAATTCGAACATAGTCTTTCGAATTTATTCATTTAGGAAGCAACGATGTATTTCGCCGAACACATTCATGATACCATTTCGAATTTATTCCAAATAAATTCCACTCAGCTACTCCATTCGAAATAAATCCTTCCGAAGCTATGTCGAATGTTGTATTATTTCATAACCCACACCAACCACCGAACATCGAACTTACAACGAGATTGGCCGACTGGGAATCCGGTCCGACTAGAGAATCCCCTCTCTGGTTGGCCGGTCGCCCAAGCCGCCTTGCCGTCAGGTTCAGGTCGAGGATAAGCAGCTGCTGATAAAATAGATACAGCAAAATGGCCTACTTGTTAAACCATCTGGAATTATTTTCCCAGCAACATCTGCACAATAGGACAGTCCAGACACTCGACCAGTCACTCTTTCATCCAAACCATTAGACACAAACAATTTTAAAAGGAAATGTTACTGTCCAATTGAATCCACTTCTATTTTTTCTTACTAACTTTCTTGGAACGACATTTTTGGGGTAGAAAAAGGGAAGAGGATAAGAAAGTAATTGCCATAAATGGGATGTCTCACTGACGAATTAGTCGTGTAATGAGACAAAACAGTTTACCAGATAACCAATTTATCCAAATGAGTCATTTCTTACCCAGTCAAAGACAATTAACTTATTTGGATCGTTTCCTCTTATTCATTAGCTTTAAGTATTGCCTGTATTCTGTCAGAAGGGTCTCATCTAGACATTTATAGATCCCCATGGTCAATGGTATTGCTTTATGGAGCACATTTTCCACATCATCAACCGTAATCAGTATAATAAAACAAGTTGGAATTAATTTTTAGGACTATTATTAATTCAACCAAAATCTAATCCATAAAATTGAAATAAAAGTTATAAAAAATAATAATTAAAAAGAAGAGATTTTTCAAACTTGCAAGCTTCTAGATGAAATCTCATTAGTTTTTAATTCGGTTGGCGTAGATGTAAGATGCTAAAGAAGATTTAATATTTTAAACCACTCGCATAAAGAATGCGGTAAAAATACTACATTATTGAAAAGTTCATAGCTTCTGGCTGAGTAAGGAAGACTGCCATAACATTTGCTTTGGGGATCCAAAAGCAAAGCTACCGTAATTTATGAAATTCGAAAAGAATATTTAATATTTAATTTCGCCCAAGCCTAAATATTCTACTTATTTGCTGTAATTATAAAAATCGTTTGTCATTTCACTTTAAGTATTCTTTACTCTCAATTTTGCATTTTAATTATACCATTTAATCGCACCATTTATGAATGATTGATTAAACAAAAATGGACGTTTTATTAGTCCGAAGTAAATTCAATTAATTAATACAGCCGCAAAATGGAAAAGGCTCGAAATTCAGTTTTCGCAATTCCAATTTAAGTTTTCATTATTATGGCGAATTTCATTGTTGAAAATGCAAAATTAAAAAACAGTTTCTAAATACCCTTTTTTTTATATTTTTTTGAAAAATAAAAATAAAAAAAGGAAAAGGAAAAGAGACATTAATTTGGAGCAACGAGAGATTAAAGTAGTCTATTTGTTGCTAGGAGACAATTATCTTTCTTCATTTGTTGAAGCAGACATAATCCAGAATTAATTATCTAACTTGATTTCAATTTCACGCTGGATCCAAGAACAAAAATTCTTTTGGCCTTTGCGGATTACTGTGCATGAGTTTTTTTTTAAAAAATAAACTTTTTCTCCCTTTATCGAGTAAAACCTTGAAATATTTAATTTTTATGCAAACAATAATACAAACCCCGCACTAAATCAATATTATATCAACGTGAATAGAAAATTCTCAATTTGCACAACGTAAAAACTAAAGTAAATACTTGTATCTTACCAACTACAGCACCATCAGATTTAGGCCTTGCAATTTGTTCTCCACTTTGCTTTTTAACCCTTTTTTGTGTGTTTGTATTTTGAATTAGATTTTCTTCGTTATCAGACTGTAAATAAAAATTTAAAAAAAAATCAATTACTAATTTTTTAATTAGAAATTTCTAATAAACAAATATTTAAAAAAAAAAAACCAATAAATATATCCATTCTAAGTTCGCAATTGACAAAAAGTATTTTCATATTTCCATAAAAAAAAAAATAAAAAAAAATATTCGCGCCGAAAAAAATTGACTCTCCAAAACAACAATTTTCTTAAAACAAATCTCATCGTAAAACTTAATCCCAAGAAAAATGTGCCTTATTTTCCCTCTCGATCCCTTTCCTTTGTGCTTACAAGCGACATATACAATAAACTCTCCTGTTTTTCAGATTCCAGTAACTCGCCAACACAAGCCCATCGATCTAAAAACGAACGGACTTTGTCTGGTCTATAAAGACGTCATAAAGAAACGACATCAACACATATATGGATTTGGCGCTTTGATGACCTAGTTCGTGAACTCGCAAAATAAAGATGAAAACACAGCACGCCAAATGCGCCGCTCCTTCTAGAAAATATTTGCATCCATCATTGATGTACACTTCAGTACAACAACCTCTAACATCCGTCCTTCAATACGAAAAACAATCAAATATTGATAATCAAAAACTTTTAAAAATGTATTTTGCCATTGTAAAAACAATAATAACAATTGGTGATAATATTATGAGTAAACAAATATGTGAGTCAGTAAAGCTAAACGGTTACAGCGCTCTAATGGGAACCTAATGTTAGTGTTTGTTTGTTTAATTAAAAACCACTGCTTTTATTCTGTTTTCTTTTGTATGTCTACTCACTCCTCCTCCACCTGAAAATGGTGAGGCCCCGGATTTCCGTTCACCAAACGTTTTCATTTCCCCATAGTGGAAATTAGGAAGCTGCGTGGTTGCATACGGAGTAATCTCGTCGGATGAACCTAAAAATAATAAACGACATTGTGAGGCGACATTGGCAGAAGATCAAACACAAGAATAAATAATAACAATAAAAAAACCAACGAGAGAGTAAAAAGGCAAAAGCAGACATGAACTTTTTCGCTTTTCCCACGTCGTTAATTCAAGCGAGGAGAAGGAAATTGTGGGAGAAGCATTTTCCAAGCGGCAGACAAGACACCTAACAAAAGACAGCAGCCACCCCTAAATCAGCTCGGCCACTATTTCTTTTCTTTAACGTTCTCTTGTTTCCTTTCATTTTTCTTGTGTTCAAAAGGAATGGTAAAAATTTGCCTTCTTCTCTATTTCTTTTTTTACAACATTGTTGTTTTCTTTTTCTTTTTTTCATTCCCTTTTTTTATGTTGTTTATTGTACCTTATGGAGCAGATCTGGAGCGTGGTTAAGAATCGCGATGGATGATAAATGAATCCAACAGAATAGCTTTTTTGTTCTGGACATGATTCTACTCAGGATTAGGAAAAAACAAACCTCCCAAGTGCACTAATATTTCATTTTACAATCTTGGGATTTACTTACAAACAAGGCTAAATTCCACGAACAAACTATTTTTTTTTATCGTTTAAATATAATAAATAAAAATTTAACAAAAACTAAAGCTAACAGCGGATGGATTTATATATTTTATAAACACATTTAAACATCTGCTTATGGAATTAAACGTTTGCTTAAATTTAAAGATTGATTTTCATTCTAACTAAACGGTCGGTATATTTATCAATTTTAGAATATCAAAGCAACTATTGACTAACATTTATCGCGTCATAAATAAATGAAAAGTGCTATACAATTAATTTAAGATGACGTTTACTCCCATTAAGAAAAATGTACAAACTATACATTAAAAAAAACTAAAAATTCAACAAATAAATCATTTTGTTATCGTTTGATTTTAAACATAACACATTAACACTCACTCTATCCGCAATTTGAAATTATATCGATGTCAAACTTTGACTTTTATTAATTATAATTTATAACGGTGTCATTAAAATCAATGAACTCCACCTTTCCCCCGATTCTTGCTGTTATTTTAAGTCTGAATTTAAATTTCCAATTTTTTATTTTTTACTTTCCAACGTCTTATCGTGAAAAGAAGGAAGAAAAAAAATCCCAAAAAAATCAATGCAGTGAAGCCCATGTCCAGGCGGAGCTTTTGATAAAATATCGAAATCGACATAAAAAAGCCATTAAAACCAATTGTCATGACTAAAAGCCACTAGAAAATTGGTGTTGGGGGTCATCTGTAGCGGAAAAATTCAAACATACAAGACAGATGCGCACTTCTACATTTTAAGTGGGCAGATTGCACTATCTCAAGCCCTCGAGTTGAGAGATATCTGGTGCGCAACTTGAGTAATGAGGCGATTTCTTCTCCTCTATTGATGGCCACGCTTGCCGAAGGCCCTGAAGAGTACGGCCGTCATTATTCAGCAAAAGGACAAACACCAGCTTAATTATCGAAAAGCGGGTTGCAAACCATTGCGATGCAAGCCTGCTCTTTCTTTTCCGTATCAAGCCAAATGCAAATTTAATTATGAACGCAGACATGAGGGATTTCTTTCCCTTTTTATTCCGCCCTCAGTTAAGGGGAAAAAATATTCTTCTCTCTCGTTCGCAGTAACGATGTAATTGTGAAAGTCATTTTACAAATCCTCATTGGTTGCTTTTAGCATTTAAATGCTGTCATTAAAGAAGGGGTGCTGCAAATTCTCAGTCAAATTTCCGAATGCACAATAGGGGGAAAGCAGAAAGTAGGCGAAAACAATATGGAACTCTAAACGATGCCATTGAAATGCAATGCAAACGGGAGATTGAATACAAACGGCGAAGGAAATAGAAAAGTAGAATCTCGTGCTGCCATCTGTTTTCAAATCAAACAATTTGATCGTCTAATTGATTCGGAGAACCAAATTAAAAGTTTTAAACCCTCGACCTTAAACATACTTTTCGTAATTGCTCTTTTAAATATAATTTAATCTATATAATTTGTACTTAAACAAAGAAGAAAAAAAGTGAGAAAAAAAAGCAATAATTTTAAGATTTTTTCCTCCTCTTCTTGGATTTACCAGGTAGTAACGACAGAGCCATGAAAAGTTATAGATCCAATAAAATCTTCTTTTACGATAGCAATTAAAGTCAATACCTCATAAATGGTTAAGAAACAGAGAAAAACATCGCAAATACCTTTAACGAGCTTGTCCGATATGCTTGGATATCGTCTGGCGATTGAGTCGGTGCTCCGTTGACCGTTCCCAAAGCTATCCACCGAATAATTCTTCACTGTGCTCGATGACGATGAAAACTTGGAACTGCTTTTCACTATCCCATTAATTATGCGGCCTACAATAAAAATATACTTTACACTTTTAATGCTCAAACCACTAAACAGATTAATAGCAAGTCGTAAATAAAGTCGCCATTAGCACCATCGACATCATTGATGATGATGGAAGGAAGCTGCTTTAAAAGCATTCACTTTCTTCTTTTTTTCTTTTTTTTTTAGTTTGTTCAACTGTGAAAACTTTCAACTTAAAAAAAAAATGCTTTGTAAAGTACGCTATAAATATTTAATTATAATTTTTCGCTTATTCAAACGAAACCCAACACATTAAACCTTAAATAAGAAAGAAAGAAAGAAATAGAGAGACCATTTCACCTTGTTTTTTAACGAGAAATAAAAACCTACACAGTGTGGAGCATTTAGCTTTAAATTTATTTCCCTATTCGCACGACTTTTAAGATTCCTTGCCTTTGACAAAACGATCATCGTGGTTCCGTCTTCGGAAATAAATGCACATAATTAACAGAACGACGAAAAGGATCAGAAGAGAAATGGCGATTGGAATGATGACTCGAAGATCCAAGTAAAATAGCACTCCTTTCTCGTCCTGAATTTCAATTATAATTTCGGGTCCTACCGTACCTAAACGAACAAAACAAACACCTCAACATTACACATCGTTTCGAAATTACATTAATTACAACTTAATCTCACCGCCGTCAGCCGTCAACGTAGCAAAATTGTACTTGGCAATCGTGGAACCCGCACTGCTGTGAGCAGTTACTTTGACAGTGTACCACGTTCCCGGTTGCAGACCAGGCACAACTACTTTTTTCTGCTCCGCCTTGGCGTTATTTGACACCAAAGCCCACTGACCAGTCTGTAACTGTTTGTACTCGACCACAAAATACATAATAGGACACCCGGTTAACGGCCAACCATCCAGAGTAATAGTGACGAATGTGGGGCCTTCTGTAAGGAGGACTTCCTTGTTGGGAACTTCGGGTACTATCGTAAAATGTGAAACATTTCAAACAATCGGTTAGATTTAGAAAGAGGCGTGTGACACTTACCTGATCCTTCAGTAGTTGCTGTGATGATCTCCGATGCCGTACCCACGCCAATTTTATTGTAACCCTGCACGTATACCAAATATTTAGTCCCGCACCATAAATTCTCCAAACGGAATGATAATTGATCCGATTTCAAATTGATGGTTTCCCATTGACCAAATTCTCGTTTGTAGTGCAAAATGAAACCTAGGTACGAAAAAAAAAATAGCAAACCATGAGAAGTGCAAAAGAAAACATCAATTAAGAGTCGTCAAAAAAGTGCAGATCGCCCCAATACAAACAACTTGTTTTTCTAGCACGCAGTTTGCGCAAAGAAATAAAAGTGTCGAAGCATGAAAGCTGACTTTCTGTAATACAATTAACTACAGCATAGAGGTGTCGGCAAGGCTGTAATTAGTATTCCCACGTTGTTTTATTCCCTTTCATCACACACTAATGCCATTATGGCAACGCTGGAGAGGGGCCCAAGGCCTTACCGCTGATAGGAGTAGTCTCCTCCGGTTCAGGTTTCCACTGCAGCTCGATTGCAGTCAGGGAGGTGGAGACCACGGTTAATGTTGGAGTGGACGGAGGAACTGGAGGAAGATAGATGAGAAAAAGGTCAGTTCAAAATTCCGTATAGGAATGGAATGACGAGTACGACGTGAAGTTTAATTAAGAGTAGAACGGCTCGGATTACAAAATAATCAAACGACCACAACTTTTTTCCTTCTTAAAGTTTGCAATTACACATTAAATTAAAGAGTGTAATGTACAGAAAATTTGTCGAAATCACTGAGCCGACAGCCGAAATGTATGACATTATTAATTATTGAGTTTTGATTAACAATTTTTGTTTTATTTCTCAAATTTCTATTGTAAATAAAGTTTTAATTAATTTTCCGCATTCTGTTATAAATGTCCGTACGTGATATTGTCGTCTAATGATAAAATGAAAGTTAAATTCAAACCTTTATAATTAATTATCATTCTTCTTTATTTTCACAACCAAGCCTCGAGAAAATAATCAAAAATTCAGTGGCTAGAGATGATTAAAGAGTTTGCCCAAAGCGGTAACACAATATTTCATGTACATCCAATACCATGAATTCGAGCGATCACTTACCTTGGATAATAAGTGTGTAAGTAATCTTGTCTTCCCCGATTTTGTTCTGAACCATGCACGTGTAATTCCCCGCGTCGCCATGGTCAATATCCTTCAATACTAAAGTCCCGTCAACCAATATGCGAACTTTACGATTTGCTTTTACTATTCGTCCTCTAAAAACGACAAGAAAAATACACAAGAAAATTTAATTAAACATTAAAAGCCGCTTTGTCAATCTATAAATAATTTAAAAATGACATTTAGTCTTCAACTCAACCGGAGACTTTCATCCGAAACTCTTTAAATAAATAAAATAAAAAGTGATGAGAACATCCCTTATTTAACCCACTTAATTTCCCACTTGTCAATCAAGTAAACCATTCCTTTATTTTTTTTTAAAAAAATAAAACGATTATCTATTATATATTATACTGTATGTATACATATGGTATTACTATCGAATATCGATTTTCACGATGAAACTAAAATGTAATTTCAAGAACAATATTTACCCGCATAGTAATTTTACACAAACAAATACATGCGGGCAAAGACACACGCCCACAGAAAATACCGGTCAAAAGACTTTTATGAGCTTTCAACATTTAAAATTTAAAATATGGATAGCATAAAAATCAAAGTGAATGCGCCGTTATTCATTTATTACGATTTACAAACAGAAAACTTATTTTATTTGTTTTTCCTAACCTTTCCTTTAGATGTTTGTTTACAACAACAATAATTGTTTATAGATTTTTTTCCCCCGCTAAACAACCCCACACGAATTGCGCCATTTTTTTCTTTTAAGTTGTAAAAAGTATGATGATGAAAGTAGTGGAAAACAACTTGCCAAGTAATTGGCCATTGGTTAAATAATTAATTGCTATGGACTATAAACAATAGACAGCACTCTTAGTTTTAACGAGTGTCATGAGAATAGATGAATGAAGGTTACCCCGCAAAGTTGCTTTAATGAAATGCGCAATTTCACGTGAAAATAGCCAACTGAAAAATTGCACGATTACATGCTTTTATTACATTTACTTCCCACCCTATCCTCCCACCAAGAAAAGCTCACCCGCTTTAAAAATTAAAGGGTTCAAACTTTATGCATGCATAAAGATGATGACATTAAGCGTTCTTGAATTAAGACAGCACACCTATCACAGTGTAATATCAAATTTGATTCCAAAGTCATTCTGTTTCTTTTCTCCGACTTTTGATTTTGTTTTCTGTCTCATCCAATTAGTAATTGTCCGTGACACAAAGTAAACAACAAATATATTAACCTTTTCCTTTTGCCACGGCTGAATAGAAATTCGAAATTAGGAAATGGCCGATGAAGTGGCACTTAACATGTTGGCTTTGATAAAAGCCGAAAACTTCAATGAACACTCTGCTTCCGGCTTAAATTTCGCAAACTCGTTTAAAACAATTGCATGAAAAGTTTTAAAAAAAGTTTCCAAAACAAGTTAAATGATATAAAATAAACATAAATAAAGTCAAAGTCATGTTTAACATATAAACATTTTTTGTTGTTTTAATGTCGTGCGCATGCCCACTGCGACTACAAACAGACTGAATCAGCGGGGCGTGTGATCTAGCGCGACAAAATCTTACCGCGACACGATCTACAGCGACTTTTGAAACTGCGACTACGTTTTTCTTTGTCTAATTCCTAAGAAGGGCTAACATGGGGGGGGCTGCGCCCCCCCTTGACCCCCCGCGAACCTAACCTTACTGGTTTTTTTATGTAAAAACCATTTTTTAAGGACGGATTGTCGCGGTCGATTATGTAGCGCTAGCTGTGGGGCCCCAAATCGGCCACCATTTTTGAAATTAGATCGAGACAAGCAGTTTTAAAAGTGTTGTTTAAAATGTTTAGTATAAATTACTTTATGAATGCACCTACTATTTATTACGTACATTCTCTAGTGCATACTTCAACATTTTAACGTAATTTTGTTTTTATTTATTAAATGGAAAACATGTAAATGTATTTTTTTGCTCTTGATGCCTTAATGAGCCTGCTTTCCATTACTATCAGCAATTAGCTCAACAGAGTGAGCACGGTACGGCGTATCATTAGTGAAATCATAGATGACATCATCACTTTTGTTTATTTTTTTTCGAAAATAAACAAACATTTCGAAATAAAAAATCTAATTAACCAATTTGATCGCTGCAAGAAAAGGAACTCCTGCAGGTAAGAAAAAAAAATTAATTCCAGGAGGAGACAACAACAATCTTCTCGCTAATACTTAGCAATTCAAAACAATTGTGAAGGAGGAAAAAAAATAGGCCTTTATATTTCCTTTTTGTCGCTTATGATTTGCATAATTTAAATCTTTTAAAAACTGTATGACGAACACGGTATTGTTTACGCGATATCATGCCAAATCCCACCGATAGATGGCGCTGACGACCAAAAGTGGCAAATTCGAACAGAATTTCCAGTTTGATGTAAAATCACATAAAATGCAACTTTTATGTGATTTCAATGTAGAGAATCAACTTTATCTTTATTTATTGAAGTAAATATTGATATTAAACTGTTTTGTGACAACTCTTGTCAAGTTATCACAAAACTAGGTTTAGGGGATTAACTCACCCCTCTGCACCTGCTTCCAGCTCGGACCCCCCTTGGTTAAGTTGAAAGACTTAATCCAAAAGTGTTCCTCGCTATCCAGTTCCTGTCCTGACCTAGCAGAGAGCTATGGCCTGTGTATCCAGTTCCTGTTGACCACCTGGACTGGAAATGTGTCCTGAGTATCCCATCACTCTGACCAGTGATTGGAGGGATTCAGGGGACCACTGCTCTCATTGGAGCAATGGTCAAGCTATTGTCCACCATGAGTATATATTTCCTTGCAACAGGAAGTAACTCGCTCTTGACCAGATATTTGACTATATGTTTTCTTGAGCCCATTCTACTACTCCGGTTGTCATGTTGATTGCGCAGACACTTGCTTGTCTGTTGATTGCGCAGTCAATGCCCCTTATACTGCGGGCCTATGACAACCTACATACGGCGTACACTTGACGTGGAGATGGGTGATATGATGCCTCCATGTCCGGGTGCCCGATGACGGCTGTGTGGCCGTGAGGAGATCAGGTCGCGGCGATGAGTAGTAAGAATCCCGTCGGGCCGGATATAATTCAACAAGTGTTCCACAAGGCCTGCCAGTTACAGTAAACCACGGCTGCCGAACAGCGTGTCGAAAATGTAACATTAGGGTTGAAATAACTAAACTCGGAAAAGTTTAGTTAGATTAAATCCCCAGCTAGTTTATGTCACAACTCAGCATTGTGCATAAACATGGATACTTCTTCCAGAACTGTACAAAACTGAAGACTAGCTACATTAGCATTTACTTGCCAGTAAATGTGTAGCTAAATTGCCAACTTTATGTAAGCAGAATTATTACGAGTATTTACTGAAAAGTAATACTCTAATAAATGCATCCATTGCACGGAACCAGAAGTTATGATTGTAAACTTGCAACAGTTTACTCTCGTATGAAGAACCATTTGACGTATCACACCAATTATAGATGTCTTAAAACATCTATAAGAGGTCAATTGGTAAATGGCTCTCACAGGCCATTTAAACCAATAACCGCCCCAAGGTTGTGGCGATGCAGATACAGTCAACCGGAAGTCCTCGGATACTAACCTTTTCATTACAGATTCGAACCAGGACCAAATAATCAACCGATTCAGACGACATCTTACCAGGACGAAGCCGATTGATACTATTATAGCGCCGCACAGGCAACTATATGTATAGTTTAATCGATAGTAATTTGGCCATTTGTCGGCATAATTATTGTATAATTATATTTGATGCAAAATTGATTAATATAATCACTTTTCGGTGATTATATTTAGATATCAATAAATATGTTATGTCTTGATAACCACCGGTTTCATTATTTTACCCAGTTCACACTTTAGGTTTGTTAACTTATCTCTCAACTACTAGAATTGATAGACTTGCTTGTTATGCCAAAATACACATTTTGAGCGGATAGCGTCATCGAAAGGTCATCGTCACACGTGGAGGTTCCACCGAGATAGGTTGCAAGCTAAAAGTGAACTTAGGTAAAATTTTGAATTTTGACATTTTTATTGTAATTTTTCTTTACCAAGAAAATTATGGCTGAGTTGTATTTTTTCTAACCAGAAAATTATGACTAAATGTCCGCGTTGTAAAATTTTCTTGAAAAAGAAATTTATAACCGTTTTGTTCGTGTTGTGATTTTCTTTAACGAGAAAATTACGATTATTGATTTGTTTGTTGTATTTTCTCTCGAAAAAGAAAAATATAATTACAAATTTCACAGTGTCGTTAATATTTTAATCGAAATATTATTTCAACACTGTCTCCCGAGTCTAGTTGCATTTTTCTCACAAGAATGTGTAACAAGTAGACTACCGTACGTTATTTATTATTTCGCGAAAAATATAAATAAATGTGCCAGACGTTTGTTGGGTCAAGTCTTTTGAATAAAAAGTTTTTTGATTCTCGACAAACAAACAGAAGTTCCTACAACTAGAAGAATTTACGATGCTGTCCATTGTTTAAGTTATTTCTAATCAAAATGCTTGAACTTTAACTTTTTGTACGAAAAGTTAACGACACTTGGATGGTAGTCTGAAGAGGTCATATTTTCTCACCAAAAATGTGACTAATGGTAGTATTTTGTGATTATTTCCCGAAAAAGAAATAAAAACAATTTTCTCTTTACCAAGAGACTGGAGATTGTCAAGCAGCTGTGGAGAATGGGCGATTTTGACTTGTCTTAAAAAACAGGTTAATCTTGCTGACAAGAATGGCAAAGTTCAAATTCTCGAAAAAGAATTTGGACCAAAACTCAGTGGGTGGCATATCCAGAAAAGGAAATGCACTGTTGGGTGATGAATGAGTGACACACGTCAAATGTGTCATTTTTTCATTCGCCCAATCCCACTGAACGGATTAACCCCCAAAATTCATTTTTTGGGAAGTGTGAAGACCACTTGCCTTCTTGCATCCACACTGACTGGACGTCTCTTGACCACCATTTTGGACCGTGACCACCTTGTTCGTTTGGACCATTTTGCATCCGAAAAAGCCGTAAAGTTAAGTGTAATTTTGTTAAAACATTGTAGTTTAAAGCGCACCTTCCTAAGCGCTAGTTTAGTATAAAAAGTGTATTTCATTTTTGTAGTTTAAGTGTGTTTGCCCACACCAAGTTTAAAGAATCAGTTGTACTATTCTTTCTCTAGTTTTACTTTAGGCGTGACTGTTTCTCCGCGCTAGTGTTGTATTAAAATCCTTAGTACTCCAATCTATTTTTTGGGCGTTATTTTCTTGTTGTTTTTCGTGTACCCCACAGTACACGTTTTAACACCGAACCTATCGCCAATTTTTGTTGTTGTTCGATTTTGTCGGTTACGTACTAAACGGTACGTAATCTCACACCGAATCTATCGCCAATTTTTCAACTTTTCACTTTGTGTTTTCATATTTTTGAACAAAAATATCATGACCCATCATCGTAATTTATTCGACACCCTGAATCAAACGAGAGATCAGGAGGACGAGAATCAATCGCGGAACCAGCTCACTCCAATAACGGAGGAAAGCACGCAGTACGACGCCGACGAGGATTTGCGGGCGTATTGTCGCCACTTCAATTTAGATGTACGTTTCTTCGGTTCGCTGACCGAAGCCAAACAGTATATGGCTCGCAATCAACAGCCGGGAGGTTCGTCCGACCGTTCCGGCCGATCAGCGGACGAGTTGGAACTGAACCGCGGAGGCATCAACGGAGGGCCGCCGGCAACTTACGAGAAGTCGCGTGACCCGCCACCCGCTCCACCTCCATTACGAGTCGTTAACCCTACTTCTCCAAGTAAGGAACAAACGACAGAACCACGTGCATCGACTCCAAAGTCAGATGAACTTTTACTGGTTGAACGTACGGATAACGTACAACGACCGTCTGTAGTGGACAAAGTCGCGAGCGAGTCGCAGACCACCGTTCCTGAACGACGTAATCAACCACCTATTCCTGCACTTCCGCTAGTGTTGGAACAGGAAATTCCGCCGAGGAGAGTTGCTTATCCACCTAAGCATCCCTCCGAAGCCATACGACGTTTCCAACAAGAAATAAGGGATCAAGCCTCAACGTTGAAAACCCCTGTCGATTACGGGGCCCGGCAGGAATTTCCGACTAGAAATTTTCCGGCCGATCCGATTGAACGCTTCCAACAACGAGTTCGCGACGAAGTACGAGATTTGGACCCAAATCCAATTCAACCTCGTACGCATTTCGAGTCAACGCGAGGAAGGCCGAACTTGCCTGCCTTGCGTCGGGAGAAGTCGCCGTCGCCAATTATTCCCCGTGCTCAAATAGGGTATGAGGAATTTCGGCCAAATTACGAAGATTATCGGACGAATCACGGGTATAACTCCCCCAGCCAGGGGAGATTCCGTCGTTCCTCGCCACCGCGACCAGATGAGTTTCAACGCTCATATTCGCCACCTCCTGCAAGGGGGAGTCGAAGAAATGAGCCCCGTCCACCCCAGCCAGGGGGACAAGGGGGACAAGGAGGGCAAGGGGGACATCACACCGATAATCCTAACTTGCTCCCTCCCAGTTATTTTCAACGTTCAGATTCTCCACCGCCACGGAGGGGAAACAGTGCGAGTAGCACTGCCCCCACTCTGTCGCAAGACGACATGAACTTACTAGTTCAGAGATTGTCGGGAAATGTGCGAAATACCCAATCGCAACCGCAACCAAATAGGAAATTCATCTGTAAAGGAATAGAAATTCCAGCTTTTGAAGGAAAGCAGGAAGACGTGTCAAGATTTTTGGAAGTCGTGAAATCAGTTTCAATGTTACGAGAAATAACATTAGACAACATGGTACATGAAATCATTCCGGGTTATTTACTGGGCCATGCGCAAACATGGTTCAGGCAAGAGAAACGACGTTTCACAAGTTGGGAAATTTTCGAGGACGCTTTTCTAAGACGTTTCGATCTCGTCCCGCTCACGCGAGCAAGACGACTGAAAAACGTAATCCAGAGAGCTGACGAAAGCTTATATGATTTTCTGTTGCGTTTTTCCAAAGCGCAAGGGAAAATTGCACCCGGAAGTAGAGAAGGTATAGACCACCTGTTCGATAATGTAACTGATGAAAGCTTTATGTTATTAATGAACAAGGACCTGTACGGTGAAAGTACAGTCGAAGAAATCATTTATTTCGTGGGAAAACATCGCTGTATGTTTGAAAACAAAAAGCAACATTCTGCGCGTCTCGAGTTTGACAACAGCGAATTCCCAGCATCCAATGCCTCGACAAAGGCAAAAGATAACAAATTCGCATCTAGACCATCACTCAAGAGTTCCACTGTCGGTTATGAACCAATTACCCAAGTGGAAAGTGACATTGAAGTTGAAAGCGGAGACGAAGAATCGATGGAGACCATCTATATTAACCACATGGAGACCAAGTCCGGGAAGTGTTTTTACTGTCATGAAACAGGGCACTTCAAACGGGAATGCCCGAAATGGCTAAATAAAAATAAAGCAGATCCCGCGAATAAACGTCCGGCGAGCTCACAAGCTACGCCCGATGATGTAAAACGGCCTAGACCTAACTGGGTTACGACCGAACTTCTAGACAAGAAACTAGGCGATTTACAATCAACATTGCAGTCGCCTCTTCAAAAGTCCCTTCACAGCTCAGTTACCGATCTGCTTACAAAATTCTTGAAAGCTCCTACAAGCTCGACAGAAAAAACAGAGGAGTCAAAAAACTGTTAGAGGGGGTTGAACCAACCATTTCAGCCCCTATTAAAACAGACCCATTCGATTTCTCGGAATTTTCAGATGATTTATTTGAATTATCTGGAAAGGATCAGAAACCCCCACCAATTGTACTTGCAACCAAATTAAATAAGGAACTATTCAAGTGGGACGACTTGAACCTTGATTTAATTCCTACAGCAGAGCACGCCAACAGTAACACTGGCGGCGTGATGGAAGGATTCGACGCAATGACGAAACAATTGGAGGGACTCAGCATCTTCAACCACGGTGGAAAGTGGAATGTGAAGAAATTCAGTAACCTCCGACGTTTAGATCAACGCGGAGTTACGGCATTCGTGAAAACACTGACTGACCGACATTCTGACGACCCTCGTATGAGAGTTCAGATTGGAGGTTTGAAGTTCAATGCTCTAATGGACTCTGGTGCAACCCAGTGTTTCATTGGAATGCAACTTCTATCTCAAACCAACGCAGAACCCGATTATATCCAAGAATGTCCTCGGGGAATGCGAGTTTGTGCAGTAGGAATTAGTCACGTACCACTTGGACAAATTACACTTTGTGTCAAGTGGGCAGGCGGACTAAAATATACACCAATCAACTTTATTATCCTGAAACCTGGAGTATGTGATCTTATCATTGGTCACAACTTCATGCGACGCGCCGGAATTGACCTAAGAGCGAAAAGAGGATCGTTCACATGCGATTCCATGCCTGGATGGTCGGCTCCCTACGAAACTAGAGAGTCAGACTGTGAATTGGCACGTATCCGTACACTCGATGCTAATGGCGCCGAGACTCACACGCCTGCTGATTGGGCTGAAAAGCTTGTCGCAGACTGTGATAGTACGGACGAACGTAAGGACCAACTAAAAGCTGTCATTTTAGCAATAAAAGACGTTTTTAGGGACAAAGTAGGTTGCACCAACTTAGCCAAGCATAAAATCACTTTGAAAAAAGATGCGAAATGGCGAGTCCAACCTTTTCGAATGTACAACCCGGCCAAGAAGGCCATAATGACGGAGTTAGTCGAGGAGTTGGAGGCCGATGATCTAATCGAGCCTGCAACTGGCCCGTACATCAGTCATCCTGTGATAGTAGCCAAACCAAACGGCAAATACCGTTTGTGTATTGACTACCGTTGGCTTAACGCCATTTCAGTACTCGACACAATACAAATGCCTAGTATCGACCTGTTAATCCACAGTACGAATAAGGCCAAGTATTTCACATCATTAGATCTAACACAGGGATATCATCAAATGGAGATGCAAGAGGAGGATCGTTGTAAAACTGCCTTCTACACACCAAAGGGAAACTATCAATTTAAAAGGATGCCCTTTGGTCTTTGCAATGCTCCTTGTTCTTTCCAGAACTTGATGAGCCGAGTGATGGGTGACTCGCTGCATAAGCATGTCCTCGTCTACTTGGACGATTTGATCATCTTCTCCCACTCCTGGAAAGAACATTTGGACCACATAAAGGACGTGTTAGAAAAGCTCCAAAAAGCTAATTTAACTATCAACAAGGCCAAATCAAAATTTGGAAGAACTTCACTAAAGTTCTTGGGTCATTATATCACACCGGAAGGTTTGAATGCTGACCCCGACAAAATCAAGTCAGTCAAGGAATTCCCCGAACCCACCTGTTCAAAGGATATACAGAGGTTTCATGGTCTGTCCAATTTCTTTAGGAAGTTTATTCCTAATCATGCGGATATCGCTAGACCACTCACCTCAATCATGCATAAAAATGCTGCTTTTGTGTGGGGCAAAGAACAGAAAGAGGCATTTGCAAAAATCAAAGAGATTTTGTGCGATAAAAACCAAGTTTTACATATGCCTGATATGTCAAAACCTATGGTAGTAATGACTGACGCGTCCCATACAGGGCTCGGTGCAGTCCTCTGCCAGGATGTCGAAGTGTTTAACGAAAAAACACAGAAAATGATGATGGTCCCAAAACCCGTTGCTTATGCGAGCCGAGTTTTACGAGGGGCTGAAGAACGTTATTCCACTCCCGAACTGGAATGTTTGGCAGTTGTGTGGGCAGTTGATCGCTTCCGCCCATACTTGGAATACACGACGTTCACGCTGGAGTCGGATGCGCAAGCGTTAGGTTGGCTGATGAGAACGCCAGAACCATCCGGCCGATTTGGTCGCTGGGCAGTGAAAATCCAGTGCGGAGCATTCAAGATTGTGTTCAGAAAAGGCGCCCTGAACCAGGTAGCCGACGCTCTATCAAGAGCGCCGTTATCTGCAATGGATACGCCTATTACCGATTACATTGAGCCGGTAGAAATTAACCAATTCTATCCTCTATGGACCGGTAATAAGAAGACTCAAGTCATTCCAGTAGAAGGACGACGTCACTTTCTAACAAATGTGAATGTTCGTTTTAACGATTTCTCCGAATTAAATGAAGAAAATTCAAATAATTCTGGAGAAAAGGGGGAAGTGAATGAGAAAGGCAAAACGAAACATCAAACAACAGTATTTAGTGCATTAACCGATGTACTAAATCAAGTTCCCCCAACCCGAGCCGAAATAATCGCAGAACAATTATTGGATGATGATTGTAAAAAGATTATGGCCCACTTGAAGTTAAGTGAGGAAGACCAAGAATTAGAGACAGATCTAGACTGGCTAAATACCATAGCTGGATACTGTTTGGATGAAAGTGGGGAGGACGGCAGTAAAATGCTCATTTTCTTTCGTCCCACCTTTGAAGAGGAGTTGAACGACTCCGGAAATGGGTTTAAGGCCGTGATCCCTAAATCTCTTGTAAGAAGAGCTTTATTTGCCTGTCACGGCCACCCCCTTTGTGGACATGCAGGTATGAGCAAGACTCTGGAAAGAGCAAAGCTCATTTATTATTGGCCAAAGATGACTAGAGATACGCGCAACTATGTCCGTGGTTGCCCGCATTGCCAGCAGTACAAGCCGAGCCAACACAGAAAACATCGAGCGGTTTACACTCCGCACAACATGACGAACCCATGGGAAACCGTGAGTATTGACTTGATGGGCCCCAAGCCCGCTGGTCGATCGAAGTTACAATGGATATTAGTGATAATAGACCATTGCACCAAATGGGTTGAAGTATTCGCGTTGACAAAGGCCTCTAGCGAGAGCATTGTCAACAAGATGAGTGACGTTTTTCATCGTTGGGGTTACCCCAAAAAGATATTGTCGGATAATGGAAGACAATTCGTGTCCACCGTCTATAGTGATTTTTGTAAAAAACATCACATAGACATGGCACATGTCAGCCCCTATCATGCCTCGGCTAACCCGACAGAAAGGGCTAACCGTGACTTGAAGATGATGCTGGCAATTTATTCTGATGTGCACTCTCACTGGCCACGATTCTTGAACGAATTCGCGTTTGCCACGAGAACGGCCATCTCGGATGCAACCGGATTCAGCCCGATGATGCTGAACACGGGAAGAACGGTACCACTACCATTCGATCCACGTATGGTGGAACACGGGGTAAAGTTCGATAAGAACAAACCCGAAGAATACGTACATGGCATTCTGGATGTGCTTAGAAGAGCACATCAAGAAATGCACCGGAAAATCCAGGAGAATTATGTCCGACATGACAAGATTCACCGCAACAAATATCATATTTGTCAGTATGCTGTTGGCGATCTAGTCTGGAAAGCTACACATATACTGTCAAATAAAGAAAAGGGAATCACCGCTGGTTTCGCCGAAAAGCGAGACGGCCCCTGGGAAATCACAGCAGTATTAAAAGGAGGCTCGTATTCATTACGAAAAGTTGCTGACGGATCAATTGAGAAATCAATTAATATCCAGGATTTGTCACCTTATATCCCGTCATTTCCGGTTGAAGCTTGGTCGGAAAACCAAACTGAAGGCAGTGAAGGGATTCATCCAACCCCAAATTGGATGGACGAACACTTCCCTGTCTCGCAACAGACAGAAGAAGAGGTTGTCCCCATGGAAACGGAGGATACCGTCGAAAACGATATTCTCCAACCCCCGGACGAAGTCGTTGAGGGAGTTATCGAAAATAACGAACTTGAACATATAAAGAGAAGAAATAAAAAATTATTACGGGCTGAAAGACGTTCTAAACGAACTCCTAAGCCTAATCGACAATTTAGCGATGATTTCGTGCAAAAAATGCAAGAAATAAGTATTTCCGAAAAGAATATTTATTTCACGAAACATGCACACCTCTACTTTGAAGAGACGACTCATCCATGCTATTTTTAAAACAAGATAGTGTAAATGAGTCATCAACCAATCACAGAGCTCGGTCTAAAAAATAGACACCTGCTTTGAGGTTGAACTTCGACCTCACTCTCGTAGTTTCACTACAGTTGACACATCGCATTTACCGACGATTTTATTAATGATTGTAAAAAATTATTAAGAAAATCAAGAACTAATAGTACATTTTGTAAAAAGTATATTATTAGTTAAATTCCGTTGTGAGTTTTCACGATTGAGGATTTTTCTGAATTTGTATAAAGTCAGAAAAATCAATTAATCTTTAAACTTATATGGGTGTTTAATAATCCTTACAGATTATTAAGTAACCGGACCTCCAAAAATATAATCTGAGACGAATAAAACCTCGCTCATTATTATATTTGCAAATGTTAGGCATCTTGTATAAAGATAAATGATGTTTGCTGATCCATGATGAACAGTGTCGTATATCGAGACGATTATAGGCAGAATCACGTGTAATTATTTACATAATTTCAGTGATTAAGGGGGACGTATGACGATCATGCAGTCGCTCATCGATATAGCGACAAATTACGCCAATAGATGGCGCTGACGACCAAAAGCGGCAAATTCGAATAGAATTTGTCACTTGACGTAAAACCACATAAAATACAACTTTTATGTGATTTTAAGGCAGAAAATCAACGTTATCTTATGTTTATGGCAATAAATATAGATATTAGGTTGTTTTGTGGTAACTCTGCAAAGTTACCCCAAAACTAGGCCTAGGGGATTAAATCTCCCCCTCGCACCTGCTCCAAGCGTGGACCCCCGCGGATCAAGTTGAAAGACTTAATCCAAAAGTGTTCCTCGCTATCCAGTTCCTGTCCCGACCTAGCAGAGAGCTATGGTCTGTCTAGCTGACCACCTGGACTGAAAATGTGTCCTGAGTATCCCATCACCTGGACCAGTGATTGGGGGGATTTGCAGGACCATTGCTCTCATTGGAGCAATGGCCAAGCTATTGTTTTCCCCGAGTATATACTTCCTCGCAACAGGAAGTAGCTGGCTCTTGACCAGATATTTGACTATATGTTTTCTTGAGCCCATTCTACTACTCCGGTTGTCATGTTGATTGCGCAGACACTTGCTTGTCTGTTGATTGCGCAGTCAATGCCCCTTATACTGCGGGCCTATGACAACCTACATACGGCGTACACTTGACGTGGAGATGGGTGATATGATGCCTCCATGTCCGGGTGCCCGATGACGGCTGTGTGGCCGTGAGGAGATCAGGTCGCGGCGATGAGTAGTAAGAATCCCGTCGGGCCGGATATAATTCAACAAGTGTTCCACAAGGCCTGCCAGTTACAGTAAACCACGGCTGCCGAACAGCGTGTCGAAAATGTAACATTAGGGTTGAAATAACTAAACTCGGAAAAGTTTAGTTAGATTAAATCCCCAGCTAGTTTATGTCACAACTCAGCATTGTGCATAAACATGGATACTTCTTCCAGAACTGTACAAAACTGAAGACTAGCTACATTAGCATTTACTTGCCAGTAAATGTGTAGCTAAATTGCCAACTTTATGTAAGCAGAATTATTACGAGTATTTACTGAAAAGTAATACTCTAATAAATGCATCCATTGCACGGAACCAGAAGTTATGATTGTAAACTTGCAACAGTTTACTCTCGTATGAAGAACCATTTGACGTATCACACCAATTATAGATGTCTTAAAACATCTATAAGAGGTCAATTGGTAAATGGCTCTCACAGGCCATTTAAACCAATAACCGCCCCAAGGTTGTGGCGATGCAGATACAGTCAACCGGAAGTCCTCGGATACTAACCTTTTCATTACAGATTCGAACCAGGACCAAATAATCAACCGATTCAGACGACATCTTACCAGGACGAAGCCGATTGATACTATTATAGCGCCGCACAGGCAACTATATGTATAGTTTAATCGATAGTAATTTGGCCATTTGTCGGCATAATTATTGTATAATTATATTTGATGCAAAATTGATTAATATAATCACTTTTCGGTGATTATATTTAGATATCAATAAATATGTTATGTCTTGATAACCACCGGTTTCATTATTTTACCCAGTTCACACTTTAGGTTTGTTAACTTATCTCTCAACTACTAGAATTGATAGACTTGCTTGTTATGCCAAAATACACATTTTGAGCGGATAGCGTCATCGAAAGGTCATCGTCACAACATCTTATTCAAATCATGTTTCAAAAAAGCTCTTTTACATGAGAAATGCATTAACCTACCTAGAAATCCATTTTCGTTGTGGTAAAGGTGTACCCACTGCTAAACAGGGTAACCGGATTTCATGTTTCCATGGTGATGTAATGATATCACTGAATGATGCTGCCGTGGCACCAACTGTAAAAACACAAGAAAAAAATAATCATTATTTATTTATCATTTCTTTAATGCGTCGCACGGCAATCCGGATATGCGAGTCAATTTCGTTTGGATCCGATTTTTAATAAATGCAAACGAACAAATAAAATAAAATAAGTGTTTAGGTTTTGTCGCCAGTTGCCGCTAGTAGTCGGAAGCTTCCAACTCACCCAGTGGTCCGAGCGGTGACTGTGCGATGACTTGCGTGCTTTGCCCTTCGCCTACAGTTGTGGCGGCTGTCACCCAAAACTCATACCGACGATTTTTCTTCAATCCCTTAATTTCGTGCGTTGTAACGTCTCCATTTTGAGTAAATTTTGTCGCGTCAAGATATTCTTCTGAGCGTGGGATTGAATCGCGGTTCGAATGAATTTCAGAACCGAGCTAAAAATAAATAAAACATTAAAAATAATTATGTTTTTCACAATTGTTTAAAATTTAAAATGAAAAATGATACAACATTCGGCACTATCAGCTTCAATAAAGCACCAATAGATGGCGCCACCACTCCAACCAGCCCACAAAAACTTACAATTCCCCACCATATATAAATTGCAAAACTAAGTAAATCTTTTTTTTCACCAATTTATAGCTACTTTCTTAACTTTTTTCTATCCCTATCAACATTTGGCCGGCATCTGCATAAAATCAAACAAAAATCCACCCCTGAAAAAATCTACATTTTAACAGATGCACACTTTATGCGCCAAACCAACGTTAAAAAAACCGTCAAAGGCAACACTAAACAACAAATACAACACTAAAATAGCAAAGCAGCTGTCTCTGATCATCACCGCTTCTGAATATACAAGCAGAAAATCTAAGACAAATTTCACTGTCATTCCAAATCATCTTTGCAAATTATCCACGCACCCAAATCCACTAATAATCCTGACTTTTTGCCAGACAACTCATTATATTTAGAAACCGTATTTCAAAATTTCATACACACGCAAATAACACATTTTTTCCCGTCTCAAAACTGAAACAGAATAAGTTTGTTGACATGTGTACATAAAACTACTTCGCCTTCGCACATCCTTTCAATGAGAGAAAAAAACGAGATGCAGTGCAGCCAAACATCCATTTTCTCATCGCATCAAGTTACGTGCATTAAAAATAGGCGAATTAAAAAAAAGACTAAAGAGATGAAGCTTGTAAAGGGGTTAACACCTCCTTAAACTGCCTTTATGAGTTCAGTCATTACAGATAAACATAAGACATAAATTTAGCAACTTCCGAACCACATGTGCTCTTATTATGAATATACAAGGGCGGATGCAAAGCTTGAGCGAAGGAGATTCTTAAAAAAGCGCGCGGTATGCTGAAAATAATGTTTCAGTCAAAATTTCCCCGTGAAATATTGCTACAGGTATTACAAGCGACCACCTACTTACTGTATATCTGCTATTTATTTATAATAATGTCAAGCCAATTGGGTAATTACCGGTATGAAAAATATAATACTCTTAGGTTGCTATTTTTGGAATTTCTCCACGTATGCCAACATTCCTCAATCAATTTCAAAGGAATATGATTTATGCATCATTTTATATTTACAAACAAAACTTGCAACCTTTACTAAAGTCAAAAAGTAAAGTTATTATAAAATAAAAAAAAAAATTTGAAAGGAAACAAAAAAAAAAATTGTTATTCTTAGAAATAATGGAAAAGGCTTAAGGTATAAAAACAGAATTTTTTTAAAAAAAAAAAATAAAAAAAAAAAAATATAAAAAGTTCATTCATAAAACTCGGCTTTGAAGTACAAAAATAGCCAGCCAATTTGTCCACATAAAACTTCCAAAAATAAAACCAAAATAATAGTTATTGCTTCCAAGTTTTGTCGTTGCGCAAAAAGAAATAAAATTGTAAAAATGAAAAATAAAAACAAAAAAAAAAATTTAATGGTCTTACAATGTTGTGAGTGTCTGCCGCGTCTCGAATGTAGACGTTGTATCTGATGATGACTCCATTAGGGCGAGATGGCGGTTTCCAAGCAACTAGAATCGAGTCCAGGGAAGTTGGGATTGCCTTGATTTGGGCTGGAGGACCTGGCACTGGAAAACGCAAACGAAAATTAATGGCCACCAACGACACAAAATCCTAGTTTATGACCCCACCACTAACAACCCCAACATGTGTCCCAATAGCTACAATTTAGCTCCAACAATTCTTCTCCAAATCCCATTAAAATAAATGTAAAAGTTAATCAAACAAAAAAGTCGAATCGAAAAAAAATATATAAATAAATACGAAGGTAGAAATTGATTGAATTATACAATGCAATTGAACTTTGTTGTTTAAGTCTAATTTGTAAAACTCTATCATTTTCTGCTTCGTGTGTCCATTTCTGTGGAAGACTGAATAAACAGTCACGACGCGTTTGGAATACACAAACAAAAGGAAATTTATCATTTTTATCGACTTGAGATAAATTCACAATTTATAAATAAAGAGTGAAACTAAAGTTGAAATAATCACTAAATCATCAAAGGAAACGTGATGTTTCATAAAACGAAGTTCATTTCGTACCTTTCGGGATTTAGCGGTTGTTACTGTATACACTTACCATCTTCGTATGTTCTGCAATAAACAGGATCACTTTTAGGTCCATCTCCAACACGAGTAAAAGCTAGAACTTGGATGCTGTAATTGACACTTTTCTCCAGATTCCGCAACGTTAATTTGTTGGTGTCTGTACTCTTCTGATTGATGGCAGTGTCTGAAATATAAGAATATAAGAGGAAAACATAACTCTGAATGAAAAAGACAAAAAAAAGTGTTAGCAATATTTTTTAAAAAAGCTACAGTAGATTTTTTTTTTATAATCTGGCGCTATTTAAGCGGAAGTTGAAATTGAAACGACTCGAATTTCATCTAAAGATCATTCGTTTTTAAAGTTTGAAACTAATTAAATTCCTTCTAATAAATTCTACGAATATTCCGGAACGTTTTCCTCTAATTAAGTACATAATTAAAATAAAACGGGTATCCATTGAAACTTTTTAATTGCGTTTCCTGCCAAAGGAGGGCGCTCACTGCCTACTCGTTAAAAAAGACGCTGTGGTCGAAGATCCATACCCACCATACCATTCGTCCGCCGGTTTAAACAGCACTTTGTAGCCTCGCAACATCCCATTGACAGCATGAGGCGAGAGAACCTGCCAATTAACACTTATGGTTTGTGACGTCAGCACAGAACAAGACACATCAGTTGGTGAGGCACTAGGAACTGTCAACAACAACAAAAAAAATTAATACCTTGCATTTAAAAAAAATAATAAACAATATACCATCTTCAGATGTCATAACCAGCAATTCAGGTGAATTTGGACCACGACCTCTATCGTTATACGCCTGTACAATCACACTGTATTGCGCGTACATTCGAAGATCGGTGATCCGAAAAACTAAATCTTCAGCGTAATCATCAGGCACTTCGACTGAATGATAATTGTATGGGTCTGTGCTGTTGTATATTTTATAACCAATGTAGTAACCACGGATGTTTCCAGTGTAGTGATCTTTTTCAGGTGACTAAAAGGCACGTAAACAAACACAACAATATTAATTATTCAACACCCTTCTAAGAGACAGAATAATAAGCACCTTCCACGTTACTCTTAAAGTTTGAGGATCAGATGCCTCGCAGTCTACATCACGAGGTTGACTTGCAGGTGCTGTAAAAAAAAATCACGAGTAAAAAGATCAATTGAATTCAACATTAGGCGCATTCATAAAGTGATATAAATTTTAAAAAATATATTTAAACTGCTCGTCTCGATTTAAATTCAAAAATGATGGCCATTTAGTTTGCTTTTAGCCACACTGGTTAAAACAACAAAACTTGATTAACTGCAAGTTAAATATGACTTTGTGAATGCGCCTACTAAATAAAATGTTCTATAATCTTCTTACGTTCTTCTTCGATGTCCACTGTACCAATATCGCTTGATAAACTAGTTCCTACAACGTTCTCAGCAAACAGACGAAAATGATAAGTTGTTGCTGGATAGAGATTTCTCACAATGGCTTTCAATTTCGTCCCGTCTAGAGTTATATTCGGTGCCAATAACTCATTGTCCCACGATGCTACCAGAGAAAAAAAAACAAAGTAAATACATTTAGTTTTTATTCGAGTAAAATTTACCATATTTTGTGTACATTAATAAAAATACGAAATAAAAAGATGTTTTTATTTGCACAAAATTCAATAATAAAAAAAAAGTGCAGGGTAAAGAAAGCGAAATAAATTGTTTTCATATTCCACTACATTGACTCGTGCTCCTCCCATTCTGTTTGAAATCCTGCAACATAAATCAGGAATTGCCTTCGCCTTTGCTTCTGGTTGGGATTTTCAAAATATTCCCCCTTTTATTCTTTGATTCAAGGGCAGTTTGAAGGCCACCAACCATAACAAATGGAGGATCGTTAGTTTGGGCGCATTCCAGACCATAAACTCCACATCCACATTGATTGCATCTTCTATAAAAGCAATAGATTGCCTCAGCACCCCTTTGATCGCATAATAAATACACGGCTCAAGTAGATGTGAGTAAAACCAGCTGGGGATCGCGTCTTAATTCCAAGTGATTCTAAGAGCAGCACACAAAAATGAATCGGTTCCAATTAATTAGTTCCAGTCCGGAAAGATTTTTCCTTTTGCTGAGATTCATTAACAAAAGCAAACCCAAACCAAAGGACATTTCCTCTATTTGCAAATCGTAAACAAACTTCCCCCTGTCCTAAAACAAGTTCATTAATTTTTATTAGTGTTTACCAAAATGTATTAACGACTTGTTTTATATATCTCTCAGGGTATATTACTGGCTTGTAAAGTTTTTGATATTTATTCATTAATTTTTTTAGTGATGTGTAATAAATTGTAGTAAAAGTTATAATCCCAACGAAACTGCTCTAGCGAATAACAAACAAGAAAATCGTTACAGAGTTAACAGCTAGCGCAGATTGCTAGTCACTTTAAAGAACATTTGATTAGTGCAATCAACAAAATAAATCCTACCAATTTCAACAGAAATCATGCAGCCGAAGCGGAGGCAAAAAGGCGCAAATAATGAAGTGGTGTGCAATGTAAACACGCCAGCAGTCTCATGTTTATATACCGTAACGCTTTTTTAAGTACGTAAAGTTTTACAAATAATTACACATTTCTACACATTTTTCACAACCTTAAGCCAATCTTGATTTGTGGGGATCGATACGAGATCGGGAACCCAATTAAGTTACAAAAAAGACATTTATTTTCAAATTACAGTCGCATTTATTACGCCCTCTTTCTTGTCACATCAGTGACCAACACTGTCAAAATGGTTTATGATGCGATTATCAATTTAAGGTTTTTATATGAGTTTAAATAGTCTCTCTAATTGCACCAGACTTTGTCTAGGCATCCAGATGCCAAGGTAGACAGACACAAAAATAGTGCCGCAGTGATTTGGCATGGAGAGTATACAGGTGTCGTGATGTCACAAACCGCGCATGCAGACGATGCAATTTTGCAAAGCTGTTGTATGGAAAAGCCTACTTGCGGACTATTGAGGGTATTTTGAGGTGTAGGGCACTCGGAGGCCAATGAACTATACAATTTCTCCTTTTTTGGCAAGAAATAAGATTTATACACCTATTTCATTAAAAATTTACGCAATTTCTTTTTTTCTTCAAGTCAAACTAATATTTTCCAACAAACAGCCCTTAGTCGACCATGCAGCGGTCTGATTTGCCAAAACAAGTCACATGTCGGGCATTCCGTTAGCACCATCGGGTAACAGGCGAGTTTGTAAATTGAAGTTATGAGCATGGTGCTTCCCAGAGTGCCTGCTGCAGTGTTTAAACTCTCAGGCTTGTGTTAAGTCTGTGGGTTCAACCTTATATTTGCACCAAGAATTGGAAAATCAAACAAATCCCAGTTAGCAGTAGGTGGCAGATGTTTTCTACAGAAACAAGTGAGTTCCTTAAATCAACCAAACAATGAGAAACATCTGTGATTCCCATTCAAGTCCAGACAGCACCAACGCGGCATAACTTTTGTGTTCAGAACTATACCTATCCGACGCACTGCTGGCGTCTTGTGAATACACGACAGAATTTACCACCAGACTTCAACGCAGAGTTTCAAATTTTGCATCCAAACACTTTAAAGTGAGTGACATTCCCTTCGTCATACCTGCTTTAGGTTTGTATTGAATCGAGTATTTAGAAAGTTTGCTGTTCCCATCAAAAGGTTCTGACCAAGTTAAATGGACGGATCGGTTGCCAACTGATTCCAGCTTGGTTATTTTAGGTGGGTCTGGTGCTTCTACAATAAAAAAAAGCAAAATTTAAAATTAAATTAATATTTAAGACGCCTTTTTTCTTTTTCTTTTTTACCTTGCACCACCAGTTGTAATTTAATCTCATCACTTCCAAATTTATTCGCACCAAGACACGAGTACATCCCCGTATCCTTCCTCTCCGTGTTGTGTATCATAAACTCAGAATGAACTCCATTCTCACTCGTGGTTTCCGTAATTTTATACCTGAAAAAAAAAAATTGAATTAAAAATGTAAATTCCGTCCCCAAATCCCTCGCTAAACTTTCGAAATATTAATGACCTAAAACTTAAAAGAAAATATTATTTTCAACTAGATTTCTTCATTTTCCCGGCTTTAAAACCGCACAGTTTCAATTTATTTATCATTACCCAAAGCACTCGAAAAACTTAAAGGGATTATTACTTAAAAATTCACACCCCTACGTAGATGCGTGTCCCAACAAATAAAAGTTTAACGTTACTCAGTCTTCACTCAAGTGCTCGCTTTTCTAACATCTCATTTCTCATTCAGAGACCGTCTTTTAGCAATAGTGATTTTTTTTTTCCTCCCAGTTCTTTGTGGCCAAAAGTAGTTATCTGAAATTGTGGACTGATCACGCAGAGAAGGATTTGCTATATGATGAACAACCTTCAAAGTGAAAACGTAAGCAGTCTGACCAAGAAGACAAATGGCCAGAGTTGAGTTAGAGAGAAAGCGAGCACACAAAAACTCTTTAAAGACAGAAAAGAAAAGAAAAAGAAGAAAAAAAAATCTTTTTTCTGTAACCACAGAAACTCTTTCTTAGCAATATTAATACTGATCCACTTATGGAATAAATTCCGTGCAATCAATTCTTATTATACCCTAACTGATTGAAGTCGATGAACCATTTCGCGTTTCTTTTATTTCCTTTCCTCCAGGCCAGAAATAAATATTTAAAAAAGAATTCCTTTGTTTGTAATTTTATCGTAGCAAAATGTTATGATCGACAATTTCAATTGGCACCGTGCCTTGAATTTCCGCAATTTTATCAACGATAGTCGTTACGGGGTTTAATTATGCGCATCAAATTAAAAATTGCAATAAGAGTCGACATTTACAGTACCTTGAATCCACTCTTTGATCAATCGATTCGCCAGTAAATCGCCATGTAATGGCAATGGGAAGATCACCACTTGCTTCACATTTAAGCCTCGCATCTTCGCCTCGATGTGTCGAGTGATTAGAAAAGCGCATTTCGAAATGCGTCGGCACTAAAATAAAAACAACAATAATAACTTTAGAAATAAAAAAAAACTTGGCATTAAAAATTAAATTTACCGTGGATCATCACACGAACAACTTTGCTTAATCCTTCGCCGACTCCGTTTGCAGCTCGGCAAAAATAATATCCATCACTGTTTTCATCCGCTTGGCGAATTAGTAAAGTTCCGTTGTAAAGTACTTCTGTATCGTAGTTACTGATTATTGGTTTTCGTTCAGCGTTCGGACTGCTTCCTGTAAAATTTAATTAAAAACGTGACTGAATGAATTTTGACCGCGTATTGCTGTTATCGTCCCACCACCGCAAGAAGTATAATCAAATTAATTGTTTCTACAAATTTGCAATTTGTGCATTCTAAGTTCAAGTCCTAAACGGTTGTTTCGACCTCTTTTGGTTCATATAAATGAAGCGCAGTGATAATGAAGTAAAAATAGGAACTTTTAGCGAAAAACTTTTGAATAAACAAAGAAATAAACCCTTTATTACTTGAACTTTGAAATTTAAATGCAGTTTGAATTTGATATTAAAGTTCCATCTATGAACCTAACAGTAACAAGTGTTATGAATAATAAAACCCGACAGCTCATGTACTAAGACGAGATAATTCGCTGTTTTCCACACGCCTATTAAATTGAATTAGAATTTGATTTTAAACCATTAATCTGATTTGCTCATTACTATTGCAAATGTATAACCTTAGACAAGTAGGAAACTTAAGATTTAGCATTAGATTTAAATATTCGCACCTTCTGTTTTCATCCAAGAAATTTCTGGAGGAGGGAATCCATCGGCTTTACAGTGCAACATAGCAGTTTCTCCTTTTACTGCCGTAGAATCAAGAGGCTCAATGATCCAACGAGGAGGAACTTGATGTAAATAAAAGTAGAATCGTTATCAACACCAAACGTTCGGTATAAATTTAAGTAAAATATGTTTAAATAGTGAAAATGTGCACTGAGCTAACGATTTTCTAAATAAAAAGTGTCATTCTAAGCTTTTAACGTGTTTTATCTATGTTGATACAGTATAAATGGATCGTTTTTCTTTTTTAAAAAAAAAAGCTGCAATGACATTTTTTATTTTTAAATATCGTTGCCATGCAAAACTGCGTGTAGTGTTGAAATATGCAGTGTTGTCATCATTTTGCGTCGGTCTTCTGTGCGTCAATCATACCAATAAACTAAACTTGCCGAATTGATTTTCATTTTTTTTTTATTTAAATTTTTTTTTCTTTTTTTGAACCAAATTATTTAACTCATAAAATTATTTTCATTATGAGAATAAAGTGATTTTTAGCGTCTAATAACGTTTTTCATTATATTTTTAGAGATGGTATTGCTTTTATTGAGATTTTATAAAAATATTTTTAAAGTTTTTTTAATACTGTTTTCCGGCCAAATACTGACAAATGTTTTATCATGATATATATTGGCACATTAATGTAGTAGAGGATAAAAAAAGCTTTAATCAGTGGAAAACGAAATAATTGCTATATTTTTTCGTGTAATTTTTTTTTTATAAAAATATTTTTTATCGATATATTTTATCCTCGTATTAAAGACTTAGTTTGCTGTGATAATGTATCAAATTTATGAGTTAGTACGTATAAAATAGACGATTACTATGTTTTAAATAAAACATGCAGATTATTATAAAAAAGTTTATCAAAAATTTGAAAAAAAACATGCAACATTGAGATCAAAAAATTTCGTGCGAAATAGCAAAATAGTAAAAAGTGATATTCAAGAAATATCTAAGAAAAAAACTAAGATATAGAGAGATAGATAGTAAAGTGCTTATAAAAATGAGATTAAAAAATTTGTAGAAAAAGAGAAGAAAAGTCTTAAGGGTAAGATGAAATGAAGGTAACAGAGGTGATTAAGGAAGTAAGGTTGAATGAAGTGCATATTTGAGAGAAAGAAAAGTTTTGCTGGTACGAAGAGACACAAAAAGTTTGATAAATGTACAAGGAATGTAATTTATTCAGTCGTTACTGATTTAATCATTTATAAAGTCTAAAAAATTAATTTTTTTAATGAATTGTCACTTTAGTTTGAGTTTTTAATTTATTTTTTATATTATTTATCGTTATTTAATCATTCAGTAATTGTTCTTCACTTAATTAGTGACTGAATAAATTTGGAAAAAAAGAAGATTAAGTTTGTATAATTTGAATAATCAATAAAACAGAATTTAAAAATAAAAGTAAATCGAAATTGTCGTTGTTAGGCTAAGAAAAGATAAGAAAAATGTTTAACTTAAAAAAAGTTAATTAAATTTTAAAAAGCTAGCAAATTAAAGTTGAAAAAGCAAATCTTTTAAGCTCGAGGATGAGGTTACTTCTTAGGTTAGTAGAAAAGTGGAATGGAGCAAGTTTTTATGCCGAAATGGCTAAGTGGGCCCAAAGTAGTTAGAGGAATTTGTTATTGAGGGGATTCATGTTTTTTATATTATTAGTAAAATATTATTTTTTTGATTGATGGTTTAAATTGATAATCAAATCCTAACATACTTGTACAAATAAACTCCCATACTAAATGTTAAGTTTAGAATTTGTACCAGCAAAATAAGGGGGAGAAATATATATATTTTCCATTAACAAAATTAGTAACACTGCATTGTCTATTTATTAAAAAAAACAAACAAATCAATTTAAAAGAATTAATTGTTTACTTGTTCATTTTTAAAGCAATTAGTGTGAATTAGAATCTATTCTTAATGCATTTCAGTCGGTTAGTGGCTCTTTAATTACTACAAACTTTTAAGCAATCGAGATAAAAACAAACTACGGTATTTTTAGCCAGATTAAATATTCAAGACGCCAAAATTTAATTTAAAACAAAAATTTTAAATTTTCCCTCAACCCATTTATGTTATTAAAATTTAAAAAATCATTTTGCTAAATATTTTGTGCCGTCATTTCTTATTTAAACTGCATAATATGCATTTCCTTTTGTACAACTTCAAGCCCACAAATATGCAGTGATACTAAAATTTAAAAAATAAAAATACCTACGCATAAAATAACACTCCTCAACGATAAAGAATTCTTTTGTTATTTCATTATCATGATATATAGAAATATATCTAATAATAATAATAAAAAGAGTGAAATAAAAAGAAAGAAAGAAAACGTCCTCTCGAATTGATTAAATCCCTAACATTTGCCTAAACATCCAGTGCAGTGATGAATTTAAATTTAAACTAGAGGTAAAGTGGGTTTTGGTTGCCGTGGTATAAAATGGTGGTGGTGAGGAACATGATGTAGCGGTGATGGTGGTGAAAGTGATTTGAGTACAGGGGTCTCGTCCATTTACCGTTCACCAGGAGTTGGGTAGTGAATGAAGCTGAGCCCGCTGCATTATGGGCTATACAACTATAGTTGCCACTGTGACGGGGTAACACAGGATCAATGGAGAGAATGCTGGAGTATTCATCAAAGGCCCGCACCATAATTCCAGGAGCTTGACGGATGGGAATACCGTCTTTTTCCCAGGTAATGCTCAAGGGCAGATCTCCACGACTTATCACACAAGAAACTCGCACGAGCATCCCCTCAAACAAATGCTCGTCTTGGAACGAGAAGGGAACGATCTTTGGGGGGACTGGAAGAAAAATATTACAACGGTGCAAAAGATTTGTTTTGAGGACATCATTTGATATACATAGCAAAAAGGGTGAAAGAAGAATAAGAAGAATAAGTGTAAGGAATTGGTTGGTTAGAACATTTTTTTTTTATCCTTAAGGATCCATAAGGAGGTTGAAATGGGCAGTTTCTGTTTCACTTTTGCTCTTTCTTGATATGGAATATCAAAAAAAATAATAATAATAAAAAAAAGGAATAAAAAATATAAGAGCCACAGCAAAGATATTCAAAATATACAGAAAAATATAGTGTAGAACAGTCAACAAGAATATATAATAATAAAAATATATATATATATAAGGAATAAAAAACTCAACCGGAATGAAAATATGTATATACATATATAAGTTATATATATATAATAATATATAGTGAAGATACGATTATAGGTTCGATATCTAATTACCATAGACGGTTAACTGTGCGGTATAGTTTACCGTCGCAGCATCGTTGCTCACAACGCACGTGTAGTTACCGTTGTGCGTAGTTTGCACCTTTTCGATTGTGAGAATGCTGGAATAGTCATCTATGTCTCGGCGTGTGATGCCAAGATCGGGCGAAATCGGGCGACCATCTTTCATCCAGAGGATTGTCAAGGGAAGATCGCCCTGATATACGACGCAAGAAATACGTGCTAACACGCCCTCAAATAAATGCTCATCTTGGAACGAGAACGGGATGATTTTTGGGGCGACTGAAAGTGAAAGGTAGGTCATCAAAGACACTTTAAACTTCTCGGGAAGTCAAAATGATTTTACTTGAAGTTTGTGGACAGAGATAAAGACGATAAAAGTATATAGAAAAATGTTTCTTCATTAATTAAAAAAAAAAAAAAAAAGAAACGGAAAAAAGTTTAAGAAAAACTGCAGTGTGGCAATGATTAAGCGATTCATTAAGATCGCGCCACTTGGTAGCCAAAAGAGAATATACTGTGGCAAAATTTGTAACGAGGAAAAATAGGTGGGGAAAAAATTCGGGTTCCTAAATACAAAAAAAAAATATAGAAAAATAAAAAAAAAATAACACTATATGGGTACTAAATTTCTATTTTTCTTTTCTTTTTATATGAATGAACATTGTTCATTAAGTTCTAATCTGTACAGACGTTCGCGCTGATTAATTGATCACAAAAAATTTCCTGAGTTCATTTGCCTGTAAAGGCATTTTATACCAGACGCTTTTCTTTCCTAACTTTCTTCCTAACTTTAGAAACTAACCGTTGATTTAAAAAAATTTAAACCTGATATGTTCGTATATGGTTTTACAATTTTATATGCATACAAAATATATCTAGTCTACAAACATGACAATAAAAAACAACAAACCAACAAAAATCTAAAAGTTCCTCTAACGATTCGTACAGTATACTAGTAGTACGTATCTTTCTACAGTAGTCTATACTCTAAATACGGTATACCAAGAATATCTAAAAGGAATTGGGCATTCACGTCAGCACACTGGTCAACAGGGATTTGACTACTAAGGCCCAGTGTGACGGCTCTCTACGATTTCAGGCTTAAAGGAGAAGGCAAAGGCAACCCAACCATGTGGGAGATTACCATGAACTAAGAGCGATGCCGTATACTGGACGATTGCTGCCTCATTGCTGGCCTCGCACGAGTAGTTACCCGTGTGCTCTGAACTCACGTTTTCAATCGTGAGCGAGCTGGCGTGTTGGTCATAAGAGCGCGTCAAAACTCCCATCGACGGCGGGATTTCCCAACCGTCTTTCGACCAACTGAATGTAATGGGCAGGTCTCCCTGGCTGACGGCACATGTCACATGTGCTCGCATGCCCTTGTAGAACTGATCGTCAAGAAACGCGAACGGAATTATCTTTGGCCCAACTGGAAGACAAAACATCAAGAAGAGCAAGGGTTGGGTGGGTGAACAACATTTACCGTTCACAAACAGCGCTGCGGTGTGGCTCGCGGAGGCCGCGTCGTTGGTCGCCACGCACGTGTAGTTACCGTTATGGCGCGGGGCCACGCTGCCGATGGCCAGTATACTCGACACGTCGTCGAGTTCGCGCACTACGACGCCCAGTTCTGCTGGAATCACTCGCCCGTCCTTGAACCATTTGATGGTGACTGGCAGGTCGCCTTCGCTTACTACGCACTGCAGCCTCGCTCGCATGCCCTCGCGCAAAAGCTCTTCTTGGAAGGAGAAAGGCGTGATCTTTGGCGGGACTGCAAAGGGCAAAGGGCCGGATGTTGGTCATGGGACAAGATATTTCGTTATTCTATTTCTAGTCGGAGGTGCGAGCCACAACCACAGTAAAGAGTTGCATCAAATGATCAATTCACACCAAACAATTTTACAAAACTAAACTAGAAAGCTTTTCCAATTCTTTTTTTCTAAAAATATTTGTTGGTGTAAATTGTTCATTTTTTAATTCACATTTTCAAACAAAACGCACCGCCACTGATTTCAAATTAAAATCCCTCCTTTCTTTCTTTTAGAGACAACGATTGTATAATTCCATCACCGGTTAAAGCTTACTCAACAAAACTCTAATCTCTGCACCCCACAGTCTCAACTCGTATTTGGGTTCAATTTCCTTCTCGCACTTTCCATTGATCGTGCAAATGTGGTGATAAGAACGATGGTGAAACCGAATCAAAATGCACTTTTTTCTTTTTCTGTTTCTCTTTTCCTTACCCTACCTTTCATTTTTTCTCTGCCCTCCGATTTCGCTTCTTCTTCCAGGTCACTCGAATTGTTTGACTGATGATAATCTCAAGCTCCAACAAAAGATTTTAACTTCCACCACAGCCAAAGAAAAAAACAAAAATCAATGACGAGGTGATTCAAGCAACAACTAAAACCTTTCGCCTTTTATGTCAGATGTAATTTTTACGACAAAGTGCCATATCAAAATTTTACGCCACTTTACAAGTATTAAATATTCATGAAGAATTATACATCGTTGTCTCCAAAATAAAAAAAATCAATCATCGAGCGACACAAACACAAAATCAATAAACGACTATATACTAATTTCAATTGAACACAAAAAAACCTAGCAAAATCCTGATAAAATCACTTCAATTCTCCTTAATCCCTTTTATTTATACACATAAATATAAATAAATCAGGAAATTTATTGTACGATTCTTTGCCTCAAATCCACGGACATCTTCTTGTCTTTGATCTTATCGTGGAGAAAAAAAGTGAACAATTCCGTTATCAGGAGTCGACCAGGTAGAAACCATTCTGACATTTGACATTTAGCTTTGAAAACTTGACCCTCAGATTTATGAGCTGTGATCACGAGCTGGGCTCTAGTGTGCCATTCAAACTATAGAGCGCAATAGCCAACAAGGGAAATCACCGACTCCCTCTTTTCTGAATATAACACGGGCAAATAATCTTTTTCATCATACGAAACGAGGGACGAAAAGCAGACGGCTATGCAAAGACATATCATGGAAAATGAAACACAATGCGCCCGTTAAAAAGACAAATTTTAACTCGGGGCGAACAGTTTTCCCTATGAAAATATCAAATTTCAGAATGTATTTCACGAGCAAATTGAATCAAATTGAGCACAGATCAAAAACAGCATTTTCAAATTCGATTAGAAAATTAAAAATTTTGCCTAATTATGTTTCTTTAATTATTCTCATTGCATTTATTTGGATTTGATTAGAATTTATTCGGACTTTGGTAGCCCATTACTCAGCTTTGGATCTGTTTATTATTGCATTTAAAGCTTTAATTCTAATAAAATCTGAGTTGTGCAGCACACTTGTCACAAATCGTAAACTCTATTAAAAAGAAAACGTGAGTACATTAATAAAAGAGAGATTGAAAAGCAAATTAAAACCAGAGATGAAATTAGAAAGATGAAAACTAAAGAAAAATTGTAAATAATATTTTGAGTATTTGAGCAAAGAGTATAATCCTGCAGAAATTGAATCAAGTGATTTTAATATGACACGATGCAAATTAAAATGTTCAAACTGTTGTTTCTGCGTAAATGAATTTCAAAATGAGATTTCTGTCAGAAAAATTGATTTGAAACAATCATTTGAATGAATTTTCCTTCATTTTTCTTTTCTTTTTTTTATTCAAACTAAAAAAAAATATCTTCAAATTCAATTTTAAAAAAATAATTAATTTGCAAAGTGTTGCGAAAATTAGCACAAAATAAAGAAAAACAGAAGAAAATTAAATTGAGAATTTTTCTATAGCCAGAAATTAAAAAAAAGATAGAATTAGTAAACTCAGCACTGGAATAGACAACATTAAAGTCAGTATTTCCTAAAAACAAATGCAACATTAACATAAATCGATCTATGCTTGCACCAACTGTTTACCGTAAATAAACAAAAGCTCCTTCACTTTAACTCGGACTCAACTGGACAATTTGTTCTCTCCCCAATTTCTCTAAATCCCATTTAAAACTTTTAAGGCAGAGAGAGAGTTTCAGTAGAGGAGCTTTTATTTATTTATTTTCTTTTGCACTCTACAACAGACAATTGAACCAAAGAAATAGAATAAAATGAACCTACCCATCACGATCACTTCGACGTCTCCTCGGGCACTTTGGCCTTGTTTATTTTGTACAATGCACGTGTATTTGCCACCATCCGTAGCTCTCTGGATTTTTTCAATGACCAGAGTCCCATTGGGCAAAACAGTTTGCCTTAAATTGATTGGAAGGATAACTCCATCTGAGAAATAAAGAAACAAGTAGTTGTGTAATCAAAGCCCGGTGTCGTTTTCCACCAAATTAAAAACCAAACCTTTTTCCCAAGTTATCAAATCGATTGGATAACCAAACATGGGGCATGTCAGCATAACAGTGTCTCCAGCAACGGCGGTCATTTTCGGTCTCGATCTGACACCAGGTCGCCCTAAAAATAGATACATATTTTATACACCAGCGTACCTTTAGTTTAAAATTATGAAGTTTCCACATTTTATTTTTTATTAAATTCTTTGAATGTTTTCCAAAAAATTCCACCCAAAAAAGAAGTCAAATTGCCTGTTATGTTTCTGCCAAAAGAATTTTATCGTTTCAAAACAAAAGTACGTTCAAAAAAAAAATTACATTTCCGCAAATCACAGGCGCTTTCTTGTCAGTCGCAAGAAGTGGAAACCTTTAAAAAGCGTTCGCTGGCGAAAACAGCAAAATATTCACTGTTAAGAAATTCCTCTTTTATCTCATTTGCTTCTTGGCACACATCAAATTTGATAAAACCAACTAAGTATGTTTTTGAGTTTAGACAAACACCAAAAGCTACCGAGATAACATTTGACATGAGATTAAAATATTATTCTAATTAGCAACAATGTTAGATAAAGATAATCAGGCGCAAGAATGTTAGGTAAAGATAATCTGCGCGGCAAGGAGATTTTGTGTTGTCACGTATGAAGATGTAGATGAAACCCAAAGCCCAAGGGGAAAGAAGTGACAGAAGACATTACAATTTGGTAAGAGTTATTCACGCCTGCAGAACTAACTGCTACGTCAAATAGTAATCTTTAAGACGGTGTTGAATCTCACCCTTGCTCAGATTCGATCATCCTATAAGTGAGTATTCGATAGCCCTAAAGGGAGTGTCGAACCCACACCCACGCGACCAAGCTGGTGCCCTATTGGAAATTCCAATTGAGTCTAACGTTTGAACGCTTCCCAAATCCCCTAGACAACCAACCAGCCAGTCAGTCAAATGAGTATTCCACCGTGTCCGCCTAAATAATGGACCCAAAGGACCCGTATACAACTCAAGAAGACGCCATCGACCCGAGAGACATCCCAGCGAGCGACCACGCCGACGACCGACACCATCTTGATTCCCCGTTCATTATTCCTTTGTGAAAGACACTAGCCTTGAATAAAACTGTTCGTCCTCATTTATCCAATTGTGTTGTACCCACATGTACGAAAAAATCAAGTACCGAAATCCAATCCCGTTCCAAAAAATTGTCCGGCATTGGATGCCAAACATTAAAATTTCTCTAAAATAAATTATTAACAACTTATAAATGCAAATAAACAAAACGGATAATAAATTTTAGGCTTAACTGCGTAAAAAGTGACCGAGACATGCCAAGACTGGTTAGAAAGTCTACCCAGACCGATATAACCGGTCAAGTTTAGTTCTATAAATAATCGATAGTTGCTGATTGCTATCAGTGTCCTCTTGTGGCAGATAGATGCATTGTCAGAACTATTTTTCTATTGTGTAAACATGATGTAATGGCTGTAAACAGGTTAATATCCAATGGAAGTTCATCACGAGTTTTTGTAAACAGAGCGTAAAGGAAGGAAGGAAGGAAGAGAAACAGCGACTGCTCCCTTTGCAATCATTGACAAACAAAAAGCACAAAATCATGTAGAAAAGAAACATTATTGCACACCGAGAAATCGTTCTTGATGGTGTAGCCAGTGTTAAAACTAGACAAAGTAAACATACTTGATGAGCATCTGCATATCCACCACGAAAATAATAAATGTAATAGCCAAAAATTACACGTTTGCACACTATAATTTTCCCCAACTTATTCTCCAAGTGTTCTATAAAAAAGAAAGTAATGCTTGGATGACAACTGTAAAACTACTCAATTCAATTCTCGTTTTATTACCTATAAACGTTAATTTACTTTTATAACACCGGAGAAATTCCAACGTTCAGAAATACTCATTACAATTTACTGTCGCACGAAAATATCACATTTCTAGCTCCACGTCCTCCCCTCGTTTATTTGATTGAATTGGCAATAGGAATCATAAAAAGCCGGGCATAAATACATAATTCTTGATGCGATCTCCCTTAATATCAACTAAAACTCTCCGGGGTTATATAGAAGATGAAAATGTATTGACATTTCGAGTCAGATCGTAAGTGCAGGCAGAATGGAGTAAACAGAAATATTCGTTGCCCTTAGATATATGCTCAACAAGGGCAAAATAAATATCTCGCAATGTATTCTTCCATTTACTCACGACCCAAACCATAGAATTAATCAATATTTCTCGACGGAAACCGATTGCACGTTTCCAATGGTTTTCCTGCGCAATATCCCGTTTGGTGGGCGTGAAACAATTTGTTTGGCCGGTACACAAGCCACGTATACACCTCCCTCGTGTACTATTTTCCAGTGGATTAGATTATCCTTTGTAAGATCACACTCGGCGTCCTCTCGCTTGTTTGCAAAGAGCTCGGTGAGAATTTCCACTTCCCCTCAACCATTTACAGAAAGAAACTATGCCTGTCGCATGCGTTCTTTGCTAAAATTAATGGCCCGTGGATTCAAGAGTGGGAAAACAAATGTATGGGCCTCGCATGGCTTCATGCGGAAGAAAAGATGCTCTAATTCATTACTCGTAGGACCCACAGGGAAGAATGAGTGGCAAACAGTGGTGAAACTCAAAGAATGGACGACGAAACTTGAGCTGGCAGTGGCATGCACGTAGGTCTGTCTCCCATTGGAGTACATGTGCGCTCCATTACCGGTGTAGCAGGGCAAAGAAAATCACTTTTTGGGCCACTGGATCTAAGATGCGATTGTGGCATTTCAAAACGAGGCTACAAATCTACTCTTTTCTTTTTTCACCGCTCGGAATGCTGTAATTATTGCTTAGTTCGGATGCAACGTTTTTTACAACATCACTTACCGTTACGTACCATAAATGTTGATGCGTGTGAAGTGTTCGATGGTGCCAGCCAGGTTACTCGATATGCACTTGTACACCCCTCCGTCTTCGGGCTTCACTTTGGAGACGGTTAGGCGACTTACAACGTTGCCGCTCGCATCCACGTGATCTCGGACTGAAGATCGTTCATTGCCTTCTGGGAGGATCATTCCTTCGACCAACCAACTCACTTGTGGCTTTGGGCTACCGTAAGTCACACATTGAAGCGTCAAGCTGGGCCCTGGTTGAAGAACACGCTCTTCGAAAACTGCTCGAAATGCAGGAATGATGTCTGCGAGAAAAATAAAAGTGGTTTCAAGTGCTGAAATTGGTCTCTTAAGAATCACACGCACTCTTTTAACGTTCTATATTAAAAGAGAAGGGGAAGAAGAAGAAAAGTTTGTCTTTGTCCGCGTGATAATATAAGATCATGGATTTCAAATAAAATAGAAATACCTAAGAATCTTTTTCAATTTTATTCCACTTTAGCTTGTCAAAACTTGATGAATTTTTCATTAAAATTTAAACCGCAAGATTTGGTAGCGACTACTACGCATCACTTACACCTGCAGATGGATTTGTCATCTTTACACCAAAAAGATATTCAGTAGCATGAAAGGAGGTATAAGTGGGAAACGTGAAAGAAGAAAGAAGAAAAAAAAGAATAAGAAAAAAGGTTTTATTTTTCCATTTGAATTGCTATATGGCACACATGTTTAGAGAGATTTACTGCTTTACGATTGCTGCAACACACGCTTCACAGCATAACTCAACTGTTCAGTCTAGTGATTGACGGGTGGAGAAAAGAAATTTACCTCCTGTGGATTTAGGGATTTTTTTTCCTTCCGTTTCGGAGTGCTGAAGGTAAAGAGAACAAGTAATAGCAGAAGTGATGGATAAAGCGTATGTGCAATTTTTATTTCGAAAACCAAAGTTTTCAGACACAGAAACTAGATGCAAATTTCTAAGTTGTTCCCATCGTTTAATGGAATTTAGGCAACTTTTTCGTATAACATTTCCCTGAGTGGCTAATTGAATGCCTAAATAAATAAATACAACTCGTGTATCACATCACAGGTCTCCTTTAGTCGAGTTTAATGTCTAGCTTGTTTTGTTTCGCCTGTGTCACGTTACAATTTTATAACCGCACCACCACAATACCCTCGTGTTTCACTTCGTTTTATAGGTCTTAATAAATTCTTATCTACCAAATTTTTACTGCAACATATTTATATAAACTTTGTTTAGCTCTCATTTACCAACAGTTGACTCTTTCACGTTTTAAAGTCACACTTAACCACAAAAGCAGTTAAATTGCATTTAAAATTAAAAGAAGCAATTTTATCTTAAGATATATATATATATAAATCTATTTCAATAATTTTTATATTTACTGTTGATTCTTAAATTTATATGAGATAGACAAAATGCATAAAACCCATTTCTTTACTTTTATCGTAATCTGCAACTACACTTACCTCCAATCTTAAGTTCTGCAGTCCCCTGGGCAGATTCAAAGCCTCTTTTTGCCATGCATTGGAACATCCCTCGATCCGTGAGCCGTACACTTTCGACAAGCACAGTTTCAGTGGTTGGAAGACTAAGTCCTGGCATTGGCAGTGGTCGACCATCTTTTAACCAATACAATGATGAGATTGGAAAACTCGAAACTCGACAACGAAAGGTGGCCGATTTCCCCAATTCCCCTAACAGAGTTGTAGGTTGAACCTCTACTGTGAGTGGCGCTAAAAAGAATGGACAAAAAATATATATTATTTTATTGCTTTATTGACAAACAACTAAAAACGCCAATCAAATCAAATAAGCGTTACGTTTAAGGTTTAAAGACATTTGGCATGTCAGTCAGACGCAAAAAAATGTATTTTATAATTTTTTAAACACGAAAACTTCCAAACGTAAAAAAATTAAAAATGAATCAAAATAACGTGAATAAATAAACGCAGTGTCGGTCAATAACCGAAATTCAATTCACTTTTCTGTATCTGCCTTAACCAAATTGATAAATTCAATTTATGAAGTTTCCTTCAGGTGCATGCACGAATTTCTCATTCAATAAACATAGTGCAAAGTACACAGAGCAATATAAAGATGTTAGAATTTATGCGAAATCGCAACAACTGTGCGCACACTTTTCATGTTGCCAAACAAATTCCTCGTGTTTATTGCTTCCATCTTCCAAACAGCTTGTAGCAAAGATTATCTGGAGCACTCTCACAAATTAAATCATAACCTGAATGAGGGTGTATGTACTGTACAATCATTGCTCTCACTATTTGTCTAGAGCCATATATATCTGTAGCGTGACCAAAATAAAAAGCAAAGTAAGCAGATTTCGAAAAAGAGGAAAAAAACTTGAGATAAAACCTGCAAACAAATTGCTTCATCCCTTTTATTACTGGCTTTTCTCTCATAAAAACTCCCTATTATGAAGTGTTCACAATTACTAAAGAATATAAAAGAAGAAGTGACTGTTATGGCAACGCAGTTCACACTAGGTGCTCACGAACTTTCATTAAACATCCGACTCTATTGGCAACATGGCCTCGGACCCATCAGGCTTCTTCTTAATTGAGAACCAATGGAACTTCGCTCCTTCAAGCTCACTGCTGTTACAAGACACCAATGGTAATTGCAATTTAGGAAATTTTTCCGGATACTTCTTTCACGCCATTTTTTTTCTACTCTCGTAAAATTAACTTCCAAAAAAAATCATTTCGCGATTAAGAGAATATTTTTTTTGCATTCCTCTCTGTTAATTATCCAGCAAATGTCACCCATTGTTCTGAGTCTAAGAGTTTGACAGCTGTTGCAGAGATTCTATTAATGATGTCTTTTTCGTCTAATTACGCACGCCTGGAAACGTTTCCTTTCTTCACTTTGTAATGTTTTCGCACGTTGCTAGAGAGGGGAAAGTCATCTTTACATCACGTTTAATGCACTCCCAAACAAAAATTTTCACTACTTAAATTCCTAGTTTCTTATCACCTCACAACTTGCTAATATCTTGTGAAGGACACACAAGCCTACTTATTCAGTCTGTTTATCTTACTCCACACTCACTCGCGTGTTCATTATTAGCGAGCTATTGCACATCGTCAACCCTGAGGTCATGGCATCTTTACCACCATTATCAGTCTTGTGGAAATGAAGCAAGTTGCTGTTTGCATATCTAAGGGCAAGTCCAAGATAGTAACAGTGAAAATGTAGGTCTATTTTAGTATTTGTTTTTAAACTATTTACTTCCTAATGGAATTTTCTTGTCGAAATAGAAAGAATGAAAAAAAAAGCTAATGAATAGTTGCAAATTTGACCTTCCTAGCTACAACACAGTACAATTTAATGTTTTTAAAGAAATGTGCACACAATAAGAGTAATAAATAAACAAGTTGTCTTAAATATTCTTAAAATCCCATCTGTGCAACTCTGCTACCGGGTGGCCCATATAAAACCAGCCCGACAATACAAGGAGGGTAACTAAGGGTGTCTCAAATGTATACATCGGTCAATTAAATATATATTAATCATTAGTTGTGGGCAGTGTTGTTTAATTAACGTTTCTTGTGCGGATTTTTCCACTTTTCGTTTGGTGTTTAGTTTTTGACGATTCGCGCTTTAGTTCTCAAGATATTTGCGTTTTTAATCAGTTTTTGTCCCAATTCGCCAAGTTTGATTGCACTACGGTAGTCATTCCTGAATTTCAGTTTTTGTGGTACTTTTGTGGATTTCTTTAGCGGTAGAGGTGCAGGTATACATTCCAGTACCTGTACCACTTTTTTTTTAGTACGATACTGCTTTACTTAAAGTAAAATCTCACATAATGTTGCAAAATCTCACAAAATCTCATCTCACAAAATGCTGCGTAATTTCATAGTGGTACATCTAAAGAAATCCACAAAAACACCGCTGAAGAAACTCAAAAGATATCACAAAATCTGAAATTCAGGAATGACTAGTGCAATCAAACTTGTCAAATTGGGTCAAAAATTGATTAAAATCGCAAATATCTCAAGAACAAACGCCCGAATCGTCAAAAACTAAACACTAAACGAAAGAGCGATAAAAACTGCACCAGAAACGTTAATTAAACAACACTGCTCACAACTAATAATTAATATACATACTCAATTAACTGTATACATTTTTTTTTATTGTCGGGCCGGTTTTATTCGAGCCATCATCAGATATCAAGCCTATTTATTGCCATAAATAAACACTCCAAATACGGTTTTTCCTTAACTTCCGTAACCAAACAAGCTCTACTTGTCGCTGTGCAACAATATGAATGACTGTTTCCTAACCAAATGTTTCCAAGAAAAAATATGGGATCTCTGATGTCGCATTTGTGACTGCAGCGTGTAATCCTATCATTATGCATTCGTGTATATCAATTTCCTTGTGATGTCAATGTATCACAAATTTAATGTTGAATATTTTTATTATGAATACAAATTTTATCTAGTGCACGAATCGACACCTTGGCAACACTCGATTAGCATAAGTAGAGAAAGAAAACTGACAATCTCCTACTGAAAGTAAGAATAAAACGAAATGGGACTATGTATACGAGCTTCAATTTTCTTTATATTGCATGTTTTACAGGTTTGTAAAGCCACAACAAAGCCAATATAACAAATTTTACTGATTTGACGCCAGACTACAAATTGGTTGCAGTACAAGAAATGAACCTTGTACGGTGACTTGTCTATTTTCGCGCTGAGGTTTCCTGCAGAGAGTGAGATGAAAGTCAATAGGAAGCCCTCATCACTTGATGTCAGTCTTTGCAAAAGGAAATTGCAGCCAAAACAGAACAGGGGCACAGCCGAGTAATGGAGCGCACATCCAAAAAGCAAAATTCCATCCATAAAATAGAAACCGTAAGCTCGGAATCGAAGAATCAATAAAAATAGCCCGAAGAAATTCACAAGGACTCGGATTAAAGTCAAGTCCCGGATAAAAAATGGTCCAAGTAGCTCTTAAACTTCTTGCGGCAACTTTAATATTTCAAAAATTTATCTTGAATTTTAAAATGCATTCCCCCAACAAACTTATCTTCTTTAACGTGGCTGCAAACTCGTAAAAATATTCCATGAATCTTTTCTCTACTCCTCCGGTGCATCAATGATATTTTCCACAGCCTTTACTGCCCCAGTCACAAGGCGTCTACCTTTCTTTTTCCAACGCCACAGCCCACTGAGACTGTTTGAAAGATGCATGCAACAAGAATCGATCCGAAACCCGAGCAAGACGACGACGAAGAAGGCTTTACTTACTACACTCACAAGACACTGATACCAAAACCGACAAGACTGCATTTCGAGAAGTAACAAATCTATTCTCTCACCAAGAATTAATGCCGAACATCTAAAAGGAAACTATAAAAAAAATAAGAAATAAAACAAAGAAAGTGCACCTTAATCCTAGAAAATCCCGTACAAGAACCTCATTTTTTATTTCATAAAAGAGAAGCAGAAAAGACAGGGAAAAGGTTGCTTGATTTAATCTTAATTATCTTTTTCTTACCAAGGATTTTATCAACCTATCAATATTTTTTTAACAGTAAATTTATGGAAAGCAAATTTATATTTCTTTATTATACTATCAACCGCGCATGGATGAATTAGAAAATTACCTGCAGGTGGGTGATTTTCTGTCATCACGTATTGGCAGCATAACGTATGAGAGATTTGCTATCAAGTTTGAAGAAAATGTGGGGCTTTGCTAACTACAATATACTAGCCTCAAGTCTATCTCATCAATGGTTTTGCCAAGAACAAAATAAAATCGTCCAAGCGGAGTTTTTATGGACCACAAAATACAATCGAGATGACATGGGCTCAACCATAAGATCAAAGTAATGGGTGTGAATGCCAGCTGAGTTGAAAACCCTTCTGAGTCCCATGAAGTTTGAAAAAAAAAAGTGAAGAGGGAATGGATTTTGTTTTACTAAGATAACATCAAAATGTAATATGCAATTTTAAGATAAAAACGTTATCCAAACTTAACCTCCATGCTACATTTGAGTGCTTCCATTTTTAAAAATAAAAAACGTACAAATAAAAGTGCAGTAAGGTTTAGCATCAAACTTTAAACATTTTTTTAAACATGTTTGTCGGTAGCGATTAAAGTTACTCGCATTTACCACACTTCGCGCATCGTATTCTGCGCATGCATTTAACATGGCAATTGTCAAACTTGTGGCACACAAAATTTCAGCACTATGCTGTAAATTACTTTTTTAATGAGTTTATCGTTGTTTATTTACTTTATTTTAGCATTATTAGGCCTAATATTAGGTTTAATACAGATAAATAACGACTGCGCAGAATGGGATGCGCAATATGAATTCAGCATTAAGATACCGGCGAAACTACAGGGTGCCTCAAAAAATGTACACACATTTTGAGTAAAATTAAATATGTATTAATCGTTAGTTGTGGGCTGTTAAATCTGAGACACTCTGTATGTTTAATTTTCATTTTCCCGTGCTTAAATTTAAATCTACGCTGCAATTAAAAATAACATTAAAACTAAAATTAAATTGGACCGGATGACAGGTGACAGAATTGAGTCGTCTTTTTTAACTGCAGCTGCACCAACCAAAAGAAAATAAAATTAAAAATAAATTGTAACGTGACCCATCCCTCGAAGCGAACCAGTTCTGGACTGACATCTTGAAATGTTCAAACATGAACTATCATTCCACAATAAATCTATCTTCTGTTTCTGCTTTCATTGTATAATGAACTAATAAAGCATCCCGTGCTTAGTGCAGATGCCACACTGCGTATGCAACTGCGAATTGTCAGTATGTCATTTCAACGATATTTACAACACATTGCCAGCTCGGTGTCAATTGTATTCACGAGAGAAAGCTAATCTCATTAACATCCTGACTATACGATGTGAGATGGGCGTAAATTCTGCTGCTTCAACCGCCAACATCACCATTCCTCGTTAGCACTTGTATTGATTGCATTTTCATTAGAACCCTCCATTTTTTTGGACCTGTCTGTTCTCCACTGAATCATTTTCGTCCCTGACCCCTCGAATTAAAAAGAAAACTAAATTAAAACCCAAGAAAAGCTTGTTTACAATTTCTCCGCTCGCACTTCAATTCCACTTTCCCCCTCTCCTACAACCCGAGCAAACAAATATAAACACAGCCGGGGAAAACGAGAAAAAAAATGCATTCCGAATTCAAGACTTTGTTTGTATTGTTGCTTTTACTTTCTCATAATTCTATATCGCAGCAGAAAACAAAGAAAAGAGCAAACGGCCGAGCGGCGATGCATTAACGAGAGCTTTAACGGTGTAATGGACAACGTAATGCACTTTCTTCATTTTCCAGTGAGCCACAAAAGAGAATCCAAGATAAAGTAGAAAGCTACCACTGCAAATGTCTAATGGGAACCCAAGTATCAATTACATAATTGAATTTTAATCAATCTTCTCTCTGTCGTAAACAAAGTTAGACAAACATTTTAACCTAATTATAAACTTTTTTCTCCTTTCTGCTTATATTTCCTTCTAACGTTTGTTTTTCGCATTGCATTCTTCCTAAGTAGTTGACATTTATGACCTCGGCTGTCGGTGCGCCATAAAACTCGGTATCTCGTGTTCTCTTACTCGCTGTATACATCTTCATTTACCTGTGATAGCCACTGAAGTCTCGATGCGTTCGCTGCTGGCGTTGTTACTAATGACGCAAACATAGGTTCCCGTGTCAGCCACCTCGGCGTCTCTAATGACCAGTGCTCCATTTGGTTGGTGGATCCTATCGCCAACGTAGACGGGCAACAAGTGACCGTTGGCAACTTTGGTAAACCATCTAAATTTAATTGAAAATAAATAAATAATTTCCATTTTATAAATTCATATTTTAGAAACCCGCAAAGCAAAAAAAAAAACAAGCAAAAAAAGAACCGCAAACTTCCTGACTTTGACATTTTGTAGCCAAGAGACATTTCTTCTCTCTCTCGTTTACACACATCATCAAAAATAAAGTGAAAAATAGCAAGCTCGGTGAGAACAAATTCCCTCCTCCTACACAATACATCAATTGAAAGAGAAAAAGAAATTGCCACTAGGTGAGACTGCTCATTTCTTTCCAACAACCAACCCATTTGACCAATGGCTACCCCGAGGACCCATTAATTTTTCATGCAGGAAACGCATTGATGGAAATAGGACGCACGTCACCTCCCTCAGGCGACCACATTGGAGATAAACTTTCAAGCAGATCAAAAAAGTGGGAGATCACTCTACTTCAAATAAATGAGGGGATTCAGTGCCAAATGGCTGGTAAACAGGAAAACGTTGTTTGTGGTTAAAGTTAGATGCCAAAAAGCTTTATGTCTTCCATATGACGTGCCTATCCGACTGAATCCGTCAGAAAAATCGGCGAAATTGGTAAATACAATTTCATGTTTATACCCAATTGAATTTGATTTTTAGATGATTTAAAGTTGAAACTCGGTGATGGAAATGTTGGGAGTTAAATTGTATAAATGAAGCTGAGGTAGTGTCAAGTTTCCTGTAAATGGAAAGCAATATCTCACTCACTTTGGTGCTGGTACTGGATGTCCCTGTGCAATGCAAGGAAGCACCACCGTATCATGTTGGTTAGCTTTTATTGAAGTCTTGCTGTCTGTTACTCGTGGCTGAACTTTCCCTTGAGGTTCTACAAAAGAAGCGAAAGAAAAAAAAAGTTGAAGTGATACCAGCACAAAATAAAACTGTGAGAAATGATTAGTCATTCGTTTAAGTTGAAATGCGTATACAAAATTGATTTTGTCTTAAAAACTAGAATTAAAGCCAATCCTGACAAATTAATCGCGTGGTCGCACTCACCAAGATATAAAAAATATAAAAACTGGCAGCAAAAGTAAAAAAAAAAATTTAAAAAAAAACAAGGGTCAAGTTTCTCTAGATTACAAACTCAATATCCACACCACCAGTGGCCCAAAGAAAATTTATCTCGAAAAATGTGAAAAAAAAAAACATTTTACTATTTTTTGTATTGATATTATTCGATTATCTTCGCTCCAGAAGAAAATCGTTGAAATATTTTTCATTTTGTTTTCTCTGTTTCACGTTATCTATGAAAGCGATCAAATCTACATAAACTAAACACAAGCAACACATAATATTTCTGTATGAACGAACCTATAAACTGATTCTCAAGAAATAAAATATTGAATCAAATCAATATTTAATTCTGTATAATGCGTGCCTCCGAGTATTAAAAAATGATTCCAAAAACTCGGAAAATATTTAATCGATATTAATCAATTTTTCAAGATATAATTTTGCTTCCATGAACATGCAATCAACATCAAACATCAGTTACTCAATATTTTTTTCTCCTTAATTCTCAAACATGTGTTTTCAAATTTTTTTTTCCAAACCCCATTATCAAAAACTCCCGATCTAGTCATTTCACATTCCTTAATCCATCGAAGTTGGGTCTCAAAAGAAAAAGAACCGTCGCTATGTGATGAGATCAGTCAGCTCAATCCCCTAAATGTATCCCCTTGATGAAACTTCACTGAGATAGCTTTTGTCCACTAAGATGTGATCGAAATTCTTTTCAAACCTTCCACGTAATGACTCGACTTTATAAAACAAATAATTCGCATCCCACATTACGTGCAACAAATATCTCATCGAACTGAATTAAACAAACAAGCGTTGGCGTCAAGAGAAATAAATAAAATCGTACCTGTCACAAACAATCTCCCAGCTGTAGCACTCATCTTCACTTCACCCGTCAAACGGTGTTGAGTTTGACATCTGAATGTCGTCATAGCGTCATTTGCAGCCACATCACGAACGTACAGCTCTCCGGTTGGCATAACGATATACTTGCCATCTTGTTGAGAACAGAGAAAAATGATAGGATGTAACTTTTGCACAGGAAATGGATTTATCAAGTTTAGTAAGCCTTTGCTTTCTAACTTGATGTGTGTCAGCGATAAAAAATATATATATATTCTGCTACCACCATTAATTATAGGATCAAAAAAATTAATTCTGTCTTTTATTGGAAAAAATATTTGTTGAACCAACTGTTCGGAACAAATCGTATAATTGGCATTAAACCGCATTTTGTTTTAGCTCTAATTAATTTATTAAGGCCGAAGTTGTTATCTAATTAAACATCAACTGACATGGTGCTACCACACTTTAATGATACCGTGTTATCGGTTATTTCAGCCAGAAACATGAAACGTCTAAGACATATTCATCTTTCTTCGGTTGTTTTCAAAATTAATTAATTTTCCAATAATAATGTAACATTTTTCTTTTCTTTCCGTTGATCATAAAAATTTATAAAATCGCAAGAAAAAATAATAATCATGTTATGGATTTTAAAATTTTCAAAAATGTTTTGAATTCTTTAAGTCATTTAAGCAATTAATTAAAAATGAAGTTGAACTTTGGTTTGTTTATTCATTTTGGTAATTTTTATTTAATGCATGATTTTCCTTGTTAAAGTTGAAAATATCATTTGTGCTTACGCAGAACGTGCAAAAGGAAAAGTACCAAAGTTATACATATCAAAATAAATGGAAAACTTCCGCCTCGTGACACGCGACAAAAGCATCATAACTCACCATCTGCAAAGGTTGACTGAATGACAAATGCTGAATCACGAACCCAAGATGTCACCTTGACGTAATCCACGAGAAATGATGGCACATGACAACGAAACACTGCCGTATTCCCTTTAATAACGTACACATCGTACACGTATACATCATATGGTTGAAGAACAACTGCAAAACAGATATAAATATTCATGTAAATAAATATAAATACGTCAATAAATCACACAACAATTTTTACAAGACCAAAACAAATCATTTTTTATTTTTTTATTTCACTTGCAAGATGAATTATTTGGAGAAATGTTAACATTCCTTCAACAATTTTCATAAATCTTAAAACAACTTGGGATTACAGTGCGGAGATGACTATAGTAAAAAAAAACGTCAGCGTGACGAATGACACTCATAAACGTCCGTAAATTCGGAAACGACACAGCAATCAAATTCACTTTAACTTCTTACCAAACGTACGCAACCGCAAGCAACTTAACCAACCAGTAAAAAAAAAAACTTTTGGCACTGATATTTATTTATTATTTACATACCTTAAATCCACTCACAAACAGAACAAAGCAGAAACGAACTTTTGCTCCATTTTTTCCCTCTCGTGTAACATATAACCTTTCCATAAAATCACCACAGTACAAGCCAATAACTGGAATTCGTCCAAATTCCATAATTCATTCTTTCCACATTTCGCAATCAAAATTAATGATGAAAAACTCCAAACTTTTGAGCCTAAACTTGAAATCATTGTTTGATAAGGCTACAACTCACGTCCTTCAATTGATAGAAATAAAAAGAAAGAAAAAAAAATGGCGATGTTGCTACAAGATAAAGTGTTTGCTTTACAGTTCTAAAAGATGGCCATAACTCAAGGCATAACAAGAGGAACAAATTCCATTAAACCAGTACAAGGACCATTGTAAAATATGGCACACTTGACAAGTGAATATTCAAACTGTCAGTCGACAAGGCAATAGAAATAAACAACGCTCTTGCTGCCATAGTGGGAGAAATTTAGACATATGCCATTATAAATCACAACGTGGGTGACAAACAAATGCAGATTTAAACATGAATGCACACACATTTAAAGAGTAAAGCTCGAATTGTTCCTTCTTTCTTCATTTTGACATGCTCATGCTCCTTTATTGTCTGAAAGAAAATGGGAGAGAGAAAAACCTGCCGAATGAATGAATTTTCCGCAAGAGGTGTAAATTCTGTCTGCTTGGAAATGTGTTTCAATTAAATTCAAGATTTATTGGATGCCATTGAAAAGATTTTATTGTGTAAATTCTCCCTTGTCGAATGACAAGGATCTGTGGCGCTTGTCAGCCCGCAATAGATTTCAACTGAAACATTATCGGCTACAAAATACAAAAGTAATAAAACGGCTCAAGTTTCGACTTCCCCCAATTTGAACACCCACACTCATTAATTAAACAAAAATCCCTCGTGCACTTTTAAGTTTTAACCACACAAGAAATACTCCCCACTTATCACGAGCAATATTTTAGTGCGGCACGAGCCAATAAGTATAAAAAGCGCAATCTTATCACTAAAGCCGAGTTCTTTGCCATATGTTCTACATGTAAATAGCCGCCGCATAATGGGTGGTGAATAACAGCCGCTTCAAAACCGATAGTGAGTATATGAGAATACAAAGTGAAAGGAGAAGAAAAAAATATCAAAGAAAAAAGAAAAATCCATTTATTTGGCTTAATGAAGCAAAAGAAAACTTTTATTGATTTAATTTGTAATGAATGTGTGACCAGAATGTCCATTCGGGTTCATTACTTATTCATTCAAGCTGTGTCAGGACATTTTTCTGGATGTTTGCCAGTATCTTACTGTGCCTGTCAGTCATGTTGGATAGAGTGAATTTAATACATAAATTAAACACATAAAATAACATAAAATAATAAATCCCAGCAAAGTGAATAAACTTTTTATGAACAAAAATTGCTTCAACCTGTTAAAACTGTCGTTTAAAGGGACGCATCATAAAGGAAGAATTAGAGGCAACGCCATGTTTAGTCGCCAGGGTCACTTTGGTGACCCACTATGTAAATGGATTGAGTTATTGTGACAAAAGGGGGAAGAATAAAAAAAAAATATTTGTATATGCAGTCCAAACTCTTTATAACGAATAAGGGACCCGAAAATTTGATTTGTCATAACGAGAATTCGTTACCAAACTGGCCATTTTTAGGTATTCGTTATATCGTGATTCGTTGTAAAGAGTTTCAACTGTATCGTTTGAATAAAATTAATCACTGTTCTAATGCAAACTATTGCGTACGTGTGCTTTCATTTGCAATCGATCTAGATCAGTTTCAATCCTGTAAAATCCAAACTCTAAGGTGACTTTTAATTATTCTAAATACAATTTAGAGTTGTTTAAGTGCAACACTGCTCAAGAATTTTTGCTCAACTTTTTCAATTTTTCTTTCTAATTAATTTTGATAAAAATATTTCTTTATTGATTGAATAAAAAATATGTATTTTTTTTATAGAGTACGGGGGTGCTGTGAAATCAACCAGCAAGTCATAAATCCGAAAATAAAACTTGACGCTCTGCTCGTTGATGAAGCACAGTTGTTTCCCTGAGCAAGAAACTTGCCTCATGTAAGCACCTTTTTTTACAACACCAAAGAACGGAACAATATGGTAGTTGAAAATGTGACTGGAATCAAAAACATTTTAAAGATGAACGTGTCAATTCATATTCTCAAAGCATTCACCTTAAGAAGGTAAAAAGCTCTTTAAAGGTGAGAGCAAGCGTCAAACAGCATTAAGAGCATCAGTGATCAGTGCTTGACATCTTAAGCTGTAACAAATCTTGAAAAATGGTCCTAAAACTCAATAATTTCAAACTTTTTTCCCCGTTTCATTTGTAACTGATAATAAAATTCAACAACTTAGTAATATTCAACGTATTTTAAAACTTTTCCAAAAAAAAAAGCTAAAAATTTCACTTGCAAGTGCAAATTCTTGAAGGCAATTTTAATCCCATTTTCTTTTAATAATTCCAAATATAATTTACTTCCGAGCAATTTTCTTTCATTTCAATTCCACCGTTTACATCAAATCAGAAGGAATTGAACAAGCACAGCAAAGCTCATCTTATCCATCAACACGATATTTCCAAAAGCAAACAATCCAATAATACTTTCCGATAAATCTTCTTTAAACACCTGGCAGGTAAATGTACCAGCGCGACGGCACCTGCGCACGCGTTTATTAAACTAATTACCTGTCGCCCAATTGCGAGTCTACTTCATCGAACGAATGCTTGCAGTTGCAGCACTCCCTAGGATATTGCTTTAAGCCATAAATTTGCTATTTCCACTACGTCACCCTCCTGACATCACCAAAGTGACAAAAAAGAAAAATTTTTATAAAAATACGACAATAACTAATCAAAAAGGGATTTACCCGCATTAATGTTCATTACCTATTGAAGCGTGACTTATTTCCAACAAAAACAATCACTGTTTGCATGATCACATAAAATATTTAAAATCCAGCCAATCGGGCTTCAAAATTCAAACCTTCGATGTTGTACAAACAAAATAAATTATTGACAAAATCACGTTTTACTCATACTATCATCCAAAATCTGACAGATCGTAATTCCTCTCGTTGCATATTATTAACCCAAATTTCAAACAACAAACATTTAGAAAATCGATAATTATCAGTTTGGATTATTCTCGTAAAAACCGTCGTTTTCTAAATCCTCTCCCTGGTTCCGCGCCCGAGAATGGGAAACTTGAAATAGGTCGCTACTTCGCGTCATTTTATCCGAACAGCGGTACAGAGCAGGACGCACTTATCCATTTACCGAGATGGGTTTCAAGGAAAAACGGATGAAACTGGAGACTAGGGATGCATCACGAGAGATGAAGTTAGAGGAGGGGACTTATGCCACGCGCCTATATGACACCCCATCCATAAACACAAGGAAGGAGAAAAGCACTGCATGTGATCAGAGTTAGCTGTGTTATGCTTGCCTACGGTTGGCATGACAACAGTCCGTAAAACCCACTCATAGGAAGCAATCATCGACTGAATAAGTTCCGTCAAAGAAGGTTTTGAGCATCTCATGTATAAGAAATGTACCATTTATTTCCATATCTCAATTCGAGTTTGTCGTAAAAAGATATCTCAATAAAACAAAATGTTTAGAAGGAAAGGCGAATAGTGTAAAGCAATGCAGAAAACAATTTGTATTAAAGCCAAATATGTTTCTCCATAAATCTGTGAATATTGCCTAAACTTTTCTATTTTACTATTATTGGACGAGCGAACGAAACGAGTGAATCGTGTGGAAACTGAAGTTCCTGTTGAAGCCAACATTTAGGGGGAATTGGAAGTGGTGCCATGTTTGGCCACCAGAGGGTCACTTCGGTGACCCACTCTGTATTGAGGTATTTGATTATTAATTTAAGGGTAGGGAATAACATTTCTTGTTTCCTGCTTTGTATAAAATAAACCACTGTTCAAATGTAAATCCGTGTGTACGCATGCTTTATTTGTCATCCACAAGATTCAACCAAATTCAACAACCATCAAGTATCCAAAGTAACTTTTATTTGTTCAACATAACATTTTGAGTTGCATCCGCAACAAATCGCCGCTTCCTTGTATGATTTGGAACAGTTATTGTACGATATTCCTTTATACGTTCAGCAAAATGGGTCTACAGAGGGGCTGATTGTATTGACTGAACGCCGTCGTTGGTGGAATTAAATAAATTGGTTTTTTGTGGTCTTAAGTTCTGGTATTGGGGAAATGACCGCAGACCAAAGTATGGTTAGTTTGTTGTGACTTTAACAGGGGTTTTGATAATGCTTGCAATGACAACAGTAATAGCAATTGCCATTAAGTTTATTCGGCTTGCAAGTTAGAATAAGTGATTTCTTGTGGCTTTGAACAAGCTAGAATTTTACACTGCAGTGAGCAAGGTAATAAAAGTACAAAATATTCAACAAGTGATATATTATTTTAAAAAAAATTTAATTTGCACTTCTCAGCATTACTGTGAGAAAAATAAGAATGTCGAGTGAAATATTCGACTATAAATGTGCCCTCTTATTCACTGCAGCATCGAAAAAGCAATAGGGTAAGAACTTATCAGTCCAATAAAAACATTTCGCGTGCAATGAGAATGTAATTTACTTTGCAAAACTTAATCCCGTTCCAATTAGCCCGATTGGAACTTTTGTCTTTCTTGTTTAATGTCGTTCTTATCTTCTTTTTTGTTGAATAAAAATAATAAAAAGACATTTTAATTGAAATGTTAGCTTTATAGTCGGAAGTAAATTGAATAATATTCAAAGTTAAATGGAAATTTAATTCAATTATTCCCAAAAATATAAAATGACAAGATAATTAAGACATGGCACGAATTCACGATTACAGAGTGCCAGTGACAATAGTAACAAAGAAAGTGAAGGAAAATACAAGCAAAGTCGAGACAAAGAAAAATGATGAAGCATGTTGTGTCAATAAATTTTTTTTTTAAAGTGGGGAGAATGAACAAATAACAAGCCAGAGTTTCCAAAGCATTTTTTTGTTCACTCGACAGCTTGCAGCTAGCTTGCACATTTTACATTTACCTTGTACCTTGTCACTGGCATGCTTTCCACAGCAACTAATTACATAACAATAAACAATAAATGTTGTTAACTATGGATTGTCTTCTTTTTGAAACTAAGATCAGTACTTTCAAAGAAGTAAAACAGGGGGGCACCATCATATACTAGTATAAAAGTCTCGAATAAATTAAATCCACAGTCTAATTTTTACTGCCGTAGTCCATCATATTTTTTTATTCTAATGACCACCTCGTGCCCTTTTTAAAGGCTTTATTTAACTTGATACGATTGTTTGTGTGTTTGTATAAACTTTCGACTTTGATAGTGCCCTCTGCCAGTAAAAGCCTTTACCCAAAAACATAGCTTGGATGCTTGATGTATATTTTCTTGATTAGTTTTAGTAAGTTGATCCTTTAAATTTAAAAGAAAGTTAAATGTTTCTACAACAACAAGAAAAGAAACCAACCTAAACACAAGCGTTGATTTAATCATTACTTGTACAGTACGTCTGCACGACTTTCATCAATAAAAATTAAGTTTATTTTGATAGTAATAACATTATGCAAGCCGTGATGAATTGCGAACGAAGTTTTAATGACATTCAAATCAGTTGTTTGTGCTGAATAAAATTAATAAAAGCTCAAAAACTAAACAGGCTAATGTTGTACTTGCAAAGTATTAAGTTATTATAAAGCAGAAAAAGTCATATTACAAGAATCGTAAAAATGAACAGCAACAACATTACTCATTATTTGTTATGCATTAACATAATAAAATAATTATGATAATGATAATTAATTAATTAATGATAATTGATAACAAACAATAACGATAAGTTTACATAACATTCCACACTCTTATTTATCTGGAAAACCATGTAGACACATGGCATTACGGTAGTTTTCTAATAGACATCACGTCGTATAATGTAACAAAATGTGCATTCATTCTTAAAAATATAAATTGTCTTCGCCTTAAATCACTTAAGGATACGACTTAAATAAGTGAATTCTCGATTGAACACACTAAAACTCAAATGAACTAAAAAGTTGACTACCTACGACATGTTGTATAGCAGGTGCAGAAGAGATAAGTCACTTCCATAAGTCAAAAAGTAATTTCAATTTCACTTAATCTTAATCCTCTTACTTTTTTATTGTACGAGTACTTGAATTGCTGAATTCTTTCAAGTTGATTTCTTAGAGATGTGATGTAAAAACGTCATATCTTTGAAGAACTCATTTCAAACAAATTAAGTCAATTCGGCCTTTAAAGATTGAATGTACCAAAAATAAAATTTGCACATTAATTACCCATTATGCAGTTAGCTTATCAGGAACAACAAAATGGCTGTCATTCTATTTCAACGGGCGTGTCATCTAGGGTGAAAAGCAACAACCATGACTCAATATACTTGTACCACAAAGTTTCAGTTTTACGGACATCATGGTTTCATTCCTTTCAAGGGAGGGGCTAGCGCCCCCGCCGTGACCTCAGCAAACCTAACCTTATCCATTTTTAAAATATAGTTATCAACCGCATCATTTCTGCGAAATTGACCTTTTTGTTGAGACACGATAAATAGAGGTCGGGATAGATTTAGTCGGTAGGTATGCGTCTTCATTTCAACCTTAAACAAACCAAATTTAGCTGATGTAACTTCTACCAAACGGAATAAGTATGAAAATTTGTTATAAAACCCAGGAATATATCATTTTTGTTTACAATTGCTGCCGCTTTTAATAAGAACACGAAATATCAAGATAAGTACAGAGCTTTGCCGCATGCACGAGTGTTTACATTGAAAATGGCAACGCGCAAAACACCCAAAATCTACCTCGTATAAATGTAATTTAGTTTTCCAAATTAGCATGTATTTTGCGTAAAACTGGTTTGTACACATGATCAATTTTCTATCAAAAGCAAAATTTGAATCTTCCCTTTTCTGAAAAACTGTAACCACGTAAACTTACGAGTTAGTAACCATAAACCAGCTAACTTTAGCACTTCAATGTTTCATTGGCAGGTGGCAACACTGTAGACTTTTTATTTCTTGCAGAAGTAAATAAATCTGCTCACTCTGATTGATGTGATTGAGGGAGTTGTGCACTGCTGCACAATATTACACACAGAGCAAAGCTGCGCATGCTTATTTCAGGTCAGCTTCCTCGAAGTAAAAAGAACCACTCATGCTTACCTGACATCGTTTAGACGTCATTCACGAATTCATAGTTAAATATTTCACCACGGCTAGGCGCACAACTATAATTTTCATGCATTTTTTGCATAAGTCCCTATTTTACTTCTGTTTCTATCAAAACAGCAAAATTTTATGAACCTTTTTTTTGCAAGGCAATTAAATAATATTTTATTGTAATTTGAAAATTTATGTTTTGGTTTCCATTGTTCATTACAATTTTATTACAAGCCATTAGAGTCATTTAAATTTGGCAATGTTTAAATTATTTTGCTGATTATTAGTCAATAATTGATCAATAAACAGCAGCTATGTCGGTTGTGAATAATGTATACCAAAAATTTAGGTTGATCTTGTTTAAGACCCTCAAAACCAGAGTTCTAGTAAATGCTCTGGTTTTCAATGTGGTTTGTTTACCACAAAATCCTATTCTAAGCTAAAGGGGGCACCTCTTAAGCAAGAAATGGCAGAAAAAAGATGGGAGGTTTATGGTCAGACTTCCAATGATACTCGCATTTAAGTGACAGAATTTGCACATAACGACCACACTTGATAAACCCAAGTGTGGTCGTTGTGTGCAAATTCTGTCACTTAAAAAAAGTATAACCATTAAAACCGACCGAATCCTCTCCTCCAATTTCCAATTTTTTCCACGATCTAAACTCGACACAGCATCTGTTCTGTGAGTACGACTTATTGTTTTTTCGTGTCCAGTTACAGAATCAGCATATAAATCCTAGGCTTTAATCCAAAATTGTTTCTTTTTACTGCAAAACCAAGCAACTTTAGAAGAAAAGACTAAATTGGCACTAAAAACTTGATTTCAATTCCACAAACCTCCTAAAACTAAAACCTTTTTAAAACAAGTGGCAATTTGAATGAATTTGTGTATCAAACAAACGCTGCCCTCACCAAACCCAAAACCAATGTTATAAAATAAAATTTAAAATTCTAAAACCACCGCTCCACACCCCAAATTTGACAAACTCCTTTTACATTATTCTTTACAACCCCATTCATTACAATTCACATCACTTTTCCGCTATAAAAATGACCTCTTGCATTCCACCTCACCATTTTAAGAGCCATTTATTTAAGTCTAAACCTATTCCCTTATATGCAAGTAGCCAAAAACCTGACTTAACTTTATTCGAATCCTTTTTTTCCTTTTTTATTCTCTTTTTTTTATATCTCTAGGCTACGTACGTCCAAATTGCATTGCGTTGATTACAAGGCACAAGAGACTATTGAACAGACGTGACCTGACTTAGGACTTTGTCCTCGGAGGAGGCATCAACTTGGCTGATATGATAAAAATAACGAGAATTTCTAACGTCAAAACAAAAATCTAGATTCGTCCTTTGCAGAGTATGCCTACAGAAAGAAAACGCTCAAATATTTTATCTACGCTGAAACGACAAAAATAATTAAATAAAATTTTTTTTTAAAAAAAAACGTGTGGTAACGACTCAATAAAATCTAACTTAGCCCCAAATCACATATCGAAAACAAGCGCCTTGAGATGTTCTTCACAGTATTATCATCACTAATTGCTTCATTTTCAACTTAAAAATTGCCTCAAGTTTATTCTCTTGTTGTAATGATTCGCATTACCATTTTCGACTCTTGATTTCTGTCTCAATCAACAGTTCTAAATTTAAAATATTCAAACCACTTTCATTGCTCGAATCCAGGCACTCAATCGAAATTTATAAATTATGCAAACATGGAGTTAATATTAATTGGACGGTTCGCAACTTATAATGAAGCTACAATTTAAACCAAAACCAGAAGTGTGTAACAAAATTTTTAAAAAAAAATTATTAAACTTAAGCCAGTAGTATAATCTAAACATGTTAAAACGAAGAATAATTCATTTATAAGTGGAGAAATGATTTAAAATAAGCAATGTAGTCAAACGAAATGAATTGTTGTGAAATATGTACTAGTATTTGTAATTATTTTTTTATATAACTGACTAAATTAATTGACTATAAACCTTTGACTATAAATGGCATGATTAATGAATGCAACTATCAGAAGCCATGTGGTTTTAATTTCCTAGTTTTGTATTTATTCCATTCGCAGGTCACACCCTCCAAATACCCATGTGATGGAAACCAGAAAGCCAATCCAATTTGGATAACTCTAAAAGTTATTGAGAGCAATTTGATTGCCTTTAGAAATTAAAAATAATCTGCTGGAAGTTATTTGCATAATATGCAGATTGATACCCGACGTTGGGCGGGTCACCTAATAACACATTGCCCAGATGGCGGTCTCGTTTGTGACTATTTTTTAACTTGACGAGAAAACGCACATTGGCTATGTACTAATCTGAAACTGTTTTCACTTTTAATTAAAAACAAGAAAAATATATATTAAAAAAAAAACCCTACTTTAAAGTTTTAGATTATCATATTTAAGATTTTAGTGAAATATTTTAACATTCATCGATATGCATTTTCATGAATATTTCATAAGCACTGGTCAATTAGGAATTCACTGCTTTTATGTCATGCCCCATTTTGCTTATGCTTTATTCTCCCAATTTAAATCATATTCAAATCTGAAGTAGGCTATATTTCCATTGCACTTTTATTCTCATGTCCAAAATGAAAATTTGGCACAGCTGATTCACTTTTCTTTTAAAAATTTGTTTAAAGTGAAGTCATGAATTTAGATTACATTTCATCTATATATGCTAAACCTTCTAATAGGCCTCGTTTTCTTCATCTTCATCCCCCCTTTAACCCTTTACCTCTTGGCAACATTCAAGTCAATTGATTTTTAATGAAGGTACCCACATCAGCTAATTTGTCATTTGCTGACGGCTTAAATTTTCCCCCGTCTTTATTCATAATTACAGCCAAATAATCAATAACGTATATTTTGTAAATATGAGACTACAAGAAAAATATTAAGAAAGAAAAAATAATAAAAATTTCTGAAAAATAGGTTTTATATTTCTTAATTAGCAATATGGTACCGCAAAAGATAACCACATCCAAAGGTATTTTATTGATTCGTCTAATAACCAATCTGGGAGAAATTATCAAAATTAAATTAAAAATTTAGAAACTCTAAACTCTCAAAAACTGCAATCGAACGTCTTATTTCAGTTGAATTATCAAACTACGTGACAGATATGGATCGAATAACTAATGGGCAATGTTACCACAAACAAAATTTCATAAAAATTACTATCTAATGCAGCATTTCCCAAACTGTGAGGCGCGAGCTGATTTTCGGTGGGGCGCAAAGGCACAATCTAACTAACTTGTAGACATGACGGCCTCCCTAGAATAGTGCTCTTGTCTTGTCGCCTAGAAGAGTATTTTTTCTAGGCAATACATAGCTGTCAAATTCAAATCATTTCAGTTTGTGTGCTTAGAATCAATTCTAATATGGATATTTAGTTGTTCATTTTTGAAAAATTTAATGCACCGGTAGATGAAGTTTGCCTTGCTTAAAAATGGGTCGCGAATCGCGATGCTAAAAAGTTTGGGAAGCCCTGATCTAATGTGTTTGCATTTGAGTTAGTGAAGAATTAACTTTATTTTCCCCATTACTGCAGTCTGTAAACTAAACTCCAATATCGTTCCCGCAAATGACAGTGTGGGATAATCCCTTAGGTGCCAATCACAAATACACCCATTGTGTTATATAGTAGAAAAGCACATCTCTATTCTTTGTCTAACAGCTCTTCTTCAATCGATAGTAGAATCAGCAGAGGGATCTTATAGATTGGGCTGTGCACCCATGTTACTCCCACAATGGATTGCCCACTGACAAATTACTTAGCTGCACGAAGAATGAATCCCCGACGTGGGACCGAGAACAAGAAAAGAAAATATTCCATCCTCGCCTTTACCTGACCCCATGTCCTGCGCACTCAAGGAATAGGAGACTAAAATGGAGACATAAAATACATGCAACCGACTTACTTCGGCCACTATTCCCGAGCTGTGTGTGAAATCCCAAATGGAATTTTCATTCGATTGCGAAAATCTTCGTTTTGTTTAACAGTCAATTTCTTGAGGATCAATTCTGAATGCACAGATTCTGCATGCACTCAAAACAAAGAAATCGATTTAATCCTCACTATACAGAAAATAAGTCAATATTTCATTACGCTTTTCAATAAGGCCATTCGAAATATCCGTTCGTACAATCATGTTCCTATAAACAGTAACAACAGAAAACAAAAATGTTATTTCATATCGTTTTTGGGTTTGTTCAGGCGGTGTCACGTAATAAGCGCGATTTTGCTTCTGCTTATCGCGGTTAGAATGGAGACCCATTCAGGCGTACAAACAACTTCAAAAACAACTCCAACTAAGTTTATCTGATTGTTTATGACTGTTTTTAGTATTCAATCTGTTTACAGAAACACTAAAAACAGCCAAAACAAAAACTTTTGAATGACTGTGGTGCATGGTAACCACAAAGAGTTATTAATTTTTCATAAAACTGAAGAAAAAAATTCGCATCGAAAGCGATAAATGGCATTTGAATAAAGTAGAAAAAGGTATCTCAAATCGATGTGCGCACATAAGGAACAAAGTCTTTCACTCCGGGGACTTTTCTTGGGCAGTGAGTGTCGCACTCTTGCCACCTTAACTTTAAAAAGGTAAGATTCGATGGCGTTCAAGCAAGGAATGGAAGCCATCATTCCGCAGTGGAGTAAAAAATGAAAGGGTCTTTGCCTCTGTCACAATGACAGAGCCAAGTATGGGACTTTCAATAAAGACCATAGTTAAATGACTTGGCTTCTCGGCATTGAAGCACAAAATTTGCATGCCTATAGCTTCCAACTAGGTTGCTTATAGTCTATAAAACCCTTTCTGATATATAAATCTGTGCTTTCTTTTCTTACAAAGTCTCAATTTAAGAAATAAAGCCCGAAAGATAAGAAATATGTTTTTTACTTCTTTCTGTATATGAGAAAAATGACATCTGACACCTTGATCGAAGAGATACGCACCAAAGCACTTAGTACGCGCAAATTCCAAATCAGTTTTAACTATTGCTGGATACGACTGATCCCGTGCTGAGTTCCATGGCAAAAATTTTATTTTGAAAAATCATCTAAACCATTTAATTTTCTGGAAAAATAATTTTCCAAAAAAAAAAATCTTTCTAAGACTTCATCATTGAACTGGAATCCGAAGTAATCAAGTCAGAAGAAAACCTGCTTCCAACTTTATATTTTTAAACCCGTTTTCGCAAACCTTCATATCTCTTAATGAAAATTTCAAATTCCCCACTAACACTTACCAAGCCCACACCGTCTCCCTTCATTTTTAAATTAAGTCAAATCTCCAAACCTCCCGCACATTCCCGGTCCTTGCACAGCTCTTAACCGTAAAGCCCTCTCCCGGTGTCAGGACCACGCCCAGGCTCTTCGTGTTGACCGAGTGTTTAAGACTGAGGAACGAAGAAAAACCATCAACAAATTCAGACCCAAAACCTCAGTCGCAGAGTTCAGAAGCCACGACAACAAACCAAAGCTCTTCAAGCCATGCAAAGTATTGATCGACTGCTGTCTGTTTGGGAAAAATATAGTGCTTCCTAGTGGAGAATATCTGAGAGGTTCGTTGCGAGTTGGCAGGCCAGACCCATAAATATAGTCGTGCATCTGATGTGTAAACATCCCAAAGAGACCTTGAATTACAGATGAAATATTTCTTACAATCACTCCTGCGCAAGATATCAGCTCAATGGGTTTATCAAAAATGCAGTTTTCGGCAACTGAAATCGATATATCGATATTATTCCAGTCCAACCTTTACTTTATCTTCAGTCCTGACAATTTTTGCTTGAAATATGTTCAACTGACACTAAACTTATAACTCAATACCAACTTATTCGATTATTTGTTATCGCACTGCTTTATACACTGCTGTGCATTTGTTAATACTAAATGCCACATGCTGCTTGTATGGAAGAAATAATCTTATTTCTTAGAAATCTTATTTGTTTCATGTTTGTGACGGCTGATACGAGTCGAAACAACTAATATTAAATTTAACGTTTGAAATTTTTTTTATGTAACTTTAAGTTGTTTATGTATTTTACTCCTTAACATTGTTTGCTAATCCTTGAAGAAAATTTATAAATCCCCTTTTAATCCAAGACCCGTGTAAAAAAAATTGAAAGGTCGCTGAATCGAATTACATTAATTGTTGCCCTCGATTTATTTGGACGTATTAAAGCAATTGAGGTGATTTCAGGAGCTAGAAAAAATATAAAAGCTTCCAGAATCTGATGATGTATGATTTGGCTCAAAAAAGAAACAGTAGAAACGTTTTTAATCCCTGATTTCTTTTAGTTCGTATTGGTTTTTATTTCTTTTTTAAAGTTTGATGTACCAAGCTAAGTTAGTGGAGAATTTTTGTTTCCGATTACAAATTAACTCATTTGTAACAAAGAATGAAAAATATTTCTATTTTCGAATGCACCTAATATAATTTAATAATCTAGATTAATGAAATCTAGATTGGAATTTACAAGAAGAGTTCAATGGAAACTAATGCATACATTTGCAAGCAAAACTAAAAAGCTGCTGTCACCAAAGTTCACATTTTAGAAATAAATAAAAAATGAAAACCAAGTGAATTTGCTCGTGTACACTTAGAAAGTAATTTTATATGAAACGTTACTATTATTTTAGTGATATTACACTTTTTATTGTCACTGCAACATCAAATGTAATCTTCACTTTTTACTTTCAACCGAATAAAACCCACTACCATAATGCACAACATCAAAAGACCGATTACCTTAATTGGAATAAATGACAATGTTTAAAGACCTCAATTAAAATAAAAAACCATCTCAAAACTGAAAACATTAAAACACGTGCGTGTTAATCGCTATTATTTATATTATTATTTTTTTGTTCTTGCATTAAAATGCTTGCGGTTTACGATGATTACTCCCAGAATAAATTTTTTACAACTCAAATAGCAATTGTACAATAAATTAACCCGAAACACTAAACCATCGAGGAGAAATGGACTCGATTTAAGCTGCGCAACCTCTCATTATCCCACTAACTTAACCCTCGATAATTTATTATTAAAACGAGACAACCAGTCCGATGTAAGTAATTGCAATTAATTACAGCGCGAACATTTAGTTCGTAAACGCTCAAGAAAATTACAGTAACATCATTTGAATTCTTTTTAAAAAGTAATTGTTACTGCGGGAAAATGCAATTAATTTTTCAATTCAATTTCTTTTCAACTTGACTCGAGCCACGGGAGCATTCGGACCACGAGCCCAGGGAAATCCAGCCCAATGAAACACCCAACCGAAATCTAAAATTTCTCAATACGGCTTAAAATAATGTATAAAATTGAGTTTCAGTCACCATCCCATGACCACCTTCAGAAATAAGAGCATTTGTCCTTTAAAGCACTATAATTTTGTTAGTCAAACAAGCTCATTCCACTAACTTCACCGAGGTAATGGTATTTATCTTTTACTTAAACCCACATATTTCCCCTCTCTTTAAAATAATTATGATACCCTTAAGACAAAGACAAATATTAGAGAATTAAATTCCCGTATGTAGAATCCATGCATAACATTGTAACAATTTTTCATCAATGCCGAATTTTGCTTATCGCGGCAACTCAAGAGCCGTAATTTGCACTTCGATTAACCATATAAAGAATAACGACAAAAATTAAAGCATATTCCCACCCAATCCGCCTTACCCATCATCATAGAATAATGAAGCTGACACAAAGTTGCTTCTATGTAATTAAGCCTGACAGCAGCACAAGCAGCAAATGCAATTGATATGCAAAACGTTTCCTTAAGCTGCAACTTAAGATGTGCAACAAATTCAAGTAGTCACGAATAATTTCTTTCCAGTGCGCTTTAATTATGACCTAAGAAAAATTTAAAATGGAAACCGTTTGTCACCATTTACAATTTAATTCAAAAGGACTTTCAAGACATGACACGTTTTTAATTGCTATTCATTGATCTTGAGACCAAATGGCGAGTAAAACTGCAACGTAGTATTTTCTTCAGTATCAGTTCAAGCAATTACCATTAAGAATTAAGGCTTATAGATTGTTTGTCACAGATTGGTCGCTCTAAATCCCCGTTCCCCATTAAAATAAAGTCGGAAAAAAGGAGCATTAATTTTTTCTGCAGTTAATGACTGGATGACAAGCAGCTTTGCACTGGTGAGACCCCAATTAATATTGTCAAGTAGGTGACCTATCCAATCATTTATCCCACTTCATTACAAATCCAGAGAAAAAAAATAACAAAATTCTTCAACAACTCATTGAATTACCGACATGAACTTTAAATCACGCTTTAAATTCAACATTCTTAACATTTTATTCCATGTAAATTTTTTTTATGCAAATTTTCAGATAACATGCCCAATATTTCATTACATTCCTATTCTGCATCTGCATAAAACGAGATAACAAATGCTGACAGCAAATTTATGTAATGATAAATAATAAAATCTTTAAGAGCATTTCAAATGTTTTCTCAAGCAAATGTTAATTTAAATGGCTCAAAGTTTTGAGATTTTGACAGTGGTCTGTCAGCCTGTCTATTTAATATTTATGACAACCAACCTACTCTGGTTCCCCTCCGTTGATTTGTTAAAGTGTACACGGCAAAAAAAGAAGAAGAAGAAGAAAAAACAAGATTTTCGCCTGCATTTCTCGCGTCCTCATTACCAATGCTCATTGTGAGTAAGAGTAGTATCGAGATAAGGAAAAGAGACGAAAAAATAAAAAACGCTTTCAGCACTGATAACAAGCGACAACAGCAGAGCTTCCTTGATCGTTAAAATTCAAGCAGTTGCACATTCCTCCAACACTTACTTCTCATTTACAACTGTGCAAGAAAGCTGTGTTAACTTCGCCGCAAATTAACTTTAAAAGAATAACTTAAATCCTATCAGAATTTTTCTTTTTCTCAAACCAAAACGTTCCACTTTCTTAACTGCTTCCTATAAATTTAATACTTTTTTTCTTCGTTTGCTTTGATAAAACGAGTTGAGGCGAAGAAATTTCGATAGGTGGAAAAATCAGCGTGAAGTCCAGATAGGAATGAAAACGCTGCGTGCAAATTGCTCTGCGCCCCCTTTTCAATCGACGTCGAAAAAAGCTGACGTTTCCACTCCTTCTTCATCTCAAAGTTGCACCGTTCCTGCAGCTTGGCTTAGAAAGAGATGGCTCATGAAGGTGGGTGAAAAGCATGAAAACAATTTCACCGATACTCGATTCAAAAAAAAAAACGAATAAAAATTGAATCGAGTAATTCACACAAATAAAACCATAACCTTTCGCATGAACTTACGCAACTACTTTCAATGGTTGTTCACAACTGCAATTCGATTGCACTTAAGACCGTTATTTGGTATATTGCGTGGAGCTTGCGTGGAAGATGGAAGCCAATTTACGACACGCATCGTACTTGGAAAAAATCTCATAAACTGCTACTGTTAGCTGTGTTAGCTAGTACCCAAAATGGGGTTAAATCTCATAAACTCTCGCAACAATAGGGACTTAGTGCTGCCAGGGCCCAAAAAATATGTGAGACTTTAATCACAGGTCTTTCCTGAGTAGATTTGTTCCCGCCGAGGGGGAACTCGTATCTTAAAACACGAATTTAAATTCTTGCTAGCACATAGACATCGGTCCAATAAAAATAATCTATAGAAACGTGTTTAGTTATCGGATGTAACAAGAATCAATTTTTCTTCCAACTTGGTATGAAAATCAATTCGGATTGTTAACTTGCAACTATTGGTAGTTGTAGCTGTTTATAAATATATATATATACTGTATATATATATATTCTTGTTACAATTTTTGAATTATAATTAAGACGTCAACTGCGTTTACCCAAGAAAAGCGAATTGCACATAAAATTTAGCAGCTGAGGAAAGAAAACTCCAAACTCAAACGAGCGAAAGAAATCTTCGTTCCAACCACTTCTGTCCAGAAACGGCGGTAGCTGCAATCGAAAGTAGAAACATAGCGAAAACGGGTTTAATCCACTTTCAGCTTAATATGTTTCGTGCTTCAATTTTGGTAGATTGACGTGCCACACGTGTGGAAGCTAAAATTTTCTCGAGTTTTCGATTTGATTTGAGGATAAATGCACATTTATACCAAGAAGAAAGAATATGTTTCTGCTTTCCAATGAACCTAATGGACTCACATATTTATAAAGTACCGTTCTTATGTAAATGCAATAGAAATACCAAAACAGGACGTTTCTTCACATAAAGCGTTGAAAAGTAGAGTATTTCGTGAATATATGAAACTAAATTCGCTGGTCAAAAATAAATTAATGCGTTATGGCTAATTAATTCACTCAGAAAGATTTATAGTTTTCGTATAACAATCATTCAACGCAATATAACATAAGAAGCAAGGCACTATCAAAATTAATCATTGCCAGAACATGATAAATAAGACGCGAAGCGAAAAGACAAGTGTGAAGTGTTTTTTGAAAGCAAAATAATTCGATAGACAGGGGTAAGTCATCATCATAAAGATGGCTCACTTTCATTTTTTAGCACTAGAGTTTATCAACAGTAGGCGCATTCATTTGGTGATTTAGACTAAGCTACATTTTATACAGATATTTACCCATACGGTTCACTTAATTCATTCCAAAATGTATAGCATTTTGCAGAAATAAGTATATTATTAGTACATTAAATAATGCATTTCATAATACAATTGAAACAAAACTTCAAAGGGGCACAGTTATTACTGGACGCACATACCGGTAGTTATAAAGTACCGTTCTGGAAATACCAAAACACGACATTTGTTCAAATAAAGCTTTAAAACGTGGAGGATCACGTGTAAATATGACCTAACCTAATGTAGAACAGTGTAGAGAGGGAGTTGTGTGTTGTTTCACCATGCATTCACATTTGACAAATAATAATATTGGGAATGCATTTCATTATACATTTTATGAAATTTATCATGATTTGCAAACCAATACCATGCAAAAATGTGTTATAAAATGCATTCTCGTGAAACTCAATGCATTTCAAAATACCATGTAATATTTGACAGTCTTAGGAAATTTACTGCTTTTTAGTAACTAAGTTACCGTTTCAGTTACTCATCGGCATAAGCAACTAGTTACTAGAAACGTTACTTTTTGTCAATAGTAACTCGTTACCGTTACAGTTACTTGAAAAAAATAACTCGTTACTTGAAACACTACTATTTTTTTTAAAAAAAAAGTTATTTCATTTATTTTTTACTAAATTAACTAAAAGTCATTAATATTCACATAATTTAGCAGTATGAAAATAGAAAATAATAGGAAACATGTTACGAGTGCAAAATCCCACAAACATTTTTGTGAATTCCTCAGAAAAAGTAACTAACTTCCAGTAAAGCGTCACTTGTAACTCGTTACTTCCCAAGACTGACTTTTGAACCATATGGGTAAACTGCTTTTTAAACTTGAGAAATGGCGGCCGATTTATAGTTTTCAGTCGCAGTGGACATGCGCACGACATTTAAACAACAAAACATGTTCAACTGCATGTTAAACACCACTTTATGAACGCGCCTGTCATGTTAAATTAACTTCAGTCAATTTTCGACTCACAGGAAATTTAGCTAACGGATTTGAAGTTTTTTTTCAGTGAATGGCAAGATATTGCAAAGAATCCACCTCGAAGCGATGATGTTGAGATCGAGCCATGTTAGCTTCAGCACGCAATATTGAGATTTGCACAATTTGCACACTTCCATCGCATATTACAATCTGTGGCAAGCGATGATTCCAAGATACCGCATACCATAACTGAAATTCGCGGAGATATATAAAAGTAAATAAGTGGTTTTGAAAACGTTTTACATTTTAAATTATTACGCAATTATTTTCGTCATATTGCATCCATGCGTCATTCAATTACCTAAGCAAATATTTTATTAAAAATAATAATTGAGTTCATAATTCAATTAAGTTCAGCGCACGTCCCAAAGTCATTTTCATATCTCAACAACCCGAAAAATAATTTGAGATTTCGGCACTCTTTTCATTCATCAGCACTCGAGATAAAGTAAACGCGATATATAAATCAAGCGAGCAATTTGAAGTCCGCCAGTAAGTGTAGCACCATTTAAAGAATGCACATTTCTCATAATTATACAAACTTGGTTGGCTACACCCGTAATGATGACAAAGTGTTGGCAATTGCATTAATTGATGCATTTGCCCGTTCGACTGGAATTTCCCCTGGGCTTTTCCCTTTCTGCTTATCACAAACCATCTTTTCTTTCTATTGCTCTGTGCTTTCAACAGTTCCCGGGAGAGGTCGTTGCAGACGATGCTCATTTGCGATTGTGCATCGTTATTATCAGTCTTCGTGAAAAGCAAAATCTCTTTTCATATCAACTTGAACGCTACTCGTCCGATACTTAACTAAATTGCAACCTTTCTTAAAACGCTTCAAAGCCCCTCCGTTTCCTGCCATTCTTTCCCACACAATATCCTAACAGGCTTTTAAAGCATTATTGAATTTGGATGAAAAATGGACCCAAATTTGCAACTATAAATTCCAAACTCTTAAGATACGTCAAAACCCTTTTATAAACACATTACCCGATTAATCAATTATGCTGGAATTACTTCGTCTGGCAACATTTGACAAATATTAGGCGATTACCATCAAAATCATAAATAAAATTCATATTATATTGCTGCAAACTGTCCACTAAATTGTTAAATGTTATTACCCGTGCAATCACAGTCGGTTTGAGAAATCATCATCATTGGCATCTGGCCAGGCCAGCGATCACGTCTGTGCCAATGCCAACAAACCCCCGCTATCAAATGCGCATGCGTAAAACCAAAATGCGGGTTAAAACATTATTGCTGACATGTAAAATCAATAAAAATCAACCATATACAAATTAATACTTTCATATACTATATTAACACATCATTCTGCACAATTTTAATAACCTGCCTTTAATTAGAAAGCCATTGCAAACATCCATCCTTTATTATGTGTAAACAAACCCAAATTGCCCGCTTTAAATTGCCCATTCCTATTTATTTGTCATATCAAATTCAAATAAAGGAACCCCCGGCGGATTAAGGTAGGGAGCTTTCCACATCTCCCGAGTGTCAAGCAGCGAAGCCAACGGGGTGCATTTCTGTTTGCAAATCGTTAGGCGTTGCTTTCGCTTGTCTAGTCAAACGGTGTTGGGACCGTGCATCGTCTTCAATCTCAAGATGAAAAACAGACCACCTTGCCCTGTTAATGTGCACTTGCTAACGCTATAAATTAGGCATTGCGGACACACGTCACACAAATCAGTGATAAGGTATGTCGCGCAGACTTCACGCTTGTTTAGCCATGAGACAAATAAGGAAGACAGAAGGAAAAGAGAGATAAAATGGGGAAAAAATAGAAAGAGCAATTAGGGACTTGAAAAAAAAATCGAATTAGAAGAAAAAATTTGTGGTATGTTAAATAAAGTGTATAAAAAACTTAATTTTTTTACCGATTTTCTTCGACAGTAATTAGTAAATAAGGTTGAACAAGCAGCAACGCAAATTAAATTATAAAATCCCATTAGTATTGTCAAAGCCAGTTTCGATTAGTACACAAAATCGGCGTTATGGTGCTTCCAACCGTCAACAATAAAAAAGAAAAAAAAGAAATCAGTTGAGTCAGATGATGAGTCATAAGGAATAATAAAAAGAAAAATCCCAATAGAGTCGCACAAAACTCTCAACCGCGTGATGCGAATATTCGAGAGTGGTTATATTTTTGTGTTAATTAAATTACGTATTCTATTGCCACCATGTGAATTATTCACGTCTTTTGCAACATAATTCCTCTTTTACTAATGTAAACTAATGCGTTATTGCAATCAGTGCAAAACGTAACAAACAAAGCCAAACAAAATTAAAACTTCAGTGACATATTAATAGATCCCTATTCCCGGCTCAATTACCTTAAAATGCGGCTGGGAAAAGGTGATTGAAGCGCATAGATTATTACATCACTATAAACATCCGAAATTGGAACGAATCAACAATGTTTTTCTTTCTTTTCGTCAATGTCATGAAGCCACTTTCATTTTCATTTACCTGATTACAAATTTTCAATCATCTCTCACCGGACTCCGGACACCGCTACAGTTTAATAATTAATTCATTAAATTTAAATATACCGTAATACAAGTCAAAAGTTTACACACGTATCAAATTTTAATTTCACTTTAAAATTTAAGTCAATTTGTTTAACTTTAAGCTTTAAAATAAATATGTGTTCGTGAACTAACATGTTTTTATTTAAATCTATTTATACATTTATATTAAGAACTTTCTTTAACCTTTCATAATGAAAGTAAAGTTGATGTTAATCAATTTCTGCCTCATCAAAAAAGGTCAGACTTTCATCTTGCTTATACATACACAGGTGCAAGCACTAGTTGCCAGCTTATATGAACAACTCGAGCGAGAGAGAAAACGTCTCTCCCCTTTTATGGCAGCGCTTTCACGCTCAACATGTCAGCCAACAACCTCATAAGCTTTTGCTTAATATTCGCGCACCAAAGCAGGATACCTAACGACAATTAACCTCGACAAAACATAAGCACTCGCCAAGTTTGATGGCGGATAAAAAACATCAACCATCAACAGGTCGACTTGTAATGGCAAGTAATGACACGAAGAATAATAATTCAACAAACTTACAGCAATGGCTATTACCATAAGCCAAAACCTCCACACAAACTACGACAACTGTGTTAGTTAAACTTTAAAAAAATCAAAGTTTCCTTCATATCTTCATGCAAGTCGTGTGGTTTGATTAATTGTTTGTAGTTCAGAGCGCCTCTAATCTCATTAAAATCACTTTATTATTATCAAATACAAAGTGCACATTGATCTAAAGGTTTTTATATGCAAGTCGGATTTCTACATGACATCCCATAACTCTATGCAACGTTTGGTTATCTACAACTAAAATTATTGGCCGAATCGATAATTTTACATCGTGTGGTTGAAAACGATCAGCCATTAATTCACTGTATCATAAAATTTACTGAAATTATTTCCACCCAAGATCATGCACAACTGCCATTAAATCTTGGCTAAAATTTTATTACACAACGGGGTATAATTGCTCTTAACTTGAAACAAACTTTTCCATTAATCTCAATTAGTTTAAACTTATCTTGCAAAAACAAAAACAACTAAATCAATTGTATTTTTCAATTTCAAGCGCAAATTTTTTTTTTGTACGAAATCAATAGCAAATAAAGTGCAGAAAATAAAAGTAAATAAAAATCCATACCTGCTCTCACGTTCACGTCACGACTGATGATTGTGCCGATGACGTTCGAAGCAACACATTTGTAAACGACTGCGTGCACATCCTGCCGATAATCTTCGGCTCTGAACGGAGGAAATACTAGAGTACCGTCAAGATTTACTTGTCTCAAACTGGTAACGTTTGTAACTTGGTTTCCATCTGACACGAGCCATGAGATAGTGGGAGTAGGCGAACCGGATGCTGCACATACAATTCGCGTTCCAGTGGAGTTGGAAAAATCCACAAGATCAGGCGGTTCTTGCAAAAACTCGATGCTTTGCTCAGGGGTCGTAACTGTCGTAACTGTCTGCGCAAACGCTAAAATTTTCAAAAAAAAAAAAAAAAATTTTAATCAATCAACTTCTGAATTGGAGTGTGCAACATTTGTTTTTGTTTTTCAGATGTTAATCAAATAATGATGCAGCTGTTCAACGATTTTTAATTTCTTTCATTTAATCCGAAGTACCAATTACATGCTTGTATAGAAGACAATTTATCCATCATTGCCCCTTAAACCCTCGTTTCTCTCAATTCTATTGCTTCGTGCATTTCTTTCTTAACTGCAACATATTTGCAAAACTGCTTCATCGAGCAAAAGCATTACATAAAACGCCCCGGTTCCAAACGATTAAATCTAACACTCGCATTTCCTTGCTGCAGATGACACTAGTGCAGATTTGAGAAAAATGTACACAGTGTAAACAAAAGCCCATTGTGCCAATCCGACCGTATTACTGCCTGAAACAACTTTCCACTGAACCATCATCTCCTAAAAAAGAAAGAAAGGAAAAAAAAAAAGAAAGAAAGAAAGAAAACTAGTTTGATAGTTTTGCCCTGTTTTCATTCTTTAGTGAGAACAAATCTCTCCTTTTGGGATTTTGGCTCATTCGCTGATCTCTGAAGCATATCGCCACAATGAAAACCGCAATGGCAAGTGCTAGTAACTCGCCTTTTGTTCTCGTTTCAATGCTGTGATAAAGTTGAGTTGAGTGGACAAATTCCTTTACTCTCTCACACGCTAAACTCTGATAAGGGACACAAACACACATTGCTTTCCTTCTATTTCTCAATTGCCTCCAACACTTCGGGAATAACGCTCTTTTGTAATAGCTAATTCTTATCAGATAGCGAGAAATTGAAAAACAAAGCCACTTTAAAAGTTATTTCAACAAGCCGTGAAAGAGAAGGATTGCTACTTCTCAAATAGATTAGCAGGGCAATGCTCACTCCCAACTGACGTATATACTAAGGAGGCAAAAAACGCCACTAACCTTCGGCCGTTTCATTACTCAAGTGCTCGCACAGCTTCCAGCTTTTAATCTTTAGTGGCAAAATTATTAAAATATTATTGTGTGCTTACGACAGCATCTTTCTTCCTGATTTCGCTAATTGTAGTGCGCTTTTTAATACGAATTAACCCTCATTAGTCTGAAATAAATTTAGTGTAACCATTAGGGGTTTTCAGAAACGACTGGGTGCAAGATTTCATTAATTTTTACATTAAAATACACTTAAATTATTGTAAGGTTATTTCAGGGTCCTTGATGTGTCCACTTAATGCACTCGTAGTCACTTATTATGGCCGTGGCTATAACCAATTTAAGACCAAAAAAAATGCTAGTGAATTCTTGTTTCCACTCATTTATCACGCACAACTTGTCAAGAGCATAGGTAGAATAAAAATAATGGAAAACCTATTCCATCTCGTTTTCCCTCTTCCTTTCAAAATTACTCTTCAAATTGTCATATTAAAAGGGGGAGAGAAAAAGCGAACTTTGCCGTAATGAGCCTGTCAACAACTCACCCTTCAATATTAAATGACATGGGAAAAATGATACTATGTCACTTTAATTGGGTGTAATTCACGAAAATAAAAAATAAAAATTCAAAAATCATTAGTTTTTTCCCCCATAAATTTTCTTGACACAATTCAATTACAAATATTCCTTTTTCTGGACTCTCATAAACTTCCCAGCGCATATTTAAATTCCTGAAATTTCGTTCTCCGATTTTACTCATTTTCCGCATAATTTGCCTAAAGTTTTATGATGGCAGTTAATACCTTGTAAAGTTTAATGCGCTTAATATTAGCACCAGATAAGAAGACGACAGACTTCAAACAAGAACTTTATCAGATTAAAAATAATTACGAAGGGTAAAGAGAAGAGAAGATTTTCTGTTAGTCTGTTTGTGAGGCTCAAAACCCCTGCTAATTAAAGATTGTTTACAACCATCATTTTTTCAAAAACCTGGTTTGGCGTCAATGTCCAATTACCCGTCACATTTTAATTTATTTTCTGCCCAATATGGTGCAATAAAAGCTCGGCAGTAAGAGAAAACGACTGTATACGTCTTTTGTTGCAAGATATACTGAGACGTAAATTATCGTTGGCGAAATGATGGAGTGTTATTATCGACAGGTTACAACATCAAAAACATTGAAGAGTAAACTACAGGGTTTATATAACCACTTTACAAGTATATTGGTCAAAGCAAAAAAAGGTTTATTGCTGCTAACTAATGCTAAATTAAGTGCCCCACAATATAAATTCTGACTATTTTTATTTTTTTATTAAATTAAAAATCGATTTCTTACTTTACTGTTAGAAACGTAATGGATAGCGCTTGTTTTCTGTCGGATGATACCAAAAACAAACCTTTGTGCGGTTTCTCCCATCATGAGAAGTAAACATCATGTTTCTATTCTCCCAACTGACAAGGACCTTGGGTTTATTAGTTGAAGTGAACTCAATAACAATGTAAACACGTAAGTGAACATCAAAAACGTTGCTGAAACTTAAGAGTGCAGTATCAGTTTTAATAAGGGATAATACTAAGAAGAAAAATGAAGACATTTTCTATTAATGGCTTTAACTCTTGTTTAGAGCCTCAATTAACGAATAAATCAAATCTGTTTTTAAATCTCATAGTCTAGGCTATCTAAACGTCGTAAAATTAAACACAAATAGATAAAAAGTCAATTATACGGTACCATTTTAGTGGTGGAACTTCAATTTCAATCACAAAAGACAACAAATTGTCAAATTACAGAAAATAAAAATATTAAATATTTAGAAATGGTCCTTTTTAGCAAAAAATGCATTTTCAGGCAAAAAAAAATAAATTTTCAGTTGGAAAAAATGCACTTTCAGACCCAACAACACATTTTTTGAAGAAAAAAATGCACTTTCAGACCGAACAACGCATTTTTGGAGAGAAAAAAATGCTGATCCGTAAACCTCGTTCAACGCCATCCCCGCACTAACACATTATTAATAAGTTTATCGATTGTACAATCCATTAAAAAAATTATAATTTTATAAAAAATAAAAAAAAAAATTGTGAAAAATGTAGTAATAGTTTGACAAGTAAAACATTTCCGTCTTCATCCAAAGACCATCATCAAAAACATGAAGAGACGGGGAGTGCAGAAGTATTATCTAGGCAGCGGGGGGTACGCGTGAGAGATGTTACACAGAACTTGCCCGCATCACACAAGCTCTCATAGATAACCATTATTCTCCCTCCGTATAAAACCCTCTGTTGCTCCCCTACCCCCCAATGCCCTTAATTCCCCCATCCATACATAGACCCCATCACTTCCAAAATTGAATCTCTCAACGTCCCAAATTTTATATCCAAAAGTTGTTCCAAAAATCTCTTCCCTCCAAATCAGCTCTTTAATATTAATAAAATTCGTGATTTCCTCCCTCCCTTGGACTCCTAGGCCAACATGAGAGGTCTTTGGATGGGCACCACGATGAGACTAAAAACCTTTTGTAAATATTTGAACAAACTATTTGTCAAACATAAATTTCCGTCAAACAAGCGATGTATAATATGATTCCTTATATTTTGATTTTTAAAACACAGCTATTGTTCACTTTAATCATTGTGTTTACATGCTACGAAATTCTAGTAGAGAATTATCCAGAGTGGAAACCAGTGCCGCATGTGTTAAAATTCATTGCGAGTTTCATTGGAAAATGATTGCTCGGTTCGTTGCCCAAAATGAACGAAGGAAGAACAAATTCGATCATTAGTATTTTGATGTACATTCTTTCAAACCCGACGTGACAAACTTCTCGTGACAAAATAATATAGCACCATGATAAAATACATGGAACTATTAAGACTGTCGACAATTTTCAGAAATTTGCTACAAATTATGGAGGTATTTTCAACTCTAATAACGCTTTTCTTTGTAATTTCTAAGGATAGTCGAGCAGCAACATTTAAAATAAAAATAATGCGGCGTCATTCCAACTATACTTCATCCTCTCATACTTCAAAACATCCGAGAATTTCTATGGGAACTGAGCCAAACATGCGAATAAAATAAAACCATCTCCCGGTTGCAATGAGAACTTGCCAACATGACGTCATTGGCGTTTCTCTTGCTCCAAAGCGAACATTTTCCACGATACACATTCCGCTGCAAATCCTGTGCGAAGCTGCCAATAGAGACCGGAGGAAAGGAACAATGGCTTGCCATCTGACCTTACTCAACCATTCGACAGACTGCATTGGCTACCAACAGCGGACGTGTGGAAAAACAAGAATGAGTCGCCTTTGACATAAAAACGGAAGCACAGGTGCAGTCATTCGTGACCTCCAATTACACACACGTGTAGCAAACAACTGTCTTAATTCGACTCCGAAAAAACAACACTAGAGAAAAATTGCCATATCCTAACCCTTTAGGAAAAAATATATACGATAATAATAAAATACTTGGCAGTGAATCAAAAGCAAGAAAGTGCACAGCAGCCAAGCCGTCTGCGGTTTTGTTTGGATTTGAAACATGGAAAGACGGATGGAAAAACGAGAAAGAAAAAAAAGAAATCGGATGAGAGCAGAGAGGGGAAAAAGAAGAGAAAAAAAATTGCAAGTAGAATGGAGCACGAGATGAGGTGCGAAGTGGGTGTGAAAGAAGTCGGAAATTGCAAGGTGAAGTCGTGTCTTTCTCATCACGAAGAACAAATCATGTTTAGTACTTCGCAATCAGCAGGTAACTTGTATGACCAAATTGCAAGTGGAATTCAATCTGCCGTGCTTTCCCTCTGGTATTCTGCTTGCCATTTGCTTTAGCGACGTACAAAAGCAATTAGAAACGACTCTCATAAATTCCTGTCACGAAATTGAACGTAATTTTTCATTTCAAGCATGTCAGAACACAAGAAAAAGTGAAAAATAAAAAAAATAAAAATAAATAACCATTATAAAAAAAAATTGGCTTACATGCGAAACGACATGTATTTCAAGTTGGAAAAAGAATTTGATAAATTCACTCTCTTAAAAGAAAGTGTAATGAATTTTTAATCCGCGCTTTACCTTCAGCTCATAGCGAAGTCTTTTCATAAATCTAAACTGATTTCCCATGCGACAAGCGAAAGTGAGGCACATCCATACAGAAATACATACATATATATTTATATCCATCAAATAAATTAAACAAAAAAATTATACTTAAGAAAATGTGACATTTTCTTTGGCACAAACTTGAAAAAGATATTTCGGGTTCGCTATCGAGCATTATTTGAAGGATCTCTATTACTACCCGTCTCACGCAGTCTAAAAGTCGATAAAAATTGAACCCATACTAAAGTGACTGACATCTTGTACAATCAAATTACTAAAGAAAATCACGGTACCTTGTTTTTATGAACAGCTCCGACACTTCCTACCCTATTTCGCACACAGTAAAAAATCTCTTAATCATCTAAAAATCTCATTATTCTGGCTATATAAAATGACACATCGAAAGGAAAACAAAGTGACAAAATAATTTTGTCTTCGTAACTTCAGCAAGCAGAGAATAAATAAAATAAAATATTTATCATTTTTCCCCCAAAAATAAAAATAACAAACTCGTCCATTTTTAAAAATCAATAACAAACAAAAATTCGAAAAATTACTTCCATACAGAAGTGAAGAAAAGAGAAAATAATGTCAAAGCTTTCATCGACCTCAAGGCGAGTACAACAAGGAAGAGCAAAGTCATGTTTTCTTTCTAAAATCTTTTAGAAAATAAATTTTCCCAACTTGTGACGGTTTCCCCTAGGAAATAACTTGATGGGATTAGTCTTTGTCTGGCATATCCACAAAATCATTGCGTCTTTGCACCGACCAACAAAAAAAAAATAATGATATAAAAAAATTTAAATAAATCAAATCTTTCAGAATATTCAAAATCAAAATAAAGAAAAAAAGAAAAAGAAAACGAAAATGGAATTGATGTAAAACTTCACAAACACAATCATTACGTCAATTTTTTCTTTTTTTGCCGGAATCATTTTGATTTTTCCATTTCCTTCGAAAATTAAGCAACACGCAAACTTGTATTTGCTCAGTCGTCTAACTTAGTTACTCCTATATACTAATGGAAATCGAAATGACAATACTTTCTCAACGAACTGGAGCCACCCACCGTGGACATCCGTGGCGAAGTCTCTGAATAAATGGAAAATCTGTCAATTCACGTCACACAGACTTCCTGCTCTAACTGCGGTTCTTCGCCCTGTTATTTCCTAGGAATATCGATCCCGACTGATAGGCCCCCATTCACCCAACGGCCAAAAGCTAAACCCAGAAAACCGTGTCCTAATTAATCAAGTACCACCTCTCTTAATTACCTGTGTTGTCAACACACGTGTAATAGCAACAGGCACAAAATAGTCCCATAAGGCTTTTCAACTTTTTTTTTTTGCTCCCACACATCTCTTTCAAACCGTCAATTCGTTTGATTTGCTTTCTCAACAAATATTTGCCCTTTCGCATTTGCTCTTTCATACACGTTCCGCTTAATCTTTACATTATAACTCAAAAAGCAAACATCGTTTATAAATAAAGTGAAACTCGCTTCGATTTGTTTACCTATGCAATGTAAATTTGCAAAAATTCCGATTTCTCAGAAGAGAAATATGTCAAAGTGATATTTTAAATTCGCACGTACATCTGTCATAAATACAAAGCTTTTATCTCGTTAATTTAATTACTCTTCATTTTGTTTCACTTCGTACTTAAGAACTTGTACATAATAACGTCATTAACATACATCTGTTGAGGAAGCTGACGTGCACTCCGATAATCATCTCTCCATCTGACGTCCTCCACTTGACCCCCTCACGAGATATCATGAATCATTAATTTATGGCTAGATGAAACCCAAGTTCCCTCGAAACAACAACAAAATATTACACCAAAAAAAAGCAAAAACTTTAAAAGCCTTCTACTAACTAAAATGCACTTCATGAATAAAACCTCTAAAGACTCTTTCATACTTCGAAGTTCCACTTAAAAATAATTCACAAGCATGAATAATAAAGCGGACACAAAAAGTTTATACCGAAATCTATTTTCTCTAGAAAGAAAGCAAAACGCACACGAAAAGCAAATAAATAAAATTCCATCAAACGTCTCCGTGATTGACACACCATCGATTGAAAAGCCTGGACAATAAATCAAACTTGCAATACATCGCGTGGCCATTTCGATCTTAATAAAGCTATTAAACCATCAACTTACTTAATAGAAAAAGTTGACAGAGGACTGTCAAGAACAGTGTCAAGTTGAAAAAGGTATCCATAGTTCGACGACGGGCACATTCACTCCGCCCCCGCAACTACTCCCTAGTTTCCTCCGTGGGAATTGGCGAGAGTGTCATTGCACTGACAGCATTCGACTATCCGTGAGAGCGGGGGTGGAGGGGCAGGTCACGCCTCGCTTGCCACACGAGCTATGCGAGAGCAGAGCATCTTCCTCGGATGCTGCTCCGTCCTCACCCAAACTCAAAGTGTGATGCGGCTGGAAGCTGCTGCAAACTGGCGCTCGGTCGCGTTGCTTCCCCTCCCCAGTCACGAAATGGCTCCAGCGCCCCGATTGTGAAGGAGGAGGACGCTGAATGAAGAGAGCGAAAGGGGGTTGGCGGAGATTCATTGAATTTTAAGTCGATGAAGCGCTGATCAACTGGACAAACGAGCGGATTTGCGAAACAAAAGCGCGAGAGGGGAGAAACTTTTCAATGAGTTTCTATAACTTCATTATCAAAATGTAGAACAATCAAGTTGTATTGCTACGTGCGAGCAATAAAGCTAGAAGGTTTTACACAAAATCGAGCTAGCCTCGTGAATGAACGTGAGGGAGGGGTGCGTGAGAGAGGGAGGGAAGGAAAAAAATTATAGTACAGGAGAGAGGGGTCTGCGTTAATGTAATAGGATGATTGCCACCGTGCCAATTGAGCGTAATTACAACCGTTCAGTTGTACAGCGTGCGGCATAGCAATAATTACTTGGTCCGTCACTCATTATGGTCTCAAAGAATTGATTCGGGTATCGGGTAACCTCTACACTTGTCGTGCATCGTGTCGCGCACTATCGATTCAAATTTCTCTTTTGCACAAATAAATGCGTCACCACGTCTTGTTTAGTCCAAACCTACTTTACGACTAACCCAGAACTGTCGCTGTCGTTTTCTTTCCGTTTCTCGTTTGCAACTCGGATTACTTACTTAAAAAATCAATGCTTCTTCCGTTATTTTTCCTCGTTACATATTCCGTGACGGATTTTTAAAACATCTGATTTGTTAATTGAGGGATACGAGTTCAGCAGCACCAAACTAATGCCATTACAGTCAATTATGGATGAGTAATCAAATTCTCATGAGTGAATTAATTCTGTACACAATGCATTAAGTGAATTCATCAACTTTCCATAACACAATTGCGGCAGTCTGAGAAATAAATAGAATAAGCATTACAAATTAAATATACGGTAAGTGCATTCAACGTTGCTCTTTTGGTCTTTCGTTTTGGTCTTTCTATAAACAGAACGGACGCCAAAAACAGCAATAAACCATCATCAAAAACCGCAAACACAAAAACCATGCCTGGGTTGTTTTTGATGTGCTTTATGCATGATTTTGGTTAGAACAGCCCAATTCAAAATGGCTGCCTCACGAGTTATTAAAATGCAGACAAAAACCGTGAGCAAAAACATAATTGTGCTCACATAAGTAAGCCATCAATAAAGGAATTTTAATTGCTCCTGTAAAACAAATAAACAACACTAAAAACAGACATTCTCCAGGCATTCAGTTAGACATGTCTGTTTCTAGACGCGCTGAAAACCACAGAAACAGAAACTTTGATTGCACCTAATGAGAAATGGCTTACTTCATTCTTCATGTTGATGATATAATTGTTCCGTTTTGTCCAAAAACTACAAAAAAAAATAAATTTTAAAATTTAAATTGGGAATTTCTGACGTATGAATTTTCAAATTTAATTGTAAATATTATTACATATATTTACATTCAAAATAGTAAACATGCACCTTTCACATTACCATCCTCATTCAACTTTGCATGAATAATACTTGCAGATTGCAGTTTTCAACCAGTTGTATGTAGGAACATCCACCAGGGAAATTAAATGTTCTGAATTCTTTAACTAGCAGCCAGACTCGTGTTTACATCACTTCACAAACATTCCTGACCTAATTCCACTCAGATGAAATGAAGTGCCAAATTCATCAAAGGCTTCTTAAAAGCCCCTTCAACACGTCCAAACTTTACCGGATTGAATTACGAAAATTCACAAGACATTCATAAAAATGACCAAAAATTTAAATAATCAAAAAAAATTACTGAATTTCAATTAATAACACCTTTTGGTATAATGAAGAGTTTATCGGCTTATTCATATGTCACATTTCGAACTATTAAAACCAATTAAATTTCCCATTTTGCATGTTTGTATCGAAAAAAAATGCAATGTTAACACGACATATGAGCATCTTGACAGCTGTTGCCCAAGTTTTCATCAAATATTTTTTCCGCTTCAAAACTTTAGCTGCTGACTGCCTTGCTTAATTGCAACCGTCGTGATATTAAAAGACGATGCATCATCTAAATACTATACAAAGTGAACTCTAATTACAGAAACCAAAAGACTCGAAATTAAGAAATTCGGAAATTTCAAAACATTTTGAATTTTCCCATTTCATGCGTCCTTTCCAAACTTCCACTCCCTTTTGGACGACTTTAAAAGAGCGGTTTCATTATTAAACCAATTGCCCAGCACGTTAATGGAGTTACAGAGAGCCGTCATAGTCGCAATAATTGAATAATCGCTCTATTTTTGTAACCCCAAGACGGGTCTAAATATTTCATCAACCGTCAATTCACAACACAAGAGTAATGACAGCACCAATACCGGAAACAAGTTGTCTAATTGATTTATGATCCTACAATTTTTCTTTACAAAAAGCAATCAGTATTTTATCGATAATAATACAATCGGTTACACACTAGGCGCATTCGTAAAGTCATTTAAAACTTGTTTATATTTTTTTAAACCAGCCTAAATGTAAAATTTGCAGAATGCAACATATTTACTTAGTTATTCCTTCTACGTTGTTAATAAGTGACTTTGGCTTATTCGTGACATGAGTTTTGTTTGTTCATATTTAAATTAATTTATCGTCAAGATTTTGTATTCAGCTTTACAGCACCATTGCACTATTTCATTTCACCACTATAACTCAGCCGTAACTCTAGCTAAAACTTCATGCATTTTCCAACTTAGAGTGTAACTGTAAATCTTTGCCGAATAAATAGTTGGTGCAGCTCTAGGGTTGTATGTATTATTTATAGTTCTGATGGTACAAGTTTAATCCAAAATGTATTTTGCCTGCAGGGGTATCCACGAACTTCTTTGCACTTTGCTGCTTCCTTCCCATTTGCTGCCTCATTCTAATTAAGCCTTGCATTTTCTTGGTGACAAATTAAATACAAATTATTCATTATTTGTAATTTTGTGTGGAAATGAAAGAACATGTTTTAGGTGGAATTTAAATGGGAAAACAAATGCAAAATGAATAATAGTTTTTGAATCTTTGCTTATACCATTTTCTAAGTCTTTTTTGCCATCGATTTATTTATTTATTTTAATGAATGAAAACAATACTATTACTTGCTAGATCAAGAAGATTTGAAGATGCTTTTATCATAACACAGACACTGAATGTGCTACATCTGTTGGTAAATGATTGTACTACTGCATCAGCATCGATTCATTCAGCCCATACCTGTGGTTACGCCACTGTCTATAGTAAAAGTATGGCCTAATTACCTCCTTCAATCTTTCTTCCAAACCACTAATTTTCACCAGTGGTTATTGCAACCAGCAATGCAAAGTCGTTGTGGCTTTAGTTAGAATTTCTAATAACATTGCCAAAAATCTCTTATGCTAGAAACCAATAATAAAACCCTGCAGTGTTATGTTCTACAGTTAGTGCCCGGTAACTTTGATGCTAAGTTCAAACGACGAATCCCGGTGTGCGCAGACAGTTAACAAGGTTCAAGTATGGTTCAGATTGTGTATTATATTTTTGTCCTGCTTTTATTGATTTATTGGTATTACTATGTATTTTCTTAGATTTAGCAATATTTGGAATACACAAAATGTAATATTAATAAAGGTGTATAACATTTAATGAATATATTGCACTGTGTTTCTTATGTTTTTATCGTTACAACAAAATTCTCGTTGTTACAAACTCGTTATTAAGAACGATTTTTTGCTCCCCTGACTTGTTAGCAATAGCGAGATTCGACATGAATTACAGTAAACCATGTAGGATATCAAAATTTTTTTCCAACTTTACACGATAGAAACACACATCGTACATTGATCACTATAGGCTAGTAGTTACCAATGTTGGGCGTGGTATCCCTTACCTGTACCGCGGTAAAAATACACAGTACACGGCATAGACTCACAAAGTACCGCGATCCTGGTACTGTACTGGTTCGGAGATTTTGCGGTACATCTCGCGGTACAAGGGAGAACGCGAGAAAACACGAGATTCTCGTGTTTTCTCTCGTTTTCCATTTTAATTTTAGAAAGTTAATGTTTACATTCATTCAAAGTGAGTATAAACATCAATAGGTTATAAAATTAATAAAATCTCATTAAAAGTTCATTATTAATAAACATTTATTTTTTATTAATTTTATGACTTATTGATGTTTATACTCACTTTGAATGAGTGTAAAGTGTAAACATCAACTTTTTAAAATTAAAGTGGAAAACGGAAGAAAACACCAGAATCTTGTGTTTTCTCGCGTTTTCCCGTGTACCGATACTGTAGGCCCTCCAAAGTACCGCGGTACAAGTACACGGAACTGTGGGCTACTAAAAAACGTCCCGCAGTCCCGGTACAAAGCTTGCAACAAAGTACCGCGGAACGGGCTACGATATAGTACCGGTACCGGCAGGAGTGTACTTTCTGTACAATACCGCCTACCGTTCCCAACACTGCTATACTCTTTCTACACTCAAGAAGAGCCCTGGAATCTTGGCTCCCATTGGCCTAGTCTGATTACTCAGAACTGTAGTTAAAGTTCTACTACAAGAAAAAGTAGTCCCCTATAATTTTTAGTATAATAATGATTGAAATGATGTAATTTTAATGTTATTCTAGAATAAAAATTATTTTCTATTTTTAAAATAAAGTTTTATGTTGTTTTTATTTTAAAAGGCATGTCTGTTAAGTTTATTACTTGCTTGGAAATTGATTGCAATGTCTGTACTTCTATTTATATCTGTATGTCTGTGTAATGCATTTCTGGTGTTTTGGGTCTTTTTTTATGTATCACTACACAAGTGAAATGGCTTGGCCAATGGGAGCCAAGATTCCAGGGCTCTTCTTGAGTGTGGAAAGAGTATAGTTACCAAGTTGCCAGATTTGAATTTCCAATCCAAAACCAGTCATCTTTGTACTTCAAAGAAATTTAAACCAATTTACCTGCGGCTGAAACAATTTCATTTCGTTGTTTACTAGCAGCGCATTTACTTAAATTTTAGTCTGTTCAGTTCCCTCTATCAATTTTCAGATAATCAATAAATCCTTCTGAAATAGAGAGCAAAAGCAACATCAATGTGCACTAAGTTACAATAGTTTCAATTATTTGATCTAGCTTGTAAACTGTACGAACCACTCATGTAACAAATTATTAACTGCCATCAACATTCGACGAAATTAAACAAGATAAGTTGTCAGGCTTAAAGTTTTGCTTCAACTTTTTTCGACACACCACTTGTCATGCAATAACTTGAAAAAAATCCATGGGAAACAGTTTGATCATAGAATCTCTCAGCTTGCCTCATTGAATTTAAGTGAGACTGCTTGTGCCTATCTGATGTACAACATGGCAGGCATTTCTTTGGTCTGTTGCCAAAATCATCACGATTCACCAGATTAATAATAAATCGGCTGCCAACACGGAACAGAAATTCAAGTTGAGGCGCAAGCAGCGAAAAAGAAAACGAAAGCGAGCATCGATGTTCAGACTGAGTTTGAGTGCACGTCAACCACGCTTTTTGACTTTCTTAAACTTGTATTCAACTTCTTGACAGCATAATGTTCCCCATCCTCTCATTTTCATTTAAATCAAAAAGTTTTTGTATTATTAATGAATTCAAGCAATAATTAAAACTGTTTTGAAATTCTACACTGATGCAAACGATTGGTTTTACTTCATCCAAGAGAACACGTGATTTTTCAAACCTCAACCAAGGTTCAATTAGTTTAAATTTATAATTCTTTAAAAATTTCATGTAGGCATATGTATCATCATAAGCCACAAGAAGTTCAAAATACGGTACACTCAATTCTGTTTTCAACAATTTTGATTTAACCACAGACCTAAATACTAGTGGACTGCACACTGCGAATCGCACCCAGTTTGTGAGAGTAGTAGGCATTGTTGGGATGAAGTGACGTCCTGAATGCTCTCCAACTTCACGTTTCGCACCTTATTCCACTAATTTCAATCCTATTTTTCGTTTTTCTCTCATTTTTCCGTCATTTTTTCATTTAAATATTTAGGAAATTTTCCTTGTTTGTTGTCAAGTAAATATTTATGGAATTCTCCTTGTTTGTTGTCAAAAAAATATTTAGAGAATTCCCCTTGTTTGTATTTTTTGCACGTTGTCCTCAGAATAAAAACAGAATTGAGTGTATTTGAATAGCAATCAAATTAATTCAATTAACCATAACTATTACTGTCTACCATTCTATTGGAATTCCAAGTCCTTTTGAAATATTCACATATGTAAAGAAAGAAGCCCCGACAACAGATTGTTTCTACTCAATACCAAAGCAAAAACTCTACTATATATGATTCATACTTAAGGTTATCCTACAGTTAAAGACAAAATAATAATAATAATAATAAAGAACTTTTATTATTTTGGAACTTTATACTTTAAACTGCTATTTAATGACCTGAGGACATTTTCTATTGCCCATCAGTATAGAAACAATTTTAATTCTGTTAATTCAGATTCTCATTACCTTAATCAAGAACAAAACTTTCTCAAAGGACACCGCCACACAAAAATCTCTCTAACTTATTTCCCCAGAGGTTATTCTTGTCAACTGTATTTCGAAGTGCAGTCTGTGAGTTCAAAATACTTTTGCAATGTATATACTTTGAGTTCGTAATCTGGATAAACAAAAATTCCATTTACTATTTTTTTTTACATTATCATAAAAGAATAACATGTAAATATTCAATTGCTTAAGAGGAAAAAAGTGCTCAACTACTCACATTTTCAGACAAATGTCTGAATTCTCTTCCTCAAGTTTTTTCCGTAAGGAAATAGGCCTGACGAGATAAAAATCATTTCTTTTAAGTTTATAACGTAAGTCAAGGTTACATTATAGCAACTGCTATTGATATGTGCCCAGCCATTAGGTACTTCTTCACAATACATTATTAATTGATGTCGGTTTTAATGTTTCAATGCATACACGCTTCCTGAAGATGTGAAAAAAATCTGTGGAGACGGGAACGAGCCAACAAATTGATGACATCTCGTGCTAGCAACGATTTTGGATTTGCCAATCGCTCAAATCTGATCCCCAATTTTATCTTACTTGAGTAAAAATTCCATCCTCAGTCCATACAATTTCTTTTATCGCCATATTTTTAAAATTCCATCATCTTTTAAACCCTTTTTATGATCGCGTATTAGTTATAACCGTATGCATTGTTTACGCGTGCCAAATTACAACAGCAGTTCGTTTGTACCTCAAGTTGGCTCACTAAAGCAGCAAAAAAAAACAAGTAATGTAGTGCAAACTAATTCTCCATGTTGAAACTGCAGACTGGCAGAAAAACAAGCTTTTTCGCGTTGTGTACAAGAGCACTCAACGGCCCTTCTCGCACTTGGCTAATCGATAGCATTACAAGGACAAATATATTCACTTCGCTCGTCGCATCTTCTAAAAATAAAATTCCATTTAATTTCTGTCGGGAAAGCGGCATAATGCTCTTATTTGCCCAGGGCATCAAACAACCTTAAATATTGTCAAACCCAATTGGTTAATAATTAAAATTTGTTTCGACGCACAAACCATATTTCAATTTTTCGGGTCAACATTTTGTCAACGACGCCCCAACTATTTTTAAATCGGTGCTTATAATGTTCAGAATTAATAACACTAAGCAAATTCTACATGTTGATACCAGTTTTTGGCAAAAATCCATAAATATTTTTAAATCATTCATAAAAACTGCATTTTTTAGTCTTTCGCACCCATTTATGTATAATAAAATGGACGGAAAACAGCTTTAAAACTTGTTTTCTCCTGACACAACAAAAACAAAACAATTTAATTCAACAAAGAAATATTTGAAAAGAAATAATAAAAAAGTTAAATGTGACAAACAAAGTACCATACAGCATCCAAACATCTCATGCTCTTTGGTTCTACTCACACAAATTGTTCTCCTTCAGAAAAAAGAAGAAAAAACTGAAGAAAGAAAAAGCTCCACCAATTTACCCCTCTGTGTCACCAAGTGAAAGTGAGTAACTAAGATCCATTTACCGGATTGGGACAAATATTAAGGAATAAAGGAAACAAAAGTATAATATTTCAGCCATTCCCACGAGAGAAAAATAATACTGCTTTTTTTCTTCCAGGATAGCGTAGCTTAGGAAGAGATAAACCAATTACTACATTTTTATTTCTAATAAATGAAAAGCTTTTATAAGTGCGGTATCAATTCTGATGCTAAATTGTCTTAAACCGCTTACTGTAATACTAAATTGTGTTTAAGGTGTGAGGTACATCTAAAGATTAAAGGACAAAAAAGAAGAAGAAAGAAAAAAGAAAGAAAAAAAGGAAATGCGATGTGTGGCCACACTATGCAATAAGGAGGAAATTGGCCATTACTGGCCTCCTTGTTAGATAGCCTATCTTCTATCTATCACAATTCCAATCGTGGTAGTGTTGGAACACTAACAAGGCAACCATTTGCAGCGAACAGCTGGTACTAGTTTGCTCATCAGGATTAATTAATGAGTATGCATAGTAAAATCTTAGATCAGTTATTTGCTACGGCAAACATCAAAAATCAATTATTTTTTTTAAAAAATTAGGGACTAAAAATGGAAAATTTTAAAAAAAGTTGCATTAGAAAATCATACAATTAGAAAATCCCAACAAAATTTTCCTTAATTTCACAGAATTTCCTTTAATTTCACGGAATTTTCCTGTACATTTGGATCCCTGGGCAAAATCGTAGGAGAAAAAAATGTTTTGCATAATATTATCTATTTTTATTAATATAAAGATTAGTACTTTAAGCTTACGTATTTATGTAATGTATGTTTGAATGCATTTAGTAATTCCTTTTAGTGCGTGCACCTCCACATGCAAATGTCACGTTTTATTAATGCAGCATGTACTATCTGTCAGATTATCCTGATGATTCCAGAACCGAGTTTCAATTCACAAGCGACTTGAGGCTAAACAACCTGGATGGCGCTGACTGGTCAAATAATTGCGTTATAATTTATCAATGTCCAAAACATGTCACGAACAACGAGTACAGGTGGCTGTGGACTTACCCCCAATTATTATATTTTTTTACTACACCAGCCGTTACTCATTAATCAAATCGAAAAAAAAAACTAGAAAATAATAATTAGAAGAGAAGTCTGTTCAATCGGTGAAGAACATCAAAATAAATTTGTCAATTCTTCGTACGGAGATTAACCCGTGTGATTAACCTGCGAAATGGCGCGCTCGGAGAGCTGCGGTCGGCCAAACTAAATTCCAATGTCTATATAATCGTAACTTATGAATTGTGCTATTTTGACGTTCTAATCATAAATTAGTAGGAAATAATGTCAAATTTAGAAAACCAAATGTTCATTTACGATCGTGATTGGGTTTTTAGAGCCAAACATTTTCATTTCCTTTGTTTGTTTTCAGCCCTAATCGAATAGTGATTAAATTTCTTGTTTATCTCTTTAGATTACGTTTATTTCCTAACTAGAGTTCGGGTAAGTATGTCATGTAAATATCCTAATTGATTTACCTTACTGATTACTGATTAATTGATTGATAAGTGCTTGCATTCAGCTCCGATTAATCTTCTCACGATCACGTAGCGGCCGGTAAGATTCGAAATTTGTGCTTTACGCATGCGTTGTATTAAAATATGGCGGAAACAAAATATTTCAGTGGGTTACACTAAAACCTGTAAGCAAAACTATATCCCTTTACCGGCAATTTTAAAACACAAATAAAATTTTTAAAAAGTCGGAAATAAATTTTGTAGGCAGATACTTACACGAGGTACTGTTCAGCCATCACACATGAGATGACATAAAAGCGTGTGTGCAAGAAAAGAACAATAGTTGAATTTAATCACTAATTGTGTTCCGAAGACCTGTTTACAGGAGAAAAAGAGTGATTACGTAGAAAAAAAGTGTTGACAAAGTTTATTCGAGCATTGCTGGAATAGTGAGCAAAAAAAACACCAAATGATTTAGGAAAAAGCTTCTGCCAGAGTCGATAGCATTGACTGAAAAGAGCTTCCGGTTTGAACAACACTGAGGAGCAGAACAGCTAGTGGACAAACTAGATAACAGCAACACACAATACGCACCACACAACCAAAACCACCTCGAATTACTCGCCGCAATGCTTCTGAACCATATTTTGCCAATATATATAAATATCTGAATATTGCAATTAAATTTATTTATTGTAAAATAAATAAATAATAAATTTTATAATTTCAGTACAAATTCTCTATTATGTATTCCAATCATGACTACTAGAAATAATACAAATCAGAAAGCTTTCGTTTTTTATTGCAACATTCTGTATAATGAGGTCGTTAGCCAATAGTTGCGTGTTGCGTCCTTCAGTATTTTATTCATCATTTAATCAAAACACTAAAACAATTAAGGTAGCTAAAATATATGAAATAAAAGGAATTTTTGGAAGCCTTTAAATCGATTTATTGCACACAATGCACACAAATTTCAAAATGGAAAAAGATGAGGCGAAAATCTCATCTTTAAACTGTTTTCCCTGATAAAAATTTTTGTTGCTGAAGGTCATGGAATTTTCACATGATGCCTTTGGGCAGTAAACTGATTCCTCGAAGACCGGCTTACCGCCACAGCATATATAAACCAACCATTTTGAATGCGACGAGACACTCGCTTGAACCTGACTTTGAAACGACTTTGAAGTAACATGTTGACCCTTCTCATATTTTCGCTGTTTGTTTTGGTTTCAAGTGCACCTCCAGCCAGTCTTCCACTCGCATCTTTCCCTGGGGAATGCCCACCTATTGGTGCAGTTGAAAACTTCGATATTCAAAAGGTACGAATTATATTAAAATAGTCTACTAAAAGAAAAAATTTAATTAAACTTTTTCATTTCGGTTATAAGTGGGCATCAGGTGCGTGGCATCAAATTTATGTGGAAGCATCTGATAAAATCCATTGGAATGATGAACAAACGTGTGTCGAGCGTCGTTACACCAATGAAAACAAAGAGCTGAATATTGAGAAATATTACGTAACCAAACAGCAGTAAATATTTTTTTTTTTTTTTAAAACACATTTAAAAATGCAAGTTAAGTTTTTTTATATAAATTAATGTCATTACACAGAAAGCCAGTTTGGAAAAATAGCAAAATTGTTTTGAGTGATAAACCGGGTGTGTTTAATCACATGCCAATGGAAAATGGTAATTATATTTTTTTAAAGCTTTATTCACTGATTAATTTTATTTATTTATTTCCGTCTAGCTACTAAATGGTATAAAAATACCGAAATTTACATCGTTGATACCGATTATGACAACTATTGTGTCGCTTGGGGTTGTGTCTATGACCAAGAGTCTAATACTCGTTTAGGTATAAAATGGAATTGAATTTAGCATGTGTGGATATTTGATATTTTAATATTGAAATCTTTATTTTTAGAAACTGCGGGTATCAGCAGCCGAACCAATTCTCTGGCTAAAGAGAAATTAGATGAAATTTCATCGTTTTTCAAAAGCAAAGGATCAGAAATCCGTTTTACTCCAGTAGATTGGTCAGACTGCCGCGTTAAGTGCGAATAATCAAAGCATCTTTAATGAATCAATTGATATTTTAATATAGAAATGTATTCACGGTTATCCCATTTCAATCATAACATTGTAAAATTTTATTACACCAGTTTATACGTCAATAAAGTAATGTAACTCGTCTTGAACAAGAAGCGATGAAAATTATGCAACACGACTGATTAAACAATAAATAATTAAAATTTACAAAATTAACTGTCTAGACATCCTAGTACCGGTACTGGTTCCAATTACATCGTTAATATAAAAGGTAAATCCGTTTTAGCCACGTCGCATTTGCAATTAATTGATTCAATACGGTCAAGAATGCTTCTACTAATTTCAAGTCTCCTTTTTTTAGTCGTTATAAATGCAGAAGAGACGCCTTCTGCGAATGATGGACCTTGTCCCGTAGTTCCAGCACTTGAAAACTTTGACGTTACAAAGGTAACAATGCACAAATTAATTGATTTTTTTAAGTAATTAATTAATTTTTTCTATAAATAGTTTCAGCAGGTCCCCAAATGGTATAAAGTGTATCGCAGTCATAAGGATGAACTGCACTGTGCTGAGAACAAGAAATGCATTGAAAAAAAAGTTAGTTATGATCCAGTTTCTGGAACAATAGTTTGCAAGGAGTATGCCATCTGCGAAGTAACCAAGTAAAGATAATTATCTTATCTACACTTAATTACTGACTATTAATTGTAAATTTTATATTTTAGTAAACCAATATGGAAGAGAAAATATGGTCAAACAACAACAACTCCTGGAGTTATTAAGTTGCTTTTTGATAAATCTGATAATGGTGATGAAAACAAATAGAAAAAAGATCTTTTTCAACTGTTAATTTTTTGTTTTTGTTTTAGCCACACAACATCTAGACCTCGACGATATACACAAAACCATAGTCGATACTGACTACAAGACGTACTCTGTGAGCTATGCTTGCGGATATTGTAAAAAAAACAATAAGCATTTTAGTAATAAACAGCATACATTCATCGGAGTAAATTTTATGATAATCATTGTTTCTTTCTTTTAGTCTCTGTTGGCATTTGCTCTAACACCCAAAAATTGACGCCTCCAGACAAGCTGAAAACTACCGTTGAGCTGTTCAAAACGCACAACGTAAACGTCGACTTCGTTCCTGTCGACTGGTCCGATTGTCGTGCACGTTGTGCAGACAGTATAGTGTAGGAACAATATATTACGTAGAAATTTTTTTTTTTTAAATAAATGTAAAAATAAATAATAAAATCTAATCCCAAACATCAAAATGTATTTCCTTTTTTGTCATATCCAATATTGAATATAACACACGAAATAAGGACCACATCTTGCAGAAGTCTCCATCGCAGCAAAAAATATGCCAGATGAAATGTAAGTGTAAGGCCCTGAAAAAATTCTTGTTTCAACCCTCTCTGGTCTGGCAACGAACACTATTTATGGACAGTAACATGGCTAAGGTATAAAAAAATCGCAATCTATATCGTTGTCCCCGATAATGACAAACTATTGTGTCACTTGGAGTTGTGTCTTTGACCAAGGGTCTAATATTCGTACAGAATGAAATGAAATTTAGCATTTGTGGATATTTGATATTTTAATATTGAAATGTGTATTTTTAGAAACTGTGGGTATCAGCAAACGAAGCAATTCTCTAGCTAAAGACAAATTGGATAAAATTTCATCGTGTTTCAAACACAAAGGATCAGAAATCCGTTTTATACCAGTAGATTGGTCAGACTGCCGCGTTAAGTGCGAATAATCAAAGTATCTTTAATTAATTAATTGCTATTTTAATATAGTATCGTATTCACGGTTATTTCATTTCAATAATTAACATTGTAAAATTGTATTATACCAGTTTATACGTCAATGTATGTAACTCGTCTTGAACGTGAAGCGATAAAAACTATGCTCCAACACAATAGAATAAACAATTAATAATTAAAACTTATAAAACTGACTGAAAAGAAATCCTAGTACCATAACTGGTTCCAATTACATCGTCTATGTAAAAGGTAAATCGGTTTTAACCACATCGCATTTGCAATTAATTAATTCAATACGGTCAAGAATGCTTCTACTAATTTCAAGTCTCTTTTTTTTAGTCGTTATAAATGCAGAAGAGACGCCTTCTATGAATGAAGGACCTTGTCCCGTAGTTCCTGCACTTGAAAACTTTGACGTTACACGGGTAAAAATGCACAAATTAATTGATTTTTTTTAAGTAATTGATTAATTTTTTCTATAAATAGTTTCAGGTTCCCAAATGGAATATACTGTATCGCAGTCAGAAGGATGAACTGCACTTTTTTGAGAACATGAAATGCATTGAAAAACATATTAGTTATGATCCAGCTTCTGGAACAATAGTTTGCAAGGAGTATGCCATCTGCGAAGTAACCAAGTAAAGATAATTATCTTATTTACACTAAATTACTGACTATTAATTCTAAATTTTATATTTTAGTAAACCAATATGGAAGATATATTATGCTCAAACAACAACAACTCCTGGAGTTATTAAGTGGCTTTGTGATGAATCTGATAATGGTGATAAAAACAAATAGAAAAAAAAATCTTTTTCAACTGTTAATTTTTTGTTTTTGTTTAAGCAACACAACAGCTAGACCTCGAAGATCTACAATCAACCATAGTCGATACTGACTACAAGACGTACTCTGTGACCTATTCTTGCGGATATTGTAAAAAAACCAATAAGCATTTTAGTAATAAACAGCATACATTCATCGGAGTAAATTTTATGATAATCATTGTTTCTTTCTTTTAGTCTCTGGTGCCATTTACTCTAACACCCAAAAATTGTCGTCTCCAGACAAGCTGAAAAATACCGTTGAGCTGTTCAAAACGCACAACGTAAACATCGACTTCGTACCTGTCGACTGGTCCGATTGTCGTGCACGTTGTGCAGACAGTATAGTGTAGTAACAATATATTACGTAGAAAAGTTTTGTTTAAATAAATGTGAAAATATGTATAAAATCTAATCCCAAACATCAAAATATATTTCCTTTTTTGTCATATCCAATATTGAATATAACACACGAAATAAGGACCACATCTTGCAGAAGTCTCCACCGCAGCAAAAAATATGCAAATGTAAATGTAAGTGTAAGGCCCTGAAAAAATTCTTATTGTTTCACCCCTCTCCGGTCTTGCAACGGACACTATTTACGGACAGTAACATGGCTAAGGTATAAAAATATCGCAATCTACATCGTTGACCCCCAATATGACAAACTATTGTGTCGCTTGGGGTTGTGTCTGTGACCAAGAGTCTAATATTCGTACAAAATGGAATGAAATTTAGCATTTGTGGATATTTGATATTTTAATATTGAAATGTGTATTTTTAGAAACTGTGGGTATCAGCAAACGAAGCAATTCTCTAGTTAAAGACAAATTGGATAAAATTTTATCGTGTTTCAAAATCAAAGGATCAGAAATCCGTTTTATACCAGTAGATTGGTCAGACTGCCGCGTTAAGTGCGAATAATATAAGTATCGAAAATGAATTAATTGCTATTTTAATATAGTATTGTATTCACGGTTATTTCATTTCAATAATTATACCAGTTTATACGTCAATAAAGTTATGTAACTCGTCTTGAACATGAAGCGATGAAAACTATGCTACAACATAATTGAATAAACAATGAATAATTAAAACTTATAGAACTGACTGAAAAGAAATCCTAGTACCATAACTGGTTCCAATTACATCGTCTATGTAAAAGGTAAATCGGTTTTAACCACGTCGCACTTGCAATTAATTGATTCAATACGGTCAAGAATGCTTCTACTAATTTCAAGTCTCCTTTTTTTAGTCGTTTTAAATGCAGAAGAGACGCCTCCTGCGAATGAAGGACCTTGTCCTGTAATTCCTGTAGTTGAGAACTTTGACATTACACAGGTAAAAATGCACAAATAAATTGATCTTTTAAGTAATTAGTTAATCTTTTCTAAAAATATTAGTTTTATCAACAAAAATGGTATTCACTGTATCATAATTTTAAAGATGGACTAAAGTTTTTTGACAATAAGAAATGCATTGAAAAACATGTTACTTATGATCCAAAGGCTGGATCATTTGTCTTCGAAGTGTATTCCATTTGTGAAATAACCAAGTAAAGACAATTTTCTTATTTCCACTAAATTTCCACTGACTATTAATTGTAAATTTTATATTTTAGTAAACCAATTTGGAACAAATATTATGCATATACAACGTCAACTCCTGGAAGAATTAAGTGGGTCTACGAAAATAGTAAATGGAACAAATTAAAAAAAAATTAAAAATTAAAATGTTAATTTTTGGATTTTTGCTTTAGCAACAAAATCAGAATCACATCCATTATATGATACTATTGAATCACACATAGTCGATACCGACCACAAGACATACTCTGTGGGCTACACTTGCGGATATTGTCAAAAAACTAATAAGCATTCCAGTAATAAACCGCATAAATTCATCGTAGTAAATTTTATTATAATCATTGTTTCTTTTATAGTCACTGTTGGAGTTTGCTCTAGTACCAAAGAATTGACGTCTCCAGACAAGCTGAAAAGTACCGTTCAGCTGTTCAAAACTCACAATGTTGACATTAATCTCGTACCAGTCGACTGGCGCGATTGTCGTGCACGTTGTGGATAGAGTAAAAAGTTGTAACAATATATTACATAAGATGAATAAAAAATAAATAAAAAGAAATCCGTAGACATACTTAAGCTTTATATCCCATCTTCAAAATGTGTTACCTTTCTCGTCATATCATATCCAATATTGAATATAACACACAAAATAAGGGCCACATCTAACCAAGTCATGCATAGATCTCCGTCACAACACAAAAAATGCCGATGCAAATGCAGGACCCAGGACTAAAAAAAATTCTATATGTTGGAACCGAGGTTAAAGCGATTGTAAATATCTTAACTGAAATTGCCGTTCAATGGAAAAACGTGTTTGCAAAACAGAAAATGATAGTAATACATTATGGCACAAAGCATTATCACACAAAAAGCTTTTTTAGAGTCCATATTTATTGTTACATCCGCTAGTTACAGATTATAAAATTTCAAACTCACTTACAAGTTAGTAAATAAATATCTCAAATAAAACATTGTAAAATTTTCCAAAGCCACCGACATGCTGACTTGAATTGTAATAACTGCACTAATAATTAATGTCCACAAATTCTGGCAGTTCCGAACTTTGACATAGCACAGTTATTTATCGCTGATTTTCAAAGAACTACATCAAAAGAACTTGATATCAAAACATTTTTACAGTTTGCTAGAGATACTTTGCTATTGGAAACAGTGCTTACACTCAGCATAAATGCAGCGAAAAACATTTTACTTACAATGCAAGTACAGGAATAATAAAAACTGAATCTCACAACATTAAAAAGCATTCAAAGTCATACAATTTACTCAAGTCGAGTGAACTAATTTTTCATTCACGACACCTTATCAATGTGGAACGTAAACTATGCCACAAATGCAAAAACTTCCGGAAAAATTAGGTTTTAAAAAACAATGGTAAAAAATCCACTAATTCCCCATACAAAATTTCACTTAGAGTAAATAGTTATCTCTAAGAAACTATGGCTTGGCCGTATGCCTCAACTGAACTGAGAATTCTCAAGACAGATTACGTATATGCTGTGGGTTACGGCTGTGGATACGATGATGAAACTAAACACTTATGCAAGTATTTAACAAAATTCATTTCTTATTTTTCATTAAACTTCTTTGCATTTTTTTTAAAAATAGTGGCTATTAATATTACTACGCGTGAACCTGGTGTCAACTCTTACGGAAAAGTGCACGAACTTGTAGATTGTTTTTTAAACTTTATGGAATAGATGTCAATTTTATACCAATTGATTGGACAGATTGTCGTGCTCGCTTGCCCTAAAGTGCACAAGTTTGACCAATTTAACTTAATTTAACTTAATAAATCGATTAAAAGTTATTTACTAAACAAATTCAAACATTCATCATTTATAATTACAGTAATCCAATGAGATTTTTAATCGCTCGTGTAATTACTGATATTTAATCAGACGGTTCACACGATAGATACACCATTAATTATTCAATCAATCAAGTAACTATTATTCGATATCAAATTCCTACCTGTACAAACAGTTTAAATTTTCTTGCAATAAAACGAGGCAGATAGTGGTCGAGGACGGCTGTGGGCACTCAAAAATTGATCGGTACTCGAGATCTCTTCGTCGGTATTAAAACTGCTATAAAAATTATTACATTTTTCCATTAATATCTAAATCGATTACCAAAAACTGCAAACGCGTTCGAATTTTTTAGAAGTTAAGAAAATATATCAACTTATTACCTTTCAGTTGATCTGTAATAAATTTTCTTATCCAATGGTAAACTCAATGTAGGTGACGGAATTGTTGACCGCATTTTGGGTACAGTTAATTCAACTAGAATTAAAAATTTAAAAATGTAGAAATTGTTTGTATATTAAGTGTAAAATTAAGCTGCCTCACTTGCATGTGAAGCTTGCCAGACGGGTTGTGGCTGTAAAAAAAATAAAAAATGTAAATATACTAAATTTTCATCCACGGTAACTGTTCTTACACTTGTTCGTGCAGCAGGTGTACTAAAAGACGAAGATTTTGGCTCTAAAAACACACAAAATTCAATAAAACAAAATATTTTTCCTTTTCATTTTCCCACCAATTTCCGAACGAGGTGAAAATTGTGGAATGGCAACGTGCGTGTGGCACTGAGGACAACTAATGTACGTTGAAGAGTCACGATGAACTACACGAATGGTTTTTTGCTGGAGTAAATTGTACGTGGTTGACGGAATTATTCTGTTGCTAGGAGGCGGCAAATCAATTCGCTCCACTCCTTCATCTCTCAAATCTTCTACGGACTCTTAAATTGACATACAATTAAATTATTGCTTTATGGAAATTTTTAGTTGGCAAACGATTTACCTAATAGCTCGTATCCATCTTCCTGGCTGTCCACATCGCTGTCGTACGTATAGTACCGAACTTTCGTTTGTTTTTCGGAAGTAACAGCAAGTTTCAGTTGATCATCTTTATTGCTACATAAAAAAAATTTATATTCATTTCTCTTTCCACGTATATTTATTTTAACTTTATTTTTGATTTTCCAAGTTCTTCGGTTACGTAATCCATTGATCGGTTAAAATCCACGAGACGGTGCACAGGCTGCGATGCAAATGGTATGGCAGTTAAGGTACGGTTGTCCTGTGATAAAATATTTAAAAGTAAATTAGTTTTGAGAATAATTCCATTGATACTCTTTTTTTTTCTTTTGTCAGGAAGTTACCGCATGAGTTTTAATGATTGGAGGCCAAATTTTTGGTTCAGTGCAAGCTACTGAAGTTTCCTGAGAAAATCTGTTTCTCTTGTCATTGTATCTAGCTGGTAGTGTTGCTGAAATCAATTCGAAATTTAAATTATTAAAATTATTTTAAATAAATTCTGCTTGAAAAATACCTGATTTAGCTCTAACTTTTCCTTTTTTATTTGCTAAAACAACTGACTTGTTAAATACTTCCTGAACTCGACTGACTGAGGATGCCGATTTCAAACGTGGCTTCAATTTCGAAGTCGGTTCATCTAAATATAAAAATGTAAATAAAATATCAATAAAAATTTCATCCTAAACAAGCAACAACCTTTATCGGGATAATTCCTTAAACTGCTAGCAAACATCACAGCCTATTAAATAATTAAAAGCAATTAAAAATCTTATTTAAAAACAAAAATGAGTAAATTTACTTGAGGTTTTATCAACTCCAGCTTGACTAAATTTTTTAGCTTCCGAATGTGTGGAGTTAAGCGCGTCTTTGTGCTGCTAGATCTAAAAAAAAAATATAAACAAAGCGTAAACCAGGAAGCAACAAAAAATTATTGATTTATCTTCTTTCGCACATTTTTTCTTACCGTTTGTCCCATGCGGTTATGCCACCTAGCACAGAAGCAACATTAACCAGCTATGAACTTTTAACCGGTCAATTTCAAAATGGATTTCTGGCGGAAATAATGTGTCCCTGGACACAACCCACTTATTGATTTCCTATAGCTAGCACACAGTATACACTTAGTAGCAGGTGCAAATATAGTAACATATAAACAAAGCAATAAGACACTGGTTATAAATAACTGCTTCTATCATCTAAAAATTATTATTATTTGCATAATTTACTTCATTTCAGATATATTCCAACATTTTTTCCATTTTCTAGGATCTCGAATTATTTGTCAGTGCAAAATTTGTAATAAAATTATTGGTTTATTTATTATAAAATGTATTATTTTTTTAAGAAAAAATATACACAACATTTCAAACTTCATTAACAAATAAACAAATTAATTTAAATAATTAAATAATATAACTTATGGCTAATTTTTAACAGAATCGTCGATTAACTAATGGAAACAACAGACGTAGTGAGTATAAAAAATACCAAAGGTACGACTAGATTGTCTACTTGTGTTGTAAATGCTTCGAGCAGCGATGTTGCAATAACAACACCAGTAACAGCATAAGTTGTAAACTCAGGAAAAATGTCTACAAAACATCGAAAAAATTAAATTTCTAATTACGAGTCTGTCGTTAACAAATTACCAGTTTTTTCTAGAATTTGTACAGTAATTAATTGAGAGATTATAGAAATTATTGTGCCCTCTATAGTTTTTGAAGATTCTGTCAGGACACATTACAAAGAAAAGTTGTTATTGTATTAAACATTCCATAAAAATAAAAACACCTCTAACCTGGCCATCGATGACTGCCGATAATCTTTCCTCCCACAGATGCAAATGCGTCACCAATGCCAACTGATATAATGCCAGCGAAGGAGTGTATTCCGGACGTACATAACCAAATAGGAATAGAACTTCCGACGAGCAAATAAATGTGAGACATTATCAAAGGGCCTTGATCCTTATCATCCAAAAAAATTTTAAACAGTTGATTAATGACACCCGATATCCGTGGAATTTCTAAAAACCGAACAAACTGCAAAAAATTAAATAAAATAAATTCCATAATTTTATAGTTGATAATAAGCAAGTTTTACCTCTAAAACAACGAATAATCCGAATAATAAAGCAGAGGATAACCGTAGAAACTGAAAATCCAAGATAATTCCAGGAAAGAACACTCCGAGAACCATTAAATGAAAATACTTTCTCAATATTGTTGTCGGTTTATTAATGGAAGACGGCGTGGATTGAGAGTAGACAAATATTGACATCAGCAATAGTATAAGCCATAAACCGAACAACGACACCTATTTGTTTGTTTTAAAAACATAAATTTAGACTTAATATTAACGAGATTTTATATTTCATACCCGTTTGTTGTTTTCGACGATAAAATTTAAGCCCCACAGAATTGGATTGATTCGTAATAGAAAGCGCAGAACGGGAAGAACGAAGATAAAACCGACAAGGATAAACGACAGGATTACGTGTAAAATAGACGGTCTATAGTAATGACAGAGTGAAGCACACATAATGATGACTAAAATACACCCAAGTAAGCTGACCTGTTTGAAACAATCAAAAATTATTAACCAAAAGCAAAATTTATGGAATTTCAATGCTTACTTCAATAAAAAGCGCAATCTGATCCGTAAGAATTGGTAATTGACGTGAACCAAGATGTAGAAAAACGGTACAAACGGAAGCCGACACAAACGAGGACACGCACTGGGATATTAAAAGAATTTCACCAAAGGAAAACGTCCATTGAAACGTTTCAGGTAGATACCGTATTAAATAAAAGAAAATCAGTTGCGAACTTGCACTTAAAAAAAATGACATCATCATTCCTATATAAAAAGAACAAAAGATAAAATTAATAAGCAAAAATTGATTTAAATGTAAATGTCGTTTTACCTAGTTCGGCAACAAAATGCATCATCGCAAATCCGATGCATATTAACACTACACAGAACAGTATATTTGCTGCACTGCGAAATAATTTTTTTGGTTCGGAGCTGGCACATAACGCAGAAATGACAAACAGTGATGAACTAAACGTGCACAGCGACGTCAAATACCACATCCATTGCACATCTGAAAGAAAAAGAAATCAGTATAACGTAATGTCTTTAGCTAGATTTTTATAGTTTAAAAACTCTGAGGCTCGAGTTGTATTTTTCAACACATTTTACTTAATTTACTTTACAAATAGAATTACTTGTCCGGTCTATACTTTCTTTATCAGATTGATATTTCATCCAAAAATATTTAGTGCCTAAACCGGCAAATTCACATGTAATTTCGGATATTTAGTCTATTAAATTAAATACTTACTTAAAGACTTCAATTTTTCATTACTGTGAATTTGTACCATCAATGTGATTGGCAGTAAACAGCAAGTCCAAAGTCCAGCGCTACAACCATTCCTACAAAATAAATTGAGAAATAAGAAACACCCTTCAAACGTGTATTTTGTTACTTGCCTAAATTGAAATGCTTTTAATTGGTCAAAAATTTTATATTCTAACCTATACAACATAAGCAATGTGCATAGAATAGTAACTACATATTTTTTATAAAAGAAGATAAATTACCGATAAGTGTAAATAAACGGGTTTAATTTTAGCTTACGCAAAAACAGTAATTCTGAATTATTCGGGCTCTCTGTCTCATTTCCCCATATCGACGACGCTACAATACCCAATCCGGATGCCAACGACAAATACTCTAAAGATATTAACCTATTTTTGTACGTTTTTGACATGATCGTAACCACCTTTTAACTGATGCAATGCCTCCAAAACAAGCATGCCGCCTTTAGGCCGGAAACGGAAACATGCGCAGTGATAAACTTTCGTGGACTCTTGACAATTCACACGTTTTCATACGTAAATAAAATAAACTTTCATAACATTTTAAAAATCAAAAAATGACTACAATAACTGTATTTATTATTTATATCTTTATTGGTTTCTGAAGTAAAAAAATAATAATAATAATACAATTTCAAAATGCTTTACAAAACGCAGCTGTATGATCCAATCCACAACTTAACCTGAGAACTTCACCAGGAACACAAACCTTTAAAGGAAAAAATTGATCTTTCGGATGACCAAGACCTAAACACGATCGAGTATTTTTCCCCCACATGTACAGATCGCCCTTATCTAAAACAAAATAAAAATATTAAACGTTTAAAATATAAAAAAATTAAAAAAAATTACTCGTAATGGCTGCAAAATGATTCAACCCAGCTTTTATACTAGTCACAGCAACATCGGTATTAAACACATTCTGTCCAAACAGTGGTTCCGGGAGCATTTCTGGATACCCAATCGATTCCACAGCAGGGCCTTTACCAGCAATTCCATAACCCCACACAAAAACATGTCCGCGATCTTAATTTACAAACAAATTTCAGATAAATAAACAACAAAACGCTCCAATCACAATTATTACCATTCAAAAACGCACACATTGTGGCAGCAGCTGCAGCCTGAGTTATCTTTCCAAATTCCTTTATTTTAAAATGCCTGGCATGACAAGTCTGTTGTTCGTCAGTAGCAGGTGCCAACTGTCTGTACTCTGAATTACCCCAGCCAAACAAATCACCTTTTTCTGAAACCATGAAAAATTAAAATCACAAAACTAATTTTTATTTATTGTTTATAAAAGAAAACCCACCAGATATTGCTAACACGCAGTCTCCGCTGCTTGACAGATCAATAATTTTTTCATTTTCTATATCACCTTTCACTCGGTTCGGTAGCCACTGACTTTTATAATGTCCAAGACCAGTTTGCCCATCAGCCCCCCAACCACAAGCGTACAATTCCCCGCAATCAGTAAGAAACAAAGTGTGATCCTGGCCGCAAACAATCTGTAAAATAAAGTTTTCATCGTTAAATATGTAATTTAATTTAATGTAAATTAAAATCTGTACTGGGTATGGCATTTCTCGACGGTCATTGTCCCAAAGAGACTACGACAAGCTAGTGGAATATACCCAGTTTCGCATGAATTGTTTTACGATGCCACAGCGGAAATAAATTGCACATTTTCAAGCAACTTCGTGCTGTACTAGGTGGGTCGAGGGCCCACCTATGCATCGTTTTTAAATCTAAACCATTTATTCAAATATTTACCTGTTTAATTCGAACATCGTCCAAACCCCGAACTTTGTGTATCGTTGGATTGGCCCAATATTCTTCTTTCGGCACAATGGGTCGACCACATTGGCCATACGAGTTATTGCCAAGACTGAAAACTAAAAAAAAAAAAAACACGTGTAAATAGTTAAAGATTTAAATGATTAAGGTTAATCTGGGATTAGAGGGGCGAACGTCAAGAAATTAACATTCCTCAACTTGACATCTGGATTTTTAAAAAATAGGTCTATTTTGTACTGGGTATGGTTTCTCTGAATTGTCACTGCCCGAGAGGGCTACAAAAAGATTATGGAATATACACAGTTTCGAATGAATTGTTTTACGATGCCACAGCGGAAATAAATTGCACATTTCAAGCAACTTCGTGCTGTACTAGGTGGGTCGAGGGCCCACCTATGCATCGTTTTTGTATTTGTTTTACATTCAATAAATTTCAATTTAATTTTTGTTTTTAAATTACTTACTTTTTTAATAAATGGAAGCATTTACTCACTTCCTTCTTTATCGGTCAGGATTAATGTGTGCGCTCTACCACATGCCACTTGAAGAACTTTTGTTTCCGTTGGGTTTAACAAAGGAATTGGGATCGGTAACGGCGAAATTATAAATTCAAGTGGCCGACCTAAAAATATGAAGGTTTCTCATCTTTTAACGATTGGAAACTAAATTTTATGCAGTTTTCAAATTTACCTTTCCTGACTTCGTGCACCCCTATTTGGGAACTTGTATTTAGTCCCGTTCCAAATACTTTGGCTTTGTTTTTAGATTTAACTGCAAACACGGTGAAACCAAACCCGCACGCAACATCAGTTACATCGTGTAGTTCAGCAAATCGTAATCGACCGGGTTTATGTAGCGACACAAGTGCTCGGCTACGTTTCTGCATTGGTCGGAGATATCTCGGTTCGCCCAATGCTCCTGTTATGGCGCACCCCCACATGTAAATTCGTTTGGAACGCTGTGAATCTTTGGATGCATACTGAAAAGTTAAATAAAATTTACAATTAGTACCACGAAAAAAGAGACAATTTTTTTAAACCATACCTTAAAAACTGGAATATTTTGTTGTTCTTCGGGAGACTGAATGGGATGTAAATAAGGTGTAGCACGATGAAATCCTTGGGTCACGTTGTTTGAAATGGGACACGTGTATTTGCTATTAAAAACGCAAAAATTGGCGTATAAACTTCTTGATGCCATTTTTAAATCATATTAAGTACGATCTGTATCATTTCTAACAACTGATGGCATGATTTTTTGGCGAATACGTCTAGATTACTACAGAATGGCTAAACGTCGAAGATGGACAAGCAAACCAAGCATGTATCCCATAGCGGAAGCGGAAGTGTGTGATTCAATGGCTCGCTCTGCCAGTAGCGCCTGGCGACAGCGAGGCTCCTCAGCCAGGAGTGACTAATGCCGTTTCTTGGTTTTTCGCATGTTCTAGGGTTTTTTTCTTTTTTTTCCTAACAAGGGGGGCTAGCGCCCCCTCTTGACCCCCCGCGAACCTCACCTTAACTGGTTTTTCTAATGTGGTGGAGAAATGGGCACTTATTTAGTGGGGATATGGTATTACGCGTTAGTCATTCCTGGTTTGTGTCTTTAATTTCATTGGTCTCCTGGCTGAGGAGCCTCGCTGTCGCCATCCGCTTCTCAAAACTCTGTACTACTGCTACTGTCTGTGTGTTCAAATCCCGGATGGATTTAGTTTTTTTTTCCATTACAATCCTACAAGTTGTTTAACTGATTTATTATCCTACAATTTTTCTTTACAAAAAGGCGCATTTATAAAGTCGTTGAAACTTGTTTATATTTTTTAAACCAATCTAAATGTAAAATCTTACCATATAAACTTTGCAGAATGCAACATATTTACTTATTTATTCCTTCTACGTTGTTAGTAAATGCAAAGTCGTTGTGGCTTTAGTTAGAATTTCTAATAACATTGCCAAAAATCTCTTATGCTAGAAACCAATAATAAAACTCTGCAGCAATGATGTTTTTTATTCATTTTTATCACTTTTTCATCTGTTTTTGTCACTTTTTGATTTGTTTTAATCGCTTTTATCCGTATTTCGTGATTTTAATCTGTTTTTTTATTCACTTTTTTCACTTTTTCATTTGTTTTTGTCACTTTTATGTACTACGGTAATTTTGATGCTAAGTTCAAATTACAAATCCCCGTGTGCGCAGACAGTTAACAAGGTTCAAGTATTTTGGGACTGCTATTTAATGACTTGAGGACATACAACAAAAGTCAAAACAAAACAAAATCCTCTTACTATTTTTTTACATTACAATAACAAATTATCACATGAACAGGAACAGTGCTAATTGAACTCAATTTTCAAACATGTTGCTGGATATCATAATAATGTCTCAAGATAAATCGATCGCAATACTTAGCCATGATGCCACCAAAAACAGGCCCGAACCAATAAATCTAATAATAATAAAATAAAATAAAATATTAAAATTTTAAAAGTTTTAAAAATATTTTTAAATATTTTTAATCCAATGATTGTTCTAATTTCCCATCACAAATGCCGGTCCAAAAGACCTAGCCGGATTCAACGACGCCCCGGTGAATACAATCTAAAAAAATAAATACAAAATGAAATACAAATAAATTGAAAACCGAAAATCAGCATACTGTAATTGTTTGAGTTGAAACCACTGCTGCTATTATGATCAATATCCTTGGCCTGCCTTCATAAACCCTATCTGGAACTGTGTAGATGGCCAGAATTAAGACGAAACTCATGCACATCTCAAGGATGAAAGCATAAACCGGGTTCAATCCGACTAATACAATAGTGGCCCCTAATGTTTTTTGTCGTTCTACTGCAAAAACGCAGCGCCGGCAACTGCGCCGCTGCACTGCAGGCAAACGAATGTTAAACAAACATAAACGTTAATTTTTTTCTCATATGCGTAACTGATGGTTACGGCGGGATTTGTGTGCCCTAGTAAGATTGCACCTGACAAAAAATGGACGCATGTTGTAGTAGTTATGTCTGCGCCTAACGATAAGAGTTCATTCTGTAAATTGTTGCACGCAACAGAAACACCACAGCAAATAAATATTTGCACCAAACATCCAAAAAATTCGCGATAAAAGTTCTTTGCTAAACCCAACATGAAGGTTCTAATAGATTTTGAAAACATTCCGGCTCTCACAAGGGGAGAGCACCAATAAGCTATCACAGATTGTTGTAATATTAAACAAGAAGGATTGTTATATCATGCTGAATGAGACCCTAAAATAATTTCATTCCATAAACAGCCAACAATGCAAACAATGAGCTGAAAGTTGGCACTATTTTGTCTGTGTATACATCAAATCTGAGCAATCAGGCCTAGTGTATGAATACTGTAAACAACAGTTGCTAGGTAAAAAATAGTTCCAAGATCCAAGTTCAATTTTATTATTTGAGATTCAATGATGTCATTTCCTCTTTTGATATCACATGACATATGACATCAGAACTTTGTTCAACAACATGACTGTCTTCATGAAGACAATAATAGTTTGTAGTGGTGGTCCAGTGGTTAAGGCAATGGACTAGGTATCTTTCCACACAGGTTCAAATCCTGTTGTGTGTGGAAATTTTTACATTTATTTTTTGTTAAATTTTAGCAGTTATTTTAATGTTTGTAATTTTATATTTGTTTTCAGAAAATTTTAATTTGATTAATTTTAATTTTTTAACAAATATAAAATTACAAACATTAAAATAACTGCTAAAATTTAACAAAAAATAAATGTAAAAATTTTCACACACAACAGGATTTGAACCTGTGTGGAAAGATACCTAGTCCATTGCCTTAACCACTGGACCACCACTACAAACTATTATTGTCTTCATGAAGACAGTCATGTTGTTGAACAAAGTTCTGATGTCATATGTCAAGTGATATCAAAAGAGGAAATGACATCATTGAATCTCAAATAATAAAATTGAACTTGGATCTTGGAACTATTTTTTACCTAGCAACTGTTGTTTACAGTATTCATACACTAGGCCTGATTGCTCAGATTTGATGTATACACAGACAAAATAGTGCCAACTTTCAGCTCAATGTTTGCATTGTTGGCTGTTTATGGAATGAAATTATTTTAGGGTCTCATTCAGCATGATATAACAATCCTTCTTGTTTAATATTACAACAATCTGTGATAGCTTATTGGTGCTCTCCCCTTGTCAGAGATGTTAATGGTATGGTCACAGGATGAGAAATGAATGATTTCCCTAGATTTTCAGTACGGCATTTAAATTGCATATTTAAATTGTTGACGAACAACAATTTAAATATGAAAAAAAAATTAAAACAAAATAAAACAAAATAAAATAAAACCTACATAATGCACAATCGAACGCTGATTTTACTATACTCTGTCTGACCTTAAGAATAAAGAAAAATCCCTCCCCTTTTGAGGCCTTTTCACTGGTGTAGTGATACAGAAAAGTAGAGCAATACACCAGGTTTTAATAAAACCTCAGGTTTTATTAAGCCTAATAATCCTAAAATAAAGTAAATATACAATGGTATTTTGGTATGTTATTTTTGTATTTTGTATTTTGGTATGGTATTTTGTATTTTGGTATGGTATTTTGTATTTTGGTATGGTATTTTGTATTTTGGTATGGTATTTTGTATTTTGGTATGGTATTTTGTATTTTGGTATGGTATTTTGTATTTTGGTATGGTATTTTGTATTTTGGTATGGTATTTTGTATTTTGGTATGGTATTTTGTATTTTGGTATGGTATTTTGTATTTTGGTATGGTATTTTGGGACAGTATTTTGGTACTGTATTTTGGTATAATATTTTTGTATTTTGGTATGGTATGTTGGTACCATTGGAACCATATATGTTTCGGTACCAAATATGTTTCGGTATCAAACACCGACATACCGACGTAACCGACGTAACCGACGTAACCGACGTAACCGACGTAACCGACGTAACCGACGTAACCGACGTAACCGACGTAACCGACGTAACCGACGTAACCGACGTAACCGACGTAACCGACGTAACCGACGTAACCGACGTAACCGACGTAACCGACGTAACCGACGTAACCGACGTAACCGACGTAACCGACGTAACCGACGTAACCGACGTAACCGACGTAACCGACGTAACCGACGTAACCGACGTAACCGACGTAACCGACGTAACCGACGTAACCGACGTAACCGACGTAACCGACGTAACCGACGTAACCGACGTAACCGACGTAACCGACGTAACCGACGTAACCGACGTAACCGACGTAACCGACGTAACCGACGTAACCGACGTAACCGACGTAACCGACGTAACCGACGTAACCGACGTAACCGACGTAACCGACGTAACCGACGTAACCGACGTAACCGACGTAACCGACGTAACCGACGTAACCGACGTAACCGACGTAACCGACGTAACCGACGTAACCGACGTAACCGACGTAACCGACGTAACCGACGTAACCGACGTAACCGACGTAACCGACGTAACCGACGTAACCGACGTAACCGACGTAACCGACGTAACCGACGTAACCGACGTAACCGACGTAACCGACGTAACCGACGTAACCGACGTAACCGACGTAACCGACGTAACCGACGTAACCGACGTAACCGACGTAACCGACGTAACCGACGTAACCGACGTAACCGACGTAACCGACGTAACCGACGTAACCGACGTAACCGACGTAACCGACGTAACCGACGTAACCGACGTAACCGACGTAACCGACGTAACCGACGTAACCGACGTAACCGACGTAACCGACGTAACCGACGTAACCGACGTAACCGACGTAACCGACGTAACCGACGTAACCGACGTAACCGACGTAACCGACGTAACCGACGTAACCGACGTAACCGACGTAACCGACGTAACCGACGTAACCGACGTAACCGACGTAACCGACGTAACCGACGTAACCGACGTAACCGACGTAACCGACGTAACCCCCATTACCCCCAATACCCCCAATGACCCCAATGACCCCAATGACCCCAATGACCCAATTACCCCAATTACCCCAATTACCCCAATGACCCCAATGACCCCAATGACCCCAATTACCCCAATTATCCCAATTACCCCAATTACCCCATATTTAAATTGTTGATGATCAACAATTTAAATATGGAAAAAAAATTTACTAAGAATTTATTTTTGAGTTGGAGGAAATCGCATCAAAATTCAACTTACAGAGTCGATAAACTTTCGTGGAATCTTGACGTTTACATACACGTCGTAACATCGTCGTAACATCAAATCACCCGCTTCTTCTTCCCATAATGCAATGTCCCTGCGCATGCTCGTGGTTTTCGGGAAATACAAGCGAAATCAAATTTTCGGCTCGTTGTTGATCGAGTTGGTTGGTTTTCCCGGCCATTTACGAGCACTTGCAGTTTTCTGAAGGTCTTTACAAAAATGGGAATAATTGGCAAATTTGAGTCGTTTGCCTTTTTTTGCAGAAAAATGTTGAATTTTTCAAGTTGGAAGGAATTTTTAAAAAAAAGTTGAAAAAATTGTGATTCTGCGTGGGTTGGGCGCCATCAGTAAAGCACTGAATTAAATTTTTTTCAACTTTTTAAAAAAAAAGTTGAAAAAAATTTAAAAAAAAAGTTGAAAAAATTTTTAAAAAAAAGTTGAAAAAATTCAAGAAAAAGTTGGTGAGATTTAAGAAAATGCAGAAGATATTCAATAAAATGTGTAAATAGTTCATGCGTCTATTTCCACCGACGTCAAAATTGGTGAAAATAGGCTCGGCCTTTTTTTTTCATTACAATCTTATATATTTTTATCATCAATATAATACTGTACTCCAATGGAAATAACAAACATAGAACGATTGATACCAAAATTGCGTAATTCCTTTTATTTATATTTGTACAGTACAATCAGTTTACGGGAGGATTTTCGTCAAATAGAAAAATGTCTTGCCAAGCAAACATTTTTTCATCTATGGAAAATTTAAAAAAGCATTAGAATTAGAAATATAACTATTCTCTCTAATTTTGTTGATAAAACGGGATGGTGAAGTGACGATGATAAAATTACACGAAATGACGACTAACTTGTAAGTGATGACGAAATGATGTTGTAAGAGCAATGATGAAATGTAGTGGCAAAAGTATGGTAAGTGGCAAAAAGTGATGAGAAATTGCAAAACAAGAAAATAATAAAACAAAAAAATAAAAATTAAAATAAAATAAAACAAAACAAAATAAATAAAATGGTTTTTATGGTCAAATAATGATTTAATTAAGTTTGACACTAAAATTACAACGAATGACTCATTCATGTTAATATTCGAACTTGTGATCTGCACACCAGACCAAAAATACTGAATGTTAAGAAAGAAACGTTCGTACGGTGCCGCGAATTTCCTTTCGACACAACGGACAATCCTTCAAACTGGGCGCACATTTGGGACAGCAAATTAAATGCCCACAGGGCAAAAACACAACACCAATTTCTTCATCCATGCAAATCTTGCACAATCTCATTTCCTTCAATTGTCTGTTTTCGTCCTCCACCGACATATCTAGAAAATAAATAAAAAAATTAACCATTTTTCCACACAAAAATTTCATTTCCTTATAAATTTACCTCCGGATTGCGTAAAACTTTTTACAGAACTCGAACTCTTGGTCGGCAAGCTCTTACAACTGGAAGTTTCCTCCGATGAAAACGACGTAGACGGCAAACACTCGCTTATCGGTGTAATCACTTTACTTTGACTGCAAATGTAAATACAAATTAAGTCTAACCGAGTCGTTTCTCGATTTTTCATCTCGTCCAACCTCGAATTGTTTTCCCAGTACGGAAAATCCATGCACGCTTCTGTCAATGCGTTTGCATCATCGTACGGTGTTCCGGTCAATTCGATTTTCTTCGCCAAAACTTTTCGGATGATTTCCCGATCGACCCCAGTCTCCAAAGCTGCTCTTACGACTGTTGTGTTCATATACAAAAAAACCGAATCTTCGCTTTGCATTTCATTCGATGGTCCGGGCTGAGACTAAAATTTAAAAAAAAAAGTAAATTAATTAATTAAAATTGCAATTTTTCTGATTAAAATTTAAGAAAAAAAATTCTTACGGGTAAAATGGGAGGATGTTGTATCATCGCTTCCTCAACAAACTCATGTCCCTTCATCAAATTGAGAAAACAGCATTTTCCGAACCAACGCGCATGTTCTACCCAAGCATCGTCGTTGACCTCCCAATTGCGCAACCCGCCGTCGCAACAAAAACAACGCACGTGGTCGCTCACACCGGCGTAATAAAAACCAGCTTCGGCTAAGGAACTCGGGACCATCGGAATGGCTTTCGGCCACGTTTGGTACGTCCTCAATCGATTTTCATACGTGGCGTAATTCGGGTGTCTTGGCGCCGTGTGTTCGTTGATCCCCAATCGCGACAGCTTCAATGGCGTCATCCGTCCTTTCTCCGGCTTCGAAAACACGTCCATCTCGTAGTTATACTTCCCAGTGACGTCCCCGCCCCACGTCTCGTCCGTCGGCGTCCTCAAAACTTCGATTCCTTCGTCTTCGGACGAGCGGCGCAACGGAATATTTCGCACGTCGTAGCCGCTCATAAACGGACACTTCCGGAAATGTTTTCTATGCTCGATGGCAGGATTGTCTCCGGCTTCCCACTGCCCGACGACTCCGCGACAGAAGAAACACTGGACCTTGTCTTCGTCTCGCAAATAGAAAAAGCCGTTTCGAGCCAAATCTCCGGGTTTTACGACCTTCGACGGCCATCCCCGAAATGTTTTGAGTCGTTCGGCCTCGCTTAGTAAGTTGCCGAAACTCTCCCACGTTTTTTCGTCCGATCGGTCGGACGGGCCGGCAGCTGCTGCCGAAATTGAAAACGGAATTCGCAGGTTTTGGGGTCTCGATGTGGAAGCAAGTGATGAATTGGTCGCATTGGATTGTAAGGATTCTTCCGCTTGACTCAAAGCCGACGTGTACAAACTGGCTCGTTGCGCGAAAATCGGTACGTTGTCGGATTTGTGCAAGACGAAGTCACAATTCGGACTCAAGATGGCGTGTTTCTGGATGGCTTGGTCACCGAAATTCCATTTGTCGATCGTTCGTTTGCAGCTGAAGCATTTGACAACGAATTCGTTTCCCGTGTAGAAAAATCCGGCTTTGGCTAATTTTTTCGCTTCTATCGGAGCATTTGCGGGCCATGATGTGAATGAATCCAGTCGGTTACGCTCGAATCTCATGTAGTTGCCATTGTTGTCAGTTTCGACTTTGTTGCTGTAATTATTAGCGATGGAAACGGGATGTATGTGCGCCGAAATTGAAGAATCGGCTGTTAAATCGTCATCCATCATCCTGTTATCGCCCATTTTCAGTGGTCTGCTACTAGTTATCCATGGCGTACCTAAACGAAAAAGAAACCACGTTTTAGTCATTCACAGACAACAATAACAAGAAATGTATTCAGTCATGATTACGTCATCGACCTACTTGATAGCACTAAAATGGCCTTGCCTAATTTGTACTTGCGCAATTATGTGAAAAATGTGTGTCGCATTTCTAACAACATTTTTTTTTAGTTTTCGATTATAGAAAGTAAATAACGATCTATCAAGGTTTACAATTTTCGAAATGGAATTCCACTTTTCGGCTCGGAAACGAAATTCGAATTTCAGGTTTTAGATTTCGCCATTATTTCTCCCTCTTCAAACGAATGAGAAAACGGAAATCTTCAATTTTAAAGATTGTGATGTAAATATTATTTGAAAAAGAAATTTTATTTCCATTTAACAAAATAAATTGATATCCGATTACATTTTTCGAAAGTTAGATTTCATACTGTGAGTAATAACGAACATTCCATCTGTTACTGCCACTCCTTGTTGTTTAAAAAATAAGGGCTTCCCTTATCAACACAGCAACGTTAAAATACCAATTTCGCGAAAAAACTTCCAAAGATTACTGAAACCCAACAACTAACAGAAAGTACGATTAAAATAAGGTATTTTACTCCCTTTCTCGCTCGAAATACTCTCAGAAAACGATTTTTGAATGATTTAAGAATGAATAAAACCAACTCACCACACGTACCACCATTTCGGGCTGATGGATACACACAGAGCGGATGACGTCGTTGTTCAAAAATGGCCTCCATTAAGCATTAGTGTACACTTTTTGCAACCATGTAGTGATTTTCAGATACGATTATTATATCTTAACACGTTCTGTGTGTGTACTATGTTCCCCTAAAATAGTCAGACAGAGGTATTTTCCCATCATATTCTTGCTTTTATTTCCAATAATCTTATTGACGCAATAATGACGTCATTTTCCTACTAGTCAATGCATAAAACTGGAGGTTAAATGTTATCACGTGCCTAACGACACAAAACATTAATTTCCCGTTTTGCTTGGGGGATAATGAGTATTTAAATTCACTAATTTCGTGATTCAAACTTCAAAGAACCTTGGCATTTAAAAAATGAAATAAAATAACAAAATAAAATAAAATAAATAAATGAAGTTTTTTTTCTTTTAATGAAAAACCGGAAAATGAAATTACAAAAGTAAATCATTGCACAATTCCAATTTCCTGCCAGAATTTAGTAACACAGGTTTATTTCTCATTAAGAATACAATAAACTATTATCTTAAAAATGTGATGAGCTTACCCGCTCGCGAAGTCGCCTGCTTCTGCTTGGATCGTATCATTTTCGCACACAAGAGTAATCAGCTCAGTTTTGCTTCAAATTAAACGCCTTGATAAGCCTCACTAATCACTTTATTTGTTATCGATGTGCAAACCAGTGCTAACTAGTAGCTGTTTCCACTAATTCGGGAAATGGGAGCTTCGGCGGAAATTAATTGTGGAATTTTTAATTCGGTAAAGCGCAACAAAAACCGAATTGATATGGATTTTTTTTTCAACAAATTATTTTTTTTTTTATAAAATAAATAAAACTAAAATAATATTTATAACGAAGATAACGTGTTTATCTGCTATTTTTTGATATGTCCTCTGTGTACGCACATAGTATGGAGGTTTGATATTTTCCAGCGAACGTAAGGGGAAAATTTGTATCCAAGAAAGTACGTATTTCTAAAGAAATTATTTTATTTCTGGAAAATGCATTTTTTAAAATTAAAAAAAAAATTTAAATTCTACTCGTGTTTCATCAAATAAACTGTGGTAATCTGGTTTGTCACTTACATAACGTTAATGTAGCGGATTTGAATTTGACATTTATCAATCTAATTTGTAATTATCATTCGACTCTGGTCAGATTTTATGACAGCATCTCAAAACAAAAACAATGAATCTAAAATAAGTCTGCGATATAATCTATCACATGTTTAGTAATCTCTCTAAAATGTCAAATGGCAAAACACTGTTGACCCATGTTTTTTTCCCAAGTTTTTATTTATTTTTTAAAGGAAGAAGAAGCACTTTTTTGTGGTACAAAACTCCGAATTGACGATTAGTGGAAATCACATGCATATTACTATAAAAAGACACGTGATTTTAATTTTTAATCCAATCTATAGTATATCCTGTAAATGTGATGCATTTGTTAAATATATTTTATGATTTTATATTTTGGTCTAACGTCATTGATTAGATTGAAAAATCACTTGTTATCCATTTGGACCCATAAAGTCCACTAAATTAACTAATTACACACCCTCTGACTAAAATGTTTTTCTCATACATTTAATCAATTTATTGCCTATTGACTTAGCAACTGTCTGGGATGTCTACCTGAGTCTAACTGTCTAGCTTTTCGTAATCCAGCACCCATTAGATTCTCAAAAAAATGTTCTCAAACTCCCATGAAAAATATGTTCAGTGTTTATGTAGACCAATTTGGAAGGTAAAAAAGGTTTTTTTCAATAATTTATGTTTAATTGAAAATCCTGAGTCCTACCAGGTTAATTCGGATAATTAGGATAAATTCTAATTATCTGGAAGTTCCGGATAAAACGTGCCCCAATTTCCAACAGGAATTCGACTTTTAAGGCATGTCATAAAAATGACTAGCCCTCGCTAGCCATTCAGGACCCCACACATCTGGTCAAACTCGCATGTTAGGGCATGCCTGCAGAGCTAGAGCAATTCGGTATCATTGAATATTACCGAAGATGCATAAGGTAATTACTCAATTACAATTCGACCCCCCCCCCCCCCCCCCCGAGTTGAAAGAAGAAAAAAAATCACACTTTCACCGCATTTTGATATCTTTTCGATTACGTTTCGTTTACTTTTTGGTGACAATTGGATCAATTTTTGGGTTGCTCGGTCTAAAGGGAGGCAATTATGTTCCCAGAACTATGGGTCAGTGCCCAGTGCCCGGTCTCAAGGGGTACTCGATCGGTATGCTTGCCTAGAGGGAGTTCACTGCACTACAAACAATAAAAATTGCACATATGTGCAAAATGTGAACTCAAGTAAAAAAAAAAAAAACAAGTAAACATCTGTAATGCAGGGAAGCATTACATATTAGACTTCTAAACCCTGTCCCTTTGTCCCTAAATAAAATACCGAAATAAAAGAAAATAAAGTACCTAATTAAAAAAAAAAATTTGGCCAATATAAAGCAACAACAAACAAAATCCCACCAAAATTTGATCAAAAATCAACAACAGCCATCAGCGACTGTCAGCGGCCATTTTTTTAAAAAGCGCCATCTATTGGTGGTTTTGCCTTTAATTGTTTAGTAAGCCGTGTATTCCATGAAAATTACGGAAATGACATCATATGACGTCATTTCCGTGATTTTCATGGAATAAAACGGCTAAAAGTGTACAAAAACCGGTTTATTAATTCAGGTTTTTTTCAATAATTTATGTTTAATTGAAAATCCTGAGTCCTTAGGATACTAATATAGGTATGCTGAATTTAATGCCGTTGTCCGTTTGGCTCTACCTGCGGTAGTTTTTGCGGAATCGTTGACGACGGACGGACAGACAGACAGACAGACAGACAGAGCTGTTTCCGTTTCATTAGACTTTCTAAACATAGGTTTAGAAGTCTAAAACCTGATATTTTCAGATTTACTCTCGTCGCGTATCATTAGGATTTAGGATGGACGTCTTGACGTCTCACACTCCCAAGAGGGTGTGTGCACCACTGGTTAAAAAGCACTGAGCTACTTTTCCAACTCGCCACAAGACCAAACCAAGGATGTATCCTTGACCAAACTCGCTAAAATACAATTAAAGCGGTCAGGAGTCAGGACGATCTAGAAACGCCCAAAATACGTTCAAAAAAGTCCAAAAAAAACGTTCAAAAACGTGCCTAAAACGTTCACATTTCAATGTATATAAACAACAGATTATGAATTATGATAATTCATTTTCATTCAATTGTTTTCGAGATTGTTTCAGTTTTTTCGATTGTTACGTATTTTTTTATTGTTGTAATGTTGTGTTTAATCGATGTCATGGTTCGTTGCATTGTTAAAATGCTGCTTTTGCTTTTCGGATCGTGCATTGTTGCAGTGGCCGTTGTGTTGTTGGTGTTTGTTTCTGGGCTGGTTAGTTTCTGGATGGGTTTTCGGGGAACGTTTTACGAAGAGAGATTCCTCATTGTTGCAATGATCAAAGCATGTTTTTGGTGGATGCAAATTGGAGTCACAATGTTGCAAGTGATTGTTGATGAACTCATTAGGCAGACGACCGAATTGATAAATTTTCCGTTTACTGACAGTTTTTTTGCGTTTGTTCCTATTATTGTGGCTATTTTAATCTATTCGATTACCTGGATTATGGTTGTGGCGACCAGAACAATGATTATTGTTTTGCTGACGGTGCATCTTTTTCTTGTAACTTGCGTATGATTATTCGCGCGACGGGTGGAGACGACGAAACAATTGTTGCGGTCAATGAAGCAATTCTCTCGGTTGGACCTTTGATGAACTGTGTTGACGAATTGACAAAGTCGATTGTTCGACTGATTGTTCTGGTTTTAAAATTTGCGTTTTTCTCTAATGTGCAAAGGTATATTGTAGCCAAAGTGGCTAAGTATTTTGGAGCGGAATTGTATGAAAATCAGTGGCGTTTAATTTAATAAAATGTGCATTTTCCTAACATAAACTTCCGTTTTTGTCCCTTAAACATGCTTGTGCAGAATGCAAATTCCAATCGATTGAGACTGGTTTCAGAATTTTCAATAGCTGCGTACAGAAAAAATTCGATATTGCGGCTAAAAAATGGGAAGGAATCGTATAATTTTTTGTGTGATTGATGAAGTGGGGCTTCTGTAATCTTCAGAAAATTTTATACTCTATAATAAATTGATTTTAAATTTTTTAAATAGATTGACTTTTTTTTTCAGTTTGTTGGTTTTATACAGTATATTTAATTTTCTTCAAATCAATCACAAAATGTACTTCTAAGTTTTAGCATTAGGTTTTATGTACGACGTCATACTGATGTCATTCCAAACACTGTCATTGGTGGTTACACCTGAAATGACGTCATCGGCAGAATTTTGTTGTTTCCCTGATTTTGAAGCAAGGCAGTGAAGCGCAAAGGGCAATCCCTCAAAATCAACGAAATTGTTGTAGTTATCAAATTTTTGACCAAAAATTTGATAACTACATATAAAAATACATCATATAAAGTTCTGTTGTATTTTTCATGTCGCAACTCCTTTAAGTACTGAAAACATCAAAATTCGTATCAGGCGAACATTTTGGCATCCATTATACCGTAGGACACGGGGTTGAGTACATTTCGCCGTAAATCAGCATTTTCTTTCTTTTAACTACTTTTAATTTCTATTTTATCATATTAATTGGAAAGTAGACCAAAAACTGCACCAGAAAAATCTACTTATATAAACCGGAAGTTCAAGTCAAGTTAAATAGAAGCCTTTAATAAAAGCTTTTAAAAACTCGTCTTTTTGGAAAAAGGCTTTTTTGCTGTATCCCTGCAATGCACATTCTCAAATTTCCCACTGATTTTGCCATGTGGTCGCCGGCTTCGATCGTCCGAAACAAAACCTTTTCTTGATCAAATCAAAAAACAAAATATACAGGCTTATACAGAATGAGTCTGGTTTCAGAAATATTTCGATCTCTTTTTAATACCAAAAACGTTCAAAAACTTATCGGGTGAACATTTTGGCCACTATACGGGTTCCGCCAGGTGGCGCTCTGGTTTGTCCAATTTTGGCCGTAAATCAGTTTTTTCTCCCTTTTAACTATATTTAATTATTAAATTAACATATTCAGTGGAAAGTAGACGTAAAACTGCACCAGAAAAGTCTACTTTCCAACCTTGTAATTAATTTTTTAATTCGTTTTTTTTAAATTACGTAACAAAAACTTAAATCACCCCCTCCCTCCCAAATTTTCCAAAATCATAAAAAAATGCTTGTATTTTCTTTATTAAAAATTAAAAAAATTTTTTTTTTACATGGAATGTAACAAAATTTGAAACCCCTTCCCCTAAACTTTATTACTAGTCAAATTAAATTGCAAAATATATACAGCATCAGCATAATTTGAGTTAATTGATTTTTATCTACAATTTTCATAATCTTTGAACATTAATCTTTGTCTAAAATCATGTTTTAAAAATTCGAGTACGTTAATATTTGTTTAAAAGTAAAAAAACAGTCACAAAAACAATTTACATTCAACTTTTTGAGTTATTAGTATGCGGTATTGGTAATTTTAAAGTTGCCATTTTCTCCATTTCTAGTTCTTCTAACAGCATTTCCAAAGCCAAAGCATCAACATTTTTAGCCAACAAATTCAAGAACAACCAATCACCAATTTTGGCACGAAGAAGCATATGATCCACTCGATTGCTCTTGAAACAATTGTATTGCCAGTGCAACACCTTGACTCTGAGCTTCGGCCAGCTGAACAGGCAAATACGGTAGACCAAAACGAGTCCGGTAGGAATGGCTAAAATCACGAGCCAAAACCACAAAAACACGTAGATTTTTTCGTTGATTATATTCAATGGCAGCACACAAATCGCGTCATGAATTTGAAAATTCCCACTCGGTCCGAAAGCGCGGAAAGTACATTTGGTCAAACGTGGAAAAATTACCACCATTGTGTCATTACGATATTCCTGGTCCAAGAATCCATACTGGAGAACACGTGATCCGTACGTTGTAAAAGTACCGCCGAGAAAAGCATCAATAAGAAAAATTTGCCCAACAACATTGACAAAATTGAGAACTTCGCACATGAAATATCCATACGCCCATTTGTTGAGACTGTTCCAGTTCCGCAACACGTATTGACAGAGAATTTTGATCCGTCCACTCATCGAATCCTTTTCGCACAAAGGTTCCGTCAAACCATTCACCAAACAAGACATTCGACCGTTGTCGATTTTTTTCCACATGTAACGTGACAAATAAAACATTGCCGCTTGCAACGTTAGCACCAGCCAAACCCATTGATAATAAGTATGATAGAAAACAGCGTCGCCGTGTTTCACCGTGCTTACGCCTGGATAGGGCTCGTTGCTTCCCGGGCCTACCAAAGAAAATGTTGACCGTGTCCAACAGTAATTTTCTAGCAGATCCGAACTCAGCGAAGGCGGTGGTGGGCCACAGGAAATTGGTCGTCCGAAATGTTCACTGCTGGTCACTAGAATCGCCGCGGCGGCTAAAATCACCGCCGTCACGCGATAATGCAAGTGAAATACAAAATTGTCAATCCGGGCGGACGTATGGGACTTGAGGACGGCCGCTGAAAACGCTGCGAGGACGGACATTGTTGGTTGTTGTCAGCACGCGTGCACAAATGGATGTAAAAAGCAAGTGACAAATGAAAAGAGGGGACCACGTCTACCCCAGGGGGTGGGGGGTTAATTCTTAACAGATGGTTTGACCTCTAAATAAGATAATAGCCCCATCTCACGTGACTTGACAGTGGTATCTTAAAATTCCTTGCTTACACATTTTAATCTGTAGTTTAGGACATTTGTCATCCGGTGACAAACTGACCAAATCAGCCGAGATTACATCCGTTCCCACGCCAGTTTTGCAAAGGTGTGATTTATATATTTAGTAATAAAAATAAAGACAATTTTGTACATTTCACATTTTTATTCATTTCTCTAAATGTGACCTGTTGGTCACAACAAAACAGGAACTATGCCAACTGGTTGGGCATTTTCATAAACTCACAAACAAAATTATTTTTTGGTTTAAATTTACATCAAATACTGGGAAAGCTAAAAAGCTGTTGATTAGATTGACTGCTGGTGGATTTTAAACATGACGACGAGCAATTTAAGCTGTATTTTTTTTTTAAATCTTGGTCTTAAGATTTGAAATAAAATTAAAATTAGTCTTTCCAATCTGACAACAGCATCTCGAACTCTCCCAATCAGTTGACATGAACGTGAGAATTGTATTAAGCTGCTTTCTCCATTTTAATCATCTCCAAAATACCATCGTTCATCTCTTTCACAGCTTGGTATTCAGTCAACCCCATGCGGCGTTTGTTAGAAATGTCATATACGCCGCCCACCGATTCGGTGTGCTCACCGCTAGTGCCTGCAATTGGTTCAAGATTTAGTCACAAACAATTTATTAACAGAAAAAAAAATTACGGTACTCACCTCGAACCTGTAAGTTGAATTTTGATGCGATTTCCTCCAACTTCGCGCGGTTTTGAGCCAACTTGGGGAGCTTAATATGAACGCTGGCACGGATGGTTGTGCCCAAATTAGTTGGGCAAAAAGTTAAGAAACCAAGACGATCATCGTGAGAAAATGGCAACCGTTTCTCGATCTCATTCACAGCCTAAAACAAATAATTAATTTAGATTCTCCTCTCTATTTATCATAAATAATAATCCTCTTTATTTACATGAGTCAGACGTCCAAAAACTTCTTTCAAGTTGCCGCCCATTTGCATTGAAATAATACGCAAGTGATCTTCCTCATTGCACCAAACTAAGAAAGTCTTAGCGTCGTTATGGTAAATACCACGTCCACTTGGCCAATAGCGGCAAGCATTGGCTTCCTGCAAGAATCTAAATTAAAAAATTTAAATTATTAGTTCGCAAACATTTAAATAAAAATATATAAAATATAAAAATACTCACCGATCACCCTCCTTGAAAAGAAAATGATCGTCGATCAACTTTTGCTGCACATCTTTGCTCATGCCAGTAAGTGGATAGTAGGTGCCTTTCAACTCCCCAGTCAAACCACTCAAAGTAGATGACACTTTCTCTTCCATTTCTTTGTATTGCTATAAAACAAATTTACAATTAACCAATTTTTTAAAATTTATCATTAAAATAATTATTGATTTTACCGCTTCAGTCAAGCAAGGGTTGAATGGGTACCCTTGAAGGCTTCGTCCGCATCGTACACGCGTAGAAATGACAAATGCACCTTCAGGATCCAAATCTCCAAGAGTCGCAACATCTCCGAAGTCCTTGGCGGGATGCTTGTCGGTCGACTTAAACCCACCGTGGTAGTCTTCGATGATTGGGTTGAACAAACCAGCGAAAAGTGTGTACGATTCAGCATCAGGCGCATAAACACCGACGCCAGAATCGAGATTAGCAACACCTAGAATTAAAAAAATAAATACTCAGTAAAATTTTAAGTTAAAATAAAATTATTTTTTTTCACCGAGCTTTAATTAAGTTAAATCGTTTTCAAACGTGTTACAGTTGATACAATAATAGCAACCTGCTTGTCAGTACTACAACCATTTTTGGCAGCTTCGTTGCCGGTTCTCATTTCTATTTCTACAAGCAACTGTCGATTAGAGTGCGAGTGCCTAGTTGGATATTTAGAACGAGGTGATAACATGACAAAATTATACAATTAAATTATTGTTATATGGCAATTTAATGTTTTTATTTATTCTTAATTCGATAATTTGAATAGCGAGAGCTATAATTACGCCAACTTTCACTATCATTTCATTATCATTTCATTCAAAACTCAAGATCAGTCATTTCAGGATACCTAAAATTATTCTAAACTACGTCATTCGGTCAAGCGTTAACAACGTACGAGAATAAGCCTAAACCCGGCACCAGTGCCAAACGCACTGGAATGAAGCCAACTGAGAAAAATTTCAAATTAAAATTTCAAAAAAAAAATATAGCAAAATTCATTTACCCTTACATTTTTGTCAAATTAAAATTTTCATGGCTTAGCTGGTAATCTAATAGTACTTTAGATAAATAAATAAAAATTTAGTGCGCACATTAAGCTCCATTACATGGTCATTCGATTTAGCATTGGCTATTTTTAATTCAAGTTTATGTGCCATGGCAGTGAAAAAAAATAAAGGAAAAAAAAAACCAAAGCTGGGACCCCAAAAAAGACAGGGCTAGTGATTTTGTTTAGCTCCACTGAAATACTACGCAATGAAAAGCCACATTCCTAGCTCATCACGTCTTTTAGGGTTAGCTCGATTGTTGTTGGCACGTAGCGAAGGAATCTGCAGAATAGTGTGGAATTCAGAGATCATTGCTCTTATCCTACTGCCCGAATTTAGACTTTAGAAGAAAGCAAAAGCTCACAAAAAATGTCCTTGAAAAAATTCGATATTACTGTATCAGTCTGTTTATCTGTACAAATTCAATTTGACGTCTTTGTTGTTTCAATAGCTTAGATTAGACAGGAAACCAATAATATATCTTAGTTTTTATCACTTGAGTCACGATGCATTTTTGTAAATTCTAATTACTTTTCTAATCTTTGTTTTTTGCAATTTAAAACTGAAATTATATTGCAATTACAACATAATGATGCAAATAATTAAAACAGTAGTAACTAATTACCTCTTAAATAATAACATTAACTTTTTTTTAAAATATCAACAAAGCCTAGCCAAGTGTAATGTTTTAATTATTCCTCAACCTGTCTTTACTTTGACTTCTAGGAAAGTCAATTTCCTTCAACAAAACAAAAACCCTTCATTTTGAGTTGAGAAATATTCAAAGAAATGCTTTTCCATTTACTTTTATGACACTGTTGTTACAACATTTCAATCGTTTGTCAATTCAATTTGCATGTCTGATTCACACATATTGAGTAAACTGTGAAACATTTTTAAGCAAACAAAGAAAGAGCTAGGCAAAGTTAATGGAAAAAAAAGTATATTTATAGGACAAATTTGAGTAAAAATATATACTTAAAAATTTATTATTTCTTTATGACTTAATGAGGCATTTAGATCTTTCAGTTTGGGTGTTAGTTTCAAACTTAAAAGATAAAAAAAAAATTTCCCCGCTTCAAGGTCGAATGAAAATTTGGCTCGTATTCACCGAGCACACAATAAGCTATTTTTACCTGACTGGATGATATCTTGGAGGGTAGCCCCCATGGCCGTCTTCTTGGTTTTCAGGTCATCGAATACTGCTTGAGTCAAATATTTCTTCAAAAGGGACTTGCAATCTCCTGCTGCTTGCAATTTCTTGTGTCCCTCTTCCAACTTGGTTGCTGTTGCTGCATCGACCGACATTATTCTTTTTTGCCTGTTAAAAAGTAGTTTAGAATTGATTTAAAGCGAGGCAGAACGAAAGAAAAAAAAGCATAAAGGAAGTACAAATAAGCCTACGACGGGATCAATAAATAATTCAGTTTGTCAATTTCACTCTGCGAGACGAAGTTAAAATGAAATATCTGCAATTGTTCGTGGTTTGATTTGTAAAATACGTTGTAATTCTAAAATTATATGTAATTTATATCATTTCTCATAATTTCCTAATAAAAAAAAATCAAAATTTTAAACGAAATTAATATATGATTTCAGATTTTATCATCCAAAATAAAAAATGTAGAAAATGTAAAAATTATTGTTGAAAATGAAATTGTATTGTTAGCTCGCACTTTCCCCTCCACTAGTCCCCTCTATTTACGCTGCATTTTCGGTAATGCACAAAACCCTAAATTGCTACAGATTCTACGAAACTTTCAGCACGGTAGTGCAATTTAAACGAGCCAGCATGTATTTTAAAATGAAAATGAAAGATTTAGAAAGGAATTCGATAATTAAGAGCGAACTGCCTACCTAAACTGTTGCTGACAAAGACGACGAGAGACTGCGAGGAAACGAGAGCAGGAAGCGAGTATGTGAGAGAAATTCGCCCGCTGCACTCTGGTATGGCTGACGTCAATGGACGTGTATTCACAAAAGTAACGCAACTTATGTAATGACATTTGTGATTACGATGGCAATCCCATTCATGATTTAAATCGGTTATCAAATTATCGTGGCATTATGAAAAGGTGTTAGCATTAAATACCAAATCTCATTTTTATTTTATTCAATTTTTTTAATCATCCCCAATCCCCATCCTCTTAAATGGATAAACGCAACGTAATGGAAATGTCTATAAATAGATATGTATCTGCGCTCGTCCATTTTGGCGAAAACCAGCAAGAGGGAAGTTCACTTTCGGGGTTTCGTTGTACACGGCTTTTCATTTCCTAATTACTTTTTGCAATTTGTATTATTAATTACGCTTAAAACTTGCATCATCTTCATGACCAAACTAAATTGTTTTCTCAAGGTCATGTAATGTCTGCCACTTTTCCGCTTTAAATGAGTCACCGGTGGTGTAAATATATTTTTTTTTAAAGAAGAAAGACTCAAAAAATAAAAGAAAATAAAAGAAATGAAACGAGAATAAATTTAAAATTTTAATCGCGACACACCCACTTTTGTAATCAGTTTGTGTAACTGATGCCAAAAATTGTGCGATAGGAAAATAACACTCGATGTAACTAGACTTGCATCAGCCAGAATTGCGATCACGTGACTACATTGCGGCGCGGTTATGCCGGCAAGCAGATGAAGAGGCGTTTTATTTATAAATTTTTTGTTGAGTTGCTTACCTTTGGCGAAAAAGAAGTAGGCATCCAACACTAGCCGAACCAGTGACTAGAGCAAGCAAGGCAACACGTCTATCTACATACATAGTACTGGAAATGTGTTTGGAGAGAAACCGCATTGACTAAATACGCGTTCAATAACCAGAAGCAGACAAGCGACCTTTTTGCTTATACTGCTGCACTGAAATGACGCAATGGCGAAACGACACCTTTTCAAATACCGTGGGCTGTCTCGTCTGTTCCGTACGCTTTAATAGTTGATTACCTCGCGTATTATAAAACAAAAAATTACACGGGCTCGAAAACAGTTAGGCAAATCAAAAGCTCAGCAAAATGCATCATGGTTGGAAAAGAACTGCGTTGTTTGTAATTTGTATGACGACGGACTTTCACACTGTTATAATAAATTGGTTTTTGAGTTTATTGTGATTTTATTCATTTGGTAAAGCGATAGTTGTGGGTTAAAAATAAAGCAATCAATAGCCAACCTTTCATTCTCACGTGATCTAATTAAGGTTTAATAAATTAATTACGGGTATTACTCACCGGATCAATAATTGTAATATTGTTACACTTACACAAGGTAATAAAATTTAATAACTTGATAGAATGGAATTTTATTGGCTTTTTTTTATTCTAATTTAATCTTATCTTTCGTTTTGGTGCTCAAATGCGAGGAAAATTTGTTGAAAAATTGTATCAAATTCAATTGTCTATTTCTTTTTGTTACTGTTTAAATTTCTGGTTGTAAAATGTAAATTTTTATTTCTAATTGATGAGAATTAAATGTGCAGCGTTTAAAAGCTAAAAGCCTAGCAACAGCGACAGTCAGTTGGACCAAATGGATAGCAGCAAATGAGAGAGGAAATAAGAAGTTTAAGCCGTTTATGCTTTAGCTGTATTTTTAGTATCAGATTTTTTTTATTTGAAGGGCTTACCAGAAATCTCTGATGACAAAGAACAGGTGCCAAACCGAGTTCATGGAAATTTTGGCTACTCTGCTTATAAAACGGGCACGAGCAGCAAAAATGGGCTTCACTGTGAAACAAGAGAAAATAAAGCGACAGAGAGAGCCACTGAAAATGTCATTGTTGGCGGGAAATTTAAAGAAACATTATATTATAATTTAATTTTTTTATTTACAAAACACGGTTTAAACTTTTTTCAAAACTAGAAGAATCCAAATTTTCGGCATCAACCTCGGCTTGCAAGTTCATTATTCTCGTTAAGGCGTCACTGGTGCAATGGAAGTTATGCTCGATGAAATCTGAGAAATATATAAAAACGCTTTAATTATATAGTAGACAAACATAAAATTTTTAAAATTTACTTTTTGGTTTGTTAATAGTTTCTGCAACCAAATACACTATTGCCATGTATTTGTTTACACCTCTAATGCACACATGGCACCCAGAGCCGTCTACGTCTCTTTCAAAACGTAATGTACTTTCAAAACTACTGCTAATCGGCTCTACAAAATTATCACCATAACTGAAATTCAAAAAGTTCGATAATTTATATAATTTTGTGTAAATTCATTTCATACTTGTAACAAATTGCAAGTCCCATTGTAGATTTAACTACATCCCAACATAAGTCGTATGTACCCTTGTCCAGAGGACCACTATCTCCACAAATTATGTATTCATTGTGCATATCCAGCAGTAACACTTTATCTAATCTCGAATACTAAGGATTAATAAAAATAATTAATACGTTTACGGTATATTCATTTGAAATGCTATATTATTACTTGTTTGAATGAATCCAGCAGCTTCTGCACTCCATCTATGTGATGCACAAATTTGTGCACATATTTATCGTACACTTCAAAAATTGACTCCTTAGCGATTCCCCCAATATAATAACTAAAGGAAAAGTACCAGTTAGATGTTTTATTTTTATTTTTTGTGAAACTTACTTCAATAATCGATCTCTAGAGTCCATAGCACAGAATTCCTCAAAAACAGGATCTACGATCTCCTCTTCTGCCTTTTCCGTAGAACTAGTACAGCTGGTTTCAAATCCATAACTAGAATCATATTCATCCATGTCAAGTCTTAGAACTAAATGAAAAGGTTGATTTATATCCCCTCTTCTTATCCCAAGTATCCCTTTAATGATAAGATGGGTAATTCCATACTTATGAATGTTGCTACCCTCAGTTTTACCACAGTGCTGCTATTTGTAATCTAAAATTTTGTTTTGTTGTTTTAAAAATCATTATTTTAATCATACTGCTGACTAATTTCTAATTACAAAATAAAATGTATCAATTTGAAGCACCCAATAACCCATTTTTACCCACACAAGTGATTAAAAATGACGAATTGATCAATTTATTATAAATTCCAAATGCTATCAGAGATGAATTTACAAGTAGATTGCACATCTAATCTAATCGACTTGATTTTGTATAGGCATTGGTGTACATTAACATGTTTGTTTTGTTTTTATTGGTTAGTTTTGTGAATTTCTCATCGTATAAATTAAAACCACTTGCTTTAAGCGTCAACAAATACACGTATTTAATCACAGTTGCTTAGAACTCAATACATATATATTTAGTTAGTTTATTTTCATCCATATTACAAGTTTACAATACAGTTGGTAGTACTATATAAAATATAGTACGATAAATACTTTATTAATATCTGTCAAACATAACATGTACATACATGTACAGTTACAATAAAAAATTAGTTGTTCGGTATACATTAATAATATTTCATACTAAAAAATTGTCGATGAAATATCAAGACACCATAAACATAAATGCAGTTAACACGTATATTGCACAGTCCCGATGTAAATGCACGGAACTTAAGTGGTTTGCAGAAAGCTTGGATCTACAGATACAATTTTAGCAGTGAGGAATGAATGAATGGAAAACAATAAACTTTGCAAAGAAGGAGTTTCCAATTCCTGCACAAAACATAAAAATTTAATTCAATAGAATTCAATAAAAATTAAAATAATTTCTCCTTACTTTTGTTTCCATTTCCTTGCAATCGGGTTCTTGGAAATGTAATTTTAATCTGGAATTACCATCGTCCGAGGAACCTTTTAGATATGAAAAGCGATACTTCCATAAATAATTCTGTAGGAATAAAATTGCATTTATTTTTAAGTCGAGAGAATATCAAGTTATACGAATTTAACCTTTTCCTCCGTATCGTAAAGGGCAAAACCCATGTTCCAATCTAAAGTAAGAGCTGCTGATCTGTCATTGACTAGTGCAGGAAACGTTTTGCTCTGATAAAACAAAGAATCGTGTTCAGTAGTTTGAATTACCAGCCTTTCATTTATTTACTTACACCAAGTTTAGTCACGGCGGAATATGTTGCTTTTTGCCAAGCGTGTTCTAATTCTAACAGATCATTTTTATGTTCCAGTGAAAAATAACGTACGCTGCCTTCACAGGACTGTAATATGAAACAATTTGGACGATTGTCTTGACATTCAGTGTCCTTTAGCACTTTAAGCATTGTTTGATGCACTTTAAAAGTGCAATCTGGACGGAGCCAACTTTGGAAAGTAATCTTTTGTACAAGAAAAAATGTTATACGCAATTAAAATATGACATTTTATAACTTACGGGAGGAGTGTCAAATAACAACGCATCGACTCCTTTCAGAGCTAAAAAACGAGGCCTCCAAGTACTCCAAGGATGGCGGTCAGTAAATTTACCTTCTTCTACCCACGACATGTATGAGACTGTTTCGCCAGAAACAAATTTCTTGTTAATGGAATCAATCTGAAAATATTCGCATTAAGTTTCGTGTTTTTATTTGTGTAATAGTTTAACACTTACGTATTGAGTATTCATTTTGTTGATATTAATTAAGATTCTATCTACCCAGTTTTTAAGAACATCAATTTCGTCACAATAAATAATTGACATGAACATGCTATTGTGATTGCTAACTTCGAATGAGTTTGATCTAGTGAGAGTTATAAATAAAATATATATCAAACTGCAAAAAATTGAAGTTAAAATATGTACCGTAGGTTGTCACTGCCGGTTGTATACCGAGTTAAATAAGCCATGAGAAGTGGAAATGTGATTACGTCTGTCCATTTTTTTTCTAGTTTAGAACATTTTTTCGTCTGGCTTATATTATTATCTCTATTTTGAGTATCACTTTCTTTACGACCTAAATTTATTGATGTTAATATAATACAGTTTAAAAACAACAACAAACAACTTGCCATTTTGAGTTAAAAATTGAGTTGCTGCTTGATGATGTCTTACGGTTAAAATCACATGATTACCAGCATTTTTGAGTAATTTTACAGCATCATCGTGAGTAAACCTTTCGATATTTTTGTTGTTCACCTATAAAATACAACAAATTATATTTTTAAGTTAGAAATTTAAAAAATGTAAACTTGTACTTTATGTATCGCATCTCCTACATAAAGCTGCCGAGTTAAATCAGCTGCTTGGTCTTTATAAATGCGCGATATTAAAATGGGTAATTTGTTTTCTGCACCTCCCTGCAAAATTAAAATCAGTAATTAAAAAAAATTGAAATAATTTTTAAATATTTTTCTTGTATTTTCGGGTTTTGTACTTTAACACTGAGACCAAGACCTCCAACTTTTCTTCTAATCACTGTGACTACACGCTCCTGGAATGAATATTGAAAAAACAGCTAAATTTAATGAAAGTGTTCATTGATTTTTATTCAATTTACGTACTCTTGGGTCTATTAAAGGGATAGACTCAGAATCCGAGGATTTGGAATATAAAATTTCTTCTTTCTGCAAGACTAATTCATCGCTTTTCAAAACAGCGCGCATAGGGCGAGGTTGGCCGTTTCCATCACTAACCGATACAATTCCCTTGAGCATCACCTAAATAAAAAGCATCCACATCTTAATTAATAGGCATAGTAAATCACTAAATATCTGAATAAAAATGCATCGATCTTATGGCTGAAATGTTGCAAAACGGAATAAAACACCTACTTCGCTCATTTTTCTGATTTCATCAATTTATGGTGTTTGATTCGGGTGTTTTCTTAGCTCATATTTTTTTTGTGCTTTAAAAATAGTTTTTCGTTTTGCTGTATTTAAACGTGTTTACGTTAACGTAGCGTGCAATCCATCAAAACAACTGCGAACATTAAAAGATTCGACACTAGGCGGTAGCACAAGTCTTAGTTAAGATTCAATGTTTTCCCTTTCAACACTGAATAAATCAATAGTGATAATTTATTTTATTTTTTTAATTAACCATTCCATTTACAAAAATCAGAATTCAGCTACAATTTCAAATATCACAATATTTAAGTACAGATTAATGGAACACATTTTTCTTTTCAAGTAATTTTCTGAGCAAATAATACTACAAATAAATACAAGCCACTTGCACTTAATATGCTTTTTATATCTGTTGTTTTTTTGTGTTATTTCGTTCTCAATACACACAACATGTACAGTTATATGAAGACTGATGACAACGAAATGTGACTGAACATTTTATTTAACTCGAGTGTCTATGATGTGTATATTAGACAGCAACTCTCGCTATTAAAGTATGGTCATTAACTTAGATTTAGTGACAGGGTTTGTTCGTGTTAATTCGCTATATTTTGTTGTTAAAATTCATCTCTCTTAATAGTAATTACATTGGAGTATTTGATTTAACAGTGTTTATAAGGCCAAGTCAAGGAAAAAGACCTCTGGGAAGCACATTTATAAAAATAATTTCATGTAATAATGCCTTAACAGACTAAAATTTCAATCAAAAATGAAGTGTTTAAAATTTGATTGCAATCTTTAAGATTCAATTACGAAGCAAATAAGACAAAATAAATCAATTTAAAAGCAATTTAAACCCTTTTTTTTAACGGTGTTACTGCAGTTTTGATTAAGAGAATAGTCGACTAAAGCAAAAAAATATATTTGTGCAACTTCAAACTTCATTGAACAATTTTTTATAGGTATGGTATATCATTTGCTATACTTATAACTTAGTTTCTAAATTAATTACAGGTTTGGATAACTCTGCTCCTTGAGCAAAAAAGATAGTCACGAATTTTCAACTTGATTAAAAATCATTAAGGGAATGCTTCAAAGTGATAACAATATCAGAATTAAAGGAATAATTTTTCAAAATAACTAACCATTTAACATTATAACCGGGATAATATGAAAACGAGTTTTGATTTCGTTTGGCACCACGTTTCACACTATAGTTCTTTATAAACAAAGTTCACTTTTGAGCGATTGATATTTCTATTGCACGCATACATTTCCATGTGTGAGTCTGCAATGAACTGTCATGTTTCTCGTGAGCATTGGACTTTCTTCTCGACAGAGGACCACTGCTGCATTGAATGTCCACCTTGTACATACCAGGAACAAAAAATAGAATTCCGCACGTGTATTTAAAAGTGTCTTGAATATTCACCTGAAATTAATCTATTATTAATTTAATTCTTTTATTTTTTTTATTTTTTCATTTATACCACTGGGATATTGAAATAATCGCTGCCAATGAAGGCCATTTTATTTTCTAAACGAAAATTCAGTTGTCCATTTTGATAATCTTGATAGCAATCAACTTTTAAATTTAAATTTGAAAGTGCAGAATCTGAAAAATTATACATTAATTGATTTAAAAAATATATATATATTTATTCAATCAACTTACCTGAGTAATTTGTAATTGCAATTGTTAAATTAATAACTTCCCCTAACACGAAGCTTAAATCACATTCTGGATTAAACACTATATCATTTAAACAAATTTCTAGAAAAAAAATAATTGAATAAATACGAAATTCTTAATTCAATATCACTAAATATTTCTTATTACCCCACATAATTGGCGACATATGAATTAAATCCAACATTTCACGCGACCAAACTAAATTTGCGATAGATGCAGTACCACTCACTTCCAAAGCCGCTTAGAAACAACATTAAGGCAAACAAATAAATAAATTAAATTGAAAACCAACATAAAAGGATATTAATTCCCATTTCAGCTCAACTAAATCAGCCAAATGTTCCGAACAGATTCTAAACTCCTCTTCTAACGTTGTTCCGATGAAATTTGAAACGGGACACCGTTCAACAGGTACTGGAATTCTGCAAGTAATTAAAAAAAAATAAAAATACTGAAAGAAAACTAAAAACACGAGGTAATTTACCTGCACGTTTCTCTAGCTTCAATTAATATCTTCTTATTTTCAGTATATTGCACTTCCATTTCATGCTCAGCCGGGTTAAGAATGTCTAACACGAGGTAACAATGCGTTGGTCTTTCGGCAGGTAGCACATCCCATTTTGTAATTAAAATTGAAGGCGATATTTCTACATTGATAACAACACTACTGTGCCTACAATAATCAGCAGCCATGCCCGGACCTCCAGTGTATCGGATTTTTAACATCATTTCAAAAACCTTAAAAAAACCAAAATAAAATTACCGGTAACAATTTTGTTTAAAAAATAAATTAAACACAATTAAATCAAACCTTGGGTGTGTATGTCTTAGTCACTGGCGTAGCAGCGGAAGAAGGCAGTTGGGAATCAGCAGCTTTGCGTCTAAACGACGAGTAATTAATGGTGGACCGTACGGATGATGTGAAACCGCTCACTGATCCCACTGAGGCCGTTCGAGCCGATTTGGTCGGAACAGTTAAATTGCTGGAATTTGTTGATCCTAAATAAAAATTAAAAAAAAAATTAATCTTTTATAATTTAAACTTAAACAGAATCGTTGTTAATTACCTTCTTCGCTGTACGCTTTGGCCTGAGCAAGAAAATCGCCCACAGCGTGGACTCTCACCTTAAAGCTGGCCGATTGCAAAGGTTCAAGCGGCAAATTTTCTTGTAGACTTTCAACGTCTAACGTGCAAAACCGACTTTCCACAGGTTTTTCGAACTTGGATTCCAAAGTCATTTCTATTTTTTCAACATTCACTTTACTAGAATTGACTAAAGTTATAACACATTCCTGTACAGAGCCGGCGTACATGGGCATAGTATGACTGCTGACGATCGTAGTCGTGTCGCCGAACGATGAAAAGGTGGCCGCTTTAGGTAGTGCCGTGATTATTTGAATTTGAGGTAAGGCAGGAATTACTTCGATTGCGTAACTTTGTTTCTTTATGGACGGCAAGTCGCTTAGACGACAGTTGCTTTTGACACCAAATACATGTGCGGAATATCCTAATATCTCCAATGTCCCCGAAGAACGAGGTGTACCAATTAAATTCACGGGATAAGGTCCAGACATGGCTGGAAGATCCAAAGAGGCTGGAAACGTCTCAAATGGAATACCGTCTGCTAGAAGTATCTGAAACAATAAAATTTTATAATAATTGAATCGAATTAAGTTTGTTGTCAATTATTTTTACCATGTTTGATACTTTAAGCTCACAAGCAAGAGGATTGTAAATATGCAAAGCAACATCGCAAGCATCACCTTCCACCCACTTGAAATCTATTTGTTGTTATTTTAAAGAAATAAATTCAGTTAAAACATGTTTGTTTATTTAGTTTGGTCGATTTATTTAGCACCCATCATGTTGCTGTTTAAATCTTTTTCTTTCCGATGTCCAAATTGCAAAGGGGAGAAAATAAAAGGTCCCGAACAAGATTTATCCTCTTCCTTTATAGTCATGCTTAGAGGCCATAAATGAGGTGTTAAGTTGTCAGGTTTAAATAATCTGAAAAAACAAAAATTGTTGTAAATTTTTATATTTTTGTCCCCATTTGTATTTAAGAAAATTAACAAACTTGACACATGGTAAATTAGTAAGATTAACGGCGGGCAAAATGTAGCCATTATCGAGCACTAAAGGAACAGGCGCAGCTTCACATTTTGATATTAGAATTGATAGCTGGTTACAACAGTCGCGTCGCTCATTTGGGGTAAGATGATCAAATAAGTTATGAAGTAAAAATGTCATGTGTCGCACTGATACTGCTGCATTACCCATTCGTCGCGATATTCGAATCAAATCTTTGAGCATTTGAATTTGCAAAATAGGCCATCCTTTATCTGTAATAAAATGAAATGAACAAATGATGTCTAAAGTTGAGCAGATTCGTCATTTTTCTCACCTCTAGAATACTGTTTAGGATCCAAACTCAATCTGTAACCATCCAATGCTTGAAGCAACAAATAATAGGCCTGAAAAAAGCAAATTATCACAAAAATTGAAGGAATGAAATTAAAAATCCAACACGATCTCACAATAACTTGATAAACAAAGCATTCACCCGACCCCCCGACACAAAAGTTACCTGTCGGGAGGACACCGGAGTAGAAATGGTGGGACTAGTGGTATTAGAATCGGGATGAGAAAAAGAAATTCTGCGGAAATTCCGCCATCTCCGCTGTAAACCATTACCATTCTGAACATCACATCAACAACAAAAAAAGAGAAAAATATTGGGGCCCAAATTACCAATGCTTAAAACAAAACTAAGAATTCGCAATGCAAGATAAAAAAAAAACAATTTTGTTCAACCTGTGTCCAATTCGGATCCAAATTTGGACTGTTAACACACTTCAATGCTGCCGTTCTTCGAAATAAAGCAGCTTTTCTGTGAAATCCAATTTGCGTATACAGTTGAGAGAGACAAATGAAACGTTGAACCTATCAAAAAATATAAACAACCTTTAAAAACAATAATTAAAGCTTCCGGACCGATTACTTTTTCTTCATCGGACTGTTGTCCTTTAACAAAAACTAAATTCTGAATGAATTCAGATGCCATTATGTATTTCTCTTGCAAAATTAAAATTTTCGTTGCTTTAATATTTGCTTCCATTTCAATCACAGTTGCATTATGATACTAAAATTAATTAATCAATTTATAAAAATAAAAAAAAACTATATTTTCCTTATTCGTTTGCTTATATACTTTGCTGTAATGAATAATAGCTTCTCTGTATCTGTCAATAATTTCGTCATGTGATAAACAATTTTTACATTTGAATTCCAGGGGGTCCATTCCGTTGGGCAAACTATGCGAAGAAAAACTCCCTAAAACATAAACAAATAATAATTTTAGTAAAATTAATCGATCGTTCCAATTGTGGTTCACCTGGTCGCAATTTGTGAGGTGAAGTTCCTGCAGGAAATGACAAATTACGATGTAAAGACATAGATTTTCGTTGATGTCTCGGATATAAAGTAACGGCAGAAGCCGCACACAATCCTTCGTAACACCCTGTTAACAATTTCAATTTTCATTACAAATATACAATTAAAAAAAATAAATAATCAAAATACCAGCAAGCCATAACCAATCATTAACCGACTTCAAAATGTCCGCTGCAACAAAATAATAATTTATAGCCTCAACAGGAAGTCCAGCTAAAAGTGATAAGTCTCCAATGTGTTTCTTCATCCGCCCTAAACTCCGCTTCTTGTTCGCCCTAAAAAATAAAACATAAAAAATTAATTAATTAATTATTAAACTAAAATAATAGAGGCAAAATATTATTACCTATTTTCTAAATTGAGTCCAACAAAATCCTTTTTCTCGCACGGTGCAAACAGAAACGGAACACGATCTAATTTCTCGTGCGATTTATCCAAACGTTTCGAGTCGAGCACGTAAAATAAAAACGAAATGAACTCATTCAAATCCTTTTCTAAATTCGGAAAGTCTTCCGTGTTCTCGTAAAACAAAAGCTCCGATTTTAAACTAGCAACTGTAACCAAATTGTGCTGACTCGAGCCAATCGACGACGAACTGCTCGAACTGGGTACGTGATCGCGTTTGCAGGTCGGGCTGGGTGGCAAACTAAAATTCAAACTTTCATTTTTGGCGACGCCGCTCGCCGCCACAAACGCCCGAATCGGGGAAGTCGGCAACGATATATTCCGAAAATGACCTCGTTTTTTCAGTTCAACTTCAGGCCGAATCGGATCGCCGCTCGCCGGGTCCATCATGTTTCTGACCGCTGTGCTTAATCCGTTGTGTAAATTATCGCTTTTACTCAAACCACCTCCATCGACCTCACTCTCCAATGGCGGTGAAGAAAACACCCCAGAATCGGGGTCTAAATGGACATCCGCGGGTTCTCCGCAGCAATTATCATTGTTATCGGGTCTAAATATTGTTTGATCGGTCGGCAATTCAGCGTTGGCGTTTGTGAAATCATCAACCGAGACGGAGGAATCCGCACTCGGCGATTCCATGTCCTGAGAATAACCCACAACGATACATCGTGAATCAATAATAGTTGAACTGTATTTTTCTTTGGCTGCCTCGTGAGCTCGACATAACGATTCCAACTCAACTTGATTGTTACATTTCCCTAAAAAAATAAAAATCTTTAATTTTCTCTCTTATTTAATTTAATCAGATTCAATTACCGATGGTTAGAAACCCCAGCACTTTTCTATGTGCTTGAAAATCGCCCCATTCGTTGTTTTCAACAGGATAAGTTCGCTTGTAGCAAACCCATATCCCTCGACTTCCACTGCCCTGAGTATTATCCTGGTGTACTCGAACATATTGCAATCGACAAATGCGTTCGTATAATTGATTGAAAGTTTTTTGCTTCAATTGATTACCTGCACAGGTGAAATAAATAATTTTTTTTATGGAATAACTGCCAGTACTTATTGAATTTATTTACCAATCTGCTTGACAATAACAAGTAGGCATTGATGATCTTCTGCTGATTGATTGTAATCAGGATAACTCATGGTGGTGTCCAAGGGTGGGTTGCTAAGGATTACTGAGACGCTCGATCTCATTTAAGATTTGATTGTGTTTATGCAGAAAAAATTTCTGAAATAAAAATTTATATAAGTTTGCATTTGTGTTAAGTTGGTAAATTTAATTCGAGTCATTTTTCCAATGCGGGATTTAATACGAATTTAATATTTTAATTTGATTTTAAAAGACGTATTTATTTTAATGGGCATTTGATTGACCTTTAGACAAACTTACCAACATACTTGCGATAAACTAAAATATTGACGAACCGGATGTATTAGTTATGACTTAATACCTCCACCTTATCACCATTAACGTGATTTCTCCACGAGAACAAACATGACTTGACTTCGCCCACCATTTTTAAAAAAACAAAATTATAAAGTTTGTTCGTAGATGGCAGTAAATTTAAAAAACACAGAGCGTTGTAGCAGGTGTATTTAAAACTCCACCACCAGACGCCATCTAATGAGAACACTTTGTAAACAAATTTCTATGGTTTTGACCATCATGGACTTTCAGTGGCGTGCAACTAATCTACGTTTTTATTAACGTGTCGCCTTTAAAATACACTTGAAAAGCATGAAACCGATAAAACGAAGCAGAACGGAGCGGGTGAATTCAGCGATTGGTGTCTACCTAAAAAAACGACAATTTTCTGTGAATTTCTTTTGTGCGGTTCATCTGACATAAAATGTATAATAAAAAACTTGTTGTTTTATTAGGAAAACGAAGCGTTTAAAAAAAATGAGATGAAATTGGCCCAAAGTCTGCAAGAAATGGCAACGAGAGGTTTGGTAACAAATGACTGCAGTAAACGAAATGTCATCAACTACAGCCTCATTTCAAACGACCCCATCATAATCGATCAGCAATTTGTCAAGTATAAATCTAAATTAACTTGCATAACTTAAGTTATTCGTCGAAATGTCAAATTGTGCGTCATTTACAGGTTAACGACGTTCATCAGTGACGCCGCAGAGCCGTATAAATCCGAATTAAGTTATATTTTGTATCCGATGTTTGTTCATTTGTATCTCGATCTCATTCATAACTCGCATAAAAATATTGGTAAGATCTGTAAATTGATGGTAAATGGAATTATACTAATTGACCATTGTCCTACAGCTCAAAAATTTTATCAGCGACATCATTCCTTATTTCTGCCTCTACCTAACTACAGTGAAATTATCGAAACGTTGAAGAAAATATCATCATTCAATGACCTAAATCAGCATGTAAAAATGAAAGATTTTAGGCAGAATAAATACGTGGTTCACATAACTGAAGATGGTTTACAATATCTTTTAAAGTTTCTTTCCGTGGGTAAAATATCAAGATATTTTTAAACGCTTTTCTGAAAAAAATATTTTTCTTGTATTTCAGGAGACTGATAATTTGTTGTTACTTCAAACATTTAATTTATACATCGAAATCAAAGAGCCCCCGTCTACGTATTTGCATTTATCTGAGGAAAAGGATCAAGCAACACCCGACACGGCAAATAATAATAATATCGATAATGGAAGTCAAAATTCCAAACCAACCGAAGAGAAATCAAATTCAGACGCAGCAATGAAGTCTTTGTCGCAAGCAATTAAAAAAGTGCGAGATGGACCTCTTGCTTCACCTTCAGTTTGCTTGTACACCGTGATGAATACCGCAAGAGGGTAATTCGATATTTTTTCGTTGATTAAAACAATCTTTTCAATTTTAATTTTTAGAGTTAGTTGCGCGCACATCAATCAAGATATTTCGTTATTGGTGTCCGGTGGTGAGGACTCGTCAATTCAATTGTGGAATTTAAATCAACAAACCAATGGGGCATCTTCAGCAGTTGAAACAAAACACTCGAGATTGCAATTGGGTTGCGATTATAACGAAAAATTAGAGGAGAAAAAGTACGGTATATTCTTTTTTTGGATTAAACGTTTGTATTAAATGAAAATAATTATTTTTCAAGACTTTATAACGAAGAGAAAGTACTAAGAGGTAACTGTGGAAGTGTGTATGGTTTATGTTTTACCCCAGATTCTCAGTTAATGCTGTCTTGCTCAGAAGATACAACAGGTTTGTTTCGTTTTTAATTTACCGGTAATAAATTTTTAAAGTTTTAAATATTTTTGTTTATAGTTCGTGCGTGGGATATGCAAACTTTGAGTAATGTTGCCACGTATCGCGGTCACATTTATCCCGTATGGGATATCGACTACAGGTAATAATGTTATACGCTCGCAATTAATTCTATTTTATTGTTTTTATCATTTTTGTTTAGTTCGATGGGCATTTATTTTGCAACTGCATCGCACGACCGAACTGCAAAATTATGGACGTTGGATCGGACGTATCCAATTCGGTATTTTGCAGGCCACTCACTGGACGTTGATGTAAAGAAAATAAGTTTACTGAGTTAATATGTTCGTCGTAATTAGTTATTTATAATTTAATTTACAGAGCATTCGCTTCCATCCGAATTGTAATTACATCGCTACAGGATCTAGCGATAAAAGCGTGCGACTTTGGAGTGTTCAAGATGGAAAACTAGTTCGCATGTTTCAAGGCCATCGAGGAACTATATTTGCTCTGGCATTCTCTCCCAATGGTCAATTTTTAGCTTCAGCTGGGGAAGATCGGCGAGTAAAAATTTGGGATTTAGCAGCCGGAACTCTGTTTAAAGAATTACGTGGACATTTTGATTCTGTGTATAGTCTGTGTTTCAATATGGACAGTTCAATTCTTGTTTCAGGTCTTTAAATTAAATTTCTATTTTTTTTTTTAAATTTTATATTTTATTCTTTGTTTTGATTACCACAGGTGGACTTGACAGTAATATAAGGATTTGGGATATTAGGAGAGGTGTTAGTTACAATTCGTCGTAAGTTTTTGAGAGAAATGTTTCTTCCGGTTATAATTTTTTTCCTTGTATGTTGTAGAGCTGATGGACATACATCCCCGGAACTCATCGGGTCGTGTGCAGCAAAATCAATTAGTCTTTTGAATGTTAGATACTCAACAAAAAATCATGTTGTTGCTATTGGCATGCAACGGTCGTAAAAGATTACCGAAGGAAAAATTATTTTTTCAATTTATTTCTTTATTTATTCTAGCCATCAATTATTTACAAAAGAAGAGTTATTTCCGTTCATGTATGTCAATTTTGTAAGATAAAACCAGAAAAATAACTAAGTTTTTCTGTGAATTTAACTAATAAATACAATTTTAAAAAAAACCTTGTTTTTTGTCAATTCCAAATTCAACAGACCACTTTTTTTAGGGTTCAATAGTTAAAAAGTTATAAATGTTTTAATGTCTTTCCGACAGGAGAAATCAGAAGTTAATGCTGTCCCATGAGGTAGCACATATATCTCTTGTCAAGGCCATTTCACGATTTATTTTGGCATTTATTTTTCATATATAATTTAATTTTAAGCTTACTATAAATATGAATCCTTGTGATTATGTTGCAAGCCACCAGAGGTCGTTATTGGCATTCTTCGTTCGTGAAACATATCAGATCAGCTTATCGAAAGAAAATTTCCCCGGCGTGGTTATTACCGGTTTCATTTCGGGTATTATTTACTTAAGTTTATTCAAACGAATTCTTCTAATCTTGAATTTTTTTTTTATTAAATCAGTGCCACGTCAAGATACAGGATTGTTGGAATTTGACGATTTGCATCGCTCAGTTGACTAACTCAAGTCTATTCTCAGATCGGATCTAGACCACGGAAGAAACAACTCGATCTTTAATGTAACTTTACAACTAAAATTTTAAAACTTATAATATGTCTTTTCGTCTCGATTTCAGATGGGAGGAAAAAAACTAAGTTTAAGACAGCAGTTACAGCAACAATTAAAGCCATTTGATGAACTTGATAAAAAGATCACAAAGAGTTTATCGTATTGTTCCTCCGAATCATCGACCTATGGTAATTGGCGATCGTTTATGATTAAATTAGAAATATCATGTCATGGTCTCATCTGGCTTTCGCTTTGTTGCATTCTGCTATGGTTTAGTCAAAGCAAAACGTTTCAGCAAATTATAGTCAACCTATTTATTGGTAAAAAAGAATTATATTTGAAAAATTTTACTTTTGATATTGATATGTTTGTATTGTATAATTGTAGCATTGATTTTAGACATTGCGCTAGTGGCGCTCATCAAAGCAGTAGTTCGGCGTCGGAGACCTCCACAAAATCACAACGACATGCGTTTTACTTTTGCAATTGATAATTATGCTTTTCCATCCGGCCATGCATCGAGATCCGTTTCCTTAGCTGTTATTTTTTATCAAAAACAAATTGGAGGTTTTTTTCTGAGTTACTTATCAATAACTTGGGCATTTGTAATTTGTATTTCTAGAATTCTCTTGGGTCGGCATCATGTAGGAGATGTTGTAGCTGGAATATTGCTAGGTTTAGTTGAAGCGGGATTTTTACTGTTAGTTTGGTTTAGTGAGGACGCGACTCAGAACATGTTGAACACATTGTCAATGTTTCAAAGTTTTTTTGGAGATGGTGCGGATGTATCGTTATAGAAGAATAGTTTTTCGCTAAGTGTTATCGTTTAAAAAAATATTTATTTTCTTGAAACTTGTTTTTGATGAAATGGAAATGTATATTTAACAAATGATTCAAATAGGTTGAAAACTTTGAGGCTAAACTCGTTTATTTTTCAAATTTGTCAGCATCAGGCCCATAAGTTTCTTAAAAAAGCAACAGATGTCAGCACTTACGAAAAGTTTGTAATAAAATCGCCAAATGAAATAACTTACCGGTATTTTAAAAAATTCAAATTTGACAACGAAAAAGAAAAATTAATCTGATTATGGAGTAAAACAATGGTACTGGAATAGTACTTTTTTCGATGGCCTGAAATTACAGTAGGTCCTAGGTATACCATCTTTTGCGTATTGTGATATTTTTTCTGAGTTCACTGTTCTTGATTAGATTAATTTTGACAATATTTATCTGAAAGCGGAATAAACAACTGCTTTTTAGCGATTAAATGTTTTGATTAATTTTTCTCTAAAGAAAAAAAAATTGTTTAATTTATCAATTGAATTATGCAGCATCCGTTTTATTAAAGCTCACTTTGAATGCAATTTTTATTTATGTTTAGAGAATCATTATTTTAGTCATAAATCCATCTTTAGCTGTTTTCCACGTGATAAATAAAAGCTATGTTGTAAACTCTTTACAATTCATTATGTACAGTACACAGGAATAATTCTGCCATCAAACTTTATTGTTGTTATGATTTACATTTCTGACCTTGCACACATTGATCAATTGTTATTATCAATTAAATATAATTTCTGGTCAAAAATTCATTCGATAATATTGAATATCGTTGTAAAAGGTGTAACTGGAGTAGAATAACGTGCACACTGCACACGGGCTTAAGGGGTTGAACTGGCAGAATTTTCGTTAAGATTTCATTGCGGTCAAAACAACTTGTGCAACAAGGCGCTTTACTTTCAAGTATCAACATAGACAATCCTTCCCAATACACTCGGACATGTCTTTGCGTTAATCAGGTCTTTAAACACCGAAACCTGACTTACCAGAGTTTATTTTTTTTTTTTTATTTATTAAAGATTTTGCCATTCTTCTTTTGCTGCGGTGAACTGTCGCACTTCCTGGTAAATGTGCTCTTAAACGCCTACATTCCAATCATTGCCAATGCTAGTCTGCTTTTGATGACATCTTCGTTCGTCTCGTCAACAGACAGACCTACATTTTTGGGGCCCTGAAGCTTGAACTTTTGTAGGGCCTCTTTGCCATTGACAACTGACATCGATAGCGCGTGCATGCAATCGAGAAATTTTACAATGTGGACTAAAATTGCTAAATAATTGTCACTCGTCATTCATGAAACTTATCACCTTATCGCGCAGAAAATTTCTCTGTCGGATTATTGTTATTTTGATTCCAGATTTTATTTACTTACGATAGTTTATTTAATTAAAATAGCTGTAATCTTGTTTTTTTCGATTTAGTTGCAAACAAGCCTGTCACCTGTACGGCGCAGTGCGCGAAGCAAAAAACCAATTGATTACCGCATTTTGGCTAATTTAAATAATGACGATTCGAGAAGTGACGACACTGATATAGAAAATTTTAAATTTATCAACCATTACCGATAGTGATGAGGACAACAGTGATGGGGTTTTTGATAAAAACGAAATATTTAGCAGCAATACTGATCTTGACAGGGAAATTCCTCACTGTCAAGATCAGTATTGCTACTAAAAATTTCGTTTTCATTAAAAACCCCATCACTGTTGTCCTCATCACTATCGGTAATGATTGATAAATTTAAAATTTTCTATATTAGTGTCGTCACTTCTCGAATCGTCATTATTTAAATTAGCCAAAATGCGGTAATCAATTGGTTTTTTGCTTCGCGCAGGTGACAGGCTTGTTTACAATGGTGAATGTGATCGTGATCGATTTGTAGCGATAGGAGAATGAGTATCTACATGTTGACCGCGTCCGCGTCCACGTCCCCGACTTCTTCTCGGTCTCCTACTTTTTCCACGACCAAGGTGAAGATCTTTATCAGCCATGTGCCGGTTTATATCAATTTTATTAAGTGCTTGTTTTGTTGTGTATATATACATAGTAGTGTGAACGAATTTAGAACGAAATTAGAACGAAATGGAACCGTAATCATAACGTAATCACTTGTGTTGGACTACTAACGCCATACGGCGTCTGCTGTTAAAAATTGGAAGCACTAAGTAGAAGCGCTTTTATAACATTAGCAGAAGCCAACGTAAATTTAAGCTGGGATTTCTAAGGGGCAGAATTTTCAAAGGTGAATTAATAAATATATAACGTACAGAACACTCCAAACTTTTATTTGAAACAAACTTTATTGTTGCGTGAACAAAGTCAGAAATTTTCAGATAATTATAGTAAACCAAAATGGTATAGGGTTGTCCTTCTGAGGGATATGCAGACGCGACTCACAAGTCAGAAGATTTTACACACACTGTTTCACACTTTCTTTGGTGATGGTGTGGACGTTTAGAATTTTTTTGCGGACGTGGAATAGTTACAATCGTACTGTATTCATTGTAATAGTACGTTGTCCGATGGTGGCAAATAATTATGTCATATACGACCTTTAGCCATCATTTTTCGTGAATTCTGTCCTTGATTAGATTATTTTTTAAAACATTAGTCTGAAAATAAAATAGAAAACTGCTTTTTAAAAATAGATATTTTAATTAATTCTTTTTTAGAAAGATAAAAAAATATATTTTATGTATAATTTATAAATTATGCAGCATCCGCTTTATTAAAGCTGATTTTGAATGCAATTTTTATTTATGTTTACATAATGATTATTTTAGCCATAAATCCAACTTTAGCTGTTTTCCAAGTGGATAAATAAAAGTTATGTTGTAAACTGTGTACAATTCATCATGTACACATTGCTGTTTTCAATTGGGAATAATTTTCTGTCATCAAACACTATTGTTGCTACGATTTACATTTCTGACCTTGCACACAGCCAACTTCGATCAATTATTATATTACTATTTTCAATTAATGTAATTTCTGGTCGCAAATTCATTAGATAATCTTGTCACAGCATGATTATGGGTTGGAGATTACAATTTATCTATCATTATTTTTAAAGACGACACTGCCACTAGAAGACAGAATTACACACCGCAATGATTGTGATTTTTTTTCTCAGCAAAACCAGAAGTCAAGTAAATAAACTGGTACAACTGTTTTTTTTGTTTGCAATTTCGTAGTTTGATATTTAAAAGCCACACGATCACGCCAGCTCGGACACGCAAAATGATTAAAGCAGATAGAACTCCAGGTTTTCTCTCACACTTTTTAAACTCTGTGAATAATGAAAGAGAAAATTAAAGCTAAATGTTTACTGGTGTTGAAAAAAGCTGTCAGTTTTTGTTTTTGTTTTTATTTTTTTACTTTACTTTAAGATTTCATTTAATTTTTTTGGCGTTTAAGCAATCGCAGCACGCTACTGATGAATGACAATGAGTTTTACTTTGATGGATGTTCAAAGAGATAAAATCAAGCTAATTCGGTTTTCAGAGTCATTAAGGATTGAAAGGTGGATTTCCAGGGTCCCCAATGCTATTTTTACTTTTCGAGGTTTGCTTCTAACTGTAATCATTAAACGTGGAGCTACAATATCCCACAATTTTGTATTACCTGGCAAAATTTAGCTCATAAAAAAGGAATGGAATAGATTCATTCTTCTGAGTGCAAATACAAAAAAAGTCATACAGAAAATTAAAAAATTCTTTGGATATCATACTGTAGGTACATGTAATAAAAATGTTGTGTGTTAATGCTGTAGGATGCTCTGGAAACCGCCAAACTTTAAAACCTTTAACTGTATGACCAGAATTTCGAATACCAATTGCGTTTGTTGACTATGGCGAGTTGCACTGCAAGTCATAAAATATACAAATTGAATTAAAGTTTTTCGTTGCCAGACGACATTTTCAGTGAAATGAAATCGTTGCAATGAAATCATTGCAATGAAAAATGAATAGGACTTTAATGAATAAGAAAAAGTCTTTTTAGGAAATTTCTAATGCAGTTCAGTCATTAAACACTTTACACAAAGTGCATACATCAAACTCAATTTGAAAATGCAACAAGAAATGGAAAAACAAATACAAAAATAATGTGGGAAGCATGCATTGCAAACAACAAATACGTGGAATCGTCATGTAAAATGTAAAATTGTAAAATTTCATGTATTGTAATTTAATATTTGCGACAACGCAAATACCGCCATTAAAGTTTAAATACCTAAGCCTCCATGCTCTAACAAAGTGCAGATAATTTTTATACGCTTGTTTCTATCCAAGTCAAAAAAGATTACGCGTGAATCATTTTGTCGTTCGGGTTTTCCGACCTAAAAATGCAACATCAGCGCAGATTTCTAAATTTAAAGTTGAATAAATTGGGTCCGTGGTTGAAGTTAATGCAGCAGTTTTGATTTTACACAGTGAATCATCTTTATAATTCCCATTTTAATTAAAACGTCTACAGATTCTACTGTTATTATCAAGAGACAATAGAGTGTATAGAATAATAACTCTAGTTATTGTAAAGCACTCCCTTGATGTCTATTGCGCCCAGGTGTAAAATCTGTCAGCATAATTTTGTCAAAGCACCATGAATAGCTGCAGCAAACAGAAGAGAAATCTCGAACACCTACTTTTCTGATAAGCACGCTGTATAATGTATGTAGATTACAGCTAATTAATTTCATCTTAGGTTTTCACTCGACGCTAATACTGACAGATTAATTTCTAAGCGCATGCAAATGCAAATCTATCGACAACTTGGTCTCCATTACAAAATAATACAATCTATTTTTGTGTATGGTCAGAAAAAAACATGGAGATTTAATCGTGAGTGCATTTTGAAATATGATTTTGCAATCTTTTTAATGTGAACAGGAAAAAATACATAAATTATTATAGCTGCATCAAAACTTTAGCAGTTGTTTTTCTTTGTATTCCCTTGTTTTCCATTATTTTATTTATTATTTTATTTATTTATCTATTTCTTGATGTTTTTTTTTAAACTGTTAGAAACGATGTAAAGATAGATGTCTTTTTTTTAACCCACATGTTGCATACGGTGACGTAAGACGTTGCCATGGAAATGGCTGGGACAAATGAGCATAGCACGCTTGTGGTAGTCATAGTAACAGCAGTCCTTACACCCAGCAGTCCACGAGTTGAGCTTGCGAAAGGCGCAGGCTGTAGCCAACAGTCTACAGCTCAATTTGGATAAATGAAAAAATATTAATTTTCAAATTTTAACTAGTTTGTGCACATGTCAAAAGCAGACATTTCCAAAAATCGAAGTTTAAATTGTAAGCAGCAAGGCACCAAATAGTAAGTAAAACTGCAAATTTGCGTTAAGAAAGTTATAATTCAGTTGTCCGTATATAGTCCAAAGTTAAATTAATTTTTATAAGAGTTATCGACAAAAAGATAATTTTTTTTCTTCTACCTTTTTATTTGGTTTTTATCGGTTTGAAAATTTGCATTTGTTAAAAAAAGAACTTTGTAAAAGAATTTTATTATTTAAATCAAAAAACATGCTTGACATTTGACTTTTACCAAGAATATATATATAACCACCTATTATGTATTCCTGCGTTTATTAAACATGTGAAATTTTTATGTAGTGAACGTTTGCACGAATGAATAAGAATCAATGCAAATACTGATTTATTTAAAGAAGAATAATGGGTTTGCAACGTCTGTTTTTATTTTTATTTGTTTTTTATATATATAATTTTTTTTCTATTCTCAGTTCCACCATATGTTTTTTTTGTTGTTGTATTTTTCCGTCTATACTTTACTTTATTCGATCTTATTTTTTTTTGTTTCACGCACATTATTGAATTTTCTGCGCCAAGCATTTTTTGAGTGAAGTGTAAAGTTTGTATGAAATTGGAAAAATTTCGGTGAGAAATGTGGTCTGTAACATCTGCTTGCCCTGTTGCACGAAAGCCACCCCGAAGGAGGTTAGTAGGCTGAAATCTGTCCCTCAAATCGATTTGGACAAATCCCAAACGCACAAACATTCAGGTATTTCCATGCTTGTCCATGTTCGAGAGGGGGAAAAAATGTTAGAATAATGGTTGCATCGCATTCCATTACTTAAAAACATAAACACGGTGAAATAAAAAGAAGGCCTCCTAACATTTGCCATGTCACATGGGACACGAGCAGCATCGAGCAACGCTTTGGAGGAAGTGAAGCTCTCCAAATGGTTTTCCACCTCTGTAGTTTTACACGTTGTGAAGAAAGAAATGTTTGACAAACACACAAAACAAAGAATTTAAACTTATGCTTTAGTAGTTTCTCATTTACATTTTTAGAAAAACGAGGCATTAAATGCAAAAATTTACTATTTAAAGTTTATGCAATCTGCAAGTCTGCAACTGCAGATAGTTTGCCGCCTGCTGCACAGCATTCTTCGTGAGTCTTTTAAGTGATTAAGAAACTCTGGAAAAGTTAGAACTGTGTAGGCTTAAATTAAACTCGAGTAAAGATATCATTTTTTTTTAAAATTAATATTTTAAAAAAAAATCTCTTGTCAATCCTTTTGAAGTCTGGAGTAAAAAAGAAATAAAAAATTAATAAAGTAATGCTATAAAGTTGAATTTGTAAAGTAAAGAAATATTTTATAAACGCCATAAATTTTTCTTAGTGATTTACTATATATATAATTTAGTTTGAGGTGTTTCCAAAAGAAACTTTATATTTTATAACGTTTCGATTGATACTACTAGTAGTGTAGCACTATGACTGCTGTAACGTTACTGTGGCTTCCCTTAAAGATGCTGCACAAACAACAAGCAATATTCAGTATAGTGTGGGTTTTCAGTAATAAAATTTAAATGCAGTAAAAAAAGGATCTTAAATATTTCAGGGAAAATTTCTGGTAAAAGAAAATCCAATTAGGATATTTGATAAAACATTTACACTTGCAAGCGCGTTGTTGATAATACTTGTAATTGTGTAGGCAGCAACAGATTGTATACAAGCTTAAGTCTTCCATAAATGTCTTCAGTGGCGGACAATACCAGTAAACTACATGCCCGAAATTCGATCTTCTCTTATGGTATAATCTTATCCGCTGAGAGACATCGCCTGGTGGCCGTCACCACACATTTTGTGCTCTTGAAGTTTCTACAAGTAGGATTACAGGCATTTTTTACGAGAAAAAAATCGTTGTAACTCTTCACACATCTAGTATAGCATAAGGCGTGTTGGTTTTTACTTTAACGACAAATAAATTACGTTTGTGGTACAATTAACACAATTTACTTGCTCGTAAAATGAGGACGACAAGGTACATGTGGGTGAAATAAGACACACTGTTTATCGTTCGAAATAGTTTTTTCTTGAAAAGTTAAAACAACTTCCACACTATTTTCGCTTACTTTACTTAGTGAAGCTTGCAAACAACTTCTATTTTTATTATGTAAAAATCAAAGACCGTGGAGCTTAGGCTAAAACATAAAATATGTTTGTGTAGGCTCTATTTTAAGCCATCGCACAAACAAAGATGACTAAACTTCTTTGTAAAAAATGTAGAACTGTTAAAAGTGTTCACTTTTCAAGTAATAAAAAAAAAAATCAGTTTATTGATTAAAAATTTCTAACCTTTTTCCATTTGCCCCATTACATTTCTATGTATTCAGCAGGAAAGCGCAGGGGCTGCATTTTTCAAATTTCAGATAACGGCATTTCTAAATAGTTCAACCCACTCAGACAAATTCTAAGTCATCCAAGCTACGTCTCATATCGTGTAAAAGCTTATTTATTTAAGATTATCATCTACTGCTCCATGTTAATGAGACTTCCTTCAGTAATTTCAAACGAACAATATTCTTGAAATCACATTACTACTTACCATGAGCTGTAGTCATTAGAGTCGCTACAGGATTAGTGTTATTATTTAATCACAGCACTGTATTTACATTCAACTTCATTACATATGAAAAAGGGATAATACTGGCATGCTAGACGTAAATATTTATCTATCTAACTTCTGCTTGAATATAAGATATTCATGTTGGACGATTTAGATTTAAATTCAGTATCTAGAAATGTTGTTTTACTTTTTCCAAATTACATAAAAATCACATTAAATGTACAAGTTTGTGTTTTTTAAAGCAAGATCTTATGTCTAACTTGTAAGTTAAATTATAAATGTGTTGGAAATAACGTGTGAAATATTAATCAGTAAGTTTTTGCATGTTTTATTAATTTTTTCTGTTTCTAACCAGTTTCATCGTCTCATCACACATGTCTACCGCCGCTTGAATATTTCGCTGCATGAAATATTCATTGGACATTTTGTTCATTCTTTCTCCTCTTGAACCCATCCAAAAGAAAAACGTTTTCAACATATTTCGTGGTAATGAGAAAATTCTCGAGTGGTTCATCATTCTTGATAATACTTAGCTTTTATGTCATTGAAATCTGTCCTCGGGTAATGCGAGTGACATGTTATTTTTAGAGAAACTTTAATTCACAATTTGAATTCTCAAAAATTGTGTTTTTCTATTTATTGAAAATGTAAGTTGAGCTATTTTCGTTCGTGCTCATGGTTATTGGATTTAAAAACTGCAGAGAGAAGCTTCGATAACAACTAACAAATTTATTGGGTTTTCCTATTTCACCTGGAGAGAATTTGTAAAATATTATTACCGGTATATTATTATTGTGCGTAAAAATAAATTTTTCGTAGAATTTAATAGCATGTAATGAAATTGCACCAATTTTTTTACGAAGCGTGTAATTGAAAATATGAGTATGTTTATGTGGATATAGCGGCGAATGAAAGAATTTTTGTTTTTGTAAAAAATATGTTAAATGTCGTTCTGTATGTTTGAGCATATGGATTGCTTAGACTTTTAAGTTTTTCTATTCCGTTTCCACGAGCCTACGAATGCATACTACACACAAAAAAATATCTTATTTATTTTGAGCAAACATTGGTTGTTTACTGTTAGTGGGATGGTGGAACAGAGTAGCTATTTGTGTTTTTTGGAATGAGAGTCAACTTAGTATATATCTTACTAATAACAAATTATGTTGAGGATGGTTGAAATGAAAGGTCAGTCATATTAGGCTAAGAACTAACAAGTGAAGTTTATTCGGGGTCAAGCTACAAGGTGGCGCTGGGGGTACAGCGCCTGAGGCAAAGATAACGTCACTACACAAAACATGCAGTGAAGTCCGAACACAGCATCATTCCCCATTAATGGCACATTAATCAAATCACAAATACAATAATAAAATTCATTCACGATAGACAATGTACCCATTCGATTAATAAAAACAAATACACTTAATCATTGTTATTATATCCGTAAAATTGTGTCGGGTTGCGAATACGCTGAGGATGGCGGTACGGCACAACAGGAGTATTTACGGGAACAGGAGGAGGTGTGGGAGCTGGTGAAGCATCACGAACGTTTGGGAGGTTGGGTGAATTGGGAGGAGCAACTAGGACTTGCGGTTGTACAACTGGGGGTGTATTACCGAGGTTTGAGTCGTCAATTAACAAAGGAAAATGTCCGCGATTCCCTCCCCCCTCCGGAGTTTGAGCGTGCAAAGTCTGGCGTTTTCGGAGCTGGTCCGCATGTCGGTTCCAAATTATGGCATTTCCGACGGCCACATCGTACGTAGTGGACGATGTCTTTTGTGATATTATTCCAGGAACCCATCTCGCGGCGTGCAAATAGTCGCGCGCGAACACCAATTCCCCAGGCTCGAAGGAACGACGCGTTTCCACAGTTGTTGGATCCGGCATTAAGCGGGGGTTCAACAAATGCAACCTAGTCCGCACAGTTCGTTGTAGAAATGCCTCGGACGGCGTAGTCCGTGTAGAAACGTGCGGCGTTGAGCGATAGGCAATTAAAAATTGGTCAACGGCTTCTGAAATGCTCAAATTCAAATTTAGAAATTTTCCGACTTGATTTTTAAATGTCTTCACGAAGCCTTCCACTGCTCCATTGGTAGCTGGGTGGAAAGGCGGTGAACGAGTTTGTCGGATGCCGTTCCGTGACAGGAAGTCAACAAATTCCGCTGAAGTGAATTGCGGCCCATTGTCGGAATGAACGTGGATCGGCAAGCCGTGACGTTTAAACCAACATTTTAAAACCGCAATTGTTGCTTTCGAGGTAGTGGCGGTCATCATACGAACTTCGCACCACTTGGTGCGCGCATCCACAGCCAGCAGGAACATTTTGCCATGAAAGGGGCCGGCGAAATCGAGGTGGATTCGCCCCCAAATTTCGTCGGGAATGGGCCAACGCAAGTCGGACGTCTTAGGCGGATCCGGGAGTGCGCGCTGGCACACGTCGCACGAACGCACCATCGACTCAATGTCACGGTCGATTGACGGCCACCAAACTGTTGAACGAGCGAGCGACTTGGTGCGCACGATTCCAAAATGTCCTGCGTGCAACTCCGCCAGGACCGCACGGCGAAGCTGTTCTGGCACGACTAAACGCTCCGACAAGAACAAGAATGGTCCATGTGTGGAAAAGGCGGACCTGTGCTTATAAAAATTTATTAAGTCAGGTGTCTTTGATTTCCATTCGTCTCGGATGCACTGCAGAACTGCCTGCAATTGGGCATCTATGTCGTATGCTGCACGCAAGGCTGCCTGCGATACTGGAAACTGCGAAAGAGAAACGGAAAATATTTCGTTAACGTGCATATCGAGGTCTTCTCGACCGTCGACTACGGGTTGAGGATTGCGAGACAATCCGTCTGCAATTTGGTTGTCGACAGCAGGCACATGCTCGATAGCATAATCGTAGGCACTCAGGAAAATTGCCCACCGGTGCAGGCGAGCGGCGACAATTTGATTGCATCCTTTCTTCTCTCCGAAAATGGCCACCAGCGGTTTGTGGTCAGTTCGTAAAATGAATTTTCTCCCAAACAGGTGGTGATGGAAGCGGCGAACGCCATAAACGATCGCAAGACCTTCACGGTCGATTTGCGCATAATTTTTCTGCGCGCTGGACAAGAGGGAACTCGCAAAGGCAATTGGACGATGGATTCCATTTTCTACGTGGGAAATAAAGGCGCCCACACCGACCGGCGAGGCATCAACGGTCAGATAAAGTTGCTTCTTCGCGTCGTAGTGTGCCAGCGCTGAATCGACAGTTACTGCAGCCTTGACCTTCGTCCAGGCCTTGTGTTGTTCCTGTCCCCATGTCCACGGCGTATCGTCGCGCGTGAGGCGGTAAAGCGGCTCTAATAAAGTGGATAAATTATTAATAAATTTGCCATAATAGTTTATGAGCCCCAGGAACGATTTGAGCGATAAAACGTCGGTTGGCTGCATGGCGTTGCGTAGTGGAGCCAATTTTGAGTCCACTGGCGTGATTCCTAGCTTGGAAATGTTCAGCCCCAAAAACTGCACACCAGCACGCAAAAACTTGCACTTTTTCCTATTTAATGTTAAATTGGCTTTGTTAAATGCACCCAATAATTGATCCAGGTTGCATAAGTGCGTTGCGTTTGTTGCACCGGTCACGGCCGAATCATCAATGAACGGCTGCGTACTCTCGACTTTGGCTGTTAATTTGTCCATCTCGCGTTGGAAGATTGCCGGCGCGCTGGATATCCCGTAAAAAAGTCTATTTACTGTGAAGGGACCCAAGTGGGTATTAATTGTGCACACCAATTTACTCTCTGCATCCAACTCCAGCTGGTTGTAGGCGTGATTCATATCAAGGGTAGAATACGTCTCACCGCCCGACAACTTCGCTGCAACATCTTCAAACAGAGGTAAAGGGTAAGAGTTGGGGAGAACCGCCTTATTTATGGTTCTATTATAGCATCCCGCTATCTTTAACGTGCCATCTGATTTAAGGACATGCATAATAGGTGTCGCCCATTTAGAAGAAGCGACAGGAGTTATGATACCTAAATCCTGCAGTCTGCGCAGCTCTTCCTCCAGTCGTGGCTTCATCGCGAGTGGAACTGGGTAATTCTTCAAAAATATCGGTTGCACGGCCGGATCGATATCGATGTGGACCTTGTGCACGTTGTAGCATCCGATTTCATCGCGAAAAACGTTGGCATGACGTTCCAAAATCTCGTCCAATCTGTTGGACGACGGTGTATCGAGCTTCTCGGGCGTTGGCGTCGATGTGGACAACGAAAATACTTCTGCGCCCACCAGGTCGCCAGTTTTCGACAGCAAACCAAATGCTTCGAGCCAGTCGCGGCCAAGAAGTGGGACGGGGCCGTGAGTCGCCACGCACAACGGCAAACGAAAATCGCGATCACGATGACGAACCGGAACTTCGCAAACCCCTTCCATTCGGAGTGTTGTGCCGCCATACGTATTCATCTGGATCGGAAGGGGCTGCAATGGAAAATTTGAAAAATATTTAGTATAAGTTTCGAGATTTATAAATGTAGCGCCTGCTCCCGTGTCCATTTCCATTAGGAGATTGACATTAGCAATTTTAATGGCCAAAATAATTGGTTGTGTGGCTTTAATGCCAATCGCGTTGACGGTCGTCGTCAAATCCGGCTCGACAGCGTAGTACGTGAGCTGTTGTGGCATCTCGACTGCATGGACTGGAGCTGGTGACTTTAAGACCGACCGGCAAACTGGTTTGATGTGGCCAGTTTTTCCGCATCCGTGGCACGTGGCATCGCGAAAGCGGCACGCTTCACGCGTGTGCGACTTACTGCCGCAAGCAGAACACGCCGACACATTTCCTTTCGAGTTGGATGGTTGGCGGCCTGGTTGAAACGAGGTAGTGCCCCTCGAGGAGCGTTTTCTACCCCTTGACGCATCGTGACGTGGTTTGGAGTCGTGGTGGAGTTTGTGCACCGGCAGCGCCGATGCATTCTGCGTCGCGATCGTCGAAAATTCCTTTTGCGACACTTCAGCAGCGGCAGCGAACTCGACTGCGTCGTCGAACGTCAAATCTTTTTTTAACGTGAGCGCCTGTTGCACTTGCTCATTCTGGAGGCCACAAAGAAAGCGATTTCTTAATTCGTTAGTTTTGTCGGCGAACTCACAGTTTTGGGCCAGGTCCTGAAGAGCGAGAGAATACTCCAGCACGGTTTCATTCGGCAGTCGATCACGGCGGTGAAAACGGCGAATTTCTCCCAGCACGAGCGGCTTCGCGCGTGCATTTTTCTGCATCAAGGCCACAAGGTCCGCGTACTTCAATTCAGCAGCTTCCTTCGGCGCCGCGAGCGTGTCCAGCTGCTTGAAGGTCGGCATGCCGACGTACGACAAGAGCGTATGGACCTTCTCCTGGTCATCGACGATCTTATTGCAAGCAAAAATACTTGTCATACGCTTGCAATACAGGCCCCAATCCTCTGTTGGATCGTATTCCCGCGGTGTCCCTTTTAGAGCTGACATATTGATGGCAAAAGTCGGCGTTGAGTACGAAAACGCGAGGAAAACGTGACAATGGAACGTAGGCCTAACGTCGGGACGGCGTGGTCAGCAACGGGCCGAAAAAGTGGTCAAAAAGTTCGAAAAACACGAAAAAACTTGCGTCGCTACTGGATTCATTAGTTGAACGTGGATTTCGGATCCTATCTCGTCGCCATTTAGTATATATCTTACTAATAACAAATTATGTTGAGGATGGTTGAAATGAAAGGTCAGTCATATTAGGCTAAGAACTAACAAGTGAAGTTTATTCGGGGTCAAGCTACAAGGTGGCGCTGGGGGTACAGCGCCTGAGGCAAAGATAACGTCACTACACAAAACATGCAGTGAAGTCCGAACACAGCACAACTTACTTCTGCACTGAAACTAGAATTAAAAATGGTTAAAGTAGCATTTCTTTAAAATAAATGAAAGAATGATAAAACTAGACAAATATTATTTGGGAAAATAATACCAAGTTATTAATTTGTTTTTAAGTTTTAACGCGATTGTTAACAAAAAACAAAACAAAAAAAACAAATGAAATAAACATCGCGAGAAAACCATTCAGAGATAAAGTAGAAAATATATCGATCCAACTTTAATTTTTAAAAATTTTAAACTGTTTTACATCAATATTTCATATTCTTAAAGGAGAAAAACAAAAGTTTAAATTTATGTTTCATTAATGACTCAAGTCTCTCAATTGATCCAGAAAACTTGTGTTGTGTTGACTAAAAACGTAATCCTACTTTACGAGAGGATGCACCGTGCACTTCGTTTGAGCCTTTGAACTAACACAAAGTTTAGAAGCTCAAAAATAAAGCTCAATGTTGTAATCAACCCAAAACTTTTAATACGTTAATCAAGGAGCTGTACAGTTTCAAATCCTTTGCTATTACCGTGGGACGAAGATCTATAGTTTCAGCTACTACCTGCGCACATATTTCTTTACTCGCGGTTGATTTGTTAGTACAGTCATCTTTAATTGGCTCAACACATAAATTAATTTAAATAATGTTCTGTAAATGGAATGTTGATGCTTAGTTTTAATATTTAAACGACTCAACACACAGATACATTTTGCACATTTGATTAATTTACAAGCAAAATATTTTTAGTCGTTCTAGTCACATATTATGCAAAACGTGTCATTCGAAAAGCAGGTAGAAAGCTAGAATTACATCATTAGTCAACCGCATTGGGGATTTGAAAATGAAAGATCAACTTACAACACATTTCTAAAAACTTAATCTTATTACCGGTATTCATATTTTTTTTTAAAGATGCTTTCGAAAATAAGAAAAATAAACGGAAAAATATTAGTATTTTCAAATGAATACAAACTTTTGCTGATGGGCTAACTTTTCCGAATTTCTGCTCTTTCCGTTATTAAAATTAACATTAACATTTGAAGGAAATGCATATTTTCTCGGAAGTTGCTCGCAGTGTGACAAATGCAATAGGCATCAAATTTCGCTCCGTTCCATTTGTCGTTAAATGAGACAAGTGGAAGAGCAGCAATGGATTTTTAGGGCGTGTCCGCGCACATTGGCATGCTCATTAAAAATTTAAAACTCTGAAGAATTCAACTTTTCGGATATTTTGCACACTGTGTGTGCTCTTCTGAAATGCTGATGAATGTGATGAATGGTAAATGACGCAATTTTTTATTAAAAAATACCAAACTGCTCAAAATATAATGTCAATTCCGACTCCCAAGACGTGTTTAGAAGAGACGTTATTACATTTATGAGAAACTAAAAGCGTAAAAACTAGAAACGTGACACTTTCCTTTTTGAATTAAATCAATTAATTGGTAATTAACCAATTAATTTGCAATGAAAAGTTAATTATAAGTACTTGTTGCATAATTAATCCTTCATTATGAATGTTAATGTTCATTGTACAAGAGAGTACGGGTCGTAATTATTTCCCACTGTTTTGCAAACTATCTTGTTACCATGACAATAGTATGTATATATCCGGTGCAAACGTTCCACGACTCGAGGTCTATTTCGCTTGCTGCATTAGTTAGATGCATTAAACGGTAATATGAATGTACATAAATTAACTTATGTAAACTAAACAACACTAATTGAATAAAAACTTCAGCATTCACAAACTTATTAACAAATAGCAACGTGTAATTCTTGCCTCGTTTACTGCTTCATTACCCATGACAAAGGAAAATAACACGTAGGCTTTAAAGAGAGTTAGTTATAATTTTACCCTTCAAGTATGATGCATAAATGTCTGCTGCAAGACGTAATTAAACGATATATTGCCTCATTAATGAGTAAAATAAGAGCCGTGGGTTGATTATTGCATTTCGAGATGGTTTCCTCTTAGAAAAGTGTACACGAACGTAAAGAAACAACTCTAGTCATGAAATTTTTATAGAAGCAAACAAACTGAATAGAAAGTTCGGTTGAAAAACAAATTGTTTACAGAAAAAGACTAATAACAGCAATGGACTTTATTTTTTCCAATGATTATAAAACAAATGTTTGCATTGTAAATCGAAGTAATGTCTGGAGTTTAAAGCAAGAATTAAATATTTGTGTATTTAAACAAAGTCTATTTATTCCATTTGAGCTTTTTAATGGGTTTTTTCTTCTTTTTTTCCCTTCTATTTTCAATTTGTTATTTGTTTCTTTTAGAACAAAAAAAAAAGAAAAATAGATACAGCAAGAAATGTTGTTTTCTGGACTTTTCCGGAATCAGCCGAAGCTCAAACGAATTGGCAATTACAAGGAAATTGGATTAGTTTTTTTTTCCCTTCAATTGATTAGCAATAGATCCACCACTATTTTAGCCACCGCCCTTTGTGGATCTTGTTCGATTTTCACTGACCCATCTATTGTAACGTTTAATTGGTGGTGAAAAAAAGAATTCATTATCTTTGTTTTATTACATGTATCTGGGTTGGACGTATCATGAAAATTATTATTTTGTTTTGGCTTTTAATGACTCGCCACACCCAACTTCTTTCATTTATGTAATGGAAAAAAAAGATTCAAGCAAGGCAGATTTAATTGACTGTCTTTCTTTATAAACAAGCGAAACCGAAACCTTCTAAAATTGATCGTATTAGGCCAAAAAAGTAATTTAATAAGTGATCACGCAAACTGTTTTTAATCCGCCAACTAAAAAGATTTTCCTCTTTCATTTTCGTGCAATTAGCCGGTGCACAAATTTATCTTTTTAAAAAACTGATTAAGTGGCCACAAAACTTAGAAAAACTCATAAGAAGGCTCAAACGTGGCCTATGTTGCAAGCAACAACTTTCCGCAGAGCATAAACTGCTGCTTCATTAACTCATTCGCTGTAGTTCATTGTGAGTTGTTGCAGAAAACCCGGCGAAAGGTTACGTTAGGTTAACTATCTCTATCGCATTAAAAGTTCCGTTTTTTGAAATGAATATTTTATATGTTAATAGAAAGTGGAGAGTTGCTTGATGGTAAAAAAAATAAAAAGGTAATTCGGAAAGAATGAATGTAAAAAAAAAATTACTTACAAGACGAAACTTTGAATTGTCTTTCCACGCATTATAAGAGAAAAAGAGAAGCACTCCAAGTCTCTATTGATCTGGTCGGCAAAAGCAAGGGGGCAACCGGTATAAAGCTTCTACACCTCGGGTCAATATGTGGTATTTTAGGGCAAGACCAATTATTCTTTGTGAGAAATTCCTTTGTTCTTGGTTGTTGCTTAATCAGTCTTTTCCCCCAAGATATGTTAAGACGTTTATTTAGGATTTAATTCTGCAAACAAGGTGAATTTTTGTTTCAAAAGAAATTTTTAATCTATATTTCATTTTTTTATATATATATTTTTTTACCTTTCTTTTTAATGGCAAAATTCTTTTGTGCTCTGTGCACATGTTTAGCCATGATTGATATTGACATTCTGATGAAACTTTTATTCCAGTAGCTGCATTCGAAAATAGGAATGCAGCAAAAAACGTGTTTAATCCAAGTTTCTTTAAACCCCAGGGTTCGTGTGTTTGTAACGGATCGAAGATAAAATTACAGTTATCAAGAGAAGCGTAGAAATGTTACTGTTTTCCAAGTAAAAATGACCTAAACATGTGTTCCGAGAAGGACGTATCCACTTTAAAAATCATGCATTTTTATTACTAACGCTTTGACAAAATTCTGGCTCACTGGGGCCATCGACCTAGAAAGACCCATTTATTTTTCGGAAATTTACAAAATATACACGTGACCCTGAGGAGCCATCAACCCAAAAGAGCGCGTGGTGTTCCAACTTTTTCTTATCACTCCTTCAATAACGTCTTAGATAATCTTGCGACCGCACTACTAATTTATCACATATATATTCGTTTAATCACGCTAACCTATAAATGCACGTTTCATTTAACTATTCAAATCTAAAAAATAAAAATAATAATCATGCAAATCCTCGTAAAGGATCCACAAAAGCCATTTGCTCAGGACTCCTCAAAATGCATCATCCGCCACTGGTTGACATTTTAAAATGTCAACAGGGAAAAGGGACTTTATCTGTCAAGGTATTTGTAGAAAAAAATAAAATTATTATTGCAATTAAGCTCGTTAGTGAGTTTTAAGAAACGATGATCTTTATCCCTTTTCCATTAGTGTCTCCAGTGTATTCGTTCAAGGTTTGCCCCCAACTAAAAGATAATATTGCTGTAACAGCTAAAAGCGGATATACTAGCTTGCTTGCTATTGGATACACTATCGAATGCATTTTCTGTTTATTTACGTCATGTGCCTCTTCCCTCGAGAAATGTTCGTTTCATGTGGCCGCAACTCCATTTTTCCGTCTAAATGAGATTGTCCACTTTCGAGGCTTCGTATTTCTAGCGTGTCATGTCTATAAATAGTATTGGAAGTGACGCAAATTGTGTGGTCACGAAAATATAAAGTTATCGAGAGGGCTTAAATCATTACCAGAAATTCTGTAGAACTTGAATACCGGTAGTTATTTTTCCCAACTCCTTCGATTAACAAATGCGATACCGTACTATTTTAAAAGTTATAATCATGACGTAGTACGGTACCGCATTTGTTACTCAAATCATTTGTTTTTTTATTTACAAGTTAGTGAAAAATATTATGATTTAATAATTTTAATGTGTCTTACGTTTCTATGGAAGTTGTAAAAAATTGAAGATGGGGTTTTATTTTATTTTCAGAATTTCAACATGTCTGATTTAAATTTGCACATTTTAAGACTGCAATGGACACCGAGAACAGAGTCATCTTGAATATAGGAGGAATTCGGTGAGTAAATAAACATTTAATAACATTTTCAAACTAAAAATATATAAATTAAAAAAAATAATAATAAATAAATAACTAATTGTGCATAATGTTTTTTTTAAACATTTGCTAGTGAATCAAATAAGCAAAAGAAGTTTAGTTGAAAGCGCGACTAAAAAAAATTACCATTACTCTATTTTTATTGGCACACGTTATTCAAAGAACTTCGAGAGTTCAATATGTTACCGAATTAAAAAAAAATTCAATTTATCTTCTCAAGTTGTCAAAAATTTATATTTATTTTTTCTGAGAATCCTAATATCTTATCAGGCGAGCGGGAGAAGTGAGACTTCATTTAGCTCACTCTACACCTATTTAGCATGAGTTTTTCTTGACAGCTGTGCTGACAGTTCTGTTCTGTTTGGTGTGCATGTGAAAGATGCAGTGCGTTATAAGCCCGTTCAAACACTGATTTACGTGGGAATGAAAACAGAACAATAGAATTAAGTTGAATTCTTTATCACATCATCCACCACAAATCACAAACAACTTTCAAATTTCAAAACACCAAAAACATTCCCTACACAAGCAGAGCTAACCGTTCTAGAATCAGTGCAATTCTAGTGTTAGTTTGTCAATAATCGCTCTTGAATGAATGGGTATGATTCCTCAAAGCTGTCACGTTTGGTAGATGGATTAAATACTGCTGTGACCCCAATACTGGCATTTAATCCTTCAAGCAATCAACAGCATTTTTATCCACTAATGACAATGTGTCAAAGTCAAATATATATCCACAAAGCACTCTTTCAGCTATGATTAATTGGAAAATAATCTAAACTGCCAAATGCATCGGAATTCGTAATTACAGAATAGTATCTTCTTTTAAAAATCGACAGCATTAAAATTTGATTTCATGGCACTATGCAGTAATAACTCGTGCCACTATTTAAAATATTTATTACAGACTTGGTACCTTAGTCCTTTGACTTGAGGAGTCTAGCTTAAATAGTTTTAGAGCATTGGCAGCAAAGTTTAATGTAGTGGATATTCAGTCACTCATCAAACTTAAAAGCTTAATTCCAAAGTGCACTTGTATATTTTATGGCATGGTAATGTACAAGTAGATAGCCTGTTATTGTAATTACAGTACATGTTAAACAAGCTAGCTTTCTACTTTAATATAATATTGCTTTGAAGTGAACTGAATGCGTAATTTTGAACTTTTTATGGGTCACTCAGTATTGCACATCAGCCAGACACTGGGTTCAATTTGCGCGAACGAATTGGTGTGTGCCAACAAATGCTTCCTACATTTTAGAGTTAGTTTTGCAATGCGGATGGCTAAACCAAAATTCAGAGATAAAAGTGCAGTGCAGAGGCAAAAAAATAACACATCTACAAAGTAGTCACTTTCTTTGCTCCTTTTGTTGTTACCAAACGCGTAACAAACCTTTTTTATGCGTTTATTATTGTAAACGTAAAAGCATTTAGGGTTATTATTCGTTTATTGCTATAGATTTGAAACGTATAAGGCGACGTTGAGGAAAATTCCAGCTACACGACTCTCCCGCCTCACCGAGGCTCTAGCCAATTATGATCCTATTCTCAACGAATATTTCTTTGACCGTCACCCAGGAGTGTTTGGTCAGATTCTTAACTACTACCGCACTGGAAAATTGCATTATCCGACCAATGTGTGCGGCCCACTCTTTGAAGAGGAACTGGAATTCTGGGGCTTGGATTCTAATCAGGTAAGAGTCATGATTAAATCATTCTAAATGTAATTTAATATTTATAAGTCAATTCTTATTCCTAAATGAGGTTGAACCATGCTGTTGGATGACCTATACGATTCATCGTGATACACAACACACGTTGGCGGTGCTCGATAGGTAAAATCATAAAGTTTATTTAAGTTGCTTACACGTGTGAAAGAAAAGATGCGCTTTAAATTTTACCAAATTATCACTCCCTCGGTTGGTTGGTTTTTTCCATTTCTTCGATAGGTAATAAGATGATTCGCATGTGTTCAGCGGTATCTTGTTGAAGGAATGATAATAAACTTCCTTCGTTATCGCCTCTCAAGAGACTACGTCTAGGGACATGACAAACTTTTTTTTTTTTAAATTTAATTTATTTTTTTTCGATTTAATAAGTAGGTAGAACATGTATTGACATTTTATTTTTCTAGACAAAAGTTAGTGAAGAAAAAGTTTCCGTCTTTCAATTAAAATAGCATTGTAATTCGAATTACAAGTCAAATTAAATATACCAGCTGCAACAAAGTAAACATTTAGATACGAGTTTAGCTTTAATTAAAACATTAAGAAAACCGTATTGGCTAGAACACACAAAACCAAAATTAATCAGCTTTAATTCTATACAATTAAACTTTATTTTAGACTGCGACTTGAATATAAAAGGAAAATATGAATGTCAGTGAACTATGCTGCTGCTGCTCTGGAATATTTCGAAAATGTTTTCCCCGATGGGAAATGTCAGCAATAAATGAACTGCTTTAATATTTACTTCTTCGTCACTTTGTTTTTTTTTCCCAAGATAGATTGATTTTAAGGAAAGTAGAACTATAATAAATGTTTTGAAAAGCTATATAAACTCAACTCCCCCCCTCTAATACCGTATGTATGGTAATTTTCAGCAAAAAAAAAAAACAAAAACATTTTCGCATTAAAATTTTAATAATTTGAAAGTTAATGCTTTTCGCGTTGTCTAGAGGGAAAAATAAAACCACACGTCCAAGATCTAAGTAAAAGTCATTAATTTGTTGATGGAAAGTAGAGTAAAAGAACCCGTAAAGATAGCGTTGAAAGGTAATTTAATTTGTTGTGACAGGTTGTGAGAGTAGAATCTTGTCCTTGTGTTGGCAGGCTAGATTTAGATACCGAGAAGCCAAGCGAAGAGGAAGTGGCCAGAAAATTTGGAATGGAAGATGCATTCTTAGAAGGACGGCTTACCTGCTGGCAAAAGATCAAACCCAAGATCTGGGCGCTTTTCGACGAACCCTACTCATCTGCTGCAGCTAAGGTAAAAATAAAAACCGTTAACTATAAAAAGGACCATTGATCTAAATCATTCCCACGCCAAAGCACGTACGACTGTTGTTGTTTTTTGGCAACCATGGGCGAATGAAAAGTGCCTGCAAAACCCTTTAGTTTAGTTACGAGGCTCAAATGAGAACTCGTTTGAGTTATTGGCGATATAAAGGAGTGGGAAAAGTTTAAAATCGATTTTCTGTCTTTCTCTTTTTCTTTTTGTGTTTAGAGACAAAAAAAAATTCTTCTGAAAAGTTTCAAAAACAGAAGAAAAAAAATTAATGAAAAAAATTATTTTTCTAAATGAAATACCTTTAACACTTATCCAGGATCTTGAATTACTTTCTTTATTACGGAAGCACGGTCATAACACCAGCAGCCCGTTATATCCGCACTTGTTTAGGATTAGTGTAGACGACAGAATTAGTTTAGTAGTCAGGTTTTATACCAAGGGAGTTGTGGTGTGGCCAATATCATAAAAATGGCGAAAGGTTTTATAGGTTAACCCACTCGGTTATTACGGTATTAAGAAACTTCTCCTGTACGAGAATGAACTTTGGCTAGAATGATTTATTTTCTGTAAGAAAAAACGATTTATACCACTAGAGAATGTCTGGAGGGATTGAATGTAACACGCTGTTGGAGATTGATTCGATTCTGCCTTACCAAATGGTAATAAATACTTGAGTGTAACCCTCCTCCTGTAAGTTGGCTTCTCAAGAAAACTGATGCATTGCAGGAAAACTAACTGAATGCATTATTTATTTATTTTCTGCGGTTTACCTGCGGCTTTGTGATAGCAATTTCAAATTAACATTTGTATGTTGAATTGGATTTGCTTTTCATGTTTGGAGAATATTTTTGCTAGTAATTTTATTATTATTATTATTATTTCATTTTTATTTTTAAATTACAGGTGATTGGCGTAGTTTCAGTGTTTTTTATCTGCGTTTCCGTCTTGTCCTTTTGTCTCAAGACACATCCTAACATGCGTGTGCCTGTGTTAGTCAACGAAACAGTAGATAGAGCGGGCAATGGCACTTATTGGAAACTGCACAAAATCCAGACTGAGCCTCACGAGGCCTTTTTTTACATGGAGTGTATTTGTAATGCATGGTTCACTTTTGAAATTGGAATTCGTTTCGTATCAAGTCCGAAAAAGAAGGAATTTGTGTGTGCACCTGTTAATATTATAGATTTTATATCAACACTTTCTTTCTACACTGATTTGCTGCTGCAGGAACTTGCTTACCATTTAGAAAATTCGGATATTTTTGAATTTTTCAGGTAAGAATATAGAAGTAATAAAAATAATAAATGCACACGGTAGATATTTTGTATTATTACAAAATATTTGCTAATATGTCGTGCAAAGATTGATACTTGAGATAACGCTGACAAAAATATAAAATCAATAAAAATAAAAAGGCAATTAGAATGAAACATGGGAAATAAATTTTCCAAATTTCTTATCGATTTACACAACTAAGCTTAATCTGAAGTTTGATCTGATTAAGGTGAATTTTATTTCATTTCCTTTCTTTGTTTTACACTTTAGCATAATCCGAATTCTCCGGTTGTTCAAGCTGACTCGTCACTCTCCAGGACTCAAAATTCTTATCCACACTTTCAAAGCGAGTGCCAAAGAACTGACATTGCTCGTCTTCTTTCTCGTTCTGGGAATTGTCGTCTTCGCCAGTCTTGTTTACTACGCCGAAAGACTCCAAAAAATGCCTCGCAACGATTTCAACTCCATACCAGAGGGCCTTTGGTGGGCTATAGTTACAATGACAACTGTCGGCTATGGAGACATGGTCCCTCGAAGCTACGGAGGGATGTTTGTCGGAGCATTGTGTGCCTTGGCCGGTGTGCTGACCATCGCATTACCGGTTCCAGTCATTGTGTCCAACTTTACAATGTTTTATTCCCACACCCAAGCTAGGTCTAAACTGCCGAAAAGGAGGAGAAGAGTTCTACCCGTGGAGCAGCCACGACAAAGAATTAGGCAACGATGTGAAGGCAATATTCATCATAGGAGAATGAACGCCATCAAACATCACCACCCAGCAGCTCTGAAAGAGTTTAGAAACCCCAAAATAGGTGATTTAATGAGTTAAGTGATTTTGAGCTTTTTAATTACCACCCTCTCTTGGGCAGGCAATTTGAATGGCGTTAATGTGGTAATGGCTCCATTCCACGGAATGGGTACCGCTTTGACGCCACCATCTGTCGCCGACCAGTCCAGACCTACGAGCGCCACTGCAAGCCTCGTCGCTTTATTACCATCCTTTGCACCCCGTCAACCAGACGCCTCGCCCGAAGAGCAGCAAGATCCTCGTCCTCCCACTAGTATTCAGCGCCCTCCATCGACGCTTGTATTAAGTGGCTGGCCGACTTCGCCTATTTTCCCACAGATGTCCTTCCAGGAAGGTGGGGATGCTAAAGAGATGAGTGATGAAGAGAAGTTGGGATTGTACGGGATTATAATGCTGCCTGGAACAAATATCCATATCTAAAAATTGTAATTAATTTTTTTCTTTGCAGATCTCATTTAATTAATCAGTCAAGTATTTTTTTAAAAGTACATTTTGAATAAGTTTAAGTTGAGAAACTTTGTCTGAAGCTCGTAGTATAAGTGTCGTTCAAAGTTAAACCCATTTGGACAAGCTTTACAGCAACCGCAGTTTTCCCCATTCTGTCATTTTGTGGGTCATTTAAGTGGAAAAACCACTCACCTGAAGTGAGTCTAGAAGTTACTTTCGTCATTTTAAGTGGTTTAAAGCACTTTGCGGTTTCAATTGACTGAAAGATATTTTGGTAATTTTATTGTCAAAATTTTAGTTGGGGGGAAGTAAAGGATGAAATTCTTTTCACCCATTTTTTTCCAATATTTGAATAAAAATGTCGGGTTTTCCACCCAATTTTGGCTTTACGGCACTCACAAGTACAAATAACAGCAAATACTTTCTTTTAAAAAACTTTGAACGAGACTTATAGTTAAATACAAGAATTATACCAAATTTGCTTTAAAAATCTTTCCGCAAGATCACTAGATGGCGTTGATTCTCTTTGACAATACAGAATTTTTATTTTAAATAATTTATACTGTGATTTTTGTCTTTTGTCATTTTGATGACTACGTATTGAAGATCATAAAATTTACATTTCCCAAACTTATCTGTCTTTCATGGATCTATATATAAGATGTACAGATCTGAGTTTGTATACAAAAATTGTACTCAGGCTATTTATGTAAGTGCTGCCAACTTACACATTATATGAGATTTTAAAAAATAAAAATAAAAGTTTATCTTAGCTCATTAGGTTCTTATAGTACGAACAAAAATATATTCTTTGTAAAAACTGTCACAAGAATTTAGATTAGTGGATTTGTTTACGAAAACGATATTTGTGAAACAACCAAATAAACTTAAAAACCTAACTATAGAATTTTTATTTGATTCCTGTCATTTACCGATAAATATATTTTCAAACGATTTTGATTCTGTCGTGTAAAAAATCTAAAACGTTTGCAAAAATCTTCCATCATTTATTCACTGTTTTATCGAGTTATATTAATGCGAAAAAAATTCAGATGGAAAGAAATAAAGTGTGACATTTTGTCTTATCACGACTTGCGGCACATTGAGGTGAATTTTAAATACTTTATACTTGGAAAACACCACTGAAACTCCCCTATTTCAGAAGAGTAGAAGACGACTTATCTTTCAGTCAATATCGATATCAAAATTCTTCTCTATCTCTATCATTTATTTTTTAAAGCCAGTATATATGAAAACGCACTGCATAAACCACCTGCTTAAAATTTCCTAACATCCACTAAATCAATAGTTGCTTGGTAAAGTAGAAAGTAAGTCGTAATAAACGCGTATCTTTTCTCATGTTTAATTCATCCTTTTTTCTAGATTGCCATCATGCCATGTATGAGGAGCAGCTAAATGTATCAAGGGGTTTTATTTCCATTCTAATTTATCAAAAGAAATGTGAAAATATTCATTTTTTTCCGAATGTATCTATTTAGAGCACTAAAACAATAGCTGGTTTTGAGATTGAATATAAACACACCGCGAAAGTGCTTCTGCTTTTGAATGTTTCTAATAACTGAAAGTTTTGTAGATAAAATAAATATTGTCGACAGTTTGCTAAAGTGCACTACAGGTGCCAAGGACAGCGGTGCTCTGCAGTGAAGCTCATAATTGTTCTTTTATTATAATCAATCGAATAATTTATTATTCATTTTCCACATGGAGACACAATGCAACGCAATACATACGCAGTGAGTTTTAATTTAATAGAAATAAATGAAACGAAGTTGGTGTTAACAAGTGAAATGAGTTGAATGCTCATGCAAAACCGCAGACAGTAATATAAAAGATGAAAAAGCAAAGAAGCTTTTTGTTGAAATGAACTCGACTCGTTGAACAATGGGTGTGGTGTTGCGAGGTTAGGATGTAGAGCATTGGCTATTGTCTATCTCATTGCCTAGGTTGACGAGCACATTAACTTATTCCTCCGTTCTTGTTCCACTCGCTTGATTACTTTTAACACTGATCAGGAGTGTCGTAAAGACGATGCACTTTAACGCTTGAAAATGGCGCCTCTGTGCATCGTAAAGATAAAACCATTTGATCGCCGCTCTTGCCTGCCTGATCTTAATTTAGTGTGCGATGCTACTCACACGAAACCAGCAAGAGACCAATGCGTAACCTGTTTGATATTTGCCAACTGTTCACGACAGATTAAAAGCCATTTTACGTCCGAAATTTTCCTCATAAAATGAAAGTTTGGTCTAAGATTTCGAGTGTTAATTCTCTGAAGAAATCAGTCTAAATCGGTTTGATTGCAGTTTTTAGCACTTTGGTCTTTGAGTGTCCACCCCACATTGGCAACAGCTGGTAGAACATGAGCGAGATATGAGTGTTCTCGCCAGAATGAGACTCATTACGTGGGCCATTGCGTTTTGTCATAATTCAGAGTGGATACAGTGGCGTCTCTTCTCATTGGTGGCCAATTGCCAAACGCACAGCAACGCTGCAGCTAGACGAACAATTTTTCTCTCCTATTTCTCGTCCTCATAAATGCAGTAATATGATTATTTACAGCCGATCGACCGTGCAATTTAAAAATATATTTTTTGTTGCTACCTGCATTTGCCTTTTAAAAAATTAAATTGACTTAATTTAGAGTTATTTACAATAAAACAATAAAATAAATGTTTATTTATTATTTTTAATTAAAAAAAAATCTAATTCAAATAAAGTTTGGTGCGTATTGGAAATACAAATTCAATCTATTATTAAGAGTAAAGTCCAATGTCGTGTACAGAAATTCCCAATGGATCAACTGGTAGTGTAGTGTCATTTGTATTCATGTCTAGTACGAGAGATTTTGTTGAAGAGCAATTTTCCTCGATCATTGAGAGGTTTTTCCTTTCGAAAGTCACTGCAAACGATAGATTCAATGAGAAATGCTAATTTGCCGGCGCAAAAATTCGGAATAAAGACTTACGAATGCTTTTCCGTGCATTAATCCAAATTAAACATGTTTTGATTCTTTTATTTCCGATAGATAGCAAACAAAACGTCTTTACAGCTTTCTTTAAAACGACCACTGGGATTCAGAATAGGAGAATCCATTTTCCACGCTCATTTATTCTTAGTTAAAATAAATGAATGCTTGTTCCCCATCCACCGAAGACGATGTGACGCCGCCGTGTGACATTCGTTTTGCCGGTATTTATAGAAAGAACTCGAGGGAAGACGATAATTTATACTAATGGAGCTGATTTTTTGAAGATTCGAGCACAAAATAAATTGCGGACTCTAAATAAATGATAAAAATATAAATAAACATAAAAAAAAAGTCTCAACTCATATTGCTTTATATGTTTCACATTTTGTTTAGCAGTCCTTCATTTCAAGAGATTGTATATTTTTACTTTCTGTTGGTTTTGAGTGCCCAGTCTTCACGCCAGGTGAACGTTTCACCTGCGCACCCACGACGTCCAGATGACGTACTTGGCGTAAACCAATCAGGGTTGAGCGCACCTGTATATAATGTGTTAGCAATTAGAATAAAGTTAGTCATTTGCTGTTAAACCTAACCACGCGTCTTATCATTGTCCCAACCTTCGACACTAAAAACTACAGGTTATGGGCCCAGCACGCTTCCACTGCGGATAATATCGAGATTTGGGACGAAACGATCGAAGAAGTCAAAACGTTTTTGATACGAACCGTTTCGAGAAACAAAATCAGAAACGATGGCGAATGCAGGCGGAATTTCGGCTAGAATCGAACCACTGGGGAAAGAAAACTACGATGCCTGGAAAGTCCAAATGGAAGCAATTTTGGGGAAGAACGATCTCTTAAAGTACGCGGACGGAACATTGAAGCGACCAGAAGTTGATCCAAGCAACAATAACACCAAGAAAGCCGCCGAAAATTGGGACGTGAGAGACAGAAACACGAGATACGATATTTTGCTACACGTAAAACAGTCGGAGATTCGATTGTTGAAAAACTGTAAAACCTCAAACGAATTATGGAGAAAATTGGACGAAATTTACGAAGCGAAAGGACCGGCAAATATGGGCATGTTGCTGAAACAAATTTGCGGAAACAAAATGGCTGAGAACGAAAACGTGCGTGACTATCTGAAGGGATCCATCCGACACTTACTGGGACGCTGCTGTTGCAAAGTTTGCCGAAATCATTCGATACGTTCAAGATCACGATGGAATCGCGAGACACATTGCCGACGCTGGAAGCGCTAAAAGCTAAAATTATAGCCGCAGCAATTTCTCAAGAAAAAGATAAAGAAGAAGTATCCGACGCAATGTTGGCCAAGAAATCGTTCCAAAAACGGAGGCAGCCGAAGAACGGCGACGATGAATCGGATTCTGATGAAAAGCCGACTTTCAAGTTCAAGTGCCACGGTTGCGGAAAAATCGGCCACAAAATCGCCGATTGCCGAAGTAAAAGCAAGAAGGAAAGCGCATCGAGAGCCGAGAAGTCCAAGTACGAATTATTTTTCTGCGAACAAAACGAGACAGCATTGAAATGCGAGAAGTCACGGCCGAGAAATTGGTGTTTGGACAGCGGCGCAAGTTCCCACATGTGCTCGAGCAATTCAACATTTTCAACGATCGAATTCCTGAAGAACCAGAAATTGAATTTGGCCAGTAAAGCGAGTACGAACATCGACGGAAAAGGAACCGCGAAAATCGTCGTCAAAACTGGAGACGGAAATATGAAGTTGGATTTGACGGAGACTCTCTTGGTACGGGATTTGCGAACGAATTTGATGTCAGTCGGAAAGATCACAGAGCGGGGACACAAGGTGATTTTTGACAATAAATCAGCAGAAATAATAAGCCCGAAGGGAGAAATCGTATTCACCGCCGAAAAAAGAAACGGATTATATTACATCGTCGACAAGACCGAGGATGCTGCGACCGCAATGGAAATCGAAGTCAGAACCGGGAACATGAAGACCGAAAAAGCAAGTACGGAAGTCAAGAAGACAAGAACCGAGAACAAGAAAACAGCTGCGGAAGTCAAGAAGACGAGAACCGAGAACAAGAAAACAGCTGCGGAAGTCAAGAAGACGAGAGCCGAAAACAAGAAAACAGCTGCGGAAGTCAAGAAGACTAGAACCGAGAACGTAAAAATTCGCGAATGGCACGAGAAGCTCGAATACGAATCAATTTTGAAGAAACTGAAAAACGACTTTGCAGAACAGATAAGTCAAACATTAATGGAAATGGCGCAATATATGATTTTGCAGCCGAGTGAGGAATCAAGTGTGGAACTAGACAAGAACGAGAACGAAGTCAAAATTTCCGAGAACGAGAGCGAAGCCGAAATTTCCGAGAACGAGAGCGAAGCCGAAATTTCCGAGAACGAGAACGAAGTTGAAATTTCCGAGAACGAGAACGAAGTAGAAATTTTCGAGAACGAGACGGAACAAGGGGAAGTCGAAATCAAGATCAATGATGAAGTCGAGAACGAGACTGAACAAGGGGAAGTCGAAACTCTCCAGATCAAAAACGTACGAGCGCCTCCGCGACAATCTTCGAGAACTCGGAGGCTGTATTCAAATCGAAATGGAAAACCACCAGGAAGAATTCGATATGAAGAGTATTAATTAGTAAAACAAAATATTTGAATTGTTTGAGAAAAATATGTTTAATATTTGAATTGTTTAAGAAAAGTGTTTTTAATTATTTTAACTTTTGAGATGTAAAAATGTTGGAATATGTGGTGACTGGCACTCAGGGGAAGTGTTGGTTTTGAGTGCCCAGTCTTCACGCCAGGTGAACGTTTCACCTGCGCACCCACGACGTCCAGATGACGTACTTGGCGTAAACCAATCAGGGTTGAGCGCACCTGTATATAATGTGTTAGCAATTAGAATAAAGTTAGTCATTTGCTGTTAAACCTAACCACGCGTCTTATCATTGTCCCAACCTTCGACACTAAAAACTACACTTTCATATCATTCTGAGAAAGAAGTGTGGTGTAAAGTTGTCCCACGGTGCACACCTTAAAATGTTATAAGGTGTGCTTGGTATAAAGCAGCACGTTAAGGATGGATTTGCGAGAATGTAAATACGGAACTCAGTTTTTGCGTATTAAGGGTGAGCATCCAAAGACAACTTTATATCAATTTTTTTTATATTTTTTATTTTTTTTTATTACATTTTATTTGTTTATTGTTCTAATGTTATTAGAAAAATTCTGAATTGCAATTTGTAAAGGAAAATGCATCCTGTTATTAATTTTCATCTGGTCTTTTATATCTGGTTATCTAAGAAGAGTTTTTTTTTTTGTAAACAAGATTATTTAATTAAAGCTGCTTGATTGATAGTAAATGCTTTGCGCTCTTTGCCAATATGCAGAAGATTTAACGTCAGAATTAAGCACATCCCGGATATTGCACTTTTAAAAGATGAAACTCAAAGAAAAGTATCGTATCTGAACAGAAATGCGATGACAGCAAGAGTAACTATCTTCCATCGCATTGCATTAATCTTGTAGCAGAGAAATGTAACGCAATTACCAATTATAAATTATTGTACCAATATTCTGTTTACGCTTTCGAAGACGGTTTTACATTCTGAGAAGCAGCCCAGATGTTCCGCAGATAAAAATGTAGAAACAAAAAATAATTAAGAAAAATAAAAGTATTAATGCTATTAATGTTTGATTATTTTTTTTCTTTGCCCTTTTAAAATAAAATTATACCGACAATTATTTTTAGCCATTAGTGAAAGTAGCAGAAACTCAAATGTTGATGCTTTAATAATTCAAGCAGCTGTGTTTTTCTATACTTTGTTTATTTAAAATCATTTTTATTTAGACTTGAGTTTTTCTTTTCGTGTTTATATAAAATAAATGTTGATGAAAAAAATAAAATTTTAGTATTTTTAAATTTTTTTTTTCCATTTTATTGCAGCACGCCTTTAAGACCCCAGTAAAAATAACAAGGTTTATTTCTTTTGTAAATACTATTGGATATTTATAGAAAACAAAAATCCCAATTTTCTGAACTCATTAATGCATCCGATGCAATGTTAATTGCTTCTAATTGACTGTTTATATTCATACATTCTGATTCCGAATGTGACGACGAGTGCGACAACCATTATTTAGGACTTGACTATAAGGTGGGCTCAGCTAAGTTGCCTAGCAACCAATGACGTGCTGCATTAACGACGCCGCGTGATCATTATCAAAACTAGGATATAATTTATGAATTCACGTTAATTTCAGTTATGGAATACCCTTATAAATAATTAACTACGGTAATTATCGGTATTTTAATCTACCGGTATCTCATTCTACTTGAAAAATAAAGTTACAAATTATATTTCCAACTCTTCAAGCACAATTTTTATTTCAGTCTTTACTATTCCCAAAGCAATGGCATGATACTAACAATTTGTTTATAATTTATGACGTCACAGTTATGATTTCCATGCTTTAAAAAGCACGCTTACATTACTTTAGTTCCCCCAAATACCACAAGTCGTCGCATTTGTAAGCATTCTTTGGTTGCTAGGGGCGACCGTTCTGCTTGCGCCTCGGCTTGCGCACGATCGGTGGTAGTGAGCCCAGAGCTGAGGCAGCGGAGGAGTAATGCCCGGCCCTGTTGCGCCAGCGTGGTTCGGAGAAACCGCGATTAGCTCATGCAACTGAGTGTGTAAACGATAGAAGAATCTGCTGGCCAACAGAATTCACCCACACCCGATCCGAAACTCCCTCTTGATTCGCCGTAAGTACATTAAAACATAACATGTATAATGCATCCCGTGTAGGCGTATTTGCTTGAATTGATCAATGAAACCTTGGCTTTTACTGTATCCCACGTTTAAAACCGAACTAAATATTATTTACAAAATTCGTAAAGTTTGCCACACAACTTGTATTTCTCATTGGTCAAAGTCGGCCATTGTTGGCGCGTTTTTCCACGCACTATTTGTTGTACTTGTACATACATACTTAATTGTAATTATAACAAAAGAGTTAATAGTTTTGTCACTAGGACTCGGATGTTCCGGAGTAATTAACGTCAAACTTATTCCCATTGGCTCCGCGCATTTCGATTTTCGATCGTTTATTTCAACGCCTACAATTGTGTCAACAAACTGGACTTGTCGAAACGTTAATTTATTAGCCATCGAATTGAAAAGCCTGCTATAAATTACCAGGGTAGCTAATTTTCAGTTCCTTCTGTATGCCAATGGGCGGACACTTAAATATCTTGAGTTGTGTGGCAATTTTTATGTCTCAATTTTTTTTAACTTCCCCTCAACGATTTTGATGCGGTATTAATTCAATTATCCATAATCAATTACTTTCTTACACTTTTTCAGTGTTTTCTTTGGTGTGATTGTTTATTGCAGTTCCAACAACATTTGTTAGTGTTAGTTTTAGATGCTAGAGGCACTACGATCGCCATAACGTATCGTGATTGACCAATCACAGAAACTTACTTTTGAATAAAATCATTTGGACGTAAAACCTCAATACGTTCACCTCGTATTTGCCAAGTCACCAAATAATACCAAAAAGCTACAGTTACTAGCTATACCGTTATCACACATTTTGCAATTTCTGAACACTAAGTACGTGTTTTACCTAACAAATTAAATTTCCCACGCGCTATAAGGTCTTAAAACACCACGAAACGGGAAATGTAGCCAATAATTTGAATACTATACACCAAAAACAAGACTTAATGAACTCAGCTAATGGTTAATTTGCTGCAGAGGGAAGGGATTGTTCCAATAACGCTGTCTTTCTATTATAACTCGATTTCATTATAACACTTGTCACACCGTGCTCTTTTAACTGAACATTTTCATAACGTACGCTCGCTTAACGCTTTGGTTTTACTGGAACGTTAGGAAAGAATAGGAAATATTATACGTATATAAGTGTGTGCGCGGTAATTCTAGTTGGGAGAAGTCGCTGCCTTCTTTCCGAATATTGACTCATAAATTTTGGTTTGCTTTAGTAAGTTATACTGGTATAATGGCGTTTCTGCTGACATGGTAATACAACTGGCCACTGCTTAATGCAGTGCCATTATTCGTGTAGTGGTGTCTTAATGATTTGTTTGAGCAGGCTTATTTATTGGATGTCCAAGTCTGGGGGGGAAAAAAAAACATTAAATTCGAATACTTGGCGTTTGATTAAAGCTATATACCCTTATAAAATGGAACCCTGGAAAAGGTTTTTCCATCGATTTTTTGGCGAGGTTTATATATCCAGATAGGAAATTATTGCACGTAAGGTTAATTTGAAGGGACAAAGATGGGAGCAATTTAAATGAAACTTGTCTTATCGTATTAAACACGTAGTATTTAGCACCACAAGTTGCCATTTCTTAGATCGTCACTTGTGATTACGCTATAGGCTTATTATTTATTTATTTATTTATTTATTTATATTTTTGAAATATAATAAACATCAAATCTCATCCTTTTATGCGCAATCAGAAGATGTAAACAAGTTTATGTTCCACTGTGTAATTACTATCAGTTGAAATCTGAATCTCAGTTGAAGCTACAAATTGGAGCGTACATAATGATTAAATGTCCTGGGGATAATAAAATATGCGAATCCAATTATACCAATAGATTGTAATTGACCATCATCATTATATGTCATCAAGATTTGACATTGTTCGTCTGTGTTCACTCAATTTTTTGGATGGGAAAGGGTCAAATGTAAATGATTAGTTTAAATGACATTTATGAGAGAGTAAACATTAATTATGAGGCTATGGTTTTGTGTTAATGCAGTGCACGCTCGATTTTGTACAAGTGGGATTGAATATATGACTTTATTTGGAATTTTTCCTATCAGCTGAAGTTTGTCTCTGTCAAGGTGTTTGTGTGTGGGGCAAAGCAATACATCTTTGCGTCTCTTCAGAAAACCACTACGTGCGCTTGCCAGTACTTTTTAGCCATTATTCATGAAGAAAATTCATGTGGATGACTTTAAGTCGTGAAGATAAATGCCCAGATGAGTTGTGAAAAAGTTCGCAAAATGGATGATGATATCGCGGGATCATTGGAATCCGTTCTGTCATCGTTTAATTCTTGGAGCGCCAATTTACAATGGCCAATTTTGTTGGTGAGAATTAATATTAATCTTAATAGGAAATTTTTTTTATTTACTTGATGCATATGTTCACAAGCTTTGTGAAGGCACGTTCTGACAGAAAAAGTAACCGGCGGGCTCAGAGGAATCACGCACTGTGGATTGAACTGCAGTTCTCCAGGTTTGGTCACAAGTTATTTCCAAGATGACAGTCACTGCTGTGTGTACACAAACAGGTGTTATGTTTCGATTTTAGAATTTAATATTAAAATTGCCATTAATACTAGTATTATGATCATTAACTGCGTTCAGAAAGTCATTTAAAGCAGTCTAAATACATGGTTTAGACATCCTTTTGAACAAATAAAGTTGTTTAAAAACTGTTTAATTGCAAAATTTTGAACATTAGCTTGTTCTAAGTGAATTGTGTATGGAATAATAGGCCTTATAAAAATATGGCATGAATAGATTTATTACTTGTGTTTCATTCGCATTAATTAAAGCGGACTATTATACTCTTGTTCGACTCAAAAGGGTGCCCTTTTCCCATTGGCCGAGCCGCATTACTCCTACCTAAAGTTTGTATTACTACGACTAGGAGAAATAGTTTTTATTTTTCTTATGTTTTGTGATTGCTATTACCATTTAAGTTGATATAATTTTGATTATTTTTATAACAAAAATGTTATTTTTATTTAGGAAATAAAGTTTTATGCACATATGAATGTACTGTAAAACTCGTGTTGGTTATGTTTATTGGTTACTATGTCTGGATAGTAAACAATTTTGAATTTTTGGCAGTTGCCTAGGCAATCAATTACAATGTTTGTACATTGTAATGCATTTCTGGTGTTTGGGTCTACATTTTTGGATCACTACAACAGTGATACGGCTCGGCCAATGGGAGAAGGGCACTCTTTTGAGTCGAACAAGAGTGTAGGTATCTTCTAATTGTGCACCTGTGCGCGATTTGAAAAAACTAATTTTTTGCACCGCGCGCAATTTGTGGCCTGCGAGCAATTAGAAGATACATGGTAATTTGGCTGCCATTTTTTAAATTAGATTGTGAAAACTAGGTGCATTTAAAAGTCATTTAAACTTGTTTATATTTTTTTAAACCAGTCTAAATGTAAAGTTTTGCGTGTTAAATTTTACATTTAGACTGGTTTAAAAAATATAAACTGGTTTAAATGACTTTATGAATGAGCGTAGTAATTAAGATGACCAGATCAAAGAAATACCAAATTTACATTCAAAGTGTGAAGTTGAAACAAACACTTAACCTGCTTGTTCATTAATCTAGTCTGAATAGGCTGTTTGGTTTATTGCCTTGTATTTTTTTACACTTAGCATGGTTATGACCCCTTAGACTGAAAGCCCGTGTGTGGTATTAAGGCTACGCATGCTGCGATCTGTGAGGCGAGTTACTTGAGGATCCAGCCTACGACATGCCGTATTGGCTATTTGGGAATTGTAAATTTACTAGACAAAATCCATGTTGGTTAAAGATCAATTAAAATAAGCCTCTTTTCAGGCCACATGTGTTGTATTATTTTAAATGTCACTATTGGTTTTATTGATTTAATGAGTAAATAATTTGTGACTTGCCAATGGATCCAATGTTTGTTTTAATGAACCATCGGCGACCAACCGCAGGTAGCGGAGTTTGTAAAAGGGAAGTCGGGTCACTTCATCGAATCCCGTTTCATCGAATGTCTTTTTTTTTCAATGAAACGTACCGTTTTTGCAAAATTTTCGATGAAACGGTACAGTTTAAAAACTGAGTTTTATCGCACCTGTCGCATCCCTCGTTGTGGTATCCTTCAGCCGACGTCTGATCGTCGGGACAGCACCCATAAACGCTGTGCCTGCACCCGCATCCGCCATGCTGGGGTCAACCAGCAGGAGTCCCCCAGCAGGAGTCCCCCAGCAGGAGTCACACCATCCGGACAGCAACCAAACTCAGATTTCTCGCACTATTCGCATCTCTCGTTGTGGAAGCCTTTTGCCGGCGTCTGACCGTCCAAACAACACCCGAATTCCGTCGACTTGCAACTTCCGCACCCTTCTTCTCCGAACCCTTTAGCGGCGGTCTGTCCGTCGGGGCAGCACCCGTAGACCGTCGCGTGGCAGTCACAGCCCAAGAAGTTTGGGCCCTGCGCTGGCGTCTGCTTGTCCGGACAGCAGCCGAACGGCATCGAGTAGCACGGACATCCGTCGTAGTTGGTTCCCCCGGCCGTCGTTTTGTAATCCGGGCAGCATCCGAACTCTGTCGTGTCGCATCCGCACCCAGCCTTGTTTGGACCCGTTGCGGCCGCCGAATTGTCGTAGCAGCAGCCGAATTCCGTCGTGTTGCAGCCGCACCCGGCCATGTCTGGGCCCGTGGCGGCCGTGGAATTGCCCGTAACGTACAACGCACGTCAGACAACCTGAAACGCATGTAGCGACGACGTGCATAACATCCCCAGTGATTGCCGAAAATTCGATGAAACGTACTGCATAATTTAAAATTCGATGAAACGACCCCCGTTTTCTCAAATTTCAAAAAATGTGAAAAAATGAAAATTCGATGAAACGGGATTCGATGAAGTGACCCGACCCGTGTAAAAGGGGTTGGAACGTGAGCGCTGCAACGTCACTTCCTGATCTGCGTGTGTGCTTGACCGCTGGTGAAGATTTATGTTAAGGAATAAATCCATCGGTTAAGTGTGAATAAGTACCAATCGGCTTCCTTGACTAAAAAAAATATCGTGATTATTTTTCTAAGACACTGGATATTATCTTAAGGGATATTGTCTTACTGACCAGACTAAAAAAAATAAAGTTGCGGTCAGGATATTTGCTGAACACAACTCGTTTAAGAGCAAACATCTTTCTTCTACTGTCGTCGTCTTTTTCTCCTCCTCTCATGCGATCTTATCAGATGATTTCTCGAGCTAATCAAATTGCTCAGAGGTACAAATAGAAGTGTCCTTATTCTCTGGAGGATATTATAAATACATTTGAGCTTAATGACTTAAACTTGGCTTAAATTCATTGTAAATTAATTAACTTTTTGGGGAGATGATTAAGTTGCAAATGAATTTGAATTCTGATGGTATCAATAGGGTCGACCAATCATGTTTTAAAGCTGTTAGGTCAGATTAACACATGTGTTAGTTAAAATATATTTTTATTTAATGGCATGTGATGTCTGGCCTTCAATCATTGATGTCTCCAGAGGGAAATGTAATATTGCAAAATTGATTTAGAATTCTCTTTCCCTTTTGGCTCTCTTCCATTGGCATTGCATGTGATGGGCGCAGGTGTAAAATGAAGGTGCTTACATCTGCATGATGTTCAGTTGGTCATTGAAAGAAAAACGTTTTAGAGGTTGCCTGTTTACACAGATGTTAACAACTTTTACAAGACTCAAGTTTTTTGTCTTCAAATTAAATTTGTAGGGTTTTCTTCCATCAATCCAAAAACTTGTTTGTCATGCAAGGGGAAAATTAATTGAATTGATGAGCACAGGAATTGACAAAGTCATTATCCATACTTTGCTCACACCTTTTCCTTGTTTGAAAATGCATTCGCGATGAGGGATCGATACATATTAATAATAAAGAAAAAATGTTTGCACTAGTTTTTGAAGTTTGGAACATGTTTTTGACGTTTAATCAGTTCTGTATTATTAATAGAGCTATGCGTGAGAAGCCTGTGTCAAAACTGGGAGAAATTTTGGTTTTTATGTATGAGAAGTTTGCAGTGAAATTGAAGCTAGGGTTGCATTTACACCCTATGTATATGCGGAATATTGAATATTTGACAGCGAATACATGGTTTTTAGAAATAATAACAGGTAATGACACTTTTCGCTTGTGGTCAATAAACAATTTTAAACAAATTGAGTTTTTGGATGCAGAAAATGGAATTTAGTGATTGAGTTTTGCTTCAAGATACTGGGCGGAGTGTTAAAACTGGTGAGTTTTAAAAAAGAGTTGTGTTGTGGTGAAGCAAATCCCGAAGGGGTAACTAGACTTGTTTAAGTGTTTTTATCGTGTTTTATTATTGATTGTTGGATTTATAAAGTGTTTTTTTTATGTATTTTATTGGATTTGTCATCATATCTTATATTGAATTATTTGATGAAGATATTGGAGTGTTCTTGTACTTGGATTGCACCGATGGAAAGTGGATGTAGATTGGATTGTGTTGTTGTCCAGAAAGTGACCAGTCGATTGCAAGGAATTAGCATGAATGTTTATTATCAAGAAAGTACAGGTGGCGCCACACACGTTCTCGCAACGTCGCGTTCCCGCGACGTGCATCATGCGCGTCACAAATAAACAACAAATGACAATGTAAAGAATTGGAGTGCGAAACACTCCAGATATTTTGTTTTTTGATTTATTTTAGATTTAATGTGTTTTTAGTGATATAATTCACTTGACTGTTTAATTTGGCAATTTTGGATTGGGTTTTGATTTGATTGTGTGTTTATTTAGTTAAATTTTGAATTTATTTGTGATTGCCTTAGGGCCAGTTTGCTGATCCGTTGGTCACATGATAATGTGAATGTGGGGATTAAAACTCCCCTCTTTTCTCACCTTTTTTACATCTTTTGTTTAAGAATAAAAATACAGTAGTTTTTACCTTGTCAACCTGTTTGCATCATGTCAACTTCTTTGCAGTTTAAACCCTTTTTTTTTGCAATTTTGAGAGTTTGAAGAACTATATTGATTTAGTTTTCTGATCCATGTCATGTTAAGTTGAGAATTAATACGGAGACTACTTTGATCGTGATGTGTTAACGCTAAACTTAGTATTAGCCTGAATACATAATATTGAAAAGTTTAGCATGACAGGTCGAATAACTGAATACAATAACCAAAAGGTTATACAGTTGAAAATCGATATCTCAATTATAATTAACATTAATTATCCATTTCTACTTTGAATGCACCTATTGTGAACAGTGGTGGATTATTTCTAGCTTTATTGATGGGAAAACCAGACTGAAGTTGGCACCACATTCACGTTCGTCTTAATTAAAGGTAGAACAAATTCTGTTTTACCATGGATTTCAATGGTTTTTACACTAAAAGAAAGAGGACATGTTCTTCTATAAATCTTCCAAAGCACAAGTCTTTACTTCATAGTTTTCAAATGGCAAGCACATTTGTTTCTCACTTCGTTCAACTGCAACGCAGTCTTGCTAGACAAGTCGCCATCAGCATGTCGATCGAGCTGGCCTGATGAACGAACGAGCCAGTCTGAATATCATTTCTTTTGTTTTAAAAACTAAAGTTATTTATGGTCAACTACAGGTTGAAAGTACGCCATCACATTCATTAGGTGAATTCAATCTTAAATGGATTTTAAAAATCATGATTTTCTTGATTTTCAGAAAACAAGCAAATTGGATTTTAACTTTGAATGACTTTAAATTTTCATAAAATCCAACTTGTACACATGCACAATTTAAACTATTGGATCAACTTCATGCTTTTCAGTTAATTGTTATTGTATCAAACAACAGGAAAAATCAGACAAAAAAGATTTGAACACAATCGGGAGCATTTGAGCGCTCAAACGCAGCCAAAAAAAATCAGATTCCCGTTCTGACTCTTGTTTTGGGAAACGAAATACATCTGGACGCATTTGAGCGCTCAAACAGTGCCAAAATATTGCGGATTCCCGTTCTGACTCATGTGAAATACACCCGGCTGCATTTGAGCGCTCAAATGCGGTCGTCAAAAAAATAGCAGATTCCTGTTCTGACCCATGTCTCAGGAAACGAAATACATCCGGCGGCAATTTGAGTGCTCAAACGGGGCCAAAAATCGTGGATTCCTGTTCTTAGTCATGTTCCAGGAAACGAAATACAACCAGCTGCATTCGAGTGCTCAAATGCAGCCGAAAAATAGCGGTTCCGTCTAGAAAATACATACACAATCGATACCAATTTCTACTTCAGAACCATGTAGAAATCAACCTGCTGTCATTTATTATTCGTTGAGAAGTTTTGTTGCATGATTGTTAAATGTTAAATTGTTATAACGCAAGCGAAAAACAAAGTGCTTAGATCATTCTGTGGAAATCAAGATGGAAATCAAGAAAAGCAACCCTGCATGTGGATTTTCAGAAATCCGATTTTCTAAAAATCCTATTTTTATTTGATGACGTAAAAATCATTACAGTATTTCCTGTCTCCAGAAATCAAAGAAATTTTTTTAAGATTGAATGCACATGTTGATTTTATACAAGTTTTTGTTGTGGATTTTTTAAGTGGTTGTCATTTGAAAACTATCAGAGGTAAATAAAAACATGTCCTATTTCTTTTGGTGTAAAAACCATTAAATTCCATGATAAAATAGAATTTGGGATTTGTTCTATTATTAATTAGGGCGAATCTGAATGTGGTGCCAACTTCAGCCTGGTACTGGGAAATACTCTTCATGCCAATACAATAGAGAAAAAATATTTTTATAAGAATTGTCAAAAAAATATTAATTTTTCTCTTGATTAGTACACAACATGCCCATAAAATCAGAATTTACTAGCAAGCAGTAAGCCAGGTACTACTTATTTTTGCAGTATGAAATTTGTCACCAAATGGGAAAAATGAAAAATTTAAAAGCTATGTGCAAACCTGGCTCGAGCTTAGAACATAATTGCAATAGTTTGCATCATATTACATTTACCACAAGTTTCTCCTTTAGCACATAATGCCACACAGTAGGGTTTGAATTGGTGTTTAGCATGCGTTCCTTACAAAAATTAATGAATGGAAGGATAGTTTTGGCTATGTCACTTCAGTTTGCAGGTGTCATGAAGGAATTTGAATTAAAATGCTCATTCTATTTTAGTTTTAAATTTTTTTGGTCTTGGAAAGTATCATTTATTTGTTATTGATTGAATTAATATTTTGCTTCATTACTTTTGTTTTGTTTAATTCGATTTCGAATAATCAACGTGCAATTTGATTTTTCTTGATTTTAGCATTGATTTTCAGCCTGGGTTTCATTAGATCGATGGTACGGTTGTTCTTTAATTTGCAATCAAGTTCAAATTAAATTCTGATTACCTCAAACAAGTCATATTTTAACTCGGATCCATTGATTTGACAGAAAAATGTAGTAATCAAACGACTTATAAATTTGACCAAATCAAGACTCATTTCTGGTCGTCTTTCCAACATTCTTAATATCCAAGTTAAAAATCGATATATCAATTATAAATCATATTAATATTCCATTTCTACTTCGAATGCACCTATTGTGCACGGTGGTGTTTTCAATTTCCTCAATTTTTAAGCTGGAAATCATTTTGACTATTGACGTGTTAAGTTCTCTGGGAAGATCCAGTGAGTCACTAATTGAACAGCAAATATTTCTTCCTGCAAACTCTCATCACAACAGCCGCTCGTTAAATTTTCTGCACGCTATAAAGTCGAATAATTTTTCCGCTAATCTTATGCGTTAGATTTGATCACATGATTTGAATAATCACGTTTACATCGACGTGAAGTGACAGGAAATTCATGTGCGAAATGCTGCAGGTGAATTCTGACGCCTTCGAGTTAATTGAAAATTTCCAATTTGTTCAAGTGTGTGTGTTTGTGTGTATGTAGTTTCTTCTTCGCTTGTTTGCCTCGTCTCGATGTAAACTAACTTCAGCCTTACTTCACACGTACGCGATAACGCGTGCATCGTGCACAATTGATGCGCTGCATCGCTGGGATAAATGTGACTCCTCATGCAGCATCAAGTGTGCATTGGTCAATACGCTGTACCGCACAACGTAAATGCATCAGGTAACCTCAATTTAAGAAAATAATTCCGAAAATTAGTGCAGACATCGACTCGAGGTATGACGTTGACTATTTTGTTTTTAATCTCATAAAACTGATGATGGAAGCAGTTTAAAACATGTTCCACTTTACTGTAGTTAGTTAATGGATTGATGACGGCAAAGTGACCAAGCATGAGGACAACAGCATGCTCTTTAGTGCGCATGTGCTGGTGCTATCCATTAAAGGCCTTTATGGCTTGCTGTGTGTACATGAGTGCATGTTTCTATCACATTAGCCGAGGCTCTAAGTTCGATTTAGAGCAAGGTATTGAATAGAATGGATTGAAAACGTTGACAGTTTTTCTTTTTCGTCTATTTCTTTTTTTTTTGTCCTATTTTCTGAGTGGCAATCTTTTTCTGTGTCACTATCGGGGGCGTATAAGAAGTGTTTCACTTCCAGAAAGCCCCGATCATGCTAGGATTTTCTCTAGTTTGAAAAAGGAATTGTGCTTATGTGACAGGTTTGATTGCTTTTTCCCCAAATCCGCCCATTGACTTAGGTATATTGCAATGTTATTAATTGAAAAGTTATTAATCGATTCCGTTTCACTCGGCTTGGCACAGGCGCAGGCAGTGTTCATGGTTTTTGAATGGATTTTTGTTTTTCTTTTTTTTTTTCCGACTGTCACGATAAAATTTTCATAGATGTTCTTAGGTCTAAATTGAAGTTGCACTTATATTTTTTTCTGTTCTTTTAGCGTGTTAGGAACAAAAAGCATTTGCAGAAACTGGGCGGAAACATGGAATTTTCTGGCAGAATTCACCGAGGTTTAAATTGAAGGCTAAGAGTGAAGCAATTTGTGGAAAAAGAAGGCAAAATGGTGAATTTTTTGTGTTATGGGTTTATACTTCTAAAATACAAAGCCGAAGAAACTTATTGCAAAAGATGTTGCATAAATGGTCGTCATCGTATATCCTTAACCTCTCTATCCCCCTAGAGGTGCTTGCAAATCGAGAAGTGTGGTTGCCAATAAATATTTTAAGTGAAAGAAATGGACGAATTGATGCGGTAAATCAAATAACCAGATGCGACTGGGAAAGTACAACGAGCGGGTCCAGATCTGGATTGAATTTGTTGAAAAATAAAAAGACGGAACTGAGTTGACAACGTACTAGAACCAGTATCGTTTCGGAGTTAGTTTAATTTGATAATCAAAACATATTTGTTTTTATTGGCGATTTTAATGGGCTGTTTCTGCGGACGAGCTTACAGTTTACAACTTTTGCACATGCGCGAGGAATTTTTAATTTAAGCCCGTTTTGAAAACAACACGCAACTCGAAATGTTGATTTACAGACTAACACAACAACTAAGCTTTAAATTTGATGATTCAGTATTCTGTTTGTTGTGGCGATGCAGTAAGGCTGATGAATATTTTTTGCAAATAAATAAAATTACTGCACCGCATTGCATCGCAGACCGATGAAAACTTAAAATCGGAAAAACCGTATTGGAATATTTAAATAATAGCATACGCGACATCAAGTCGAGATTTAATCAAATTAACTAGTTTTGTGAATTAAGCCTCGCGAATTATCCCCGAACTTAGAGCAATGCAAAATTACATTTTGTTTGCTGAATTGGAAGCAGTGAACCGCTCAACTTTAAAAATCGACTGTAGAGAGGGGTGTATTAAAGGTGACATCACCTTTGCCTGCTCTTGCCTTCATTCAACAGATGACCGAATGAAAAATACAGACGACTGTCATCTTGGTTAGCTACTCCGACGTAATAAATTAACTTTCGTTGAATTAGGGCGACCTATGTTTCCGAGGTAAGCACCTGTGTGAATAGTTGAAATGCGTATTTAAAGGAAGGGGAAAAAAATCTTCATTCAGGATGTCAATCAATATTTTAGAGGAGGAGGAGGCGGAGGGTTGATGAACGTTTTTATGTAGGGGAAAAGCTGATGGGTTTTGTTTCTAATAGCTTGAAGTGTTTAGCATGTAGAGAAACCGTTGGGAATGTGCCTCGTGTTGTGATGAGTGGTGAATGATAAAATGAGGTTGCTTAGGAGCGGTGCCTTTCTGCACAATCTCGTTGTGTGGACGAAGAAATGCGCGGTTTAATTTTAGCTCTGGTGCATATAAGAAGTGAAGCTCATAAACACGTTCTTTATTTCCAGGCTTATCAGATAGTCACGAGACTGCGTGTAGGTTAACACTTGTGTCGGTTGTGTACATTCAAAATTTATAATTTAATCTACACAAAATGTGCAGTTTTGTTTTATTTTCGGGAATACACAAGAGTCCGTGCTCGTCTTTGATTTGATCATTACGTTTCCTTTACTTTTTTTGCGACGCCATCTAGTTATTTAATTGAACAACCAGGCTTCCAATTTGATTGTTTATACGAACACCAGGCCTTGTGATTGTGCTTGTGTTGGCGCCTTGTCTGGAATTAAATGAAATGATTCGTTCAGAATGTGGTTAAATGTTGTTAAATTGTTAGCGCCCTTGTGTTTGGCACAAAATGAACAATGGGTTGGACTTGTCCATTGGAATTGTTTTTTGAGGTTTTTTCAGTAGGTGTATCGGCTGGTGCAACAAGGGTGGAGTCAGTCACGCATTTGTTATTGGATTTATCGGTGACAAAACTCGGGAGGAGGCACTTTATTTTATCTACGATAAACGAACTGAAGTTAATAAATAATCACGGTGAAATTGAAAGTTGTTTCAATTTGATTAAACGTAGTGGAAGCACCTGTTTATTACCACACATCCAACTTAATTGATGGTCAGTGTGTTTTTTTGTGTTGTCTAAAATAGAAAATCAGTTAAAGGAGACCTCTGCGTGAGGTTGGGCTTCGAGGGCATCTTAACTCTGGCTGGGTGCTATGGGTGACTGGGGTAATTTCTTAGTCCAGGATGGTATTTTGTAAATGAATTTAGGTGGGAGAAATTCTCTCTCTGGAGGATGGTCTAAATACGTTTTCATTTATCTCATTAGCTGACTCGCTTTTCTGTATTAATTGGAGTCATTTCTTAATGCGGGTAGTAGCTTGTAATTGCAAGTGAATACAAATCACTTCAAATGTGGCATATGGGTTGGAAAAGACGTTGAAAATTGCAAATGGCAAAAGGAAAAACAGCAGCGAGGAATCTGCTAATAATCAATTAATTTATTTATTATTGTTACGAAGTCGGATGTTTATTATTTTCATTTGGAAGGTAACGGATCGGTCACCACGGTGACATGGACCCCTATAAATAGCTGACAGTCAATGTATTACCAACACCCGCCATTTTTTTTATTTATTGTGTTCGAAAATCGAAAAACAACGGAAACTTAGTTTTAGCCCGTTTCGTTTTCTATTCTCGAAGTATCTAATGATAATATTTGAAAGTCTGGATTTGACTACTCACCTGTAATTATGTTTTCTCACCAAGCGCACGATCACCTTCTATGCCAATCACTGGCAAGCAATAACATTATTTTTGGCCACACTTTAAAAAAAAAATTGGTCGACAATAATATTTGGATTGCTTTGTAAACTTCACAAGGTACACACGATGTTCATTATACTAATGTTAAACCATTGGCGAGATTTGTTTGGCCTGCGGAGACTCCCAATAGAAAATGTTGAAACTTGAGCAAAGTTTAACTAAATTTCTGTTAGCAGAGCAAACTTTGGAGTAAATCATTACTTAGGAGCTAATAAATTACTCGAAAATGCGCAATGTACATCTTATCAAAGTCTAAAAGCGCTATTGAATACTCAACTAATGTATTGAGGCGGAAGTTGAAGTTGAGTGCTATGATAATCACCATTCTGTGGCAATAGCGCATTATATACATGACTTAGTTTTATATTAGCTGCCTGTTTGTTTTCTCTGCTGCTACCAGGCTCGAGCATGTTGGTAATGGCAGAGTCATTACCACACAGTCTACTCTTGTTACCCACTAATAGCTTGACTTTACCCTTGACTGAAGTAATGAATCCAAAGGACGTGACCCGTATCTTGTATGAGAGATTTCGTGCTGCATCTTATCGGATTGATGCCCTAATGTTACGACTGGCGACTTGTATAAAAACGAAGTCGGGATTAAACTATTAGCTTTTAAGATCGTGTTATAGCGATGAGTGCTGCGCTAATGTAAAGTAATGGTAAAGAAATCATTTTCCCGCGATTTGGTGGCGCTGAAACATGTTGGAGTTAACCCAATTCGGATTGAATTGTTCGTAATGAAAAATGATTCGAATTTAAGTCGTTTTGAAGCTTGTTCGTGCCACTCGGAGGTATAGAAAGCTGCATGCACATTTTGTCCCGAGGTGCATTCTGCAATGCAATTTGTTGTTTTCAAACTGCTTAGCGAGACTTAAATCAAATTTAAATCACATCAATCTCGTTTACTTTTATGGTAATATTTTTTTCAGATTTACAAAATAGATTGTCTAAATTTTATTCAATTTTTTTTCATTCAATTTTTACTGTAAGATGTCGTTCTAGTTTTATATCCTTATTTGTTACGCTTGCTGGGGCATTGATGATTAGCATAGCACTAAGTGATATTACAGGTGATCCTTGCTTAATACTGGTTTGCACAAATTTGTACACATAATATACATATTTATGCGAAATGCTACACATTTTGGAACGCTAAATATTGTAAAATATAATTTTGAACCATGTGGTTGATGCGATTTAACATTTAACATCTTTTGTTGACTGCTTCTGCTACGTGTTTTATCGTTGATTCTGGACATGAGAATCTCGTTTTAACACGAGACGACATAACTTGTGATGCAAGATAGCACAAGTATTATCACGAGATTCTTGTTGTCAAAAATTATTGAATATATTGAAACGCGATGAAGCTCGTTTCAAGGCTCTCCAAAGGTCGTGCTGTTTGACAGATTTGACACGAGATTAAATCTCGTAACACGGCCTAACACGAGCGTTACCCTTTATTGAATGCGCCTAGTGTTAAGTGAATTTAGCACTTGTAATCCACGTACATTTGTGGGTTCTCCTATCTACGCTATACGATACAATGTGAGGACAGCCTTACAGCGAATCGGCGTGGACTGAAGCGCGTTGTAACGAGAGCTAGTGTACTTTAGATTATTCAAGTGACAACAACACGCTTTGTCTTTCTAAACAATCTCCTCAAGTTCAGAACGAGCTGAAGTCACAGTGGCCAACTTGACACCAGTCGGCGTCGTGGGAGTATAAGCAATCAGATGGAAGATACTAGGAAGCAATTTTGGGATTTGTTGTCGTTGTTGGCTTGATTTTTTCTTCTTTTTTTACGTTTAAGTGCTTTAAAGAACAAATTGTTTTGGTTTTACTGTTATAGTGACCACACTAAAACCATTGGAAGACCATATTTGGGTTTATAAAGAAGTAAAAAGCAAATTAAAGGATGGTAAAAGTTGAGAATAGTTTTCTTTTTTACCGATGGCTAGGGAGGAAATAAATTTTAATTGAGCGTTTAGTGCTTGACGTTGAATGAAAAAGCAGTTTTAGAAAAAGATTTTTCTATTTGCTCACGCTTTCGTGAAGAAAGGAGAAATAAATCGCTGGTGCAACTAGATGCACATATTTCATTTTGCAGGCTTAATGTTCCCTTTTCCTTTCCATTTAGGATGACTGGGAGTAGTTTGCAAGGATCCTGGTATAAACAACTTTAGGAAATGAGCTTCCCACTCGCAACAACAGGGGTCGTACGAGTTGGAGGATCTTTTATGGTACCTTAAAGATGGGATGGTGCGGATGGAAAAGAGAGGGAGCAAGAAAAAAATGATTGCTCAACACGGCACTCGTTTGGGTGTAATATAAAAGCGTACAAGTCATCAACTAAGCACGGGGCTAACGGTGATAAAATTGCAAATGTTAAAGTTTATGGCCGTGAGATGGAAAGATTCGAATGTATGGTCGTGTTAAATTATTAATTTCGTCGTATTGTGGGGTCGATATTAAAGGTATTGTTTTTTCTGGAATAGAAAATAGGAAAATTTTGTTTACGCTTGGTATTTTTAGATATTTGTAGCTGCAACGGTAATAAAATAATTATATTTATTTTGAGAAGAAAAATATTAGGTCTAGTGCTGTGTATTTGTGTTTGTTGTATATATAGATTTTGGTTATTGGATTAGCGAAAGGGAAGGAAAATCCTGTTATTGGAGTCGATGCAAAATTTTTACTTGATAATTTAATCAAATAGCGTAAGAAAGCCACCTAGTATCGGCGAGCAGCTTAATTAATGAGCTCAGTCAGCTGACAGCTTTTTCCACGGTTCGCTATGAGCGTTCTGTCGTTTCTAGGCGGGAGCGCAATAGTTGACGATGTTAGTGTCAATCATCGTTTCTTTCGCTGGGATAATGGAGCAAACGCATATTTATGGCTGTACTGTAAAAGCATTAAATTTATTTTCTTAGAAAAACGTCCTTTTTGATAGATATAAAAAGAAAAAGGAAAAGTTTTGAAGCACTTGATTGATTGCTTGTTATTTTTAGTTCGTTTAACAACGAAGACAAGTTCGAAATAAAGTGGGAGAAGTGTTGTAGACGTTGGTCAGCATTTAAGGATCTAGATTTCCGGTCTTTTGACAAAGCAGTTAGTTTCCATTGCTTACTTGTTGGCCATGACCCACAAAACATTGAAGACTATTTTTAGAATGCCACGCAGATGAGGTGGAAAGTGGAGTAGTGTTTTGTTTTGAAGTATTGAAACGTTGTAGGAATTTGTGGAATTTGGTTTATATTATACTGTAGGAGGATTTGAATTATTTTACTCGCTAAGCAATGAACTGGCGGATGTTTAAGACACATTTGGTGTGAATTGAGCATTATCGTACTAATAAGAGTGATGTTTGCAGCGTAGTGATCGTAAATCATTATATTTGACGAAATGTGTTTGGTAAGGTCACTCAAGGCTTCGTGTTTACGACTTGTTGATAGTGCAGTTCGTAATTGATTATTGCCGAAGGACTGGATATCCATGGATGTAACTGCAATTCCTATTTATCGAATTTTATCGTGGAATCTCGATTGCTTTTGACGCAAATCCTATGAGTTGTGGGGGTGGGGGCGAGTAGAAAAATGTCTCAATTGATTTCGTTTAGAATGGCCAGATGCAGAAAGAGATGAAGCCCACATCACATTTGCTGCTGTTGACAACATAAAAACACGACAAAAAGAAACTGCCCATAGAAATATTACAGTGCAGAGAAGAATTCGTGGGAAAGAAATGGATTTCTAAGTATTCCATTATCGCATAAAAGTTTTTTTTGCTCTATTTTTATGTGTAGTAACATACGGTACCGGTCTGTGACAAGAAATATTGTAACTTAATTCTTGTCAAATAAGTGTCTGTAATAATGTAGGTTTGATTGATCATATGCAGAAATGTTTTAGTTACCTTTATCTGCTCATCAAGGAAGAATAATTGACAGGTGAATGATTAAGTGACTGAGTAGTTTAATGACTATACTTTAGGGCCTTTTAAATACATGCTTCAAGAAGTGCTTCATCATCATCATCGTCGTCAGAGGTAATTTTATTAGGCCAGACATGTTTTAAAATAACGGTTATTTGCAATTAGAGTGGAAAATTAAGATGATTCAGCTTACACACGATGATTGTTATTATTAAGGATTGGCGCTGTGGATAAACAAACCGCAAAAGTTTATTGCGTACTTTGAAAAGTCTGAACTAGAAAAACGGGTAGAAATAGAGAAAATTAGGTCGTTGATTAGAAGTAACATATTGGCACATTGCAACAAGGCTACTCTCATTAGATAATTCACCTGCAATGTTAGTTTTCCTGCACGACATGGGCTCATTAGGTAGATCTCGTGTCGTCTCTCTTTCTTTCACAGTCTTAACAACAGGAACATGGATTTTGTTTTTACTTTTTGAATCGTGCAAATGATCTCATTGGGTTTGTCATCGTTGGGTGAAGGATGATGTAATACGAGAGAAAAAAGTTTTTTTGTGGAAAAAAGATACGCAAAAATTGTGTGACGATGGAGAAAAAAAGAAAAAGCTTTTGTGTCGTTGGCTTTCCAATGGGATTGCTCTTTTGAGAAAAGGTTGTTTGTGTAGTGGTGGATTTCAAGGAGGAGCCAACTACTATACTGTTGTGTGCTGAGTGTCAGCTCCCATCTCTGGGGAATTTGTTGTGAAAAGCGGAATCTATTTGCTTGGCTGCACTTTAGGATAGCAAACATTTCTGTGTACTCGCGTTTATTTTACAAGGTCATTTTAGCATTTTGTTTCATTAGTTGAAAATGCTGAATTCGAAAATACTTTTGACGTAAAAAAAAAATTGGAAAATGCACGCGTTAGAAATAAAAGAGAGATTTTCCTTCGGTTTAGTTGCGAGTGGGTTTAGTTTGTAATGTTTTAAATTGTTGTCGGTGGTAATTTATGGAGGTGTTTGTTCCAAAGAGTTGGGGTTGGGTTGGAGAAGTAGTCGCAAATTGAATACGTCTTTTTCCAATGACGGGACTAATAAATTATGGTCACGAATCACGTTGCTGTAGAACGAGTTGTTTAATTTGAAGTGATTGTCGTTGTTGATTGCCTATATATTTTCGGTGGACGACTTTGCAGGGCATTATACGCGCGAAAAGTTTCATGGATTTAACATTTAATTAAGTAAACAAGAGCCGAGGTTAAAGCTTTTTCGACCAAGAAATGAAAACTTCTGAATAATTTCTCTTGTTTAACTCTTAAATATTTCACAAATTATAAGGATTTTTTTTAGTTTTATTGCGATTAAATTAAATATGGCAAACAGTGGGAGTTGTGGCTTGAACTGCGGGACTTGCGTTGACATGCTCGGACGAATGGGATTGGCTCTTTTGTAAGAGTAAATGTTGTTTGTGAAGTGGTGGATTTCAAGGAGGAATTAGCGCACTTTTATTCTCAGGTGATGCACATTATGCGGGCAGAAATGTGATACGTATGTATGGATTCAAGTAGGTATTGCCATTAAATGATGGGAGAATTTCGGAAGTGCTCGGCTCAAATGAAGATTATGAGATCATATGGCGTCTGGAGTGAGTTTCAGATTTCTAATTACCATCAATCAATATCACTTCAACAATGGCATCTGTTCTGGTGTCACATTTCTTTTGAATTTTGGCATTAAATGTGTGATGTGTGATGTGTGGGTCATCGATAATCGGTATCGGCAATATTGTAAAATTTGGATATCGGCCAAAGTTTAGTTAAAAGTTTTTCTTTTTTGTAGAACTTTGATTCTTAAATCAAAATAGACATCTGGACTTTATTTTTAGACTGTAGAGAAGTTTTTTTCCTGCAAGTGTGTTTTTCTCTCTCTCGCTCTCTCTCTTTGGAATTAACGGTGCCAAATTTCGACTGCTAGGAAGTTGGACTATTGGTTTAGTGAAATGTAATCAGTTTTCTGTTCTCACTTCAAATTCGTGGCGATGATGATCAATATGTTGAGAGCGGATGCAGTACCTATTGAAGGAGACAGGAAGACACTCTATTCCACTTCTTTGATTGCCATCGGGCTGCTAAGATGGTTTGCCAATCGTTCAACTTGACTTCACTAACAGCCTCTTCTTGTTATTTGATAGGAGGAAAATCGGCCTTATAGCAAAACACCATTGAAAGCTGCTGCTTGCTCGAAAATTGGGCCTTTTTGGGGGTGTGAAGGGGTGAGGGAGGAGAAGAAGCTTATTTTGCTTTGATTCAGATTTGAGAAAACCATTTGAAAAAAAAAAGTTCTGAGTAGACATTTGTTTTTTATTTCGGGAAAAAAAAAATTAAATTATAATTGATCATCACAAATGAAGTAGTTATTTGCATTGGAAATCGATGAAATACCATTTGAGCTCGTTTAGGTGTTTTGTGAGGGATTTTGTAAATCGATTGAAAGGATTCCATCTCTGGAAAGAAAATTTGATTTTACTTTTTATTTTTTTATTAATATTTTTTTTTATTATTAATATTTTTCTTTTTTTGTCGTTTGGAATTTCGACCGGAAAACAGGTACAGTATTTGAAATCAAATTTTCTTTTCTTTATAAGCAATTAATGAGATATCCTGTTTTTCTTCTTGGTAACTGAGATAACCTTGTCCAAATTAATTCCGTGTTAATTCAATTGTACGAGAAAATTTGATTTTCGTGCGAAAATAAACAAACAAGAAAAACTTATTAGTTGCTGGGCAGACAGTAACTTTAATGATATCACACCATTGAGATTTAATTATTTTTAATTTTTTTTTAAATAATGACAAGAATTAGCTACTGAAAATGCATTTCTGTAGCAGAAATGTATACCGATTAACAGAGTGGAAAGACACGCAAACAACCAGCAATGATTTATGGAGTAAAATGCAATTAACTACGGTATATACTCTGTTTCCAAACGAAGCTATATAAATTACAATTGGCTACAGACCTCTAACGACTGTTCTAAATTTGAAGACAAAAAAATAGTCAGACGCACTTTTTGTAATTTATTTTTAAAAAGTATAAAAAGAAATGGACAGAAAACTGTTCCTGGCACTTGAGTTTAATGGACTACATGGTGTAGAATCAGTTTGTGAATTGATTTTCTATAAGTTGCAGAGGCACATGAATAAGTGCGACTTCATCACGTGTGCAAGGGTATATTTGTAGAGTAAATTTTAGATTGCAATTGAAGTTGAAAGAGTTTATTTTATTTTTATATGATGGCAGTGAAATAAGAGGAGATTGTGAAGATTAATTATATATTGAATGTTCTCGTAAATCGTCGTTCTTTTTGTGACGATTTACGAGGTGTTTGACTTTCTTTTGTTTAATCAAATGGAAAAGGTAAAGGGATTTGGTTTCACTTCACTTCACTTTTAATTAAGTTAATTTTAAATTTTAATTAAGGGAAAGTAAATGAGAGAGAAGTCGAGAGTCAGTTTTATGCTCGCTTGGATCGCGCTAAAATTGAAATGAGTTTGGATTTGCAGTTAAAAGTCAATGCAAATGTAATAATGATTAAAAAAAAACAGTAGCTGCATTTGGGTGCCAGGTGGGGGTGCTACCATTAGGTCGACAAACACGACTGTCGGAATGGGATAATTTGTTTCAACCTTACTTTGGCTGTTGATGGGATCCGGCTAACCGAAATCAATTTAATTCCGTGGCGGGCTAACCTTATTCTAACCGTGGTTTTATCAACGTAAAAAACAACTAAAAAACAGACTAACTTCAGGGCTTGTCGACCTACTGACAATCGACCTGATGCAATTGACCTGGTGAGAGGGTCATGGTAATTTGTCGACCTAATGACAGTAGACTTAATGCTGCGTTCTCTGCCAGGTTTATCTTGGCAGTTTTTTTATATTGAAGATGAGGGTGAAAATTTTCTATTTTTGAAGAAAAGTTGTGCTCAAGAAGTAGTATCGAGAGTTTTTGTGTACACTTTGTGGAAAAGTTGACGTTTTTGGTGCGATAAAAAATTTGCATCTACAGTATGATAATCTAATTGTAATTAAAAGAAGTCAATTTTTGTTTGTTCTATTCAATCAACATTGGCAGCTTGTGGTATTTTTCGTCATCAGTTAGAACTACAATGCCACAGATACATACCGGTACGTTCATACCGTAGATGGAATTTAATAATAATGGAATTTAATAATAATCACGATTAATTAAGTCTGTGCATTTTAAGCCTTACGGGTCTATTGTGTTTAATTTTAAATGTGTGATTTAATTTTACATTAATCTTATTATTGTCGATTTTAAGTACTGTATTTGCATTACCAGCAGACAAATTCTAACGTAGTACCCCGATTAGTTACATGCAATTTAAGTGTATTTTGTGTGGTGTGGACACAAGACGGGTCCCAGAAAGTTGTCAGGTTTGCAGAATATCCAGGTGATAATCTCTAGTCTGAACAAATGCCGTATGTATGGATAGATAGAGTATGAAAAAAAATTTAAGCCTAATATACTGGTAAATAACGACGGAAATTAGGAAACATCTGCGCAGAATGGGATACGCCGTATGAATTTGGCATCAAGATACCGGGTATGAAAGAACATGCGTGTTCAATAATTAATTCAATAATTTTCGTATAATTAGATTTTAAATTTAATGTATAATGGCAATTTTTATCTGGCCACAAACTTTAATGTAGATTTACATTTCTGGTATTTTCCTATGACAGTATCATACTGTTGAGTTGATGCCAAGTCTTGCAGAAAACCAATGTTCATTAGTGGACTTTATCTCCTTTGGGGATTTGAGCAGTGAGACCATGATGATACTAGCCTTGTCGTACTGATTACTTTTCTAATACATTGCTTTCTTCCATTCTTGTTTCCAAGGTGTAACAGGGGATATGTACACAGAGATAACGGGGTAACTTTTCCTTCATTTTCACCAAATTTTCACACAATTCTAACACGATGTGGAACAAAATATTCGGTTTTGAAACCAGTCACACACGTTGACTCGGGGCCTTTGACTGGTATAAGCTTAATCGCCATAATCGCGCCACTATTGTTAAAAGTATTGGCATATTGTCAAGCTTTTCAAGTTTTATGGCTTGAAATTTTGATGGCTTGGTTCCGAACTAACAATTTATAGTTGGTCTGTTCGAAGTAGTCATAAAGTTTTATTGACGGATTTTGGTTGCGAGCGAAATTTATTCTTCTATACTGTGATGAATACCCAGGCGCTGATGACAAAGTTTAAGGATGGCAGTTTTACCTTTTTATTGGCCACTACTAGTTCGACCGTGAAATCTGCGTATGCGCAGGATGGATTAATTGTACACGGAGGAAGCAGTTTCAAACTTTGGTTTTATGATGGTCGTATTGTTTTGAATATTGGGCGGTAAATATATGGTTTAAGGCTCCAAGAAACACGAGCGAAGGGATTATCAATTGTTTGCATTATTTGTGTGTGGAAAAAGTGGTGAAATAGAAATATAATGTCAAATTTAATCAATTGAATAATTGCTCGGTTTTTGTGCTGCAAAATCTCATTTGACAATTGCAACGATTTTATGACTGTGTGTTCAAATTATGGACATGGTACATCTGGTGTAACCTTGCAGTTAGAGGGGGATCTTTTGTGGTTCTATTACTCCTATTACAAGTAATTTTTGTGATAACGTTTTTTTTTTAAAGTTGAGAATTGCAATTTATTTATTTTATTTTTATTTTATTTTTTTCTCTTTCACAGAAGTTTTGTTTTAATTACAGAATGGATTTAATTAGCAAAATGGATGTTTCTTTCAAAGATTTTATCATTTCCTTATTCTCTTTTTTGCTCTTAGGTGACTGGTTTTAGCAAAAATGGATAAAGGTCTTACCAACTACTTGTCCAGGTGCACGGTAAGTAATGAATTAAAACTTTATAAAATCTATTTCTTAATGTTCTCAACACGTGACGCAATATAAAGAATTATTTAAAGAATATTTTTTCCTTTTCTTTTTTTCCCATAGTGTGTGCTTTTGGTCAATCCATCTCGGACCATCTTCAGCTTCTCCTTTCTCCTTATATACCTTTCCTAATACCTTGTTTACTCTAAAAAAAACAGAAAGAGAAGCTGAAGCAGAACCTGAAGATGGTCCGAGATGGATTGACCAAAAGAAAGGGGGTTATTATGGAGGAGAAAGGAAATGATGTGTAAAGAAAAAAGTATCGAACCATCGAATCTTCAAAACTTTTTTTGCTGACATTTTTCTGCTGATTCAAAAATTTTGTTTTAACGAAAGAAGTTTTTATATGTAAGCTTATAATGGGTATTTCTTTATTTTTTGTTAGAGTGTAACTGTCACTTTCAAATAGTGTACACTGTGGACAAAAAAGAACTTCTCTTTCTTTAGTTTAGTTAGCTGTTTTAATTTTTTTGACATAGAACTACCTAAAGCGGAAGTAACAACAATAACAACAATGCCGTGATGGAAAACAATTCCCATTAAGAGATGGCGCTGGAACAATTTTACACTCCCCCCTTTTATGCGCCGAGCATGAGACGACAGGCGAACGCGAAGGAGTAGCCTGTTAACCAGTTCGTCGATCAGTCGAAATCAAAATAACAATAAAAACCCAACAAACAATCTCCTCCGCACGTAGTTCAGAGGGGCACAGCTACTGTGTCCCTCTGAATCCTCTTTTTATTAACCAGGTGACGTAAAAATCCATTGACTTCAGACTTGGCCCGGTCTCTTGATCCTAGAAAATGTGGTCAACTGTGCGTGCCTTGACAACAGTATTAAAAAATAGACTGGGTTAATGAAGATGTCGTTAAATCTTGATAGTTCTTTATGCCTCCTTGTGGAAAAGCTTGCAACCAGCTGTACTGCAGGGATGTTTTTTTTTGTCCACGGGTGTATATGTTTGGTCAAGAGAACTGCTAGATCTAGGGCATCGAACCACTGGGAAACGTCATCTGGGAATGGGCTGAAGCGTCTGTGTCAGGTCTATAGGGTTTTGCAGTGTAGGAGAGGTGTTTATTGTAGGTAGAAAACTAACTTATTGAGCGCCTGTATTTTTTATTTTTTATTTTAATTTTATTTTTTACTATATATGGAGAATTTTATTGAGGTGTAGCAGTAATTATTCATTCCATCCAGCATGCAAAGGTAAATGCATTTATTTTGGAAATATCAACATAGTATACCAGTATGTTATGCATAGTTCACACTTGAACCACTTTTGTAGAAGTTGCAACTTTTAGAAACTTTAATTTACTGTATAGACGTTAAAAAGTGGGTGTTCTTATTAGTGGGTTTGCATTTATACTTGTAGCTAATAAACCATTACAGATAGAAACTTTTACTTTTTTTAAAAAGAAAGACAATACCAGTTTAATAATCTGACATAATTTTTAAATTTCCTTTCTGTATTAAAGTAGATAATTTTGTGGTCGAAACAAAGGTCACGATCTTGTTTCCCCTCTAACCGAAGGAAACGAATCGCATTTATGTTCGTATTTCACGAACCGTTAGAGGTAGAAACATATGTACGGTACTTCTTTTTAAAAAGAAAGCTTGTTTCATTTTATATCTTTTGATTTATTGTATAAATTTTTTTATGCATTTAAAAGTAATTGATTTTAATGTTGAAAGTAGCTTTAAAAAGTTGGATTGTCATCCATCTTGTTTTGAATTTTTTCTAAAACCAGTCACGTGACAGAATGTTTTAGAGTTGTGACGTCAACGCCATTTTGTTCTGAGTTTTAGAAAACTAGAACAAGTGTAAACACAAGAGTTTCTAAAACTTGGATAGTTAAGTATAAAAATGGTTCAAGTCGATACTATGTATAATTTTCAATACTCCCATGTATCACAGGGAAGCAAATGCTACTTTGGTGCCTTCTTGTTTCATTATTTTTGCAGTTAAACTAATTCAAGACACTTGTCTTTGAATGGTCATTTCCCAGGCCACAAATCCGCAGCAACAATCATCAGATTTTAACATCACAGCGAGAAAGCTTTTGTTCAATTCAATCAACCCTACCATTGACCCACACTCACCAAGGACGGCTCTTTATGACTGCTGAACTCTTTTGCTCACTGTATTGTGGATAAATTTTTGTGTCTTTTCTTTGTTTTGATGCTTCCAGCCAGTCAAGCCAGCTCTGTAGATCTGACATAAACATTTTTCGGGGTCTTACCAACAAATGATTCATGACCGTATATGGGCATTAAAAATGGTGGGAAAAAAGTAATTACAAATTCTTTTTTAAAATTAAAGAAGCGCCAATATTAATTATTAAAGTTGCGAAACTTATAGGAAATCTTATTACTTCCTTCTCAGTTGACAGTTCAATATACATTGCAGTTTTGAGGCTTTATTTATGTCTGTACATCACATTTTAAAAATTCCCGATTGAAATTTTATATCAGATAAATTTGTGCACAACTTAGGAACATATCCGGGCTGTAGGGAGTTGTTCTGTAGACCGGACTACATAGAGACCCCGTTTAAATGTCCTTTAACCTAGTTATGTCCGACCTACAGGCGGTTGAATGTTTGTATAATCAATGACTACAACAGCTTAAAGCTTTTTGTTGGTTCGGATTTTTTTTTGTTTTTGTTTTTTGTTTTGTTTTGTTAAATGGTGTTGTGGAATGTGTTTGAATAATGTTGAGTTGAGGTGGAACACCAAGGCTACTTCTTAAGGATAGTTGTTTATTGGAATTAGATTTTAGATCTGTTTATGGTCATTGTCGTTTTGGTTCTACTCCTTTAATCTTCGTCTTGCTTGTTTGTTTTCGTTTCTGGATTAGTTTTTTTTTCCTGAAAAAATAGCATCGATTTCAGTCGATTTGTAAGCCATTCTTGTTTTATTTTTTGTTCTACCTTTTGCGCAAGTACAGTTTCAGTTTGAAATCTGTATACGACTGCCAAAAACTTAGCGCTCATTTTGCCTTTTATTTCAATCCCAGTATTATGTGTAGGAGTATACAATAGGAATGGAATGAGAAAGTTATGAGAGTATTTTTGACAAGTATCCAAAAGAAAAATTAGAGCCTATTTTTGGCATGTTTCTCTTTTGCTTTTCTTGCAACAAGGAAAAAAAAGAAAAGAAATAAAAATTGGTGGGTTTTGGACATGACTTTACATCATTTTCATTTAAATATTTTTACAATTGATAAAATTTATGTTTCTGTTTTTTAGCTTTTGGCTTATTTTAGTTGGTTTTTAGCTTTATTTCAATCATTTTAGCTGAGTGTAACCGGATTAAGCAGTGAAAACTGAGTGCTGAGTGATTTTAAGACCAACTGCAGAGTCTTCCTGCCCGTGTGCTAATGTAAATGTCTTGTTTATCTGCACTCAGGCGAAATTTAGCTGATTCTACGACTATGGATAATTTGTACGTTTTCTATGTAGATACCTAATTGAAAACAAACCCACAAACATTTTATTTTTAGCGGGCTTATTCGCAATGAACTTCGATCGTGGATGGCTAAACCTGCCTGGGAAATTAAAGCACTTGCAGAGCCTCTATTCCAATGGAACACAAACAGCGCGTCAAAGAAGATAAGCTCAATTGAAGCTGACTGCGGAGATCTTAAATCTAAATCAGAACAGACTGAAATTCATGAAATGTAAAGGATTTTTCGACTAAAATAGATTGTTTCGGATTTAGCTAGCGCATTAAGTTGAAGAAGGAAATTTCACATTAATGCGACAACCTTTTCTCGAGAACCAATATAGCGTAATTCTAAAAACAGCATTCAAGCGTGTTGATGATTCAAGACATAATAAAAAATGGACAAAAGTTTTATGCGGTAACGGATCATTCGGCCTTAAGCCTTGTTCACACTTACGGATACGCTGCGGAATTGTTGCAGCTGGGGTTTGCTGTGATAGGAAATATTTCTATTTTTCCGCGCGATTTTTTTCCCGCAGCCAATCACAACTCATTGCAGCAACACCCGGATGGAACAATTCCGCAGTGTATCCGCAAGTGTGAACCAGGTTAAATCCAAATGTGCTATTATACAGGGTGTCCTAAAAGTCTGCTTCCCTCCAAATATTTCCTGAGCAATTGCATCTAGGCCAACTTTGATGAAGCGATCGTATAGGAAGTTGGGTGAGAGCAATCCAATGACGTCATCAAATTTGACCTTGAAGTTCATTTTCAAGGTCATTTACTTGCTTACTTACGTTACTGCGATATCGCGCGTTCTGAAAAATTTAACTTAAGATAACTAAGATAAGTTGTATAGTACTAATTTGATGGTGCTCTACAACTTTGTAATTGGAAATTTTGCTGTATTTTAAACGGTTTAAAAGTTAGCAAGTGAATGACCTTGAAAATGACCTTCAAGGTCAAATTTGATGACGTCATTGGATTGCTCTCACCCAACTTCCTATATGATCGCTTCATTAAAGTTGGCCTAGATGCAATTGCTCAGGAAATATTTGGAGGGAACCAGACTTTTAGGACACCCTGTATACAAATCCGTTGGAAAACACTTGCAAGCAGATGCAGATTCGTTGACGTTAGTGGTGATAAACCAATATAAAACTCGCAACTAACACTAGATAGCAAAAGTATAAAAGATACTAAAACTTTATTAGCCGAGACGGTGTATGAGGGAGCTCTCTGAAAGGTTCTTTGATGTATGTACTTTAGATGGAGTACCAAACCGCAGACGGTAGGATGAGTAGTTAGGTTTGGGAGCTACTCGAAGAAAAATATATAGTTAGTTGTAAAGATATCTCGGGGTGCAAACGATTTAGCGGGTCAGCGACAAAACGCAGCCGTGCGAAACTGCAATGTGGAGGGACAAAATTTTAAGAGCTTTCGAATAGCAGCAATCTGCAGTCTGTAGGGTTCGTGGGATACGAGCAAAACGGGTGTAAATTAACATAAGTGTCAATTTTATTTTACTTTACATTGTGACTGGTGTGAAATAGCAGTTTGAGGTGCGCATTTGCATGTAAACTGTACTCATTCGCAGCTAAAAAGTAAAAGAATGCAACTAAAGTGTACTTGTGCACATAACCAATTGGGCTTTTGCATCTAAATGGTGTGCATTAGGGGGGCATTTATCTATCCACACCTATTTTGTAAATAACGTGATATATGTCTTGCTGACATTGTTAACGGTGTAATTAAAATTACGTGGCCGGGGTTACAGTGTCATGATATTCTATGGTCGTTGCAAACAAATCTATTTATTTCACTAGAGATGTTCAGTGTCATTTTATTACAGTTGAAACGATAACAATGTCGTTACTGTTTAGTGTTTATTGCAAAAAGAATAAATATTAGCTTAATGCTGCGTACAGCTGTCTACTACATTTCAAATGCCATGAATCTAGTGTGGTAATAGTTGCACAAAGTAACTTTGAAGTCGTGACACCTGTTTCAGGCTTTCAGCCTACGTTGAATCTAGGTTAAGCCATCACTTTGCTCAATTAGGAATCGTAAAGACGTTTAGGTAAAGTTCAGCTGCTGTCGCCACACAAACACAGTACCGCACACACAATTTCCATTTACAATTTTATTAAGAGCTTTTTTGTTCATTAAAGATTAAGTGCTTTCCAATTAAATTTTCTTTTTCAGATTAAAAAGAAACAAGCTAACAAAACCCGTTTTTTTTTTATTTATAAGTTTCTTATTTATGACTTAAGCTGTTTGGTGAATAGCCTGTTAAAGCTCTTGACGAGTTTTCTTCGAAAAGAAAAAATAAAGTAGGGGTATAGAGCAATTAATTTAAAGGAATTAGGTGCATTTTTGTTTAATCAAATGAATCTAATGAAGCTCGCATTGAAGTGCAAAATTGAGAATCGAAGTGGGGAGTGCAAAGTAGATTCTGAATAACCCTAATGATTTTATTAAGTGTGTTTGATGTATGCTGCTTAATTTCCTGTGTTTTCATACGAATTTGGCATGTGCAGGAAATTCAAATTTCTTGAAGCCAATGTATAATTCAAGAGACATTAACCTGGTATGGAAAATAATCCAGAGATAAATTTAATAAACAGCCGAGTGTAAGAAAATAATCAAGTATCAGCTTGAAAAATGTGGGCAAGCTAGTGTTTGGTGGTCATGGTTTGGAAATCAATACGACTTGGTGGGAACAAATCAATTCTTTTGCTATTCCATTTATGCAGGATGGGCTGAAGGGTGCGAAAAGTGCAGTGCATCAGAGAGCAATGATCAAATTTACGAGGGGCACAGTATCCTAGCATCATACATTTCTCTACTCAAGTGCAACTGCATTTGCCAGAGCAGAAATCAATTGCGATTTGCTTCCCCACTTGTCCTCATCCAATGACCCTGCCACTTTTATCTACCTTTAAAGGCTGCTGTAAGTTTTTAAAAAAATATTTATGTTGGGTATCACATTCCATATTGCAGTCATTGAACAATTGAAATAAATTGTCGGTCAACTTGAATGAATGAATTTCTTGTTGCGCCATTGCGGACTGTATGCGAAAGCAGGGGCGATTTAATTTTGGTTCCAGTTGTTGCAGACTATGCAGATTTGTGCAGGTTTCGCGATGGAATTTAGTCGAAATGAGACAAAAGAGACACTATATAGTTTGGGGTTTGTTTTGCGCTGTGAAAATGCTCGCTCGTAGAGTCGCACTGTGAAATTAATTTGACTTCTTAATGGCACAATGGGGTTAATTACAAAAGTTCTAGTTTTAAGCAGTGGTAAATGAAATTAGACCATTAAGAGATGCAATAATATTTTATTTGTTTATCAGGTTTAAGGTCGGTGCGTGTATATACTGGTGGTAAATTATTTTATCATTATTTTAAAGGAAATCTCGTTTTTGATCCATTATCATTAAACAAATGGTGTCTGGCTCTCTTTCTTTCTCGAGAAATGCTGAGAACGGAAATGAAAAGCTTTTTCATCTCTGAGTACTGGATGGGGATTTATTTTTTTTAGTGACGTTTGCAGTTTAAAGTGAAACTCTCCGAGAAATGTCGTATTATTAAAGTAAGTTTAGGTTTGCCAGACACGAAACATTCTTTCAAAATATTTTTTTGGATTTTTTTATATGTAGGCCTACATTTTTTTTTGTTTAAAACAAAAATCAGTATGTATTTACAATGTATTAGTTGACGAGTTTACAATTCAAAAGCATTCAATAAGAGGCTTGACGCTGTCATATGCGTTTGAGATGACTCGGAAAAAGAATTTTCCGTGTGATTACATTGTGGAAAAACAGCAAGATGGAAAAACAACTTTAGTTTGACTATTTAGAAAGAGCAAAGAAAAAAAATCGATCCAAGAAAAAGAAATTTTTGATTTTTTTTTTCTTTATTGTTTTCATTGATCCTCTTCTTACGCATAACGTTTAGTCTGCAATTTTAAACTGAAGGAATAGAAAAAGAAAATTGAGTTTTTTTCTAAGATGTTAGTAAAATTTTGATGAAGAAGTTTGAGGACCCTTTAAAAAGACTTAAAATCCATTTTTAATTACGAGAATGGCGTGATGAATTGTCACACTTGTATTAACAGAGTATGTATAACTGCCATAACTGACCAAACTCGAGATTAATTTATCTAAATATTAACTGCAGCGTACTTTGTTTAGAGTTATTACCGGTATAGTTCAGCTGAATTGAGGAAAAGCTCCGATTAATGATTTTAACATTAGTGCAGAGTCGACAGATGCTTTCTTGTGCTTCTTTTCTCTATCTGACTTGTTTGTTGGCACGACGACATTTTTACGCTACACATGCCGCATTAGATCGTCAGAATATTTTCTCTTTCGTCAATTCAATTGCACTTTTCTCGCTTGGAAAATTGCAGTGGCAAGGCATTTCCAATTATTAACGTGCGCTTTCTTTCAAAATATTGAGATTTGCTTGATTCTTTAAAATTTAGTAAACACATCTTATATTTGCTGGCAATAAACGTTTTGCGCAAAAAGCGATTAAGATGCCAACCATTTTCAATTTTTAAAGTTGAGAAGTTTTTCTTTCTTACACAACAAAATGAGGTTTTGCACTTGTCTATTTGATGATGTCAATGATTGAGTTATGGTGGTTGTTTCGAATACACCGAGTGCTACTTGGTAAGTAACGAGGCAGTAACCAATGTGGTTTCAGTGAGTGGACGCCACAGGAAGGCAGTCTAGATGCAAATCATGAATTTCCTATGATTACAATCCGAAAATAGAGCTGTTGGTAACGTGTAGAGTCTATACCTTTAACTTTCCCTGATTAAATTCAATTAGTTCACTTTTACTTCGCAATCGAAGTTTTAATAATGCACATTTGACATCATTAATTTACTCCGATTACAAATTTGCATCATTTGATTCACGTCATTAACGTTTTCATAGATTTTACCTTGTTTATTAAAGGGGCGAAGTACATGATTATGTACTCTTGGTGTAGGTAATCAATTCCAATCTAAAGAGTGTCTCTATTAATCATTAATACCAACCACTTTAGTTGCTAGCTTGTTTTCGAGGTTTCTTCTCAATCTAAAAGTTGTTAATGAGTTTTATAAGTTCAGCAAATGAAGATACTATTGAAAAAATGTAAATAACATACTTGTAAATTTTTTTGGGACTATTTGTGTCGAAATGTTGTATAGCTAACGTAGTCAATAAAACTGGGTATTCGAGATAAGTGAGCAGTGAATGGTGGCAACTTATCTAGGTTCATTGAAGCAAACCAATGGGATGTTTGGGTCTTGTGGCGTCCGAGCCAAGAAATTATATTACCTTCCGCCCCATCGTTTTTCTATGAAGTCGGCTAGTGATGGACGGACATTTTCCTATATACGCAAAAACCACAATGCAGGCAGCTGAACCTATGTTTGCTAACAAACATTGCAGGTTTACTGCTTAAGCGTGCAAAACTAACTTTCCTCGCTGCTCTTCCAATGCCACTCTATTGATTTCGTATGGATTGGACGCAGTTTCGTTTTATACTACATTTTATATTCGGCACCATTGTGTAACATTAGAATAGTTAAATTTGCCATAAAAACTAGCTCGTGATGAATAAATAAAATTAAAGGTGTGATAAAGACCTCTTAGGTTTCTTTTGTTTTCGTAATATGTTGATTAGTTCGTCCTTTTACAACACAGCGATGGGAAATATGTGTTTGAAGATGAGTTGCGATAAGATAAAGAATCTAGCTGCTGGATAAAGCGTTTAAATTGCAAACATGTGATAAGGGAATAAATGACTGGAAATGAGCAGTTTTCTAAAAATTTTGCTTTATAATTAAGTATCTTTAAGCGTTGGTTTTTTAAATTTCTCTTTCGCTTATGTTTATTTATTACATGTAAAGAAGAATAGTCTGGTTGAGGCATGATGATATTGCAGGGAGATAAAGCTAAATGGCAGGTCGGTAAAGTTTAATGTTGGCAGTGATAACTACTCTGCATATATTATGTATCGCTAAATCAGCGGATGAAGAAGAGAAGGAAAACACCAGAGCTCTTATTTACTAATGTGGAAGCGACGATAAAATTTGATTTACCGGTGACAGGAATGGATTTTATATCAAGAACCGTCAATATTAGGATGTTTTGAGATATATTGCTCAAGATGTCAATACCAGCACGGTAATAGGACAGAAGTAGCGGGGCACCTGCACTGGGGACCGAAATTTGAATTACATAAATAAAATTGAAACATCTTGGAGACGGGAGAGGAAATTGATGCAAAAATTTATCTTCATTCGGGCAGTTCTCTGCTTTTAATCTGTTCTTAATGATAGGATTAAAATAAGTTAGGGTATTTACGATTGGGAAGCGTTTGCGTGATTTATGAACTGTTAAAGAAGTATTTTGTGGCGAGTCGAAGCAGAGACTCGAATTTCGTACCTCCCGAGTCCTGATGGATCGGAAACCGACGACGAAGACAAGATAAAGAGATTGTCAACAAACTTGAAAAAAAAGCATCATTGAACTTAAATATGGCCGTCCTCTCTTTTTTATTTTACTATTTGAGGGAGGAAAAAATTGAGCGTTTTGGCTATCGTCCAATATATTAGAATTTCTTGTCGGATAAACGAAGGAATGAACTTTACACATTTTTCGTTTTAAACAGTGATAATCCGGTTGGTTGAGCGGGTTTGCTAGTTGCATTGTATTGTTGACACTTAGCATGGTCATGAATTAAACGTTTGAGTACAAGATAAGTGTGTTTACAGTTTGAGCAGAAGACTTAACTTTGTTTGTTGACACGGCAAAGCCAGTAAGTTGTAACTTATGCCTTTGTGTACGTATTGTTAATGTTGTCCATACTTTAAAGTTTTTAAAAAAATATGTGAAATTTAAGAAGCGAGATTTTAAGAACATGCTATCTGTAGGTGGCAAATTATGCATATTAATGTCTTGAAAATTATACGAGGAAGAAAACATCTCCATTCTGCCAAACGACTTGTTTACATGGGTAATTGCGGTAAACAAAATAATTAGGTCAGTAATTTTGAGATTTTATGTGAATTTTGACTTCTTTTTTTCCTTTCGGACAACTTTAAGAAATTTTTTGTTGCTATGTTGACGCCATGAGTAATTTTTTTTTTTATATATAAAAAAAAAGTGTAATTTGAACGTGTCAGCTGTTTTTGGACAAGTTTCCAGTTTGTATGTGATATGACATGCTTCAATGCCACTGGTTCAATATTTTCCTCATATTGAATTTAGTTTTTTAGTGCTACACACTACTTTATTTTATAGCGGAGACAATTGTCCTGAAATCTGTTCCATAGACTTGAGAATGCTTTTAAATGATGGTTTAAACTTTATAGGGATTAAATTTAAATCTGAAATGTTAGAGACTTTGATTTAACTCAAGATGAAGTTTTTGACTTGTCAGGAAACAAATTGTAAAGCTTTTAATGCAAGTGGGATAACGCTTAAATTAATTATGTTGCGGTTTGCTTCTATTCCATTGTACCGCGTGGAAGTGTAATTGTTAGGCAAAATTCGTGGTCATTGGATTGATTTCCGGGTCCAAAGTGTTTTCTTTTCACCCGGATTAAGAATTTATGGTTTTAAATTCTTTCCAGCCGTTGGTAATGAACAGTTTCCTTGTTTCTAAATTCCAACAAGACACAAAGTAGTTCATCAAGCAGGAAATGTGGACATTTTTGGGAATTAATGGTTAAGAATTTTTGGAATTTTAGATGAATGGTTAAACAAAAAAAATATTTTGCTCACGAATAAAATATGTAGACAAAACTAATAAGTGTAATTGCTGCAACGAAGTCAGTCAATATTTAAAGGTTTCCTGGAAAATTTTGTTTTTCTTGTGTTTTCCTACATTTTTGGCAGGAAATTAAAAAAATTATAAATGATTGCGATATTTTTTTAAATTTCAATTCCATTTTATGGGTTTCCATAAAATTCTTAGTCTCAACATGTTATCTGCAGTCCCATGTGACCTTTCCTGTTTAATTCAATGTAATAAACTGTTTTTTTTTTGTGTGTCTTTTTTTCTTTCTGTTAGCCTTGAGTTATAGTTGTTGTCTTTGAATCCAACCACAACTACAAAACTAGCTCTCTTGTGAAAAAATGTCTTGTTGTTGAAGCGCAGTAAAGCTTTTGGGGCAGCTGAAGACAAACAATGTTTTAAAGAATACAGCACATTTCAAGCTCCTGATCGAGTTCAACTATTTGCTTTATGTCTTTTATTGGTTGGACAAATAAAATAAACCAAGTTTAAAGTGAAGTGACTTTGTTTGATATCACTTTTTGTGTTTATAAATTATCAGCGTTTTTCGCCCAACACATTTCCTTTCATTTAAGCAATTTCATTTAGATGTGAGAAAAGATAAGTTTGGACCGCTGCGACATTGATAAAATAGCTGACTGTGGGTTTCCATCTTTTTGGTTATGACGCTGCTACAATTTCTTTTCCATTGCTACGGCCATTATGCTAGTGTTGGGGCAAAGTCGATTTTCATCGTCTTTCGCCACCAATCATTTCTGTGCGGGGTGTCTTGGGATAGAACTACACTTAATCCGCGTTGCACAGCATTACTCAATGTCACCCACAGGAACATCACTGTGAAAGGAAGGAAATATGGAAGTTGTAATTTAAATGAAATTTTAATGTAAATATTTAAAAAGTAATGATAAAGTGATATGATTTGCATGCCAAAATGCCCATCAAATTAAAACCAAAGTTTTAAATTCGCAAATACCACTTTAGGAATACGTAATTTTTATTTTTTTTCAAATACAAGTTGATAAATGTTAATGAATTTTTAATACGCAGCAATCAAAAGTGATGTAGAACGGTATAAATTATTAATGAAAAATATCAAGATGAAAGGTGGTGGGAAATTATAATCGGTTGGACGACATCAATATAGTCTCTAGTCACAATTATGACTGAAAGTATTGCAATTTAAGCGCTTAGTGTGATATCGAATTTGCTGATGAACCTAAAAATTACCACCGCATTAAAACTGTTGATTTAGTATGTTTTAGTTTTGAGAAAATGCAAAGAGAAATTGTTTTTCTTTTGGAAGATTTTAAAATGCACTTTGTTTTAAGTTACAACACGAAGTGTATAATCCGATTAGGTTGATTTGGAGGTAAACAAAAAGGGTAAAATTTATAGGTTTTTAAAGCAAATGCGTCTTGAGAAGTTGAAATTTTGGCTGAAAGGAGAAGCGTGTTCAATTTAAAACATCATACATCAAAAATGTTTTGAATTGCTAATGAGAAAAGGTCAGTAAAATGGTGATGAAACGGGCGATTTACTGACATGAGTTCACCGAGCGAAGATATTCTTTATGATTAGGAATGCGATCTTAACACCTGGTTTGATAATTTGCCAAACTTACCACACTCTATTTCATTCTTTTCTTTTTCTTACCTTTTTCTTTTTTCAAAACTTTTTTCAACTCAATCTCTTTCCGTTTCATTAGCTTAGTCACTTTCTTTGCGTTCCTTTTCATTGTTATTGGTTAGCTGCCTTGAATTCCGAAACATGTGTCTGTGGGGACGTTTAATTTGGGTCTGGCATTATCGACAAAAGGTGAAATTAAATAAAAATAAAAATAATCATGTTTTTAAAAAAAAAAAAAAAAAAATTTTCGAAAAATGCCTCATATAAGCTTAAACCCAATATGTAATCAGCTCACAGCACTGGGAATTTCGATTAGATCGAATGTAATTCGCAGAGTGATGTTAATGTCAATAGTGTGACATAACCTAATGATTTTGTGTATGTTTTGATAAATGTTTTTCCCTTCCCCTTGGTTTTCAGGCTTAATCTAATATTTCAGATGGCAGTACGGCCTTTTTTTTAATTTAAAAAAGTATTCTCAGTTCTTACGAGAAGCAATTTTTTGATAAATTCTGAAGAATGTTTTTAAATTTGTATTTGGACGGTCTGATGCTCGTTGCAGAAAAACTATTTTCGCTTGGACTGTTCTGGGTCGAGCGAGCTGCGCACACTCATTACAAGTCGGTTTCCGGAAAGAGAAAAACCGCACGACTCACCTGACATCAGTTTGACGTCATAAACGAATTTGTAGTTGAATAGTATATTCCTGCGAGGCGTGTAACTGATTGTCGTGCCTACAATCTGATCAACACGATTTGCATTCAGTCGGTGCCCAGGTGCCGTCTTAACCTTTGGGCTAAATGGACTGTAGCCAAGGCCTCAACAGCAGTTTTTAAGGCTACTTTATCCACTTGAATTATTAATTTTGTCGTAAACAAATTTGCTTTTTCAACATTTTATTTATTTATTTATTTATTTTACTTATTTATGAGCAACGATCTTCGGTTGAAAGATAGTTAGACGCCGCACTTTCTCGGTGTAATTCTCGAACCTTATCTGTGATCAAAAGATTTTCTTACCCCCTTTCCAATAATTGTTTTTCTCCTTGATCATCTGATCAGAGCTTTCAACTTTGTTCATCCAGCTTTAAAAATCACTTCTTCAGGCTGGCTCTCCAGACAAACACACTCTTTCGCCTTTCTCTTATCGTACCAGGATTAATCTACAGTTCTCTCCTTGCCCACCAGCCTGCTATTGTGTTTGTAATTAGGACTTATGCGCCAATTCATCATTTTGACACTTTTCTTTGAAGATGTTTGTGAGGTCTGGTACTGCTGAGTCGTGTTTCTAGTTTCCATTTGTTCTCCTGTGGAATAGTAACTTTGTTAAGAGGCTTTTTGCGTGAATATTTTTAAATTTGGATTATCCATGGGAGTTGGTTCTGTAGAAGATTTGCACGACATTAGCAGACGGGATTTTTTTTTCCCAAACTGGTAATTCGGTGTTTTATTAAATAAAGGAAAAAAGAAATTCTGACTTTACGCTTTGATGCGCCGTGTCATCACGCCCTGGCTTTTGAACCCACATGCGCAGATCTAATTTTCCAACACTTAGATCTTGCTTGAATCGTGGATTGGATGGATTGAAGCAAAAAATAGAAATGTGTTGAAATAAAAAATTTATGATTAATTGCCAAATGAAGTAAATTTGCGCGCCCGTAGACATGATACGAAAACAAACATTTTCTCGGCGCTAAACAAATATTTTTATTGTGCAATATTAAAAGAAAAGTTTGTATTTTTTTTCTTCTCTATCAGATGCCACACCCAACCTAGCACATTAACTGTAGTAACAAACGAAATGGAATGAGTTGTTGGAAGGGTGGTGTTTAAAATTTGTCGCTTGACCATATGGTTATAATTATTTTTTGAGAAATGAAATGTGTGACCAATCCAGGATGTTATTGTCATAGCAGATTGGTGGTCATTTGGAGTATAACACCAGATGTTGTCAGTGTTCTCTTGATGTGAGAAACGTGTCTCATCTAGCAGAGCTGCAGTGCCCTTCTTTCTGAGAATGGATTTTTCTTTCGATCGACATAAAAAAGACAGTAGAGTTTTATTTTCTTGTGTGGCGACGGTTTTCTCACAACGTGTGCTACTGCAAAAGACCGTCCTTCTCCACGTACAGGTGCGAATAAATAGAGAAATACTTGTGTCAATTGTGAAGGTATTTGATTACGCATTGCTCATGAGCTTATCTGGGGGTTTTCTCTGGACCTTTGAAATGTCCACAGTTCAAGTTCAGTGATATGGGTGACAGGTGAAATAGCAGGTTGAAGACAGTAAGGTTGAAGAGTAAGGTAGATAGATGGGTGAGCGTTTTCTGTGTAGTGTTGGACAGTTTTGCAATCAAAAAATGTCAAAAGCTCAAAAGTTTCGCTAAGATCCAATAAAATGGATAAATGAAGCGATTGTGTGACGTCGCAATTGACTCCTATTGATTTCAGTGCGATCTTTTATTTTATTTTTTTTTATTTTTTTACACAAAAAAAGTGTTGGAAAAATTATTTTTTTGTTTGCTGCTGTTGAAAATGATGATGAAAACTTCGTTTAATTTTATTTATACAGCAATGACCTGTTAAAGGTCAACTCTAGCATACCTGTGCCAAACGCGACGTCGCAAAGTTCCGGCTTTTGAAGGCGCGCATGCACATGTTATTCACAGCAATCAAAGAGCTTAACTTGAATCTGCCATATTTAATACCGCCCGATGACGTCGCATGATTCATGAAACATAAACAAATGTTTTCCGATTTGCGCAAATGCGGTGCAAATGATTAATGAAAACATTTGAATAAGTAAATAGTGATTTTCTTTTAATTGGGAACAAGATTGCCACTGAGTACACTTGACCTTTAAGTCTTAGGTATGGATTAGGCTCGGGACAATCTGATTACGTTGAAATGTCCACGCGCAAATGATTTTCTAAAGCTGTGTGCTTAATTACGTTTGTGTTTGTTTTGATTCAAATAAAATGATGCATTTGCAGTAAAATTTGGTTGGTGTGGCGAGTCGTTCCGACCTAACTATGTTATTGATTCGATGGTTGTTGGTATCAGGGGTCATCTCCCACTGGAAATGAGAGATGAAAATATCTCGACCGCCGTTGGGAATTTCGCTAGGTGCACTGATGAAACTTCTATGGGATATTGATGTAAAACATTAAATAATAGATATAAATACCTTAATTTAAAATTGCAGTCGTGTTGAAGCTTGTCGTGACTTAATGGTTTTTCTTCTGCTTTCTCTCTGTTTCTATGTTCAATGAATAGGAGTTGTACATAGGAGAGTGTATTCTACGTTATTCTTTCTCTTTGTCACGAATGTTAATTTTTTCTGGAAAATTGCCAACTCATAAAAATGAAAAAATAGTACTAACGCATTAAAGAAGCTGCAGGTGCAGAAGAATTTTAGTCATTAGGCCTAAACCTTTTTTTTTTTTCGTTGGAGCGAAGTTTAAAGTCGATATGATATTAAAGAATGAATTAAACGAACAAATTAAACTTGTTCGAGATTATGAATGTTTTTTTTTTGTATTGATGTTTTTTGCTCAATAATTCTTTTTCCTGTTGTTTATTTACCGGTGTTTATTTTAGTGATCAAAATATGATAAAATACTGATCGCCCTTAAATTTTTACATGTAATCTTATTGCACAGCTGCAGTGCGCATCACGTGGATTTTTTTTTTTTTTTTTTTTTTTTTTTTTGAGGTTTTTAATTAAATTTTTGTGTTTGAAAATAAATATTTAAAACTTTAAAGAATTTAATTTTTTGATCGTTTAAGCTCCCATTTCCTGATTTGCTTTTTTTCCACGTAACCAATTTTTATTTTTTTTTCTTGGTTTAATTTTTCTTATGTATTAGGCATTTAAATTGCATTAGAATTCAATATGCAAAATTAGTGTCTGGAAAGCTTAACAGAAATTATTCACTTTAATAGCTCACTCTTCCAAATGTTGCTTATTCTCCTTTAAAATACTGATTACCTCATTGCATTACTTTCTTCTGGCTTTTGGTCGTCATGGAAACGCTTCCGCCCCATGGTCAAAACAAAAGGTGAATTTTGCATGAAATCTGAAAACTACGTCGGGTGACTGAAGTATGCTGATTTTTGCCACGGGGATAATTTATGACACCGGGTTGATCCATATCATCTTTAACTTCATTCTAACACATTTTTATTTTTAATATTTTATTTCCTCAGCCTTTTTTTTTTAGGCTTTATTTATTTTTTATTATTCGTTCAACACAATTTGTTCTGCGCATCATCATTCTGTCTTTTTTTTTGTTACTTTTTATTTTATATTTATTTTTCTTTTTCATTATTTTTAAAAGAGATAAAATTTTAAACCTTAAAATTCATAAGTCGTTTGGATGTTGTGAGGAAATGGCATCTCAGTTTTTTCTGTACAGTCTCGAGTACGTTAGCTGTTCTCAATGAATAATTTATACTTTTAAATAACACAGTTATCTTACTTGATTCCTTAAACAAAATAAACATGAAATCTGATTTATTTTCAGAAAATACAGGAGATTTATGGACTCTATCCATTTTTTTAAACCTATTTTGTTGCATTTTTATAACAACTGCATTGGAAAAGAACTTAGAAACCCAACGAAATGCGTCTAGTTCGTGTATCGTTTTAGTACGTGCGAGTCGAAAGATATAGACAAGTTGCGTGACTGTGTAAGACTGCTTTATCTTTAATTCACCCTGGTTGTGGAATTGGTCGGACAAGGGGTAGTGTGGGTAATGGAGATGGGTTGACTCCGAAGTTCTCGGGGTTGTTTAATTTTAAATTTTATGTAGATTGGTCTGGCAGCTAAATTAAATGTTTTTGTTTCGATTTGGAAGATAAAAACATATAAACGTAAAAATGTTTTCATTTCCGCGTGTAGTACCGTATATGTTGGCTGCGTTGGCTGATTGCTTTGCTGCGCTGCCCCTGATATAGCCTTGCTGTGCTCCTCCTGATATGCCTTGCTGTGCTGCCCCTGGTGCTTTGCTGCGCTGCTCTTGATCACTTGCTGCGCTGCCCCTAATTCTTCGATCTACTTCCCCTAATGCTCTGATGTGCTGCTCCTTAAGCATTTCCGTGCTTCTCCCGATGGATTTGTGTTGCTGCTGGTGCTTTGCTATGTTGCCCCTGACGTGAACCTACCGGGAAAAATCACGGATTAATTAAGAGTAATTAAGGCATCGATTGAAAATGATTAAATAAAAATTATGCCATTTTAGTGTGGCGTAAAGTGACCTCGTTAAAGTTCTCATTTCGTCTAATGGCCCTTATGTAAATAAACTCAGTATTCAATTTCTTTCCTTTCTTTTAAATCATTGGTCTTGAACATTTGAACTGACTGAATGGTATTTCGATTAAGTTTAGAGGGAAAAAGCGAAATGGAAAAGAGAATGGGAACAATGTTGCAAGCGCATGAAAGAAATTGGATAAAAAAGAAAAAGAGCAAAAGTACTGCTTGAGGCAGACAGAAAATGGAAAGTCCTGTCATAATTTATGACGCCTCCTGCTTTCAAGCATTTCCAAGGCATTGTTTCTGAAAGTGTGAAATATTTCCAATTTTGGGAATTAATTTTTCTGTCTTCTGTGTGCGACGTTTAATGTAATTCCGTAAGCGGTTGTGCTTGGTTACTAATTTGAAGAAAAAAGAGCGCATTTTGAGGGATTTTAATTTGAAGCTGATTTGGTTTTGATTGGAATTTTGATGGGAATCGAGCAGCGGCTGTGCAAACCGAAATTACGCTGTAAATTCTCGTAAGTCACAAATCAAGGGACCTCATTGACTCGTGTGAGTTTTACTTTGTAAAAAAGTGTTAGGGGAAGGCATATAAGTTTTAAGGGTTAAATTTTTCCGTGTAAGTGTCTTATTTTCAGCTTTTTATTACGTTCATTTTTTATGGCAGTAGAAAAGAAGCAAAAATTTTGAACAATTTTGAATTTCTCATTTATTTTTTTGTTGTTGTTGCATTTTTTTTTGTTTAAGAGAGTTATTTATAATTTTCTAATTATTGATGTTAATTACGGTATTGGTTTTTTTTTTTTTTTTATAAATAAAGAGATTAAATGTAATTGCTTCTTGGTCATACGGGCTTATTTCACGCTAAATTTTTCTGGACAAAAAAAGGACATTCGTAAAGAGAAAATATAGTCACATCGCTCATACGGGAGATCAGATCCCGCATCAAGCTGCAAATGTTAATGGGAACACGATCTGACGCTGGATCGCTCGTGTAATTACATGTATTTAGTAAATTGACTAGAACTAGGAGAGCTTTGTTGTTTGTCTCTTGTCTGGGTGGGTGTGTGTGTGTCACACATGAATTAGACTAAAAGTAATATATTTTTTTTTTCCAAAAACATCAATTTTATGCATTAAATAAATAATTGTTTTAGTAAATGGTATTTTTTTTTCTAAATGAACCACTTGGACTTTAAAATGCATTTTTGGGCAACAACGTGCATTTATTGTCTTTATTGTCATTTATTTCTTTAACTAAAAAAACATTTTGTATCAAAAAGGCAGATTAAGGTCTGTAGGCCCTTCTAGCAGTTTTTATTGAGGTCTTGTTTGTTCACATCACATTAATTGTTGGAATTCGGGACTTTGTTCTCAGATGAGGGTCTTCTCCTGGGGCTGCAGAACCTCTAGGGTCGCAACTCCAACCAATAGATGGCAAAACCTAAACCTTATGAACAGTTACTGTTATAAATAATAAATTATAATAAACTACTTGTTATTTGCCATTTTTGTTGGAGCCAAGTTTATTAAGTCAGTTTTGCTGTAAGTTAGTCTTTTTTTAAAAAAAATTATGTCAGTTTTTGTTATGATGAATTTTCTTATTCGCACAATTTGTTACTAATATACCGTAATGTTATTCAAATTTGAAAAAAAATTCAAACTAACCTCATTATTTCGTTAATTTGAACGTGTCACAGCTATAGTTCCTTATATTCCTTTCACTGTAGACAGGTGATGGGAATAGAATGTAAACAAACAAATTGGCGAGATCGACTAGAATGGGAGTTTGGTGCAGTTTCGCGAGTAAATTAGTTCTCGGTTGCTCTCCAGCAGCCATGTGCAACTTGTGCTTATTACCAAATTGCGTTTATTTGCTGTCAAAATGATTCAATCTGCCCCAGATTACGTTCTCGTGGATCCGAGGAGATTCGGTTGACCTCACACATCGGAACAGTGAAGTGAACGTCTCCAATTATTTCATACTTTTACTCTTGCATTTGATTGGCCTCTTTGAAACCGCGGGTAATGGGCTCCAATTTCGATTTTTTTTTTCTTACCGACCGACCATTCTATGTACACTTAACATCACTGATTAACTCTTAATCTTTACTCCACTTTATTTCCGCCAATTTCCTTCGACACAACTTTTTGATTTCGTATTGGAAATGAATAAAACTTGAAGAGGAAAGAATGGAAAAGAACGTATGTTACGTGTAATATACAACGACTCATTGCCATTAAGGGAGCGTAAATTGACAATGAATAACTGATGCAGCTGTAATTTAAACTGCAGAAAAATAAAAAGGAAACGAAATTCCAACTCCATTATTTATTACTGTGCGGTGCGTGAAATAGAAATCGGTTCGACGATAAGTTGTTTCTGTCTGGTACAGTTTCATTCCAATGAAGTTCGAGGTTGGTCACACGTAGCAGATCACTCCATTTAATTATTTGTGGTTCTAACGAGGTTTGTTTTCACGTTTTCCCGGCTTCGTTTTAACGAGTTTGCACTGGCGGTGGTGCCAAGTTGGAATTTTACAGGTCAGATAAAGTGCGAGTTTTTAAAAGCGAGTGATAAATTTAGTGTGTGGTTTATGTACGCAGCCCGTGGTTTTGTGTGCCACTAATACCGGTTTAAATTTATCGATTTGTGTAAAATCACTTTGTTTATCCCGCGCGTAAATCTGGCAATTTGTGGTAGGGCTGCCATCATTAGTTTACCATGGATAATTGAAATTTGAATACGGTTGTATGCTTTAAGGTGATTAGATTCAATGCAACTGCACGCGTTTTTGAAGACTGGGGTGCATGTTGGCACTTGGCAGTAATGCTGCTTTTGAATATTTGATGTAGAGATTCGCCGAAAAGAAATCTATCTATTTTAAGCCTTTTCTTAGTAAGAGAGCTACTTTATATTTTATCTTATTCTTTTTTTTTGCTTTTATAATATCCTACTTCACTTTTAAATCTTATAAAAAAGAATATTAAAAGAATATTGGAATGATGATGGAGATGTTTGGAGAAACGTGATTCCAGACGAGATTATTGGGGGAGAAAATCATCTCTATATTGAATTTCATCATTTGATCAAAAGTATTGTGATTTTTCAATTTCTGCAAGCGTATAGATTTTTGCCATTTTTTTCTTTCTCCTTCAAGAAAATGAAATGCGGAAACAATCGACCTAAATTCAAGTTGGAGCATCAATTCCTCGTTTACTATCGATTTCTTTAAAGTAAATGAATACCTTAGGTAGAACGGTTGCGTGTTTGTTTTACTCCGTATAATTTTTTTTGGAAAGAAACCAAATAGAAAATTTTACTTGAATTAAATGTTTATTTTCATTATATCTTATATATAAGTATAATAGTGATTTTGATGATTAAAATTTGTTTAATTTCAGATAACTCCTCCTTGAACGACATGGCGATTCATCACGTGATTTGTGATAGCGTGACATGAAGATGCTGATCATTTCCCCACCCACTCAATCAGTTTGAAATGTCGCCTCAACTAAGGTCGTCACCTCTTCCATCTTGATTTGGCCACCAAACCAATTTATCCCATGCTGCCTTGCAGTCGCCTTAGGACAATTGGTTGTGAATCTTTTGGTCGCCTCTCATCTCTCACTGCATTGTGTGTTTAATTATCGTACTACATCTTAAATCTTCATTTTTTTTCTCCTCTACCTCTCTATCAAAGCTGAAAGAAAAGAAATAAAAAGCAAAAAAAGAAATAAAAATAAAAAAGAAGAAGAAGAAGAAGAAAAAAAGGGAATAAAGTAAAGAAAAGAAGAAAAACAAATTAGAACGTTTTTTTGCGTGAGTGCAAATCGATAAATTTGCATTTTACCTAGTGCCATGTTCCATACTTTGTGCTGTTGTTCGGAAGGCCTCTTGGTTTTATCCGAGGCCTGTTGATGAGATCTTATGCATGTGTGGTTTTGGTATTTTCATTTTATCTTTTTAACTAGTGTTTGTGTGGAACATTTTGTTTGCTATTTACGGATAAACGATGAACTTGGACGCCGAGAACAGGGTTGTTCTTAATGTCGGAGGTATCCGACACGAAACGTACAAGGCAACCCTGAAGAAAATTCCCGCCACGCGCCTCTCTCGCCTTACTGAGGCTTTGGCTAATTATGATCCCATTCTGAATGAATATTTTTTTGATCGCCACCCTGGCGTCTTTGGACAAATATTAAACTATTATCGGACAGGCAAATTGCATTATCCGACGGATGTATGTGGCCCACTGTTTGAAGAGGAGTTGGAGTTTTGGGGTTTGGACTCCAATCAGGTGAGTGAAATCTCTTTTTCTGATAAATATCTTGTTGGTGTTGTGTTGTGTTGTGGGGTGGCGGGTGCGCTTGTGTGCGGGTGTGCGCCATATAGCGAAGCGTGTGTTGTTTACAAATGTTTTCGTCTTGATTTGAAGATAAACTCTTGACTTGTCGCGTTAAATTGGAAAATATTTATATTTTCGAGTGCACCCTATTGGAGTCGTGTGGAAATGCATTCACACGTGTAACACAGAATAAATTGTATGCAAATAAGCACTTTCCTGTGGAACTTATTCGATTCTTTCCTTTCAAAATGGTGTTTATTTACATATAAAAAAAGGATTTGTACCCCTTTCGCTGAATCCCGTATCGCCGAACTTCGTTTTTCATTTTTGGCGAAATGGGAATCCCCAAAAATGAAAAAAAGAGAGTAATCGATCAATTATAAAAAAAATATTATTCATGGTTTGAATGAACAGAATAAACGGAACTAACAGAACGAATGGCACGAACGTATTGAATTGCCAGACTCTTACAGTGTGTGGAAATTTGTTAGAAAATGTGCGAAAATTGATAAATCGATACTTCGAAAAAATGGAACTTTTTTTTATAATCGATCGATTACCGGTACTCTATTTTTCGTTTTCGGCGAAACGGGAATTCCCATTTCGCCGAAAATGAAAAACGAAATTCGGCGAAAGGGGTACGCACGAAAAAAAGATGGCTTTATCGATTTTAGACGTTAAAGGTGTCAAAATGAGTGCCGGGATGACACTCGTACCTGCATTAATAAATAGAATTGAGTGCAGATATGTTATCGGTTTAATTTGAATACGTTTTGAATCATAAGTTGATTTTTTTATATATATGTTTTCGTGTATTGAATTTTTAATTTAACTTATGTGTCACTGAAAATAATGAATAATTGGCGCGATGCAAACGGATTTTCTGATTCGTAACCGTGAGTTCGTGTCTAGTCAAGAGATATCGTGGTTTTAGAAGCTTTTATTTGCTGATGTATTTGGTTTCTTTAACTCACAAATATTTAATGATTAAAAACATTTTTATGTCAATTTTAAGACATTTAATTTAGTTTTCTCCTAAATTTTCTTTATTACGTAGTTTGGAATTTGTTTTTGAGTTTTATCTCATATTTTTAAAATTTATTTAATATTATAATTTATGTTACATGACCCCTAAACCTTGCAATTTAGAGGTTGATTAAAAATCATGAAGGGCTTTAATAAAATTATTATCTAAATATTCATCAGGATAAATTTTATTATTTAAAAATAAGAAAAAAAAATTGAAATGTTTGTGCGCTTGATTATATTGTACATTTTATATTTTGATGAAGTATGTATGACACAGTTTGAGCTAATCTTATTACTGATATTCCCGGAAGCATTGAAGGCTATTTAAATATGCAAACTACAAAAAAATGCTTTGGTTTTAATGTGCATAGTTTGGTTGAACCGAATTTTTAGCTTGGTAAAGTGCAATGTACATTCTTGGAATATTGCAAAACCGTGTAGGAGCAATGGAAGTGTCTAGTAAAAGTTGGAGAATTCCAATGGCTAAGTTCTTTGCTTGCCACTAGGCCTGTGCAACATTGCAATACACTGAATTGTAATTTTAAAATTATAATACCGCATTTGCTTGCCACAATTTGCGATATATTGTATTAAAATTGCAAACTTTGCAAATAATAATGTTTAGATGTCGTGGAAATGTTTTTCCAACGTGAAAACGTTGAGAAAATGTTATGAAATCAGAAGGAAAACGAGAAAAACTGTAATTACAGTCAAAACTCTTTATAACGAATCGCAAGGGACCGAAAAATTGATTCGTTATATCGAGAATTCGTTATATCGAATTTTTTTTAACATGGTGTTCTATGGCCAGCCAACCAAACGAGCCATTTTTATGTATTCGTTATATCAATAATTTGTTATATCGCGATTCGTTATAAACAGTTTCGATTGTATCAAAAATTTGTACTATATCCTGATTTACAATTGTATAACGTCGCCAAACAAATGATGTTACTTATGGCTTGTCCAATTACGCTGTGCGATATATCACTTTTGTAATATATCACAATCATTTGTGTTAAGTTATGTTAATGTGATGTTGAGTTCATTGTTAAGAACGTGTTACTGCTATATCATACTGTTACATTGTTGTAAAAGCGTTACCATGACAATTTTGTATTACTCCTCACTTGCTTGTATTTTACCCACGAGTAAAGACGTGTGTTTTGTTTTCCACTTTAAAAACCTCTCCTTTATTTCAACGTGATGCCCCAGCATAACAAATTGGTTATGGGTCCAGGACGTTAAGCAGCGCGGGTGTGTCCAACGAATATCGGAAAGGTAGACGAACGTTTCCACGGCACGACGAGACAGTTCGAACGTACGGCAGACGATTTGAACGTGCGGCAGACGTTCCGAGAAAACGGAAAAACGAGCGGAATCGAACGTGTGGCAAGACGGGCCTAAATCGAACGAGGACGCAAACGAGGTCGGGAACTGTGAGTTATTTTCGACTAGTAATTAGCTTCATGAGCCATAAGGGACGAAAGGCATAATTTTCAACGAGTTTGCAACGAACGGGATTCGAACGACGCCATTTTCGAACTGCACGTGCAACCGAAACGAGAAGAAAACGACGCCATTATTGAAGCAAAACGAACTATTTGTGCATGCAATTGTTTAAAACTTGTATTGTTAGGATCTGCGCAACGAAGCTTTGTTGTAGATTTAAGATAGCATTAAGTTTGTTTCAATTGTTGTTGCTATTTTGGGGGAAAATTGTTTGAAACTGACAACAGTCTGTGCTATTTGCAATTTTGAAAATTTTCCGAAACGAGATGACAGATACGACGTCATCATCAGGCATTACGTCCTACGGGATTGAAAAAATGGACGGATCTAACTATTTGTCATGGGCATTCAGTGTCAAACTACTACTAACCGAGAAGAAACTTTGGGCTGTAGTTGATGGGACTGAAAAAGAAGCTGATCCAACAAAATTGTCAGAGTTGACCAATAAAGCTTTTTCAATAATCGGTCTGACTATTAAAACACAGCAGCAATCTCACATACGGGGGTTGAAGAGTCCAAAAGAAGCTTGGGATCGACTGAAAGAAGTCTACGAACCGACGAACTCGTTACGCATCGTCCAACTTCGCCGAGAACTTTACTCAACAGTGAAGCAAACCGGTGAAAATATGGACAAGTATCTCATGAGAGTGTCCGAATGCTCCGAGAGATTAACGAATGCGGGCCAAACGGTCGGGGACACAGATTTGGCTTGGGCCATGTTATGTGGTTTGACCAAAGAATACGAAGGACTGATTACGTCAGTACACACGATTGCAAAAGCGGATTTCACGTCGAACAAAATAAAAGACATGATATTAGCGGAGTCTTCAAGAAGAGAGACTTCAGACAATACCAAACGGGATTCGGCTGTGCTAATTGCAAACAAGATTCCACAGCAACGTGATCTTAAAAAGATCAAATGTTACAATTGTAACAAATTTGGCCATTATGCGCGGGACTGCCACAAGCCCAAGAAGGAAAGAAGCGCTGAGTCCAAGAATTCCAGTGACCACAAGAAGGCCAATGTTATGTCGGCATTTGCGGCGCGAGCGGATAAGGACGTTTGGGTGATCGATTCAGGAGCGAGTCATCACATGACAGCGCAGAAAGGAAAATTTTTGGAACTTCAAAATCCCAAAGTGGCGGAAATAAATATCGCAAACGGAAAGAAGGTCAAAGTAGAAGCTCAAGGGGACATCAACGTAGATTTCGTGTACGATGGGCAGACAATACCAACAATTTTAAAAGAAGTACTTTACGTGCCGGAAGTGACGATGAATTTACTCTCCGTCGCGCAACTGGAAGCAAAAGGCTACTGGTTGTCATTCAAGAACGGATTTTGCAACGTGATGAATTCAAAGGATGTCGTGATTCTTCGAGCGAAGAGAGAAAACAGAATGTATCTGGTCAACGAGGCGTCACATCACGGGATGACGGCGACAACGGAAGCGACCAAAAACGAAATTTGGCATCAAAGATACATGCATGTGTCTTTGGACAGTCTACAAAAGATGGCCGAAAAAGACAAAGTCAGGGGATTGGAGATCAACAAAGATGCAATCAGCAAATGTGATTCATGTCTCCAAGGAAAATCTACCCGAAAACCGTTCAACAAGGAAGAACGGAAGTTGGCATCCGAAGTACTGGATTTGATCCATTCGGACATTGCGGGTCCACTTCAAACAAAGAGCAAGGGAGGGCATCGTTACTACATTACGTTTATTGATGATAAGTCAAGGAAATTAGATGTCTACTTTCTGACCCACAAATCTGAAGCGCTTGAAAAATTTCAAGATTACATGACGAGAATGGAGAGAAAAACGGGGAAGAAAATAAAAGCCTTGCGAACGGATAACGGGCTCGAATACTGCAACGAAGAATTTGATCGTTTCCTGAAGGAGAAAGGAATTTCTCATCAACGCACCGCAGTGTACACCCCAGAACAAAATGGAATTTCTGAGAGATTAAACCGGACATTGCTGGATCTGGTGCGGTCAAGTTTGATCCAAACGCAATTGGGTGCAGATTTTTGGGCTGAAGCAGTCAATACTGCAGTTTACGTGAGAAACCGGACAGTGACACAGATCACTGGCAAGACGCCGTATGAAGTTTGGTACGGGCGAACGCCATCCGTGAAACACTTAAGAGTGTTTGGCTGCAACGCAGTGATGCACGTTCCCGCGGCCAAAAGAAGAAAATTGGACAATCGCGGAGAAAAATGCATATTTCTTGGGTATTCAGCCGGGGAGAAGACATATCGGTTGTGGAATACCAAGAAAAGAAAAGTGATGACTTCACGTGACGTCGTGTTCAAAGAAAATGAGTTTGGATTCAACGAAACGGATGAACTGGACGCGAAGGAAGTAATGACTCTCACTTTCGACGAACCGAAACAAGTTCCGCCAGCGGCAAAACCAAAACGTGGACGACCGACAAAACCTGAAGCCGTTCAAAAACAATACGAACCAACAAAGATGATTCTCCGAAGTCAGGTGCAACAACAAGCGGAACCGGAAGTTGCAGAAACGGAAGATGCAGAGGAAGAAGATGAAGAGGATTTGATAGGAACAGCAATGTTTTGTCATTTTGAAGAACCTTCTACCTACCAAGAGGCATTGAATTCCAAGGACGCAACGAAATGGCAAACCGCAATAGATGACGAATTAAACAGCTTACACAAGAATGAAACATGGGAGATTACGGATTTACCAAAAGACAGCAAAGCGATTGGCTGTAAATGGGTGTTTCGAGTTAAACAAAACCCAGATGGTTCAGTTGAGCGGTATAAAGCGCGCTTAGTGGCCAAAGGATTTACACAGCGCTACGGTCATGATTATACCGAGACATATTCTCCAGTGGCCGGAATTGCGACAATGCGACTCATAATTGCTATAGCTGTAATTTTGGGTTGGGTGTTGGAACAAGTTGATGTAACGACAGCATACTTAAATGGTATACTCGAAGAAGAAGTCTACATGGAAATTCCCGAAGGCTTAGTGGGAAAATGGAAAAACAAAGTGTGCAGACTAATCAAGTCGTTATACGGATTAAAACAATCAGGACGTGCGTGGAATGACAAGTTGGACGAGGAACTCGAGAAACAGGGTTTCAAACGTTGTTTTTCCGACGCGTGTGTTTATTGGATTCAAATAGGAAACGAACGCGGAATTATCGGGGTTTACGTCGACGACATGGTGATAGCCGGACAATCAGAAAACATGTGTCGAGAAAGACAAAGTCAGGGGATTGGAGATCAACAAAGATGCAATCAGCAAATGTGATTCATGTCTCCAAGGAAAATCTACCCGAAAACCGTTCAACAAGGAAGAACGGAAGTTGGCATCCGAAGTACTGGATTTGATCCATTCGGACATTGCGGGTCCACTTCAAACAAAGAGCAAGGGAGGGCATCGTTACTACATTACGTTTATTGATGATAAGTCAAGGAAATTAGATGTCTACTTTCTGACCCACAAATCTGAAGCGCTTGAAAAATTTCAAGATTACATGACGAGAATGGAGAGAAAAACGGGGAAGAAAATAAAAGCCTTGCGAACGGATAACGGGCTCGAATACTGCAACGAAGAATTTGATCGTTTCCTGAAGGAGAAAGGAATTTCTCATCAACGCACCGCAGTGTACACCCCAGAACAAAATGGAATTTCTGAGAGATTAAACCGGACATTGCTGGATCTGGTGCGGTCAAGTTTGATCCAAACGCAATTGGGTGCAGATTTTTGGGCTGAAGCAGTCAATACTGCAGTTTACGTGAGAAACCGGACAGTGACACAGATCACTGGCAAGACGCCGTATGAAGTTTGGTACGGGCGAACGCCATCCGTGAAACACTTAAGAGTGTTTGGCTGCAACGCAGTGATGCACGTTCCCGCGGCCAAAAGAAGAAAATTGGACAATCGCGGAGAAAAATGCATATTTCTTGGGTATTCAGCCGGGGAGAAGACATATCGGTTGTGGAATACCAAGAAAAGAAAAGTGATGACTTCACGTGACGTCGTGTTCAAAGAAAATGAGTTTGGATTCAACGAAACGGATGAACTGGACGCGAAGGAAGTAATGACTCTCACTTTCGACGAACCGAAACAAGTTCCGCCAGCGGCAAAACCAAAACGTGGACGACCGACAAAACCTGAAGCCGTTCAAAAACAATACGAACCAACAAAGATGATTCTCCGAAGTCAGGTGCAACAACAAGCGGAACCGGAAGTTGCAGAAACGGAAGATGCAGAGGAAGAAGATGAAGAGGATTTGATAGGAACAGCAATGTTTTGTCATTTTGAAGAACCTTCTACCTACCAAGAGGCATTGAATTCCAAGGACGCAACGAAATGGCAAACCGCAATAGATGACGAATTAAACAGCTTACACAAGAATGAAACATGGGAGATTACGGATTTACCAAAAGACAGCAAAGCGATTGGCTGTAAATGGGTGTTTCGAGTTAAACAAAACCCAGATGGTTCAGTTGAGCGGTATAAAGCGCGCTTAGTGGCCAAAGGATTTACACAGCGCTACGGTCATGATTATACCGAGACATATTCTCCAGTGGCCGGAATTGCGACAATGCGACTCATAATTGCTATAGCTGTAATTTTGGGTTGGGTGTTGGAACAAGTTGATGTAACGACAGCATACTTAAATGGTATACTCGAAGAAGAAGTCTACATGGAAATTCCCGAAGGCTTAGTGGGAAAATGGAAAAACAAAGTGTGCAGACTAATCAAGTCGTTATACGGATTAAAACAATCAGGACGTGCGTGGAATGACAAGTTGGACGAGGAACTCGAGAAACAGGGTTTCAAACGTTGTTTTTCCGACGCGTGTGTTTATTGGATTCAAATAGGAAACGAACGCGGAATTATCGGGGTTTACGTCGACGACATGGTGATAGCCGGACAATCAGAAAACATGTGTCGAGAAATCAAAAAGAGACTGCGTAAATGTTTTGAAATCAAAGAACTTGGAACTCTGAAGTACATGTTAGGAATCGAATTTGGACGGGATAAAAACGGAAACATGTTTTTAACGCAAGAAAAATATGTTGAGAAAATCCTGAAGAGATTCAACATGACTGATTCAAAACCAATGGCGACACCAATGGTGAAATGTACTGACAACAATAAGAAAGAGCCAGAAGAATTTGAAGATCTGACGGTCGAGCCTTATAGAGAGGTAATTGGCTGCTTATCTTACTTGGCCAACAGTACGAGACCGGACATTTCACACGCTGTAAATGTGTTAGCACAATTTAACAGCAAACCAAAAACCAATCACTGGCAAATGGCCAAACGCATTCTACGATATCTGTCGGGAACCAAGAAACACGGATTGGTTTACAATGAGAATAAAGGATTTTTGACTGCATTCGCAGACGCAGATTGGGCGAATTGCAAGATTAACCGAAGATCTTACAGCGGAACTTTGCTGAAACTAGCCGAGAATTTAGTAATATGGCAGAGCAGCAAGCAGAAGGTCGTAGCCACCAGCAGCATGGAAGCCGAGTACATCTCGATGTGCAATTGTTCGAAAGACATTGTATGGATGCGACGACTGATCGAAGAGTTGGATTTGTCAACGTTGATCGGAGGACCAACAATCATGAGATGCGACAACCAACCAGCTAAAGTTTTTGCACAAAGCAATGTGGAGAACCGGAGATCAAAACATATTGATGTCCGGTACCACTACATCAGAGAACAGATAAAGGCGAAACGAGTCAAATTGGAATTTGTTCCAACCGAGAACAATGAAGCTGATTTATTGACAAAGCCTTTAGATAAAGTGAAATTAAGTAATTTCAGAGAATTATTAGGTGTGAAACCAATTATCAGGGCATAATGGGTTTCAGGGGAAGTAATGTTAAGTTATGTTAATGTGATGTTGAGTTCATTGTTAAGAACGTGTTACTGCTATATCATACTGTTACATTGTTGTAAAAGCGTTACCATGACAATTTTGTATTACTCCTCACTTGCTTGTATTTTACCCACGAGTAAAGACGTGTGTTTTGTTTTCCACTTTAAAAACCTCTCCTTTATTTCAACGTGATGCCCCAGCATAACAATTTGAATAATATTCATATTTACGTTGAAAAATAATCGCAGAGGCCTACTTGCCTGTGGAATGTTAGTGGGATGAATGATTGCTCATAGACTAATGGTCGGAAACTATGGGATTGAGGAAGTGGTTGATCATGAATTAATTACAGGATTTGGAGTCGTTAGTAAATTTTATAAATGGGGTGTGAGTTTAATAGCAACATTTTCGAGAGATTTTTGTTTGCTTTGTTTGTTAGAATCTAATAATAAAATTTTATTGCAAGAATGTAAGAATGTCTTACCATTAATGCAGAGAAAGATTTACTTTGGATTAGAGCCAAATATTATTTCCGTAATAGGTATAACACTATAAAAGTATAGTACGAAATGAAAGCTCGTTGACGTCTTCCAAATTTAATTGTACCGGATGTATAAGAAGGATTTTAAGAAATTGTGAGTTGGTGGTAAAAATGTACGCAATTCGACCATCTTTTGAAGAATCGTAAAATGGGTAATGCTTATGTATGCAGGAAAAGCTTAACTGGATCACTGCAAGTTACGTTAGGACGAAGATGCTCTTTTATGGTTATCGTATTGTCTAATAAATTCTAGTAAATTTCCGAAAAAATTATCTGCGGAAACTTGATGTACTTTATTGAGTTTTACTATGTCTCAGTGTAATTGAGTTGTAACAAAGTTGAAATTATTTTACCAGGTGGAACCGTGTTGTTGGATGACATACACGTCTCACAGGGACACGCAAGAGACATTGGCTGTTCTGGACAGATTAGATCTGGACACGGACAAACCAAGTGATGAAGAAATAGCAAGAAAGTTTGGCATGGAGGAAGATTATATGACAGGCAATCTATCGTGGTGGCAGAAATTAAAACCAAAAATTTGGTCGTTGTTTGACGAACCGTATTCATCCAGTACTGCCAAGGTAAAAATTAAAAAGAAACACGTTTAAGCTGGATTTTAATTATATTCTTTTTTTTCTGGCGTTAGGCTATAGGGATTATGTCGGTATTTTTCATTTGTGTTTCCATCTTGTCATTTTGCCTCAAGACTCATCCCGACATGCGTGTTCCTGTTATTAAAAACATCACTGTCCAGACATCTAAAAACACGACTGCGTGGACGTTACATAAAGTGGCCACGAATCCACACGAGGCCTTCTTCTACGTAGAATGTGTTTGTAATGCGTGGTTCACTTTTGAAATTTGTGTCCGTTTTGTGGCTAGTCCTAAGAAATTGGATTTTATATGTGCACCCGTCAATATTATTGACTTCATATCTACTCTTTCTTTTTACTTGGATTTGGTGCTACAGAAATTTGCTTCGCATCTAGAAAACGCTGATATTTTAGAATTTTTCAGGTGGGTATACGAAAGTTTTACATTTTTTAAAGGAACAAACTCGTTTTACAAACGAAGCAAACTGAGAAATGAAATCCGGTCAAATCCAAACACAGCAACAGATGTATATTTTATGTATACAATTATCAGAAGTGTCATTTTGGGTTTGCTTCATTTGTAAATGGAGTTTAGTACAATTTTGTAATAGCATTTTAGATATCATAAACAAATTTTAGTTTTTTTTTTTAAATTTAAATATTTTCCCGATGATTTGGAATAACTCGTGTTTTATTACTGTTGCCATCAATCAAAATTGCAATTAGTTGCTGAACGAAATGTGATGGAAAATAGTGATTTACACTGCCAATCATTTATGTATATATGTTGTCAATAGAATTACAATACAAATGATAAATCGTATCGAAGTGTAAAAAAAAAAAATCAATGGTGATGCAGTTTTTTGTGGCCAAAGAAAAAATTGTTTTAGTATGGTTCTAGACTTTATCTAGGTCAAATGTCACAAATTTTTTGAGTGCGTTCTGCCGCACTTTCAGTACATCTTGTAAAACATCAAAGTCAGTCGGCATCTTAAAAGTGGTAACGGCGTGTAGTGAAAGATAAGAAAAGTAATTGCGACTCACGGGTTACGACCAACGGAAACCCTGCACTACATGCACGCTGACATTTACCGAGACTTTTTGCAAAGGGCAGTCACAAGTTACCGTGACTGACTGGTCGTGACCGGTGTTACTCTGCCGCACAGTAATAAATGACAAAGTAGTAGGACGTTTAACTCTGCACGAACATCGATTAAATTTCGTATACACGTTCAACTTGAATGTATTTGTTTGAGCATTTTCAATCAATAGCACGGTTGAAATTTGGAAATTGAAACGGCTGTCAAAAATTGTCATCACCATTTTGTCAGTCGACGACTGCTGAGTGACATTGTCATTAGCGAGAATAACAATTGGCGTCGATATGTCTTTTTGACACCCGTTTCTTGCGTTGGTTGACGGGTAAAAGGTATTTTTCTAACGATTTGTGTTTTTGTTTTGCAGTATAATACGTATCATGCGTCTCTTCAAATTAACAAGACACTCGCCAGGACTCAAGATCCTAATACAGACGTTTCGAGCGAGTGCCAAAGAATTAACATTATTGGTTTTCTTCCTCGTACTTGGAATCGTAATTTTCGCCAGTTTAGTGTATTATGCAGAACGAATTCAGAGCAATCCAAAAAATGACTTCAATAGCATCCCACTGGGCCTGTGGTGGGCCCTGGTCACTATGACGACCGTTGGCTACGGGGATATGTCCCCCAAAACCTACATCGGAATGTTCGTAGGCGCCCTATGCGCCCTCGCGGGAGTGTTAACCATCGCTCTGCCCGTGCCGGTCATTGTGTCCAATTTTGCCATGTACTATTCGCATACGCAAGCGCGGGCTAAACTGCCCAAGAGGAGGCGGAGGGTTCTGCCAGTCGAGCAACCGAGAGGACCGCGAGTCCCCGGTGCGCCGCCCGTGCCCGGAGCACAAGGGTCGGCCGCGCAGCCGGGAGGCCCCCAGTCGCGAAGAGTCAACGCTATGAAGGGAAATCACCCTAAGGATTTGATGGGACCTAAGATGGGTAAGATGCGCATTCCTCATTTTTTTCTTTTTCTTGATGTAGTTGTTAGTCATTTCCACATAAAAAATATGAGCAAAGTGTTGTGCGTGATGTACCGTTGCGTACCCAATGTCTAAGGTAGATCCATGTATTGATATTCGTCCATGCAGAAGCAAATAAACATATTACTCAGATCAGCGACTTTCACGACGATCTTATTGAACGAACAAGTAAATATTTTGTAAAAAAAATTACCTTTTTGGCTAAAGGCTTTTGTGGTTTAGGCGCTAGCAACGCCGGATGTTGAAACATACAAACATACAACTGGTCATGTCAAATTAAATAAAAGCCATTAAAAAAGATTATGTTAAAGGGAGCTTTTCCTAGTCCTCAAATGGGTCTGAGCGAAGCATTCTGCGTTGATCCACAGTTTATGGGCCCATTTCTGTGAATTTTATCGTCGCTGATCAAATGGTTGTATTATTTGCTTCTGATACATGTTGTAATTTTGGGTTTCAGAAACGGGGCAGTTACTGACATGATCGCCCTGTTTGTGAGTTACCATATTAAATTAAATAAATAATGCATGGTTATCTGTACATTGGTAGTATATGTAAGTTTTGACCTTTCTTCTTTGATCTGACGATTCCTTAAATAGAGTAATGATGGTTTTACAGAAATTTTGTAATCGTTAGTTTATTTAATAACGTAGACATGTGATATCTAGACTGGCGGAAAATGCCATAAAATTATTTAACTTTTGACATGTGTGTAAGAAAATTAGTGAAAACTTAGCCAAGGAAATTGACAACCTTAAGGGAATCATGTCACAAACTCGTTAATGTCTTAAGTGAATCGGCCAATAGAAAATGGGTGCAAACATTATTTGACTTGTGTTACAGATAATTAAAGCTGGATGTGCTAACATAAACATGCAATATGGAAGAATTAGACTTTTTTTTACTAAATAAACCGCTCTTTTGCATTTGCAAACAAATTTTGACCATTACAAAAGAGAAATGAAATAAATATCTGCAATTTTAAGACTTTACTTGCAGTAAAAGAGAAACGTGAATTATTTCGAACAATTTGTTCATCGCAGCAGTTTTGTCACAATTTTTTGCGTACATATTTTTTATGTGGCTCTAACTTTTAACGTTTTAACGTTTTCTTGAAGTGTGCAAATTCGAAAAACGAAAGAGATTCAATTTCCATTTGCACAGATAACCTACAGTAAAACAAATGATGGCGGAAACTACGTATATCAGGTACAGGTTTATACCAAACCATGACCAACCAACACACAATGTTGTGTTATCCATAATCCCACTATACAGCAATCCAGATGACCAACCCTAACCTTCCGTCTTTCCAAAACCCTTTATAACATGCTACCCCCTTTAAATTACCGTACTTACTTTTTTCATATTACTTTTTTTGATGTTAAATTGAAAACTGGAACCCGCCCTTGAAGGTTTATTATAAGGTGGTCATTTCGAATTGGCTAGAGGCATGGCGCCTGATGCAATTTTGAGCTTTTGGTCTTTTTTTTTCTTTTTTCTCTTCCTTTTCTCGTTTCATATCATCACATATATTGTCTATTTAGTTCATGGCCACTTTCTTTTTATATTGGTGTACAGGAATTATTACATTAATTCGATTTTATATCCTCTTTCGATAAAAGAACGTGGAAAAATGATGAAAATTTTTAATTTACTAAGCCGTCAATCCTGCATTCCATCATGTCACTTATTGCATTTTTTTTTCTATTGGCAGCCGTATGAAATATAAAAAAAAAATCGATTCTTTGTGACTTTTGTCGGCTATTAATACTTTCTCCTACTTTATTTATACAGACTTGTCACAAAGTATTAGTATGATTGATTTTACCGCACACAGTTGTTGGCCGTCTCAGTTTTAAAGGGAATGATGAGTTTTGAACTGAGAATTTCATCGTTTATTTCGCACTAAAAATAATAATGTGATTTATGTCACTTTGGTTTTAAGTTCTAAGCTTATAAATGTCCATCAAGGTATCGCTCGGGTGAGGTTTTGGCATTTATTTGTCAATGTCATTTGTCACAACATTTCAAATGCCGTGACAAGTTAAAGCTACACCTCACTATATACCATGATTAGAAATGAAAAATTTATATCAAATTTAAATCTGATACTTTACTAAAGAATTAATTAGGAACTGCCCCCGGTATTTGCATGCTTTGCACGGGCGATAAAACGGTTCTAAATGAGTTAATAGAGCAGAATAAGAGGAAAATGTTTCTCGAGGGCCCTGCAGTTGAATCTATACCTTTATATGCGCATGTTATTTGTAAATTGTATGACTACTGAAGAAGAAGAATGTTTGTTTTATTAATCGTGTTGTTCAGATGCACTTTCAACCGCCTGGGTTTGTTTGTGCATATTTTATAAAAGTTATTATTCTACAACAAAGACAAAATGATCATATTTAACTGAAGCATACTTAGAAGTTTATATCACAATTAATGAATAAAAAAATCTGCAGTAAGAGTTCGTGTTTTAGCCTTTCAGAGAGACAAGTGCGGGTTTTTGTGAATATATTTGTAGATACATGAGAAATATCGATTAATAGTGGGATTTTAAAATCGATTTTACGATTTGTGAAGATTGGATGATTTAATTAATTTCGAGGTTTTAAAGTTTCTTTTTGTTCGATATTTTTTTTTCTAATTTATCTTGCCTCTTGATTTTTTTTCTTATTACTGCTGATTAAAACTTACTTAGTTGAGTAATTAAAATCAATTGAGTACACGAGTTTACGTCGTATGAATCGAGGATACCATTTGTATGCATTAGAGTTTATTAGACAATCTCTATGTTGGACTACCGTAGTAAGAAGTTTCCGTCCTTGTTTTTTGTCGTTAGTTTGTTTTCAATTAGTTTGTGCCGGAGCGGATGCTTTTAACTTTTTGATTCTTTTTTCTAGTCGGGCACTGCATATTTACAGACATTTTAGCAGGCCTTCAAACACAACTTCGCTTTTTTTGTCGCCAACAGCTTAATGGTCTTGTGCCAAATGTTTGTGGCTGTCGCCTTCACTTATTGCGCTGTGTAACTGTTATTGATTCGCTGTGCCCTCTTAAGATTGATGACGAATGCCCTTTTTTTTCTTTTTGTTATAGCTTGTAAAAGAAAAAACAGATTGTTTATTTCTTGAGAATTTAATTTGAAAAGTATTTATTTATGGCATTTTTGTTTAACATTTGACAATGTTGTAATTAACAACTCGTTTTTATTTTTATTTTTTAAATTTTACATTAAGGTTTTAATCGTACATGGAAAATGTTTCAAATGAGATTAGTGAGGTAGAATAAATCAATGTAAGATTTGGAATTATGCAATTTGGGGAGATTTAGCATTCGCGAGTTGAAAAAGTGCCTTTCATTAACAGCATGATTACCGAGACTTTAGCCGTTCTTAATTGTAAGACAAAAGCAAGAGCTTTTCTGGGATTGAACCATCTGCAACAAACAATTAAAGCTCAAGATTTCATTCTGTGATTAATTGGAATTAATTATTAGAAAATAATTTCGATTAGAATCATTTCCCAATAGTTTACTGTGATAAAAACAGTTTGGTTTATATAACTTTGTAATTTGAAACAAAAAAGTAGGCCGTTCTTTTCTTTTTTTATATATTTTTTTTAAGTCGACATGTTTGCTGTCTGAGGCTCCACTTGATCGTAATCCTAGTTCACCCGTTTACTTAGAAGATTGAGTTTTTTTTTAAATCTTGATTGATTGCACATGATACTAGTACAACGCCTTGCCCAACGCCTTTTAAAATGAACTTTAAACTTTTCTTAAAAGTTTTTTTTTTAACTTTTTCTTAATAACGAACCGGATGAACTGTTGAAATCGTTAAACAACACACAACAATTTAATATTTCTATACTTGGCACTTTTTGGCACTTTTTGGTGGTTGGGATCCCTCGTATGCCGTGTCTAGACTCTACTTTATTTTGTACTATCAAACAATTCAGAACGTTTGTTAGTGTTGGAGTTGAAGATTTATTTTACTGGTTATTCTGCAGAATTAAGAGCAAAGGCGTCATTATGGGGATTTAGTTCCACTGCGCAATGGATTGCAGTTTTCCCGTTCCACATATTTATTAGAAACCTCCAGTTGGGGAGAATACTTTGGATTAAGTGCTAATATTATTGCTAGACGATCGTAATCAGGACACAACCAAATTAGTTTGTGTTCTATTTAAGCCCTTTTGCACGAGTCCAAGTGCAAGTGAAATGGTAAATAAATATTTAGTTTCTACTTGGAATTCTCGAATTGTAATTGTCCCGTCACATTTCCTGCTAAAAGGATGTTTTCTAACACTTTCCATTAAACATTGATTAAAAATTTACAAACTGGAACTTCTTAGCAAAGGACACTGCATATACTGATATATTTATTGCACGGTTTGTTTTTAATGAGAAACGTTTTGAAAACAATTTATAGTCTTAAACGTAAAATGTAAAAAGAAAAAGAAAAATGCAATGGTGACATGAAAAGATTTTTTTTTGTATTTTTTTATATGAATCGCTTGAGTTTTTCAACTTTTTGTATAAACAAGTTAAAGCTTTCTGTGGTAAAAGCAAGAAAGCGTGAACAAACTGCAAAGACTGGTTGAATTGGGATTGCAGATGTTGCCAGTGACGGAGGAAATAAATCCATGCATTTCTCATGCATTCATAGGTTATGCATGCAAAAGCAATATCAATTTTTTCCATTTATTTTAATACCAAATTTAAATTATATTAAAAGCGAATAGAACTTCCTAAACTATTTAAATTATGTGCAAATGGAAATTTTGTTAAAGAAAATTAATCTAACGTAATAAATTTCATGCAGGGGTTGTAATTAATGTGATCACATAATTTGTTAAAGGACCCAACCTAAGGTAAAGGTAATATTTCCTTCGCGAAACAATAAATAACTAAAGGGTTCACGTACTGATAGAAATCACACTTAAATATCCACGAGTGCATGAAACTTGTGATAGCAAAACAACAAGCCATAAATCATAAACCAATAATTTATAACCATAAACAAGCGACGTTATGGTATTTAAACAAATTCCATTATACCAAATTGCTCCAACTCAATTTAGTTGTCCATAAATCAAAATTTGGAAAATAAAATATGTTTTTTTTATCTTTTTTACACTTTTATTTTTAAATGAAATTTTAATTAAGTGAATAAGATGGGAAATAAATCAGGATATTATTTTTTCTTTAAAAAAAAAATAAACGTCTATCGTCAAGTAGCTCACATCGACACCCTCTAGCACATTTTATGCATTTGAAATTTCAATTTCAATTTTTTTTTTTGTAAATCTTTTTTTGCTGTTTGAATTCACAGAAAATGTATTTAATTTTTTAAATTTTTTACGGAGGAAAAAATTTGCTTCACTGTCATGCACATTTATTGGTTTGATTTTTATTAATTCACGATACAGTATAACTCTTAATTCCACAATAATAATTTCGCAAATGCCTTAAAATTGCAATATAAAGTAAAATGTTTATTTATCAAAAAGCACTGCAATATTTTTTTTCTTCTTTTTTTTTCCTTTTTTTTCCTTTTTTTTTTCTTTTTGTTTTATTCTTTTGTCCCTTTTGATTTTTTTGTCTCCACTTTTCCACACTTCTTGCTTTGTGACAACACCTGACAGGAAACGGTGAAGAAACGATCCCCATGTTGATGCTCAATCATTCGGATCGTGATGAGCTGCTGCATCCTCCACCTCGGAATTTGCCTCCTTTACAGCCGAGGCCACAACACTTCCTCGCTGAGAGAGCCCCTCCGCCCAGACTCATTGACTTGAGCTCCGATATCACTCCTGCAAAACCAACGGAAGAAACATGTGCCAATGTCACCATTTTCACTACCGCCACCGCCACCACTGCACAAGAGCAAACACAAGCTTCTACTTTTGGTCAGTATTTGTCACACACACAAGCCCAACTTTGTGCTTTATGCTAGTAAATGCAACCGCTTTAGTTTAATTTCACGGGCTTCGGCTACTTGTTTAATCATGTATGCCCTTCCACTTAACCCGTTCTCAAGCTAATCTCGATGGGCAGTTGGTGCTGCGCCGAGTTTAATTTCACGCGCTGTGCTCGGGATGTGGCCGCTGTCGTAACTGACAAGTTTAGTTGAGCATGTTTAATGAGGCAACTGCTAAATTTGTCCATTCAAGAAGCTCACGTAGATTTTGTTTTAGATAGAAATAGACAGTTTCAGCATTTCAATGTGAGCTTTATATTTTTTATTTTTTATTTTTTTAAAAAAAAACTAGATAGAATTAGTTGTAGTTTTATTTTTGACACATTTTGATTTTTCAGGTGCTGCTGTGGCTATTAAATTGTAACAACTTCACGTCCAATAGTGCCATATTGTAGGTAGATACCACTATTTACACTCACTAATATTTCATGATCTGTACTTTCCTTTTACTCACGCTCTTCTCTTCTTTTCTCTTCTTTCCTGTTCTGTTAAACAAATAATTCAAAACTGTTTCTTTATTTATTTAAAAATGTAAGTGTGAATACCTGACAAAATCATGCGTCGTCTAAATGATGCTGAAAGCATTTCCTTCTCTCTAGTGTACTTAAATCGCATGTACACCTCGTCGAGATGCATTTGTAAGTTGTAAAGAGTTAAATCTAATACTTTTCCTCTTTTTTTTCTATAGGCATACTGGGAATGGGTATGAACGTGACGTTAAATCTCAATCCGAACGGAATGGCACTAAACACGGTGCATGTTACGTCTCCCAATTCTGCCTCAACAGCGAATTCGACAACACCAACTACCACAGCTGTAGTAGCGCCATCATTAGGCCCTGTCGACTCCAACTCAACCCCCTCGACCCTCTTTACCCCTCCTGTGCAGGAGGCTCATTCCCCAAACTCCATTTCTTTGATTCCGATTCCGATTCCCCTCGATTCTAATTCCAAATCAGGTTCCTTAAAACATTCGCCTACAAGTCCGTGTGAATCTGGAGAAGGGTAGATTTCAATCTTGATCATTTCACCACCTTGCCACAAGATAGAGACACTTGATTGTCGCTTTCAGCTCTCTCCGTGTACTTGGAGGGAAACACTAAATTAAAAATTTAACAGATATTTTATGTCAAACACAAGTCAATTTGGAAAATGCAAGAAAACTCGTAAATTTTAAATATTTAAAAATTATCTGAAATTTCTGTTGAATCTTCATATTACTTGTGCTTTGAGTGGCATCCAACCAACTTTGAATGAAATTGGTTGAGATAAATATATATTTTTTTTTAAATTAAAAAATTTTTTTTATTGTTTTAGACACATTTAAAATTTAAATGTTTTGCACTTGAAACTGCTGAAGCCACTTTGAGATTATGGTAACAAAAATGATATTGAACTGCTAGACCTCTCCTTCCTACTGCAATGCGTTGCAGGAAAGCTAACAGAATGATCCTTTACTTTGTCCGTTCCGTTCCCTCACACGAAGAACTTACAATGACACTTATAGGAGAAAAAAATGACCACAGTTTATGTCCTAAATATTTTGAAATTTCAGGACTTTTTCTATAAAAATTCACACTTGAATCAATCTAGTCAGGTCTAAAGATATTCTAACATTTTTCATTTTCATGTACCAGATTGAATGGCGAAAAGGACCTAATTAATCTATCTATTTTTGTAGATAATTTCAATCATTTCTGGATTTTTTTCCAATGGCACTTTTAAATGGGATCTTAAAGAAAATTAGAATGTAATGTTACACTGTTAAGGCTAATTTAAATGTTCGGGCAGCTAATAACTTACTTTGGAACGGTATAAAAACCACCAGCAAGATGGAAACATTCCATCTTTGTGTATGTAAAAGCCACCAAGTGCTCGACTTTAACAACAAAATATACTTCATACGACTATAATTGCTTGTTTTCCACATTTTCATTTGATTATTTATGAAGTTACGCAAATTGCAAGTTTGGGTTCCCATTAACAGGAGGAGTTGGATGAGTTAAGAATTGTTTCTGAAAATTAAGTAATTTTTTTTTTTAATTTTGTATGTTTTGATTTGTTTGTTTGAATCGTGGATGAAGACGTTTTAATTAACTAGATAAATAGTTTTAAGGACTGTTTTTATCTATCCTGCAAGCAATAATTAATGTATTTTAATTATTGTTTTTGTTTTATCAAAAATGTTTATGGAAATATTTGAATTATTTGTTTTGTTCAGCGTTGGTTGTTAAATGTGCCGTTTTCAATGGGGACCAATGATCGAATTGAGTGGAAAGAGAAAGCAAAAATGATTATTATTATTAATATTATTATTATTATGACATGCATAAATACTTAAATTACACGTGCGATTACGTTAGCTTATAAGGAAGAAGGAAATTGTGGAATGATCAGTTATTGAAAGTGTTAATATTTCACTTTTATTTGTTAAAATGAACTATAAAATTTGCAAAATGCCCTATTTCCAATAAGCAGCACTACTTTTTTAATATCTGCAAATCGTGCACTTACAACTACTGTACATAATGTATATGTATATTATTTTGCAGGCTGCTTTTAAATGGTTTCATCTCTCACTTCTCTCACTTCCCACCCTCCACGCCTCCTCCCAAGTCATATCAGTGAATCAAGTTATAGATTGGTCAATACTGGTTTTATCTTTAATTGTTTAACTTTAAAACTTACATTAAATTTACTCACTGCCTCTTTCTTTGACATAAGAAACTTGAAAACGCATATTTTAGACATTTTAAATATGTTAGTTTAGTGATTTATTGATGTTTACGACTGAATTTCCAATTAGTTATCACCTCACTCACATTTTCTCACGTCAGTGTACATACAAATACATGAATATATAAATATATATTTAAAGGGAACGAAAAAAGTATATACTAAAGGAAATATTTAATATCATCACTTGGGTATGTTCACAATGATGCTTATTATTTTTATTGAATTACCTATTTGAAGAAGAAAAAAAAACCATTTGTAAGATGTTATGATTTTAACTAATTGGAAACCGTTTAACATATCAGAATTGTCATTGTTTTTTAAATTCCCCCTGCACATCCTCTTTTTTAATGTGTCTTTATAATCGAATTACAGATTCATGAAAATACATGAATTGAAAGTTTTTATACAATATTCTATTTGTTATTTTGGTCACAGCCTGCATCATCAATAGCTAAAATGTCTTATCATTTGAAATGCTAAGAAAGAATTTAATTGCCTGTATAACCAATTCCATAACCAACCTAAAATGAAAAAAAAGGAAACCAAAGGAACTTAATTAAGAGAATCAAGTTGGCATTACACAGTTGAAGGTTTGCTCTTCGACGGACATAAGATCTGTGATAAATTGATGTAGCAAATTATCCTCAACTAAAACGTGAATTTAATTACAATAACATAAAAACGTAAGTTATCTGAGAAACGAATGCATTCACTACTTGCCGTTACTGTGGCGGCGATAATTACGAAAACAACGAAAAAGAAACCAGTAATTTTTTTTCTTGTAATTTCTTTTTCTGTCGTTTAGTCATTTAGGAATAAGTAATTTCATTTATCACGTATCAGATTTGCATCAGTGCATGTAATTAGTAATAGATGATTTTGCAACTTACTTTGAGAATAATGTATCAAATTTAATAGCTGCTTAGCATGAGGTAATTTATCAAGAAAATTCTGAAACCACTTGTTAGATTTGTCTGACTATAACTACACTATTTGTAAATAAAGATTGCAATTTAAAACAAGTGTTGGTCGATTAATTTATTTTATTTATTTCTTGACAATGTGCAATAAATTGAAAGAGCGCTTTTAGTATTAAGCCAGACTTCGTGCTGTAAATAGTAGATTTTAATTACAATTTTGTTATACAATTCCAATAAACTCGATACAGCTAATACAATCAGAACCTTAAATTAATACTGAACAACTCTTGATAAACGAATAAACTATTTTTTCTTTTGCATTACTTTGTGTTTGACAGTTGAACGCAACAATTTGCTAACAGACGAGACTAGATTTGTTACTTGTTGAGATTACCTTGTAAAACGATATCATTTACAACTACTACGGCAGTATAGGAGGATAATAACAAACCAAAAATTACAATTAAGCTGCTACTTGGAATCATCATCGATTGGCATCAACTTCTTCAGCCATTCGTACGACGCGTTAATAATGCCCCACGACAATATAGCTCTGGTATAATTTAGATGGACGCCGTAAAACAACCTCCGTATGCTTCTGTCTCTTTCGTTGTAAATTGCCCAAAATACGGTAAGGAATGACGGAAAAGGTCCGCTCACTTGTACTTGCATTCGTGTTTTCACCACATTAACTGGATAAAAAATTGTGCTTATTAGAGCTCCAATTATAGCACCACTAATAAAATCTTCTATAAAATTTCCCAACATGTTTTCAGTTTTAGGCATAAATTCTCTAATTTCAGTTCTCAGTCCGAAAAACATCATGTTGCTGGGACCATTTCGTATTAGAATCGGAGTCAATCCACGAAAATATTCTTGAATACCATGCTGACGCAAAGATAAAATGGCGTGAAATGTATTTTTGTATTTTAGATGGTACTTGTTGTCTTGAAGCAACGTTTGTATTCTTTCTAACGGTGTCAAGAGAGCTTCAACCGATCCTGCGAAAAATCCAGCTGTGCTGACACATACTCTTGGGTTTATTTGAGGAAAATTGGAATAAAGCATTTGTTGCGATTTGTCATACATTCCAAACATAATTGAAACGGAGAACGTTTTCTGTAAAAGTGGAGGGAGAATTCCTCGATACACGAAACTCACTCCCTCTATTTTAATTTGATCGAAAGCTGTGTGTGTTCCAACGCCATGCAACATCTTAAACATAAAAGTATGATTACATTATTTCAAACAAACCGATTCGAAAAATTCATTTCATCCGTTCTACCTGTCTGAACATAACCTTGTTGATAGGAAATGTAATTAGAACATTTATAAAAGCTGCTCCCCAACCGCATACAAATTCACGAAGGGTACTTTGACCGACTGTGCTTAAACCGAGGGGATTTGCTACCACTCCTAAATTATTGTCTGCTGTTTAGATGCAGAAAACAAATAATATCATCACGAAAATTATACGGAATATTTAATTGCTTACGCGTCATGTTTATTGTTTAAGATGGCAGAAATAAATATATTCTGAGGCAGTCTTGTTCATTTCTTCATTCCTTCCTGAACGATCATCATCAGATCTGGTGCCAAAATTACACAATCTGGAAACATAAAACTTGCTTAAATAATATGCAAACGAGAATAAACATTGAAAAAAAATTGTTACCTTGAATAGAACATTTAATCTTCACTCTATTAATGTATGGAAATATTTTACTTAAAATTTCTGGTGTTTGGCCACTTGAATTCAGTCGATGGCCTCAATCTCAACAGCGGCCATTTTCCGAATACAGTTACCGCCATCTAATGATAAAACGAAAACAAACTCTCGAGGTTAACTCTCTAAATAGTAAAAGAAATACAATTTCACATTGAATAAAAAGAAGGGAAAAATAAATGAATGTGTTTAATAATAGCAAATTTTAAATTTATCTAATCGATTGTTTCATGTACGTTCAAAAAGGTTTCTAGATTAGAGCCAGCACAGAACGGTACGATACTTCCTGTCGGCTGTCCGCGAATTCGAGAAACCATATGCATATTTCTGTTTTATTTAACTTGGAAGTAAAATGTCGGGCGGCGAGAGTTTGTTGGAACGAATAAGACGATTCGATGCGTACCCAAAAACACTAGATGATTTTCGGATCAAAACTTTCTGTGGAGCAACCGGTAAGCATGGACCGCATTGTAAACCGACCCCCCACGTTTATTTTTCCTATTTCTATTTCAGTTACAATTATCAGCGCTTTTATAATGATCAGCTTACTTATATCAGAATTCAATTATTATTTAACAACTGAAATACAGGAAGAATTATTGGTCGATACTAGCAGAGGACAGAAAATAAGAATAAACATTGATGCAATTTTTCACAGGGTTTCTTGTGGTTGTAAGTATTTCTAATTCTAATGTTTTAATTTTTAATTTTTATTAATGCATATTTAATCCTTTTTAGTTTTAAGTATCGACGCTATTGATGTATCGGGTGCTCAACAGTTAAATGTTGATCATAACATTTACAAAAGAAGGCTGAATTTAGAAGGAAAACCTATTAAAGATCCGGAAAGAGAAGAAAGTGAGGCATTCGAAATTTATAGACAGAAAAATATATTTTTATTTATTTATTTAATTTTAGAATTGGGAGTTACTGCAGAATTTAAAGATGTAAAGTTTAATGTTAATCATTATAGTAGTGATAAAAGTTAAAGTTATTTTTGCAGGTAGTAAAACCCAATGCTACAAATGAAACAACATGTGGGAGTTGTTACGGCGCAGAAACACCAGAGAGAAAGTAATTTTTTTTTTATTGATGTATAATGGGAATGAATGTTGAATTTCTTGTTTGGTGTTTGGATAATTAGATGCTGTAATACCTGCGAAGATATTCAAGACGCGTATAGAATAAGAGGGTGGGGAATTCAGAAATTAGAAGTATTTGACCAATGCAAATTAGAATCTCTGGTTCAAAAATTAATGTTTAAAGAAAATGAAAGTTGCCAAGTGTTTGGATATTTAGACGTAAATCGAGTAAGTAAATTCGAAATAGTAATTTGTGCATTTATTTACATTTAATTTATGTTTAGGTCGCTGGTAATTTTCATATTGCACCTGGACGGAGTTTCCAACAACACCACGTACATGGTAAAAGTTTTAAAACATTAACATTAACATGTTTAGTTGCTTTTAAATTTCATTTTTCAATTGCAGTTCATGATTTACTACCTTACTCGGCTGCTCAAGTAAGAAATTCAGTAGCTGCATTCAAAAACTAAAATATTTTGTATTTTACTTCAATTTTAAACCAAAACTGACATCATTTCCTGTTTAAACCCATGTTTAAACTTAAAATACGCTTAAACTAAAAATGTTATTTTAATTTTTGAATGCAGCTAGTCAAATTTTCCATTTGCAAGCACTTCTAATATTGACTAATACTGCGTTATCGCTTTAGTTCAACTTGACGCACACGATCAGGCATTTATCATTTGGTACCAAAATTCCGGGCAAATCTAATCCGTTGGATGGAACATACACCCTGAGTGAAGAAGGTCAGACATTTTTTTTATCATCGCGCGATTTCGAGGGCAAAAGCAAAAATAGATAACGCAAAATTTTAATTTGTTTATTATTACAAGTACAAATACACTAGAGTGTAAACGGTTAACTTTTTCAAATAATTAATAATGGCAAATATTATTTGTAAAGTTGACTAATTTTTTAACAACAAAAATTACTATAAACATAGGGAGAAACAAGTGCACCATACTGGCATTTAATCTTTGAAAAACTTATAATTATAGTTAAATCAGTTGAAATTTGGGTTTTTCTTCAGCACCGAATACCGGTACCAATGGCCATGAAAGTTCCGAATGTTCCTCCTCCTTGTAACATCACTTTGCCCACACTTTGTAGTAATTCTCGGCCTCTCATGCCGTATCTGAAAATGATGAAACAAAAATTAATCACTTGGATTGGATCGTCAACTGTTGTATACAGATACCTTAAGGCAGAGAATCCACCAAATAATGCACCAGACGCAAGTCCCACGCAAAATCCGATGGTAAAACCGAGTTTAACCCTGTCAAAACAGCTAGGTCCTGTTTGATACCCAATTGGAACCGGCATGGTATTTCTGCGCAATTGTCAAAAACGAGATGATTTTTAATTAAAACTTAAGCTTTGATTCCACTAGTCTGAGTAAACCACAATCCCTTAACCTTTAGAAGAGAACTGGGGTATATTTTTATAAAATCCACTTATTTTCTGCCCAATACTCGCGTGAAAAAAACACCCTGCTACGACAGAATTCTTAAATCATAGTCGCCATTTTGAATTTTTTCCCAAAATGCAACTGCAGATCCTGTTTTGCATTTTTCATGTTGGTCGGCAGATGGGGCTTGAGTAGCAGCTATAACAATTTTTAAAAATCTAGTTTCAAACGACTTTATTCAAATACAATTTAAATAATTTTGAAAACAACGAAACAAAAATCAGTTTTGAAAATAGTTTGACTTTATTTCATATATTTCATAATTTTTAAAAATAAAAATATTTTTTTTAATAGCCCAAATTATGTAAAGAAAACAAAAATCATTGGCAAAATATGTTTAGACACTATTCCTTTGTCCTTTCCTCACTAATGTCGCAACTGGGTTGAAATGTGAATGACCTTTCACCTCACCTGCAAAGCTGCAATCCTTGAGACTCAAGGGAAGGGATGGATTTGGCCTTTGAGATAATCACCTTGAGTAGGGATGCCTCAAGGTTGCATTGTTAAGGAATGCAGTACAACTGTAATAAAACAAAACAAAAAAATAAAACAGTACTCATTACTGAGTAATGTACGCTATAAAGATTAGTTGTGAGAAATATTCCCACTGGTTTCAAAACATAACATTTGTATTTTCTATTAGGTGCAATGATGTACCAATATTATGTGAAAATTGTACCAACCACTTATATCAGAAAAGACGGATATGTAAGCAGGGAAAACTGATTATGTTTTGCTCAATTTTTGATCTTGTCTGTTTGTTTTTGTAGACTTTAAAAACAAACCAATTTTCTGTCACAAGACATGTGAAAAATATTCTCTCTTCAGTAAGTGATCAGGGGTTACCAGGAGTATTTATCATTTATGAATTGTCGCCGCTGATGGTGAAATATACGGAGAAAACTAAGTAGTACATGTCAAGTACAAAATGAAGTAAAGATATGTGTATAAATGTTTATATTTTTAGGTCCTTCACACATTTTTTAACCGGTGTATGCGCCATTATAGGAGGCGTTTTTACTGGTGAATTTAGGTTTTTTTTTTTGGTTAAAATTTTGTTATTTGAATTTTCTGTTTTGTTTTTAAATAGTTGCTGGTTTAATCGATGCATTTTTGTATCATTCGTCGCGAGCTATTCAAAGAAAAATTGATTTAGGCAAAGCCAGTTAATTAAAGATAACTAAGTCATCAAAGAAGACGAAAATTTTATAAATTTTTAACATTCTTGAGCTTATTTCTATTTTTATTTACACAGAATTAATAAATCATCTTCATGTGTTTTAAAACATCCGCTTTTTTTTCTTCTTTTTTTTTATTACTGAATAATTTTTAAATTAATGGATTTTTTTAGATGATAAATTGCCTCAATTGGCTTATGGTAATTCACGTTTTTTGTAATGATTCACGAATAAAGGAAGTTGATGACAACTGATACAAAAAATTCTTGTAAAAAGCTAAATGGGAACGAGAAAACACTCCCAATCGTGATGTTTTTAAGGACATAAGGGTCGCAGAGGAAAGAGAAAGATGATGTGATAAGTATGATCTAATCGAACCAATCCCTTCATTTAAAAATCCCCATTTTTAACTTCCAAAAATTGAATACATTTAAAAAAAATTAATAATGGTAAATTATTATTTATTTTTAAATTATCTTCTATTTTGGTGCGAATTTACGATTTTTGAAATCAAATTATATCGCGAGTTTTTTAAGGCAAGTCTGTGGGATGTCTGCTTACAGCATTACGACGCCACCGTTGCTATGTCTGTTTGCCACTCCTTTGAATGGCCTTCAATTATTGAAAAGGCAACCTTAGATATTTATGAGTGTGAAAGTCTTTCTCTTGACATCAGGAATTTTTTTATAAGCAATTAGGTGATGGTTTCCCAATTACGTAGTTATTTTTCTAACTTGAGTTAGCAACTTATCGAATGATATCATTTTAGCTGGTATTAGGAAAGCTGAAATTTAATATGAAAAATCAGTTAAAGCTGTATCGTGGATTTGAATCATTAAGGGGTTTCATAAATGACACGCTGAAGGCGCTGAAGTGATAGTTCCAATAATCACAATCACTGCATTATTGAGGACCCACGCCAGGTTCAAGTGATTATTTTGCATGTCACATATGACTTTTATTTATACTTTCTTTTAAATTTTATTGTATCTATTTTATTTTTGTTATTTATTTATTTGTTTTAGTTAAATTAAATTTATTATTTATTTTTATTTATTTAATAATTTACAACAAACTCTCTTTTTCTTAGTTTCGTGTGATTGGCCCACACAGGTCACATGATAATCGCTTCAGCAGAATAATCGTAATAATCATTTCAGCGCTTTCAGCGTTTCATCTTTGAAACCCCTTATTGATAGGTACCGCCACTTCTCATACATTTATCTCTCAGGGTTTTTTTTTTGTTTTAAAATGCATTAATACAAACAAACCGATTGATAATTTGGTCTTTTTTTTAAAAAAAACGATAAATGAATGTCAACATTTATTTTGTGAAGTGAATGCGTATCATGAAAGATTTTAATTGGCATAGTTGTTTGTTATTACTTCACTCTTCCAGATGGTAAATGTTACGAAATATCGTGCAGCATTCAAACAGCTGCTTATACTATGCATTGGTTTAATGGCTGAAAATAGATGTTATGCAGTAAATTTGGAAAAACCTTATTAGTACTAATCTAAATAGAGCCAAAAGCAAATGATGCGTTTTTTTAAATTTAAATTTAATTTTATTTTTATTTTTTAAAATTTTATTTATAGTCAAACTAATAAATAAATGTGCATTAGCTGGAATTTCCTAAGGCTTTAAGATGTAAACAAAAGCACAAGGAAAAGCTTTTATTTGATTTCTTAATAAGTTTTAGTACTTTTGTTTACAATTAACTCAGATTGAAAAGATGAGACAATCTTTTCAATCTTTTACATTCCCAATCATTTTAATCTTTAAGTTTTCTCACTCGTAACATTTTTGTTAATGTATATTTCAATTTTCCTGATGTTTTTATTCTCTCTCGCGAGTGTTCTCTTCCTTTTTGTCAAATCCCATTCAAGGTTTCTTCCTGATTTTCATCCATGCACAACAGCTTGTTTGCACACGGAATCCAACTGGGCAAGGTCTTTCATTTATCTCTAGAACCATCAGTTTGGCAGGGCTGAATAGGTGTCGCAACTTTTATTCCTCCTGCCTTGCACGCCCAAAGTCAACTCTTCAATCCATCATCAATTTTATTGCGCAGTCCACTGCGCACTTGGAATTGTTTGCAAGGCAACACCACGTTGCGTAATTCCTCGATACTGAGGTCTGCTCACGCGAAACTCGCTTGCTTTGGCTACCAGAACGATTTCAACACGCTTTATTGAAAACTGAGCAACAGCAAAATGTTAAATTCCTTTAACATATGCTTGCACAAAGGTTTTCAAATTAAAAAAAAAATGGTGAAAAAATTGAACCACTATCAATTTCCAGCTATCAGGCTTTCCTGCGGAAAAGAAACTTTTAGACATTTTTCTTTTTTTTTCTTTTTTAAATATAGAATTTAGTAAAATTATTAGTTTTCGATTTTCGAAAGGTAAAAAAAGTTTTGTAAGTTAAATTATTTACTTGAAAATGTAAAAAAAAAAATTGAAAAAGAAAATAAATAATAATGGCCATTTTTGGAAATTCGCATTACCGAGAATCGATAATGCGATTGGCAACCGTGAGAAATGTTGAAATAACATTATGGGGTATCTTACATAATGAAGTAATTAACTAGCGCAACAGAATTTTTCTCGTAATGCGGTTAAAAGTATAGTTTTCTCGTTGTCGCCAGTCACGATCGTGCTCTGCATATCAGTTGAAGCAAAGATTAGCAGTTTTTGAAATATTTCGCAATCTTTTCACATCTGTTTCAATGATATTATATGCACACACGTTTCCACATCAATGACTTTTGGATGGGACCATTGACATCGCTGCTGATTTCTGTTACTAAGGCAGAAATTCACAAAAATGACCTGTTTTGAAACTTGTTTGGTATTAGTTTGAGTTTTCATTAATTAATTAAAGAAATAAATATTTTTTTTTTATACGATGTTAATAAATAAATAAATGAATAAATTCCACATTATCAGTTCCAAACAACTTTTTATTCACGGTAATAACTGATGTAAACCTTTACAATTCATTGCTAATGTAACACTGAAATTTAATTTTTTTTTATTTTTTTTTCAAAAAAAAACAATTTTCAGAGAACAAAAAACGAAAAAAAAAAAGAAAAGAAGCTTTCAACATATTTATTATGAGAAAAACACTAATTTTTTATTCAAAAAAAAAATTAAAAAATTAAATATTTAATGAAAATTATCTAACTAAATTTGTAATTATTTTAAAAACGCTTTTTTTTTTAAAATTATTTTTATTATTTATTTAATTTTTTAGAATATTTTTTTTGTTCGATGAAATGATTTGAATGTTGGAATGATGTCTTAATTATACCAGAAGCACCTTTTTAAAAAAAAAATCAACATGATTCACATAGTCTAAACAAAATAACTCCTCCGACCCAAGCAGATTTAATTATTTGGTATTTTTGTGGTCGCAGGGAAAACTCGAGTGAATAGCGTGAATTTCGAAGGAGGTAAATAACAAGAGCTCATTTGGGACATAACTCTTGGTGATTGGCTTTCATTTAATTCCATTTTATTTCATAAATAACAAATATTGGCAAAATATTCAGTAATCTAGAGATTGCAGAACACTCTCCTAATTTCACTGTGACGTAGGCCAAAGGGAAGTCAAAACTACAAATAAAAGTGTTGGCACCGCATGAACATTAAGTCTAATTATAAAAGGGAAAAAAAAATTTGTTGCGTATTTTGTTGCTTACGCAAATACTCCCAACATTTCCCCTGTTGAGAGTTGCTACAATTTATCAAGTATATAAATTAAATTAAAATTTTAAAAAAATAAAATACAATTTTTATTGTAAATGAAAATGCTGAAAGACTCGGGAATGCATCGTACCTCAAAATTGTGCTATTTTTTTTTTTTTAATTATATTTTTTATTTCACTTTAACAAATGAGAGATTCGTGTCTCCCCTTTTTCAGGTACACAATAGTATACGTATTTTTCTAAGAATCAAAAAAATTATAATTTGCTCCCAAAAAAAAACAATAAAAAATTAAAGCTAAATTTTACAACCAAAAAAAAATCAATCAAAATTAAAATAACCAAAAAAGCCAATGGATAAAACGCATACTAGAAATCAAGGGTCGGAGGACCTTCAATTAACACTTGGTCATTGCATGATAACAACAAAAAAAAATACAGGGGAGAAAAAAATAAGACAATTTTGTTTCCTTTATCACTTTATACGTCCCGCACTCGCCAACTCGAACATGCTGACCGAATTCCCACTCGGCACGGTTTGATCTGGCACCTTAGCTTCACATTTAAAGTGGGGTAATAGATCGACCGTAGACCCCGGCCTCAGCCATGGATGAAGCAAAATATCCGACGCTGTGAGTCGTTCGTCAGGATTTTGGCGTAACAATCCTCGTATCATACAGCGGACTTTCGATGACAGCCATTCCGGAACCACGAAGTGACCACGGCGGATTTTAGTGAACAGAACATTAGGATCGTTATCGTGAAATGGGTATCTGCCCACTAACATAGTGTAGAGCATAACTCCAAGGCTCCATGCATCGGCTGAACATCCCGAGTAACTTTCGCTCGCTGTTAGAAGTTGCGGGCTCACGTAGGCTGGGCAGCCATGTTTGTCGCCGAGGGAATCGTCTTCGTCAAATGTCACTGCGTCTTCGAGTGATTCAAGTTTTAACTGAGTTCTGTAATTTAGAAAAAATAAAATAATTATAATAATCATAATTTTTAGTTGACTAGATTTTTGTGTGGATTGGCGACATAGCAATCAACAGGAACTGGATTTCTCCATTTGAACTCATAAAGAATATTAGCAAACAAGTCCGAGTATACAGTTCTTCAAATAAATATGATTACGCATACCAGACAGGAAGCGTCACAGTTTGCCATCTGAACTGAATTAGCCAATGAAGCAATTTATTTATAGAAAGAAGCGAGGCAACACTTTAAATATTTGCCCTTATTAGGCCTTAAATAAAGACTATAGTAATTGATTTTTGCACAATAAAAATGTTTCAGTTTCCAATTAAATTTTTTATTTTTATTATTTTTAATTTTTAATTTTGTTTTTAAGTGTTACACAAGAGAGGATGATGTAGTTCAAACTATTTCAATGAAGGAGTTGTCATTTCCTTCTTTTTGCAACATGAAATTAGGTTGCAAAAAATGCAAAAGTTCAGCGACCAGAAAGCTACAATCCAGTCTTGCTGGCCTTGTTCAAGTATCAAGGGTGGGGAAGCAACTAGTTTCGTAGTTTGCAACACTCCATTTAACCATTACCAACAAAATTCGCCCCTATTTTTAAAAATAAATAATATCGCTCACGATCAAACACCGCCGCACAAAAACAAAGTTACGCGCAGGATACAGGCAGACTAATTTAATCACGCCGTTTCTAGCCACAGACCGCTTTCGCGCTAAACGGAAACTGACAAACGACGCTAAAATAAAACGTCGCATATTCGAAAAATTTTTGAAGATAAACGATAAACCCCATTTAAAAAACTCAAAATAAGTGACCAAACTACCCTTTGAGCCACAAATACGGCTATTGCGGCGAAATAGATCCGAATAGGAAGTAAAGAGTAATCAAGTCACCGCACCGTGGTTAACCCTAATGAAGAGAAAATGATGGCGCGTGGGTACGTACAAATTTTATAATTTCTTTTCCATTGAAATGCGTTATAAACTTCGAAATGTAGAAATTGAATCGCGAGAATAATTCGTGCACTCGAATTTATATCGATTAGTCCACCTCATTTAATTAAATCAAACAATTTCCACATTTAATTTCACGAGCCGTTGTCAACGGTAACAACACGACACTCGAGCAAACAACAAATTGTAACGAGTCGAGGCCCCGAAAAGTGTAAAATATGGCCGTGTTTTATCATATCCAATTCGACTTGCAGGCTAAACTGATCAATAAACCGAGTCATAAATTTTCCGTTTTGTAAGCAACTCTGAATTCAGTGTAAACACGATACAGTAACGAGCTTTTTAAAAGCTATAGAAATGGTTTCAAATTAAAACCCGATTGTGCAACTGCTCTTTCAATTTTCACCCTAATGTACTTATTTATTTCCTCGAGCGAGCACTGCAGTGACGCAACACCAGACTAATTCAAATTTGTTTCATTTTTATCAGTCTCAGTCCGATAATGTCCTTAAAGGTTGATAAATGCTGGACGAGTTTATGACCTCGTACTCATTCGGTATCGTATAAGCAGTGCAAATTTGAACAGTTTGATAACAAAACTCCGGAGGAAATTGATGCAACACAAACTCAAAAAGAATTTGCAAAATAGAAAGGCATGACGAAGTAAATTTTTTCCTGTTTCCAACATATCGTAATAGAAAAATAACATAACTTTTGTGTTTTTCCGCCCACACCAAGATTTCTATGACAAAGGATGTCATTTATTACTTTGGAGGTTAACAATCTACACACGTGTAGAAGTGCAATTGGCTGCATTTGACCACTCAACGTCTTCAATTTTTTTTTAAAATCAAAATTTTGAACCTTGAATGGTATTGCGCAGCCTCAATTGCACGACAAATGAATTTTTTTTTTTTTTTTTTTTTTTAAATGATGAAAACGGTCTCACCTTTCAGCATCCTTGAAAACGAATTTGCGCAACTTAAGGTCACGCAAAACGATTCCATTCTCATGGCAATGAGAAACCGCCTTCGCCACTTGTTTGAACAGTTGCTGGGCCTCGGATTCACGCAATCGTCGTTTCTTTCGGACGTAGGAATACAAATCGCCGTAATTATGCGGCAGAAAAATATAGGTCTTTGTTTCGCCAATGATCACTTCTTGCACTTCGTTGATATGTTCATGAGCATCCATCCGAAAATAAGCTGAGAGAATTTTCTGCGAATCCTTCTGGTTAATTACCTTTGAATTGAAAAGAAATTTTATAATAATTAATTTTGCCTTTTATTTCCACCTTTTTGTTTGTAAACATGTCAGTAAAATGATAAATGCTTTTTTTGTTTTCTAAGAATTATATCATCCGAGCAGAGTTTGCCGAGTGGAGGTCATTAACTCGTGTTTATTTTTATCTCTAGTCGTTAGAAAAACTCGTGACCCGACAATACAATTTCGTTCAACATGGACAATGCTGAATGAATCCGCTAACAATTTTACGGATATTAATCCCATTTAGGCGTTCTTTCGTGGAAAAAAGGTTGAAACAATTATCATTAGCAGGAAGCGTAAACTGTAGGGGTTCAATACACTCAAAACGTGAATAATAACGAGAGATGGATTCGAAAATATTACACGCACAATCTCGTACAGGAACTCGTATCACATTTCTGTTCCAAGTAAATCAATTCAACTAAAAAAAAATAATATGTCGTTTGTGAGTGATGTATCAATAACAAACTCTGTCCTTAGTCATATTCAGACTTTTCTTTTGATAAACACAACTGCGCAATGCACGTATGAAGTTTCACCATAAACAATTTGCATCCCGTTTCCTCCCTCACCAGCAAGGTTAAGTTTTTTTTTTCTTTTTTTTTTTTTTTAAATAAAATCAAAAACCTCAGCTTTTAAATTTAGAATTTCTGGCAACGTGGACATGTGAACTAAATGAACCTTTTTTTTTATTGTATAAAAAAGAGGTGGGAATAACTAATGGTTCAGAAAGGCAAGCCCTAAATCTGCCACTTTTTTTTTTCTTTTTTGTTGCCCCTGTTCGTTTTTATTTTTTTTTAAAAAGGTTTTACTCGCTTTCTGACGTCAGAAGCTGAAAATAAAAACTCTTGACAGGAGCAAATGTCGTGTATTTTATTCTACAAACAGGAGAAGTGGTGAAACACGAAACCGGGCTTTACACTTGTATTGAAAACCACCAAAAACGTCTGGTTGAAAAACTTGAAGTTGCTTTGTTCGAAACACACCTCTTATTGCACCCATTTCCACTTGCTAAGGAATTTTATGGCCAACAATACCTTCAAATTTCTTTTATCGCCTCACAATATGATCCAGTTTGAATAGAATTTAAGAAAAGTTTGATAAAAAAAAAAATGTGTTTATAAAAAATAATTTATGTTAAGAAGGATTAATTCCAAGTTCACAGGATGCTTAAGTGTCATTACATTTTAAGTTTAAAACAATTTAGCAAAACAAAAAGACGATTATTATTTAAAATGCTACGTACTTTACAAACGAATTCATCCTGAGTTTCAGTATTTACACTCTTGTACAAGGTTGCCGAGTTGTCCAACTGCTCCAGAAGAAGGTAGCGACCAATCCGTAGAATCGGAGTGGTGTCCCCAACTTTGTGCTCGTTGTTCCTTTCTTTCGTTGCTGAAGCTCCAAGATGGAGGTCGGGGTTGAGGCCATCAGCGACGAAATGAGCAAATGCTAGATCGGTGGGCGCAGATGGTGGTTTGTCGAAACCTCCTTGTTCGAAACAAGCGGAATGTTGCTTGAGTTGAACATCGGTGTTCGAGTCTTGAAATAGTGAATGAGCAATGCAGTGCATGAGCCACTTGTCAATCACCAATTTATTGATGAATCGAGGTGACGAATTTTTTAAATTAAAAACAAAAATTGTCACTGAACAGAAAAACACCGACAAAAAGAATATATAGAATTTTATATATTTCTTTGTTTCTTCCTTCGTGCGGGAACTAACTATAGAGGCGTGGATTTTGGTGTTGTTTGGTTACACTATTTTCCAGATTGTGTCGAATGCCGTTGCAGACTTGCAGCTGAGAATCTGCAATTGTAATAAATATACGTAATTACAAATGTAAACGCTTTCATCATATGTTGAAATCTTTTAAACGCATTTCGTCATTCATTTCCATTATGCTTATTACGACGAACCAAACACCAACCTTGACGTGTTTGACGTGTAAAGCTAACTATTCAATATTTAACTAACCGAATAATCTAAAGGCTTCGAATTTCAGGAGGAAATAACCTGCGTACTCGAGCTTAAAATCTCATCTGGATTGTCAATCGACTACTTACTGTATTCGTCCTTGTTCCTGAGAGCAGCTGTTAAACAATTCCGGTGATGGATCGCACATCCACCCTTCTCAACACACGTTCCAAAGTCAGGACAGGCCTAAAAGGGCCGTTCCCGCTCAGAAACAAGCCGTATACAACCAACAGCAACCATTCTGTGCCATTGTGCCTCGGCACACCGCACACACCATAGGCGGAGCTTATTCCTTAATTTTGTTGACCGCCTCACCCGGAAGCCTTTACTTTTCTTCCGCGTTAAGTTGACGTCATGCTTCTACCATGCAAATTTTAGATTATTTAGTAGAGTTCTTGGGTTTACATTCTTTTTTCATGCGGTTTATGTGGAATGGGAATTGAGTTTGGTTTTAAAAGCGGTTTTGCGATGCTGGGGAAATTGTTCGACTCGGAACTATTTCGCCGCGGAGGAATATGGTTGATGATTTCGCAATGATTTTAATCGGTGTATTGAAGTGACGCAATTTACAGTTGAATTTTTAAGATTGCCATTTATGGGTGGAGCTTATATTCAGGGTCCCCTTCAAGGGGAGAAAAGGATTGGAGGTGGGGACACTGTCCTCCAGAAAAAAATTAATTTCGTTGTCTTTTTTTTTTCATTTTAATTAGATGACCTTTCAGAAATCATTGGTGCATTTATAAATTTTAATCTTACAATGGAATAATAAAAAAAAATTGGGGATGAAACACTTGGAAATTGTTCGTTAAGCTTCACCAGCTTATGTAGTTTAGTTTGCATCCTTTTGCACGTTTCCTACTTATGGATGGTTCGTGTCCTGGATGTGGATGGAACTTAAAAAAAATATGTCAAAAGTTGATATTGGCTAAAATTGATGTCAACATATGAGATTTTCAGTAAATTAGATTAGATTATAGATTAATCCTCTTTTTTGTTGTTTTGAATTGATCGTAAATGACAATAGATGAGTGTATGTAATAACTAGAATGGCGTCAATTTCAGCTTTGGTTATTATTTTTACTATCTTTCCATCTGTTGCGGGTTTTCCTGTTTTTAAATTTGTATCCTTTTCAACAAAAATTTAAACCTACGTGTACTTTCTTCCACATTTCAATTGCTGATGTCAGTTTTATTCTCGATTGAGTAATGTAATCTGTTCGAAACAAAGTAGCAAAGTGCAGCAATTGCGTCACCATATTCAGTACAGGCAGGTGAACAAATTTAGATAGCAATTTATTTTTCGCAATAAAATCTGAAAAATACAAGCGTAGGCAAATAAAAATAATGGAATTTATAACTAGTATAAAGTCAGTACTCATATCTAATGGAAAAAAAAGCATGTGGAATTTAATTTCTGTTTTCAGAGAATCGTGTTAATGTATAGAAATAAATATCAAGTGAGACTGATGAATTTTTCTCATAATTTAAGTTGATCACGATCAAATTTGTTAAATAACCACATTTTTAGTTCCTTTTCTCGCTTTTTAATTCCCCACTCTAGATGGCGCAGTTGTGCAACAGATGTTTCAGAGGCGGAAACCTTTACATTTTCGGATTGCTTGGCAAGAGAGCCAAATATGCGTTTTACACATGAATTAACATTTCTTTTCAAAATGAAGAGTTTACATTCACGCAAAAACAACTAAAGAGATAGAAATAATTGATTGGCGGCAGCCAACGTACACACAATGGTGATGCCATATGGCGACCACCTCTGACATACGGTATGTAATACATACAAACAAACTTATGGTTAAATCGAATATTCATGCACAGCTTTACATTATTAATTCGAGAATCGATTTCTGCTGGCAATAAGTAGGCGACCCTGGGTTATTGAAGCTGAAATAAAACTAAGAAAACTGGTTTTGTTCAAAGTGTATGATTATATTGATCATAAAAAACTAATAATAAAACTATATATGCCCACCTCATGTGCTATAATTAACCTCACTTGACACCTGTATCAATATGTTTTACAGAAATATTTCTGGATGAAAATGGGTAGCCCTTCAGAAACAGACTGGAAAAAATATGGTCTTCAAACAGATGAAGAACTTAACAATGATAATGCTGGGAATGGAACATCGCCTGCTCATAATTCTTCTTCTCACCACAATGAGCTTTTCTCCCAAGACCAGGTACAATTAGTTGTAAAATGTTGTCCACAAAACACACAATGGGTGTTCCAAGTGTTACTTGATTATTGACAGAGCTCAGCAGCAAAGCCTTGGTGGAAAACAACTTTTTTCATCTCTCAGCCAATACTATTTGGCGCCTGGGATGGAGTTTTTACTGCGTGTATGATAAATGTTTTTGGCGTTATTGTGTTCCTGCGATCAGGATGGATTGTGGTTGGTTTCAGACTTTTTAGACTAGATAATAGCGGCAAAAATTCGTGTTTTAAGTGTTGTTTTTTAATTTTGTGGTGTTTAAAAAGAAAAAGAAAAAGAAACACTTAAAACACGACTTTTTGAATGCCCGCTAGTAGGTGCATTCAAAAACTGTAAAACGTATGCAAAACTCGTTTCGTGTTTAAACGTGACGTCAATCCCATTGAATAACATTTCCATGTTATTCAATGGGAATGACGTCACGTACAAACACGAAACGAGTTTTGCATACGTTTTACAGTTTTTGAATGCCCGGTAGTGTTTTTTTAAATTTATTATCGTGATTGTATGGATTCTAGGGAGAAGCGGGCATTGGAAATTCAATGTTGATAGCTATTTTAGCAATTCTTATTGTCCTCGCGTCAGTGTTTGCTGCAATTGGGATTTGTGAGCGCTGTCCGGTTCAGCGTGGAGGTGTATATTTCCTCATTTCTCATGTTTTGGGTGCTAAAGTAGGCGGTGCTGTTGGGATTGTGTACTGTTTCGGACAGGTAAAAACAGTAATAAAGATAATTCTTCTTTTTTGGCTAAATTGACATTTTGTTTGCATACTGAAGGCTGCTAGTGCAGCACTTCACACCATTGGTTTTGGTGAGGCCATTGGCAAATTACTCCCGCATCAGGATGTGTGGATCGAGAGGGCGATTGCATTGTCTGTTCTAGTCGTTTTAGTTGGTTTGTAGTGAAAATAGGGTTTAAAGTTTGTTTGCTTATTTTCACTTTGCACTTTTTGTAGGGATTAATATAGCAGGCGTGATTTGGGTTATAAAACTACAGTTTATTTTACTTCTAATTCTTCTGTTGGCAGCTTTGGACTTTTCGGTTGGATCATTCGTTCACACAAAGCCTGGTAAATATTACAATTAGCAAATATTTCCTACTTGGATTGTGTTTAAAATTGTGAAATTGAATTGTGTTTTTAGAAGCTGGAGTTGATGGATATTTTTCGAATAATTTTTGGAATAATTCAAAAGCAGCTTTTACTGAGAATAACAATTGGTTTACAGTTTTTGGAGTCTTTTTTCCAACTTTAACCGGTATTTTTGCCGGTATTAATATGAGCGGAGACTTACGCAATCCGTCGACTGATATACCAAATGGAACTTTGTCCGCTCTTGGAGTGAGGTATTTTCCACATTTAATGGGAAGAATGTGAAACAAACAAAGTATTGCTAACTCTACTAAATTACTAACCACTAATCACCTTTCAGTTCTTTCTTATATCTCACATTTTTTTTAATACTGGGTGCCACGTGTCGGCGTGGTGCATTATTAACAGATTACTTAATTGCTGAAAAGGTAGGCAAAACTAAACTGCCAGTTAGTTACGTTTCAATGCATCTTGTCTTTAGGTATCGGCGTTAGGCGTGATATTCTTAGCTGGACTCTACATTTCTTCCGTTTCCTCTTGTCTAGCAACTTTGTATGGGGCACCTAGAGTGCTTCAGAGTATTGCTCAGGAGAATGTGATTCCATTTCTTAACATATTGGGAAAAGGGGTAAATAATGTTGCGTATTTAAGATGTAACATGTGTACGGTATTTGTTTTTGTATTATTAGAGTGGACCGAATCAAATACCTCAGTTTGGGCTTGCAGTGATTACATTGCTGGCAGTTGTATTTATTCTTGTGGGTCAGATTAACACTTTGGCACCTCTTGTGACAATGCCATTCTTATTGACGTATGCTGCCATCAATTATGCATATTTTGCCCTTGCAATGACTTTTGACGAATGGCAAAGACTGGATCAAAAATTGAGGTAAAGCAATACATATCAATACTTTTAAATGTTACTAATTTCTATTTGTGGATAGAGTTAAGGATGCTCTTCCTAGCCCCACTTTTGACAAAACGTCTCATACTTACGGCTCTACGGCCGATGGAACAGATCTGGACAAACTTTTTCCAGAAAGAAGCAAATACAGACCAAAAACTTATGTAAGAGATTGTTTGGAATGTTTTGTAATGTGATGGTAATTGGAAAACATTGCAGACGCAAATGAAATTACAAACCCGAGCAAGTTCCGCTACTTCTAGCTTGATATCTTCGCCCGATGAACACAGCAGCATTCTAAGTGCGGACGAACCCATAAATAATTTAAACATTAAATCTCAGGAATGTGATGGCAGCAGTGAAACGTTCTCGGAGTTTAACTTAATGCTAGAAAAACGTAAACAAAAATTAATGGAAAATAAATCTATTCACTGAAATTTAAAAATATTGCAGACCCAACTTACCCTACAGACATTGGCAGAAAATCTCTCAACTGGTATTCCATGTTGTGTAATCGTTGGATATCTATACTTGGCGTACGATTATTCTTTATTAATAGTTCAAGAATTCTTGACATTTGCATTGTTGACTCGAATAATCCTCCCAATACCATTTGTGATTATTTCAGGCGCTTATAAACATTATTTTGATGCTTTTTGTGCATTGGGCATACGCATTAGTTCACATTGCAATTATCGCTGTCATCTATTTATACATCGGACAAGTCAATCCTGGTGTTTCGCCAGGCGTTGCTAAATTTAAATTTTTTCTTTCTATTAAGATCTCGATTTATCAGTTGTTTGGGTAGGTATTTTTAAACTACACTATTTTATATTTATTGCGATGGAAACGAATTTGTTTTCTGTTTGTATACATGAAGGAAAACGGCTTTGGATGAAGATCAAATAATAATTTCATCAATGCACCCAGGGGTTGAAACTACGGCCGCACAATTAAATGACGACAATGTCGATTACGCGACCAGGGCGCGTTATCATCAATCAGAATACATGCAGAACCGATAAATATCCCACGAAATTAAACCGAAAAATATATTTATAGATGTTTTACGGGGGTATTTATAAAAAGGCACACTTTTTTTCGATTCGTGTATTGTTAGACATGTTGTAAGTTGTTTGTTTACCTCGCTTGATTCAATCAAAAGTATTTTTCTAGCTTTAATACTACCTGCTGTTAAAATTAGAACAATCAATACAAATGATATATTTGTTATAAGGATGAAGTGATTAGTTAATTGCATTCAAAACACTTGTAACAAGACTTTATAGTGTTTGCTCACATATTTACAATCAAATCAAAGAGTTATTTTGTGCAATATTTACTGTAGATCAAACTGTTAAATCGAAGCTTGGATGTATACCGCATGAAAACTTGAATGTGATAAAATGTTTCAATGCATCAAACGCGATTTGCTCAAACTTGTTTAATATTTTTAGAAAATCTTTTACATTTTAGCCGATTGAAAGAAAAGAAAAAAAAACAAATACAAACAAAAAAAATATTTTAAATTTCTGTCGCATTGCACAATAATTTGTTTAAATTACAGAAACTACGTACCACGTTCAAAAATTTTTCTACAAACTTTTCCTAAATTGATAAACCAGAACTATTTTATTACATTTCTTCTTATGGTAATTTTTTTCATCTTTATACAGCTATTCACACGACGTCTTTACAGCGCTGCTAACGGGATTTTGCTGCAATAGAAAAAAAAGAAATATTAGAAACGGTTAAGAAAATACTTAAAAACTCATTAAATACTAGAAAAAAATAACTCAATCGCACTGGATAAAACAAAAAAATTAAACACACTAAACCGAGTTCGAAACCAGTGACATTTGCGTAAAGCTCTTACCGGTTGGAATCACATTTTTTAGGTATAGGTTTGAAAACTTCGCCACGCGAATCAGTAACCACAATGTAATCATAATCGTCCAGATCTCCATCATATTCATCGTAATAGTCATACTCGACATATTTGTCTGTGTCTGACTCTGTTTCTGTTTCTCTTATTTCCTGCGCTTGCACTTGTGTAGGCGGAATAGTGTCTTTTGCTGTGAACGAATAAATGTGCAAACGCAAAAACCTTAAGTTTTAGGGGCAACACAACCAACATTTAACCAGTTTTGAGCAATTGCGGTTTCAAATCAATCCTTCAACTAAAACCCACTGTAAATGTTTCTTAAGATTTGCCAGTCACATTTCAAATTCAATGAAACACCAATTGCTCAAATCATTTTCCTATGCGCCGGTAAATTGCAATATAGGAAAATGAAATTTCCATTTAATTAAATTTAGAGCACCAGATGTTGATTTTAACCCGGTAAACACATGGGGAAAATCCGGGTCGGGTGGTGCTGGGTCCAGCGGGCTATATCCCATGGTGAATATCTCCGTCAGGAACTTATCCCTCTTATCGGGCTCACTTTCGAAAACTTCGTCTTTAGCCGGTTCAATCCACATTCTTTTCTCAGATTTCAGCGCCGGACTCGGTTGTCGGCGTTGCTTAATCGCGTCAATGAACTGATTAAACTTTTCCTTCTCTTCCTCTCGCACATCACTGTCATCTGGCTTCCCCCACAAAAATGACGGCTCTTCACGGACCGGTTCGAATTCTTTAGGCAACCGTTTGGGATCGAGGAGACGTCTGGGAATTTCTGCCGGATCTCTTCTCGGTCTGCTAAACGGCGCGTCCATCATCCGGTAACTGGACAATTCGAATAATCCCAAATCAGCTGCCAGTTTAGCCGCTTTGACCGTCAGATCATCCTCAACCACAACTTCCTCTTCGCTTTGTTCCTCCTCATCCGCAACCTTCTTTTCCTCACTCGCAACCTTCTTTTCCTCACTCGCAACCTTCTTTTCCTCACTCGCAACCTTCAGTTCCTCACTCGCTTTAACGTCCTTGTCTGTTGGCTTCTGGGTTTTCTTTGCCCCTTTAGTTGTGTCAGCGTCAGCTTTCGCTTGGGCCGCCATGGTAATTTCGCTTGCCATTTCGGTTGCCATTTCGCTTGCCATTTCGCTTGCCATTTCGCTTGCTATTTCGGTTGCCAGCAATGCACCTGCAATCACGTCAGTAGGAAAGTCTGACTTTGTTTCCATTAATTTGGACGGTTGCACATCGTCATCCAGCTTTGACGTGAGTTCAAATATTTTCGAGGTTAACATTTCATCATCCTCTTTTAACGTCAGTGCCATCGGTTTGGATAGTTGCGCAACACGATCGTTCGGTTTTGACTTTGCTTCCTTTGATTTGGACGATTTCGTATCATCGTCTTCATCCAGTTTCCACTTAAGTTCTTTTGATTTGGAAGATTTCGCATCAGTAATTTCCAGTTTGGACTTGGATTGCTTTGCTCTGAGTGGTTTCGCGTCCTCATCATCCTCCCTTAATAAAGGTTTCCCGCTGAGTTTGTTTTTGTTTTCTTTAGACTTCGAGCTGGCAGGTGGTGGTAATGGTGGTCTCTTGGGTTCAGTAAACCTGAACACGCGGAAAAAACTCGGGGCGGATTCCTTCTTCTTCACTTCCTTCTTCACTTCTTTTTTGTCAGTGGAGTCGCTGGATTTGGTTTTAGCGGGGGGCCGCTTCGGAGAGGTCGAATCATCTTTCTTCTCCTTCTCCTTCTCCTTCTCCAACGCACCAATTTCTTTCTTCTTCTCAGGGGCAACGTGTAACGGCTTTGGCAGACTGCTCGAAATAATCAATTGTTTTGCCTTTTCCGTACTCTGCTCCAACACATCAATTTCTTCCTTCTCCGCAGGACCAATGTGCAACGGCTTTTTCAGACTGCCCAAAATACTAACTTTCTTTGCCCTTTCCGTAACCGGCTCTAACTCATCAATTTCATCCTTCTCCTCAGGAGCAACGTTTAACGGCTTTTTCAGTCTGCCCGAAGTATCAAGTTTCTTTGGCTTTTCCGTAACCTGCTCCAAGACATCAATTTCTTCCTCCTCAGGAGCAACGGGTAATGGATTTTGCAGACTGCCCGAGATATCAATTTCTTCCTTCTCAGGAGCAACGGGTAATGGCTTTTGCAGACTGCCCAAGATATCAATTTCTTCCTTCTCAGGAGCAACGGGTAATGGATTTTGCAGACTGCCCAAGATATCAATATCTTCCTTCTCAGGAGCAACCGGTAATGGCTTTTGCAGACTGCCCGAGACGTCACTTTTCTTTGCCCTTTCCGCAACCTGCTCCAACACGTCAATTTCTTCCATCTCCTTTTTGACTTCCTCCGAAACCTTCTGCTTTGGTTGAATTGGTTCTCTCGTGACGGTGCCTAATGTCCAAATGTTGACATTGTGGCCATCAAAATCCAAACCCGAATCAGGAACCATAAACTGAGCGTCTTTTTGCTCGTCCGCACTTTGTTCGTCGCTGTCCTCTTCGGTTTCAGACTCGGCCCAAACTTTAGGACCACTTGCTTTGGAGTCCATAAAAGCCGGTAAATCCGGCCGGTCGTTTTCCATCTTTTCGATTTCTGGCCGGTCTTTTTCCGTCTTTTCAATTTCTGGCCGGTCTTTTTCCATCGTGTCGATTTCATCTTCTTCTTCTAAATTTACTTCGGTTACAACCACCTTTTTCATGTTTGCTTTAAGTTTGATCACACTCGCTTCCGCTTCGTTGAACAGGATGTCAGTGGTGGCGTCCGAGGCCGATACTTTGGGCATTATGTTCGTCTCCTCTAATTTTCTCAGATCTTCGTTCCGTTTCCTCTTTTCCTCGGTCTTTCTAGCATTTTCTTTGCGCCTTCTCCTGTTCACCGGAGACAAATCGTCAAAATTCCTTTCGATGCTCACAAGCGACGGTCTAACGCAAGGCTTGTACGTGAAATCCTCCTTTCTTGGACGCGCATTCTTTTCCGAGCGATTACTTTCACGCTTTGCCTTTGCAACCTTATCGTAAAAATTTAACTCCTTTTTCTTGGGTGGTTTTGGCTTTTTCCCGTCGTCTTCCTTCATCAATTCCAGCACAGATCGTTGGTCTTTTGGAACGGTCTTTTTCTTGTCACCACCCAATGATTTGATGCCAACGTCACCGTCCTCGAGTAATTTGCTTTGTTTTCCATTTTCGTGGGGTGTCATTCTTTCGTCGTCGTCGTCGGGAATATTGAGTAGCTTGCTGGGTTTCTTCCACCATTTGTCATCTTTTTGGGGGGATTTCATTCTCTCAACATTTGCATCCTTTTCATTTTCCTTTTTGTCTGTCTCGCACTCCTCGTCACACTCAAAGATCTTTAATCCGGCACACTGATCGTTGAGCAAAACTTTAATCGGGGGCGGTTTAAGCGGCACGCCGACTGAACGGGCCCATTCCATTTGCTTTTGTTTCTCAAGGTCTTTTTTACGCCATTTATCTAGAGTTGTAGCGTGAAAGGAGGGGAGTGACATGTCAGTTCCTTCAAAAATAATTCTCTTTAATTGACATTTCACAAACTTAAGTAACAGGCCAGAAACGGATTTACAACAGTACGCTTAATAAATTGACAGAAAAAAATTCAGCTCTCAGTGCACAGTTTAACTTAACGCTTAAAGTCGTTATTCATTCCCTCATCCACATCCACCTCGGTTGCCATGCCAGCATTAGCTTTATCGTCAATTCGATAACCATAGGAATTGACGCCTCGCACTTGTTCCGTATCACTATAATTCTGAGTCTGGACTGACTCGTCAGCAACATTTTTGCCTGCACACAGAAACGTAGGCGCGTCATTTCAAGTAACAAATTAAACCTTTTCATAAACCAAACTTTTTTAAATAAGTAAATAAAAAAAATCACTTCTCGAGGAAATTTCAAATCTCTTTCTTTGTTTGTACCGTTTATAAATCTAATCAATAAGTGAAAAAAAAAATCACCTTGATGTACTTTTTACAACAAAATATTTAGAAATCTGTATGCGAAAGTGATTTTTTTTTACTGCTTGGACCGTAATGCAACAACAACCTTAATTTTAAACTGTGCATCAAGCTGATTTTTTTTCCCTCCGCTGAGTTAATACTTTTAACAGTTAAGTTGACACATAACACATATTCTTACCAGCTTCTTGGATATTCTGATAAGCAACTAGTGCGTAGTATTTGCCAATTTTGTAGAGGTCATCGGATATAATAACTGCTTGTTTTGGGTAGCACACAGAGGCCGCAGATGCCATTCCTATACTAGCGTAGAACACTTTCTTTACTATACCACCTAACAAAACACAAACACCGCGTATTAATTAGTATTAATGATAAATGTGCGCCATTAAACCTTTGCGAGCCAACAATAAACCCAACAATCCACCCGTAGAGATTGCAGCAGCTCTTGAAAGATAATTCTCTTCGCGAGACAGATGCTCGTAAGCGCCTAAAACAACAACAAAAATTTATTTATTTTATTTTAATGTTGATTTTAAAAAAAAAAAATTTTCCTTCTTACTTCTGACTCGTGTTATTCCAGAATCAATATTTTGAAGAAGTTTGTCTTTGTTTTCTTCAATTTTTAAATTGTCCACACTATTCATGACCGATCTTCTGCCTTTTGTGATAATTTGCTGAAGTTGCGACGGGTCTTCCGGCGCAACCCCGTCCCGACAATCGTTGCACGCAGCTTCGGACCCTTGTTGTCCACCATATATGGGTAGCTAAACAAATTTCATTGTACACAGAGCCGTATAAAAGAGAAATTACTCAATTCCTTACATCTTGGGGACTCAAGTACATTTCGGAAACCGGCTTCGTGTCATATCCGATTTTAACATCGCTAGATTCGTCCGCTGGTTCATTCGCGAAGATTGGCAGCTGGTCTTCGTCGTATCCTTCTTCAGCAGACACGGAGAAGGAATATGGAATAGCTATAGCTGCTCCTCCAGGGATTAGGACCCTCGTTATAAGCTGAAAATATTCAAATTCTTAATTCGATTTTGCATTTTTAATTTAACACTACAAGAAAATTTATTTCTTTAAATATGTTTTGATTAAACTGTTGTCTTTTTGTTTGTTTTGTGCGAGTATTAACGTTTATATCAATGTATTTTGCAGGCTAGGTCCATACACATACCTTCTGAACAGCCATATTTAGAACAGAAAGGAAGGAACGTGGAGCGAGCTTCTAACCAATGATAAAAGGGGAAAAAGTTTAATGTGAGTACATAACTTTTCCAATTATATTACGAAACTGAAAGAGATTAGACACTTAAGATTTTCAAATTATTTTCTTTCGATCGCTGCTCTACTTTGGCAATGCGACTGACTCTCCAATTCAGTTGTCGAGATTTTATTCGAATGGTCTGGTTTGTTTAGATTGCATCACGGAACTTCCGGCGTAAAGTTAACGATTTTGCCAACAGGTGTCCCCTAATCGGAGTTTGTTTGAATTTATTTTCTTATTTTTATTTTGTCAATCGTATATAAGTAAACAAACAGTGCGCACAAATTACATGTAATCGAGACAAGTTTGGTTTGTAGACTTGCGAAAATATAATTCGTTATGTTTAATTAGTGCATCGGATATTCTTGGTTTAATTGCTCGCAAAACTTGATGAAAATGTGCCATTTTTATCTGGCCTAACTCTTCCCCATATTCCTTTATGGCAGCTAGTGCAGCTTTGTGGCATAATTGTACAATCTGTTAGAAAATTATCCATTAAGTATCTAATTTTTACTGATTGACAGGGTTGTCTTACTTCTGCGCCCGAAAATTGTTCGGTTTTTGAAACTAATTCGTCCATATTTACATCATCAGCAATTGGCATCTTCCTGAAAGTAATTTTAAATATCTGACCACGAATTGATGCGTCGGGTATTGGAACGTAAATCATCGTCCCTGAGAAATACGTAAGAAATGCCTGTCAAAATAGAAAAAAAACATGCACTGGATTTACATTACGAACTAATTAATAACACAATAGGTTTACGTTATCGATTAGATCCGGACGATTTGTTGCAGCTAAAATTACTACGTTGTGCGATGGTTTCGTTTTTTCGAATTCTATAGTTAATTGGCTTCGTATCTTCATCGAGGCTTTGTCCATTTCCAGAGCAGAATGTCTGAAATTTGTTTTTTAGCATGTGTATGAAATTATCTCAAATTATACCTACGTATCTTTCATTGCCAGGCCATCAAATTCGTCGAAGAAAATAATTGACGGAGCATTTAAACGTGCTTGTTCAAACAAATTAACAATAGCGTGTTCGGAGTCCCCGTAATATTTGCTGATCAATTCCGAACTCTGGAAAGCAATTTAAACATTTAACATCTCCTTTTTCTCCCGTATCATGTCTAATACCTTAACAGCTATGAAGTTAAGTTCACTTTCAGTAGCTAGTGCCTTAGCAATTAGCGTTTTTGAGCATCCAGGAGGTCCATACAATAAGGCGTTACGATTTTTCACATTTTTGTATAAAAGTGGATGCTTTATTGGCAATGTTATAATCTGCTCGAGTTTATTCCTCGTGTCGTCTTTGATTGCAATATCGTCCCAAAAAACCTACAGAAAAATTAATCAATTCTCTTCCATCCATTAAAGAAAAAAACAGTTTGCTTACTTCTGGAACTTTCAACTGAAAACTGCGCATTCCACTCGGAAAAACACTCGCACGAGCAAATGTGAAATCATCGAGCGTGAGAAATTGATGTTTAGCATTTATTGCGTTGAATTTGGCTGAAAATCTATTGATTTTAGTTTTATTTGACTCAAAGTTATAAATCAAGATTTACCACGTGTACATAAAACTTCCAAATCCGAACCTACAAACGCATGTGCTCCCTTGGCAACGGTGCAGATGTCCTCTTTACTAAGGTTGTGACGAACGTTTCTCAGCATTACGGTTAAAATCTACAAAATTCACAAAATTCGTACATATTTGTTAGTTGAAAAATGCGTCGAACGTACGTCTAGACGCTCATCTTCACTCGGTGGAGTAAATTTTATTTCTTCGTCAAATCGTCCTTGTCTGAGGAAATCGGCGTCGATTTCATCTATCCTGTTGGTTTCGGCAAGAACAATTATCTTTTCTTGATTGATCTAAACCAGAATGAGATTAGCACGACTAATATTGATCGTGAGAATTGTTGTGTACTTACATGCAGGTCTTCCATGAGTTTGATTAAATACCTTTTCGCGTCGAGCAATTCGGAGTCATTCAGAAATTTGGTTTGTTTGGCGCCTATCACCTCGAATTTGTTAAAGAATACGATGGCGGGCGAACTGTAAATTCAATAATTTTACTAGGTGAAATTATTTGTACATAAATGAAATGTGCTCGCACTTTTGTTTCGCTTTACAGAAGACTTGTTCTAAATTCTTTCGGGCTTGTCCGTACCTGTGAAAAGAAATGAATGGATTTTGTTACTCGTGTGTGATCGAATCAAATATATGGTGCCCACTAGCTGATATAACTATTTGAAATGAACCTACAAAATAAATGGCTAGTAATGATTACATCTAGATGTTTTTACCTCGATCGCCTGACATAACCTCACTATGTCAGATGGGGTTATGTGAAGGATGCAATTTAAGCAGCCCCAATACTGGATTTGGAAACATTGAGAAATCACATAATTGATTCAATTAATAGTGTGATACCTGCAGTGTTACATGATATCTCACAAGAATTAGAATACCGATTGGATATTTTAGCAACCAAAATGTTGAAATTCAAAAATTAAAATTAAAATTAAAATTAAAACTTACTGAGTTCCTATGCAAGATAAAAAGATCTAGATGCAGTCAGTAATAACCATTTATTTTGTATGCTCATTTCAAATGGACACCCTGTATTTTACTTGGTAAAAATGGTGCTTGGATGAACGGTAATGAAGTGATACTGCGATGCTGCAGCTGCGGTTTGAATGAGTTTTGTTTTTCCAGTCCCTTGGAGACCATGCAATAAAATTCCAGTGAAATTTGCAAGATTTTCGTTGGAATTGCGTTTGAATTTCAGCAAATATCCAAGTTTTTGTTTTTGATTTGTGAGTCCACCGATCGAATCGAGTGCCAGGTCAATGTCAGATTTACTTGTAGTTACATTTCCGTCGTCAAAAATAATGTTAGTTTCGTTGGTTATGGAATAAAATGTAGGTAAACCGTCAGTGTCACTGGTAGGGACATGATCCGCGGCCATTTTATATTGTGAATCAAATTCATAAGTTGAATCCAATTCGCGTTTATCACAGATGGTCAAGTCTCTCATGCTTTGGTCTAGACGAGATAAATTAAAACTCTGACTGTCATTGACAGTAACGTTTCCAAAATCGACTGTGGAATCGAGTGAAAATGTCGAATCCTCTTGAAAGACTTTATCGGTTATTTTCGTGACTACAAATTCATAATCCAATCGCATACAATTCGTCACTAGTTTGTCTCCCTCCGCAATACATTTCTGATCTGAAACACATTTTTTTAAAGATCTTTTCTTGTGGAAAGTATCGGATGAAATGTTTACCTTGACTTTTGCGTATATACACCTTAAGTAGGTTCGGGTCATCAATCACACAATTCTTTCTGCAGTAAATTCAATACATTAGAAACATTTTAAACCAAAACGAAACGAAAATAATTACAAAGGCTTTAAGATAATCGAAGCTGCGGACAATTTTGGAGCACGGTATAGTTCCAGGGTGATCCAGTCTTTGGTATTTAAAGAAAACGGCTTGTGGGCTTCTGAATGTAACGCGATGTTACCAATTCGGGCCAAACTTGTCGGCCAAACACAGACGACGATCCGTTCATTCAAACGATTGAATAATACAACTCTGTCGGTCCTCCTCAGATTCAAACGGTGCATTACAACGGGATGTAATAGGATGATCGATCGTGATAAATAATTCAAATCTTCAGCGACTAATTTTTTGAAAGATAAAAGATGAATTAATTAGCATTGACGTTTGAATATTTTTAAATCATTTCTGATTACTTTCAGATGTCACGTCAACAATCGGAGCGAAGAGTTTGTCACCGATGAAAAAGCCCTGCGATTCAGATGATTGTGTTGACAGCTGGTTTAAGATTTGTGTCTTCATTTCGGGAAGCTGCAGACCCCAATGTTCTTCGTGATCTTGGAAATATCGAGAGTTCAATACGCAACGGCACTTTTCGCATTCTTGCCAGCCAAATTTTTTCGTCCCCGAAAAAGATTTTCTGGTGTTTTTCTTCGATTTTGGCATTGTATGTTATTTTACTCGGAGCACGTGGATAGCTATAAGGTGTTCTGTGCGACATTAAGTCTGGTCGGAAGTGTGGGTCTATCTCTAGCAGTGGTTTAAAAAAGTATTTACAATTTTAAATACGGCACTACATTTATTTTTAAATTCTAATCTTAAATTTAGAAGCTAATTCAATTTCACTTGTGATAAAAAAAATAACAATAATAATTATACAGAATAACCAATTTCGATTGGTCTGTCATTAGTCGCCATGTGTGTTGCATCGATTATACTTGTCATTCACGATCTAATTGAACCTGTGAAAGCACGTGGATTGGAGTTGTTTAGTAACTAAACTGTGCTGTAATCTATGGGTTTAACCGATCAATATCTTCGTTTTGCGCCATGTGCGACGTTTGGTCTGATCGGTAGTAATGCGTCGATAATTCATATTCCTTACAACGGAAAGCAAAATCGTTGTGTTGCTGTCAGTGCATGTGAAGACATATTCATCTGGGATCTAAAAAACGACGAAAAGGTAATCGTATGAGTAGTTGATTTACTATTCAGATCGATCGATTTGTTTATTATTATTTTATATTAGGTTTTAACGTTATTCGGTGACAAAAGTGCGGTGACTTGCATCGCGCACAGTCCGAATTTCGAGTATATTGCAGCTGGTTACGCCGATGGTGTCTTTCGGATTTTTAACGTGACAAATTCGGAATGTACCTTCGAACATGCACACAGATCGGCCGTCACTACTATTGCCTATAATAAAGATGGAAGTCGGCTCGTCACTGGTTCCAAAGTAAGTGTAAAATTTGATTAATTTGACCGAATTAATTTGTGGTTCGTATTTTTTTAAGGACACCGAAATTGTTGTTTGGAACACTGATAATGGAATTGTCAGCGATGGCGTTCGATTTAAAGGACATAAAGGTCCAATTACTCGATGCAGGTTCATGAAGAACCATCCAAACATGCTTGTGTCGAGTTCCAAAGATGGTTTGATTAAATTTTGGGATCTGGATATTAACCATTGCTCTTTTACGTTAATTGGCCATCGAAGTGAAGTGTGGGATTTTCTTCTGTTAATGGACGACACATTCCTTATAACTGGAAGTGTTGAAAAGGAATTGAAAATTTGGAGCATTGAAATTAATGATTCACAGGTCGGTATTAAAAGAGAAAAAAGAGTGAGAGTTTTGACGCATTTATTTTACAGATACTGAAACCAAAAACGTCGGATGACAAGAATGATGATGATGTAAGCAAATAAATACGGAGTACGATGTAATTATTTTAAGAGAAATTAATTCATTTACTTTTTACATTTAAGGAGTTTATGTCGTGCAAATTTCATGGAACCATTCCGAGGCAAAGCAATGGACGTTTGTTAACTCTGGGAACGGATGAGAATGAACAGTTTATTGCCTGCCATGGGCCTGGGTCCTTAATAGAGGTGTTCAAACTGAACTCGCAAGAAGAAGTAGCAAATACTGTTCGAAGACGGCTGAAAAAGGAGAGGAAGAAGTTGAGGTAATTTTAATATTTGTGGTTTAATTTTGAGACTTTGTTTCACCGAGTTTACTTTTTTCGAATTATTTGTACAACAGAGATGGCGGACAAGCCGTAACCGAAGAATTAACACCTCAATCGATGTTAACCCTTAGCGATTACATAACGAAATTGACTTGCGTTAAAGGATCTGGTAAAATCAAGTGTTTTGATTTGACAACCGAAAAAAACATTATTAAAGTGAATTTTATTTTTTATTTTTTGATGAAAATCCCGGTAAAACGACAATTGTTTTTTGTTTTTGCAGATTTATTTGTTGCTGCACAATAACTCCGTTGAAACCCACACGCTCGACTCCCAAATGAAAAATTCTGAATCTTTGGACATCAAGAGATTATGGAACCCGGGTCATCGAAGCAGTGTTCGGGCAATTAGTTTCAGCTCTGATAACCTAGCCATTCTGTCAGGCAGTGCGGATTGTATTAAGCTTTGGAACGAGGATTCCCAAAGTTGTATTCGTACATTGCAGTGTACCGAAGTGACGTGCTTGAGTTTTGCACCGGGAGACCGACATTGCATTGTGGGAACCAATGTAAATGTCCCATTGATTTTTCTCATTATTAAGTTTTAACACGAATCCGTTTCGTTTTTAATTTTTATTTAGACCGGAAAAGTGCAATTATTCGATATTGTGTCGAGAGAACTTTTACAGAGCGAAGATGCTCATGACAAAACCGTTTGGTCTATGTGCTTGGCTCCTGATCAAAGGGGATTCGTGACCGGAAGTGAAGACAAACAAGTGAAATTTTGGGACTTTGGGCTTAATGATGATTCAGCTTTGAGGTACAGTTGAGATTTTTTAAAATTAAATCCAATATAATATCGTGTTAATGTAATTGCTTTGACAGTGGAAAGTTAAAGTTTGAGCACACGAGAACTCTGCAAATGTCAGATGATGTTTTAGGCGTTAAATTAAGGTCGGTATTATTAATCAAACTATTCGTTCGGTTTTAAACACTTCTTTCTAGCCCCGACGGCCGATTTTTGGCAGTGGCTTCGCTCGATTTCACCACCAAAGTGTTTTTTGTTGATACTCTAAAGGTAACTAAGTTTGGCGCATTAATACGTCCTCATATTAAATATTTATTTCGCAGATGAAGACAACCATGTACAAGCACGAACTTCCAGTCTCGTGCATAGATATTTCTTCCGATGGAAGTTTATTGGTGTCTGGCTCTGCGGATCGAAAAGTAAAAATATGGGACATGGAATTCGGTGAATGCAGAAAGGCCTTGTCCGCGCACGAAGACACCATAACGTGCGTTAAATTCATTCCAAAAACCCACTTTTGTTTTTCGTGTGGAAAGGATGGAATGATTATTCAATGGGATGCGGATTCATTTAAAAAAATTATCACATTAAAAGTGCGTTAAAGAAATCCGATTTATACAATCGAATTATTTAGTATTCATTTTTTTATAAATATATTTTTTACAGGGTCATCAGGAAGACGTGTTGTCCTTGGCTGTAAGCCCAAATGGAAAATTTTTAGTCAGTTCTTCGCAAGATAAGTCGATTAGGTTGTGGGAGCGCACGGACGAGGCTCTCGTGTTGGCAGAGGAAGAAGAAAGAGTATGATTCATCATTTAGAGTGTGTGAAATTTAGGACGTCATTAATAACCTGACAATTATTATAGGAGCGTGAAGAAAGGTTTGAAAAAGAATTGAACACAGGAGAAAATAACACCGTGGTAAGTTTCGCATTGACTGAAATTATTCGATCAAGATAAACTAAAGTTGCGTACAATTAGGTCGTTGGTGTAAAAAGCGAAGAGGCTTACTTGGGTGGTCGGCACACGTCAGAAACAGTGAAAGCTGTAAGTTAACTTGGAATAACCATTGCCGTGTTTTTTTAGATTATAACTCTGTATACAACCGGAATTTTTTTTGGTAGATCGAAAAAATAATGGAAGCTCTCGATATACACGATGAAGAAAAGGAAAAATTAGCCGATTATCAGCGTCAAAGTATCAAAGACAAAACTGTATCTGCACGGCAAGTACATCCTTTAATGTTGGCATTGGATACACCAACACCGCTCGAGTTCGTGGGTGAAACATTGAACAGAATTAAATCGAGGTAAATTTGGCATCGTATAAAATTTAATTAACACTTTCTTTTAATAAATCTTTTTTATTTAGTGAATTAAAGGAAGCTATGTTGAGTTTAAGCTTCGACTACATGAGCAGACTGATTCACGTTATGGCAGATCTGCTGGATAACGGCAACTGTGACATCGAATTAATCTGGAAGTGCCTCAACATTTTAGTTCGGTCAGCCTGTGTTTTGATATAAAAGTTAACGAATAGCGTGACGACAGCATATTGATATATTTTTTAATTTTTTTCAGCGTTCACTTCGGAGAAATTCAGGCTAATCCGAGTTTGTGGCCAGTGTTCGAAAGACTTAAAACTGCTAAGAAACAGTTACTCGCACACGAGGTAATTTTTACTTTTCTATCTACCGTATTAAATTTAAAGAGTGACGTTTATTTGTATTGACAGGATACGGCTGGCTATTTTTCAGCTGTAAGTGATTGTTTGGTACAAAAACTAGAAGAGAAACAGGATGTTTTATTGCCTCAAGATGCTAGTAAGAAAATGGGGGTAAAGAGGAAACATAATCGTGATTCAACCGTTAAGAAACCGATTCTTACATTGTAATGCTTCGCTTTATTTGAAATAAAAAAAATAATTGTATTTTGGATGATTTTGTTGATTAGAAAGAACTGTTACAGGATAGTAAAACATCTTGATAGAAAGACATAATCAATTGGAATAGGTTTGACGGTTTTGCAACAATAAATAACTCGGTCCTGTTTGCGGGTTAAAGAGCAATCGCATCCGTGATTTTAATTTCAGAATTTCAAGCTGATTTTTGAAACAATAAAAATTCGTTAAAAAAATATTGTTTTGTATTCAGTAAATGTTTACATTTTCGTAAATAACTTCTGCTGTCAAACAGTTTTTATTTTGTCAGAATATAACTTTCCTTAATTGATTTAAGTTAAGGTTGAACAATTCCAAATTCGCAGAATAAATTAGATCATTAATTTGGAGTGAATTGGTGACATTTGTGGATTTGGTGGAACAGAAATGTTTTTCAAAGACTGGCGCCCACTGACGTCTCATGTGAGCCAATGAGAGCTGAGTACACCTAATTCTCCAAGTGGCTAAACCTAATAACCGGTGTCACGGTGCTCATTTAAACATGGCGACCAAGTCGTATAAACAGAAGTGTGTAACACGTGGTTATTTTTCTTAATAATTTAATTTAATTTGTCAAATTATTAATTGTAATTTTTTTTCGAAGTTTTGCAGTACAAGCAAAATATGAAGCCTTTTATACTGGTGGCAATATTGAGGTAAAAATCAATCCCAATTTTAAATTCAAAACAAAATAAAAATTACTTTTAAAACATTTAGATTTCCGGAGATGGATCACAAATATGTTGTAGCTGCAACACGATCGTCAAAATTATCGACACGAACACGGGAAAAACCATCCGCACGATCGGATCGGAGAACGATGGAGAAGAGATTTGTGCATTTGTTTACCATCCTAATAACGAAGTAAAACTTCCATTAAATGACAACTTTGCAGAAAAAAATAGTAATTATTAATTATACTTCTAGAAACTAATTACAACCGCACGAAATTTATTATTTCGTCAATGGGATTTATCGACTGGGACGTGCGATCGTGTCTGGAAAGTAAAACAAACACAAAAATACCAAGTACAGTAGAGCGTCGGTAATGCGAATGGTTGTTCGGTTAATCTATTTTGGTCCATTTTTCGTTTTCATATACAACACAGTATACGCATAAAATTGATTACCGATTATGTGAACAAATCGTTTTTATGGACACCCATGTCCCCCGATCAGTTCGGATAATCGACGCTCTACTGTAATCCGAACATATTTTGAAAAAGTTAATTAATTTTTATTTAATAGTCGATTCACAAAAGTGCCGTAGCGTGTATGGCGTTTAACGAACAGGGGAGCCTTCTAGCTTCGGGAGGAAGCGATTCGGCTATCAAAGTGTGGGACACTGAGCGCCACTATTGGACCCACAATCTCAAAGGGGCACAAGGTGTTTTCAGTGTTGTCAAATTCCATCCGAATAAACTCGAAGTATTTGGTGTTGCTGACGACTACAGCGTGAGAGTGTGGGATTTAAAAACGAGCAGATGTGTCGCCGTAATGGAAGGACATTTCAGCACGGTCACATGTTTACGGTTCACGAACAACGGAAATAACTTCGTAACTTGCGCGAGAGATAAAGTGATGATTTATTGGGACGCGAATCGCTTTCAATCGCTTAAAACAATTCCAGCGTTTGAAGTAAATGATTAAGAGTTTAAAAATATTTACTGTATGTTTAAATAAATTAATTGTCTTTTTCGTTTTAGAGCTTAGAAAGTATGATTATATTACCAGAAAATCAAAATTATAATCAGCTGAACGTGAAAATGGGAGATTTACATATTCTTGCATGTGGAGAAAAAGGTGATTGTTTTTTCTTGATATTTTTTAAAAAAAATTTTCTTGTAAAATTTAAGTTTTAATATATATTTTTTTAGGAATTTTATCGATTTACAAATTATCAACCGCAAGCGTTGTTCACAAACACGATTTGTGTAAGGGCGTTATTATATTACACGCCGAATATATTCCCAGCATCGATTCCTTAGTCATCGTCACACAAGATCAATATATTTTATTTTTAAGTTTATCCGATTTATCGCTTAAAAAACAAGTAATACGAGTAATTATTTCGTTATTTCTTATTAAATTGATTATTTTTTCGATAGTTTATCGGTTACAACGATGAAATATTGGACGTTAAATTCTGCGGCAAAGACGACACTCATTTAGCGGTGGCGACAAATAGCTCCGATATTCGTATTTTCAATTTAAAAACCTCGTCGTCCGTGCTACTTAAAGGCCATACGGATATCGTTCTCAGTTTGAATGTTTTTAAGTCGAATCCATTCTTAATTGCTAGTTGTTCAAAGGATAATAGCATTCGTATTTGGAGATTTGATGCACAAACTGAAACTGGCACGTGTGTTGCGATTGGAACGGGGCACACGAACTCCGTTAGTTGTGTGTCGACGTCGACGTAAGTTCACAGAATCTAATTTTATTTTTTTGTTTGTGCGTAATTTTGTCGATTTTATTTTAGATTAAACATCGATTTTCTAGTGAGCTGCAGTGAAGACACGACGTTAAAACTGTGGAAAGTGAATAGCGAGGAATTGGAAAATCGTGATGTTCCATGCATTCTCCAAAGTTGTTTCACGCAAATTGCGCACACGAAAAACATTAATTCGGTTTCCGTGTCGTCCAATGACAGCTTAATTGCTACCGGATCCCAAGATAAAACCGCTAAAGTAATATCATTTTGAGCTCGGAAAGTTTATAATTAATTTTTTTTTGTTTCTTTTAAAGTTGTGGAGCGCGAGTGGAGATTTTCTCGGGGCTTTTCACGGACACCGCCGCGGAATTTGGTGCGTTCAATTTTCACCGGTCGATCAGGTCCTGGCCACGAGTTCCGCCGACGCCACCGTAATAATATGGAACTTGTCGGATTTTTCGATCGGGAAATTGTTCGAAGGTCACACTTCATCGGTGTTGAAGGTTGTGTTTTTGTCAAAAGGATTGCAATTATTGACGAGGTAATATTACAGTAATTTAATTTGACAAAATTATTTTTAACAATTATTTTTAAATAGTTCAACCGATGGATTGATGAAACTGTGGACTATTAAATCTAGCGTGTGCGTCAAGTCGTTTGACGAACACACGGAACAAGTTTGGGCTTTGAGCGTAAACAAAAGTGAGGAATTGGTCGTTTCTGCTGGCAACGACTCCAATATTTTGATTTGGAAAGACGTGACGCAAGAGGAAAAAGAAGAAGCCGCGGCGAAGGAAGAAATACTTATTCAACAGTAAAATTAAAATAAATATATGTTGAAATAAATGTTTATGTATTTTTACCATTTTTATATAGGGAGCAGCAGTTATCTAATTTATTGTTGAAAAAGTCGTACACTAAGGCGTTGATTTTGGCCATTACATTGGAAATGCCGATGAGGTGTTTAAAAATCGTAAGGCAAATTTTGAGGGGCGAGGACGGCTTAGTGAAACTGAGAAATTCGATTAGGGATTTAAGAGAAGATCATATAGGTAAATTGATGAATTAATAGTCACTTTTGTTGATATGTTTTGGCATTTGATTTTTTTATTATCGCAGATTCGCTCATAAAGTATGTTTCAAATTGGTTGAGGAATACTAAAAGTTGTTGTGAGGCGCGAACTGTAGGTGTTGCCATTTACGAAATGTACGAAACTGAAGAAATTCTTGCACTACCTAATTTCAAAACGGTTTGTGTGGGATTGCGCGAATTTGCAGGTAAAAGCAATTATTTTTAAGTCAGTTTCACATGTATTAATTTTCATTAATTTTTGTTATAATTAAGAAAAAGATAAAAAGAGAGTGCGAGAAATTGTGCAGGAAGCGGAGCTGATGGAATTAATTGGCCGGCTGTGAGAAGTTGTCTATAAAATATGTAATGATTTACAACAGCAAGTATTTTTATAATGAAATAAAATAAAAGATGGTGTATCTTAAAAACGTTAACGACTATTTGCTTCAAAGAAAATTTGTGCTGTCCGTATGTCACATTCCTTTTTAACTTTCCTTGTCGTCTGCTGGCCAATATTAAAACCTGCAATTGCAATTATCGTATTGTGATTACGGTAATGTTTTCTGTGCATCGTATCGAGTGTTGGATGATAAAAATGAATAAATATATTCCATTTGACACGAAAGAAGAAAGTATAATTTTTTTATTGCAAAATTTTTGTGAGAATCGAACTTTGTGATATTTTCTACAGATGCTAAAAAATTTCTGTGGTTAATTTTTTTGTCACTAGGTGGAATATGTGGCAGGAATTTGTCACACTTCTCGAAGTTTCTATAGTTTTTGATTGGCTATGCTGATTAGTTTGCACGCCAGGACTACTTTGCATGTTCTTTTTTCAAGCTGGCCTTCGAGCGCAGTTTTCGCCATTCGGGACCTGGGTCGGTGGAGGACGTACACTTCGAGGATTCCCTGCGGTGAGTAAATTGATTTATTTTATTTTATTTTACACTTTGTTTCTTGCTTTGTTCTTTTATTTATTTGTGGTTTGTTTTCACACTGCGTTGTTAATTAAAAAAGCAATAAGTTTTAATTTGTAGTTCGTTACTTTTAAAGCATTTTAAAGTTAATTAATAGAGGTTCGTTATTTTTTAATCATTTGTACGTTTTCGGTATGGTAGTTTTTCTTTCTAAACGTCAACCTTTTTTGTTTTAAATATTTTTGCATCATATTTCATGGCGCATTAAATAATAGAAGTGGCGTTTGCGTGTTTAATGTGTTGTTTTTATTTTGGTTTCGACGTTTTGTGTTGATTTTATATGGTTTATTAATTTTACTAGTTATTAATTGTGTTTTTATTTCAGATATTCAACCAAGGATTTCTAATGCTGCCAACCTGGAAGATTCTGCACTAAAGCTTTTTATTTAAATTTTTTTTATATTTGTAATTTTTTATTCTTAAGTGTAATTTTTTTCTTTAAGCGAAATAAAAGTTATTTGTGTGTATTGTGTCATTGTAATTTTTCTGCAAGTTTTATTTCAACTATGATTTTGTATAGTTGAAATAAAGCTTGCAGTAAAATTATAATTGTACAATATACTTTAAATTATAATTTCTTTAGTACTTTATTTAAAATGGGAAATCTGTATACCCACCATCCCCTTTTTTATACTAAGTCCAAACCTATAAAAATTTGGCATAGATTCGCCTTTTTTGGACTTAGAATATTTTGCGGATAAATGACATAGCTTATAGAAAATAAAACTTTATTGAAATAAAAATATACACTTTACAAATTTTTCCTTAAAAGGAAAATAAATGGCTAATCAAAGGTTTAAGCGGGTTATAACGGACCATTTAAGGATAATCTCGGGTAAACATCCCCCTTGAGACTCCGCCGTATTACCACACCCAGGACCCAGAGTGTGCCACGCTCTGGGCCCCTTCAAAATGTCCCACGATGTCTTCCTGATGTTTATGTTAACCTGAAAAAAAAACATTCATATAAAATTACGCGAAAATAAAGTTATACAAAATTATAAATGGAACCGATACAAAATTGAAATTATACAGTAGAAATTATGTAATAATTATAATTATAAAATTCAAATATAAAATCTGGAAATCGGTTTAGCTGTCACGGAATTGGTCTACGCTGTCCGAGGATTCGTCTTTTATGCATATGCTCCGGTATCCATGTTGTCGTCCGCGTTATTCGACTCGTGCGTCGTCGACAAACCTATTTTTTAAAAATGCAAAATTAGCAACTTAAAAAAATGTAAAATAATGTAAAATAAGTATATAAGTTAATAAAAGATTAATAACTAAATTTCCATTCCGAAATAAAGTTAAATAAAATATTTATAAAATATTAAATAAAACTAAAAAGACAAATTAAATTGAAATTCCTCTACTTCTTCTAAAATGCAAAATAACGGATAAAAACTAAAACTAAATTAATAAATTACCATGTAATTGCAGTATAATAAAATTGGATACAATTTCCAAAAAACATTAAACAAATCTAAGGAAAACTAATTAAATATGCTCGCCTTAACCGTACAAAACACTATACTGTACAAAAATATAACTGTACAAAAATATAACTGTACAAATAGCTAAAACATAAAAGGTCAAAACGACTAATAATTAATTCCATAAAAAACAATTTTAAAACCGCTAAATTAAACCTAAGAAGTAAAATTTGAGAAAAACTCACTCAGAACGCCGTGTGTGCTTCGCCTCCAACCCGGAAATAAAAACTGGTGAAAATCTGAAGAGAAAAAATAAAGATGCAAAGTAGTCCTGGCGTGCAGACTAATCAGCATAGCCAATCAAAATCCATGGAAACTTCTAGCAGTGTGACAACTTCCAGCCACACATATTCCACCTAGTGATAAAACATTAATCACGGAATTTTTTTTAGCACAAATATTTTGCAATAAAAAATTTAAACTTTCTTCCTTCGTGTTAAACGTAATATATTTATTCATATTTATCGCGTGTGCACTGGTATATCCAACACATGATACGGCTAATTAACGTCTACTCACTGCTGTACGAAACAGCTCAGTGTGACGTAATGGTCTCTGTCATTGACGGTGGGCGTGCGAGTTCGAATCTGCTCTCGTTATTTCTTGGATTGTTTTTTTTCAAGCTTCAAAAGACATAGCACATTTCGACGTCCTTTGATAAACGACTGGATGGCTCCGTGCTCCGAAAATAAACATTTATGCAACATGCAAGGGAGCCGGCCGTCAAAGATGGCTCGTGTAAATGTTTAATTTTTTTTTTTTGCTTTATTTAATGAGGCCTAGTATACAGGTGCTATAATCCTATGACGAATTGGTCAAATTTTAGTCGTATTCTTTGTGTACGGGGTTCGCGTCCATGTGGCGCATCTTTCCTTTTTCTTTTGAAGATCGAAATACGAATGTTAGTGAGTGTCTTCCTAATCTTCTAGTCATTTATTTAATTTAGGAGCATTCGATAATAAGTCATTTATTTCAGTTATTTTTATCAATTTAAGGAAACTGAAACAAAAATTAGCATCAATCGATATTACTACATTTATAGGAGCATTCAATAAGACCATTCATTTCATTTAGGAGCATTCAATAATACGTCATTTATTTCACTTATTTTTATCAATTTAAGGAAACTAAGTACTGTATTTGCCTAACCAATGCTCCATCATCTTAATTTGAATATCCAATCAGAAATCCCAGAAATTTTTCGAAAAAACGTCAACTTCGTGCGAGTTGTCATCTGGTGATAAAAATTGCAACATAAGGTGCTCTGTAGTTTACTTTTCGCATCTAATAACATTTCTATCTGTAGGAATTGCCACGACGCGGCGCGTCCACGCGCGCATGCTCGTTACGCTTTCACTGATAAAAATTTGGCGCCCGTTTTATTTTCTGGAACCTGGCACTGTGAAGATTGATGACGAGATGTGGGCTGAAATTATTGGTCAACGTGTAAGTTATATTGTTTTACTCACTCAACTATAGTTTAAGAACAAAAAAAAAACCACGTAAAGTATTTATCGAGCGTTGTTGGTGTTATCTCTCACGTGACAAATCCTTCCCCTCCCCGCCGCCATTGTCAAAAAATTACATTTTTCAACTTTAAAAAACGGAAATTAAAAAATATATTCATTTTTCCGAGTTTTTTTGAATCTCATCTAACAAAGTAACCATCGCCAAATTTGATTCGATCAGTGTTCGGTATCGTAATGAAAAATCAAAAAATATTGAAGAAATCTATTTTCTATATACCGGTACTCACTATATTCTCATGGCAACCACGATTGGCGTTGTTTATGATCTCGCTGAATTCCCTTCTTCGATCAATTCTTCCTTGGGATTGGGAGGAATATCAGCAACTGAAACAAAAAATAGTTATTTAAATGTAAACATTTTTTAATTTTTTTTATATACGAGTCACCTAAGCCTTTAGTTCGTACAGTTAGTGTTTTTGATTGTTCACTCTGCCCAACTTTATTTACGACTATTACGTACAAGTGGTAATTCGAGCCACATTATAAATCGTACAATCGATAAGCATCCTCTTTTGCTCCGATTTCAATAACTTGCCAAGTCCCAAATTCTTTTTTAAAATAAAGCAAATAACCTAAAAAGAAAAAAAATCATTGACTTTACTATTTACAAAAAATGTGTGATTTTTTTGGAACATACCGTACCTACAATTGGACTTGCACCTTTAATTGCACATCAAGAGTAGTTGTCGTAACCAACGTGACCGCCAAGTTCGGTTTGCTCGGTGGAGCTGGCAATAAAAATAAATATATTTATTCGTTAATTCAATAAGCTTCTAGTCGATTTAAATTGGATTACCAACCGAGGACAATTAAAGTATAAACAACTTGATCCATTCCAAAATGATTGCTTAATTTGCAGCTGTAATTTCCCGCGTCTTTTTCTTGAATATTTGTGATTGTCAAAGATCCATCGGTCGATACGTACAGACGATCACTTTTATCAACAATCTTTCCCCTCCTGCTCCATTTTCTATCCGGCATTAGAATACCTACGGCTTTACACGGTAACGTAAGTGTGGACTTGACAGCTTTAGCTGTGATTTCATCAAAAGAAGCTGATTTGGCAGGAACTACGAAGAAAAAAAATGGGCAAAAAATGTTCACTTTTCTGAAATCCAACAACTCTTACTGTTGATATCTCCCGGTGATGCAATTAACACATCCGACTAAGTCAGACTTTAAATCGAGAAAATGACCGCGAATGCTTCTTCTTGCTTCTATGTCGTTCGTCATCAGAATTGGCATTCTGAAACAAATATAAATATTTCAAAATTAATCGCCGTCCGGTCTCGACTTTTTTGGTCTATTTAATGTGTAGGAGCACCTGAAAAACAGAAATTAAGCAGCTATGGGCCTAGTCAATACTTGCAATCTCACTTGCTTCTCATCCTTGTTTGACTAAGGTAGTGCCAACTCGAAAATACAATGCAGTAGTAGATCGCACACAACTCTCATTTGCGTATTTATTCGGATGCTTTGCTTACGCCTCCCAATCTCAACAAACTTGTAAATTGATATTCTTCGATTTTTTCATAACTTGGCGTTCGTCCGCCGACTATTTGAAAATTGTTTTTTTTTGTGTTCTGATTATTGTATTGGAAATAGCTGCTATTCTTTCTATATTAAAATGGAGTTTTCTATCATTTTAAACATTAAAAAATTGAGAAATGTTAAAGATAAAAATTAAATGGCTTCCGTAGATACATTTATTAAAAAGTGTCTAATTATGTACAGTAGAAAGTGTAGAAAAAACATTACCAAGTTATTGCGTCTGGAGCGCCATTTTATAGCGTTAATAAAACACTTGTTATTTATACGGTTTAATGACGCAGAATTTAATGAGAAAAACCTTGTCAACAAACCAGTTCCTAGCCATGGTTGAAGGAAATTGTAGTCACTCGACTTACTGCAGCTATGTGACTTACTTGACAAAACAACCTAGGAATAAAGAGACGAGTAAATAAATTAGGCGGTTGATCTAACACTTTTACGTTACTCACCTGGACATTTTGGGAATGAAATACGATGAGATCCGGTTTCAAAGCTAACCACAATCGGTACAACCTACATCTCATACGGCCAAAGGTAGAAGTGGTCATCTATCCAAAGAATACTGCAAAAAGTTAACGAAGACGCGATTTAACTCGACGAGATAAAATGTTTCCAATCAATACTCTGCAGGAAAGATCAGGGGCAGCTCAAACGCTTGATCCAAGTTGTGAAAGCTGAAAAGTTCTTTTCCCCTTTTCCAGTTTCTGCTCATCACCAACTGAACTGAATTAGGTCTGTCAGCATGTGGTATAGGAATTTGGAACACAACAGAATGGCTATTGAAATGATGAGTTGTCAGAGGTGACAACAAACTTGTTTTACAATGTGCTACCTATCAATTTGTGTGTATTTATCCTTGACCAATTAAATGTTTATTTTTTTATTTTATTTTATTTTTGACGAAAAAGAGAACTTTTGAATTCTGAAGCTTTGCATAACCAATGAGTGTTGTCAAATTTGTTGTCAAAATTAATGATAAAGCAATAAGAAATGCAAATTTTGAGTGCTGCTCATACTAAGTGCTCATACTAACTTGTAAGCATTGAAGCTGATGCAACAATGCATGCATGTGAACTATAGGCTTTAGTGTTACTGAAGGAATAAAAAGTAAAATGGCACTCGGAAAATAATACTCTTTTTTGAGTAAGTATTAAATTCGCACAAACCTTTGTGATTCCCACTTAAGATTTCCAAAACATTTCCAATGAGTGGCCATGTGTAAAGTGCTGGCAACTTGTTTATCAATCCCCTAATCCCGAGCGCCAGATTTGTATAGTAATGCCACTGTAGAAATATATCAGCAATAAAAAGGAAACTTGCCCACAACAACTCGGTGTAGTCATTTCCATTTTCACAGCGATGGTATCGACATGTCTAACTCGCAAAGCGCACAGGATCCAGTTTGCTAATAACCAATCCTCCATGAGCAAAATTCTAAAATCTAAGATTAAATTTGTAAATTAAGTAAGAGTTTGTTTGTCATTACAGGCAATATTTAAAAATGGGCGTTAAGTCTGTGAGAAAAGTGGATGGAACCATTAAAGTTCAAATAGAAGTACTGTAGGTGGAAAAGTGAGTGGGTGAATGCACACAAGTGTCCTGACCGAAGAGAAAATAGCAACAGACGGTCAACTATAAAAATTAAAATTTTGACGTATAAATCAGGAAAAACTGGGTTAGTGTGAACTTAAATAAATACAAAACGGGGATGATTTAACACTTTTATATCAGACAGAGAGTTTACATTTTGTAATGAACATTAAAATACTTTTAAGTGACTGACTGTTGAAAAGCGAAAACAATCCGTAACAACTTTCCATTTGTCTTTTTGAACAGTGAGCACAAAACTGATGAAACGGAGTCGAAGGTTTTTCCTGGAATTTGATGAGACCTGATACATGCACGAGAATCGTTGGCTGGCTGTTCACGGTTTCACCTACAATTGCAATGGTTAGTTAATTAATAATTACCGTTAAAAACATTTTTATAGGAATAAAAAACGAACCTAACACTCGTTGCGTGTCCAAACTAGATCACGTTGTTTCACTAATGGGTAAATTTTTATAAAACATTGTGATCGCCTCATTTCCATTCACGCAGTTGCCATTCCACACTAAACGTGCGTCGTCCGTATACAGTTTGGCTAATTTCTACAAAATAAAACAATAAATTAGTACGAATCTCTAGGGTAGATTTTACTACTTTCTCGTACATTTGTCCAAATTATTTAAATAAATTGCCGCAAAATCATCAGCCGCCTTACAATCTTGATCCAGCTTGTTTGCAGCGTCCTAATTGAAAAAAATTAAGTCGTAAATTCATTAGAATCTTCAATAATATTTAAAAATACAAATACGGCCTTACCAAGTCAGCCATCTTGTTTTTCACCAAATGATTTTCTAAACGAAATGCGCGCTCAGTTTGAAAAGGTGGTCCCTCCGATAGAAAATCAATAAAAATCTGTCAACTGGATGAAAAATTTCAGTAAAACTTTTACGTTGCATTGTGGTAAGGCGTCACCAAGGGCCGCTAATGTTTGAATTTGAATACGTCAGCGACACAAAATAACAGTTGTATAAATGTCTATCAGCAGGTTCTACGACCTAGTAAAGTGACTTCATCGAGCGGGCCGCACCAAAATTGAAGCGAAATTGACAATGACTACTAACAAGTCCATCACCGCGAATGAGATTTCCTACGAGAAAAAGTCAGCGCAATACAGCGAAAATACCGGATTAGACATAGATATTATATAATTTGATTTTAAAGTTTATTGATTTTTTTTAAAATTAAAAATTATTGTTTCTGCAATAATTAGAAATGTGATACGTGTCGTTGTTTGTGTCATGCACAGTACGACAGTTGACACTGTCTATCAATAAACTTATAAAATGAAATTCTATAGTCTTCTCATCACGAAGATGGTCTTGCGGAGAAGCCTATCACCACTCACCATCATCCAAGAAGATTAAGTGTGCATACGGTATTAACCTCTTAGGGAATGTTATACTCCCTCTGTCCCAAATTATGGTATACATTTCTCTAAAAAATTCTCGATTATCGTTAGTTTTGTATAATTTTAAGATATTTTAACTGAATAACCTTTCAAATTAAGTGGACTTCCTGATCACTAAGTGGCATTATGGGTAATTAGTGTATCGTTCCATTATTGCTGAGTTGAATTTTCCCAAAATGGACTCAAATTTAAATGGCACCTGTTGTGCTTAAAGTAAAGTGAAAATGAATTCGAAAAATGGCTGTTTCCAAAGAAAAATGACAAAATAGAATAAATTAACTGATAATCAGCGAAATTGTATACAACAGCTGTAGCTGAAACAAAGCATTGTTAGGAATAAGGCACCATTAATGAAATTTGCAGGCAAATTGAAATTACTCCACTAACTATTTTACAAATTTGGTGAGAAGTTAAAAAACAATACAACGAAGGACATATTCCTGCCAAAAGATAAACATAACAATGTATTTTTGACATTGCAATGTTGTATGGAGTCAGGGATGATAGCAAAAAATGGCAACAATTACAAAATTCACAAATTCAGAGCAATCATTACAAGTTATTGTTATGGAGTATTATTTATTGTTATTGTTTACTCTTTATTTTTTATTGTTATTATTTACTCCATATTATTTATTGTTTACTTAATTTATTTATAATTTAACTTATTTATATTAATTTTGCATTTTTATAATGATAAAAATCAAATAAAACCTGAAATGTATACCATAATTTGGGACAAAAATAATAGTACAAATGTATACCATAATTTGGGACAGAGGGAGTATTATTTTTATTTAAACGAATAACATAGAGTTGGCTTTCAAACCAATGTAACATAGTCTTAAACACACCAATCAGGTGAGAACTATTAATTCCGAGAAAATTAAGAGGAATTCAATGAGAGTTAATTGCGTTTTTATAAGATATGATTTGGTTAGAAATTGACAGCAGAAAAACCTGCTCTTTTATATTTATGACTTGTTTGTTTGTCGCACTTAGCTTGTAATGAAAGTGTACTTATACTCAAAACCACCACAACGTTGACCTATTTCCGAGCCAAATTACGCCTAACTGTGGTCTGTGCTCTGCTACGCGGACAAGTAGTTCTGTGTCAAAGCATGACAATTCTGGTGTTATGGGCTACTTTTTTGTGCCACTACACCAGTGATACGGCTTGGAATAGGTCAACGTTGTGGTGGTTTTGAGTATAGATAGGTGAAATAGCATTTTATTGTGAAACTATTATGAAACGTTAGACAAACAAGCAGCTGGCATGGTACTGGCAGAAGAACGTAACTTAAAAAATTCTGTCATCTGCAACTGGGTCCTCAAGCACTAGTAGCCGGTCAAAAACCTTGTTGTTACATGAATGGACAAAACATTATAATAAAGATGTGCTCTTACCTTATTAGTGAGCAGTGTTGCTGACCATGCAATCAAGTATTCTCCAGTTTTTAGTTCTTACAAGTCAACAATTTGGTATTGAATAGCTTTGTTGTATTGGTTGTAATGTACCCAGAAGCTGTAAATTGATTTTAATGTATCATCCTGAACCAATTGGGTATGTTTTAACATTAAAGTGAATATAAAGTTAGTACTGGCCTAGGTGTTCAGATTTCTACTTTGGTGATATTTTTATTTTGTTTGTATGGGTTGACAATTGACATCAAAGGTAATTAATTGTTCTTTATCTCGCGTACTCGATTCGGTTAAGTAATGCCAATCCTTAATGTGCTACTCGTATTGCCTTTTTTCTCGAATACATTGGACCATCATGGTTCATTCTGTTCCTTGTTACGGTACTGTTGTGTTTCCCGTTATGTTCGTGATCACTGTTGTTTCCCGTTGTGTTCGTGATCACTGTTGTTTCCCATTATGTTCGTGATCACTGTTGTTTCCCGTTATGTTTGTTTCTGCATGTATCGAACCTTTATGTTTGTTTCTGCATGTATCGAACCTTTATGTTTGTTTCTGTTCCTTGTCAATGTATCGTACCGTTATGTTTCTTCCTGTTCTTTATTACTGTTCTGTACCATTATATTTGTTTGTTTCCTTTCCTTGTTTGTCTGTGCTGTACGAACAGGTTTCATGCAAAGAGTGAATGTTCGAATGTTCTGTATCATGAAGAGATATCGTCCTGTAGCTAGTCAATACGACAGCCATTGGAATTCTACCATTAGGCATCGTCCTGCCGCTAGTCAATACGACATCCATTGGAATTTTACCATTAGGTATCGTCCTGCCGCTAGTCAATGCAACATTTATTGGAATTTTACCATTAGGTATCGTCCTGCCGCTAGTCAATTTTACGCCCATTTTAACACTGCCATTGGGTATCGTCCTGCCGCTAGTCAATGCAACATCCATTGGAATTTTACCATTAGGTATCGTCCTGCCGCTAGTCAATTTTACGCCCATTTGAACATTGTTATTGAGTATCGTCCTGCCGCTAGTCAATTTTGCGCCCATTTAAACACTACCATTGGGTATCGTCCTGCCGCTAGCTAGTTACTGTATTTTAGCATCATAACTAGCAACAGGACGATACTTAATGATAACGTTCCAGGATAGCGCAGTGGCTACCAGCAGGACGGTACTTAACAGAGGGGGTCCAACGACTAACAACAGGACGGTACCTAATGATAAAGTTCTAGAGGGGTGTAACTGGCTAGAGACAGAACGATACCTAATGGCAAAGTTTCAATGGAAATTATAATAACTAGCGACAGGACGATACCTGACGGCAAAGTTTCAATGGAAAGTATATTAACTAGCGACAGAACGGTACTTTGTGAGTTCCAATGACTAGAGGTTTAATATCATTTTTTCATTCTTTAATTTGCTTTATTTTTCTATAATGGATAGAAGAAAATCTGTTAAGGTTAAAACTTTTACAATATACCAAAACAAATTTGTAAACATTTTTGTACACATTAATTTTACTTTTTAACAGAATAGAAAATAGAAAACAGAATAGAAAATAGAAAATAGAATAGAAAACAGAATAGAAAATAGAAAATAGAATAGAAAACAGAATAGAAAATAGAAAATAGAATAGAAAACAGAATAGAAAATAGAAAATAGAATAGAAAACAGAATAGAAAATAGAAAATAGAATAGAAAACAGAATAGAAAATAGAAAATAGAATAGAAAACAGAATAGAAAATAGAAAATAGAATAGAAAACAGAATAGAAAATAGAAAATAGAATAGAAAACAGAATAGAAAATAGAAAATAGAATAGAAAACAGAATAGAAAATAGAAAATAGAATAGAAAACAGAATAGAAAATAGAAAATAGAATAGAAAACAGAATAGAAAATAGAAAATAGAAAATAGAATAGAAAACAGAATAGAAAATAAAATCCTCTATAAAAAATCATGTTACATTATTTCTTTTTTGAAATTTAAATTTAATAAAACTCTTTAAGTGTACAGCAATTAGTAATGAACAACTAACCAGTAACTCCCGACAGTACCGTAGGTATTTGCAATCTCCCGCCTGTTAAAAAGAAAGATTAGCAAGACATCTTCTGCTACTACAACAACGGACTTACTGTTCATATCTGTGCACTATTCCTTCGTAGTCCTTCCGTCTTCTGCTAGCCGCCCCAAACCAGTCTCGATGTCCGAAGAACGGTTACAAGCATGACTCAATGACCAACGACTCGTGTTGCCGATTCAGTAACAAAATGTCAGTTCTCAATCACAGATTGAGCCCGTACACAGCTAGCTAGACGAGTTTGAACTTCTAGTTACATTAACAGGTCAAGCTGTAGATCTGCGCAAAGATCGGCACTCGTTGTGCCACTTCATTAAATCGCCGTGATAGTTTGTATTCCTAATTCCTGGCCACGTCTGCTTTTGTCTCTGTGCGGAATCGGAGTAATCATCAAAATTTGTCAAGCTAGAAATTCTACAAAACTCATCAAATAAAACGAAATAAAAGTTAAAAACCAAACACTACATTTCAATTTCAACTAGATACCAATGTTGCAGCAATACTCGGCCGTGACACTTGGTGAAAGAAATCTACATCTTAAAAAATCCGATGTACCATTACAATCATATAATTCAATACAAATACTATAAATAAACAACGACACACTCAATTCCCCACATTTTTTGTCAAACATTTTAAATTTTCGCTTAACTTACTACTCAAACAAATCCGCTTTGAAGTGCTAAACACTGAAAACAAAGGAAAGAAAAAAAGAAAACCATTATCAATTACAACACCAAATTACATCAAATGGTTCCATCGACCTACAATGTCCTCGCTGCTGCCTGTCTGGTGAGTGTCGACTGATGACCGGGTCCAGTCCGGGTCCTCGGCCCCTGGGAAAATCTCGCAGCTCCCCAAAATGTGAACGAACCAAGGGAATGCATCCACGGCCCGTCATGCCCGTAATCGTCCAACTGGAAGCACATCCCGAAAAGCCACCCTGACTAAGCTTGACTCCCCGGCCTTTTTTCAGGTTACATATGCAGCAATAAAATGTCATTTCACATCCTACAATGAGCCTGTATACTCGTACAAGCACCAAGATTATAGCTTGCACTTCTGGTGCTGTAGGTCTGCGCTGAGATCGGCAGCCGTCGCGCACCTTTCATTAAATCTAGTTTCTAGTTTCTGGCTACGGGAAGCACTCCACAAAACCACATCATTTCATGGCTACGTCGTCTTCGTGGATGTCGAATGGCGTGTTATTGTTTCAAATACCGGGCATGCACCAAAATATTTATTAATCGTTAATGCAATCATGTCATTCATCTTTTTCTTGTCGGCTTCGTGTCGAATGGCGTTATCATTGGGTCCAAAACATGCTTCGATCGAATGACAAATCGTTGAAGGAATTACATCGTTCTCCTTTTTCTTGCCATCGGTGCTAATAATCAGCTAAAGAAATTGGACCAAGAATGTGGAAGGTTGATGGAAACCTTTAACCGAAGACCCGCTTTCGTATTTAACTAACTTGTAAGTTGCTTACCGGTACATCGGAATAATGAAGTTACTTCTCCGCATGTGCTGGTATCTTATGGACCTAGTTAAGCCCCGTGTGTCTGGCACTTTTAAGTCTAACCTGAAAATGGAAAATGTAAAAATTAGAGTTATAATTTATTGAATTCTTCGATATGGACATAAGTAACGGCTTTTAAAACTAAAATTATCTCGTTATTACACTATTCTAATTTCGTTTTGGATACAACTGGGAGTTGAAAATTTCAAGATGGCGAGAAACAATAATAAGAAAATTCACGATGGCGAAAGGCGAGATATTGCGGAAACAAAAAACGGTTCCAGTCTTGCCACCTTGAATTTTTCAACAGATAATATTAAAATCATGCAAGTTTTCTACAAATTTACTACTTAACTAACTAAAATGAAGTCTGTGCGTGTGAATAATTACAGTATGTTGCTTACCATTGCGATGACACAGCGCGATGCCTTGAGAAGAAACAGTTTCCAACAATAGCGCCGTTGATTTTCATATTTCTAATTTTCACTCGAGGCGTCGTACAATCATTACGATTTTAAAGGTGGAAACACTTTTTACCACAAAAATAACAAATAAATAAAAATTGCCTCTCAAATGCACTTAAAACAACTCGTCGATTTTTATTCGCCTCAATTTTAAATTCACCAACAAATTAATTTGCACTTTTGCACAAAACAAATTGTATTCTACGTGCTGGTGACAATATGGAAGATTGAATCATTATTGTTACAGTCTTCGAATCAAAAATGTTTTATTTATGAATGATCGGCTAACTGCTGTAGCAAATGACGTCTTCTTTTTTCAAGTTCTTCTTCGCTCAAATCACTTTCTGAACTTCCCCAAACACCCTAATTCAAATGCAAATCGGTTTTCTTGTTCTTTCGTTATCACTATTTCTGAATTTTTTTTACCGGTACTTTCTCTTCGATTTCTTCTCCTTCCTCCGCGGGACTTCGCGCGCTTCGTTTTTGTTTTTTACTTTTCTTATTTCCTTTATCCGATTCGACGTCAGAAGGTGATGACGGCTAAAAATAGAAATTCCGTATAAATTCCAATGTTTCAACGATAGGTGAATTGTCAGATTATTTATTCATGTATTTATTTTGTGTTCTTACCGTCCTGGATACGCGCTTCTTTTTCTTGGCTTTCTTTTTATGTTTTTTAGACCCGCGATCTTCGTCTGACTTTAAATCGCTACTCGACCTCGATGGCGATCGAGAAAATGACCGCGAACGCTTCTTCTTCTTGCTCCTGTGTCGGTCGTCGTCGTCAGAATCGGAATTCTGAAACAATTTTAAATTAAGCAAATAGAAATATTTCAAAAGTTTAAAAAATAATCGCCGTCCAAAACTTACCGATCTCGACTTTGATCTGGATCTCTTCTTCTGCTTTTTATTTTTCTTCGAATGTTTTTTGGCTTTGCTATGATGATGACCGCACGCTTCCTAAAACAATTTTCCAAACGTTTGATTAAACTTTGCCAATGTACAATTTTTGAATTCAAAACCCACCTCGAGATTTTGCTGGTACTCTTTGAAAAGCCGAATACGCTCGGACTCGAGTGTTACAGCCGTAAATGCCGACTCCGATTCAAATTGTGAGCGGATTTCATCCCACTTGGAACTTGCACTAAGTAGTGGTCCCGCATTTTTCAACATTGCACGGAATGAACTTTCTAAACGCCGCAACTAAAATCAAACATAACAAATTATTAAAACATCATAAATATCAAATTTATACACATACTTTTCTGGCTTCTTCTTTCATCCTTTCTTTTTCCCGAGCTTCTGCCTTTTCCAACAACTGCAAAAAACAAAGTAAAGTTAAATTCATCAAACAAAAACCTAATTATCACCAAACAACAAACATACACTGTTGTAAGTCAGTTTCACATTCCCAGCATCCAATGTTGCCGACCTTTTATCTTCACTGACAACTGTGGCAAATTCTTCGAACGTTGTTTTTACATCAACTTGAAAATCCTTTTCCTGTTGTAATTAAAACCGTCAACCAAATGCTAAACCCAACAACATTCGTACCATTCTTGTTACCTTTAATATTTCCTTGATGATCTTTTTCTCATCATGAAAACGCGCCTTCAAATCCTCCACATAAAATTTAAACAAGTCCAAGGGCGTAGAGCCTGAATTTTAAAACGAAAATACAATTAATATTCACAATCATTTTTACCAACTTATTTTCGAGTCTTACAAGTCTTACCAGGCTGACCTAACATGCTGGAAAATCGTAAATCTGCACTAAGGAGAGGATACACTTCCACCCACAATGACATGGATGTCAGCTTTCCTTGTTCGTGAAGCTCGTCCAACAGAATCTGCAATTACCGCAATCATTAAAACGGGTCTAAAGCCTAACGTCATAAAACTCACTAGAAAAGAATCGCGATTTTTTCTTTGTTGGCGCTTAACTCTACGCCGTTCCCTTTCTTTCTCTTCCTCTTCGTCTTGCTCCAATTGCCGCACATGTTCTTCGTATACGATTAAAGCGTCTTCTTTGTCCATATCTTTAAAAACAAAATTAAATTGATAACAGAACCACAAATAAAAAAAAATATACGGTAGTAATCGTTTACTTAATAGTTCGGTATCTTCTGCAAACACAGGATTATCCAGTAACATCTGTTGCGCCTCTTGCCACGTACTGCTGTATGTAACGTTCGTCATGCTGTCTAAAATATCACTTAGAGACTTCATATTTCGTTTCCGTAGAGCTTTGGCCTCTTCCTGTTATTACCAAAATTAAATTTTCTAACATTTTCGAAACTAATCACATTTTTGAATACCTTCTCTTTCTTTGCAAGATAAAAGACCACATCTTCGTACAAATCTTTCCTCTCTCGTTCTGGCACTGCTTTCCAAATATCTTCGTTTTCAAACAGTTGTTCCGCCTTCCGATATCGCGTCTGCGAATTCATCTTATTGGTATTTTGTAAAAACAATTCTAAGTCTTCTTTAGCCTTTTTCGCCCTCAATCGATTTTCCTCCTAAACAGCAATTTTAAATTTTAAAAATCAATTCAATCAACGACAAATCAAAATGTACCTTTTCTTCTTTAGCTTTCTGAGTTTTGTAAGCATTAAACGCTTGTTTCTTCTCGTTAAGTTTCTTCAAAGTCCCATACCGTGGGTCATTGACTATTAATTTAAGTGCCTGTTCCCAAGAAGCATTGCTAGAAACCTCTTTTTCACGAAGCAATTCTTTAAAGGCTTCGATCGCTTCTTTTTTATCCTTATAAACGATCGTTTTGTTTTCCTTTGCAGCCTCATTAACGTCTTCCTCACCCGTAGTCCCACCAGCAACTTTCCTAAAATTGAAAGTTAAACAAAATAAATTAATACCCTACATTGTATTTAATTTATTTAATTTAACAACAAAAAATCCGACTCACGCTTCCTCCTTATTATTATTATTATTATTCGCTTCGTGTAGTTGTGAAGGCAACTGAATAGTTGCTAATGATTGCGATGCACTTCCTGGTTCGTCTGGTAAAGGATGACCAGAACCAGACGGGATGAATTTCCTGAAGATTTAAATAGATGTTTAGCACGTTATTCGTTAATCAAGTTAATGTTTATCGTTTACTTATCATCCGAATCATCTTTGGGAACAAACATTCCTTTAAGATCGTCAAGTTCCTTTGGAATCGTCCATCGACTTTCTTTTGTTTGAATATTATGATAATAAATTTTTCCAGTATCAGATTTGTATTCTTTCCACGGGCATTGTGACAACAGCAACTAAAATTTCAAAAAAAACATCATGACATTACAATGCAAGACTGAGAGAATAATAAACGTTTACCTCGGCATGAGTTTTAAGTTCATCGGGTTTCTCCCACGAAGATTGCTTGGTCACATTATTATAATAATAAATACGTCCATCCGGAGACCGATGTTCAGTCCAGTTAGTTTTCTAAAAATTATTAAATTTGTCATTTATTTCCGAACTTTACAAAACATAATCGCAAATTACTTTATCCGATCTTTGCGAGATTGCTAATGGTGTTGCTGATGCTTCCGCAGAATGATGAATTGGCGATTGCACGCTGACTTGAGGTGGTGCTGAAATCACAACAGAAGCTGAATTTCCTAAATCACATTTCAATCGTTAGTTTAATTTTATTTAATAAGAGATTTTTTTTAAAGGTACCTGGCTGCATCGGTGGATACGGCTGAGGCAAACCGGGAGGTAAACACGGAGCACTCGGTAAATCTGCCGGCATAAAACCGGGTGGCAGGTGAACGGCAGTCTACGATTTAAAAATAAATAAATAAAAATTTAAAATTTATTACTTCGTGATCAAAACCGGTATACGTGCGCGTTGCTGCACTTACCGGGAACGGTGGAAGAGACATTGTGCTTATTGTATTTCGATATCAGTAAACAAACAAAATAAAATCGCTTAAGCGGAGATCAACTTATTCCGCTAATATCGTCACTGTGGGATATTTTCCATTAGAAAACGTTTGTAGCCGGAGAAACAAACGAACCGAAGCGTCTTCTCGTCGCCTCGGTCTTCGCTCTTTCTTTAGATCACAAGTTCAGAATTCAGATCACAGGCAATGACGTACTTCCTCCAACAACAACAATGCGCCACCTATTGAACGATAAACTAAGTTCAATGTTTGACAAGTAAAAATAAACGCAAATTCCCGTATTTATAATTTTTATACTTCGAAATAAAAAATATTCATATTTTTTTTGATTTTTTCGAAGGAATCTTTTTATTTTGTCTCAATCGTTCCATTTATACCGAACCTCTGACATGGCAACATTCCAAACATTTTTACTTTGGAATTGCAAAAATAGTTGAGATTATTATGGCGTATCGCAAAGAGACAGCACGCATATACGGAAGCTCAGGTTTATCAGGTAGAGTTGATCTTTTCAACAAGGCAGCCACTGATCATACGGAAAAGCAACTGAAAAACCCATTTTCAAACTGGACCGGGGCGTCGCATTTGAAAGCTTTAAGCAAAGATAATGTCAATTATGGACGTCCCCCTCAAGGCAGTAAAACTGAATACCGCGGGAAAAAAGCGGGGGAATTAATATCCAGTGAAATACAAACATTATGCCAGATGATATGGGAATTTGGCTGTCAAAATGATGACGGAACAGCAGCAATATCCTTCGGAGAACTTTTTCAAGTAAAAAAAGATAAAAATAAACAAATATTGTCGTCATAACCTTTAATAGACGACATTGCTTCTTTGTAGATTTACACTCGCATTTCGAACAAAGTAGTCGGAATCCTGTTAAGAGCCAGGAGAAATGGATTACTATATTTCGAGGGGGAAATGTTATTCCAAAGGCGAGACGACGACGTCATCATTACTCTCCTAGAATCAATCGGAGAAATTCGGCGCAAAGCTGGATGTCCGGAGCAACCATCTGTAAATCATCAGCCAGAAGAACAAAACTAAGCGAAACTATATTTTGTAATTTATTTATTTATTTATTATTGCCTTATAGTTTAATATAATGATAAAAGTTGATTTGCGTGTGTAGTATATTGAACACGGTTAATTGACTGCTGTACATGCAGTTGTGCAAGTTGGATGTGTTTAAAATAACATTAAGATCATACATTTGTTGATGTTTGAATATTCGAAATTTATGCTCGTTTGATATAAATAAATATTCATATTTAAAATAGATGTGATTTTTTTGTGGCACGCATAAATAAGGTACTCGCTGAGTATGTGATGAATGATTTTTGCATATATAATTATAGGAAATCATCATTTTATAAAGCGATGAAATGATGATTCGCTTTGTACCTGATGTGGTGTGACTGGTTTTATTCGTAAGCAAACTCGACCAAAGGTCTTCTTCGCATCAAACGATTTTCCATTTCCACGCGATGAACTTTTTGATCAAATGTTTCAGGATTCAAAGTCTTGCTCAACTTGTCTCGTAGTTCTGCCGACGCCCAAGCTATTGCGCGAGACTAATTCACGAGTCGAATAAAAACAATTAATTTGCATCTGTATATTGAATATTGATATCCGATTGGTACCTGATTGATTTCTTGGTCTTTTTTCCGTGCAACAATTTCACTCTTGATTTCTTTGAAATGCACTTTCCGCTTTAAGGTTGACATTTTTTTGCTTTCTTCATTCTGAATTCTGAAATAAAACAAATCAATATTTAATTCCCAGGAATAGCGAATATTAAAAACTCAATTACCCCTGCATTATTCTATCGTGGTGCATCGTTTTTGCAACTCTCTCCTTTCTCATATCCTCCAAACGAGCACTTAGCTGTTGATGAACTTTCACAGTTGCCCGTGCATTGACAAACGCCCGATATTCGATCAACTGTTGTCTCCATTCCCGGAATTCGTCGTTTAATTTTTCCTGAATTCTAGCCATGCTCTTGAACTTTTCTTCTCTTTCCAACCTAAAAATTGTATAAATCCATTTTAATTACTCCTAAGTCATTCTAATTAACGTTTACATTTGATTTTGGCAAACTTCACTTCGTCTCTGCACAAAATCTTCGTAATTTTGTTTTGCTCGAGCTTCTTTACTTTCTTTAAGCAACTGCATTTCTTCCAATTCAGTTCTGTGAATAGACAAATAAATAAATAAATATAAATTAATCAGTATAAAAATATCAACAGTGTTAAACAACCTGAGTTTCTCCTCCACCTCTAATTTATTGCTCACGTGTCGTTTTACACTACTTTCATTCTCCAATTTCACTTCCTGTCACAATTTTACCAACATTTATCAGTCTGTTAATTTTTTTACGAGTAAAATATAAATTTCTACCAGTTGACGTTGAAGTTTCATCAAATGCCGTCTCTGCGAAGCTTTCAGCAAACTGTGCTCTCTCAGCTGGTTCAATATAACGCTTAATTGCTCGCGTTCTTTCTCCATTTGCAGTAAATGAAATTCCTAAACAAAAAAAAACAAATTCAATCAATTTGCATCGTCGATTGTTTCAGCGAAATACGGTACCTGCGACCTTTTTTTCTCAAAATGTTCTTTCTTCCGTCGTGCAATCAATTCTCTTCGCAACATCTCTTGTTCGTCGGCTAATTGACTCCACTTTTCCGCCTTCATCATAATGGCTATTTCTCTCTCCGCAAGTTCCTGTTGAATTCTTTGCTCTATTGCAGCTTGTTTCATTTTCTAATCAACAAATTTAAATATATTTTTCTACATAAATCTCTATTCATTATAATAAAATACCCTCCAAGCCTGATAGTGTTCATTTTCCTTTATCAATTGCCGCTTTCTGGCCTCTTCCTCCTCAGCTGCTTTCAATTCATTTATTCGCTTTTCTTCTTCCCATCGTTTATGGACAAATTCCTTTACTTCTCGCTCGTGCAGTTGATTCTCATGACGCGAAACCATTAATTCGAGTATTTTCCGATCCTAAAATGAATGATAGAGATATAACTTGGTGTTAAGAGAACAAACGTATGTACGAACTCGAGAGGGCAAATGAGCGGCATTTGCAGCCAGTATAATTGAAGCCTTGTCCAAAGAACTGCAACTGACGCGACTCATGGACCGAGAACGCGAACGAAATGATGGCAATGCAGAACACAGGCGAGATGAGCCGCCTGAAACCACCGACATGTCCCCAACCGACGTAGCCGTCGACATTCGGCTCCTAATTAACAATTACAATTCAATTATTTGTTAGAAATTGCAATTGGTAAAATTTAAAACTATACCTTCTGTGTGATGGAATTTCGTGTAGAACAGCTCGAGTCGACGATTTAGCTCTCTGATTACTTTTACAAATAAACTTAAACAACTCATCTTCTATATTTGCTATACAATTAAATTAAATTTAGATTAGTGTAAAAAAAAATTTGATGATTTAGTTTTAAAACCTTTTGCATTCACTTTCTTTGGAGAGTTTGCTGATGAATATATTTTTTCTTCGTTCGAAAAAGGTATTTCAACAGTACTGCCATCCAGTTTCCCATTCTTATTGATGTTGAATGTCGTAAAATTAAAATTGTTTTCATTATTCGCTGCAAGTAAACAGCACAAATACAATTAAAAACCGAAAATATGATAAATTGACATATTATTACTATTGTTTTCATCCGATGTTGGAGATATGGGCAATTCTTCAATTCCAAATGAACTTTTACAATAAAAGTCTACAGGATTGTTTGGTTGCTAGAAAATACGTAAAAATTAGTACGTTTAAACAAAAATTGCACTATTATATTTTATTTAGTAATTTTATTGTACTTCAAAACTCATATTGTAGCAACTAAAAGTGTGATGCGTTAAAGGTTTCATAACGTTTCCTGATACCACTAAAAAAAATGAATAATAAAATGTATATAAAATTGCATAAAAGAAAAGAAAATATTGATGTATACTTTTGGACAGAGCGTGTATGACTAATACAGCTATTGATAATAATAGCAGGTGTTGCTGATGCTGTGTGGTGACCGACGCCAATCGATGATTCTATTCCAAGAATTTTATATAATTCATTCTCCGTTTAGTGCCAACAAAAATTCGTCCCACCTGAAAATGATGTAAATGCGTTTTTAAAGCTCTTTTATGAACTGTAATACACAATTGTGTCATTTTTGAGATAACAACAGAAAATCAATATAAAAATTTTAACATTTTAAAATTACTTCTTTTAAAATTCACATTGCATTAACAATTCGTTATCAACAGCAGGAAAATGTGATTTGTTTATAGTTACGTTTGAAGAAAAACAGATAGGACTTTTACCTCGCACGGTGATGACATTGTCAGATGTGTTTTCAGGGGAATTGATTTTGGCAAACATCTCGACCGAAAATTGGCATCGGGCATTAATTGTCGTCTATTGGTCAGTATGAGATGTATATCTCGAGTGGTCGTGCACCTATGTTCATTATCGAGCGTTGAGGTAGCCATTTGTAAACAAACCAACTAGCGCAGCGCTCTCTAGTATCCGATTTTTGTATTTTACCATAAAACTAATTACTATGAAATTAGAAATTAAAATTAAAAAATACTTTCTCATCTTTATATACGTCTTTGAATATTGTAAGGAAAAATAACACTAGTGTATACAAAAACTATGACAAAAACTAACTAATCCAAACTGTTAGCTATCAGCGCCATTATGACCTGAACTATCGGTAACTTAGAGACATGAAAAATCGAGGAAAACAAACAGATCGAACACTACAGTAAATAAGCTCGAGAACAATTCAAATTGTTTGATGTAATAATTCGTATAATTTTCTAAATTAATTTAGGAAAACCGTCCTTACTGTGAAATATGGGCTCAAAAATCCCGAGCAGACAAGAAATTCTTAATTTGTATCGACAATTAATCCGATTTACCAAGAAAACGACTTTAAGCGACAAAGCATTCATCAGTAAACGCATAAGAAGTGAATTTGACAAACACAAACAAGTAACGGAGAAAGACGAAGTAATTCACCTGTTCCAGGTACACAAATAAAACACGCAAAAGCATTTAACCGTCCATTAATTGAGTGCAAAAATGTTTGTATTTTCAGAAAGGAAAAGTGTTTTTGCAGAAAAAAAGACTAGTATGACCAGTGTGCTCAAAATACCTCGCTTTAAATCGTTATTTCCACCGATGCCACTCCTATTTCACGCCATTCGATGCAAGCAAACAATCGATTACTCTAAAGTGCCTACAATTAACGAAAACGAATTAGAAGAACAATTCGTACGAGGTTCCGGACCGGGCGGACAAGCTGTGAATAAAACATCGAGCTGCATTTCACTCAAGCACCTGCCAACCGGCATAGTAGTCAAGTGTCAATTCACGAGATCACAAAACCAAAATAGGAAAATAGCCAGAAAGTTACTGCAGGATAAACTGGACGTTTTCTACAATGGCGACATGAGCGTGCAAGCGCAAGAAGAGAGAGAATCGAAAACAAAATCTGATGAAAAATCGCGTCGAACCAAGAAAAGATTGGAAATGAAAATGGCATTTAAAGAACGAGAAGGTTTAGATTAATTGTTATTTAATTCGTAAAATGCTGATGTAGCGTAATGAAAGAATTAAAAGTTTAAAAAAAAAATTTACATGAGTCTTTTCATTCGCTTAATGTCCTCTCTGACATGAATGTCGGCAGTGTCGACAGCTGAAGTGATTTTGTCGATCTTATCGAGTTGTTCGGTCTGTTCTCGCCCAACGTCAACTGCTAACGACTTCATGGCGCTGATCATTTCTCGTAGTTGCTGCGCTTCTTCTTCCGTTACAATCGACTCCTCTTCCGTTTCGGTGACTTTCATCAAATCATTTTCACACTGCATCGCTGTTACATTCAACACAAAGTCCGTTCCTTCCAAACCAAACAATAAATTAAGCGAGGAAAAAGAAATTTACATCAATACCTTTATTAGTCCCATCTTTTACTCGCATTTGACGTACTCGCTGCTCGTTGAATTCGAGTTTATCCTTGTAAAACCTACTGAGCAATGGCTCGATCCACACCATTTGAGCCGTAATTATCACAAATCCTAAATTCTTTCCTCCAATTTTTTCCTGCTGAATCCTAAATTCCCACGGGGCAGTGATTACGAGTTTTGTGATATCACATTTCTATAAAATTGAAAAAAAAAATAAGAAATTAAAATAAATTAAATCTCAGCAATACATTCCCTTACCATCAACTTATTTATTGTGTGGCCTTTAGAATTTTGCACCGCTATCGCATCTCTTCCAACGCGCAGAACCCCGTGTTGTGACTTTGAGCGTGTACTTCCACAATACTTTTCAAAAACAACGTTGAAATCTTTAAACCTCGTCTCTGTTTGAGCAGTTACTTCACTCGGTTTAAACGACCTCCGCTCGATTTTAGACGGCTGGAAGACACCTCCGAACCACGATTCTAACCGCGTCAACAGCGAATCGGCGACCGCCAACTCGTCATTAACATTTTCGGCAGTGACTAAAGCATCGTCCAGTTGTTTGCCCTGTCTGTGAAGTGTTCTAGCGGCCGAGCTTAACGTTTTTGACGATTCGTGCGCCAAGGCTAACAATTCCTGGCCCAATGTTGAATTTGATGCGCTATTTGAAGACGATAAATCCGTCGACAGTAACCTTTCCTTGTGAAAATGCTCGATCAGAACGAAAACAGAATCTCTATTTGGAAAAGAGCTGAACCAATATTTCCTCGATCCGAGCAAGATTGTAATTGATGGGAAAACGTAACTGGAAGCTTCCTTCATAATCGCACTAATTTCATCGTAATCAATGCGAATCGTGCGGAATCCGGCAGTGTCCACGTCCTCTTTCCTACATTCGAAATAAATTCCACCAGGTGACACATAAAACGACCCTGGCACCCACTTTTTCTTCGTGTCCACGTAAATCGTGGCTTGGCAATCGTAAATGCACACGTCTGATCTACCCGTTTGTGGCCGTTGCATACTCGGAACACCGCTAGATTTAATAAAAATATCAAATAATTAGTCCCACACTTACTAAAACCATATAAAAATGACCTTAAAGCAGTTTATCTGCCTGATATGAGTATACAGAAACAGTTGATGTTGACATGACATTGCGCGGCATCTTGCGGCAAAAAGTGAAAATTGTCAGGGATAGAAACTGAAAGCTGCTGGATGAAATGGCTGCTTGGAAAGTATCCGCCCCTTTGTGTTTTGATTGGTCGAAATCGCCATTCTACGCATCAATCGAATACGTGAACGTGATTTCGGATACAAATTGCTTAGCAACCAAGAATTGTTTTATTTTTTAATCGTTCGTTTTAATCACTCTACCCATACGAACAAATCTGTCTGCTAGCAGAATTCCTACGGAAGAATTTGATCGAGATAGTTCTAGGAATTGACTAGCAGAATGCAGATTTGCGGAATAAGAATCTCGCTCCCTCATATCGACTGCCAATGTGCGGTAATGGTTGTAGGATTTGTTGCCGGCGTTTTTTTATTAAGCAAAGCATTTCGTCAATTGTGATTAAAGAATTGTGGCCGAAGTAGTGTTAATTTGGTGAGCGAATATTCTAGGAGTGAAAACGATATTTTTTTGTTTTTATTTCTTATTTTATTCATTTCAGAGTAAACGAGAAACAAAGTAAATTTCGAAAAAGGAACAGATGGCTGAAAAAAAAAGAGATGTCAAACTTGATAAAATTTAAAAGGTTAAGTAGAAGAATTGTGGGCCACCATTTTGTTTTTGGATGTTCCATTGAGTTTATATATACTTTTTTATTAATTTAGTTATTTATTTTAATAATAGGAATGCCAGTTTCGTCAAATTTAGCACCCGCTTTTAAATTTCTCGAATAATTGCAATTTATCATCGAATAAATGCAGAACTAGGCAAATTCCTTAATGACGCCATCCTTCTTCGATATTTCATCTTGGCTGATTATTGTTTGTCGCCCTATGTCTAAATTTTAAATGTATTGAAGTGAAAACTTTTAAAAAACGAAAAAAAATCAAACTTTATCTAATTAATTAATTTAAAAAATAAAAACTGGCTATATAGTCTCTTGAATAAAGATATAAACGAAATTAGCTCGATCAGCGCCAGCAAAATCACAAGCGCAAACAATGCCTGCATACGGCAGGCATGATGCCGGACGTGTTGTACAACAAGAGCGCGACAAACCCTGCGGTGCCGGCTCCCGCAGCGTCATTTGCACAAAAATATTACGCATACATGGAGCCTGCGGTCTCGACGTGAAGGTAAATGGCGGTTGCGACCAGCCCGTGCCTTTCAAACAAGGTTTGACCCCGAGTTCCTGAGTCGAGTGTTGTCGCGAAGCAAATTAAAAGAACGACAACAATAGCCGCGAGATTAAAAACAAGTGCAAAAGGGCATGAGATACTAGCAAATTGGGCCTTGCGTGCTAATTAAGTGCCCCATTCGAGTATTACGATTGGAATTAACACCAATTTCGGCTTCCTGCGGATTGCTTGCAATGCAGGGAAAGCCACGGACGAAAGCAACCCAGCAGAAAAATTGCTAAATGAAGCAAAATATAAATTGCATGGACAAGCCGCACATAGGCCTATTTCTAGATACAAAAAGTAATAAAATCTACCAATAATTAAGTATTGTTACAACATTTTTCGCAGTGATATCGTTTATAAGCAAAAAAAAAACATTACTTTATAAATGAGAAATTTCTAAACAAAATCCGATTATATTAAATTAAATTATTAATTGCAAAATAAATAAAATGAATAAAAATCAATACCGTCTAATAAATTGGTGAAGGAGTTGAAATCCATCATCGAGTCTCAAATGCCAGTCTTCGCTTCCCATTGGCTGTTCCCGGCCGCATTCACGGGGCCGCGGCTCCGATTGGCCAACGTTGGCGAATTCCTAAACGATGCACGCTTCACCAGAATACTATTATAAACGAAAGGAAAGGAAAGAGAAGTTGAAAAACGAATAGAGAGTACCTAGTTGTCAAAACCAGATGCACAGATACGTGCGTTGAGAGAGAGAGACCTCCTGCCGACCACTGTCATTTGCAAACCTCTTACCTAATCTTTTTTAACAAAAGTGTATGGCCATGGCAAGTTCAGTTTTATACGAATATCCTGGCGCTCGCACCACTTCAACCTTGTGTTCAGCGTCTGACCTCGCTTTAGACCTGTTCGGCGAAGGACCTGCACCCGAATCGGCCAACACAATGTTACAATGCAGATATGCAGATTCGAGTAACGTGCAGGATGTTGAGGAAAACGCCGTTGTAGATTTGCCGTCTTGCGCTTTCGCTCAAAGAATTACACCGAATCCTTACGCGCCCTGCATTTCAGGTGAGATTGCTTCGATTCTGTTGAATAATTACACTTTTCTAACTGACTGATTTCTCTCTAGGTGATGAACAAGACGATACGGTGAATTCGGAAGCTCAAAGTCCTTATCCTCACACGCCGTACAGAGTTCAGCGTCATGCAGCTAATATAAGGGAAAGGAAAAGGATGCTCAGGTGAGAAAGTCAATGTTATTGTGCTGTATACAACTTAAAATTTGTAGTTGAGGTAAACGCATGTAAGGATGGTAACGGATAGTCATTTTTATAAGAAAAAATTTTTTTTTATAAAATGTTAAAATTTTTAATTGATTTCGGTTTGTGGTATGTCTACCGTTATTCCTCATAGCGTTTACCAGGTTGTAGAAGTTTTTGTTTCTTTCTTAATGTGAAAATCGTCAAATATACAATGAGATTGTGGGTTTGTTTGTAGGAATCTTAACACATATTTTATTTTCTTGTCGCTAGAATACAATCGGCAGGGACCAAGAGTTCTGTGTAAGTAAAAAAAAAATATAAAAATCCATTTAGAGCATGCTTTCACTTAGATTGGAAAGTTTTCGCATCTTTAAAGTATATAATTCGTTAGGATCTTGTGAAAACAAACACAATCTCATTCAGCCCAATCAAAAAAATAATAATTTTCTAGTTTTAATCAATAATTTTTCAGTATTTTTGGTACCTAAAAGTGTTGAAAATACTGCAAATCAAAAGCTCCCCATTCATTGGCTTTACTGCATAACATTCAAAATTAAATTAAATTTTAGCAAATTTTCTTCTTAATTCATATTTCTCACTTCAAATTAAAATAATTATCCATTTCACGTTTTCCAGCATAAATTCAGCTTTTGACGAACTCCGTTGCCATGTGCCCACATTCCCTTATGAGAAACGCCTGTCGAAAATTGACACCTTACGATTGGCGATCGCATACATCGCACTTCTCCGGGAAATTCTTTTATCCGATTACGATCCACTTACGTACATAGAAAAATGCCTCAAAGGAGAACTGAAAAACGAACACGGCGCTGCTTGGAATACAAGTGGTAAGTAACAAAAAAAAAATATATAATTTAACAAAAAAAAAAATTAAAAAAAAAATCTACTGAACGTTTAGACCTAACTGCGCGACTCTCTTGGATCAATTGGGAAAACCTGGGGGTCAATCCGAATCGACGCAGCGTGCTAACATCTCTGTCGCTGACAGCTGACTGCCTCAACAATTCTTTCCCTTCATGAAACGCCACCAACACAACTACATTTTTATCGATTCCATTTCCTTCGCTAATAATTTGTACATTAAACTTGTAAAACTCAATTTTCAATTTCATGTAACGTGTAGAAAATTTAATAGAAAAACAAAATTAAAAGTGAATTTTCCATGAACCTGTAATTTGCCGTTTAGCTCAAAATAAACGTTGAAACTGTCTATTGTAAAATTAGTGTTGTCTATTCTTGGAAAATTGGCCTAAACTCCTCCCAGGCGCGGAAGTCGACGCAGGTCGTTGTGATCGCACGCGCCTCTCGCACGGACACTGCGCGGGGACATCGCTAAATTATCACGCCCACTCGAAAGAGGGCCCCATCTTCCTATTGTCTAGCCCCACAGAGGTGGAGCGAAAGAAGGGATGAGTAGAGGTAGCTAATCGGTGATAGAAGCGCCAATGCCGCCTTTTCGACAATGGATGCGCGTGCCTCGTTCAGCGGCAGACGAACGCAATCCATCACGAGGGAGGCTGCGGTGAAGAGCGGCTGCCGTCGAGGACCCTCTCGAGCAAGGCGCGTGCCTCTCTCCAATGCGTAGAGAAAGCACACAAGATGACAAAACCACACGACGAAAACAACTTGGACTAAATTATAGCCCAAAGCTTCCGACCATGAAAATCGATTTGGGAAAAAAGATGAAAATTTACATTAAACCCAAAGCATTAATGTGCAAAATCTCTTTCACAATGGCGGATCTACTGGTCGCTGCTGAGGTCCCAGGCATGTAAGAGCACGTAAGAGGTCCACATGTAAGAGCCGGATTAAGAGGAGGCCACGGGGACTATTTCCCCGGGTTTCCGATCCTAAAGGGCTCCCGGTATACGTTCAAAATGCATTTTTTGATACATAAAATTGTATGTTTTCGTCTATTATAGCATTTTTTTTCTTCCAAAATGCAATTTTTTTTATTTAAAAATGTATTTTTCTACCTGCAAATGCATTTCATTTTGACTTGAAATGCATTTTTCTGCTAAAATAAAGGTTTAATATTTATATTTGTTGTAATTTAATACTCCGTAATTTGTTGTCTTTTGTGTTTTTTGGTCCTCAAATCAAGGCCAGATTAAGGCCACATAAATATCCCGAAATAACATCGTTATATAAATATATATACGTTATATGTTACTCCGTATATGTTATTTAAAATAACATTTTCAAGCAAAAAAAATGCATTTGCAGGCAGAAAAATGAATTTTTTATGAGAAGTAAATTCATTTTGACCCAAAAAATTGCATTTTTACGCAAACGGATGAATTTTTTTGGAAATTAATTCATTAATTCATGTGAAAAAAAAAACAGTTTCGGTGAACAAAATATGCGCTTTTATGTGAGCCGAAAATGCATCTCCAAGTGGGAACAAGATCCATTTTTTGACAAAAAAAAATTGCATTTGCAAAATACATTTTTGAAAAAAAACATGCATTTTTATCTGAAAAAAAAGGCATTTTGCGAGTGTACAGAAGTCCCTTTAGAATCGGGGTCCTTCGCCCCCTTAATCCGGCCCTGAACCTGCTCATCTGTGATTTTATCAACAAATTTGCATACACAAAACGATTGATTAAACGGAGTAATCGGCGCAATTTGCCTTTTTACGGCACCGATTTATGGCAACCGATACACCGTGTATGATTGCAGTGCAAACATGGGTGTGGCTGAGTTTTCCGAATGAGCAAATTAACATTGGAGTGCAGGAGACCACACTTTCCCATCGCATGGTCAATGACAAAAGATATAAATTCATGAATGGCCCATCGACTGTAGCCCAAGAAGCACCGCGACGAGAAAGGTCGCTGAAGGCAGAACAAGTATGGAGAACCGACAACGCGGGTTCCCACACGCGACAAAGCGCGTTCACCACCGGAAAATGAGGCGACAAGGCGTCGTCTCTCCAAACGAGCGTGAAGAGCTGCGAGTACAGGCAATGATTGTGCGTCGAGAGCGGGCCACGTGCCATGGATCCACTGCCGACGGCACACAACATCGGAGGAACCGCGAGTTGGGGGAAGGGGGACATTTTATTCTCAACAGCATAAAAGTGGACCAACTGACCCGTGAAATGGAACGCAAAGGGAACTTTGCCCCACTCCATTTGGTAACATATTGCAGACCTCAAAAGCGTCTCAGCGTTTTCCACTTTTCAGCCAGTATTTCCGAGATTTTTTTTAGCCAATCTGTTGATTCCTCTCGGATGGCTCTCAGTTGGGGGGTGAAACTAGAGCCGAAATGGAACCCCCAATTTAGACAAATTTTCCTTTTGTACCGTCAATCAAAACGGCCATTTCCATTCTCATCTGCTAAGACTATTAAACAATTTGAATCCGAGGTTAGGTTGCAGCAAGTTGTTTGCATAGATGGAGTTTGGGAGGAAGACAAAGCGGCTTTGGCGAGCACCTGATTGTGCGCGCGTTTGAATGAATGGAGTGCGCAATGCACGCGACCGCAACCCAAGGACAATCGGCGTTGGCTCAGAACGGAGACCGGGGGGCGGATATGAGTTCAGCGGCTGCGAGCGGCGCTGCTAATTGATTTGTTGACCGTGACAGCCCTCTGTGACGTCCTTTGAATGGACCACCTCCAAAGTGCGGGCTTACCATCCATAATGACATCATTACCCACAATTTCATGGGTGAATAAGCTGCTGCTTCGCCTACACGCGCAATGCTAAGCGTATTAATTCAAGCTGACTTAAAGATGGAATACTAGACTGCTCGTAGAATTAATTCTATGCATTTTAGCGGCAATCACATAAATTCATATTGTAAATATTCGATAAAAATTACCTTTAAAGAGCGTGATGTTGATTTTTTGTCACCTGGAAAAGTAAATTTGTCTATTAAGTAACATACGAACTGATTAAAATGTCCGTTAAAGTGGCGGGCGAGTTACGACATGATGTAGTTGGTAGCGCCATCTATAAACTAAAAACACAACTACGATTGCGGAGAAACACTGAACCTTGGACGAACACAGTAGTGTTCGTCCCAAGATTGAGTGTGTTGTTTATGTCAATTAAATATTCGACGATTTTGAAGATATGTTGTGATATTAGTTATCGCAATGAATGCACACCATTGTGTACTGTTTGAATAATATTTCAGTAAATAAACAAATTACAATATTTGTTTTGAAATTTGAATTTTTGCAAAAAATTTAGCAAAAAAAAAATTGTTTTTGTTTGTTTTATTAAACAAGAAAAAAAAAGAAGAACGACGTTAAAAAAAATAATTTTTGCGTTATAATAGTTCTAAAATCAACCACTAGAAGGCAGAATAGTCTCATTTCTAAACTGATGTTTACTTCGTGACCCCACACATGAAAATTAAAGACTATAAAGCACTATAGCAGCACTACTATTATGCTAGCAGTTACCAGCGCAGTACGCCTAGTTTTTTAAAAAATTTATTTGTTTAGAAAAGTATTTTTAAATACAGTAAATTAATAAAATTAATATACAACTTGTAAAACTCTCAAAATCCCTACATACATATGCGCTCCCCCAAACCATCTACATATATCCGAATCCATTAAAGTTCTTAGAAATCATAACGGGATACTTAATTACTCATAAAAACAATAACATCATCATTATTTCTCAGAACCATGCTGTAGCAATGTTACGTCATTTCAGCATTGTGAAGCAGCGAAGTTACTAACCAATTTGGGAACTCGAATCCCATGAAATCCCAAATTCAAAACTTATATTTTGTATACATTGAATTTTTAAGTATAAATTTTGGCTAAAACAGTCGAAAAAATTGCTTGAAAATCATTTGTTTCAAGTAAATTTTGTTTCGTCATAAAAGATCTTTTTTTATTTTTTATTCTACATGCAATAAAATTTCTATATACTGTATGTGATACTCAGCAATTGTTTGCCTACAACTGGGGGCATAGCTCAAATGGTAGAGCGCTCGCTTAGCATGCGAGAGGTACCAGGATCGATACCTGGTGCTTCCACTTTCAATTCCTTTATTTTTTGCACTTTATTTTTTTTCCTAAATTTTTGATATGTTTCCAAAATATTTAAAATAATGCTCCTACAAAAATTTCTCGTGCAGATTTTTTCAATTTATAATAATTATTATTATTCATACCATTTTTATGATGATGTTTTTTGTTGAGACTTTGTAATTAACATAAGCTTTCACATAAACTTCAAGTAGGTCATATTTTTTCAAAAAAAAAATATTCAACACTATTCTTCATCAGGGGGCGTAGCTCAAATGGTAGAGTGCTCGCTTAGCATGCGAGAGGTACCAGGATCGATACCTGGCGCCTCCAATCCCAATTTTTTATTTTTTTTATTTCATTTGTAATTTGATTTTACAAAATTCTAAAAACGATAATCACAAGTAATTAAACCTTTGATTTTCATCCTGTCAGGCAATTCAGCGAAACATTTCGAGGGTTCGTACAAGCTTTTATTTCCAGATGCCGTTGATTAGTCCCTGTACCATAATTAAAACGAACCTGGAAAAAAACATCCCCTTTTAGATGAGCAGCCATTAAAACTAATAAACCATTTCTCTTAGGGACTGTATCCACTTCCTCTGAAAAATAGATAAATAAGTAACTCAAAAAGTTATGCATTTTATTATGTAATTAAGGGAATAACACATGTTAATTTTTTAATATTCGAGTTGGCTGAATCGAAACTCGATTTTGTTTTGTTTACAGATCAACAGTCTTCCACATTTCATTCAGTCAAATTACCGAAGAATTTTTTTCTTGTTCGAAAAAAAAAATAATAATAATAATAAAAACCAAAAACATACAAAAAAATGCATTTATCTATGACAAAGAAATTTCTTTTTTTAAAATCTAACAAATCTTCCTAGATACATTTCATAAAATCAAATTTATATACAAAAAAAAAAGAAATATTTCTTACATCAACTCATATTAACATTTCCCCATATTTAAACGCATGAGGAAATGCAAAAGGTATTGCACTTGAAAACCACAGCACAGGTTAACATTATTATATATTGATGAAAAAAAAATATAAAAAAAAAAATTAAAAATTAAAAATCAATGAGATCACATGCAAGTCAAAAAGATCCATCTGCTTAAAGAAAATAATTTACCTGACACTTGTCTTGTCGTGGCGATTTTTTTACCTACAAAATCTACAGTCAGGTACCGAGAACCATCATACACCTGTCCTAAGGTGGTTTAATATTATTCATTCGTAGAGGCCTTACGAATCAACATCCTCTACATTTATAAATTCATTTGCCAGCTGAAATCTCCGCTCTAAATATCAGGAAACTTCATATGAAAGGCAACTGGGATTTGACCAACATTCGAGAAAACGCGAGGATCCCACAAACATACCTACACGACACTTTGGGGAGGGAGGCATTTCTTTTTTTTCTTCAAAGTTCATACTATATTATAAATATAATACCACACTAAAGTTAATAATGTATCCACTACACCTTTCTAAAAACATGGGATCTCATATGACACAAGACAATCAGCAAAATTCAGTTCATTCACTCAAGTTTCAGGCTTTTTAAGAAAAAAATTAACCATAAAAAAACGTCTAACCGAATTAAAGTGTAAGAAAAACAGGAGGAATTTAAAATGTTTTTTTAAAAAAGAAATTATTATAGTGTATAGTAAAAATTCCTTTCTTCCATTTATCAAGAATAAATCGAAAGACATAATTCGCACACTATATCGTACACATTGGACCCCAGATAATTTCCAGCGTAAATTCACTGAAATCGGAGCAGGTTTAAAAAAAATTTACCATTTAAAAGTTAATATATATACGCCTTTTGGTTTTCTTGGAGTTAGAAAACAGCTGCCGTATTTGCAAAATTTACACACAGGCAGAGGTGTAAATAATACAAGAAAAAATGGAATATAAAAAGAAACGGAAACAATAAAATAAATTCAAGCTTGAAATGAAGTTTATGGCACATCAAAGCCATCTATCGACACGGAACCAAAGTGGCATTTCTCGAAGAAATTTTTTGAGCTTCGAAGGACATGCAGAATCAAAGATGGACAAAATATCATCACAGTGTATGTTGTTTCTTTCACTTTAACAATGTCCAAACAACTTTCACCGTTACTTGCTTCTTTAAAACTGTCATTGACGCCTAAAAAATTAAAAACAAAACAAATAAAACCTTTTATCATCTCAAATTTTGTATAAAACCTGTATCTTTTATACTTACCAATCGTACCTCGGTGGTATAGTAGCCGGTGTTGTGTCTATATTGGCAATATAGGGGCTCCTTAACGTCGATTTGTCCAGTGACCCGAATCCATCATTTCCATTGCTGTTGATAATTAAAAAAAAAATTTATAAAAATTTTGATAAAAATTTACATCAATTCACTTTAATTACTCACATTGGGGGTGCACCCGGTAAAACCCTAACTCGCACTTTATCAGGAGACGATGAAAATCTCGTTTCCATGGTTACCATGTTTGGTTTCGGTGGCACTTCTGGAACCTTTTTCAGCCCAGGAGAACCTTAAAAACCAAATAAACAAATTTTTACAAACAAATTTAGACATTTTTATTAAAATTCCGTTTTTTTTTTTACCCGTTTGATCAGCACTATTTGCATCTATTTGTGGGGGCGGAGTTGGAGCAGTGGGAATAGCCACTGGATATCCAGTGCGTTGTATTTTCCCATTTGGACTAGGAAAACCTTTAAAAAAAATACAAATCATTTTTATCTTTAAAAAAAAAAAAAAAAAATCAAAAAAAAATCCAACATTCTAATTAATCCAACATCTAATTTAATTAAAAACCAAACCAGAAAATTTCTACCCGCACGTTGACATGTTCCATAACAGCAAAGGATTTTACTATTAGAAACCACCTTCAGGTGGTTCTGCACCTTGGCTTTCTCGTGTACTGAATTGCAGTGAAAATTAAATTCCTCGTTCCCAAACTTGAAGGAAAAGAAGAGCGAGTGGGCACTATTCTTTGTCGCATGCCGCAACACCACCCACGACCAACAACACCTTTAATTCTAATACACCTTGTACATTTTTAAGTTATTTAAATTTAAAAAAAGAAAAAAAAAATTAAATTAAATCAACTTACTCTGCAGATTTGTTACTGGAGGACGTGAGAAATGCTGCAGCGCCTGTGCATCAGCTTCATCAAAATCCTTTAAAAAAATATTAATTTAATTATTTTTTCCCTCCAATTTCACGAACCAAGTGATAATTACATTCTGCGGAGGTGGCAACGGGGGAGGATCCGAAACTGAATTTCTTTGTCCAAATGTTTTGAATTCAGCAGAGGAACGTAAATTAGGTAGATTATAAGTAGAGTAAGGAATGGATTTTTCCTGAGTGTCACTCCTTAAGATGCTTCCGTCACAACTTGATCGGTGGCGTTGCAGATAGGCAAAGCTACTGAGAGTTGAATCAGTTCGAAGACACGGTCGATGCGGTCCGTTTTGTGAATCCATGCCTGCTAGAAGAACAAAAAAATACCAATCAAAATAACAACCATTACTATTCCAACGACATTTGCCCATTAATGACGGGTATTTGCGCACAACCTTTCATTTTCCTGGCTGCATTTCCTCTTCTGTTGGCACAGATGCACGTGACACTAAGCACTAAAATCACTACAATAACCAGAGCTGCTAATGGAATGATGATTCGAAGATCCAGGTAAAAAAGAATGCCGCGAGGATCTTCGTGTACTGTATTAGGAGAAAGTGTGTCTGTTTAAATCAAAAAAATGCAAAAAAACAAAAACAAAACCAAAAGAAAAAACAAAAAAAAAATGCAAAAAAAAGAAAATTTTGCAAATTTTAATTTGATTTTTTTCTTTCCCCTTCGAGTTAGAATTTATTTCACCTCCTTGTCTTGAAAGGGTTATGAAGTCGTAAGTTGCCACCGATGGTCCTGCACCATTGAGTGCTGTCACGCGCAGCAAATAGGCGGTGCCCGGCGTCAGATTGCGGATGACGTATTTTTCCTGTTCTGCTTTTAATTCGTCGGTAAGCAGATGCCAGTTGAGACTGTTTTTCTGCTTGTACTCCACTTTGAATGTGGACACGGGGCAGGAGTCGGAATGCCACACGTGTAAGTCTAAAGTGACATAGTCGACATCTTCATCTATCAACTCTTCCTTAGCTGGCACGTCAGCAACTAAATGAATAAAAAAATTTTTTTTGTTTGGATTAATTATTTCATTTACATTTTTTAAATTAGTAATCCCAAATCAATTTCCGAACTTAACGCAGTTATAAAAATGTTTAAATTTATGGAGATTTCAATTCAATTACTCACTTTTCTCCCCTCCAGCACCAATTTTGTTTTTCGAACAGATTTCTTTACCTTAATTTCATTTTTGAAAGAAATAAAAAATTTAAAATTCTTACCAGTGCCATTAGTAGAAACTATCATGACGTCAGACGCTACTCCAGTACCTATTTTATTGAATGCAGTCATGTACATTTGATAGTGACTGCCGCATTTTAAACTGTTGAGTGTGTAAGAATCCGAATCGGGCGCTAAATCCCTTTGCTCCCAGTGACCAGATTCACGTTTGTAATTAAGAGTGTAACCTGCATTTAAAAAAAGTAATTTTAATTAAATCGCCGCTTATATAAAAAACAAATTAAAATTAAATTCAGCCAACATTATTGGTTAAAAGAAAAGAATAATTGTCATTCCTCAGCTAAAATTATGAGCAAATAAAAAAAGAATCACTAAAATCGATAAAGAATCCCGTTGAGTTGGCAGAAGGTTTCCATCGAATGATTTATGATTTTCCCTCCTCATTTATGTCGAGATGTAATTAAATATTCCATTATACAGCAATTTAAGAAAATATAATATTTTACTTTTAGTCTTTTAACTGTAATTTAAAGGCGTTTTCTATTGAAATAATAAAAAAAAAAAAGATTTTTTAAAAAAAGAAGAAAAATAGAACCAAGAAATGTTAAAAATTATCGATTAACGAGTTCCAGACTCCATTAAAATCACAACTGTCGAAAATAAATGCACATTTTTATGAGCCTAATACATTCCAGTCTGAAAAGAGAACTTTAAACCACGTTTTGTAATTTTTTTTAAAGAAAATAACTAATTCCACCTTTAATGTTCGATAACGAGCAGTCAGGTTAATGAACATAAAAATAAATCATACTCGCAGCTACATCAAAGCAAATAAAAAGAAAATAAATTGATTCCCAACACCTTCCATCATTTAACTCGCATTCGCATGAATAAAATAAGAAAAAAAAAATTCCGAGTGACTTTTGCTGCACTTAGCCGCGCACAATTTTTTATTCATTCACCACGAAAGAAGCGAGAGAAACTCTTTACCTTGCACATTCGTCCCTCCATCCGTGTCGAGCTTCCACTCCAAAACGATGGATGTCGGCGTGGTTTCGAGCACGTTGATGATGGGTGCTGAAGGTGGTGCTACAAAAAAAAAATTGTAAGAAAAAGATCATAAATTAATTCTAGATTTTAGGCTTCACTTCTCGCAGACGAAATAAATATCAGGTTGGCAACTGAGAGACTCGTAAACCCCAGTCTTGTGCCACGCACGACTCTCGTCAACCCCATTCCACCCCAGACGTCCCAACGGACACATACGACGCTGTCAGAAACGGGGTATCTAAGCCCCAAAATCCCGTTATTACGTTCTCCTATGTTCTCTTCAGCTGTGCAGCCAAATCACACCGTGTGAGGTACCAATTTGAGCTTGACATTTTCTTCAATTTTCGAAAATTTTCTACCATTTACTTTCCTCCAATTTATATTTCATTCACAAAGACGAAGAAGAAAAAATATTAATACCACTTCGTTTTTCAAACTTATACTTGACGACCCGGCAATAAATCCCTAATAAAAAAAAAAACGCACGAATGTCAGAAAATATCATTAATTTTATTCCAATTTTTTCGCCTCGCTTTGAGGGTGTGATTTAAGTAGCTTCACAACTCATTGCCATTCGTTGCTCGTGCGGATGAGCAAGCAGGTGGAGGGTTCACGACTGATCTCTGGCGCTTAACAAAATGGGCCCGAGAGACTCGTTGCAGACGGACGCTGGGGTCTCTGCAAGAAACTCACTTTCTCCCCATTCATTCATCTGCTGCGCCATTCCCGTTCCCCCTTGAGGAAATTACCTGTGCGGCTGAGCGGGCAATTAGATGCCCGCTGCCTCATAAACTCCCATCAACGTAGTGCCAACTAGTGAATTCATTCGCCACTGACAATCAGCACTGTTCCCAAATTAGTCCATACGTTGGCGGTAGAAGGCGCCACCAATACGTCTGGGTGAGGGTTCAGCCCTCGAGTGAATTATGAGCTCTAATCAAACAAAGAACAGGCCACCATTTCTACAAAAGCCCCCTTTTTTTTCTCTCTCTCTCGGATACACCAATTAGAAGCGAGGACGATATTTGGACCAGTTGCTAATTGCTTAATCCTCATCAGAAATCAAGGAAGGGAGAGAATCGGAGAAGAGAAAAGTTCAGGTTGAGGGCTGCGAATAAAAGCTAGATGGATTGAGTCTCATTAAAACTCCACCTACGGATGTTTGAAAGGCGACTTATTTAGTCATTGTGCAGAAGGAGGAGTCGTTCTAGGTCTAATTGATTGATTTTTAGCAAATGCCACTTGTGATGGATGGTTCTTTCAGCATTGCCGCCAGTTAGTTCCCATTCCTTACCTCCCGAGTTTGTGTGGGAGTGAGTGAGGAGCGTTGGAGAATAGGATTTAATTCTTCCTTCATCAGCCCACCTTTATTACTCAGGTATGGTTAATTGACAAATAACGTGTTTTTTTTTTCTTCTTCTCTTTTTTCTTTTTAATCTTGTAATTAGCGCACGTCTGATTTAATGACTAATCAATCAAATTTAAAATTTAAAAACTTAATTAGCCAGGAAAAAAAATGTTTCTTCAACATGTGTAATTAGTGTTTGCCAATTTACAATTTGTTGGAATTATTCAACCATTTCCGCACAATCACGTAACGTCCATAAAACGTTACAAATGTGTAAAAACGTCCACGTCAGTGTATTTTTTGGATTATATGTTTGTTCAATAAAATCAGTTCTTAATCAAGTCGTTCTTTTAACAACATAGCAACACAATTCAATCAGTAGGCATTAGTAATTTTTTTTCTCTTTTCTTTTTTAACTGCAAATTTTTATTCGGTTGGGGAATAACGTTTTACTTAGTTTCCAAACTATAATTAAGTTAAAAAAAATTTTTTTTTAACACAGTTAATTTCGTAAATTAAGTTTGGAAATTCCAAACATGAATCAATCTTAAGCCGCACTTCTTTTGCAGCATTTACTAATTTCTCAACCGCACTTATTTCAATTCTCACTTCGTCTCCAGTGATTATATCGCGCGTCTACCATTTGGGGCTTCACATAAGCCTCATTTTTCTCGGCATTAGAAAGATCAAAGGCGTGAGGCCATTCCGAATCATTAACGCTTTTCTCCATCAACGCGATCCACCAAAGCGTAAAAGATGACGACAAATTTCCCTTTCTCAAATTTCTCTTTTTGTTTTTCTTCAAAATAAAATTACATTTTCCTTTCACAACTCGAAACGTAAAATGATAACTTGCTTTATTGACGATGTGAAACATTTCCGCCGGTAATAAATTAGCAAACCGGAAGCAGGCAATTTGCAACTTTACTTACCATCATTAACCACCCACTTACCTAAAATATTGACGACGTAAACAATTTGATCGTATCCGAAGCCATTTTTCACTTGGCACGTGTAATTTCCCGAATCGTTCCACTGCACGTTCTTCACCATGAGGTTTCCGTCGGGGAGGATGCGCAGACGGTCGCTTTCCTTAACAGTGTGGGGCCTGCAATGACCGTACACAAAATCTTCATCATTGGCATTGGTCCAAACGAATTCCCAAAGCAGCTTTCCCCATTCATTGTAAACTCTTGGAAACAAACGACAAAATCAAGCTGCCGCCATTCCCCACAGTATGGACCCTTCCCCAACCACTCTAATAAAAATTTAAGCCTCACGTCACCATATTTGCACTTTTGTGTCATCCTTAATGCATCACTGGTCATCACTATTCTCGATCCCCCTTCAGAACTCAACATGGAAATGGCTAATTCCATAAATATTAATTTCACCAAGCTAAAAGCATTGATCTAGACAAGACTAAAAAATGAATGGGGATGTTATTGTTACGAATATGAGTCAAAAGCAGACAAATTAATTCAGATTATTCAGCAAAACCGAGTTGAAATGGTCCAAATGGTCCAAATGGGCTCACAAGTCAGTAATGCCATGGAATGCCAAAATCCATGATAAATTATTAATAAAATCATTTATGCGATGAAAAACTGAATTTTCTATGTTTTGTTTACTTTTTTATAAATGTACACAAAAAATTCCTTTTAGAAAAAACATTAATACGATATAATAAAAAAAATTATACATTAATTAGCAGTTTTTTTTTTTGTTCCATATTTTTATTTTTATTATTCGTTCGCCAGCTAAGTGCACAATGCTTCATGAATTATAAACAAGGCCGAAGCCGCGCAGTGAAGTCCTGCCCTAGGCGGAGCTTTTGGCAACTTCCTTCCTTTTTAACTACACGTCGAAATCAGTCCCACGTTTAATTAATATCATTTCAGCTGGTTATATCAAGGTCCGAATCGATTCACACGGTGCGTCCCACTTCGCAAACCCAACCCAAGGCGGAGCTTATGGCAAGTTTCTTAACAAATTCGCATTAAATCACTAAAAAGCGAACGTGATTATTATCATTACAGGGAACATCAAAGTCTTGACTTTTTACCATAAATGTTAGTCATTCCAACGCACAAGCAGAAATTATAGTTTTGAGCAACGCTCCATTGCGTGACGTGTGCGCACATGCCTAATGCAATATTTTGCATTTTGGATGAACACTCGGGCGAATTATTGCACCCCGTTGTAATTGTTACATCGTTTTCTCCCCATCGCCGTGCAAGTTTAATGGGGGTAAGAGGGGTGTGTGGATGTTTGTGGCACTTACCGAGTACTTTGCACTGGAGTCAACGTCCACATACGTTCGGTTGTGGGGTTTCCGACTGCTTTGCACGGTAATTTGATGTATTTTTTCCATAATGTTGTCACGACACTGTCGAATGCTGCAATTCGTGCTGGAACTAGATCACAAATAAAATTTTTTTTTGGAAATTTAATTAGTTATTAATTAAATTAAAGATTGGATAAATATTTGAAGACGTACGGTAAATATTTGATTTATTTTAAGAATGAAAAAACTGTTTACTATTGGCATTTGCAATGTGTTTTTTGTGCACTGTATTTTCCAATTCAACAACAAGCAAACATTAAAAAAAAAAATCTGTGAAATCGCATGAAAAACTTGCTGACTTGGAAATTGGTGAATTACTGTATAGTCGACTGAAGAGAGTTAATTCCTCAAACGTAAACGACAGCGGAAAAAAAATTAAAGGAATAATCGATATCCAATTAATTAATTTATTAAAAACGTACGGTTTTATTTTATTTATATATTTTTAGACTTCGTGTATATTTCGCAAATATTTTGATTAAATTTACAACTCAACATTTCCCTTCGTACAAGGTAAACACGCAAACACTTGATAAAAACAAATCGGGCGGGTTTGTGTAAGAGCATGAGACGATGGGGAAGTGTGTGACGGATTTCAGACAGCGATTAAGCGAAGTCAAACCAGTTGGAAAAACGAAGTAAGTTGAAAATTAAACTCGCATTTCACGCATCAAGTCAAATGCCAAGCACGAAAACACAAACTTAAAGCTACCCCGTCTGTAATCAAGTAGGAAAACACTCCGAAAATTTATGTCTACAACTTTTCAAACCATTTTCTTATCGACAACATATTGATCCAAATGTTAAAAGGAAAAATAAAAAAAAAATTTCTTTTTCGGATCAATAATTTTTATCAACTTTTTCAATTTACCTTTTCACCCAAATTCATTAACTTTAAATTACAATAAAATATTTTCTTCCATACAAATCCACATTCTTTAACTTTTTTTTATCGAATAAACAACTCCAAAATGAATTCCGATTTAGCTTCAAGATACTGCAAATGAATGAGCCTGTACTCTTATTAACGCACGAGGTTATTGAAAAATGCCTCCACTTTTCGTCCAATTAAAATACGATCACTAATTAACTGCAAAGCATGCAGCGAAAATCTTAAGATACCGTACTTACGAAATGACTAAAAAAAGCAAAAAAAAAAAAAAAAAGATAAAATATTTCACCAACATGAACAAGAGTGAAAATTTATGATCACTAAAACTGTGTAACCTAATTAAGTTTAAAACACAAAAGCGAACACAGTCAATAATCCCATTTAAATTTTCAAAAAATAAAACGTAAGAAATAAAAAAAAAAGCAGCGCGTCATTATTTCCTTTTTGTTGTACCTGTTTTGAATTCCGGTGAAACCCATTCTCCAATTGGTTTTTCTCTACGGCTTTTGCTGTGCTGAACACGCACTGACTCAAGTTTATTCGCTTTAGTTGTATTTCAAACGCAAGTCAGCGTCTTTTATACGCTCCGAAATGCTTTTTACCAACCGACCGCGACTCAATTTACTTGTAATTTTAAAAAAAGCGTGCAGCAAAATAAATAAAACTCTTAATTTTGATTCCACTGAAAAGGGTCGCGTTAAAATGAGTAAAACGGCTGCTGGCTTTTCACATAATATTCCAGATTAACCCTAACAAAGGGTCTGCCACCGTAAAAGGGTTCTGGTGACCGTTGAGCTTGGGAGACCCCTTCCCGCGATCGATTCTCTGCCCAAAACTCGCCTTCAAAGGCACAGAGAAGAAGTAGTTGAATATTTCAGATTTCGATTTCCTTTCACTCTCCAAATGGTGAACGTTTGCTTGAACTGACCCCTTAATGGACTCGGAGCTAAGAAATACTCTCCACCAATTTTTTTTTTTGGGCGAAATATCCAGTCAAAAGAGAGAGAAATAGAAAAAAAAGAGAAGAAAAAGAAAAAAAAAATCCCTCTTTGGTCACAGAGGAGGCTAAATTGCTACTAGTCCCTTTTCCTCTTTACCTGTAATTTGAAAGGGTCCTTTGAGAAGAGAATTTGGGGCAATGGACAAAGCCCACTTTACCAACAATTTCCAATTTCGACCAATTGCTCTGCAATTTGTTCTACAATTCAATTTTTTTTTTTAAAAAACTTAACTTTTATTTTTACTCAATGCACTCAATCGTTAATTGATTTGCTCAACCATCAATATTTCACTGCAGAAATGGCCGGATTTATATTATAAATAATGAATTTAGAAAATCAGTTGGGAAAAGTATGCATTTAGAAAGCCCGAAAAGTTATATTGAAAATTTTACAGTTTAATATTTTACATATTTATGTGTAATAACCAATTCGTGACTGTATTTTATCATTTATTATGCTAAACCGTATTCATACATTTTAATTCATTTATCTACGTGCTATTTACCTAGAAAGCAAGAAATATTGCAGCGTTTACATAAGCTAATCTAAACACAAAGATGCTACATTAATAACAAAATGTACAACAACATAATTCAAAATCAGATTCAAGTCATGAATATTTACAGTACTACTGTTAATAATTCTGAGCTGGCTGTCAGTCCTAGTCTGATAATCACGTCGTTTGCAATTCCACCAAGTCCCCCACTGCTGCATCGCAAACAGGAAATAGAAATCTAAACAACCCTCGCCTATTACTCCAAACACAATCCTAAGACAAATTGAATCTTGAAAAATCTAACTTATTTTCTGTCTGTTGTACAGTCAAACACATTATACAGCGAATCACCAAAAACGACTCGATATAACGAATCTCGTTATAACGAACTGCGATATAACGAATTTTTCGTTATAACGAATACTTAAAAATGGCTTGGTTGGCCTTAGTACACTATGATAAAAAAATTCGTTATAACGAGGCTCGGTTGTAATAAAATATGGTTTTTCAAAACTTTATTTCTCATTTCAACGTGCTCGCTTTAACGGGTTGGAGTGGACCGTCATCCAAACTCAATATTGCATAAAATTCATAAAATTTTCTGAGATTTTTACATTCTAAAAAAGTTTCTAAGTTAAGCTCATTCATATTTCAATTTTCATTTCTCTAAAACAAACAGATACTCGTAAATCTTACATAAAATCAATGAAGTTGTTGTAAATAATTTACAATTTTCATGAGCTTTCCCCATCCAAACTTATCGATTGCAACCGAGAAAAGTCATTACCACCTAGCAAAGCTTAGACCAGGGTTTCCCAAACGGTGAGGCGCGCCTCACTGGTGGGGCGCGAGCTGATTATTGGTGGGGCGCACCCATCACACATGCCTAAATAAAAAAAGCTTATTTTGCAAACTTTTGTAAATTTTTAACCAAAATTATATAAAAAATTATACAAAGTTTTATGCAAAATTATATAAAAATTTCTTTTTTCTTTTTAGTAGTATATTTTTTAAAAATTTAATGCACTGGTAGATGAAGTGAGGCGCAGAAGATCGCCTTGCTTAAAAAGTGAGGCGCGATGCTAAAAAGTTTGGGAACCCCTGGCTTAGACACTTCCACCACAAAAAAGTTTCTAACAAAAAAATATATAAAAAATAAATTAAAAAAAAAAAAAAAACCTTTTTATTTTTAACTTTATCCACAACGCCATCAACTAACAAAAAAAAAAAATACTGAGATTTCATTTCCCCTCCGATAGTCTTTGATTGGCCATTCTTTACTTCAGTACGTCTTTCAATTGCGTGAGCTATCTCAAAACGCAGACGTCTCTTACACAAGAGACTTGTAATTTCTTTTTTTCTTCACAATTCCTTTTTATTTTTTATTTTTAGTTGAGTGCTGACATATCCTCAAAAAAAATTGTAGTAAAAGAATTAAAGCTTCTACTATTGTTTTACAACAAAAAATTTCAGTTATTGGATATACCGACTCCTTATTTCTTTTTTTTTTTAAATCGACAAATATTAGAACTTTCTCACTTTTTATTGCCAAACCCTTAAATAATTAAACACCAACAAAAAACTTACCCATTGGGCCTTGAGGAGCTTCCGACACCATCTTAGAGCGAGAACTTTCTCCTATCATAGTAGCAGCAGTCACCCAAAATTCGTACGATTGGTCCGTCTTAAGACCACTGATTTCATGGTACAATGCACTCGGTGGAGCCGTGTGTTTCATTGCATCCTGCAATAATTAAATGACGCTATTAAAAATAGATGGAAAAATCCAATATTCCTATTAAAATTTAAACTAAACATGATTTCACTTTACGCGTATTGACTTGACCATCATCCATCAAACCCCCGAGCTTGCAAATCAATGTGGACATGTGTCCACATTGGTTACAACTGCAAAAAATCATTGCCAGATGCTGCAAACAACGCAACTGAGCATGCTCAGTCAAAATATACAAGCAGCTACGCTGTCAGTGTTAGCCGATTGCACTGTGACATACGAATACCCTTTACTGCATTTCCTGCCTTTCTACTTGTCAAAAACGCATTCACGAGAGTTACTAAGAAGTTGTATAGATTGAGGTACTATTTCAGGCTATAAAAAATATAATTGAGCTCAATAGCGCTCCAGCTTTAAGTAAAAGAAACCGTCGCAAATAAGTAATCCAAACCTTGTTTTGATTGATAAATAGTGCGCATATCCACAATAACAAAATACAAAAGCCGATAAGTACCTCAAGTTATTTCCATCGTCATTCCATTGACGATAAAAGTGCATCGCTGCAACTCCATCCCATTGTTGTATCATGAAACTTAATTCAATTCAATTTCCCGCTTTATTACGATTTACGAACGACAGATCACACCCGGTATCTGAATGCTAAATTCGTACAGCGTATTAAGCCTATTATTAGGCCTAATAATGCTACAATAAAGTAAATAAACAACAATATTTTGGTACTATGTCGTAAATAACTTTTAATTATGTTTATTGTTGTTTATTTACTTTATTTTAGCATTATTAGGCCTAATACCGCTGAATAACAACTGGAATTAGAAAATCGTCTGCGCAGAATGGGATGCGCAGTATGAATTTAGTATCAAGTACCAAGCGCAAACTGTAATTATTTTCGACAAAAATGCTTGAAATTAATGCTTTAAAAATTTAGAGAACCTTAAGAAGCAACACATTTTCTTAAATAGTAAAAAAGCATAGTAGGCTCTTATAGAACAGCAAAGAAAAAAAAATGGGAAAAGAGTTGAGAGCAAAATAGTGAAAGAGGGGAAGAAAAATAGCAACGGGGGTTTGTTTGTCATTGCTTTCTTTTGTTACGGCGCAAGAAAAGCAGCGAAAAAAAAGCCGTGTGAGTTTTCTTTTAAGCTCGGAACAATAACCGCAAGGAGTTGCCTCTTAACTCAAAGAAAATCCAGCGTACTTGTAACCATTGCACAGCGCAAAGTTTAATAAATAATGAAATAAAACGTCCTTCAAATATGACACTAACAAATCTTAAAGCGAAGATTACACAGACAATTGTCATAAGGCGCATTCAAACTTCAAATCGGTTCAGTAAAACCTTAACATTTGCTTAAATGACAAAAAATAATTGCAATAAGTGTTTTAAAATCTTTAAATTTAGTTACCATAAATCCTCTCATTGTGCACCCGTGCACTTATCGGCAAAATAAAGTCCCCTCCCAAGCTTTATTAGAGACCCGCGCATTGTCTGCTAGGCCAATTCACACAATAAAAAATTTATTGCAAATCCTTTCAAATTTCATGCCCAAACATTCGTTATTTTTATTTGCAGTTTAGTTTCATATCGGTGGCTGAGCAAAAATTTGCAAAATGTATTTTTACATGCAGACCACACTTCCCAAGTTCATTTACTGCAAAAACTACATTTATATACGTTAAGACATTTTTTATTTACTTTAATCAGCCGAAAATCCACAGATCTAACAGAAACCTGCGCACAATGAGAGGATTTACAGTAACGAACTATTGCTTTCCTAATTTGTAAAAGTCACAACTTCCACATAAGTGGTTCAAATGTAAACTAGGCATAATAGTAACTAGGAAGTTAAAATAAAATTTACTTCTTCAGGATCGTTCTCGTGTTTGGCATAAACGTAATACTTGGTGACCACTCCGTTCGAATGCAACGGTGGCTTCCAAGCAACCAGAACCGATTCCTTGCTGGCTGGAATGGCCTTCACATCAGCAGGAACATCGGGAACTGAAACACAAAAGTGATAATTAAACAATAGCTATGAAAAATACACATTGCGTCTTTCAATTCAAAACCCGATTCAAGACCATCTGGAGCAACTCGTCCACACTTGCCAACACAACTTCGCTGCTCTCCAGGAAAACTCATCGACCCGCCACTCACCAACATTTCCGCCTTCGCTCGTCAACCGGAAGTCGGAAACAGCTGTTGAAGGATCCCACCTCACCTTTGTCTACTCAAAACCCTTTTAGCAAGAAAACGAACCCCCAAATTTATGAAATGCACCAGCACATTTTTATACTCGGATAAAAGTGCGGCAACAACGTAAAAACGATGCGAATGAGAGCCATAAATATCAATCAAAACAAATCCAAGCATGCACCGAGACATGAAAAGATGAGCCAAGCAAAATGTGGCCTCCCGAGAAACCCTACAGCTGCAAATGTGTGAATAGTGCTCGGCCAGAACCAGATTACTTTCGCCTCTCCTTGGACTTCCATCGATCGATTAATAGCGCGCAATGCATTTGTCGCTATGGACAATGGCTGGAGAAATATATATATATATAATAATAATAATAATAATAATAATGGTCATAAAAAGAGAGAAAATGGGCGCATTTCGCATAACTCAATCTTCACTCAAGCTGCAAAATGTTGGCGTTAATATCACTCTCAAGGAGTGTCGTTAAAGAGCCCCCCCCTGTGAGGCGGCACCTGCTCACGTGACAAGCATTTCGAAGGATGGCTAAAAAAAAAATTGAGCGAGGGTTATTGGCAATGCGTACCACGATCGCAAATCACATTGTGTGCCTTTTATGGACTCTCTGCTCATATGCAGAAAACCATATTGGAAATGAAAAGGAACTTGTATTATTGAGTCTATTGCGAGTCTGCTTCTTCCATTCGGCGAACCAATTAAGGAAGAGCTGCGCGTGCAAAGAGGGACAAAGGGAGAAAAGGGAAAAGTGTTTAAAAAAAAGAAGAAAAAAAGAAAATGGGGGAGTCGTCGAACAATCCTTAATACTAACGCATTTATGGTCCAAATTCCCTAATGCGAGGTGGGTGTGGTCTTGCGACACACCCCGAGATTACAAAACCGATATTGGCACTTTACGTCGAGTCCTGTAATATTTGAGCCGAGTGTGAATAACGGCGTGGGATTAGCATCTCATATTCAACGAGTAAATAATGCAGACTGCAAGCTCTCTCACGGAATCCGCAATTCAATTTTGCGGGTTTCTCTTTAAGTATACATTCGCAAATATCGCAATAAACTAAAATAGAAAGAAAAATTTACTCTTCACTCACAGTTGGCTCACTAACAATTCCAAACTCGCAAACTAAACGATGAGACTTTCAAAACTCTGCACGACCTCCGCGGCTATGCTGGATTTTATTGTTTACAAACTTGACAACCAAAATCCATAATAAGGAAAAACTAAAACGCTGACATCGTGCGCCAGCGCTCTACACCATTATGTCATATTACATATTCATGTTTACATGAACACGACACGACGTGTGATGTCGATTTACATCTTTTTTTATATCTTGTTTGTTGCCTCGTAACTTCTTGTTTCCTGTCATTTAATACGGCGCAACAATTAAGGCTACGGAGAACAAAAAGCAGCAAAATTTACTACAGAAAAACATTAATCCACAACGTGTAATGGTCTGTAATGCTTCCCTAAGCCGTTTTTCAAGCTAAATTTGGACATTTACTACATTTTCTACACTGATTAAAAAAAATACGTCATTTTTACATGATTTTTTTAAGTGTAAATTCAGTATTTGAATTCAACCAAACCCAGAAGCCGATAAAACTAGTGGAATCAGTCACGTGTCGAATTAAACGACCCCTCTGCAATTGAATTTATTTTCAATACATCAGCCCCAGTCGAGTTGATCGGGATTTCCTCAGCAAATTAAATCGCCATGGAAATGTGGTGTGCTTAATTTGATAAAGTTTCAAACAAATATTCATAAACCACTTACCATCATCCATCGTTCTGCAATAAACAAAATCACTCGCAACTCCGTCTCCAACTTTGGTGAACGCCGCCACACGGAGACTGTAGTTAGTGTACTTTTCCAAACCGTGAAGAGTGGTGCGAACTACAGTAGTGCTCTTGAACTCGAGTGCACCGTCTTCAGCTGATAGAAAATCAAACATAATTGAAACTACCCGGGGTAATAAACGAACAAAACAAAAATATTTTTTGTTCCTTTTCTTTTCTTTCTTTTACCTGTCATGTCATCGGCTTTAGTGTAGAACACTTTGTATCCTCGAAGAATACCATTAAAAGAAGCAGATAAAGGCGCTTGCCACGTGATGTAGATGCTCTGCGATGTAAGTGCGAGACACTGCACATCTGCTGGAGGTTCACTGGGCACTGTACGGAATAAGAAGCAATTATTCGCAGAACCACATTGACGCCCGCACAATGAGCGCCCTTTGCTGGTCTACATAATTGTCTGGTAGACTCCCAGTGGACTTAAATCATCGAAAGACCGCACATTTTAATGTCAAATTAGAAAATAAAAAGAAATGCATAAATAAGAGTAAAGCACAAATAAAGCGACAACAACATATATTACCCACATAAATTTTTAACACGTCTTGAATGTCATCATCACTCAACTTGCAGAATTCTTATTTTATTTTTATTACACAACAGTTATTGAATGAGCGAAGTTTCCAAGGATTTCCTAATTTCATTATTTTACCTTCAACTTTTCGTCGTTTACTGCAAATATTTTCTCTATTTTAAGGCGTTTAATTTAGTTATAACGTATGGAAACGTCAGCAATGTTGAAATAAATATTGTTATAAAATTTCATTTGCATGATAAAATCTTGGATAGAAATGCTCACGAGACTGAAAATTATTCAGCTAAAATGTTTACTTTGTACCGAGCAAGTCCCATCAGTTAAAAAAAATCCTAGCATTATTGGATGAATGCATAGTGCTTTTGCCTGTCAGTTGGCAAGTTACTCAAACATGGCCAAATAAAAGCTTTCTTTTGACGTTAAGTAAAGCCGCCGGTCATGTTGCCTTGCTTGGTTAATGCAATGCACCTCAAAATAAAACCAAACTAACCAACAGTTCTATAAAGATCCTGGCAGCTTTGAAGCTTAGCAGATCCCTTACCCCTCGTTTTACGCCATGTCAGTGTTCCACCCACATAAATTCCTGCCCTCACTAATTCTGTTCTAACCAATTATAATCGCATAATGCGAGAGATATCTGTATAATTGTCAAATTAAAAAACAAATATACATTTGCATAATAATCTCCAACTCAGGGATATAATTTGGCATATCGACCATTATTTTTGTTAATCAATTATAATCGCATAATGCGAAGTCTAGATAATATTTTGTTTTTTGAACTTCTCGTAAAAATACAGCATGGACGAAATTACTTGACATCCATCTTGGTTAGCTCGTAGGCATTAGAACTAATTTATTCAGATAGGGGGTGCTGAAGTAGTGATCAGCATCATGAAAAATGACCATTGCAACAAATTGCAATGTGGAAAAAACACCCCACCAGAGTGTGTAATATTGAAGAACAAAACTTACCATCTTCCGACGTCATAACAAGAATTTCCTCGCTCTTTGGACCCTGTCCTTGGTCATTGAAGGCAGAAATGGTCAGCGAGTATTTTGTGAATTTTTCCAAATCGCTAATAAATGCACTGTGATTGCCTTCGTTGCCATCTTCAACTTGGACGGTGCGAAAAGTGGGCGCCTCGGTCGAATCTGACTTCTTGTAATACCCGATGGTGTAACCTCTCAATTTCCCGTGCCACGCGTGTCGCTCCGGAGGCTAAACAAATCAAACAAGACTCTTACCACTCGTGTTTATACAATTTCTTCTTCTTCATCGATTCTTCCTAAATAAAGACATTAACAAAGGCTCTTCGCCCTGTAATTGCGGTCACTGATGCAGCGACCAAAAGGTCACCTTCATTCGGTCCAATCACTAACCCGATATCGAACAAGACACATTGACAATATCCACAAACAAGGTGCTCTGCCAACAGCCGTTTACACTGGGCCTTGTCCACTGCACGCTGCAATGAATCCGTTATTCGGACCGATTCCACCCACTGAACTAGAATCGCACGCGCTCCCCATGCGAAATTTAAAGCACATGTCCATTTCACTCGAATATTTTGATTGAAACATTTGCATTCCTCACTCGTTAGTTGTTGTAAAACTTGTCCAATTTTCGCACACGTCAATAGACAACACACGTCAATAGATAGCGCCCAATACAAGACAAAATCCAACCGATTGAATGAAAGGCTCAGTCTCCTTCATCAGAACAATTTCTTTTATCGTCCCTGAGGAGGTGGGTGTGTGTGTGAAAAAAGGGAAAGAAAGAACGAAAAAAAAAGAGAAGAGGAATTGATTTCTCAAAGGAGACTCTTATTGAGTAGCGGCGAACAAAAAACACTCAAAGCAAACAAAAGGCATCGAATACCCAAGAGAGATTCGGTCAATAAAGAAATTTTATAAATTCATGAAATGTAAACTAAAAAAATAAAAGTATCGCATATAGAAAGAAACGGTTCATTGCTAGGGGCACGTGTGTCTATAATTCAAGATCGGTCAGGAGAGACGTGCGCGTAAATTTCCCAAATTCATTAAAGGTAAGAGCAGAAGACATTGATGAATGATTCAACGTGGAGACATTTGCACCGCCTGTGGAAAATCCCTCGTACACCTTTGAATTCTGGGCCGGTAACAAGTATGTCGCCCGCCCACTGCAACATTATGGATGTGATTTACGAAAGAGCAACGTGAAACGACACTTGGTTTCCATCGCCACCCTCACTTAATGAAGGCTTAATGCTATAGCGAATTTCGAACGGCTTAAGAGGGATCAACTCTTGCGGCGATTCCGTCAAAACGCCAACTTGGCTTAAAATCAACAGACATCCAATCGATCTGCTACTGACGAATGGAAGGAATGTGCTTTAATTTCGACAGGGGTTGGGGGATGGCATAGGGAGAAACCGTGCACGCATCTCGCTGGCAATGGCAATCATTCGGAAGTGAAATTCTCTTTTGCCTCGAGCGCTCGTCGAAGAGCCGAGTAGAGAACACCCGGTTCAATTTTTCTCCACCCCAACAACCCTTTCGACCCATCACATCACCCGTACGCCGGCCAAACTCATTAATAAACAAGCAGTGCAGGCAGAGTGTCGCTGGTCTGCAATACTCATGAATTACCAATGGCGCATCACTCAAAGTCACGTGCTATCCAACTTTTATCCAAAAAACCAATACCATTAAGATGCTCACCTTGCCTGACTTCAAGAATAATGTAAAGCGGCTTGTAGGGATTAATTTTGCAGCCCACTTTTTAGCTGACCCACCTCACTCGACCGCCACCTGCCTTTCTACGTAATGAGTTCGCTGACCCCCTCCCCGCACTGCAATAATGATCGCTGCTCCACCTTTCGTTTTCACTGACAGGTGAAAATCACTTTTTAATCACATTTTTTCGCCTTGTTTAGATATTCATCTCATCTAATATTTATAACGGACTAGTCGCAATTAATGGAAAGAGAAAAATAAAAACATAAAAACATAAAATTGCGATAAAAATAAAAAAAGCACTTTTTTCGCCTTTTCGGCAAATAAAAGGTGGACGACTAAAACTCACCCTCCAACGAACGACCACGGTATTAGCGTCCACTGCGTCCGCTTCTACATCGACCGGGGCACCAGCAGGGGCTGCGAGAAGAAGAGAAAAAAATCACCTAAGGTCAGCATCTTTTCGATGGAAACTGGTGAAAATATGTCAATCAAACGAGGAGAGGGAAATCTTTTCCCTGTACTCCTCTGATGGCATGCCTCTCTTCTCTTCTCTTCCCTTACCTTCTTCTTTTGTGAGGAAAGTGACGAAATCCCCTGGGCTACTGAGGCCTAGTTCGTTTTCAGCGAACATCCGCAGCTGGTAGTGCGTAGCGGGCCTTAGGCCGTGCAAGGTGACGTTCGTGTCCCAGCCACTAACTGCCAATTCAACCAGACCATCTTCCCATTCTTCTATTGACAGAAAAAAGAAAAGTAAAGTCTCAAACTTTTTATCCCTTTTTTTCACTTCTTTTTCCGTGTGCCCATGTCAGCAAATCGAAGTGAAAAACAAACAGATCAACATCAATTTACCACGCCGTGGTCACTCAAGGATAAATTGCACATTTAGGGAACAAAAAATAAAGCAAAATCAATCAATACAGAGAAAAACATTTAATTGAATGGACACAAGAAATTATTTCTACCAAAAAATGGTGTCCATTCTTCATGATCATTAACAAATATTAACTAGCTATATAAGTAAATAAATATATACGTAATTTGCAAACCTATAGCTGCTGTTTCAGCTCTGTTTATTGCACACAAGTTGTGTCAAATTCAATTATAAAAGTACTCATGCCATAAATAATGGCGTACGAGTGTAGTGGCCAATGTCAACTCTACCAATAACAAGTCCAATAAATCTGCCCAATGTCTAAAATAATTCGCATATTACTATAATTTGCTAGATAAAAATAAAATAAAAAAACCTCTAAATTCATAAAATAATGATGTTTCCTCTTGATTTACAAATGCAATTAAAAATAAAGTTGAAATTGGAAGGTTAAACGAGGCACGAGATTCACACATAAAAGCATAATTGTCCACAAGTAAATCACCCAGTGACTCCCAGTGACTCAGTCTCCCGTTACACGTAAAAAAAAGTTTTAACACCCATAAAATTTACAAAGAAATAATAAAAACAGTGCGAGTCGCAGAGTTACGATCAGTTGGTTCGAATTCGCTTTGCGTGTTAGTGTTGCGGTGCAGCCTATAAACAAAGGCAATCAGTGCATTAAACGTACGAGCAAAGTGCCGGGGAGTAAATGCGACGTTTTATAAAGTGTTTTCCTTTCTTACAAGCCAGCATCATTCTCCAACCTAAACCCCCTTATCAATCATGTAACGTGTGCTAATAGAATTCAAGAATGGTCACTAGAGAGATTTGATGTATGGCCACGCCACGCACGAGCAATTCATCTTGTGAGCAATTTTTATTTTTACACGGCTGCTGATCATCATTCAAGCCCTTTCCACTCTGAGTAATGTTTACACATTGACCATCTGTGTGTAAGTGAAACGTTGGCAATATTTTTCTCCCCTTCCCACCTCGCAAAACTCATTAATCAGACATTTTTGTTGTCCTAGATCTAAGCTCAAGCAAAAAACCGAGCTTTGATGCTGTCATTCCAACAAAACAGCGCCGGATTAAACCCTACGCAGTCGAAATCTCGAGGGCCTCCTCGCAAATTATCTTTAAGAAAGCTTGAAACGACTGAAATACAATGCGTGACAAAACTTCGGCCGAGTTGGATAAATGATTAAAAAATAAACAATTTTCAAAATATAACCAAACAATAGATTTGCATTTTAATCGTGCTGCCTCTATCCTATATTATGCTGTTGTAATGTTTACCTGGTCCTTGGTTATATTCGACTACATATTTAATGATTCGTGTGTGACCATTGAATGGATGCGACCATGTCACGTGGACATTTCGACTTCCAATATTCTGGATGTGTATATCCCCAGGAGCATCGGGGGGTTCTGAAAATAGAAACAGTAACCTATCATGAACAGGATAAAACTCGTCCAATAATAAAAAAAAGATAAAAAATTCCCCGGGCTAGACATATCGAATTGAATTTCTAAGCTTTAATGAGAAAACGCCATGTCGTCTTGTGTAGACAAAAACAAACAGTTTTGTTTATAAAATTAACAATTAAAGCGTCAGCTGCAAGAACAGCAATTAACAAGATCAAACTTAATTACTAAAGCTGCAAAAACACAAACGGAGAGTAGACAAAACACAAAACAACGTTTTTCGGAAAGATTTGAACGTTCCAACGATCTGAAAAAGACCACTGTGGTGCGTCAATCAAAACCTGACGCTCATCATTAAAAATGTCGTGCAATAAAGTGCAGTTTGTTTATCGTTTCAAAGAAACCGTAAACAGAAGATCTCAAATAAAAAAAATGTAAAATGACATTCAAATGAAAATTTACAACAAAAAAAAAAAAAAAAAAACCGATCATTAAATTTTGAGATAAAAAATGTAGAAACTTAGAAAACAAGGTTTCATCATTACAATCGATTTGTAACGTTTTTAATGTGGACATAAATAAAAATATTGCCCCTTAATGCCCCAAATCAACATAAAGCAATAAAAGCCCGAACGGAAGATAAGAAACTTTGAAAAAGATTTATTGATTTGGGCTTATCTGAGTGGCTTAAAAGTAATTTTTTATACGGTCATTATAAACCGCAAGTTGAAGTTGTCGAGGAAGTTAATAGATAAGTTAAAATGTCGAGGCACAAGAATCTGCAAGAGATGCTGACTGCGTGGATCCATTAAGTTACTGCATAGAATGGAAGGAGGCGTCTAATGAAGCGTTGACTTTCAACGGGCCCGTTGCTATGGCAATTTCGGTGGGGGAAAAGTCCCATTCTGCCCTGTCTTTTGCCAACTGCTTCCGGTGCGTAATTCCAGCTGAATAAATCTTCATTTTGCGCCACTAACGGTCTTTGCAATCACCACTGAGTACATTTGTCTCGTAGAAATTAAGTTTCTAGCTTCCCAGGTTGCCTTCAATGAGAGTAATTAATGTGCACACGACAGCCTATAAAATGAAGTTTGCAAAGATTTTCCAAGTTCATACCGCCTATTCGCCCATCCATTTAAAAAGGAGAGAAAAAAATAGGGCGAGAGAGGCAAAAAGAGCACTTTTTCGTGTTCCATTTCAAATTAATCGATAATTAAATAATGGCGTATATATAGTGTGAGAAATTACCTTTGTGAATGTAACTAGGGGCGCAATTGTCTAATTGTATTGAAATTTTCAACCAACTTAACTTCTACTATCTACTTTACTAGATTAGATTTTCGAGCGCAGGACTTTCCCCCCGAAACAAGCGACATTTCATTTTAAAAGTGTAAGATCGATAGAATTGACAGCCATTTTGTTTTGATTACGAGTTCAACAACTAGCCAATCAATTTTTCAAAATGTGGTATTCCATCTCCCTATCATTTCACTCGACTTAGCTTTAAGAATGAAATTCCAAAAAGAAACAAAAGAAACACAAAAGAAAAGAGAAACAAAAAAAATCAATGAAAAAAATTATTTTGCTTTTCTTTTGCAAACTCTGTACCGGTAGTTTTTTTTATTTTTTTACTTTTTGTTCAAATAAAAAGAAATTATTCTTTTATAAATTTGTTTTTTGGTGAGAGATAAAACCAGGAACGGCCAAAACAGTCATAAAAACGAACAAGTTGCCTGGCAAATGATAATAAGCAGACCGAGCGGAAAGATCACAAAGAAGAAAGTGTAAATCAATGAACGGCTCGGGCTAAAGCAAGCACCTTAATAACAAAACGGCTGGAGTTTGAAATTTGAATCTATTTTTGAGCGTGTTTGAGCTAAGCGGTTTAAATGTCTGCCCCAGCAGCCAGAGCAGCCTTCAGAATTAATAAAATAAATGCACGTGTTCCTTCAACTGTTCATTAAACATTGAATGGAAATTTCTCTTCGCCAAACACTCTCCCTTGTTAAAACGGGGTCAGGAAAATTCAAAATTAACGAAGATGGATTATTTTAAAATTCTAACATGCACTCGAGATGATGTTGAATCTGCAACTAGATTATCATCTCTCTCTCTCTACGCTCAAGGACAAAGCAATCAGAGTTCAGCTCAAACTTCCATTTAAAACCTGCATCAAGTTCATTTAAAAAATAGAAAAGAACCGTAAAAGGAAAAGTAAAACTCTCTCTCTCTCGAGTTAATATCAAGAGAATTATAAATAAAATAAAATATAAAAAATGGAAACAAAACATGGAAAAAATGTAAAGTGACATTTTCTCATTCTACTTAATTCTCAACATCCAAGTCGTAAATTTAAATTAAAATAAAACCTGAAAGTAGTCCCACATATTTAAAGAAATAAAGAAAAAAAAAAAACACTTAACCAGAAAATTTACGACTTAAAAAATAAAAAATATTATTAAATTTTTTTTTAAATGTTAAAGAGCAGATGAACAGATCAATATAAATACTCAATTTGAAGTAACTGACAAAACAAATTTGGAGCAACGTAAACTCTCAATCTGTTCATCTCACCTTAACACCGGCGCTTACCAAACACTGTAATCTGTAAGTTGGTATCGTCTGTACCAAACTCATTTTCAGCCTTGCAGTTATAAATTCCGGTATCAATTCGTGTAGCCTCCTCGACAGTTAAGTCGGACACTCCTCGATCTGCGGGCGATTCAATTTTATATCTAGAAAAAAAAGAAAAGAAAAGAAAGGACAAGATAAGGGTTTTACTTCAGCAGTTTAGGAAAATGTAGTACAAGCTGGCAGAGAAAATTGCGCAAGATACGATTCAAAACAAATGTATCGTTCGCTCGAACGACTTTCCTTGACTTTTAATGCAAATTGTACTTTCAAAGAGAGTTTGATAACGAGATACGAGACAATAAGACATTTTAATCGAGCTCGGGTAAGTGAGCGCGCTCAAACAAACGCTATATATTTTAATAAATCAGAGCTTAGGTGACTGCTTCAACCCCCTCAAATTCCGCCCGCGTTACGAATCAATTTGCAACACCGATAAATGGGTGCCCGGTCCACTGAACACAGGGAAATTGGCCGACGCCCTGGCCCACGAGCATCGATCACGAATCCATGTGGGCGGAGAAGTAGTGGAAAAATGGCTGCCACTCTGCAAATGAGCGCGGCGAGCAGATTTTGCAAAGTAATGGCGCGGCGACGTCTTTTTCAAACTTATAAGTGAAGGAAAAAAAAGTTTTGGTGAAGATTGAGCGCTCAAAATCGAGGCCAGATGTGCATATCCGACACGAGCAAAAGGAGAGTTGATGAAAACCATCCCACACACACCCACAAAAAAATAAAAGAAAAGAAAAGAGTGAGAAAAAAAGAAGAAAATAAAAGAAAAAAAGGTAAAATCAATGAGATTCACTTTCAATAGTATATGGGAAAGTTCCGTTTCGCATCGGGTAGAGTAAAATCTATCAAACTAACTACAAAATCCAATACCACCATTGCACTCTTTGCAGTTAAAAATTCAATTAAGTCGAAAACTCCATTTCACCGATGCCTTAAAGGTCTCAAAGGATACAAATAAAAGCATTGTGAAAACATCTCGTCATTGATTGTAGTTTCATTAAGTGTGTTTTACTCTTTAACACATTTAAAATCAATGGCGCACAAAGCGCTCTGCACAATAGCACAGAAAACTATTCAAACTCTGATGACAACTGATTGTTTAATTATTCTCGTTCAAAAACTCAATAACTCCTTCATTATTTGATGAGAAAAAATGTAAAAAACCCAAAGGATTAGCACGAAATTTGAAAATAAATAAATAAACGAGTGATAACATTGTTCGCAGCCCAAATTCCATAACTAAACCTAAAATTCTATTTATTACGAGTGAATAGAACCTCATTTCGTCCCACTATCCACTACCGAGTACTATGTATAGGAAATATGACATACATCTTATTCCTTTTCAGACCTGGCACAAGTTCTCTCCAAATATTGCAGACTGCAATATTGTACATGAGTGAGTTTTGCAATAAAAGCACATTATTCAAGTGCGCCATTGCCCGTAAAACCCGAAAAAAGTCGACCCATCCAATTTTTCATTCCATTCACTGCCATTACCCTAAAATACGAGCAATATACGAGCACCGAAAGCAGATGAAAGCCCAAATAAAATAAAAAAAAAATAAAAAAAAAATTAACATTTCTTTCAACGTGCCCATCTCAATTAAAACTTTTCCTCCCATCATCACCAACAAGTTTAACAACCTGCACGAAACCTCAAGCACCACTAAAACACTGTTTACAACAACGAACTGTTACAAAACATTAGACCGTCAGCAATAAACCATTAGAACTTTTTTTCTGACATCTCTAACATCGAACATCACTCGCATCCAACCAATGTGTAATTTGGTCTCAGATTGTTTTAAGGCCAGCTAATGAGTCTTGCGCGTCCCCTTGGGAGATGGCAGTGCGCTCTGCTCGGTCCAGATAAGGCTACATCGGTCGATCTGTAGCTGAGGCTAAAATCAATGGAGGAGCCAGCCTCAAACTTAATCCTCCTGCAAAGACTGCCGACTTCATTATTATGTATATGAGGGTGAAATGAGACACAAAATCCCCTCCCACCTATCTCATCATCGCCCCCTAGGTCCACATTTCAAAACACAGTGGGGTGTTTGCCAGTCGCCAAGGAAACACTTAGTGCATTAGCATATTATCATGCTTTTCGTGTTCCCTCAAGGATGAAAGAGTTGTGTAAGTGGCTTTAGGGATGGCAATTTCACTTATCAATCAGCTTATTGAATGTGAGTAGTGAAGGGCAATAAAAAATAAATTGTCTTCTTCGTGTCACAAGCTGGTTACATTCGCATAAATTATACCTAGGGATATTACCAGATTGAGAAATGGAGATAAAACCAATTTTTTTCCCTTCTATTATTTATACAATTTCTGGAAAGCACCCTAAAGGTGATAAAGTGCTACGACTCAACTATATTTTTTCTTTCTTTGCGCTACCTTTTGCCACACCTGCAAGAAAACACCATTAACGAGCAGAGCTCTCACACACGAGATGATTGTGCCTTGTTTTTCTCGAGTAAAATGTTTACCTGGTGTCTGCTAGCGGATCAAGTAGAACGCCATCCTTTTTCCACATGAAACTCATAGGCTTGTCTCCATTTGGTGGACACTCCAAGCGAAATCCTTCGCCTCGTTTTAACGACTGGTTCACGAATTTCACGTCGAATCGAGGGGGCACTAGAAATTCAAAATTTAAAAATTTAAAAATTTAAAAATATCATTTTTTTTTAAAAATTAATTTAAAATAATCACCTTGAACAGTCACGTGAACGGCTGTGCTGAGTCCATCACCGATACCGTTTGAAGCTTTACAAAAATAATGTCCAGCGTGGTACTCGCGTGCTCGAACGAATACCAAACTCCCATTTGATAAAATTGACAAATCAGGACTCATTTCTACCGGTTCCACAAATTCTCCGACAGTTGCTCCTTTTAAATTAAAAGAAAGAAAAAAATCCATATTAATCGATATTACTCAAGAAAAACATTCTTATATCTTAAAAAAAAAAGAAAAAAGATTTCGTACAAAAGCAATTTCCCGTGTCTTTACTGAAATCTCATTTTTCTTTCTTTGCCCTCTGCATTTACGATAAGAAAAGTGAAACATCATAAAAATAAAAAAAACCCGACAATATCGATCTAATTTTAGCAAGTAAACAGCGTTATGTCTTGACTCAGTAACTGGACTGGAAATTTAGCACCCTAAAAAAAAAAAAAGAAAATTGCCTCATCTCTTATACAACACATTTTGATCCACGCTTCCTTTAATAAGCAACAGGTATCAATCATTTAAGCTTCGCTACTTCTTATTTTTAAGCTTAAAAGTAAAGAAAGGCAAAATTGGACGTGGGGGAAAAAAAGATGGATGGATGAAATTAAGAAGAGGAAGGAATGCATGCAGGAATTATCGTGGTATGTGTTCGAGTTGTTGATACGTCACGCTTGATTAAAATATGTGGCCTGTGGTGCGTGAATCTTGAGTGCACACCCACAAACAACAATGTAATGTACATTTAATCTTCCCTTTACCCATTCTAATCAATTAAAAGCACATTAAAAATCCGATAACCTACAGCATCGAAATCATTAACCCTTTCATTTAAGCGAATGGAGACGAATTCTATATCAGTTTCCAAGTTTGTAAGCTCCAAGATGGTGGAATAGAGAAAATAAAGCATCGAGAAGCCTCTTATAACCAACTTCAGGATCAAAAGAAGAAAATGTGGACGAAGGGCAATGGCGTCTTAGGAGATTTGCGCCTGGCCAACTTAAATCCCTCGTGATGTTCGTGCACCGAGCAATGTCCATTCATTTCATTCACTTTACCACTATAACAAACCCATAGTCTTACCGAGCTTTTATACTTGACGCCCATCTTCTTTTTCATTACAGCCATTACCGAAGAAGCAGGTGCAAATGAATACACGCCGATGATAATCTTGTACTCAAACATATCTCAAGTTCATACTTTAATGAATAATAAACAAGCTACGAGATCAAAAACAATTTCTGCAATTTTATATATCTCATAGTATATAATTTGATTGATTCAAGCTCAACAACCCAAATAACGATATTGCAAACAAACACAATGTACAATCAAATTTTGTTTATACACCAGAGGATGTATTAAAGTAGAAATGGACGAATACCGACGTCGATATCTGGCCGATATTTGTCAGTATCGGTATAAAAAGCTGCCGATACCAATATTTCTAATTTATCAAAACACATGGCCAACGTGATGCAAAATGCTGCGCTAATGTAGCAAAATATGCAGATGTGCACGGTTTATTGACTAAACCAGGGGTTCCCAAACTTTTTAGCATCGCGACCCATTTTTAAGCAAGGCGATCTTCCGCACCCCTCTTCCATCTATCGGTGCATTAAATTTTCAAAAATAAACTCCTAAAAATAAAATAAAAGAAAAAAAGAAATTTTGCATAACATTTTACATAAGTTTGCAAAAAAATAATTTTAGTGCACTATTCTAGGAGGAGGGGGGGGTCATGTCTACCAGTTACTTAGATTGTTACAATTGTGCCGTCGCGCCCGACCAAAAATCAGTTCGGAAAACGCTAGACTAGACTAATAATCCAAAAAATTTTGCACCATTTTCTAAATTACATAAAAAATTTACCTGGATATTTAAATTATTTTTAAAAAATTTCGACTAAACTGTCTACGTTGTTATCAACCGATTATATAGGAAGAGAATTGGATAATTATGGTATCGGTCAAACCGTAGTATAAAAGGCTGCAGTATTTCAGAATTTTTGCGAACTCCATTTAAACCACCAACGAAATTTATGAGTATAGCTGCAAACTGTTGTAACTTTTAGATATTAGAGCCGGATAACGTGCATCTGTTTTACATTTAAAGTTTAGCGAAGACTTTGTGGTACTCATCTCACATGACTTTAAATGCCCAAGTTACATGCGAAAAGAGACAGAAAAATAAATGTTAGCACAATTTCATTCCGCTTTTATATTTTGCTTTTCATTTTTATGTGTTTTTCGTACAACCTTTCGAATGAATTATATTCGGTTTTGATTTGCTACTGAAACGAGATCATCTTACAGAAGGACTCGACCTTTGCTGTCAACTTGCCAGCAGACATGAGCCCAGTGCTTAAGACGGTTATAAAACTTTCATGTGTAACGATTCGAGCGATATGTTCTTGGATCCCCTTTCTACTACAGTTGAAGAATCAGTAAATGCTCCCTGCACCTGGGGTCCCATTTTTCCCACTTCCACCATTTATAAGCACACGCACCGCCGAGTGTTAAGTGGCCTATCAGAATGGGGAGTGAGAAAGAAGGCTGGAAAAGATGAAAATTGGGGGAAGAATAGGACACGTCAAGAGACACATTCCAGGAGCGACTATTGGGAGTCAAAAGGAAAGAAAGAGTTATTTAATTTCATTCAACGCGCATATCAAACTTTTATAGAAAACTGTAGCAGAAAGAGAAAATGGAACGGAAAAAAAATCTCATTTGTTTTTAATATACGAAAAAAAGAAAATATATTGGAAAAAGATTTCTTCGTTCCCTTTTTAAATCATTTGTGCAAAGTTTGACATTTCCTCTTTAGAATTGAGATGAAAAATAAACCACAGAAGAAGAAACCAAACTAATAAGAAAAACACAGATGTTTATGAAATGCTTGTTAAAGTCGTTTACTCGCTGGATTTAATTCAGCATGAAATGATGGTAAAACGGAAACATCCGAGTCAAACGCACGTGGTTACAAATCATTAAAACAGAAAGATGCATACTGATTGCTAACGAGAGAAAATTACATCATTTTATTTTGGAAATTCGTATTCCGAAATTTAAAAAAAGAAAAAAAAAAAAAATCAAATAGTAATTTCCAGTAACAAATTCAAACAAGCTCGATGTACCGTTCGACCTGCATCATTAAATTCCTACAAACACCTCAACTGATGCACTAAACTTAATTTTGGGCCTATATCCAATTTGAATACACATATACATAAAATCATGTCTAACTTGCAGTTATACATGTTTTGTTGTTTAAATGTGAGCCAGACTAAATCGGCCACCATTCTTTTGAAGTAATTAGACAGAGACAAGGCATAAGGGGGCGCTAGTTGTAAACAATAAAAAAAAAAAATATCACCAACTAGTGGTGGATTTAAACACTACTGATAAAAGCCAAAAGCACTTTTACTAAGGCAGCAAAGCCAGCTTAATAGTTTTGCTGGAATTTTAAGGGTCAGAAAATTTCAATTTAGCATAATTAATTAAATGACCAATGACTTCAAATTTCACCTGAGATAAAGTTCAGTATCATATAAACAAAATCATAAATTATCAGCAAAAAAATGAATAAGAAAAATATTTTGTCCCCAAAAGCGCATAGCCTTATGTTTCCGAGGGCTAAAAAGCCGTTAAAATATGTTATTTAAAATGCTGTTTAATCTAAATTCCTTCATGAATCCGCCTATTAGATACAATACTTCTCCCCCCATATAAACACATCTAAAAGCTCTTTTTTGTTGGTAGTCCTGGAATTAATGTGCATCTTACAACCGAAGAAATATGATAATTTCAAGTTTGATGTGAAACTATTCACATTAAATAGCAAGCTCGTAATTTACAAAACAGCATTTAGTGTTATACAGTACAAGACAACATTATTACCTTGAGTCTTCATCCATGTGACCTTCGGTTCAGGGAACCCATTTGCTTGACAATCCAGTTGCAGAGAATGTCCTAGCAACATAGAGGAATCCCGCGGCTCCAACGTCCACCTGGGAGGAACTGCAGCGAGAAGAGGAAAGGTCAAGTTTCATGATCCGAACCAAATGTCGCCTCTATTTTAACCCTCTTGGCACAAGATCAAGAGACAAAAGAACTAATGAAATGATTTCAGACCCCCAATTCGTTTTTCCTAAAAGTTTATAAATTTGAAAAAATCAAATTCAATTTCCCAAAGTTTTCAATCAATTTATTGATTTATTTTTTTTCCCCATTTCCTTTTATTTTTCTCAAGTTTCTCAACTCGTCCAAGAAAAGAAATACGAGACAATTTGTGCAACACACTTGAAAATAAATATAAATAAGCAAATCAAAAGTCTACAGGAAGGTACAGGAGGATCAGGGAGGTTAAACAAACTTACCTGTAAACAGGCTAACATCAGAAACAAATGAGCAACAGTAAAGTTCAATGCGGGTGTTTATACGTGAGTAGAAAGGTTAATAGGAATTAAAAAGGACGGGTTGGCTCCCCCTTTGGATGTCTGGACGATGCTAATAAGAAGAGAATTGAAAGAAATTCCAATCGAATCAGTTTGTTGTCCTATAGCTGGCATCTGGGAACACATCACTACTGCAAATTTCTTAAGCAACTCAAGAGTTAATAGTAGTTTCTTTTTCCATGTTGTGTGAAATTGTATTTTTTTATTTTATATTTTTTATTTTCGTTTTTTAATTTTTTTTTTTTAAAAAAACAAAAAATTCCACTTGCCTGCCCCCACCAGTCAAAAAATCTATTTTAATCATTTTTTTATTAAGTTATTTTTTTTTAAGTGAAAAAAGTTATCTATCTTTTATGATGAGTTTGTTTGTGGTTAAAATTTTGTTTCCATTGAAAAATTGGAGGAAAGAGTCGAGGTTAGGATAGGACGAAAGGGGGGAAAAAAATCTAGAAATTGTAAATGCAAAACAGTTCAAGAAAATATATATATATTTTGTTAGCATTTTGAGATATGAACAAAAAAGTTGAGATAAACATTTGAAGAAAAAAAAAATATATCCTTGCAATAGATATATAAATATATAGATTATATATATTTATACAAATATTAGAAAACAATTGAAGTACTGTATGTACAAAATATCTCAAAACTACAAACGTTCCATATTATTCATAATGTACAAAAATAGTGAACGTTCCATAGAGATAAAATGCAAAATTCAAGCTCAAAACTAATATCTAGAAAATAGTGGTTGCTATACTTTAAAGTACCAACAGATCTTTTTAAAAAAAATTAATAATCAAAGATGTTGTTGATACATACGTATAGAAATCGTATTTAAAAAAAAATAGCAAAAAACTACACCAAGACAAAAACGGGCAAAAGTGGTTTCAAAAACGGTCAAAAATGGATATATATATATAGAGAGAGATAAAAAATGCGCAGGCATTTATTGCATAAATTAAAAAACGAAAAAATCAAAAATAATCACGTTCTTCGTCATGCAATTAAAAACATTACACGGCAATAGGATTAAAGTGGAAAAAATTACAAACTTTTAAATTAAAAAAATATCAATTTTGGGAATAATTTTTTAATAGTTAAAAAAAAAATAAATAAATAAAAAATAAAAACTTCCACTTTAATTTTATTGTCTTTTCTTCCAAAAACCAAAAAATAAGGGATATAAAAAAGCCAAAGCGGTGAAAAAGTGTATTAAAAAAAACCGGAAGTTCTTTAAACAACAAAAAAAGTTAGAAGAAAAAACAAAAAAACAAAAAAAAAACTTCCGGCGTGGGCGAGTGTATTTACCGTAGACGACTAAAGGGACGGTGAAGGTGGCGGTCGCCGCGTGGTTACTGGCGATGCACGTGTAATTGCCGCTGTGGGCGCGACTTAAAGGGTCAATTGACAAGACGCTGGAGTACTCGTCAAACGCCCTCACGCTCATGCCGCCCACGTCAGGTACGATCGGCAAACCATCTTTCTCCCATCGAATGACCAGGGGAAGATCCCCGCGGCTAACCACGCACGAGACGCGCACGAGCATGCCGTCGAGCAGGTGCTCGTCTTGGAAAGTGAAGGGCACGATCTTTGGGGGGACTGCAAAACATAGTCCGTCAGTGGAGAAACAGCCAAAATGGTATATACATATTAAACGATAAAAACAAAGAAAAAGCTAAAAGGTAAAACGAAAAAAAGGGGGTTGATAGTCACTTGAAGTCCAAAAAAAGTAGGATCAACATCGGTCAAGACTATATAGTGATAGATATTAAAAAAAAAAAAAAAATTTCTTTTAAAATTTTTTTTTATGAAAAAAGAATAAAATTCATATATATATATATAGTAATTTGTATATCATTAAAAAAAATATGTATAGAGCAAAAAATGAATGAGAAAAAACGAAAAGAAAAGAATGAAAAAAAGAAGAAAAATGGTGGTGGCAGTGGTTGGTGTGGTTCCAAGCAGGTTGGTTGGTTTTGTCTTTAAATGGATTTTACACACTGTTTAGTACTCTGCACTTCTCTCTATAAAGCGGATATAACACAGCATAATTAGTTGGTAAGGCCTTTACCGTTGACCACCAATTCGGCCGTGTAGTTGACCGTGGCCGCTGAATTGTGTGCCAGGCAAGTGTAGTTGCCACTATGTGATTGGAGTACCGACTCGATTGTGAGGATACTGGAATAGTCGTCGATTTCGCGAACCACCACGTGATCCGAAACCGGAATAGGGGCACCGTCCTTGTGCCAACTGATGGATAGTGGCAAATCGCCCTGGTAAACTACGCACGAAATTCGGGCCAGAACACCCTCAAATAAATGATCACTCGGAAACGAGAAAGGGACGATCTTTGGAGCAACTGTGAATAAAAAACATGTTGGAATAGGGGTTAAATAAAAGGGGGCCATTTCTGCAACGCCCTCTTCTGGATAGCTGTGGAATTATGGCGCTAAACTTGAGTGTAAATAATAAATATAAACAAATTAAACACATTTCAATTATTTTTGCTTTTAAATGAAATAAACTGATTTAAAAATGCAGATTAGAATGAAATTTATCGTATTTGATTTAAATGTAAACAGAGGACGCTCACAAGTGCTTGGGACAAGACATAATGCAAGAACATGGATACAACAGCGTCCTTGGCACTGCTTCAAATGAAGAATAAAATGTAAACGAGTGAATAATTGTAAAAACTTTGCATTTGGTATCCGGAAATCTATATACATATATATTTAAAAACCAATTTTTTCTTCTTCTTTCTTTTTTTAAAAAAAAAATTAAATCTGCACAAAATTCGATTTCCGGAGGATCCAAGAGCATCGTAAATAAAATATAAAGCAATAAATAGAACTACTTTTTAATGATTAAAATAGGCACCACATATAAATCAACAATTTCGCACAAATAAAAATGGTTCAGACTTGACGACAAATTCACAGGCAGAGTACGATGGGCACGAAAACAGACACACGATTGATTCACTTCAATTCCCTGCACCTCCTCATCACAAACAGAGGACGTGGGGTACAAAAAAACGTTTAAAAAAAAGAAAAAAGAAAAAAAAGCGAACGCGCGCGTCACATAAAATTGACGGCGGACAAACATATAGGGGAGGGGTGCTGGGATTAAAGAGTTAAAACAACCCCTCCCCCTATATTTAAAAAAAAAAAAATTAACTACACAAAACCATCACCCTAAAAAAGATCACAGGTTGGTTTTAGACACGCACATAAGACAAAAAATTCGCAAAAAAAGAAAAAATAATTCGGGGAAAGAAAAAAAAATCGACACGGTAGGCCACACGGCAGAGCACGAGAAACAGACAGTTACACAACCGGGCTCGACACGTCACATAATCACGTGTAACAAACGTGACGTCAAAAATATATAATATATAAATGGACGTGCACAGGGGAGACGGGAAAAAAATATTTCGTTGTCAGTTTTTTATTTCGTTACCGTGCACCAACAGTTGAGCTGTGTAGTTGATTGCGGCGGCCATGTTGGCGGCGATGCACGTGTAGTTGCCCGTGTGTTTTGATGTTACACTTTCAATGTGCAGTGAGTTGGCGTGCTCATCGTAATTGCGCGTGAGGATTCCCAGGGCTGATGGCAACTCGTGCCCATCCTTCAGCCATCGGAAGGAGATGGGGAGGTCGCCCTGGGATACAGCGCACGTGATGTGTGCGCGCATCCCCATGTAGAACTGGTCGTCTAAGAACGCGAACGGAATGATTTTGGGCGGGACTAAAGGAGAAAAATATAAAAAAAAACACAAGGAGAGGAGATAATAAAAATGGAGAGCGGTAGTGACAACGTCAATATATGGATACAAAAAAAAAATAATAAAAAAAAAAAATCCATCACCCGTCCCTCAAAAGAGAGAAAAATAAAAGAAAGAAAAAAAAAGTGACTGCTTTTATGCGGCGCACATTTCGTAACCATAGCAACCTCATCCCCACCGCTCTCCACTTTTCGGAGTGAAGTAAATAAATAGATATGGTAGGAGAGCAGTAGTTAGAAGCACTCGCTCGTGCTGTGAGGTTTACCGTTGACTGATAGCTGCGCGGTGTACTGCGCAGTCGCCGCCTCATTCGTCGCTATGCACGTGTAGTTGCCATTATGCCGCGGCGTTACGTGACTTATGCTCAGAATGCTGGAATAGTCGTCTAGGTCGCGCACGGTGACGCCGGCAAGCCCCGACTCCTGCAATGGATTTCCATCCTTGGTCCAGCGCAAGTAAAGAGGCGCGTCGCCTTCGCTCGCCACGCACTGCAGCCTCGCCCGCATGCCTTCGCGCACTAGCTCGTCTTGAAACGAGAAGGGCGTGATTTTGGGAGGCACTGTAATGCAACGGGATGGTCAGCCTCGGTTTTACGCACAAAGCTCTTGCTGCCTGAAATTTAAACGAGACAATAGGCGCCGTCAAATGCGCTCGCACAAACTCATTGAATGCGCCTACTGTCTCACCTTTTTCTTTATTTCATTATTTTCATTTCAAGCCTCATTGAACACCATTTTATTGCTCACTTATTGGTTCGTTATGAGACCAGACTGGTTCTGGCAAAATGTCATTAGTGCATCTGCAGATAGGAAATTTGCTCTTTTATTCAATAAATCCATCATCAATATAGATGGTAGATGTTTGTTGGTGTTTATATATTATATTTATATATAGATATATATATATAAAAGCCAATTTCTTCCGCTAGGGAAAAAAGGTGAAGCAATCAGGCAGCAAGTTGCTGTTGCTACAATTCATTACCTGCATTGAATTCACTAAAGACAAACTTACCCAATAAAAACACAACCCTGCATGTGAATAATCACTAGGTATATCGATTTACTAGTCATTTACACGTATTTGCATTAATATTAAAGCCTAGCCATTGAATTCTGTTCTTTTGTTAAAAATCTTTTTTTTACTAGTAATCTGGCAAATTACCCTTATTCGATGCTGAATTTGCTGCCATAGCGTTGAATAATGACATGAATTAATGTTTGAAAAAACGTTAACAGGGTTTGTGACATAAAAATGTTCCATTTAAAAGTAACCAAGCGTCTCTCAGAAAATTAAAAAAATTTTTTTTTAAAGAATTCAATTTCTTTTCTTTCAAATCCGATTCCAGCTTCTTAGAATTTTTCGAATATTTAAACAAAATAAAAAAATTAAAGTCACAAACTATAATTGAAACATTCCAATACCAAGGTAGTATTTTTATCCAGACTAATAATGCGCATGTTTTCAATCCCGCTCAATTTGTCTGTTTTAGAAAAAAAACCACTCAAAAAATAAATCCCAAACTCTAAATAATTAATTTTCATGTCGTAACCCTTTTTTTAAAAAAAAAAAAAAAAACCATTGCCTTTAACTAATACGTCAATTAAACAAAGCCAGTTGGAAAATGAAATTAAGCAGATGCAGACGTGCTTCTAGTAGAAGATTAAACCAACTCATTAATTGGCAAAGCTTTACAACGGTTAACGATTTGTGGCTCAAACTATACGAGCGCCTCGGCTCGTGTTTAGTGTTTGCCGTTGTCAGTTGTCACGGCAACGAGGTCCACAAAAATTGACCTCGGAGCACTTGAACTATAAGGCGACAAACTCCGTTTTCGAGTCGCATCTTGCTTTACATGATACTTTGCAAAACTGTTACTGTTAGTATTCTCATTCACGCCATTATTAAGAGTTCAAGGTCTTAAACTCTTGAGTGTGTTCATTTATTTACTCTTTTTTTTTTTTTTTTTAATATTTTCGTTTTTTATTTCCTTCTTTTCATCTCCAGGTTTTAATTAATTAGAAAACTAATTTTCTCCTCGTTTTATCTTTGCCATCTGCAACATTTAATAAGTTTTTTTCTTTCTTTTCTTTTTAAAATCTTAAAAAATGTTAATTTGTTAAATTAATTTCATTTTTCAAACTTTAATCGGGCAATTATTAACTAGAAATGGTTAAAACGCATCTAACATTCGCTGTGACTGAAATGAAGATGTTAGCTCCTTTTTTGATGCAAAGGCCGAGGTTTTATTGGCAAAAGCGCCGCAGACGAAATGGTAAAAATGAATATATATATATAAAAAAAAAAAAAAATGGAAATCCGCGCATGCGTATTTTAAGTAACACAAGATTGCAAGGTCATTATTTGTTCATTAAATCGATTAAATGAGCATAACGTTTTCCATTGTGTAATTTAAATAGCCGAAGTTAAATGATCTATCTTTTCAACGATGATTCGCCATTTTAGAAACGTTAAATATTTTTTCTAAAAAAAAAAAAAATCTATAGAATTCAAAACATTAAAAAAAAAATATTAAAAAAAAAAAATTATTGATGAAAAAAAAAAACTAGATGAAATACCCACCACCGACACTTGAAATTGACAATAATTTTTTATCTTTTTGAAGGAAATAAAAATCTCAGCTTACCCATGACTGCCATTTCCACGTGTTCCTGTGCACTTTGGCCTTTATCATTGACAACCGTGCACGTATATTTGCCACTGTCAGCAGCTCGTTGTACTTTACGTATAACGACTGTACCATTGGGAAACGCTATTTGGCGTAAATTAAATGGAAGCGCCCTACCATCTATTCAAAACAAAAATATTTAAATATTAATAAAATATGTCAAAATTCTCAAAACTTATATCTTTTACTCAAGAGTTTTCAATTTCAAATTAATCACAGTTCATCTAATGTGCAATTTACCCCTGCTGCATAACCACCACCCATTCCCAACGAAACCACACCAAGTTCAATTTGTTAAATTAGTGGACCGCGCACACTCACATCTGACATGCAAGAACTAAGAATCCTATCCGATATAACGACCTCGGGGCTTGAGTTTTCCAAATTTCTTGGCTCGATGCCCAAAACTAACAGGTTATCTCTTTACTCAAACATCAACTGCCTGCACTGGTTAATTCATCAGTTCCCAAATTCAGACCCAACATGTAAATAAGACAAACAAAACAAAATTATCCTAATTAATTTTGCTGCTTATTCGCACTTCAGTAGGTAAAAAATAAACAGGAAGCTGGATTCAATAAACTATCGTTACTCGATTTACGCTCATTCTCGCCATAGATCCTCATTTTCTCACCCGATCTCACGTCTAATCTTGCCTGATTATGCAACAAAATTGTATTTATTGCAAATTTATGACGAATCTTAATCGATAATTTTAATCTACCTTAATAAAATACCCGCGCTCTATTGACCGAACCCGGATTCAATCGGTTTGGTCAATTTAAATATTTATTGTCATGTTCTTAATCAATTTACCGGTATACATTTATTTTACCCGTTTTTGACAATTTGATACCGCGTTCAAATAGCATTTAAAGTAATTAACTACCGGTAAACATTCCAGTCTCGAGTTTTTACCATGATAACTTACGGCCACGATCCTGATCCTGAAAATGGAATGCAAAGAGTGTTTCCCGGGTGAAAAACATTACCTTAAATCAGACATGCATGAGAAGCAATTGGGGTTCCCAAGTACTACCCAGTAGAACTTTTTAACGGGCATGATATTTAATCTAAATATTCTGGCGCATTTGAGCGCAAACTCATTTTCTCTATCTCTAACTCCTATCAATTTTTTTAATTAAAGATTCACACTTACCTTCCCCCCTCTGCTTTTTAATTATTCACACTTTGGTGTGATTCCCTACTTTCAACCCGGGTTCCAACCCCCCCGTTATTAGTCAACCTTCCACCCGACGAAGAATCCTGTCAAAACACTCCGACGGTCACTTTAGAAGACTCCAATGGTCTCTTTTCTCTTTGAACTGAAAAAAGTTCCATTTCCATCATCCTGAAACACATATTGCTAACTACTTCAGCTTTTATCATGCCTTTTGACGTTGCCAGCCCCTAGCAGTTTGATAGACATTGCTTTTCACCATTTCATCCAAATAGTAAAGAGAAATATGATTGAAACGGGGGTCGATGGTTCGAAGCGCCCGATAGCCCATATCCGAACGTGCCAACCGTAAGTAATCATCATGAATCTGCGCAGCGCCCATCAAAGCACTTATAATTAATAACTTGTATCCAATTTTGTTTTGTACCTTTTTCCCAATTAATACTTGTAACTGGATACCCGTAGTAGAAACAATTTAATCGAACATCTTCTCCAGCAACTGCAGTCACTTTTTCTAAAGGCCGTATAGCTGGACGCCCTGTTCAAAATAAAAATACAAATGATTAAAAGCGCAACTTTCCATTTGTTTACTGTTATTACACCTTCCAGTCAATAACTATGATTTAAATTTCTCAACTTTTGCCATTCCAAATTTCATCACGAGAAATCCACATCAAAGGAATTGCAAACACAAAATTGTTGAAATTATACAAGCAAGCACATTTCCATCTATAATTCCACTCATTTAACCCCTTCTTGGCTCGCGAGCTTACATACCATAAATATTGAGGCGAGCAATATGCTCCACAGTGCCAGCTTTATTGCTAGCCAAGCAACGGTACGTGCCACCGTCTTCCCATCGTGTCTCCGTTACGTTGAGAACGCTCACTATGCTGCCGTCAGTGTCAGCGCGTCCCACTACACGGATCCGCTCCGATGTCTGGAGAGAGACGTCGTCCACGAACCACGTAACGACCGGCGCGGGACTCCCCGTGGCCACACACGCCAAAGAGACGTCGGTTCCGGACTCTAGGGTATTCTCATCAAACACTCCAACCAATTCGGGTGCAGCATCTGAAATATATATGAAAAAAAAATAAGAAACGTACAACGCACTCTAACATCTTCATGTTTCCTCTTAGCGCTAAATAAAGACTCAACGTTGAGATTGCTTTTTTTCTTTCTTTCTTTTCTTGCAGCAAATAAAGCAGAATTTTAATCAAATATTGAATTTGTTCCGTTCTAATATACCCGAAAAATATACGTATTCATACATTAATTGTGGTATAAACTTTCTTAACTTATGCATCTATTTTGTTATTTTAATTTTCCACTCATGCTTTATTTACTGTTCGTTTAATTTTAAAATAACAGCCTACAGCAATGACAATTTATGCGTTAACATGTAAAAATCAGGAAAATCTCGCTTTACCAATAAAAACCGATAATAAGATAACAGCTTGGAGAGTATATTTAATATAATCGCATTACTAATAAATAAAAAAAAAGTGGTAAATCATAATGAAATAAAGTTAGAAGCTCCTAACTTGTAGAAAAAATAATAATAAACACATGTTTACGCCGAAATTTACGCGAAAACATAATTAGTTTCAAATTACAGGGTGGCGTTCTCGTAACTCTAATGAAAATGTAAAAAATTTAAATATTTTGTGATTCGGTGATTTTTATGCAATTCTCGAGTCAGCAAAACATGTATCGCTCACCTGTGACACATCGATCGCATTATTATAATACAAATTCCAGGAAATCATTTATTCACACCAACACAAATGTATAATTGCACACACGATTCAAATTAAATCTCCCAAGTTTAATAAATGCCTTCGTGTGTAAAACTCCACAAAACTAAAAAATCAATTATTATTAAACCTCGCACAGCTTTTTACCATTCCTTCAACTAATTATATTGACAAACCTTTAAATAAAACAAAAAAAAACAAGTTTATCATTACAAATTTTAAAAAAAAATTAAAAAAAAAAAATTGCATGTTTTCTCTTCAATTCGCATTTAATGAACACATGCACATCCATTAAAATCACACAACAATGAATTATTAACGAAATCAACTAAACTCATCCAGTAGCTTGTAAATTTAGCACAATAATCTTCCAAAAGAGAAAAAAAAAGAAAAAAATCCTTCCAATCCCATCCGACCAACTTAAGAACACATAAAAAAAAAATTCCCATAAATAAATTAGATCCCATTTATGTTTGCGATAAAACCCAAACATAATAACATAAATTCCTTATTACAATTTCGTCTTGAGTCAATGATCTCCACTCGAGATCATCTTCGCGCGGTTTCTAAGGTAACCGAAACCTAAAACATTCCCGTGAAAGCAAAGCAGAGCATGAAGTGAATGGCAGAGTGGGGGAAGTGAAAGGAAGACGTCGAGGCATCAACATCAGAGCACGCACGGCGGAACCGTGTCCAAAGGTTGATCTGCATATTGGCTTCACATGCCGTTATCGCCTCAGGCGAGATACGACTGCGTTACCAAGCAACGGGGGTCGTTACCTGGGGTTAGTTCGCCTTTCCTCCTTCTCTTTTAGCCGCCTGATTTATTTACAGCGCCCCAAACACCTACCTTGGTTTCCCCAACCTCGTTTCGGGGGCATTCGGTTGCCAATCGCGTAGCGGCAAGAATGGAAGGGTGTTTGGAAAAGAGGGCGAGGGATAGCCACTTATCATTTCTGAAAACATGGTTCAGCGTTGCTTGTTTGTGCAAATCATTTGGAACAAAAGAGAAAAGAGTTTTATTTTTTTTTGTTTGTTTAAAGCACTTTGTATTCACCTCTAAAGCGGAAGGGTTTTGCGGTTTGGGTGTTGGCCAGCATTCAAAGCGTGGTGAATTGTTATCAATAAACTTTCGGTTCAAATTATCGACGTTATTGAAATTTCGATAATTGGATAGTTGCGCTGCCCCTGAGCTTAGCGGCTCGCGATATTACCAAGCTGCAGAGTTGAAGGAGGGGAAATGTGTTTGGTCCGTGTGGTGTGGTCATGATCCGACAGGTGTAGCAAATAAATTTTTTAATTTTTAATTTTTGCCGGTTTTTAATTCTAAATAATTGATCAGCAAAAGACGCTTGAAAAGGTGTTAGTAGAAGCATTTAGTTTGTTTTTGTTCTCCGAACAGGAAATGTGGTTTTTACATCTTATTTCAAAATAACCGATCCTCGGAAATGAGAAATAAACGTCTGGCCGCCTCAGAGGATCTCCTGTAGGCTGAACGCAAAACCACTTTCCATACACATGAAATTTCTCCAGTTTAGAAACAAATAGCATATTTTCTCGATTAAGAGCCGTGGCTCAGGATGCCCGTTTTGAATAAGAACCACGGCTCTTACTCGAGAAATTACGGTACCTTACTTCTTCTGTTTTAAGACGCACACTAATTTCAGTACCATAAACATAGATGTTTAAGTCGAAACTGCTTAAAACGAATCGCAAGGGACCCGAAAAAACGATTCGTTATAACGAGAATTCGTTATATCGAATTTTTTTAACATGGTGTTCTATGGCCAGTCAACCAAACCAGCCATTTTTAGGTATTTGTTATATCGATAATTCGCGATTCGTTATAAAAAGTTTCGACTGTAGTGCGTCATGGAATCAAAAAAATTCACTGAGTCATTTTATAGCAAGATTTTGGGTCGTTACAAAACAAGGAGTCCACCCCCAAATCATTAAATTAATTCGTTTTAAAGCTAAAACACTGATGGATCCAGGAAGTGGCCATGATAATATTTATAATAATTTATAATAAAATTATAATTTAAGAATTAATAATTGTTTAAGAAAAATTCAAAGGGGCACAGAATAACATGAGGAGGGTTTGTTTGATGTGTTTTATTGCGTGCATCTGCATTGTATGTTGTTGAAAGGCTGTTAATTCCTGTCTAGAGATGGTGCTGGTTTCCATTTCCGTCACTGGCGCTGGTTTTCATTTCCATCCGTTTGCAGTCAAAGATCGAGTCTCACCCAGTTCCACCATCGGGCCCTTAGGTCAGTGGACAGGTAAAGTTAAATTTTCCCGTTTCAGAAATGGCCCTCCCCCTGAATGCCCTTGAACTAAACATGAATGAATTGCTCCCGTATTAATACGCCATCGATTGTAAGACGCACCCCACTTTTAGCGATGTTAAATGAGGAAAAAAAGTACCTCTTAGAGTCAAAGAAATACAGTAAATATGTGGTACTATGGATAACCAAATTGTGTATACTCATTGTTTTGCAGTTATGCAAATAAATATAATTCTTTTTGACAAAATACCTGCACGATTTAAGTGCAGAATGCATTTTATACTCAATAAAATGCATCTTATGTGCAACAAAATGCATCTTATGTGCAACAAAATGCATCTTATGTGCAATAAAATGCATCTTATATGCAACAAAATTCAATTTTACATGCGAATATTGAAAGCATCAAAAATCGTCTTAGACTACGACCAAGTCATTGAAAAAAATGAAATTTCAGTAAACAAACAATAGCAGTCGAGAAACCATCGTCAAATCGCGGATGTCTCCCTCGAACAAGTGTTTGAATATCAGGGCACCGAGCCATCCGGTTCTTTATCAAGTGCCGCCGAAAAAATCGAAAAGAAAAAAGAAAAAAAAATCAACAACCGACAAGAACGGATCGAACCCGCGTAAAAGACCAGCAATAAACAATCACCCACCACTTGCTCTAGACGTGGTCAAATTAGGCTCTTAATTAGTAGCTTGTATTTTTCCCCACATCTATTATTTGGGGTCACGACCCCAATTGGGTACCTCGTGGAGTACACCCCTTATTGTGTAGTGACCACAACATTTTCTGAAAGTTGATCTTCAAAAAGATAAATATTATTCCGTAAAATTAGAATATTATTGGATCTGAAATAGTAAACAGCCCGAATGTTTTAAATAAACAAGCTAATGTGTGCTTACAGCTTGAAATCCCTTTATTAAAATAAACGTAATCAGTTTCTAAAATCAAAAACAAACTGAACGCGCCGTACTGCTTAAATAAGCACGAATGAGCAAATGCTTAATGATTGCTCTGAAATTCCGAGAGTCTGAGCGAATTTTATCTTTTCCATTAATTCCAATTAGAAAATGATCTCAGTGACTCAATTTTACGGAAAGATTTGCGCCCTCCCTTTCTTCCCTCCGCAAATAAACGCCAAACTAAAAGCAATAAATTATATTTCGCAAAATGTACATCACCAAAATCATCACTTGAAAACGAGAAAAATTAAAAATAAATAAATAAACACACTCGAAGCAAATTGCATTAATTAATGCACATCGACAAAGCAGCCAAGCAGCACCGATCGTATATTTGACGAAATTGATAAACATTTCAATCGTGATCCGATAACAATCCCGTTAATGAACGCAGGTGCGAATTACACAATTTGTCGTCCAAATTACGAGTTTCAAATCTGACCTATAGAATTAGTCAACTTTGATTAGTTATCCCTGACGATTACCATCGAGGAAAACGAATAAACGACAATATAATTGGAGTATTAATGTTGGAATAAATGTTTGCTTAATAAGTTCGAACCGCGCCCTAGAGGCGGCGGCTTTTAATTGAAATGTTTACACACTCCGACCTGTCTTGGAGCTAGTAAATTAAAAATTGACCACAAAGTTATCTCGTGCACACTCACCTCCCAGTATAAGTTGGCCGGCTCCCTGAGCCGATTCTTGGTTATTGCTCACTAAGCACTGGTACATTCCTTTATCAGTCACGTGCACTGATGCAATAGTGATGGTGTCGTCTGATAACGTCTTCTCAGCATCCGACTGCAACTTCCGACCGTCTTTGTACCACGATACAGAGATGACTGGAAACCCGGTCACAACACAACGGAAAGTGGCCGATTTGCCAATGTCCACTATTTGCTTTTCCGGCAAAATACTGACGGTAAGTGACGCTGAAATGACAAATAAAATAAAATTCAATTTTTTAAAAAAAAAAAAATTAATTTTTTTATTTCGCACAGTCGAAATATTTATGAAGTTTTAAGATTATTTGGTAAATCCACTTTCCCTTAGCCATAAACCCTTTTCTCTTGTTTCCATCTATAAAGATGAGGCGATCAATACAGGCTGGGCAAAACAAGATCACCGAATAAAGGGAAGGGGGAGATGGAAAGAGGGGTTGGAATGAAGGACTTCCTTCTCGAATCTAATGGCAACTCGATCGATACATCCATCAACACTCAAGAGACTTCCACTTGAAGGTTAAAAAGAAAATAAGAAGAAATAGAGGGGAGGGAAAATATGAAAAAGAAAAAAAAAAAAAAGAAGAAAAAATGAAAAGAAAAATACAATTTTAGAGCAAAATCAAACTTATGGCTTATTTGTGAAAACTTTCTTCCCAGAATAGGAAAACCCCTCTTAACTAAGCAACATAAATCAGGAAAGAAAATGGGGATTTTCGAAACCGTTGGCCTAAGGTTTGAAAATTCCCATTTTCCCAAAACAATCTCATCATCATACATCGATAGGAAACTCGATTTCTACATTTGGATTTTCTAACCGGGAGTAACCGGTTTGAAAATATTTTCCATAAAACAAACAAAATTGATAGCACAGAGCTAAAATAACTTCGCATCGTATTGATTTTTTTTCGTAATTGAAAATCAATCAAATAATGGACTCTGTAGTGCAAAATTATTATGTAAAAAAAAAAGTAGTTATAATAATATTACAAGTGTAACAAAAGAAAAAAAAAAGATTAATGCTTTCCGATTAGTAATTTATACTGAAATCTATCGGTAAACCAAGTCGTTGCATCGCTAGTGCTTTTATTATGATTTAGATTTATTGCACAGTACATGTCACATTTCGCACATTTAATGACATCTAGCTAACGGTAATTTACATATGTTTACGGAAAACAATTTCTTTTGAACAGAAATAATCACTATTTTGATTAATTACCTTGAAATTAACGTGCAGTAAATATTACAACAATAATCCCACATTTAAAGCTCAAATATTAACGTTTAGCAATTCCAATTTGCTAAGACCCACGAATAGCACTTTGCATGATTTATTTGCAAAAGTTAAAGGCCGAATGAGTCATAATCATGTTTCCAATTAAAATACACAATTAAAAAAATAATCACTACACATAATATCATGTTGTTCTAGCTTGACGTCCTAGCAGGAACATTCACAAACCCGTATGTACACATAACATGCATGTTTCGTTGTTTAAATGTCGTGTGCACACCCAGACTAAATCGGCCACCTTTTTTGAAGTTACATCGAGACAAACAAAACTTTGTCTACAAATGCAATGCATAACTACACTTAAAATTGAAGTAAAATAGAGTTTAGTAAAATTGTATTTTAGTTTGTAGTTTTACCAATTTTAGTTTTATAGATAGGAAATGATGTCATTTTTGTTTTAAAATTGAACTAAAACACAAAATGTTTTAATTTTTGAATGCAGCTAGTTTAAAAAGCAGTTTAAATATGCTGTTCAGTCTATGAATGCACCTACACGCAGATTTCACATTGATCCAAGAATTTAAACTGGAATTTCTCTAACTGACCAACAAAACACACCGTTTTCGGCAATCATTGATTTTTTTGCGTGTCTACATCTGTTTAAAATTGTGCACTACCAGTGATGACTTTAAATGTCCCCAAGTTTTCCTTCAAAGACAGATGCGAGGCACATAAAACCTCAGAGAGCTCTGAGGTTTTAATAATATTCCTCTAGCTGCATGCCATACATCTGAAGAAGAGGAAAAACACAAATAAAGCATATTCATCTTGTCATTTCCACCCCTCCATCAATTCTCAAGTACGGCAGCACCCATACAGAAATAGTCAATTTTTCATCCGATTTCGCCTCACTTTTTCCCCAACCCCTCCGAACAGTGGTTGTTTCGGTCCATTTCCCATATTCGTTTCCCATGGGACTTTGATCCTATTGGATTTCGGCCTCCCGAACTTAGGCGCGAGTAGCAACGACCGCCGTCTCCGAGGGCATTCAGCACAGCTGGACCAGGATTTGTTTACAGCAGACAGAGAGGGAACTCATCCTCCTCGCAAAACACAAAAGAAATGCAAAGAAAAGCTGTCACCACACAAGCTCACACGTGGCCCATGGCATAGTCCCTTGGATGTCACAAGATGGATTTAAAAACCTTAAATCCTGTTTCGTTGCAACTCTTCTCACATTTCCTCTTCCCCACTTCTTTTTCTATTTTTTTTTTATTTGATTAATAAAACTGAACAAGTATGTAAAAGTGTTGGATTCCACTAATGAAATTTCTGACAAATTCTTCCTATTTTTTTCTCCACTGCTTTCCATCAGGATTGAATCGAGCAAAATGTGTAACACAATCTGCATCACAGATGATGATTACATTTTTATTCTTTATTTTTAAAGAGAAAAAAAAAATTGTGTTAAAACATTTTTCATATTTATTGCAAACCCCCGGACAAATGTTTAAAAAAATAATAGGAATTTCTTTAACATACTCCACGAAAATCCAGACGAAATATATACCAAAGTGAGGACAATAAAAATGTAGGAGATGAAGCGACACACACTCTCTCAAAAGTCGTCTTCTCTTTTTCCTCCCCGGATTTTCGTTTCATTTAATTTCCGCCTACATCACCGCACGTCGGGTTAGCGTTTCTGTGGCCGTCTTCTCTCTTTCTCCCATTCTTACCTCACTTTTTTTTTCTTAGATTCTCACACGGTATCATCGAAACACCGCTTCTAACATTCGCCAGAAATGTTTTGAAAAATTACAACCGCGATAGGAAATAGCATAATTTCACAGAAAAAAATTGAAATTCACTGACCAAATATATTATTTTTTCGTATAAATATAAGTTATTTTATATCTCAAAAATCGAAAATTCGTGCAAAAAAAAAAAAAATTATTTCCTCTCCCTGAAAACATATTTGCCTTCAAATCAATTTTATTTTATTTTATTTTTGCAGGTTGCCGTTAAACATATTTCAATTCAATCTTCAAAAACGAATTCAGGAGGAAAAAATTTTATTAAAGTTTTAATCTTTAAAACTAATTAAAATATTACATTAAAAAATGAACCACAATTTCTAGCAAATAAGCGAATTATTATATACTAATTAAATTAGCATGGTCTTCTGCCATCCACCAAAACTTAGTAAAACACATTAAAAAATTAATAACTCATGTTTATTTAACGCAAAATGTAAATTTAATGTAATCAATTTTTAATTTAATCCCATTCGTTTATACCTGCATAACTTATTCAAAATATCCACCCTTAAAAAATCATCCATCAGCCTTTCACCGATTGTATGAATTTACACAAAACGAAAAAAAAATGGTGAAAAAAGAAAGAAAAAAAAGAAATACAGAAAAAAAGGGGGCGACAGCTGAAACGGCATCCGCCCTACGGTGTTTAATCTTGTGGAGTCGAGAAGGGGGAAAGTTGGAACACGACAGGCAACGCAATGGAGACATAGAAAGAAGACGTCGAGTAGCGCCAAATAGCTTGCTGACCCATTTCTGTTCGAAACGGCGTTTAACAAAAGAGAAAACGGTTGCTTGGCAACTGGTACCACCCTCCATTTGCTCCCATCATCCACTCCCACCTATTTTGCATAAGTAAACTGCCGGCTGTCAGTCGTCAGACCTCCTTGATTTGTATTATTCCATGTTTTCTATATGAATGATCAATACATGCCCGTCAGGCGCACGAAGACCTATGACCAATATTTCTCCATACAAATTGTAGCATTTTATACAAACAAAATATCAAAAAATAAAAAAAAATGTAGAAAAACATATAAAAAAAATTTTTTTTTTTTAAAAAAAATTCAGCTTTTATCATAAATCAGACACATGTTTACGCAACGTGCAGTTAAATGTAAAATAAGAAGTTTACTACATGAATTGTGTAGGTCCACAAGACAACAGTTACATTATTTTCACGTCGTATGATCTATAATTCAAGTAGGTGTGGTCGAACAAACTTCTCACCCTCTTTACTGTCCCTTGGATTAACGACAACAACAAAAATTGAATTTCCTCCTTCGTGACTTAAATTGTCAACAAACGAAATTTTTAAAAAATTTAAATTAAAAAATTTAAAAAAAAATAATAATAATAAAAATAATCTCAAAATCAATTTACCAAAAATTGAAAAAGAATTTCCAATTGCAAAGTTGTTCGTAAAAATTCACCTCAATATTAAATTCTTCCCCCACTTACCAATTAGTTTTTTTCTTCCTTTCGATACATTACTCGTTGGTCTCCAGGATAAAATCAATTATTACTAAAGTGACAGTAAATTGCTTTTCTTTTCACATCCTCATCAGTTTCCTCAGGCAAGGAACCGGTGGCATTTCCATTGTAACTACGCACCAATTACAGCTTCAACAACACTTGTTAATTATGATTTGTAATCAATTTGTCTCACAAGGTTAAATTCACTGCCGCTAATTAACTTGCAACATTTTTATATTCCAAAAAAAGAAAGAAAAAAAAAATAACAAAAAATAAAATAAATTAACTTGCATGAAAATCGACCAGGTCGGGCTTCTCTGCTTTACAATTTGCATTCCGTGAACTTCCAACTCGTTTAATTTTCTAACTAAAAATTAATTTTCAAGTCTTTGACGCTCCCTTTTATATTTGCTTGAAACTTCAAATCACTCGAATAATCTTATCATTCTGCATGCCGAGAAAATGCTAATCGATTTGAATTTAAAATTCAATTTTTTTTTTTTAGTCTTTATTCGACATTACCATCCACCACCACCCACCCCCCACCCAACCAGCGACTCTCAAACACCAAACAAAATTAGATTAAAATCACAGATAATAAAAGGATGAAAGCAAACAAAATTCCAAAACATCTGTAAACTTTCAAACTCGATTTCAAACACTTAACAAGAATTATTTAAAATTTATTCAAATAAAATTTCAATTTCCAACACTAGAAATTAATAGAAACTTATTTTTTAACTCTCCCCTACATTATCGCATTTCTCATGACACAAACAACTTATTCCCATCCTAAAAATTCTATTTATTTTCACAAATAATATCCGTCCACTTTCCTTCGCTGGCCGAGCATAGCGTGATTTGTAAAAGTGAAAGAAAAAAAAACACAAAAAAACCCAAAAGCAGCACAAAGAAAGCCAAAAACAGACAACCAAGTCTTAAAAAATAGAAAAATACATTTTATGTTTCCTATTGTAAAAAATAAAATATCTTTTTTTCTGATAAATTTTTTCCACAGAAGAAATAAATAAACCAAACTGATAAATAGGCCTATAAAAACATGTAATAAAATAGGAATAATAAAAAAGAAAAATGAATGAATGAAATAAAAGAGCAGGTGAATGGCAGCCGGGGGTCCATTAGTTGATAAGGTGACGTTTATGGGAGGAGGAAAGATGACAGGTAATCACGCCAACACATGTCACGTAACGCAAAACCTTTACCCGATATTACACCATTAGTTAAACCATTCACCTTTCCCCTACACAAGCGGTCAAGCAATTCAAATCCAGCAAATCCAAAGCAAAACATTCCGAAAACTGCCATTGCATTTGAAACCAGCCTGCTGGGAGCTGGGAGCTGGGACCGACATCCGGATGAATATGCGGCATCTGGCGCCTATTCTTAAATAGGCAGTGCTACCCCCAAGACCTATCTTGCCCGAAGGACAAATTGAATTTGCAACGCGTCAAATAAGACCACCCGCGGGTCGACAGCGACGGAAGAGGCTCAGAGGAGCATCTAAGTCGACCAGTTGCCAGTTAGGGGGAGAGGAAAAGGATGCCGGTGGCTGTCAATTGTCTCGTATTCGCTCCATCGAGTGGCTTGCTTCCTCTTTTACAACCGAGAGAGAGCGACCATCAAGATGTGCTTCCGTTCGTACATCCACGGTGCGAGTGAGTCACTCCTATTGGAATGACTGCCATTCTCATTCGGAGAAATGGCGCAAAGACAAAAATCCAGCGCAACTACTATTTCTCGCACTTGCCAGTACATAGAGGTGAGAAAAAAGAAAGAAAGCAAATGTTCACGGCGAGGGGAGAAGAGAAGAAGGAACTCACTCATGCTTCGCGCAGTTTGCTGCCCATTTACGCTACCCCAGCCTCTGGCTGTAATGTCACAAGTGCACAAAGGAAAGCTGCTGCAATCGGCACTCAACAAAAACTTTTCCTCGTCTAATGCCCCAACTGTTGTTTTATTTTCTTCTTGCTCTTTATGGTTATTTAAGAGTCAAAAGTTTGTAGAGGGAAAAAATAACGGTGCGCAAACAAATATGGCGGGAGAGGGATGGAAATGTCTCGGAAATTGCAAGTTTCAATTTCATTTTCGTGTTGTTTATTTTTCTTGTTTTTGTAAAAATAAAAGAGGTTTCAGTGGCTAAAAGGTAATTGTGTTTATCTTTCGGCTCAAGGCTGTGGATTCAACTCAAGCGTCATAAACGTGGATTTTTTGGTTTTGTTTTTATTTATGAAACGTCCGACGGTTTCTATTCACGACGTGGTTCCGTTAAATTGGGTTTGTCTTCACTCAGGTGTACCCAAGTGCTATACACTTTCACGGTGCGGTATTTCTTAAAGTTAGATAAATATTGAATGTTGTGACTTAATTTTTTTTCTTCTCTAGTGTCCACAAGCAGCTGATAGCGGCTTTGATAACAACGGATAAATGTTGTTGCTCAGTAAGCGCATTCACAAACGCATGATAAACTTGTTGTTTAAATATCGTGCCCACTGTGACTGAAAACAGACTAAATCGGCTGCCATTTTTTAAAGGTCATGGGAAGAGAAATGAAAATTTTCTCTCAAGTGTTTGAAATAGCTTAAAAAAAGGTTATGTACCCACTTTCCTTGACAAACTTAAGAAATAATAAAGTATTTGTTGTTTTAAACAATGAAATCTTGTTTTTACCATTTCAAAAAGGGAACCATTTTGTGCAATGCATTGTGGGATTTCTACATCATCGACGACATGATTTGAAAACAACAACACCACACATACATTCGAAGTAGTGTTACTCACATTGATTCAATTGTTGCCAGCCAATTTTAGGCCAAAAAACATTTATTTTAGAAGTTCCGACCCCCGGGAAATTTTAAAAAATAACTGGTACCAGCATATTTTGGCAATAAAATATGGCTTTTAGAGGTGCCAACCTCGGAAATTTTTTTTATATAACACAGTACCGAACGATTTTTACACCTTCCGCATTTGCGCGATCGAATACAGCCAAACACCCGCCGTATTTGTGCGATCGAATACGGCGGGTGTTTGGCTGCATTCGATCGCACAAATGCGGCATGTGTTTGGCTGCATTTGCGCGATCGAATGCGGCCAAACACCCGCCGCATTCGATCGCACAAATGCGGGCGGTGTTTGGTCGATTCTCAGTCTTAAATAAATAAATAAATAAATAATAATTTCAATAGAAAATCAAAAACTTGATTATAGTATCGGTTTTTAACTCGTTCAAAGTTAAAAACCGATTCTGTAATCAAGTTTTTGAAATCGGATTTTGGCAATTTGGAATTGCACGTGCCTAATTTTTTTGTTATTAGCTGTTCTTTCCTATTTTTTTGGTAATTTTTGATGATTTTCTGTTATTTTCGGTAATTTTTTGTTGTTATTTGGTGGTACTATTGGTTATTTTGGTAATTTTCGGCTATTTTTATTTTTTTTAATTTTTTTTAAAATTTTTGGTTGCTGGTATTTTTGATTATTTGCTGTGATTTTTTGTTATTTGCTGTGATTTTTTGTTATTTGCTGTAATTTTCTATTTTTCTGGTAATTTTCACTAAAAAACATGCTGAAATCGCAAATTGGTGCTGGAATTCCCGTGCTTGTTTGTCGTCGATGACGTAAAAATAATGCCGCCTAGTGGCGGTATGTATAAACTTTGGAAAATCGTAATGGCGGAACAATTACTGTTCGGTTCGAATTTAAACAGCGGTTTTAAACAATACCACGTAAGTTTGTCAACTAAAGTGGGTACATAACCTTTTTTTAGGCTATTTCAAACACTTGAGAGAAAATTTTCATTTCTCTTCCCATGACCTTTAAGTTAGCACTTTAAATATATTGTTTAAAATGCTGTTTACCATATTTTACCGATTAACAGCCGCACTCGAATAGTAACCGCGCCTCGGAGAGACGGTTTGAAATAAGAGCCGCACTCAAGTAGTAGCCGCGGCTGTTATTCGAGGGCGGCTACAAATCAAGGTTATTGTATTTTTTAGCCATATGGGTAGTGATAACATTCTGCATGCCAGTTCGGAGAATTGAGACATTTTAACACATTACTGTCAAAAATTTCATACAAAAAACAAAATATCCCAATTTAAATTATCGCTTGGCACCTGTGGTACTTGCTATTTATCATTCCCCACTCCATCTTGTACCTAGCACACCAACCGGGAGATAAAGTTCACTACGCATCATCTAATTTCCTGAATTAAAAAATGCTTGTTTTCCAGCAAAGTACTTGAAATTCCATCCAGAGATTAAATTTGGGAGGTTAATAATCAATTCTCCCTTGCTTCCCTCCTCATAAATCCTCAATTTTTTCCCCAAATAAAACAAATCGTAAATTTAATTACAACTTTTGCTGAGCTGTTTATGCATATTAACGCGATAATCAGCTTATCTATTGGGTTGATGGTTTTCATCAATCCTTCCCCTACATCCCGCAAGAGACATCTTGCGTTCCCCGCATAGGCATATCTAAGTCCTCGCCCGTTTCCCAACCCCGTACGTGAATTTACGAGTCCTCCGAGGGTAATCGCCAAGAGGCAGTACACGCCGTTCCTCCTCTAATTGGATTAGCTTTCGATTGGTCGATTAATGCAGGTTGGTTCTCCCCAAGGTGCGCGCCAATATCAGTAACCCTTTCCCATTCAAACAGGACCAAAGCATTTGATCCGGGTCAGATTTGTTCAATTGCGAACTCGAATCAAAGTCAAATGAAGAAGGAAACGCGGAATTACCAACAACACTACAACATACCTGTAACGGTGAGAGTCGTTTCTCCACGGTCGTTACCGGCTTCGTTACTCACATCGCACACGTACGTTCCACTGTCTGAAGTCTGAGCTCGATGGATTATGAGGGCACCGCTGGTTTGTTGGACTCGTTCTCCAATGTGTAGAGGAAACAACTGGCGTTTGTTCAGTTTTGCAAACCATCTGTAGCGACAAAGAAACAGCACGATTTCAATTTTCTGCGCTTAATTTGCACACAAACGCAAGTACGCAACCAACACAGGTGCATTTCAGCATTTGTGTGTTAAAAAGATGAAGTCAAAGAGCAATTCATTTAAGAAAAATGTATTTAATTAAAATATTTCTTAATTTTTCTAATTGACGCACAAAAATCTTAATTTGGGCGCTCGCGAGTGAAGAATCAGAGCTAAACAACTTTTAATTTCCTGTGGATTGCAATCTCGGATCTCGGATGAAGCCCTTGCTAACTCACTGAACTTATTCCAACTGGCACAAAAATTAACGGACAAATGCGTGATTTCTGGATGCTATAGTTCCCTCGCGAGCAATTTTCTAACACTTTTATGCCGAGTAGCTGATGACCGAAGGCGAGAAATCTCATTTGGCCAGCCAATCTCAGCCACGTCTTTTTCTCCCCTTATTCTTGTCATAAACTTAATGAATATTTACCATTATATTGTTAAATTAAATTTTTATTGCTCGCTGTAGCTAAGAAAAAGCCAGGTTAAAATTGTTGCTATAATTGTTGCTCACTGTTTCCCTCCTAAGTCCTAATTTGTTTGTGCGGCTCGATCTTGTGTTGTGCCATCACTAAATATTGTTGTTTGGCATCGAGTCGTCGTAACTAACAACCCAAAGACATGAAAGCCCATAGAAAAACCATTAGCTACTGTGCATGTAATGTATGGGTGTTTGTTGCACAGGCAATTACTAATAAAAATAAATATAAAAACGAGAGAAATAATGCAATATTTTTATGCCGTTTCCAAAGTATACATGCCCAGTCGTTGTCACGACTTATTCCAACCACTCTAAGTGGTTTAAATTGCACGAACGAAGCCGAAATTAATATTTAAAATTGTGATCACAAAGCAGATTCTTAACGTCTTGTCCGAAAATTAAAAATCAATTTTAATAAAACTAAAATATTCACATATTCACAACCCAACAACAATCTTTTCCATTTAGATAACACAGAATAACGAAACAGGCTTTTAAGACCGAATTAATTCGAGAAAAAACTGCACAATTAACACTAAATTCAACCAAAAACATTTCATCATCCATCAGATCAGCTTGAATTGAATAAACAAGCAATTCCTATTGTCCGTTTTTTTTGTTCGTGTTTGTTTTCCAACTACTTCCAGATACACTTTTGAGCAAAAACTTTTCTAAGCCAATAGAAAAAGGCACTCTGAAAGAGATCCTGCAACAACTTCTCTTCAGTTTCCGGCTTGTTTACCATGGTCAGTAGGGAGCCGACCGGTCATAGCAATAAAGACGCCGCCCCCTAATGAGATTTCTGCCACAACCGTCACCGCCCGTTGCCATAGAGCCGTTGTCATGACGACATATCGATGGACATTGCTGTGCAATCGATACATGAGGGGACCTCGGATTGCTGCTGTTCATGTTCAGCCCTCAGCCTCCTTTAGGTACGAGTAAAATGGTAAATGGAATTGCAACGAATGAAATTGGTGGGGCGGCGGAAATCGAAAACATGATTTCAGTGTTAGATATCTTAGTCTTGCCATTCCGCCGCCTTTTTCTAATTTCTTGAGCACAATAAGAACGACCTCAAAACTTTTTTCCTTTTTCCTTCTTTTTTTTTTTTTACTTTTTAGTCCGCTGATGGATCGCCTCTTCACGCACCATTAAGCAGCGGTTGCGCAACGAGATAACGGGCAAACCGGAAGCGCATTAAAACATTTTATTTTGATGTGCAGGAAGTCGAGAAACTACGCTGTGTCCACTCGGAACAAAAGATGCATGCCCTTAAAAGACCAATACCCAGCGTGCACTTGACACGAGCTGAAGCTAAATCCGGGCGACAGAAAACAAATTTGATTTCAACTCGTGTCCACTTCACCTTAAAGCTGACCTGTTTAAATCTAATCAGACAGGCCTATTTCCATACCAACCTCCACTTAACCTATTAGCAGAGCTTTGTTTATGTAACTTACCGTAAGTGATGTTCAATTAATTACCACGTATAAACAACTAATTCCCCAGCAAAACGTGGAAATAAATTCCCATCTTGTGGAATTAAAATCCTTATCTCTGATCAATTGTAAACCAACTTCACATTCTTTAAATTGTTGTCAGGACGAAATTGACGTGCAACAAAACTAGAAAATGACTGCACGCGTGCAGGGCGAGCGACCGTGTCATTTATTTTCCACACATACTGTCGTTGTTGTGTATATTTTCGACCTGTCAAGACCAGATAGCCCCAAGACCAGACAGATGGACCCCAAACCTTTTCAATTAAGCGCAATGCTAATGACTTCCTCTAAACCGAACACTGAACTCGCGGTTGTGATCCTATTGATGAAATGCACTCCTCCAAATCGGACGTCATTAGTTAATAATCTTGAGGATATTGTTCAGCCAGCAACGAGAGACTGAGGGTAAGAGGTTATACATAGGGGAGACACAGTAAACTAAACAAAATTGGCACCGCCCTAGTGGCACCAGACTACAAGAATAATAAACATTATCCCAACAATTTTCAATTGCATTCAATCACTATTATTTAGAACGAAAAAAAAAGCAATTTCATGTACTTCCGGAAATTTTCACAATTTCGCAAAGTCGTCAAGCGCGTGTTCGTTGTAAACCAACAATGCGACAGTTTGGGCCCATCCCATGTCCGGTCTTGAAGGAGATCGCTCTGTTTTTGTTTTGAAAGCTTAAGACAAACTCTGTACTTTACGACAACTAGCTCTTGAGCCCCAAATCTATATACGAACAAAAGAGTTTGTCTTAAGCTTCTCTAAACAAGAGTGTAGATTAAATGTCTGCTGCAATTCCAGGTGAAAATCTTTAAAAGTTGATGCAATTTCAGGTAAAAAGCTTTAAAAACTGCTGCATTATTTTTTTTCAAAAAAAATTTAAACTTTCCGCAGCAATTTCACCCGCCATTGTTGTTGATAAATCAATAGATCGATTCGATCCAATTTTTTTTCATCTTCTCCATGTTTCATTGTTGTTTTATTGTGTTCCGGAGAAAAACCAGACCAATTAAAGCTTGATTTATTTGTTTTATTCTTTTGTGTTGATTTTGATGTTATTTATTAATGTCTTGCTTGGTTGACGTACGAACCAGAGCAACTTAAAACAAACACCAAAGTTCAGTTTAAAATCTTGTTTCGTGTTAGTCCTAAAAGTTTAAAGCCTAGCCATTTTCCCTCTCCACATTTCTTCAGTTTGTAAACTGTTGTTTTAAAGATTCAACCCCTCAAACTACAATCATTTACCCTCCCATCCAATGCCCCGCTGTGAACACGTCCTCATTAAGTAGCTGCATAACATTCCACACATGTACACAAAGGGAAAACCTTTAAAAAAGTTGACCAGCTTCACAAATTTTACAAGTGTGCTTTTAAACCCATGTAAATTCTTAAGGCCAGCATCTTTATGGTTAAATTAAATTTAACAGGCACATCCCAACGGAATATTACCACAGTAGGATTTAATTAAAATTTAACAATTCACTTGGTTAGAGAGAGCGACGACCAACTGTCTTTCTCTGAATACATCACTTTTCGCAATGACCCCATCGCACCCCTTTATTTACTCAAAAATTAGCTCCGTTTATTTTATTACATTATACATTTCGCAGAATTGCCTGCGTTGGTCAGTCAATGTTAGGCTTGCGATAATTACATTACATGTTCTTCAGCAAACAAGCCAAAGAAAAAAAAAGTGCAGTTTAGGTTCCATCAGTGACACTGAGGTCATTCATCCTAATTACTGTCTTATTAAGTTATTGCCGCCATAATCATAAATCATCAATGCAGCCCCTATATTTTTGTCTCGGCTCCCATTAGGGACCGCTCTGGATTCAATTAAAATCAAGCCAAGCTCTTCAGCCTTTATTTATGCACTACTACCGGAAGTGGCAAACTGATCTGTTGATCAAGTCGTCTAGTCTTAGTCATTACCCATGGGGTGATGACTTGTAGGGGATAAATTAAATAAAACTAGGGGGCTTGTCGACATTTCCCTACCAGCACTCTTCAAGTGCTACTTCATCATCCCCCTTTTCATTTATTTCAATCATTTTCTCTCTCCACCCCTCCAAAATCCATACATCTCATTTTCTGTCCCCTCCTCCATGTTTTTTTTTTTTTTTTTTTTTTTTTTGTTACAGGTGAGTTACTTACTCTGCTTTGGGAGCTGAATGCCCCTGAGCTACACAGGGCAAGATGACAGTTTCGCCTTCAGTCACGTGCACCGCAGTCATGATGTCCGTGATTTTGGGTGGGACACTCCCTTGGGGTTCTGACAAAAGAGAGTGAAACGTGACATGAACAAGAGTACAAGACAGAATGGAATAAATAAAAGATTGTTCAATTTCAGCATTGGAAAAAATTATTTATTAATTTTGATAATTCGTTTGTATTCATTCGTAGAAATAAACAAGATGATGACTATCATTTGCATCTTTTTAATTACACGTCTGCACGAGCTGTTTCCATGGTTATGACGAAGAAAGGAGCGAGGGGGGAAAGATGGATAGTGTGAGACAAACACAAACAAAATATCAAGGAGAAGGAGGAGGCCGGGGGAGTTAAAAAGCACAATCTCGACAAGTTAGTCAACGTTTCCAGGAAATAGTACTTGAGTGAATCCTTTAAACAGTCAACAACATCTAGCGGCGAGGAAATTATAAAAATGAAAAATTAAATCTAAAATAGTACGAGGTATACGTCCCGTTTTCGTCGCCACAGGAAACAGCTAAAGTAAAGAATAAATTTTTTTAAAAAAAAAAAAAAATCCCCCTGTGCAAAACATGGAAAAGCGATTATGTAAGGTCGTTGAGTCTTGCTGTGCAAAAAAGAAAGAAAAAAAACATCACAAATTGCAAATGTCAAGAAATAAAGCAAAAGTTAATTTAAAATTTCACATATCAAAGTTTTTTAGAATAAAATATTCACTGCTTGTGCTTATCTCAAGGGTTTTACTGCACTTAGGAAGAAATATTAAATAATTTAGTTTATAACAAAGATGTCAAAAATGTTATGAATTATACAACTGATAAGTGCAGACCTTGCAGGTGTTAACAGTGTATAAGTAACTCGAAAGATCAGGAAATTTATAGCTAAAAAACAAGAAAAATGCGTTACAAGCATGTAATCCCAGAAGGTTCAAAAAAACATTAGACGCGTTCAAAGTTTCGGTTTTTATGGTTTTTACCGTTTCTATAAATGGAATGGTACCTACCAAACAGCCAAAAACCATCACCAAAAAACGCAAAAACCAAAAACACGACTGGAGTGGTTTATGAATCAGTTTATGCCGGAATTTGATTTTTACAACTAAATTCAAAATGGCCGCCTCGAACGTTAGATCGACAGATCAAACTTTCAAGTGTCATAAACACAAACATCCATCGCCCAAAATGTGAGTAAATACTAAATTATGTTTAAATAAGGGGGCCACAACCACAATTTATTGGTTAAATGAAAGATATGAAATTTTTATGCACCACATACTCGCACGATCGCGACGATACAACAAACCGACGTAAAAACGAACACATTCACTAGCTGCATTCAGAAACTAAAATATTTTGTGTTTTGCTTCAATTTTAAACCAAAAATGACATCATTACCTGTTTAAACCCATGTTAAAACTTAAAATACACCTAAACTAAAATTGTTATTTTTATTTTTGAATGAAGCTAGTGTTAGGCACGTTTTTGCGTACTACGTATTTTGGCTGTTTCTATAAACGACACAAACTGAAACTTATTTGAACGCACCTATTGAAATTATATTGCAATACCGGTACATTGGGTTTTTGCGAAAATGTAATTCACAATACATTTTTGCATGCTATTGATTTGCAAATGATAATACATGTTTAAACCAGTTGGTTTTTTTCTTTATTGGTTGCGAGAAATATAAAAATGTTTAAATTTTTCAACATTAAATTCTAAATTTTCTAATTTTCTTACAATAAAAATTAATTTTCAGTCGTTGAAATAAATTTTTACCGAGTTACTCACACGTGGTAATAGATATCACCTTTAACACTAAATGAAAATGGCTTAATAGAATGTAAACTAATGTTGGCGGCTGCTAACTAGCATTCCCGTTGCAAAAGGAAATTGATATTATTATGCATACCCAGTTGCACATCATTTCGATACTAATTTCATATAATTATTCCAAACCGGGAGCCTGCTTTATCTTTTGGACAAATTACAAAATCAATTTTTATATGCTCAGTCATTCACTGTACATAAACCTCAAAGCCTGTCATACTTCATTGGAAAAAAAAATATTAAAAAAAAAAAGCAAGATAACAAAAATTCCATTAGGTAACACAAAATCACTCACTCACCTCGAACATAAAGTCGTCCGGAAGCACTAGAGAAATGAGTTTCACCTGTAAGACTGTGTTTCACGTGGCATCTATAACTCGAGCCACTGTCTTCCATTTCCACATCTCGCACGTGCAACTCCCCAGACGGCAACACTGCGTATTTGCCATCTGAAACATTAACAATTTAAAATAAATATTTTTTTGAAAATAAAAATAAATAAATAAACCATTTTTTCCTTACCCATAATGCTTGTGGGCTCTATGATGAGTACTTCGTCTCTCAACCACATGGTTACGCGCACGTGCTCCTCTAAAAATGATGGCACGTGACATTTAAGGACCGCTGTTGTCTTGACGATGGCATAAACATCGTACACTTGGATGTCGAAGGGCTGAGGAACCACTAAAAATAAATAAATAAATAAATAGATTTATAAATAAATGTATTCAAAGATCTATAAAATGTTGCACTCGTATCTTCGATACCGAAAAAGACAAATCCTTAAAACGTCTTACGTTTATTTATTTATTTTAAATTATTTTTTATAAAATTGTATAGGATTACTTTAGAAAATAAATTATGAGAAGGGGAAGATATTTTGTTTACACAGCAAGTCTTGTTTATTGAGTTGGAGAAATGTAGAGTTCAAAACATTTGCATGAGTCAGTCGTCATGGAAACTAAAAGCTTGTTTCAACATTAAAAATGGATCCATCAAAAATAAATAGTAAATTTCTAAAATAAATATTGGTGTTTTTTTTAAAAAATGCAGGGAAGATTGAACGCCGTAAATTAAAAAAAAAGTAGCGAATTTATTTATTCTTTGGCTTGTGCAAATTATAATTTAAAAAAAAAGTAAATACATGACACACCAAAGCTTAGAGATTTCAGCATTTTTAACCAAAAATTTAAAGACAAAACAAAAATTTCACTCAAACTGTGAAAATTGGCATAAATTATTAATATGTCGCGGTTTTCAATAATAAAAAATTGACTTTTATTCTTGACAAACTCATTATTTTATAGTATAAAAAGCTCCACGGAATAAAAAATAAATAAAAAAATGATAAAAAGAGCGTCATAAATAATAATAAGAAAATCCAGCGTCGTCAGTAAAAGACGTGGAAAGAAAAAAAAATGAAGATGTAGATTCTTAGATGAAAGGAAAAATTAGAAAATTACAAATTCGATCTGTTGTCACAGTGTGCTCGTAATTTGGAATAAACCCAATTAACAGGATAAAACTTTACTCCATAGATAAAAGCGAGAACAGAAGAAGAAAAAAAATTTCCCTTAAGAGATTACATTTTGAAGAAAAAACGACGATAAAAAAAAATATTTTAAACTCATTATAAAGAAATAAAAAAGCAGATCATGCACAAATCTTCATTGGCAAGTTTTAGTTCCGATTCCGTAACAAAGTCATGACAACACAAACAATTAAGTAAAATAAGCCTCCAAAAACTTGATATTTTCACCAAAAAAAATTTCATAAATTTTTTTTTTTTAACTTTAATTAAACCCAAAATAGAATTTTCTTTTCACCGCTGATTAGTCCAATTAAAATGCAATCCAAACTTTTGCCCGCCATTTTTCCACTTTTTTCCAACCCAAAAAATAATATTTTAATAAAAAAAAAAATCATTTCAACCAAAATAAATTTCGGTATTAGCAAACTTTCAACTTATATTCAAGGAACTGTCAAAAAATGAAGATAAATTATGTCAGCTTCAATGGAGAAAGCGAAAATAGGGACGTGGAAAGCGGAAAAAAAATAAAGTAGGGTGAGGGGAAAAAAGGGGATGAGTTGGAGAGGCAATATAGGAAAGCAGTACGGTATTTCCTTCACAAAACAGCTTGCAAAATGCAATAGGCACAGCAGCTTATCGACCTGTGTGACGTCATGTTTCTAGCTGAGTTAATTAAACGAGTTGGCAAGCGACTAATTGGAGCGGCATAGCAACAGCAGGAGATTCGAGCGTCCCTTGTAAAAGACAAGAGAGTCAAAGAGAGAACACGGAAAAAGAAAAGAAAGAAAAAATGCTGATTTCATTGATGGTTTTGCGTGCAAATAGAATTTGCTTGCCTTTCAAGTCTGTTAGCAAACTGATCATGTTAAAAGTTTTCTTTGGGGAAAAGGAACAAGGTGGCGCCCGTTTATGTTGCACCTTCAATTGAATTTCCGCACGACACCTGGCGTTCACCTCTCTTGTTTATTTGCATTTCAATCTTGATTTCACCCCTTTTATGTCGTGTTTCGGGTAAATAACTTCTACAAAACACACGCACCTACAAAACTACTTGTTTATGTTCAATTTATTTCCCACCTTTGGATCCTTAACTGAATAAATTTGGTGTAAAAAAGAAAGGAAAAAAAATGAAATAAAATGGTTGAATTTAGAAATGTGTTAGATTAGTTGAGAAAATTCAAAATCGATTTATTTTGCATCTCTCTCGCTCTTTCTTCGTGCAAAAAAAAAATAAAAAAATTATAAAAAAAAAATAAAAAAGGAATTTCTTTTTACCACTTTGCAAGCTTGCATTGGATGTAATTTTAATTTCATTTCTTTTGCAACGTGTTATTCCGCCAAGAATCTATTCACCCCATTTTCTCTTCCCTACTCCGATATTAAAAATAAAATTAGCAAGCATGCCGTCACGAACGTCACACAACCCGCTGCTGCTTATTCAATTTTCCAAACGCGTGCATCCAAAACCACCGTTCTGCTGATCTATTGCTACAAAATGCCCGCTTTTTCAGCTTCCGACGTTTACTTTGCCATTTTACATTCTTTTCTCAACAAAAGTGAAATGAAAAAGTCAATTTTTATTTCATGTTCCCAAAATAATCTCTTAACCAGATAAAGGGATAAACGAACCATTTTTATTAATAATAGACACGATTGGTTAATTGAGTTAATTCGTGCTAACAATTTTTAATCAATAATCACAAATTTGCGACTACTGGACCGGAATTTAAAGGTTAAAACGCCATCAATTCACTTTAATTGATAAAATTTCCTCAAGTTTCTTAAGAAATCTCAGCGCAACAAATCATTAATTTAAATCAGCAGCTTTTAATTAATTCGAGAAACAACAATCAATATTTCTCCATTTCCTGTTTCCTCTCACTAATTTGATAATTAAGATTTCATTCCATCCATTGCCACTGTCAAATATCGCATTTTCCCCCCCAACACTTTCATTTATATTACCATTATTACCACTGCGACAAGAATCATTATGACATTCGCCTTGTCATCACCAAATCCAATCCCAACGGCAAAGATTGTTGACAGACTTCTTCCCTCGCATTTCCCCTCGAACACATCATCATCATCTCATCAAGCCGCAAGACCACCAGACAATATAAGGAAAGTGTGTTCCGTGATTGAACCAGCATTCCCCTCACATAATCCGTTAAAGGGTTGACGACTCTAATCAATGATGGCTGATAATAGAGTGATAAGCCTTAGTAGGATAACCAAGCGTCTAACAAAATCACCTCGGAGAATTAATTCGTCCGAGATAATAATACGGACCTATCAAAAGAAAGAGAAAGGAAAAGGAATTAATTTACTTCCTCTAATTCTATTTCTACATTTTTTTCCTTCTCTCTTTTCCGTAAATCCCAAACTCCTTCATTACCAACTGCCAATACTTTTGCTCAAACTGACAGTCGCTCCCATCTGTACAAATGAGGTTGTTAGCCAAAGAAATTGGATCCAAGTGTCTCTTGAAATCTTCTTTCACTTTGTTTGCTATTCAAAACTCAGAGAGGTATTTAAAAGACGCCCGGTGAATTTCTTAAACAAGACAGCAGCAAATTCAATTGCAGCAGGTAAACACAGGGGGGAATGCGATATTCATTGTTGCAAGATGTGTTACTGATAGGCACCTTTACAAGTTGACCGAATGACCCTCGCTCGAGAGCCACACTTTGTGCTGGTCATATCGCAACGACGGTCTCATATTTCTTCCGAAACTTCAGCCAGTTAAGGATGGTGGAACGAGCGAGTTTCAGGTGTTGTTTTGCGAGTAAATTCGTTATCGTCATTCACACGCTAAGCAGACGTGTTCAACGTTCAATGCAGCTGAAATCGGCTGTAATTTAAATGTACTTGAATGCATTATAAAACAATTTTGGAAATTCCATTTCCTTGTTTTAATTAAACGCTTAAAATATTAGAATAGAGTTAATGGTTATCATTGACCGAACTGCGACCAAAAATCCAATGCCATATCCGCTTTGTGTTGTCATCCACCACCAATAACAGTTACAACTAGTTGATATGTCATGTGTTGATAGATTAACCACTCCCATTTGGTTTAAACGCTCGATGCAATATTTTGCACATTAATTAGCAAGCTGTTTATAGTATTTAGTGATCAATAAAATTGTATTAAAGCGTCTTGTTCTGATGATGCGAGAAAAAGAGATGAAAAGAAACTTATGTTTTTTGAAAATGGCTGCAATATTCTTGTATAAGTGTATCTTATACCAACTTTACATGTTCCTTCCTCGCTTCTTCATTCCCATTCGCAAAATATTACTCATCCGGAGTCATAAAAAAAATGCCGGTCGTGAGAGGAAACTTTGAGTGAGAGAGGATTAAAGATGAGCGCACGAAACAAAAATTGCTGAAATGACTTTGTAAAATTGTGCTCAATGGGTTGAGCGAGCTCGAAAAATCGGTGCGTGTCAATAAAGTGCTTTCATTGTAAATTTCCAGATGTTTAATTTAGATTTACCAAGATATCCACTTTACATGGTCCGAACTGCGAAACATCTCCAGTGGGGTAGCCATGATTTATTAAAACAAATTGCCAAGTAACTGCGAACACACAACAACCAAAACAAATTTAATTACACTAAATCAATATTTCGGAGTTAAATAAATAAAATTATTTACTCGTGCAGTTCCATCCCATTGTTTAAATAAGAAAAAAACAAGACGGAAAGGGAAAATGAAGAGAAGAAGAAAAGAAATATTACATCAACTTAATGTAATGAAATCAATCTTCCAAAAAGCAAAAATTTAAAATTCAAACAACAATACCGACGAGTGCGCACAGTCTGACAAACAAGCCGAGGCAAATTGAAAACAATTTTCCAACCATTTGGACAAAACGATGACCTTTCATAGAAAACGATTTTCGGCTTGAAAGAAGACAAACTCAATTGCTCGCTTCCCTTCCTTTCATCCTCAAAATATCTTTTATTGTCTCGAAAAAAAAATCTTAAAATAAATTCCCTCTGAGCTTTTACAAGGCTGGGATTGCACAGAACTCATCAACAAATTGCCATCCACCTACAATCCGTCAAAAAATAAATAAATAAATAAATAAATAAATAAATAAAAACGAAAATCTCGTTCCAAAACAATCCGGACAAAAATAAAAAGTAAACTAATTGTGCGCCCATTGTTCTCGAACACAATGCACCTTGCGTGTCCAGATGACCTGTCAAAGCAGCCAATCAATGTCTAGCTATGACTCTTGTTAAACGGTTCGCCCTTGCCGTTATTGATGGCGGTGGGGGATGACGGGCGTGGACAGCGCAGCAAATGAGGTCATAGTTGAGCCCATCGTGGTCTCATTTCAGTTTTCTTCATCCAATATTCATGCAGTCAATAGCGTTGTCATGCATATCCAACGAAGGATGTTCGACGGTAGCCATTAAGATAAGGTGTGTGCGTGTGTGCTGATGCACCTGTTGTAAAATCTTACAATTCGTAAATGGGATAGTCGAATTCTTCCTCCTTAGCAATTTTCGTGAAGTTCAAATTTTGGAGTCAAAAAACCCTATTATAATGGATGCTGATTTATTCATACTGAACATTTTGACCATTAGAGTCTCTTTAAATACAAGAAATAACATCATGCAAACGTGACGTTTTACAAATCCCAAAGTGCACAATGCACCATATCAAATAATTACACTATAATTCAAATAGAAGCCATATTTCGTAATAATTCCAATCAAATAAACAATATACTTTCTAAATACAAAATACTGTATTTTTAAGAGTCGCCCTCGAATTTTAGCCGCCCTCAAATAGTAGCCGCGGCTGAGACACCAAGAAAACCGTATTTTTGCAAAAGTGCAGTATTGTTTTCGAGTCATTTTCGTTTGGAAATTTTGCTTAAATGCTGTTTTCAGACAGATACTATAGTGCTGCCACTTCCGGTATTCATACGCTTCTTACCCACAATCCCTCAGTTCGCAGTCTATTGTATTTAGGTCTGTGGATGAACGTACACTTCGTTCGTGAGTATCGTGACGTTCAGACTTCGTTTGTTACATTAAACAAATGTAACGAACGAAAAACCGAAATTGTAATTGCTGACAAAAATGGCAGTTTTGAATAAGAGCCGCGGCTCTTAATCGATAAAATACGGTAATACAAAATATCCAGGTTTTCACACCTGTCTTGGGATGGGCGATCATCTCTTCTGCGATGCATGAATGATGCATCAGTTGGGTCTTGTGAGCAGCGCAGCTTCATCTCTTTCTCTCTCTCGCTTCCCCATGTGGAATAAACCCGCAGAGTGATAGAACTTCCTTTCCTCACTGTCTCTTCCTCTCCCGCAAGTTGGCAAAGACGCTGCTGATGTCTCCAGAGAGCCATTTTTTTTAGTTTTTAGCTCGGTTCTTCAGAGGTAGGAATATGTTGTCAAGGACAGAGGAATATTATGTTATTCTTCGCAGTTTAAAGTTTCGTTTCAATTGTTTTCATAGTGTTTGTCAAGCGTTTTATTATTTTTTATACACTTATACGAAGCGTTGTTTTTTAGTGACATCTATTGATTTTTTTATTGACATAAATGTCTTAAATTGTCACTTATTTAAAATTTATTTATTATTTATTCATGTATTTTTTTTCCAAATATTTTTATGGATGTTACTTAAGTTTTTATGTCTGTAATTTTGTAAGTTTGGAAAAGTTGTCCAGTTCTTGCAACTAAAAACTTTACCATCAAAAGTATAACCATAACACTTTAGTTATTAAGAAATAAAAATAAAACCTTTTATCGATAACAGCTTTCAATAAACTTTTTTCTTCTTCCAAGCAATATAAAAAGAAAAGAGAATTTTTTTTGTCGTTTTCCCTGCGCCGGAATTCAAGCATCCAGCAAAATGATAAAAACCGACCTCACTGCGAATCCATCACCCAATTCAACTCCACTCCTTTCCGGATCCATCTTCATTTAGAAATTGAAAAATTCAAAAAAAAAAAATACAAAAAAAAAACCCCCCAAAAAAACCCCTCATCTCAGCTAATCACCCACTTTTCACCCAACACACCAAAAAAATAAATATTTACGACTAAACGCACGGAATAAATGACTTCTTGCCAAAAACACCGCCCAATTTCTTAACCCACCTCCAATCCATCACATTTTTAACCCATTAATTCAAAATATGGAACATAAATAAATTGTCCTCACTTAACTTTAAAAAAAAAAAAGCACATGAAAACAAAGCATACAGATAGCGGCATGCTGTGAATCAACTACAAAGTAGCACGCACACGAATCGATGACCGAGAGGTGTGCGCGCCTGGATGGCAGGTGGATGGATGTGGCGCCTCATCTCTCGTCAGGACGCATTGACTCGACCACCCCGTGCTAGATCGGCTGTCAAGCCACCTCACGCAACTCATTAGTGACTCGTTAGACGTGAGGTGAAAGAGAAAACTCGAGGGAAGCGGATAATACAAGTGCAACGGCAAATCCATTCCCCTTTCTCATTTCTTACCTGCTCGTACGTGCACATCACGACTCAAAACTGTTCCTGCTGCATTATTGGCCGCGCATCTATATACAGCTGCATGCGCATCTTGGCGAAACTCTTCCGCTTTGAATGGTGGAAACACGAGGTCTCCATTAGGCAACACTTCACGCACTCCGTCCAAGGATCCTATCGACGCTCCCGTGCTTGATTCCCATGTTATGTGTGGCAACGGATCTCCCGTAGCTAAGCATTCGATGGTCACGCCCGTCGTATTTGAAAAGTCGACATTGTTTGGCGGTTCTTTGATAAAAGTGGGACCTTCTGGATGATCACCGTCCGTACTTCCAGCTAATAAGTAAATAAATAAACATACAAATTAGATATTAGTCATATTACGCAGTCAAATACGCAAATATTGCAATAAAAATTGTAAAATTGTAAATTATAAATCAACTTGTCGACATTTTGCCACTTTGTGATTTCACTTTGTGGTTTCAAACATATACTTTACAATGTACAGCATTTCGTGGAATTAAGTATATTATTTGTACATTAAATAATGCATTTTATTTTATTGCAATACATTGCAATATAATTTCAAAGTATTTTTGAACCATTTGGGAAATAACGGCGCAAATCGAGGGATTTACAAACGCAATTTCGTCCGAACTATTTGGTTTTCCAGTTGTTCCCCACCCACAATTTCTAGCGCCTTGTCTCTTTATTAATCCTCGAATCCCGAATTGATGTTCAGGTGGTTATTTTTACTGTAGTGCAGCGCAAATTGCTTCATCGCTACTAGTGACAATAAACCATGTCCTATCCTATTGCCTGTCTGCGGTCCCTTTTATGTGAAAACTACTAACCAGACATTGAATGGCCACCAGACACGAACAAACTAAACCACAGCAGTGGACATTGCTCTAGGGACCAACAAAATCCGCACCAAAAAAAAATAAAAATCCAAAACAACAATATTTGCTTAAATAACTCGAGCATGAGTAATTTAAATGACCCGACAACACCTTGCAGGTGAAGCCATCTTCCTGACCCCGAGTTACCATTATTTATGGACAAAAATGAATTTTTTAATTTTCCTTCCCATGTGATGAGCAAGCAGCACGTTGTAGAGGCCGAGTTATCACTACGAGCAACTCGCGCCATTTCACACGCGCGACCCCTTTGGTGCCCTGGGTCTAGCGATAAGCGCGTTTGGGAGCTCTTATCATCATACATCAGACAACAAGCGAGTTGATCGGAGTCCAAGTAAAAATCGCTTCGTACCAACTTTAATATTAATTGATTTTACAATTGCAATTTGCGCTTCATTTGTAATTCATTTCATTCGACTTAACTAGATACTTAGACAAGACTTTAATATCGTCACCTTGACGACTCTCTGCGAGGAATCCGAGGATCTCTTTCAAGTGTGAATAAGTAATCAATTTCTTGCGCTTTTCTCTCATCGTCGATTATATATTTTCACTTCTAGATTTAAATAAGCTTACATGGACACGCGAACCCATTCACTATATTGTCAAATGGAAAAACGCGTTAAGAAATAAATTCCCAGAAGAAAATTGCACGTTTCAACAACACGCGTGTATATTTTTTGTAAACAACTTCATCGTGTTAACACGAGGGGCAAACCAATAACGCAACATGCGATTAGCACTATTTGTTAACCGGAAATGGCGTTCTTGGATGTATCTACAAGATAGCCAGAAATATTAAATTAACACTACAGTTCTCGCCCGGTATCTTGATGCCAAACTCGTCCTGCGCATCCCACTCTGCGCAGACGATTTCCCAATTCCAGTCGTTATTTAGCACTATTAAGCATAATATTGGGCCTAATAATGCTAAAATAAAGTAAATAAACAACAAAAAATTCATCAACAAAAGTAATTTACAGCACGGTGGTAAAATATTGTCCATTTATTTCCTTCGTGTGCAACAAGCTTTACAATGCACCTAGATAAGCTGTTACCTCCCAAGTAAATAATATCAATTGAGATTAAACGTTTCATATGTGCAATACCACTTTAAGTCCTGAAAATGCTTAGTCATTTGTTATCTGCCAAAAAAAAAAAAAAAAAAAAAAAAAAAGTTCCTTCTGACTGTGTGTCTGACCTCCTTTTTTATGGTTACAATTCGAGCAGAGATGGTTGAAATGTCACAAGTTGATACATCACTACTTTTCCAACTGCTGCGTGCAAATGAGTCTTGAAATTTACGATTCCTAACCATTGAGCAGTGCTAAATTAAGCGCAAAGGAGAATAACCTTTAATACGCGATGTAATTTAACAATGCGCGTCGCGCGACCAAACTTCTAATTTGCAAATGAGAAAACATTGAGCCGAAAGACACTTTAGACATTGCTATCTAATAAGATTGAGCCTCAAACTTAAAATAAGGTTTTGTTCGACAAATTCATGACTGGAAATCGAACCACAGATCACTTGTTTGGCAGACATGCGCACCACCACTATTCAACCAGGATTCCAGCCAAACCACAGATAAGTATTTCTCTTCAATTCCGATCTGAATTGAATTCATTTCCAATTTATTGAATTTAGTACAAGTTTAATAAAAAATATTGCACCCATCTTTATCCCCTCTGTGTATATCTATCTCTATACATGTTTATTTTTTAATGGAAAAAATCTTTTATTGCCTTGATTTCTATTGAATCGATAATTGTGCAAGAAGTGCCCTTTAGGATACACCAAACATTCTGAAGACAGTTTGGAAGAAAACGGAAATTGCGGCTGACTTATATCGGGCTTATCATCTAGGACAAGATTTGCGGCTTAGAAAACGACAAGACTTCCTTTTCCAATTAAAGAAAACGACGAAACAAAATCCAACAAAAACCCTTATCCAAACTATTCTAATTTAAATTCAGCCCTAAACCGTAAATAAGAAAGAAAAAAATAAAGAGAAAAAAAATATTTTTCTTCAATTTATTTCTTTTTTTTTCCCCCTCAAACTTTTTCCCATCCCCCAAAAAACCCAAAATCAAAAAAAATCCAACCAAATGATTTCCAAAATGACAATTTGACGAAGTGAGATTGCACAGTTTGAAAATAATTTACCCGCTTTGACTAGCACCATTTAAAACCCAATGTGAATAATAACTGCAAGCAATCACGCCCATCGTTACCATGACAACAGATGATTCGAGCGTTTAGTGCACAACGTTTGCAGTTTCGATACGAGCATCTGATAGGGCCTCTGCACTAATAAACACAGAAGGCGGAAAAAGCAATCGCACATTATGATCGAGGTTTTTGCAACTGGTTTGTTGCACTTATCTCCGCTTGTATCAGCCACGCACCGATGGACAACGAATGCCAACTCATCATCGCCGCACAGAATAGGATGAGCAGCAAAAGGGTTACCCCAACGTGCCCTGTTATTCAGCGATGCGCGGGGGGAGGGCGAGAAACGCAGTCAAGAGGAAAGGAAAACCAAGTGGAGTGAGCGAAGGATTCAGGGCTGCCATCGGAGATAAGTAACTATGTGTGGGGTAGGGAAAAAAAGAGAGGGAGAGAAAGAGAGAGAAAAGAGGAAAAAAAAGCTTAGATGTTGAGCCCTATCCTCGGTATATAGCCATAACCATATATCTTGAATGCAGGAAGAAGGGAGATGATCCAACCAACCAACCAGCCAACCAACACCCCTTTTTGGGAGCAGAGAAGCGTTCCGGCTTTGTGAATGGAGAGAAAAGAGAGTTTTGCTTAGTAGGTTTTAATTTCAAATTGGAAAAGATGGGAGCAGGTAATTTGGAGGAGAAAACAAGTGTGAATCTGCTCCGGCACAATGGATCATTTGTGAAAGAATTAAATATTTAATCACCTCATAGTGAATTACTCATGGGTAGTATTAGCTCAGCAGTCAATCGATTAAGAGGGGAGTTTGGGATGAAGGGAGGGGAAAAAGAGCAAACTCAGCCGAGCGGAGACACAAGTTGCTCCGCTCAAAGAAAGGAATCGCGACTGAGCTTTCCCGCAATGCACCAATGCTGTGCTGCACAGATCCAAATCGAAGTGCTTTTTTTTTTACATTTTATTTTTTATTTCTGTTTTTTTTTTTTAAAAAAAAAATTCACTGATTTGTGGCATGTTCTTCTATTACCGAAGGTTGCGGCTTGAAATTCAGCCAAGAAACTGATTTTTCTGTCCGAAAAGAATCCTAAATTGTGAGCCTACTTTGAAATATAAATCCATCCATCCCTTGTGTTGGTTTACAACGGTTTACAATGGGGTGTTAAGAGCACATGGCAGCCGGTATAAATCAAATGCAGGCGAGTATAGCTGTAATTTTTCAATTTTTCAGTGTACACGCCCGCTTTTTGCTACTGACCGCTTTCCTTGTGCACCCACCGTAAGAAAATGCTGGCAACATATGCAAAATCTGCATTCAATTTATGGAAACTAAATTTAAATTCCACAAAGGCAGTAAATATAAGAAATAAAAAATTTATTCCAGGATTGGACTTGTGGTACTCTTGCCACACAAAAACCAATTCTGCCATGAAACAAACATTTCTCTAACCCAAGAAGTAGTCAATGCCCAGTAGACCGGATACCCTCGAGTATTCTGGTTGATGAAAATTGTCCAGTGTCGAAAGCGATTCACTGTGGACCCAAGACGTCGAAAGATCATTCAAAACAAAATAGATGACTTTCATTTCATAAATAATTTATTATTATTATTATTTATATCTCAATGTCCGATCTCGAGAAGGATGCCAGAAAATAGAGATTTTAAGAAAATTTGATCTTTATCGTCAATGTAACGTTCTTTTGCCAATCCTTCGATTGTGTTTTCCGTTATTTTCAATTATTGTATCTCCACAATAGTTGTCTGTGTGTATCGATAAATTTTCTTTAAAATGATGATAGATACTGTATTTCCCATCCCCAAACAAACCATCCAACTGATTGGATGAATTTTTCATTGCGTGTCTCGTTTGTGAGAATGGGGAATAATGAAAATAAAACGCAAGCACGAATGAAAAAAGATACTCGAAGCGTACAATTATCTCATCAAAGCAGTGGCCAGGGAGTGAATGGATGATTTTGAATTCCCAGGGGTCTTAAGGGGTCGAGTCACTTTACAGTCTAATTCAATGGCTGGACTAGTGTATGGCATTCATTAGTCTCCGCCCTTCCCTGGAGAATAACTCGAGTTGAATTAAAATTTACCACAGAAAACAGACTTACTCAATTTCCAGTAACTTTGTTAAGCCCAAGTCAACTTTATGTACCCATTGTATCTACTGTGTATTCCCAGTAGAAGGGTTCCTCCATCAGATGTGGCAAATGCTTGGCCAAGCAGGTCAAAAGGATATGATCTTGAGAACCCAGTGTCGCCCTGGGGGATGAGCAACTGCCCACCAGACGCCTTCTTTTGACGAAGACGAACGACCAGAGCTGTTCAACTGGACAAACTGATTCAGGTGAGGAGAAGCAGATGGCATTTTGCCATCGTGAATGGTGCTAATGACTCCATTAAAAGCCACCTATTTATGTTGATGGGTATTTTGCTTCGTTTTATGTTTACCTATTTCTATTCCGAGAGAGTAGCGAGTAAATCGGACTCTCTGCTTGCACATGATCCTTCATCTGCAGGTGGGATTTCCTGCTCTGCTCGCTAGGGTGAGAAAAATCCTCTGCTTATTCCAATTTCAATCTAGAAATTGGATTTGGCGTTCATGTGTACCGCGTTTACATGCCAGGATATTTTATGGCAGTGAAATCAGTTACCATAGAATTCCCGCGAGAACCTCAAAGTCTACGTTAACTGGACTTTCAAATAGTTCTGAAACGAGGCTTTCAAAATCTATGGTTGGCAATAATTTGATACAACCGGGGTGGGCAACCCTGTCGTCAGTCGCCACATGAGGTCATGAAAGTATGGCAAATTTCAGTATGCCATATTTTGGCTCCAACACAGTTCAGTTTACAGACGGCTAAATACTGGAACATACAGTAAGATACCGGTAGTAAGATTGCACTACACTCCACAACAAATTAATGTTGTAATTAATTGAAGATTTGCATTATTCGCACACGTTATCGTACGATCTACACACGTTAACGTTACAAACCGGAAGTCACGTTACGCATTCTGGGTCAGCGAGATTACAAGACAACTCCCCTTGGCGGTAGAGACCCTCAGATGGGATTTTAATACATTGGAACCAGGTGACACAAAATAACAACAATTCAAATGGACAATGTGTTTTAATGTGTTATTTCTTAATTTCCATATAGTGTGCAAAGAATATAGTGAGATTTTAAGCACTTGACACTCATGATCTAAAAGACCAAGAACATTATACTAGAGGTATCTTTTATATAGATTAAGATTGTTTGTAAGCTGTTGGTGATGCTCCTAGGACTATCCCAACACCCATAAGACATTATTGGAACATTCTATTGTTGTTCTAAAGTTTGCATATTCTTCCTAGCTCTGCTAGAAAATGTGGTGTTTCCCTTAAATAATATAATGGTAGAGATGGCGGCCCATTTAGCAGACAATTGTGATTGTGGTTAAACAGCAAACTGAAATTAAAAATCTCCCCCAACCAAGTATGAGAATAGTTAATTGTTAATCTCCTAATTGCCTGATATGGTCTTATTCACCACATCCCCAAACGAAGTGAATTCCAATCCAAACTGATTGGATTATTTCACTCGCAACTTTCCCATTCCGGCTTGCCATATCACGAAACCGAAAAACAAAACAAATCATCTTTAATTTTTTTCTTCTCTTAGTAACCACGGCAACCGCATATTGAAAAGCGGAAGCAGTGCTTTTAGGGTGGGGCGTGCATTTGACCATTTTCCACACTCATCTGCATCTGGCAAATTGCTGTGAAGCTTCTCACCACACCTTCTCAACCGTTAAGGAAAATATTTTAATTCAATACCCAAGCCTCGAATACCCCTCTCCCCCCGAAACGCCCAACTGCAAAATTTCTCGGCAAAATTAAAGAGCGTAAAGAGGCTCCTCGAAGCAGCCTCGATGAGTGGCTATGGGGCTGGTAAAGAGACCAAGTGTTATGCGCGCCCATCAAAAATACCGATCGCCTTCCCCATGCACAGATTAGCTTTCAACATCACCAACAATGCGAGCAGCTATAAAACTGCGTCAATGTCGAAAGCAAACCCTCTAACCACACCACACCATACCATACCCCCTAGTTCCCTATTTCCCTCTCCCCCACTTCAAAGTTGAGAGATAAACAGACGAATGCAAGACAACTAAGTGGCAGAGAAGAGCCCAAGGAAATCATCCATTCCGGAAATGAAAAATGAGGTAAAATGCTCCAGAGCAGGTAAAGGGTTGAGATTCTTCAATGCATTATTAACATGTGCTCAAAACACGGGCTTGTTGAGAGAAGTGGGGTTACGAAAGAGAAACCTCATTAAACATTCACGTTTCCCATTCGCCTAGCTGCTATTTTCGTGATAGCATTTTTATAAGTAAAAAGCACCTTCTATAAACATAATTATAACCCTTTACAACCCGTTATTTATCAGTAATAGGCCTGCCATCGTAAAAGCCTACTTGAAAAGGGGGAAGAAGGAAAAAAATAATAATAGCACGAGCAATAATGATGAGGATGTAACACCGTAGCGTAATTTCTCCCTTTATCAAATTCTATAAAATCCTCGTCTAAGCCTGAAGAGTGTAAGGTGTTTAGATGCTCGGCGTCACCATGCTCGAATGGCATCGACATTCACCCTCTCCTACTCCTACTCCTTCTCCTTCTCCATCTCTTCGCACGAGTGGCTTCACGAGAAAAGCCCAAACAAGTGAAGACGGGCACGTTCATTAGACGCTTGCAGCCGTGTTCCTTCTCTTTCCTTCAACGAGGAGGTCCCACTTGAAGAATATTGTATTTACACGCTAACACAAGAGATGCAATTAGTCTAGTTGCCAAAATAACGCTCCAACGAGGAGCCCATTTTGATCAATTGTAAACACACTTTCCAACATTTCTTCATAATCAACCATCAATTTCAATTTAAAAATAAAATCCAAATTATTTTTACATCTTAAATCGATTCAAATGAAGTTCGGAGGAGAAAATTCCAAACATTCAATACTTGAAAAATGAAGATTAATTATTATCATTTCATCGGTTCTTTTTGCAAAGAAACTTTTCTTCCTGTTGAACTATTGAGCTCAACACAAAATATATTAATTTGGTTTAGGCCTGCGCAACAGTTTCTAAGCAGACAACGTCTGTGTTAAAACTGTCGTAAAGGGAAAATTGGAGGCAATGCCATGTTTGGTCGCCAGGGTCATTTCGGTCACCCACTATTTTAAATGTGACGAGTTATTATGATAATAGGGGGGAGAATATATTTGCATATATACCCTGTTTGAATAAAATTAATCACTGTTCCAATGTAAACTATTGCGTACGTGTGCTTTCATTTGCAATCGATCTAAATCAGTTTCAATCCTGCGACATCCGAACTCTAAGGTGACTTTTAATTATTCTAAATACAATTTCGAGTTGCTTAAGCGCAACAGTCTGTAATCAAATTCAGCGAGGAAATTTTTTGACATTATAAAACGAAGCCCTAAAGCATCATGGCTCCGTTGCCATAGCTACCGCATCCCACTTCTAATGAATTGGTTCAGTGGTGTATGTGCGCCGGTATAATTCACTTTGGGACGTAAACCTACTTACTATTCATGCGCACTATATTTTCAGTCCCAGTTGTGTCTACAACCAACCACACCCTTCCCGGTTCATTCTTTAACACACACAAAAAAATCCACAACACATTTTTTACTTTAAGGTCGTCAATCGTTACCTTTTTTCTTGATAATGCACTCTTTACATCAACACCGAGCCAAGTCTTTCCGGCCGAGCTCTTCTCACGTAATGATATTTACTTAGGTGGCGATAGGAAAGCGGGCAGCAAAAGCTCACTTCCTATGCTTGCCGCAGTAATTTTCCGGCCCTTAATTACACGCGATTAATTTAATACATTAATAAATGCATCGCCTCGGTCAACCATTTTTATTTTTTTTATTTTTTTTTATCTGATCCAAAAAAAGCTCGGAGAAAGACACTTAGACAGGTGGACTAATGGTTCCTGAACAGTCTTGTGGTGATTATCACCGTCGAAGATGGTTTCTCTATCCAAAAAAAATTGTTTCCCCAAATGTGTCGGATTTTCTTCTCTAATGAAATATTTTTTATTTTTTATTTTTTTATTGGAGAGGATTTTTTTTTTAATGTTGGAATGATAACTCTTTTTTGGGTATAGCAATTGGCAACATGTTGCTTATTGTATTTCGATATAGTCTCTAGTGTTTACATGTTATTGTGTCTATACGAAACGTGTTGTAATGAGGTTGCGAAATGGTACACCGAAATAAAATAAAATAATAAAAAAGAGTGGTCATTTTATATGACCATGTGGAATCGATCGTTATAAAAACTGAGCTTGAAATCACCGCAGTATGGTCAAGAAAATAACGAAAGTAAAAAGAGAAAAAAAATAAAAATAAATAAATAAATAAAAGCTTCCCAATAAACAATGCAACCTTTTATTTTCATCTTTTCATCCCTTAAAAAAAATCCAAAAGATCAACATGTATATTGTACTAGCAAACCCAAGTGCTTACAGAAGCCATTGGATTCTCTTCCGCACAATGCAGATCTTGATCGGGATTATCCAGATCATTTCCACCCTGGGAATTGTTTGCCTTCCCATGCATCCAACGGTTGACTTCCCGCTGGTCACCAGACTGAACTCAATCCCCAAAACCACAAGAAAGAAAAAAAGTCTGAGAAATCAATTGCTTCCGTGCCATTTTGCGTTCCAAATTTGCTCCAATTCACTGGTGTGAAAATCTAGCTAGTTACGAGCGTAGACCAAACGTAACGAACCATTTACAGCAATTCTCCTCTCACCTTTTAGCTAATAACTGTATGAAATTATTGCTGATTCCAATTCGGGTAATTAAAGCAAGCGGTCAAGAGTTGGAGTTCACCCAATTAGCGACAAATTGATGAATCCCGAGCAAAATATAGGCCAAACAGAGAAAGAGGGGGAAAAGTGAATTAGTTAGCTCATGTGCTGGGCGTTAATGGAACAGCCGCGAAAACGAGGCCTTGATAAATGATTTACTGATGAAGAATGACATGACCAATAAAGGGATTAAATGTTCACCCGCATTTTAAACGCATATTTTAATCAATTCCACTGTTCCCATCACACAATTCCAAAAATAAATAAATAAATTTAATTAAACAAAAAACCATTTCTCAAAAAAAAAAACTTTTACCTTCCTCCTGAAATTTTAATACCAATTTCCTTTAAGCCTACTTGCTTCCAAGCCAAGGTAAAAAGGAAAAAAGAAAAAAAAATTGGATTCAAACGCTCGAAACTTGCACTACAGCTTTGGCATTTTCAGTTTTGACAGAAGTTGGGCCTAAGAATAAGTCGCACGTGCTCATAATTGCCCGCTCTCGAGACGCCAACGACATCAGCTGCACAAATCCCGTCATGCACCTTTAGTTAGACACAGCAGGGCTGCACACATCGCCTTTTAAACTCCTTTTTGCTTCCGAAAACCTGCGAGTTAATGTTTCTTGTAATTCAGGCGCTGCGCATGCGCTTCACCTACCTACGACTACTAATATTAAGCAATGTGCATCGATCCGTGACATCTCGCCCCTTTTTATCTTCAGTCTCTCGACACAATTTACTATGCAAGAAATTTTTTTTTCAAATGAACATTTTACTTTGGAACCTTTTATTTTTTCATTTCTTCTTTTAATTTTTTTAAATAACAGACGGAAATTTAAACAAACAAAAAATTCAAAGATTGATGCAGTGAGGGCTGAGTGCAACGGCATCACTTTACAACAGCCGCAGGTATACGAAAACTCAACTTGCCTTAATATCGACTTTTATGTCTTTATAATAGACTTTTCAAATTTTTTTTTCCATTTTTGCTTCTCTTCTACCACATTCATGTTATCAAAGTTGATAGTAGAAGATTTTTGACTTTAAAAAGTGAATTAAAAACGAAGGGGTAGCAAAAAAAATAGCTAATATGTAAAATTACTTAAAGCTTAATACCGGTATAAAATTTAATGCAAAATTAGCAAGTTATTGTTGTAAAATTTCTAAAATTGTTTTAAATTTTGTATATTTGTTGTAAGATCTGTAAATTTCTTGTAAAATCTGTAAAATTACTTAAAGCTTAATGCCGGTATAAAATTTAATGCAAGATTTGCAAGTTATTGTTGTACTTGTAAAATATCTAAAATTGTTTTAAATTTTGTAAAATTTCTAAAATTGTTGTAAATTTTGTATATTTGTTGTAAGATCTGTAAATTTCTTGTAAAATCTGTAAATTTGTTGTAAAATCTGTAAATTTGTTGTAAAATCTGTAAATTTGTTGTCAAATCTGTAAATTTGTTGTCAAATCTGTAAATTTCTTGTCAAATCTGTTAATTTGTTGCAAAATCTACAAATTTGTTGCAAAATCTAAAATTTGTTGCAAAATCTACAAATTTTTTGTAAATCTGTTCATTTGTTGCAAAATTTATAAATTTCTTGTAAATGTGTACACTTGATGTCCAGAACTTCTTGTAAAATTTTGAAATTTTATCAAAATTTCTTCCGAAGTGATTGAAATTTGTCCGAAACCAAATTACTGAAAAAAAACCTTAAAAAAATTATTACAAATCCAAAAACAAGTCAAACTTCACAACCAACCACTATCACCACTATCAAAATCCATACCGACCACTGCCCAACTAAACGAAAACGCCTTCCTTTCCCATTGATTACCTCATAATCCCCCACGACGCAATAATTAAATACAAACCGTTTCAAACTTTAATGAAAAATCTCCCCTTAAAATCTGCGAAAAAGCGATTAAATTTTGATTCATGTTTTCCCTTTAAACCCACCTCTCCCCCCATCACCTCCACATCTTTTGCCATCACAAACACAAACTCAACGCGTTCCACTTGTCCTCCCCGATGTCATACTTTAAGACAAGCACCACAACTCTCTTCGGACGCTGACACAAACTGATTGCTTCACGTCGACTAGCTGCCCCTCAATCTTATCCCACAACCCCACCTTCCCTTCCCCGCTTCCTTCTTATCGCAAAACGCCCGTAAAACCCCACCGGAAATGAAAAAAAGGCCCCCGCGCATAGAAAGATGGCGCCGGATTTTTTACCTCAATCCACTTTACCTTCCACTTGCCAGCGCTACAACTGGGTGTCACGTGGAGTGGATTGGGGGGCGGTCAATCCACGAATGAGACGTCCAAAAGGTTATAAGTTGGTCGAGGGGAGAATGGGGGTAAAGTGAGGCAAAGAAATTAATGGCTACATGGGTCAGTTGGGGGTTTAGTGTGAAGGAGGAAATCTCATCAATACAACTTGGCTGCTCAATATAGTCTTTCTTATTGGAAAATATTGCGTATTTGTTGGGGGCTTTGTCCGACTCCAATTTATCCGTCATACTACTCGTATTCTTGGCTAATAAAGGTGACATGACGTGCATCAGCTTGTCATTAATGCCAGATTGCGTGACTTTCGTCGAGTGAAATTCATGAGCTTGTGTTGTTACAGGGAACACGGCAACCTCGACAGAGTGCGGTGATGCAGCTGCAAGATGGCGAACCAAGTACACACACGCCAAATGGTGACTTCTCTGCACGCAAATTCAGCTTCAATCAATAGGCGACGTGTTTACACTAACACAAACTCGTTCAGTCAATATTTCCTGATTTTTCGACCCTGGGATTGGATTCCCACAATCAAAACAAAAAATATTATTTAACAAAAAACGACATCTGGTGTCAAATCGGCGCGATTTTGCCTCCGTATTACAACTTACAACGCACCGAACGCAGAGCTCGATTTATGGGAAATATATTTTTTCTTACGATTTTCTAATTGTACGAATTATTTTTTTTTTTAAAACTTTGAAATGCCATTCCGGTTCGTGAGATTTTCCACTTCCGAGTCTCTGACCGAGATTTCGCGTACAAAGAGTCCCAATCGAAAGTAAGATTAATGGCCGTACTCTTTTCCAAGGGTCAAGCGACGCTATAATTGTGCGTCCATTTTATCACACATGCAAATCCGAGTTAATCCCAGCGGACAAACCAGAACTTGACCTCGCTATTCAATTTCTTTCGTCGTCCAAAACGATTCCGGAAACATCTCGACTTAGTTCTACACAGCTGAAATATCAGAGTAGCCGTCTTAAGTGAGATTAAAAGCTTAATACTTGAGGCAACTGCTTATAGCCCGCAGTCTGGCTTGGAAAATTGATGATAATTTGGCAAGAATTGATTGAAATCACCACCTGGTTTAGATTAGCTATACCAGACTGAATCACCAATTAACCATCATCAAAAAAACAAAAAAAAAAATTTCAAACTTTCCTTCAAAATCCGAGGAACTCAATTTTTGCATTTACCTCAACCTCAGAAACCTCTCCTTAAAAAGCATTTTTAGTGCTAATTACCGTGTAATGTGCTACAAACTTTTTGACTTCCTAATTAACTTTTACAGCACGTTTTCTTGTAAATTTCTCCGGTGCTTTCAATCGATTAAAAATGAACTACATTCAATTTTTTCAAAAAACTCAACACCAACCCAATAGAAATCGCGTTATAATAAAATATCACGCTTCAAACTTGGCCCGGTCTGTATCGCACAAAAAATCAACCATTATATTATCTCTTTCTATCATTTACGCCCATTGATTTCCAAATTTTAAACAAATTCAATTCCAGCACGAAGAACATCTTTATTTCCGCTTGTCAATACAAGAAAGAAAGAAAAAATTCCTAATAAAACTTCATGTCAAAAGGTATGTGGTGCACGTGCGTGACGATCGATGGTAGAACAGAGGGGGAGCAAGTTTAATCTTGACCTGATCCTTAACGAGATGACTGGAGGGTCCTCCTCCTTTCGATTCCCGATGCGGGATAAGTTATTCCAATACCCTCTAGTGCCTAAGATTTTAAGCTCGCCTTTAATACGCATCCCACTCCGCCCATTCACAATCCAATTCTTTTTATTCCCAAACAAAAACTCTCCATTTCCTCGTCTTTCGGCCAATCCGGCTTTAACAAGGAAGGAAATTATACAAATAAATAAATCAGTCGATACCGGTTTCATAACTGAGCCCTCAAAACTCAGATGTAAAATCCATCATTTATGTCGCAGTTCCCTCCATCTGCCTCACTCCGAACCCCTTGTATATTTTTCAGCATGAATGCGAGCCTGCAAAAGACTAATATTAAAAAAAAAAAATTCAATTTTCTGTGTCCACACCAGTTGTGTCTACAAGGCCTAATTCCCACGAGAGACTTGATCTAGCGCTGTAATAATAAAATCCTTGCAAACAGGCATTAAACATTTAAAAAGCTATTCTGTAAAGATTGAGTTGTTGTCGGCGCAATATAAAAGCATACTCGAATTTTGTCATTCATGTATTAAAGATCAAGTGACGGACGTTGTGACAATAAATTAAAAATGACTCGCTGAATTCGGTAAGTCATTAGGAAGTGCTCATTTTATTCCGATTTACCTTTCGAGTGAATACGTTTGAACTTACTTGGGGCCTTGGGAGCGAGTGGTTGGTTATCTTCAATAAAAATTAAATTTACCTACGAACTAAAGCTTTTAGAGTAAACATATACAAAATGGACGCGCGCTGTCTACCGTTTGCGGCCGGAATCTTGATGCTAAATTCAAACTGCACATCCCGCTCTGCACACACAGTTAACATAATTCAAATTCATTTATTGGTATACTATTTATTTTCTTAGGTTTAGCAATATGAAGTCTCAAACTTTAAAACATCAGTATCTTCTGAAGAAATTTTCATATCTCTTTCACATTCTATAAATAATATTTTCACTTATCCTTAGAGAATTGAGCGCCTCTTCAGATATGATACCATCACTTCAAACCAATTTCCTAAGTTAATTTTTATAACTACAGGGGACCTCCACTCAACACTGCATTCCAAAAACCTTATTTAAAATTGCACTGCGACTGAAAGCAGACTAAATCAACCGCCATTTTTCATGTTAGATCGAGCGAGACTACCCTTACTCAAGCAGATTAAATGTGTTGTTTAAAAATGCTGTTTTGTCTAAATGGCTTTTCAAATGCAGCTAGTCTTAAGGAAAATCAATGTAAAGCGAGGTTTTGTTAACTTGTTGTCGTACATCTCAAGATCAAGTTCAAAGAGTCACGCATCCTCTTGAATGAGGTTAAAAACATTTCACGTCCTCTTGGATGAGTAAAACCCTTCGTTTGCAATACAGCGGTGAAGAATTCCTAAGTACTGTTAATTATTTCTTGTATTCATTAATAATTCAAAAACCTTTTGATCCTGCTTGACCACACGCAATCTAAGTTCAGGATTAATGTTCTGTGGTCGTCTCGCAATTCTTAAATTGTCGGACACCCAATGTCGGGTACATACCACACTCAGTTTACTTTTAATCTTAAATGTCACCGCAGTAATATACACATGAGAGAGTACCCAAAAATAACCGGAATTCTCTTCTGGTGGGCAGACCCCTTTTAGTACAAGCTTCTCCTGCTAGGTGAGTCTTCTAAAAACCTACCTGCTTGCTTACACTAGGCGCATTCTTGAAAACACCACTTATACTATGTTTACATGCACGGAATATTTCGAGTAAGATGAAATATTTTGTGTCCACAACTGTCATGTAAACAGGAATGACAAGGATTATTCGCGTAGTGAATTTATTAATTCGAGTGAATTTGAACTATTTTTATTGCGCATGCGCGCATCGCTTCCGGCACTTCCCCCTTGGTCGAAAATCGAAAGTGATCACGAATTATTTTCTGCATGTAAACACTACAATTTGATTTTTTCACCACTCCAAATTATTCACCACTCAAAATATTCGTTGCATGTAAACGTAGTATACTGTATATCTCATACAATCCAAATTGCATAAAAATTGGGCTCACTTCATATAAAATGTTACCTAGAATTTAGTTCCATTAAAATTTCACCGCAACTGAATATTATACGGGTCCGTGACACATTGGGATAAGAAATACCCGTCCACTTCAATACAAGTTTTGGAAGCACTGGTCTAAGTGACTTATAAACGCGCCTACTGTCAAACATGTCATTTAATCAATTTTTTTACATCGATTCGCTCCTGTGGTCAGGTGTGGAATTTAAACATCGCAGTGTGAATCTAACCCCTCTGCTTGTCTGACCTACACAGAGCGACGAATGTACAAGTAGTTTTAATTATTCCTGGCATTCATAATAAATGAAAAAACTTATTGACCATATTTTTTAATTGGCATTGAGTTACATTACCTTTAAATCTAGCAGAGACGAGCTGAATGTTTGTAGTAGTCGTGTGCCAACTCTTGTCACACGACAGGTCAAAAATGAAAAGTTTGAGTCACGCACACAACACAAATAAAAATCGTCTCCACGCTTAGATAACAAGTGGGGAAAAAATATCGAAAAAGGAAACTCATATAAACACATTGAAGAGGGGAGAATCCACACTACATGAAATATTCATATTCCACCACCTTTATCGCTCAGACTGAGCCCAAACTCCATACACGTAAAATTCCTCCATTATCGCTCACGTGTCTGCTATTGCAGCGCCACTTGACGCCATATTGTTTGCTTTTATTTTTCCGTCCAATTGTTAAATGTTTTATTGCCGAGGAATTACAATAGAGATACTAAAACGAGGCCAACCGGAATATCAAATATTATCTATTTAGCATTTCTCCATTAAATGGTTGTGTATTTATATTGCTTGAATGCAACTTAGAGCTCCCGACACCACTTTCAGGATGCAAGTGCATCTTTTTGTCGTCTTTTGTCGAGTTGGATAAACCCAAATACTGCTCAAACAAAGTGCACTCCGTTTCATTATTATTTCAGCATGTTTACTTGTATGTACAAAAGTCCGAGAACTTACTTTAAAAGTCCTGATGTCATTTCTCGTGCTCACAACATTAAAAATAAAAAATAATAAAAGATAAAAATAAAAAAATAAAAAAACGATCCAACAACATTTATATCAAAATCCATCAGAAATTTCTGTTTAACAACAACAACAACCATAAAAAAAAGAAAATTAAACTGAAACATCAAAATATACATAAAAAGCAGTCATTATAACGAAGCCCAACGTTCCATTTTACCCAAACATTATCTCCCTACCTTAGAACTGAGCAAATCGACCATATAACTGCCCTAAATCCCGCCCATGCGTCAACTCTTTGCTTACGATGCAAACAACAATAACAAAATTTGTATCGCATGTCACACTTGATGTCATAAACTGTCACACGTTACAACCGATCGACCCAAATCTCCTCTCTGGAGCGTATACATCAACAACAAACAGTCTTTTTCCCTCCCGACTACAAAAGGACCCGTCCTTTTCCTTTATCAGCGCCCTCCCACTCTTCTTTTCTCTCTTTTTCTCTTTCTCCTTCTCTCTCTCTCTTTCTCTAGCGTAGGGAGGCACACAGAACAGCATCAAAACTTAATGGAGTGGGGAAATGGCTGTACTCGCATTTTTAAACTTCATTCGCCCATCTGCCCATTTCGCGTCCTCCCTTGCGCCGTATGTACGCACACATACCTGATTCACTCACTGCATTATTCCTTTTCTTGCAGGCTCGGTGCATTTGCGACACTCCTCTGGAGACAAATTAAAAGCCATCAACCTTATGCCAAATCCTCAACCTCTTAATGGTGCCATTTAGACGGCAAACATGGCTTCATTAATCGTCATCTAGTGAGCGCAACTGCAAGAAAACAAACGCACACCACCAGATCCACGACTTTCATTTCACCAATGCGCCGTATATTAGACAATTTGCGAACAATGAACATTAGTGCGACACACAACTTTTGGTCGAGCGAATGCCTTATCAACCCGTAATCAACTTAGGCCACGTTTGGGAATTTCTAAAACACGATGATTACAGCCACTTTTCAACTTTGAATAATCGCCAAAACTCCAATTATCAAATAATTAAGGCCAGCAAAAAACGGTAAAGCATTCTGATCTAACCTAACCAAACCGGAACTATCCTAGCTGAATTGCATTATCAAATAATATATATTAATAATAATAATAATTTAGTGTACAAATAATATAATTAATTCCACGAAATGCTATTGGAATGCATTAAACTATATCTAGTCATTCTCTCATTATTGCACATTAATTTATTATGTAGTCATTAAAAATTATTAAAATATTATCTCAATGGGTCATTACGACCGGTTTTGGCCGTTCTTGGTAGGGGGAAATTCCAGCCGTTCTAGTATTAAATGAAAAAAAATATTGTGAAATATATTTTTGAACCATATGGGTGAGCAGAGGGCTTGCTGCATTAACAATTCAGCCTGAAGCGTTTTGGAAACCGAATTGACAAAATGATCAGCCACGAAATGAACCGACATGGTCCTCGCCCAGCCTTAACTATCCAAAATGTGGCAACAGACCCTTAGTGTTTAGGAAAACTCCTTTGTAAGCAGAAAATGATGTGAACCAAGATACTTGTACCTATCAATGGAGATTTCCAGGCAAAGCATTTTCCCATCATTAGACACCCTGAGAAACCAGATAAGGCCCAGACCACTCACAAATTCACAGTACGGCCTGAATAATTAAAATCCATCAATTCTTCACCATTTATTAACATTGCAGTTGCAGCCAACTTGTCCACTTCCACTTCATCCTTCCCGATTCAGGAACCAACGAACTTTGTGCCGAATAATTAAACCACGTGTCTAAACGCAATCAAACCAATCAAACACGCGCAATTGTACCAACTTTAAAAATCCCTTGATAAAATAGCCGAGGCATTTTCGCAGCCCCTAACTCCGCATCACCACCTCCTTTTCGGTAAGCCCCTCGACACAAACCACGTCCTGTATATTGATGAAGTCAGGATATTTCCATTATGACAACGATCGAGTCTTTCCTGCTCGGGAGCAAAGTCCTCACGTTCTATAATTCATAGTCATGGGCCCATCGAGCGATTCCTGCAATGGTTTCCCCGCCTACGCTAGAGACTTCACATGGGTGGGAGCTGCAAGAGGAGAAGATTCGAGATATGAGAAAGGGGGGAGGAAAGGAGGGAGGAAAAAATGAGAAAAAAGGGAATCGTCAGTGGGGGAAAAAAGCAATATTTCACTCTTCCGTTTGTTCCTTTTCTATATCCCCTTCCTACTTCCCCTACAATGTCACACTGTGGTCAGCACCGAGCCAATTACACGTGGCTGCTGGACGTGCAATGTGTTGTCGAGTGAAGGCCAAGGGTAAATGGAGCGCAATACAATGCAGGGTGGGTAATATAACACTTGGGGAATGATGATCATCACGCCTGACTAAGCACCAATTTCACATTAGACAGCCAGGAAATGAAGGAAAAGGAAAGAAAAACCTTAAATTATACTTCGCAATGTCAGCATTAAAAATTAAAAGGCATCGGGGCATCGTTCTCTAGTTCAAATGCCTTGTACTTGCTGGTAAACCTAATAAACGGGCCGCAAACTAAATGTATTCCGTTTGCTCGGATTGTTATTAATGCGGTAAATGTTGGGATCGAAATGCCCTGGAAATAAAATGAGTTCAAAAGTGTAATTTATGTTTGACTCACGTCGTTAGAATTATTATTATTTCATTCTTGATTTATTTATTTTTTTCATTTTTCATTGTTTCTATACCTAACATTTCGCTCATGAATATTCCAAGTCCGATTATCATATAAATAACCCAGAAAAATTCCACGCCTATCAAAAATCTATTTGCTTTTACCTTGAACTAAGAAAACCCTAAGAAAAACACCTGAAAAATACATAAAAACGCCCAACACTATTCTCGTGTATCATCGATTAAAAGTCACGACTTATAATAATTGCAAACGCTATTTTTTGCCACGATTTCTAACCGAGGGCGACCTTTAATTCTAATTGTATACGGTGCATACATACAGTCGAGAGACGCAGGTTCACACAATTTAGCAATTATGTCTAAATATTAATCAAAATTGACACGTTGGCATTGCTTTTGTCATCCATTTTTATTTTATTGTATTTATACAACCTTAAATACCTAAATAAATCCTGAATTCACAGAAAAAATTACAAGAACCATAATTTCTTTTCTGAATTTCTTCAAATATTAACAGAGGAAGACGTTAAATCTCAGAAATAACGAATTAATTTGTTTTCGTTGGTCTTATATTTGGGCCCTTACCTGAGCTCCACATAACAGCAAACACAATATCAAATTTTATATAAAACAAGAAAAAAAAATTCTCATTATTAAAAATATGTAAATTTCAACATTTTATAGTACATCCCGCGTGACACGTTTCCTATGAATAAAATCCTTATCTTTTCCTAGGAAATGAATATTTTTAAACTCATTAGGGAAGAAGGGCACTTAAGGAATATCAACTGGGAACTGAATTTTACATCCTAACTGCAACCCCCTACCTGTATAAAGCTACAAACTCATAGATGCACCTCGAGCGATAATTATTTTATCTAGAGTCAACTTGTTTCCTTAGGTTTCACGGCAAACTCTCGAAATATCAGGTGCAAATAATCATCACATCCATTGGTAATAGTCGCCAAGAATAAGAGGGAGGTAAGTGGTTGCGGTCCTTCAATACATAACAAAAACACTCGTCGTTTTCTCCCTTTTCCTTCGCGAGTACGGTCGAGATTGGACAACCTCACCCTAAACTTCCCCCACCCATACTACTCAACCAGCTGCTTCAGAAGACTCCTACAATTTTTACTGCTGGACATTGCGGCTACTTGATGGCAATGCTTTGACCTGGGGGATGTCAGTCGAGTACGATGGAGCATAGAAACAAGGGTCAGTGGACATCCAATTTTGCTTGTTTTTCTTCACCGTTCAATTTTCAAAATTGAATGTTTTAGAGAAAGAAAATTAATAAAAAATAAATAAAAATCCTTCCTTCTTTCCTCACTTTTAAAGCGAAGAAAGTAAAAAAAAAATCGTAAAGAAAAAAAGTTTAAGAGAATTATGAGAGTAATTTCAGGTAATTAAGACACTTTTAATCCTCTTTTATACGGTGGTTAAAAACTCAGTGATGCATTATGGGAGATTCATTTCCATGTCACAAGCTGCAGGTTAAACGGGTGGCTATTCATCAGTTATGTATGGCGTCGCAAAAGTCTCTTGGATCGATCCCAAGTCAACAAGCAAAGGACAAGGCTCGATGGAATGCATTTGCACACAAGAACCAAAAGAGGCGGGTTGGAATTTCTAACCAAAGTAGTTGGCATAGCAACGCGTGGAAATGAAGGTTAAAAGTTCGGAAAGAAAAGATAAAAAAGAGCCTCCAACTAAGAATTAAAAGTTCCACAGAATAACAACATCGGCTTTACTATAGCGAAGGTTGGATTTAACTTGCAATTCCTGGGAGAAATTAGCGTAACTATCTGACAGATGTTCGTGTGTGTGTTCAACCAATGCTCAAACCATTTCTGTTGCATATCATTTTTGTTTTTAAAAATATGTGCCAACAACTTAGGTCAGATAATATCTTGTGAAGAGCTGGAACAGGTCTTATGGGCCATTACTATGTGCTCTCTGACTCGCATGAGGCAAAGATTTCTTGATAGGCATGGTTTCTAAGGAGGTAAAGACGATTCACCATCCTTAAATTGCTATGCCACTCTATGGCCTGTTCCCATGCAAGGCAACTCAGTGAAACTTTCTGTTAGTACTGTATATATTATGTCGATAATATTCCTCGTCAGTTTTAAGCCGTGAAAACAGCCAATCAGTTGTCGCTACAGTTAGCGCCCACCAGGGGGTACGACATTCAACCGAATCTCTGACATGGGCTTTCGAATCCCGTTCTGAATCCCCGAATCCCGAATCTTTACATTTTATAAAAATTTTGAATTTTTTGTCGAATATTGAACAAAAGTTGATTAAAATAATCGTCTAAATCTTTCCGAATCCCATCCGAATCCTACGAAAGATTCGAATTTCTGACACGCAGATTTTGATTGTCGTACCCCCTGGCGCCTACCCATTATACAGAGTATTGCAATGTATTTTGAAATGCATTGGGTTCCACAAAAATGCATTTTGTAATACATTTTTGCATGAATACATTTTTGCATGCTATTGGTTTGAAAATGATAATACATCTTGTAAAATGTATCTTGATGCCAAATTCAAATACTATACTCTAGTTGCAGTCAAAAAGGCACTTTACAATCTGTAGTCCCATTGGTCGAGCCAGTTTACTGATGTAGCGATCCGGAAAAGTAGACCCAAACACCAGAATTGCATTACAATGTACAGACATTGTAATCGATTGCCTAGGCAACTGCCAACAATTCAAAATAGTTTACTTTCCAGACGATGTAAGCAATAAACATAACAAACATAAGTTTTACATTTATATGTGCATAAAACTATATTTCATAAATAGAAATAACATTTTTTAATAAGAAAAATCAAAATTATATTAACTTAAATGGTCATAACAATCACAAAAATAAATAAAAATTCAAACTACTTCTCCTAGTGGTAGTATACAGTCTGGAGTTAGTAGTAATGAGGCTCGACCAATGGGACTACAGATTGTAAAGGGCCTTTTTGACTGCAACTAGAGTATAAATTCCATTTTTTGCGCTCGAAAACACACCAGTATATAAAATTGTTTATTGCATACATTCCCTGTGTGTGTATGTGCAGACAGGGATTCTTTAGTTCGATTTTGGCATCAGGTTGCCGGGCGCAGACTTTAATGAAAATCCTCTGATAAGCAGAATTATTTTAATCCTTGCACAGTTCTGGAGACCTCATTCAAGAGGATTTACGGTATTTTAAAACCTGCTCGTTTAACTATTCAAAGCAATGGGAGTTTGTTGCTTTGTTTGTAAACAGTTTAAGTTAAAGCTCCAAAATTCTTCAAAAATGAAAATAAACTTTTCACTCTGCAATGCAACATGGACTTTCCCTCCTCCATCTTAAACCAACACAGATAAAAATCTTCAGATATCGAAGTTTAAGAGTTTCGTTCCAAAAATGCCAAGGGCTTCTGCAGAGATTGAACAACAGTTTAAGCTGAGTGTTCTTGATAAGCAACATTTGCAAAGACGATCATATCTCTCTAATGTCTGCATTTGGTCTGAGCCGGAGGAGAAGACAGATATTAACCTAATCTCAAACTTACGCGCAGTCGACTTTCAGTGTCATGTCACTAATCCTCTATTTAATGCATAACCATATCTTTATCACTTTTTCAAGTGATTCCAATTTTCAAAAATGTCTCCCTTCTCCCCTACATCTAACCATCCAAGTACTTCCAAAAGAATTTTCCTCCCATCCTCAGAATCGAGCAGGATTAATATTGGTTTCAATTTGGCACCAAACCGGCCGAAATGCAACTTTAGGTTCACTCCACAAAGTTTGTGCTCGCCAAAAAACTAGTTTTTGATGCGTTTGCATCAAGAATTACAAAACCATATTTTCTGGCTAGCATTTAGCGAATAGACAATCAACTGGCCATGCTACGCAAGGAATTGTGAAAAGTGTTCTGGGCAGTTATCTACAGTCCGCGCACGGTATCTTGATGCTAAATTCGTACAGCGCATCCCATTTTGCGCAGACAATTTTCTAATTCCAGTTGTTATATGGCAGTATTAAGCCTAATATTAGGTTTAATACTGCTAAATAACAACTGGAATTAGAAAATCGTCTGCACAGAATGGGATGTGCAGTACGAATTTAGCATGATACCGTGCACAGACTATAGTTCATACAACTGGATTAGAATTATCTGGTTTAAAAATATTTAAACTAGATAATTTTGGGCTTGATGCGTTCGAACTAAGAACCAGAACTAGATTTAAAACAGTGATGTCCAACTTGCAACTGTGGATGCGGCCCAACATAAATACTTAAAACATTAAGAGATTTTTTTTAGATTCTAGTGTTTTTCTTTGAACAGCAAACAGCATTAAAATTAGAATTATTATGAGGGAACATTTTTGCTTGTGGTGTTGTATATCACGAAAATTATGCATGGACCTTCTTAATTGCTTATTTTTTTGCTCATCAGCTATCGTTAGTGTAAGTGTATTTTATGTGACCAGGGGAAGCCACAATGTTGGACACCCCTGATTTAAATGTTAGTCTAGCCCAAAGTGCAAATTGGGTATTATGCCCGGCATTACCAGTTAGTCAGTGATTCCGAACACGTTTTGCTAATATTTCTATAACGTTTTTGAAAACACCAATCATGATTTTTAGGCGCAACGCTACGAAAGATTAGTCGAGTGGAAGACCAGGTGCAGCCACCATGCCCGCACATGCGTAAAAACCAATCCTGGTGCACATCAAAAACTGATAAAATGGGCCTCGATTTCACCCATGTAACAAAATAACTTATTTCAACCTACAGTCTGCGCCCACTACCCCAATGCCAGATCCAATCACTGATTTCCATTTGTGGCACATGAAAACACAAAAGTCTAAAATTATCTATTATTTCACCAATTTTTCACTTTGATTTTGGCATCAATATAGCGAGTAATCACAACTTTTTATCACCTTAACACAACTTTCTTCTAACTAGAGGAAACTCGAGCCAAACTGGTGATTTCCAGTCAGTGTGGTTTCCTATATCGAGAGTACAAAACCACTTTCGCACGTAGTTGAATTGCTCTATTCCCGCCACCTCCAACCCAGAGCAAAATCTGCAGTCTCACTGTCTAGCTCCTGTTGCTACCTGATTTAACTTTCCATGCACTCTACCATTCCTCTTTTTATCTAATACAAAATCATGACCAACTTTGCAGCTACATTCGAATTACCATACAATACCCAGCACCCTTAAGCGAGCTTCAAACTAATACAACTCGAAAAGATCCCTCGCCATTCCTTCCCACTACCCACTAAATGCAAAAAATGGAAATGCGTGCGTCCGGTTCTCGTCGAGTTCCTCGCCATAAACGCGGGCATCCGAACGGAATATAAATCACGACTTAATAGCAGCGCATAACGCACTTGCAGTCCCCCTCGGAGGCTAAAAGTCGAACGAGACGAGGATGTGGCATGCTTGCATTAGCCATGTCAACACCACGTTGTTTATACTCTGTTTCTTGTTCACATTTTGCGCATAAGATTGCAAAGCCGAATCCAGCCCCGATTACAAGCAAAACACAAGCCAGAAATGGAAAGAGGAGGAAAAAAAGATAAAAATCCGTCCAATTTCATGTTGGCGACAACTTGCTTGATTTACTCGCGCACTTTTGCCAATAACTTTTTCCTCGCTTCTCTAACTCGGCATGGTAAAACCTATCGCGTTGCAGTCAAGCAAACGCCTTTATTTCTTCTGGTGAAATCAAGTGCCGCTTTTAGATTTGTTGTGGTGCGAGAGACAGCTCATACAGAATAAACCCCGCCACGAAAAAAGTGTCGAAGGAGATGGGTGTAGAGCACACGTGATCAATAGTGTTCGTCTTATCTGATTTCACAAACCTCCTTGCTTGTTCTTTCTCTCTCTTTCGAGAGAGGACCTTCTTCCAACTCGCTGCTGATGCCTCTAATCTGCGACCAAGAACAAGATCCTCATCGTTCTCTCCCTAAATCCGAACAGAACTGGAGAAAAAAAACATTATTCGCTGACTAACTTTTTCAAAAAAAACCCTCCAATTTCTTTTTAATTCCATCTTCCTTTTTCGTTGGAAAAGCAATTGGCGGATTCAAACTTGAGGTTTTTAAATCGCTTTTCGAACAAAACGTGACATTACTTAATTATTGGCAATTAAAATTCCTTCATTTTCACCCAATCAACGAACTATGACCAATGTCTTTGAACAGTTATGTCATTACTGTAATCACATTTCTTGGTAGTGGATCTGCTCGACCCCAATCTCACTTGTTCGGCAGCCATTTTGAATTTGGTTGTAAAAACCTAAATCAAGCATCACACGCTTTTTACAAAGTCGTTGAGGTTTTTGTTTATTGCAGGTTTTGATGGTTTTAAGACGTTTTTGATATCCATTCTGCTTACAGGAACACTAAAAACAGCAAAACCAGAAACTTTGTGTGCATTGGTTTACAAGGGTCGCCATGGCGCCTAAAAATTCTTGCCTGGTGCCTACATTTTCAACAATCCAAAAATTCAAAATCTCCAATAAAAATATTTTTTTTTATACCACATTTCAGAATGTGTAGTTTGATTCATTCAAAAAAATGTGCTGGCGCCTGCATTGCCTTTAGTCTTGTCGACCCCTGATTGGCGATAGATGTCAATCATCTTATGTCGGATGGCAATTTAACTAATTTCCATTAATTTGCTAAGCTAAGTCAAGTTAAGATCAGATTTGCTTCTCGTCGAGATTAGAATATCCTTCACGAAAGATTGGATTTGCCTCTTTTGGCACGGTGCCTCGAACAAAATGCACCTGTCTTGTCACCCGGAAGAAAAGAATAGAAGAGAGCATTAACCACACATAAACATGGATTTACAATTTTGTTACGTTTTTCTTCTACAAAATGGATAAGAATTAGTTCCATTTCGACCACTAACTTGTAAGTCATACTCTGCATCTGTTCTCATCACATTTCCTCATACGCGCACGCGAAAATCGAGAACAGCTAAAACCACTTACGATGCTCCATGTTTTAATGAATCTGTACACAAGTGGTATCAGTTTTCCAAAGGAAAACAAAAGAAAAAAAAATAAGGATCAATATGCTGATTCATGGTGGGAAATAAGAGGATAACATCGAGAGTTTCGATCCATTGTGTCGCCCTTTCATCCAGATTGTATTTTCCTCTAACACTGCGGCTCACTGCAACTTCAAACGAATTTATGAACAATAACTGTTAATTGATTTTTCACAATCGGTAGCCAACAGATGTATCAAAATGTATGTGATACTCGTGTTTGATTCCTCTCTTCACTAAAGAGGCTTTAGTCAGCAGTTGAGGCATTAATCACTGCGTCCACGCAAGTGGTATTAATCGTGGTACGCTCTTTATACGCCAACTTAATATGATCACGTCCCCAAAGACAGTGGGCGCATTCATAAAGTAGTTTAGACTAAACAGCATTTTAAACAACACGTTTCAACTGCTCATTTTGTTTTTAGTCGCTGTGGACATGCGCACAACATTATGAATGCGCTCAGTGCAAATTCTTAATTCTTTTGAGTCGCAATTTCTGTGCAGCAAACAACTCCCATCGGGTTGGTAAATTTTGATTAAAAATAAATTAGAAAATGCCACAATGAATTTTTAACCTTTAGCCGAAAATCTTGATCGCAGCGTCCAATCTCTCTCATTAAACCATTAATCAGCTTATTATTTTCAATGATAATGCTTTTAAAGAACAAACAACTTGTTTATCTTCGTCCTCGTGCACAACAGTTTTGTCAATACCCCCTCAACCTATAATCTAAATCTATTTTGCATTCATTTCCATTCAAACTCTCCCTAACAAAAAAATTAATGACCAATTTCAAAGTTATCAATTCATCAGTCTGCACCCACAGACTCAATCTGAGCAATCCCCAAGAGATTTTTTTTTTATTCTCCCCCAAAAATCTCAAACTAAAATCCAAACTTTTTTTTGTAAATAAATAAAAATAAAAAAAATAGAAAAGAAAAAGTGAAAAACCCTTTTTTCCCGGATTGAAAACTTAGAATTTTTTTACCCTCTTAAACTCCCCACTAAAGCCACAGTACCACGAGCTTACCCCACATAATTCCTCCAAAAAAAACTAAATATTTAAGACGATTTTTTCCCTTTATTAGAGAAGTTTTATTACGGATTTCCAGAGTTCTAGGTACTTCAACAAAGAACCCACGCAGTAAACTGGAACATTAAAAACTACATGTTATTTTTTCTACAACCGTCTTCTTTCTCTCTCCATTTCATGATCCTTTTCCCCAATTTCTCCTCTTTTTTATCCCTCATTCAACTCCATATTTAGCTTGACACATGTCAACAATATGACAACATCCAAAAAAAAATCCCAACCAACAACTTCTACATTTTCAACGACAACACGAACCCAAAATAAAAATAAAAATAAAAATAAAAATAAAAAGGCGGCGACACTAAATTGCTTTCAGCGCATTATGAATACCGATATCAGGGGTCGCAACACTGGTCACGAGGCGAGAAACCTCCGATCAATCCATTTTCCCCTAGTAATCCATCGCCCTATCACGTGACAACGATCTGGTCGCAAATATGGCGGGTGCATCAAATCTAAAAGTCCCCCTTTTGGTGGTTCGCAGCGCTTCATCGACTTGAATGAAAGTTGATGTCAACTTTTGAATTGGATTTATTTTACTCTGACTGAACCCCCTCGCAGGCACGAAATGAACACGATCCGACATGAAATCTAATCATACCAACTCAAACCTGTAATCCGTGATTACAAGAGACAACTGAGCAGGCGCAACTTTTTTCAACATTTTCTTCCTCTTCTCTTATGGAACGTGGTCTAAATTCAATTTCATTTATTCGCAGTGTCAGTTTTCAAAAATATTTTCATAGAAAACTCCACAAAAACGGGACGAATTGGAAAAATATCCTTAAAAATTGGAAAAATATCACAAATAATTCCAATTAAAGCCCAATCCCTTACACAACTCCCTGCTGAGCTGCATTTCGCATTTTTTTCCCTTCAGCTATTCGATTTTTACAAAGAATTTCGCAACATTTGTAGAATGTCGTCCCTAACTCGAGCCACGCTTGGCTGGGGATTCATTTAGAACGACCGTCGGCACCTCAAGAACCGTACTTCATTCCCGGATGATTCCTAACATAATTACCACTTTTCGGAAAGCAGCACAACACGGATGACGTCTTGCCATCACGGCGCTCCTCATCCCATTTGCTTTTCACCCGACAACACTCAAGCGTCCCGTAGTAAAAGCGCTCTATTAGCGCACCTAATTACCGACAGAAATCTACAAGTACACAGTTTCTTTAGTTTTTCAACTCGAAAATCAAATCATTCGGAACAACTCGCAACTCGAATATCCAAAATGCGACATTTCCGGCACAAAAAACCGTCAAAAATTAAAAAAACTCGTAACACACAGATTCATTTCGTTGAGACGAACCTAATGAGCTCAAGTTTTTTAACTTTGGTTCAGTGGATGGCCAGATATCTCGAAAAATGCCCGCCATGTTGGTTTTGGCTTCTATTATTGACATTATGTGCTTTTTGTGCATTTTCGGAGACGTCGCTGTGAAATTTTCGAGTCTTTCTCTAATCCCAGCACTCAATAAAGCTTTTGTGCACCTGTAAACTTTTATCAAACTCTTTTATCAACCAAAGACGTCCAAAGGGAAACGGCTCGTTATCTTCTCGATGGCAATAAAAATGTATGCAAATTACAGCCTTTGACTCCGAACTCATTTCCCATGTTTGGGCAAGGGGCGGATGTCGCCACCTGGCGTTGTCGGGCGAATATCGACCACTGTACAAAACTCCTATGGATAAATGGCGGGTCCCTTGTCGAGCAGACGCACGTTCCCTGTGCGAATTACGATGTCCTCAAGACCCTATCTCCTGCAGATACATTTTACTTGTCGAGACACTGGCGATAAATTTTCAAAATGGGATAAATTCAACACCGCAAATGAGATGCTTTCTATTTCATATAAAAAAAAACCAAAATAAAAATGATATAAAAATTAAAAATTGAATAATAAAAAAAAATGGTAAATTAAAAATGAGAAACGAAGAGAATACGATCAACGGAGCGTGCTTTATTAGCAACGCAATTTCAACGAACAAACAAAGAAAACGATGCCCCGAAAAAGGAAATTATTTACAAAATGGCGGGACTCGTTTGTTATGTTTGTTCGCTTTTTTTTGTTTTAACGTGAAGTTTTATCTGTTGGTTCCATTTCCATCGGAAATTTCATACACAAAAAGTATAAAATCTATTTTTTAAATGGAATAAAGTCGCATTTCAACTTGATTTTTGTAATTTTTTTTGTAGGACGAAAGAAATCAAATCTAAATTGTTTTCGATGTTTTACTTATTCATGGAGTTTAAACGATGTAAATAGGTAAAATTGAACCGAGCCCCTGGAAATTTCATCATCACGCAAGTTTACGTCAATAATGTCAAGGGATCAACTTGACATTTGAGCTTAACGTAAGCAAATCAAACGGGGATTAACCGAATTAATACTCTCCGAATATTACTTTCAACTAATAAACACAACCTCGCACGGAAGACTACATCGACGTTCGACACAAAATTCAAATAAACATGATTACATTCAATAAACAAAATAAAACGTTATTTCGATAAATCAAAATAAATCCAAAGTTTGAAATCGGTTTACCTTTCAGCTTGACAGCCAGAAGTAGAGCAGTGAGAAAATAGTCCAGTAGTCTCATGCTTGATTAGGCACTACATATCCTTGTCCTCGAGCCGAAATCGACGTAAACGAGCGTCGAAATGAATTTTTCTTGAGAAGAATCATTCGTTGATGCTCACGTGGCGTTTGGCGGGATCCTTTCTCTCAGCAACCATCGCATGCTTCGGAATCCACTAGCAGAAATGAGTTTGAAACGGGACACAGTCAGTCCCAACTGCTGTCGAAGCGATCAATGCGCCGCTAACTCTATCTAGTGGCAAATTGCAAAACTAGCGCAGCTTTTCCAATAGCTTTTTGCTATGAGATCATAAAGATCCCCGTGTTTCTCCCTCCTCGTACGGGCAGAGCTGAGAGCGGCTTGGAATTTTCTCTTGGGGTGTCAGCGTGAAAAATTAATGGGCGGCAAGATGAAGTTTTTGGTAGGAAAGTCGAAGTCTGCCGAAAGGAGGAATGGGATTATCGTTTTTGTTGCTGTTTCGTCTGATGGAAAGGGGAAAGTGCGAAACATAATCGATGAGAGACTTGTATCTATCTTCAAAAGTAAAGAAACCAAGTTATATAACGGGGGCGGCGCAAAGGCCAATAATTTTCGCTTGATTTTAATAAAAGTAAATAAAAAATGATCATGTCAGCAAAAATTTTATCCACATTTCTTATCTTGGCTTCCCTACTTGACATCCTTCTCCCTTTTAACCGCAGGCATCAAATGTCACCATGTGTTATTAGAATTTTTATATAATTGTATGTTTTATATGCAGCATCGCCATGGCAACCCAGCAACACAAGGGTGAATCAATGAGGTAAAGAAATCATGGCAAAAATGTCAATTTTTTAAAATTAATTTAATGTTTTAAGTTGATTTGTCAGCTGGTAAAAAAAGCCGCACACGAAATCGGATTAGCACGTGTGAAAATTCAAGTGTTTTTTTCTTTCTTTTTTTCCTATTTTATTATAATTTGATGCATTTTACAAACGTTAACTTGAAAATTCAACTCTGGTTAACGTTTGTGGCAAGTCTAGTAACCAATGAACAACTTTTCTATTTTTTTTTAAAAAAATCAAACAGTTAGAATTAAGATTTCAAACGTCTTTTCACGTTATTTTGAAAGGTGCTTATTTTTCGACAGGACAGTAAGTTCCTTCTGCAAATCATGTTGAGAATCTAAAGCGGGTTCTCTGACTGACATGTGAACAACAAATCAAACTGTATTTCCCAGCTCTCAATTTTGTCGAGACTAAAATAATTAACTTTTGTAAATACGTAATGAATTAAAAAGCAACTAAAATGTTTGCTGTTGAGTTCGTAATTACGTAAATAGATAATGCACGGTTTATGACTTTAACTTGGGTGTGCGATGGTACTTGACGGCGGAAATCATTATCTTTCACCTGGCGGTTATTTTAACTGTGATTAAATCCTGGCATCAACTCAATGTGGATCGAATCGACATTTACATAATTTATTTAAGTGCGGGAGTGATTTGAATACAGTTATTTCTTCCATCCGAAAGAAATAAAACAAAGATTTTATTTCACGAAATTGAATCGAACACACGAGGGAATTTGAACCACGAAACGAAAACACACAACACAATGTAAACAATGTAAACAAACTATCCTTTAACCATAACTTCGAGAGCGAGAGGAATGTTGACACCATCTGTCGTCAACAAAGCGAACCCGGGCAATATAATCGATTTTACACTTCAATTTCCACACTAACAGATAATTAAGAAGTCGGCTTTTCTTAATGCTTCTTTTCTTTCTTATTTTCAACTCACGGAATCAGATTACAAAAATCTCTTATGTTCAATCCTTTCCACTTGGGACAATTCTGGAATTACATTTCCTGATTGCAATCTCGATCGTCGCAGTAAAGAAACATAATATATGTGGTCGTAATCAAAGAAAAATTGCAATGGGGTTAGGGTTTCTCTGCGCTTTTTCTATGGTCGATCAATGCTTTTCTTCTTTCGACCAGCAAAGGAATGACCAAAGAAAGCCGATCTGCAAACATCCCTGTGCATCATCTGGATGCTCACGGTCTCCTCACTCATCTCTGGCACTCAAACAGTGAAAAAAATGATCTTTGTACCAAGTTCGCCATGACTCTCTCTTACCTTATCGAGTTTCACAGCCTTTCCAATTGGCAGGGGGAACTCCAAACTCCCTACTAATGGTTCCCGCAGCCTGGACGTTCGCTGCTCGCAAGCGCAAACCGATTTGTATTCATGATAACAACTCAATCACTTGAAAGAGCAAACTCTCTCATGCGTGGATGCTATTATCAGAGTATGCTTGGGGTGTGGGGGTATGGCATATAAGATCTAATTCTCGACCCCCCCTTCAAGATGTACGAGGTGAAATGGGAAAGAGGGGAAAAATGGGGTTGCACAAGTAAATTACCAATCAAATTGAATTGGAAGCAGACCAAATACACCGAATTTCAAGACTTTTTTTCCTACTTCTTTATTCCAAATTTCATTCTTCTTCTTCTTTCTTCTGCAAACTTTTATTTTCTTTTTTATTTAATCGCGAGTGTGTACTGCATTAGCAGGTGTTAAGAGCAATTATTCTTGGTGGAAACTCCCACAGCAACAAGCTTTGATCCATTTGCTTGATAATTAGCAGGCGGGAATAAGCTGACATTTTAGTATATGTAATCTCAAACCTATGTGTGTGTTAATGAGACAATGAATTGCCTTTTCCTTCTAACAAATCTTGTGAATAAACGATCCGAGTGCGCGCATTTGGATGAGGCTGTTATGAGAGAAGCGTTGGGAAGTTGCCCACCTGCTTCTGCTCATTACAGCCACTGATTTCGTATTCATCCGCCGTAGTAAATCTCAATGGCAATTAGCGCCAGCCACCTATGGCGCACTGACTTCATTAGCAAGTCTAGTCTTTTTTATTTCTTTGCCACTCCAGTGACATTGCATTTTATTCCAATCTGTTTCCAGACCGTTGGCTGGAAAAAGGACTTTCTTTCCCTTCATCTTTTTTTTTTAAATTATCCCATCCTCATCTATTTTTTCTCTCATTTCTGAGTTGTTATTAGTTTGCTCGTTAAATAAATCTTTTAGTAAAAAAAAAAAAGAAAAAAAATCTCAAGGATACAATTACATTTTCCATGTAGCCAATAAAGTTTGTGTTTATTTTTTTGTGTTTGTTTTTTTGTGTTTGTGTTGTGGATTTATATTGAATAAGACACAAAATAACTTTTTCAAACACTTGTATTACGATTTTTAATAAACATGAAAAGTAAAAAGGAAAAACCAGAATTTTTAAAAAAAAAATTCAACATGAAAAAAGTTGTAAAGAATTGCACCAAAACATATAACCACACATGAACCTTTCACTGACCATTTGCTTTTAAAGTACTGATTAAGATTAAGTATACTTGTCCGTTTCTAAGTAACCATCAGTATAAAGAGATTCTAAAAGATTAAAATTAACATTTGTAGCATTCGTTTCTGCAACATCTCTTAGCTGCCATTAGGGAAAACTAAAACTTTAGCTAACACGGTAATCAGACGAAATGAAAAACTTTGTACACTGTTTTTTCTCCTATTAAACCATTCTACATCAACAAGAAACAACATGTTATCACAACCGATACAAGTAACTTTAATATTGAAGAAAGGGGAAAATGAAGAACAAAAATTTCATGTTAAAAAGCTGAGGATGAATTGATACAAAGCGCAAAATAGATGAGAAAATCATTCATACAAGGAAGTATCAATTTAAAAATAATATTTCTAATTTTTTTTTTTTTTTGTAAATAAAATGCCAGGAAACATGAATAGAGAGAATAAAAAAATTCAGTCATGCAAGATATTGCTTTTCCAATAGAAAATGTGTGATATGTAGCACACACATGCAGACAATCATTGATTGGGAATATTGGCAGTGCTGGTTCAAACCATTTGTTCAATTATTATTTTTTTTCTTTTTAAATACATTTTGACTTTTACATCCAGCACAAAATATCCGAAGCCTTCATACAAAATTAAAAGATGACTAAAAGTTATACAAACAACTCAATCATGCAAGTTTTCCTTTCCTGCCAGCTATATGATTCAGATCAGATTTGCATTGGTTTTTCATATTCTTTTCAGTGGCAAACTTGCAGCAATATATGATAGAAACATAACCACAACTTGAGCTTTTACTTTAAGTATTTTCTCTTCAATTTGAAATCAAACTTTAACAAATTTGTTTTTAGAAACCGAATCGATCTACAACTTGGTTGTGACTACATATAACAACAATTAGCAAACATTTGACAATATAATGAGAACTGAGAATGATTCGTTATCATTATGATGGAGAAATTGATTGAAAAATCGGTGCAATTTATATTTCTACAAGTGAGGTAATAAACTAAAATTTCTTTATACAATAATTATTTAATACTACAGTTTTTGTACTGATAGTAAGCCTCTCAACTAATGAAATGGTTTTGCTTAAAGTTTTTAAGTACCTAAAACTTGATCACATTTCACGCTAAAAGTAAATTTTTTTTTGGTTCCACAAACACTTAGTAAACATTGAAATAGGAAATGATTGGATGAAAATGACTTATCATACATGAGATCCAACTTTCCTTTGTCTATTTATAATATTTATATCTCTTTGCTTTTTTTTTCTTTGCTTTTTTTAATGTAGATAAAGTAAAAATTTCTTATATAATTTTTTTTTTGCAGTTGATTCGATTTATGTACAAAACAAGACCTCACCTTGTCATATGGCAGTTGATTGGCGCCTTGTAGTAAAATTGGCAGTTATTTTCATCAGAATAAAGTATTGTATAATTTTATCTTTTAGATTGTTTTTAGTTTTTCTACTCCTTTCCGTCTGCCTTTGCCTAGTGGAATGTGACGTTTTTCAAAACCTGGGCCTCATCCTAGGACAATCACACGTTTTAAAACAAACAATAATCAATGGTCTGTGCTCGACAGCTGGCTGGTCATCGCCAGGCAATGTGGACATTTAAAATCGTTTGTGCAGTGCAGCAAAGCTTTATGTGCAAAATTCAAAATGTCCGCATTTCTGCTGGCTATGTATTCGTTCAATAAGCGCACACGTTCCAAGATTTATATTGCAATTATTATTATTTTTTTTAAATCGAAATGCTTTTTCCACTTACTTACGATCCCTCTTAGCATCAACAACTTCCGAATAGTCATCTTGAAATGACGTCGGAAAAACAAATGTTGTTTCTTCACCAGTCACACTGTGAACAAAAAAATTAACTCTCTCATTCATCTTTCACACGAACAGCCAGCAGAAGCACTTGCTCAACTACTTAATAAAGAGAAATTTAAAAAAAATATATATCATTACCCATGGCTGGATCTTCTAGACACTTGTTGACCGCGCGCAGCACCAGAATGTCGTGGAAAACCGGGTGATGGTTCGCGACAACCTTGTGGTTCGTACGCAAGAGATGATGTTTCAGACATTGGAGGAGCGGTGGGAATGGCCATTGGATGAACGACGCGTAAACCCCGAAGGAAACTTGGACTCGAACCACCTAAAACACAATATTTTCAAAATAGTATTTTTAATTTTTTTTTTTGTAAATAAATTAATTAGTAATGATTCCATTATACCTGCTGATGGTCCATGCACTGGATGCAACATCTGAATTCGATTCCGGTTGTATCCATCTTCGGAACCAGGCTAAAAAATAAAAAAAAATACAAATTCGGTTGTAAAATTTACTTTTCTTTAACTTTTGCTCAATTTTTACAATTGGAGGCGGATCGTAGTCAGGAGCAGGTGTCCTCGGGGTTACATTTCTGAATTCGTCATCTCGCATAACTTGAAAAAAAATAAACAATTAATAAATTAATGAATTAGTCACACGAGTGAACATCTTACTCTTTTTAACTGGGCCTTTTCTAGGCGGTTTTTGAATGGCAGGTTTCTTTTTATGTTGATGACCAGAATGACCATGACTAGAAGAGTGTTTTTTACTGCCATATGCACGTGGTAAAAATCGTGGAATCGCTAAAACAAAAAAAATGCAAAAATTAAAATCAAATGTCACCTAAAGCTTTTTCTCACCTTTAACTCTTCGCCTGCTCGTTCCTTTCCTTCGCCTCATGCAAAGACAAATGACTACTAAAATGACACATATAGCAGTAACCGAAATGCAGATGGGAATGACAATACGAATATCGGAGAAGAACGATAAACTGGAACTGTGATCGATTTTCTCAATCTCTGGCTCCACGGTTCCTCCGTCCACTTTGAGAGTGGCAAATTTATAAGCGGCGACACTGGACCCGGCAGTGTTGTGAGCCGTCATGCGCAGATCGTAACGCATGGCCGGGATTAGGCCGGGAATGACGAGTTTTCTTTGCTCCGGTTTGATATTGTTAGAAACGAAACTCCAGTCGCTGGACATTTGGAGTTTGTACTCCACAACGAAATATTGGATCGGACATTCTTTATTTTTCCATGCGTAAAGGTTGAGCGTGACTGAAGTGACTCCAGGTTCAATTACGGTTTCCATGGGTGGAACATTGGGAACTGCGCAAAATTTCCCTCAGTATTAGATAATTGTTCGTAAATTTATAACTTTTGAGCGTTTCTACCTGTGCCTTCGGTTGAGGGTACCGCAACCTCGGATGGCGATCCCATTCCCACTTTATTAAATGCAAATAGGTAAAGGTGATATCGGGTACCGCATTCCAAATTGGTTAGTGTCGTGTTGCGCACTTCGGGCGAAAGTGTCATCTGCTCCCATTGACCGAATTCGCGTTTTAAGTTTAATGTATAGCCTGGAATTGGTGGGCAACGTTTTTATTTTAGTTTCTAATAGAAAATAGAATTCGTGTCAATTTAAAATGACCTTGAATTCGAATTCCTCCATCGTCTGGTAAACTCCACGCGATGTCAATAGTAGTTGGCGTAGTGACCACAATTTGCAAAGCAGGTGCTGCTGGTGGAACTGAATTAGGAGAATTTTTATTGAGAAAAATTAATAAAAAAAACAATCAAAATCATCTACATTTACTCCTTTACCCAGCACTATTATGGCATATGTCACAGAATCATCGCCAAATCCATTTTGAACTACGCAAGTGTAGTTTCCTGCATCGGTCCGATGAACATTCTCAAATTGTAAACTGCCATCTTTCAATATGCGAATTCTCTCATTTTGTTGAACATGATCGCCACTAAATGACACAAGCAAGATTTTCCATTATTTACGTTAATCAACAGAATATTTCCATACTTTATAATCCATTTCTTATCCGGAGTTGGTGATCCTACTGCCTCGCACAACAACTTCACATTATTCTTCCAAGCTGTTAAAACCGGCTCACTGAAAGACAACGCTCTGGCAGGAACTAATTGAACATTAAAAAATCGCAATTAACATTAAAATATCAATATTATTTTATTTCTTAGACATAAACCTATCGGTCCATTGGGTATCTGCGTAACAACAGCTGATCCTGGTCCTTCTCCCGCCGATGTAGATGCGGTCACCCAAAATTCATACCTCTGCGTTTTCTTTAAACTTGTTACTTCGTAAGATATGGACGATGCTGGTATTACATATTTTACTGCATTCTAAAATGATTTTCTTATAATTTTGTACAAACCAATTTTTTTTTTAAATACTGTTTATTTACCTCAAATCTTTGGCCAGGTATTTTACGATAAAGAGTATACTGTTTAACCAAACCGTTAGGACGACTTGGTGGCAGCCAGCCAACCACAATAGAGTTCACAGAACTTGGAATGGCTTTAATGTCAGCCGGTGGATTTGGCACTTAATGTTCCATGAACAAAGTGATAGATTACTGTTAAAACTAACATTTTGTCAATTCACTTACCATCATCTAAAGTCCGGCAATATATTGGAGAACTGGAAACTCCATCCCCCATTTTGGTGTACGCTAGAACTTGCAAACTGTAATTAGTGAATTTTTCCAAATTTTTAAGCGTTATTTTCTGAGTGTCGATTTTCTCCTGAATAGTGGCGTCGTCTGCAACGAGCAAAAATGTGAAAATAATGGAGTGACAAAAAAATCTAATTTGTTATTTACTTACCATACCATTCCTTGATTGGTTTATAGAATATTTTAAAACCCCGCAAAATTCCATTCGTGCTATCCGATGGTGGGGGTTGCCATGTCAAGTGAATACTTTGTGACGTCAAAGTGGTACAGCGCAATTCCTGAGGTGGTTTGCTCGGAACTAAACATCAATTTAAAATTAGATAAATACTATAAAAGATTAATATAATAATTGTACCATCTTCCGATGTCATAGCTACGACTTCTTTTGACAGTGGACCTTTACCAGCATCATTATACGCCTGCACTGCAACACCGTACTGAGTAAACTTTTGTAAATCGGTAATAAATGTATGTAAATCATCTCCTGACAACTCGATTAAATCGGTATGTCTAAAGTTATAATTTGTATCAACTCCATTGCCCACGATTCGATGACCAATGTTGTAACCACGAAGTTTGCCATTCCATTGCTCTGGTTTTGGTGCCTAAAAACATTTCGTCTATTAATCAAACTGATTTTTATTAATTTTTGCTAATTTCTTCAACAAAAATTCACCTTCCAAGACACTTTCAGGGTTTGCGGATTAACCGCTTCAACTTTAGCTGATTCCGGTGGTCCAGCAGGCGCTTCTTCCGCCATGGTCACATTCACTTCTTCCCCGAGTGCACTCGTTCCCAACATATTTTCAGCCAACACTCTGAAGTGATAAGAAGTTGCTGGTGACAAGCCAGCAACAGGAGCGATTGTTTCTTTGCCATTGACCGATACTTCGTTAACTTTTTCATTTTGCCAATTGCCTTTTGATGTAAAATAACAAAAGATTCAAACCCAGCAATCAAATCGACTAAAAAAAAATACTAACTTCCAATTGGTTGATACTGGACGACATATTTAGTAATTCTACTGTTGCCATCAAACGGAGTAATCCATTCCAGGACCAACTCTCGACTCTCAATATTAGCTACCGACACATTTTGTGGAAAATCTGGAGGTTCTAAGCAATAAACGAAACCAACTTAAAGCATTTGGAGAAAATAAAAGTTGATTTAGTTTCTAACCTTGAACAATAATGTTTATATTGGCTTCATCTCTACCAAAAGCGTTTTCTGCTATACAGGTAAACACGGCTGTGTCTCGTCTGTCCGCTGCCATAACATGCAAATGGGAGACTGGAGCTTCTGCAACTGTGCCTTCTTTAACTGCATACCTGGTTGCAATTCGTTAGTATTCTTTAGTATTCGTCCGAAATTATTATTTATTCTAATCCCCATACCTGGAGTCAGCTTGACTGCCAATTCGTTCTTCTCCATCTTTAATCCATTCAATGTTTATGGGGTAATCACCTCTGGCTTCGCACGGCACTTCAAAACTTTCACCTTTTCTTACTGTTTGATTTCGATATTTAATATCGAATATTGGTGGACCTAATGTTTCGTAATAAATGATATCATATCACCTTTTTACTAAAGTAAAATTTGTTGGCTTACTATGGACTAGGATATTAATTGGCGTGCTTAATCCGCCCCCAATTCCATTCGTAGCCTGGCAGAAGTATCTCCCTTTATGTTCAATTAGAGCTTGTTTTATCCATAATGAACCATTTGCGAACACATGAAGGACGGAAGATGAAGATATTACTTCTTTACGCTCGTTGTCACCAGGATCTGCGCAGTATTATTTTGTGAGTACATTTCCACTATTTTATATATATTTTTTCTTAAATCACCTTCTACTTTTGTCCAAGATATAACCGGTTTTGGGAATCCGTCAGCCGAACAGTTGATCAATACTGAACCTCCAAGAACGACAGATTTGTCCTGCGGTTGGATTACCCACCATGGAGGAACTGCAAAACGAACACTGTGTCAGAAAAAATGTGAGAAACTTCGCATTCCCATGGAAATTCTGTAATTTGTTTTTAAATTTATTTTTATATCTTTAACAATCTCCGTATTTTTAGGACTATTTTTTATTATAACAATACGTTAAGTTGATCTAGACTAAACACAGTAACAAAAGTGCAAGTGCAATTTGACATAAATTTAAGACTAATTTCAAGGTAATTTCAATACGGTATGTACCGATTTTACCGTACGAAGAAACTTCTAGAAACATTAACACATTTGATAGCGCTACATCTCGAATTCCACTTACGTACTTTGCCATATAATCTTGACTCTTAAAATTGCATCAAAACAAAGCACACAATATGCGTGCTCATTCAACAGTATCGACTGAGACAACTGAACATAAACCAAACTTCACTTTTAAGACCCACCCCGAATAGAAGCAATTCCTAAAAAAAAGCTCGTTGAATGTTTAATTGCACCACTCGATAAAATTGAAAGCTGCACGCAAACACATTTCAAAATAACCACAACAAGCTTCCACTCATCACAATATCACACAAATGTGCACATAAGGATCAAAATCTAATTCGCCATTTAGATTTAAGTCACGTACAAATTGCAAAAACACGAAATTTATGTAACCTCAACATTTTACTATTACTGTAGAGTGGAAACTGATGTCTTACCTTCATCCTGAGTGTGTTACTGACAAAAATGATTAGCACAAATATTATTATACATCCACAAACCAAAATTGAATAACAAATATGATAATGTTGACTTTGTCCCAACAATTTCATCCCTTTGGATCAAAATCAACAGTAAAGTAAAATTGTGTGTGTGTACATGACAGGTCACGTCATTTACCATCCACTCTGAGTAGGGCAAAATGTGATGCAGAGCCGGCATCGTTACTAGCGATGCATGTGTAATTGCCATCATGTTTGGCCTCCACGGACCCAATCGAGAGCACACTTGTATACTCGTCAAATAGTCTCACTTCAACACCCAAACTGGAGTCCAATCGGACACCGTCTTTTTCCCACGTAAATTTCAAAGGTAAATCACCGTGACTCACTACGCACGACACACGGGCCAGCATGCCCTGGTGAGCATCTTGGAAGGAAAACGGAGTGATCTTTGGGGGGACTGGAAAGTGAAGATAGCAGGTTGATGCAAAAAGTGTGTTTTTTTAAAGAAAAAAAAAGATTGCAAACAATATGCGTGTGGCACTAATTATCGCCATATACATACTGACAACGCCAAAGTGCTATATGGTAATCCTATGAATTGAAGCAGAGAAAACAAAGCTTGCGTGTTAAATGTATAATACTTTTAGAAAACACTTTAGAAAATGAATTCGTTGAAAAATATATGGAAAAAGTTGGTAACAGCAAAAAAAAAAATGTGAAAAACGCTTTGATTGAAGAAGTGCGGACGTGTGTAGGTAAAAAAAAAAAGTTATTGAAAAAGAGATGATAAAAAATTGTGAGAAAAATAGCAAAAAGGATCAAAAAATTGTTTTTGTTTGAAAACAGAAGACATGATGATGTCGACTGCAGTGGCGCCTACCATTGACAGCAAGGTGTGTGTGGTATTCAGCAACTCCAGCCTCATTTCTTGCGATACAAGAATATGTGCCACTGTGTTTTCTTTGTACGTTTTCTATCGTCAAAAGACTAGAATAATCGTCAATGACACGGATCGAGAGCCCGACACTTTCTTCGAGGTCGGGGCGGCGGCCATCTTTCTTCCATTGTAAAGAGATGGGAAGATCTCCCTGAGAAACGACACAAGAAACTCGCGCCTCGCCTCCCTCGTATAAATAATCGCCGTGAAAGGAAAAAGGAACTAGTTTTGGGGCAACTGGAAAAATGTTCAAAAATATGCAAAAAGTTTTAAAAAATTGTGCACAAAAATAGAGATCGGTGCCAAAAAAAAAAAAGTGCGAAAAAGTCAAAATTCGAAAATTTCTGCAATAAAAAAATTGTTTAAAAACTTACGTAGTCAGTCACAAGTCCAAAAATTCTGTAAAAAAATGTTTTCTCGTAAAAAAAAAAAAAAAAAAAAAAAAAAAATATCCAAAAATCCAAAAAACAAAAAAAAAATATTAATACCATACCACACATCCGTCAAGTTGCAAAAAAGAGGAGAGAAAAAAACAGTGGGGCAAAAATTAATTAGTTCACATTTCCAGTCAAAAAAACTGATCTGTCAAAAATAATGAAAAAAAAATATTCTGCGAAAAAGTTTCATTGATTATGAAGTGGTGATGGTGAGACGACAAGTTAGTTTGTTTGTTTTTTTATATATTTTTTTTTTCACATATCTTCAATTGCAGATCCAAGAACTGATGATATTACATGGAGAAACAAAAGGAGAAAAAAAGAGAAGAAACACATGATTAATTACCCTGCACAAGAAGCTGTGCACTGTGCGACGTGGTGCCTGCAGAATTGGCCACAACACACGTGTAGTTGCCACTGTGCTGCGAAGAAACACCTTCAATACTCAAGGAACTCGTGTGTTGATCGTAACTGCGGACCACCACGCCTAACGTGGTTGGCATTTGACGTCCATCTTTGAGCCACTGGAAACGAACGGGTAAATCTCCCTCGGAAACTGCACACGTCAAATGCGCTCTCATCCCCAAATGGAATTGATCGCCAACAAACGCAAATGGAATTATCTTAGGCGGAACTGAAATGAACTAAATTCTATCAAGTCAAAGTATTAAAACAAAAAATGGCGGATCAAAACAAAACGGTCCAATGAGGCCTCTAAAATAAAAAATACTCAAAAGAGTTGATAAAAAGTGCAATTAAAGAAAATATCGGGCGCAATTTCTTCAATCCCGATTTGTAAATAATAAACGTGCGATCGACTGCCTCTCTTTTTGCAATTTCCGATTCCGAGCCAATAAAAAGCGGCGCAGTGCCATTTTTACTGCCAATTTTGTTGACGGATCAATAGAATTTTAATGAAGAGAGGCAGTGGTTTAAACTCTCGTAAACCTGACCCATTACGACGAGCTGCTTATCCTCTTTTGCAGCTTGGCCGTGCTTATTATTCACGATACAAGTGTATCGACCACTGTCCACGCCTCTCTGCACATTCGTAATCTTTATGGTCCCGTTTCTGAACAAGGATTGACGCAGATCGAACGGCAAGCTTCGACCATCTAATCAACATATTCAAACGAAAATAAATATTCAATTTACACTTTATTTCATACACATAAAAGCGCCACCTTTTTCCCAAGTGATATTATCAATCGGATACCCATACATTGGACAATCGACCCAAATATCGTTTCCGGCCACCACGGCTAATTTGGGAGTTTTTCGAACGGCTGGCTTACCTTTTACGTATCAAGAAAATGACAATCAAAAACCCATATCTTGCCTTTTCTTTAAAAGCAGAACATTACCAAAAATATTTACACGTGCCATATATTCGACAATACCCGCCTTATTTTTAACTATGCATCTATACAAGCCACCATCTTCCGTCCGCGTGTTACTAACGTTGAATGTGCTCACCACATCTCCGGTAGGATCCAAGAATGTATAAACAGATACGCGATCTTTGCCACTTTTCAGTGTAATGCCGTCTAGGGTCCACGTAACTGAGGGAGGCGGGCTTCCCACTGCTACACATTGCAGTGAGAATCCTGGACCGGGCTGCAGCACTTTATCGCTGAAACCACGTTTTAAAACCGGTGCTGCGTCTGAAAATAAATAAATAAAATATACATAAAAAAAGCACAAAATGAATATTTAAATTTCTTTATCTACCTTTTAGTCTGAGCTCTCCTGAAGCTTGGCTCGATTCTTGACTGTTTTTGACCACGCACTGATACATTCCTCGACTTTCTAAATCCGCCGATTCCACTTTGAGTTCGCTCACGTGACTGATGTTGTGGTTGATTTTCATCAGAACACGGCCATTTTTGAGCCACACTATGCCAGTGATGGGGAAACCCGAAGGATAGCATTTGAATACAGCTGGTTGTTTTTCTTCGGCTATTAAGACTGACGGTTCAATTTTCGCCGCCAATGAGACTAAAAGATGACGAATAAATAATAAACAAACACTGCAACGATATTTATCAATTTATTAATGTATTTATGCATTCGTACCTGTCACCATGACTTTGATCTCTGCTCTCTCGGTTGCCACTGAATTTTGTGCTTCGCATATGTAAATCCCACCGTCGGAAACTTGAGGGTCGACTAAAACCAAACTACTCGCTGTCTGGTACGCTCTATCACCCAAATGAACTAAATGCTGTACATTTCGTTCTGGTTTAACGTACCACCTGTACGAACAAATTATTTGTTTTAAAAAAATATGTAATTAAACGAGTATTTTTGCTATACTTGAATTTCGGAGCCGGATTCCCGTGAGCAACACATGGTATGACCAAAATGTCTCCTTGTTTCACTTTAACTCTGGTGAGAGTATCGGTGAGTTTTGGAGGAACATTTCCCTTGGGATCTTTAAAAATTAAATAAAATAAAATTTTAACCTGACGATCTACTGTTTTCACAACTTTGTATTCTAAATGTGGGAGATGTTTTCAGTGGGAAATGCATGTATGCCCTTTTTTGCATAAACAAACTCAGCACCTTGGGTTGAGAATATCTTAGAGAGAGGCAGATGTAGGAATGCAAATCTTGTGGTTAGAAAGAAAGCAATCGTTGAGACGTTTCTTCCGGACCTCTTATTTGCCCCCAGCAGACCTAGGATCACCAGATAGCGCTTTGTAATAAGATGCTGAGATTGTCTTGCGTTTTCAAAACAAAGTACAACATAAGCTAGATTCTCCTATTTTGTTTTATTTTACGACGTTTCAGTTTTTATACCCATCTTTTGATTTTGATTTCAAATTTTTTAAATAAGCGAGTTAAAGATAGAGATTGATCGATAAAAATACAAGAAAAACACTTTTAATCAAATATTTCAAGGCTTTTCGTGCTGGAAAAACATCCATCTATTTATTCTGCAGATTTATGAAGAAGATTATGATGCGTTGCTTTATTTTAATTGAATTTGTGCATCCAATTGCAGCAAGATGGAGTTCGCAGCGACTAGAAACACAACCCTTTACGACCTGCACATATTCTAAACATGACGTTAAAATTATGACACGACAAATCACAATGACTCCAGCAATTTAACCTCGAATTCAACTCGCAAACTATTAAGTTTTATCATCTTCAAAATAATTTTTTTTCTTATTTTAAACCCTACTGTCACACAAACAAAAATAACTTAAATTTCTCTAATTATGTTATTGGAAAATTTCATTAAAAAGAGTTTGACTTCTGTCAACGTCAAAATTGGAAAACATCAATAAAGATAAATCCCATTTGGGACGACTTGGAAGACCACTGGCAATAACTAGCCAGGATATATTTCGTGGCCATTTAAAGTCACGGATCACTAACCAGTTACGAAGAGGCGCCCTGAGATGACACTCGTCCTTCGTTGACCGGTCAGTCGATTGATTGTCTGGCAATGGAAGCGCGAAGAGGCGTCACTTGTGCGCGCATGACGTATGTGCAGATCTCCATTCGGCATGACCACATACTTGGCATTAGGATCTATTGGCAAACAAGAAAAATCAGTCGAGCCGAAGACCCAATCATCGCGAAAATCATTTTCCTTTGCCTTTAGAGTGCGTGGGAGAAATGATATAAGCCTCGTCCCTCGTCCATGAGATGACTCTAACGAAATCGGACAACACCGAGGGAATATGACATTTGAGGACGCCTGTGTTGCCCGAGATGACGTACGTGTCGTACACATGAACGTCGTACACTTGAAGGAGCACTGAAGTAAAGCGAGAAAAATAGACATACATATGACATGAGGCGATGAAGAAAACAGCAAAACAAGTCGCTTTCGTTTTTCTTTTGGTAACCCGGCAACTTGCTTTCGCTCATAATGCCCCACAAATAACTCGAGACAAAGACGTTTAAAAAGCTCTCAAAGACACAACACATTGAAAAGCCGTCCTCGTACCCAAACAAAACAATCTAGCTAATAAAAAAAGAATAGAAAAAAAATCTTCCGCAACAACAAGATTGATATCAATCATTTTATGGGAAAGGAACAACACAAAAGCGTCGTATATCAGCTAATGACGCATTTAAAATACCCGTTTTAATTAAATTAATACAGACATTAAAGATTTATTGTTATATATTTTTTAAATTGATGATGATAAACAATTTTCCCAAAGGATGACCACACCTGAGCATTTAATTAACGAGCCTACCTGCTCTGACCTGGACTTCTCTGCTAATAACACTTCCCACTGAATTGGCGGCGACGCAGCGATAATGTACGGCGTGCACATCTTGTCTGTAGTCTTCGGCTCGAAATGGGAGGAATGCGAGCTTCCCTACTGTCAATGCTTCACGAAGGCCGGATACGTTGCTCACGGGCGTACCGTCCACCTGCAGACGTAGACACAGAGGAAGTCTTGAGAACTGACATGCATTATAATCTCATCAAGGCGAATAAATGACGCGCTGCTCCAGATAACATCCTTGAATCGTGCATTTAAATTTTTATCTTTCTCTAGGGTATCTTCACGCTCAAAATTCATATTTATTAGCATTGTGTCAACAATTATTAAGCTCGCAGATCTTACTGTACGTTGTTGTTGCTCTTTAAATTCAATAAAATTAAGTTGAACTAGTCTCTTTGATGATAAACAAAAAGATCTGCGGCAACAACTTAGTGTGTAACCATAATGTTGACGTGAAACAACGCTTAGACAAATGTAAAAGGATTATTTTTTGAACTCCTTTTTACCTCAAGATTACTTGCGATTTCAGACAACGTAGCGCAGACTTAATTGAGTCATTCCCACAAGCCATTTTGCCTTGGTATTGCTTACTTGCAATTTTTCTTTTCTTTTTTTTTTTACTTTTTTTAACGCGGAAAAAGGATTTAAATTTTGATTAAGAGTGTTACTTTTTTTTCAATATATGACTAATCCAATTTAAACTGTAATTCAAATGCCGTAAACAGTTTAATTAGATCAAGTAAGATGATTATATTAAAAATAAATACTTGTAAAACCCAAAGAGAAATTTAACCTTCACGACAAACTTAATTAAATGGATTTGCATATCAGTTAACACTGTATCAGAATAACAACTTGAGACAAAAGGAATGAGTGAAACTGTATAATGGCTTTTTGGTAAAACGTTTAAATTAACCAAAAGGCTATTTTTAGCCCCAAATTAATTTTAAATTCAACCAAAATCGATAAAATGAAATAAAAACATCAAAACAGAGAGATTTAATTGCTAAATTTAGTCTAAAAACACATAAAACTTGCAAAATATATACAATTTTATGCATCAAACTCATCACTTTATATTTTACGAGCAAATGCGAGATGATACGAACCCTACGACTTCCTTTTTCGCACACATTTCTTTAAAAATGATAACGACGTTAGCGACATGCAAAAAGCTACATTCTACGAAATATCACACCTGACTGAAGGCTATTGCCTTAAATGCCAAATGACATCATTCGAACGTTGACAAATCAATACAACACCTTAAATAAGTACGCTGCTATGTATTTAAATAGTAAATTTCTTTACAGTGTCATAAAAACAGCCGAGCCATCAGGTTCATACGTTCATTTACTTGCGAATTTTTATGACTCTTTCAAAAAAACCTTACCTGGACCCATGAAACGGCAGGTGTAGGCCATCCGCGTGCAGAACATTCTAAGATCGCTCCTGTTGAGTTAGAGAAATCAATCTGGTTCGGCGGCTCCACAATAAATTCCGGTCCCTGAGCTTCCTCCTCAGCCCGAGCATCTATTGACAAAAGTGTGTTTTCAGAGATGGAACTTTAATTGCAATAAACTCACACAGAGAAAGGATATACGCCAAGAAAAAACATTTGCATCTTTAACGAGGTTCATCCGTAAAATTAATTATTCTTTAGAGACTAATTCCAACGAAAATACGAAGACCCCTTCTGAGTATTTGTTAATGACAAATAAAAGATTTGTCTTAATATTTCAAACGCTGGAATGGAATTTTTTTTTAGAAAAACTCACGATGTTTACTTCACATTTTTCGTTTATGAATGTTGACGTTTAAAAATTCAGCCTCGAGTTAAGTTAACCGCTGAGTATAATTCGATTTAGATTATTTCATTTCGCCTAGTTTTGGTTTCTCTCTAAATTTCATCGATCGAGCGACTCTTGTTTTTCTCTCTGTCTACATGCTTTACATTTGTTATTGTGTGTGTGTCTTTTTTTAACATCTTTTCAAACGCCGCCTTGCATTTCCTGGACTAATTTCGCGGTTCACGTCAGCAAGTCTCACCTTTGACCTTCTTTCAATTCTCGCCTTCAATTTCAACGAAGCAACAACAAACGAATTGGAGCAAAGAAAATAAAAGGAGCTTTTCTCAATTCTCTTTGGTTCGCACTTGAGGGTCGAATTTCATGTTGCACAAGGGGGTTTGTTTTATCAGAAAGAAATCTTCCCATGGCTGCCTCTGAGGCAAAAGTGCCATCCCTACACCCCTGGAACGCGCGAACGAACGCGAGGGGGAGTGGTTGGTCAAGCTCACGCACACACTGTGTAATCAAGTCAATTACCAACTTTTTCTACCTTTTTCTATTAATATTTCTAACTTAAAGCGGAGAATTGTGTTTAAAACCACTTAAATGTAATTGTCTGCGTCAATGGCATAGAAAATGCGTTAAACTAAGTTTGAAAGAAGAAAAAATGTGTGGAATAAAATAGAATGCGAACAAAAAGAAGATTTCTAATTGCTTTGGATTTTCAACTGTGAAATAAACAGGTGATGTGAAAATATTTGAGATGACAGGTGAAGTTTATATAGCTTTGTTCCCCGAACCGTTCTCCCGCTGGATTGCACACGAAAAATCGGCGTTTGTTGACCGCCAAACAATAAACATTTGATAACTAAGAATAAACAGAATAGTGAAGTTTATACTCTCCATCGATTCGCGCACCCACTTCATCAAAAAATCTGCAAAATCTGGTATTCATCCGACTGCACAGCATGCTTGGCACACGATACCAATTTTCTACTGCCATTTTTAGTCACATTTTTCCATATTCATCGCACAAGTGTAAATAATTCCAACACTGTAAATGCAAGAAATCCTCCAAATAACCTGCACCCCTCACCCCACCAAAAATAAAAAAAATAAAAAAACCTTAAAAAAATAAATAAAAAGTCCAATTTTCCCAATAGGTTCTCTCAAATACTTTTCTCCCCCCTCCGACTTATTAAAAGAAAACACACGCGTATGGAATAACAAAAATGTAACAACCAAGCCGGAATGCTGTTGTTTTTACCTGCAGATGCAGATAAGAAAAATTGAGGCAAATTTAAATATTATTATCCTTATATTACGACAAAACGTGATGCTAATCAAATTGTTTCGGTGATGTGATATGGACGAGAGAAAGAAAGAAGACGAGGATCGCGAGGATCATTTGCACCAAGGTCAAGTCGACTAAAAATGAGGGGATCGTTGAACTTAATGGGAAAAGGTGATAGAAATGGATGCTGGAGCTTACCTGTGAGGCTGAAAATCAGCACGACCATCATGAAGCGAGCGTGGGCGGGCATCGCTTCGAGGAGGTTGAGTGAGGTGATGGCGGCAAACGCTGCGCGCTGCTCACAAGCTCCGGTTTTCTTGAACGTTTGGCACGCAGATGCTGAGTAGCATCGCTGGACCAGAATAGCAGTCTGATTCAATGTGAGAAGATGCTCGCTCTTCAAGATGGTGGTGTTTGTGGGTTAAAAATGGTGGCCAGGTGCAAATCCAATGCTCTTAGGCATACAATGAAGCTCTGGGGAGTCTGGAGGAAAAGGCCATGCTCAGTGCAGGATGCTATAAATGCAGTTCTGGAGACGCTGGAACCAACAGCGGAGCGCGGAGGGATGAGAATCGACAAGGATCATGCGCATGCGCGCTGAACGTTCGTCGCCAGCATCCGTCCAATGATTATCGATGCGTCATCTGTCCTTGAGTTGTTCAATAATTTTGCCATGAAATTTCGCTTTTATTTATTTTTCAAATCAGGTTCTTCTACGGCGCTTTCCGATTGCAAAGAAAATTAGATTTTTATTGTTATTGTTATTTTTTTTTAATTTTTTTTTTACAAAAACAAAATAAATTTTAAGTTTTTACAAATTTTGATTTTTCGATGATTTCTGCGCATAAAATTTACAATTCACGAAATTAAAACTGATTTAATGATTTAACGACAAAAAAAAAACATCAAAACAAATAAATATAATATTAATTACAATTAAAATAAAAACAAGCATCAAGACGTTTCCAAATATTTCCTTCTGCCTTCCGACGTGATTCTGAACGAATAATACGGCATCTGTTGTTTCCTCAATTCCGCCGTGTACGGCAGCTCAGCTTTAGCCAGATTTTTACATGTAGAATCCGTCATATTTACTCTCAATTTAAACCCATAAACTTGATCACTAAACGGTTTGTAACTGAAATCTAAATTCGACGCTTCGACTTCCCCTTCGACACAAAAATCGTGCCAAAACTTCACTTTCTTCTCCAACTCCTCCACCTCGACTTTCATTCTCTCGACACCGAACTCGGCGATTTGCTGCGACAATCGTCGGTCAAAATAATCGTACAATATTTGATCGGCTCGATTAAACTCCCTCAACCCATCTTCGATATCCGGCTCGATGCTGAGTTTACTAAAAGGCATCCGCACGTTATGTTTAAAAATAAGCACATCCTCGTCCTCCCAACACAAACGGTGTCGCAACAATACGAGCGACTCCATCATCCGCTCGGCCATCATCACCAAGTCGAATTTGCGATCCAAATAACGCACATAAATCACAACAGCGTCGGTGTTATCAAAATGCCGTTCGTCTAAACCCAAGTCGAAAAGCATCTGATTGCGTCCGAATTTTTGGAAAAGTCGTTTATTGTTCAATGCCAGAGCATCGTGTGTTCCATAAGCGAAATCTTCTAAGGTTAAATTAAAATGTCTGTTAAATTTGCTGTACGAGTAGAGAGATTCGAACATGTGGGCCGGATCACGAAGTATAGTGACAAATGTGGCGTTACCATTAACGACGCGGCGCATCTCGTGGAAATTGAAGCGTGCGTGGTGACACAGGATGTTGTAGGAGTAGCCTGGTTTGAGTCGAGGCACAAACTCGCGTTTAAACGGCTGAGGATGTCCAAAATAATTGTTTGACGGGGGTAGAGCGATGAGAAGTCCGTGATTTTCCGCATATCTCATGAAAATGTTCTGGATTGTCGATCCTGCGGTTTTGTGCGTTTTCAGGAAAATCACCGAATTTTTCGGCGTGCATTGCGGCTGCACGTCATTCCAACCTGGTGCTGATTGCAAATAATTGTGATAAAGGCCAGGGCTACTAGAAATAGAGAATATCGAATAATCACACGTCATTTCTATCGATTATATGGAATCGTGCAATCATTTTTTATTGCACTAATTTTAAAATTTTGCGCAAACTAAAGCGGATTTCTCGAAAACCATGCAAAATGACGACCACAGAAATGACAGAACATTAAAAAAAAAGTTTATTTTGGTTTTGCTTTCGTAAATTGTTCACATTTTTCATTCGAAAAGTTCCAGTCCCTTATCTTAAAAACCTGTTTATCAGGTCGTGCACGTGTGGGTTCGAAAAGCCATTTTTAAACCAGTGTAATTGGTTTCGCATGTAAAACAAGCGATTTACACTCGTTTAAATGACTTTTCGGACCCACCTAATTATTTTAAATGCCATAAGATTTTATTTGAATTTTCAAATTGTTCGCGGCTAATTTAAACCGATGATTAATAAGTGACAAGGACAAACACTTGAAAAGGTTGCCTTGCCAATTGCAACAAACCAGCACTGTTAAACACGGTCAATTAAACATCCCCTTTTCCCGAAACACAGCAATGGCAAAGGTCAATATCCCCAAACAAATTCACGCTTCAATTGTTTAATTTGTAAGGGAAAAAAATAAAAATCATAAAAAAAAGAACTTACCTTAAAATTGTAAAGTGATAAAACCCAAATATTGCCACAAGAAGGCACATAAAACATATACATAATTTAGGCCTAATTCTTAAAACGGATCCTATACTTGCCGTCATCAAAAAAACGTTGCACTAAAAGAAAAGAATCAAAAATATATACGTGAATCACTTGAAAAGGAAATTAACATTCCATTAGACATCCAAACGTCTAAACTTAGAACGAATTTGATGTTCGTGGATCAATGTGCTCAACGCACTCTCTCGAGTATCATTGATAAGATACCAAAATGTTTTCTCAATTATTGAAATTTTTTTTGAAATAATAAAAATAATAATAATAAAAATAAAAAAATCCCAAATGACATCACCACCTAATTTAAATAATACGTACAATCAAAGTGATTGTTACTGCTATATGCAAATCTCGAGTTGAAGCACATTTGAAGGTTTATGGCACACTTTAAAGTGATGAAGAGTGCACACTGACCACAACTGACCTTTACACGACTATAAATCGCATGCAACTTGTCAACCACGAGGAGAAGACAAATTTTTTGCTCGCCGGTACCGGTAGTTTCCGTAAAATCCAAATTCTCCATTTCCATCACGACTAAAGGAAAGTGTTTGAGATGTTTATGCATTTTGCCAATGGAGTGGGACTGATGAAATATTTATTATTTTCAAGTTGTCGTTGCGTAATGTAAAATGATAAAGTTTAATTGTCACAGCGAAGGGAAAAGGCTGAATTGATTGCAAATAGGGAGAAAATATGAGATCGTATGTTGCACTTTCACTTTAAATGAAACATTAATAAAGATGCATGTTTGTCAAGCGAATAGTCATCTACACATCTACTCTAAACCAGAGTAGCGAACTCGAGTAATAAATTGCAAACAACTTCAGCTCATTAAACTTGGAACTCGCTTCACATTACCAAGGACTAATCATCTATTTGGGATGAGTTTGCCTTAATTAATAAAAAATAAATGTCACCAGACATAAACATAAACATTTGTTTATGTTTGCGTCTTAAAAACGAGTTTTAGATGGGAAAATGTACATTTTCTCACTTTATTACTGCATAAAAATGTTACGAAATCAATAGGTTAGAGCATAGATATAAATTAACTACCTCTGGTTTAATCCTGCTAGAATGGCAATATAAACTTGCAAGCAGACAATGGCATTACATTCGGATTAAATGTCAACTTGTAAATTGCATAACACGGGATAATTCGTGTTGAAAAGCAAATCGCGGTCAATATTGATGCCTCAACAAATTGAATAAATTTAAAATGAAGAAATTATTATTATTATTTTTTTAAATTAGAGAAGACATTACTTTTGCAGTGTGATTTCTGTCGCTTTGTACGTACCGCATTATGCCAGTTTGTCAACATTTTATGGTCTGTGACGAAATAATTGCACTTATTGTTTTTAATCCAGTGGATCTTTCTCGAGTCCTAACGCTGTGATGGCATTTGCCACACATTTTATAACTTTAGATTGTAAAATGTTTTATGTACTTCAGCTGTCAAACTATTAAAATCACTGCACCCCGCCCAGAAGGAAATAAAAGACTTAAATATTAGAAAATAACTAAAATTAAATTGATAAATAAAAAATATAAACAATATAAAAAAAACTTTTCCTCATTATGCAAAAAAATTCACTCTTACGTCATAGCAAACTTTTGCCGCTCATTTTTACCCACCTGTATGGCATTTTTTGTTTCCGTCTTCGAACCACGTGAATCGTCTTCTGGCTTCAGAGGACACAGTACCAGCATCCGTTCAAGGTTCCTCATAGCTTTATCCTTGAATGATATTTTACATCAGCGACAGACGTCTCTCCGGGCGAGCGTGTTGTGACTGGTTGGCGACAAGACAAAGGGCGTCTTGTGTTAACGCCACGACGCGAGTGGGATGACAAACTAGATTAAACTAATCAAGTTTGACACACCAAACAACACACGGAGACACCGAGGAATGCAAGAATCTCATCTATTAAGCGTATTGCTCCATTTCTATACGAATAGAACAAATAGCAGCGCTTGTGTCTGGGGAACCGGGAGAATCAAATGTGAGATTGGGTGGGGGTAGGAACACATTCCTCGTTTCGTTGAGGCAGCGATTTGGGCTTGTGGAGGGTGACACATTGCCACTGCAGGGGTGTTGTAATGCGAGACACTTTTCACTTGACAGGGAAGCGAAAAAGTTGCGATTTAGTAAACAATCGTTTCCGGGGTGGAATAAAAATTAGTAAATAGCATTTCATAAAACTTGGTACATGTGGTCGCACATGCCAACTGTAAGACATGTTAATTCTATATTTAGGACGTGATTTTTGATGTGTTGTGGATAGTTGCGAGTGCAATGCACAACTCTAGACTGTAAAGCAATTTCTTACCTTTTGGAAGTAGAAACGTCTCTTGTGAATGTCTACTGAAAAACAACAGATCGTCTTTCTTCCAATAACGCAGAATTATCTCTATTTATGCTGGCTGTTTCCTCTTTAGTTTTCACATGTGATTACTAAATTGTTTTTAAAACTGCACATTGATAGTTCACATATTTCTGTTGACGCTGCAGAAAAGATAATTTAAATCGAATCGAGTCTTATTTAAATGTTTTCTTTCTTATTCGTAATTTTGTTCTTGATATTTGGAAAATACGGAAAATACTTGTAACATTGATCAAAATAAATTATTTACGTACAAACGTATCACTGCATTCGTCATTACATCGTAAATATTTTAAAAAATGGCGGGCTTCTTGACAGCTCCCAAATTTATAAATAAATTCTTTCTTCAGACTTTGATTAATCAAATCATGGAAAAAAAATCGCTTTTTCTGTTTCAATTCAGAGAATATTTCATTAAAAAGAAAAAAAAAAGGAGACCATACATAATGATGACATTGCAAATGGCTTTTATTTGAAAAATGTTGTCCCAAATATTGATTGTACATAACGTTGAGCATATCAAGGCAAGGCAATCATCAAAAATAAAAATATCTCTTTGAAATAACAATGCAATAAAAAGAGATATAAATGGACCCTTTTTTAGGTCATTAAAATAATTACTTATAACCTTTAAAAGGCACATATCATTAAGTTAAGGCAAAAAAATATATTTACAAATCATTAATCTACCACCAAAAATTAATTTCAGTTTCGCACTTGAAATTTGCGTCTAAAATCCACAAAAAAAAAATAAAAAAAAATAAATTTTTACCATCAAAATCCAATGGAAACTGACAACTGTGACATTCAAGACATCAATAAATGTCTGGAATTAAGTTCATCTATTGTGGAATTTGCTTTTCAGTAATAAATAACGACATTACCATTAAGCAACAATCTGCATAATCAGTAAAAATAAATCTAAAAAACACTTGTAAAATAATAATTAGCATATTTTACCACTATTGCAAGGGAGATAGGAAAAAGACTCGTGTAACGAGAAACAAAATTCGTTATCCCGCACGGAAAAAAGAAAATATGACATTTTTTATGCGTGAAATAATTGAAATAAATCTATGCAAATGTACGTGTACTTGGTACTTAAATTTCAATTGGACGACCACACAAAGCAAATCCCGTTTGCGTTTTTTCGGAAAGTTGGATACGTAACAGCAGGACTGCATTCCAAAGTGACAGTACGACTCTTATTACCCAACATGCACTGCAACTGCGAAGCTACAATAACTCGAAGTTCTCGTTTTTGGCTCCTAAATTTGCATAATACAATAATTAAATCAAATTGCTCAACTTTAACGGTATGCAAAGTATTATTTACTGTTGCCACAAGCTGCAGAGAGCGCCAACCAATTCGCCGACCCTATTTTCTTTGCCACCATTACTAATAAGGGTCATCACCATATCGTTTCCCTTTTTAGAATGGATGACCACCAGTTGGTCCTTCCCTGGACTCACGCTGATCCCTGTAACCTAAACAATTAGCCGTTTTAATGAAAATACGATTAATCAAACAATTTTATGTCGCAATACTTCTGTCAACAGAAACGGAGTTTTCAACGAAGTAAATTTCTTGTTTTCCAATTTATAAATTAACTTGTCCGTTATGAGAAGCGAGCGTTCTGCGGTTTTAAAATGTTTATTTACCTAAAAAAAAAATTATTTATTATTATTTCTTATATTATTATTTTTTTTTTTAGTTTCTGAGATTCACCTTCCTAATAAGACTTGAAAATACAACTTTGTGGAATTTATCTTTTATACGAAGATGACTGACGGATGAAACAAATGCGGCTACGTTGTCGTTTTCGTTCACTAAAGATAAATAATTTCCGTCCCATTTCCGGTGGATGCCCCAATCTGGTTTACGATTATTCAAAGCTTCGTACGCAGCTGCCTTTTGTCGCAACTGGGGCCAATCTTCGCGTGGAATCCTTTGCAACACCATAAAAGCTTGCCAACTACAACAGTTTACTATTACTCATACAATACTGAATCCTAAATCGTTTTGCATACCGATTGAAAATGCTTGTCAACTGCGATGCAGCCATTTTGAGCACACACGGTGTTGATGGCCAATTTAAACTTTTGCCATAATCTTTCAAGGCTTTCGCATTTCTATTGCCAAAAATAATGAATATTATTAATAATTTAAACGGTGTTCAAGTAAAAATATCATTACGCGAAAGTACTCGCCAACTGTCGAACATAATGCCTCAATTTATATTGGCGGTAAGAAGACATGATAGTTTGAACGGCTTTTATCTTGCGTAGTCGAGTCCGGACCAATGTTCCTCTCCATATCTTTAAAATTCCGAATATTACAAAAACAAAATATATTTTAACTCTGAATATCATCATCTTACTTTCTGTAAAAATATGACAATTCCAGGAATAAGTCGACTTCGAGCATTCTCCAAATTAGAAAGGGTCTGTGGCGAGCGAACAAAAATTTTCGTGTTTCCATACACAACGTCGTCGGAATAACTTTGTTGTTCGATCAAAATTCGAACGCCATCTTTATCGGTTCCACCACAGAAGTTAGGCCATGTATATTTGGAAATCATTTTATATCTAAAATTTATTTTTTCAAAAAAGATAAATATTCATTCTAATAATATTTTTTTTTTTAAAAAATCATATTTTATTTACCTACGAAGAAATCGATCGTATGTCTGTCTGTATGCAAAGCCGGCTCTACGCACGCGTATATTTTCAAGAAGTCCCAAATAGCACACTTGATGACGTACTCGTTCTTCAGTAAAAAGTACCGGAGACTTCTGTTCGTTTGGTTTAATACATCGCACATAATACGGCTCCTAGTATATATAAAATAATTAAAAATTGAAACAACAAACTGCAAAAACCACGTAAATCCATGTCGTACTTTGCTAGTAAGATTTTTCACCAATTCAATCATCGAATTCTTAAATAAAGTTCCGGCTGTAAGCGGTCTTTTAGTCACCTAATGTAAAACATTATAAGAAATGAATTGTTTTCACAATTTTATAGACATTTTTGCTTACTTTTGTCACATGTTGCGCACCTTCGGGCCACATAGATTTTATCAATTCATTCGAACTATAAAATTAAATGTTTTATTTTGTGTAAAAGGTTAAATTTCGCATTTATTACCTATTGTATAGAAGTCTTTTAAAATCTTGAAACAACATGTCTTTATTTTTGTCGATGAATCCAATTATGTTGTAAGTGACATCGCCAGCATAATGTTTAACTCGAAAATCACGATGATGTTCCAGGGACTTATCTGCAGGATTCGTCTGCAATTTTTAACCAATATAGATAAATGTGTACTCAAAAACTAACATTAATAATTACCATACGACTGGCGTAATGCTTGTGACCAATCAGTTTGTTATTCATTGCCTCCAAAAGTAACTATAGAAAAAAAATATTTTTTTTTTGTCAAATTTTCCTTTTTCTTCACCGTAGACCTGAATTACCTCATCGTTAATTTTCCCCACGTTCAGACAAGCCTCGTCTAAAATAGCAATTATTCCTTTATGATTTTGTTCGGCCAGTTCACAAATTACTTGGTTGTTAAAATATTCAATCTAAATATTTAAAAAATAAAAAGTATGTTATAACTCGAGTCGGGATTAAAAACAAATTTATAACCAACGTATTGCCATTCAATTCCTTCTCTTCTGTATTCTTCCTGTTCGGATTTCAAGACAAGTTCAATAAAAAGCTGTTGTAATTTCTCGTTACAATAATTAATACAAAATTGTTCAAAGCTGTAAAAAAAAAAAGAATTTAAAATGCAGTATGGTTTAAAATTGAAATACCAACCTGTTGTTATCAAATATTTCAAATCCATAAATATCCAGCACTCCAATTACAGTGTCTTTGGCATGTTTATTTCCACCTGTCTTAACATGAATCGCATCATTTACTTGACTGACAATCCAAGTGAACATACGTTCATAAATCGCCTAAAAAAAATTAAAATTCCATTTATAATGCACCAAAAAAATTGCAGTTACATCGTTTTACTTTAGCCAGAGCATCTTGGCCGTATTTCGCTTGTTCAACCGTGTGCTCCTTCTCCATAACTTCGCCACCCGCAGCGATGACTCTGTGACATAACGCTTTAATCAAACTTTCTTCGGAAACACTCAGCAATTCTGCAATGGTCCGCAAGTTTTCTAAATCGACAATTTTCGTCTCGTCATTCTCGGATATAAATTCTGCATTTCCCTGAAGTAAAATAAAAAAAAATTTAATCAAGTATAAATCAAATAAACATGAAAATAATTTTACTAAATGCAAGATGGCAGCTAATATGGTCCACAACGAATGAATGCGTTCAGGTTTTAAGCCCAGTACTCGTAAAGCTGAATTAACCGTTTTATAATCCGTTCGATCGTTGATCGAATCAACCTAAAAGCATACATAAAGATAAAAATTATTGTTTTTAATATTCGCGTAATAAATTGTTAATCATGGCAGTCTCATAAAATTAAAGTGTGCGGTAAACAGGATGCGAAATTTACCAAACAAACCAAATAAAACAGGTCAAACGACACAAAATGCCTCATCAAAGGTGCATAATCAATCAACAAGTGCAAAATAAAAAGGAATTTCGCAGCATAAATATCAAACTTCCTCATTCAACATCCTGTCAACACACGAAGAGAAAAATATTCAAGCGAAACACTTAATTTACTCTACTTTTGGTGATTTTCCTTGGTTAATATAATAATAAGCGTTTGGATCTCGCTTAAGTTTCCACTTATTTAATTCTTGATCTGGAGAACCAAATATCAACTAAAAAAGACAGAAAAAAATTAAACATTTCTTCAATTTATAGTAAAAAATTTCACATACCTGATAAAAAGAATGAAAATTTCTTTCACCAAACTGCTGTGCCACAACCCTCGACTATATAAAAAATTAAAAAAAAATTGAAAATTGCCTCAAAAAATGGGTTAACAACTAACATACCTTTTCCAATAGATAGTCATTGATATGTCCACCAACTGGATCGCCTTTAAAATCAAAATTAATATCCATATATTTTCCAAACCGACTTGAATTGTCATTTCTATTCGTCTTAGCATTCCCAAACGCTTCCAATATCACGTTTGATTGCAATAAAACATTTTTCACCCTAAATTCCATTCCAAACCACCAAAAATAAAACCACAATCTATTTATTCAATTTTTATTCACAAAATTACCTGTCAACCTCCTGTTGCCCACTAATATTCGTCACCGCAGCGATATATCGCATAATAATTTTAGATGCTTCAGTTTTTCCAGAACCACTCTCACCTACACAAAAAAAAATTAACATTAAAACACGATTTGTTTTAAAAACTCTCATTTACACATACCAGAGATGACAATGCACGTGTCCTTGCCTCGTCTTTTCATCGCTTTGTACGACGCATCCGCAATGGCAAAAATATGCGGCGGTCTTTCGAATATTTCCCTTCCCTTATATTGGTTCACGTAATTTTGCCCGTAAATGTCCACAGTTCGATACGGATTGACCGAAATACAAACTTCGCCGATGTACGAGTATATTTTGCCGCCATTGTATCTGCGAGATTGTTTAGATTAGATAACAATGGAGGGAAAAGTGTGTCCCGTTTTTTCAATGAAAATAAATTTAGCTCAAGTGCAATGAGTACCAAATGTCAAGTTCATGGAAGGGAAACGTGAGTTAAGACGTTGAATTTTTTTTTATTATTTTTTATACAGTATTTTAATGTTACTTATTAAGGTGGAGTTTATTAATGATCAATAGTTAATAGAAAATGTCTGCCAACAAACTTTTATTACGTAATTATTGTTTTTAATCCAGTCCGGATAAAAGGCGGTGGCTTATGACTCAATGCATGAGTTCATAATGTAAGGGCAAAAAATGGGATCGTAGTGCTACAAGTGTGTTTATATAGATATTTTTTTAAATGAGAAAGATTAAATTATTATTTTTTCGTGTCAAGTGATAAAATGAAGTTGAGTTTTTATTTACATTTACACTTCCTCCCCCCAGAAGTTATTTAAAGAATGTCAAAAGGTTCCAGGTGGTCTGTCAATCGCTGAGTAATTAATATTTTGTCGTGGTTTGTGAATTAACCTTGGCGATTTGGTAATAGCGTGGGACTTCCTCGAGAGATAAGTTTTTAAACAAAAAGAATTTCTGCATATTTTAATTGTTTTGATTGTGATTGGTTGTATTGTTTGGCGATTGGTAAATGGTGATTTTATTTGTTTATTAAAGTTGGGATTGTTAATTGACTTACCTGACTCGGAGATTTTCGAGAACAGAGTCTAGTGTGATGTTTTCCAACAGGACAAAATCTCCAACGCCAACTTCGTCGTGAGATTCCATCGTAGGCGGGATGGGCAGACCGGCAGCGGTGTGAAAGCTGGAATTTTTAAACTTGTGCGATTCATCGGCAACCACCACCAGAGGGAGAAATGTTTTGTATTTATATTTATTTTTTGTTGCAGAATGTAGTTTATTAATTATTAGGTAATAAAAATATCTTTAAATAAATTCTGAGTTTCTAAAAGTTGAGTGAAATATTTTTTCGGGATTAGAGATGTATATATAGAGGCAAATATAGAGGCCGCTCAGATTTAAAATGGCGTCTTCCATACCGTGCAAGTTTTATGCTCGTGGTTACTGCCGAAATAACAATAATTGCCGATTTCTTCACGGTATTATGATGAAAAACAAATTTAAACTTGAGAAAATAAATGTTTTGTTTTTAATTTAGATGGGCAAGAAAACAACCAACAAAATTCGTCCGGTAATAATAATTACAGATACATTAGATCAAGTGTGCTATCAGAAAACAGGAATCAAAACAATTTTCCAAACACAAATCGACACGAACAAGACAGAGAAATTAGGTATTAAAAATCATTTTTTAAAATATATATAAAAATACTAAAAAAAAGATCATTAATTTCAATAGGCAAACTGTTATTCAAGATGTCAGTGCTTGGGAGGCAGGAAATCAATGGCTGTTCTCGTGCTTTGGACCGATAAAAGATGGAGAAAATTTCCCCGAATTAAATGACCTATCGCCCGAAGAATTACGCTTTAATGCATACCAAGCAGAAATACAAGGAACCATCCACAATTACGTAAACGATTGTCGACCATTTATCTATATTTTTCACTGTTTACAAAATCTGATTGCTACAGAAAGAAGAAGTTGCAAATTTGGCATCGGAAATGAAACACAAACGTTCACTGCTAAAAAATCCATCGCAAAGCGTTATGGACACCTTGGTGAATATTTGGAAACCAAATTATCCAATTAACCGACTTAAACATTAATTTCAACAGATTAAACTCTACAGTCATTCATCAGAGAGAGAAGAACCGAAGAATAGATCACTACAACGTAAAACAAACCAAATTGTTGATAAATTTCACAATTATTCCACTTTTTTTTTCTTCTTTAGCCAACGTATTCGGTTCTTCGGCACCATCCAATCCCGCATCGTCGTTTTCGTTTAAATTACCAACGAACAGAAGCGCATTAACAACAAATTCGAGCTCTCTATTCGGAAATCAACCAAACACTGCGAGTTCGTCGCTTTTTGGCGGGCAAACAAATGCAAATTTTGGCACTGTTGGACAATCCGGTTTTGGAGCAAATCAGCCTGTCCAGTCTGACAATTTATTCATGGAAACCCAGAATAATGTTTTTCAAAACCAACAGCAAACGAATGCATCTGCCTTCTCATTCGCAGCTGGTCCTTTCCAAAACAATTCAACAAATTCAAATATGCAACAGAATTCGTCCAATATGCAACAGAATTTTGGTTTTGCAGCGAATAATCAAACGAATCAGTCAAATAGTTTATTCGGTCGAAGCAATCCTTCAAATAATTCTTCATTCGGGGTTCGCGAGGAGGAAACGACTAAATACTCTAAAATAGAGAATTTAACTGACGAAGAAAAACAACAATTTCTAAGTACTTCGTTTACTTTGGGATTAATTCCAGAAAAACCGCCACCGCGTGAATTCATTTAGTCATGTTATTCTTTTACTATTATTAATTGTATCAAGCCAGAAATTCGCATCATGTATATATATATAATATAAATTAAATACATTTAACTATCTACGGAGTTTTAATTATTGTTTTTTTTTAAAATCAGAAAGAATACCACAATTTAACCAATGCTAGATTGTTTACATTAAGCTAAGATTTTCACAAACGACCAAAATATTTAAAAACGAATAAAAACCACATTCTATTTACGCAAATAAATATCGTTTACTTCAAGACATCCTCGCTATCTTCTCTTTTCACCCTTCTGTGTACGCTTTTTCTCTTTTTCCTTTCGTTCTAATTGCTGTTGTTTTTGTTTTTCTCTGCGTAAATTTTAAAAAACGTCAATAAAAATCACTAAAAAAATTTAAAATCTTAAGTTTCTCAACCTGTTGACTTTATCCTGAGCTTTTTTCTTCTCCACGTCTAACTTAGCTTGCTCTCGTCGTTCTTTTTCAGCTTTAACCACCGATTCTGCATTGACATTTCGAACGAGATCTAATTTCGCGTTAAGTATAGAGTGGCGATAATAGTAAAACTGAGTAAATTACAACGTGTAGTAAGGATACGGTTACTTCCGTGCGGTGTAATGGTAACGGCTCGTTCTGTTTTGCTAGCTTCGTCCGAATTTCCACTGAATTTAGTTAAGATATTGCTTATCGTTCGTTGTTACGTGGGATTTTAAACAGAATTTTTGAAAGGATACTCTTCGTCGTCGGATACTTGACTGTATTGCGCTACAATGGCATCACGATATTGTTTTTCTTCATCCGTGATTTTTTTCATGGTGTTTACTCGTTGCGTTTGTTGCTCCATTATCGTGACGAATTTTTCATTTACGTCGAACGTTTTTTCTAAAAATAACACACAAAATGAAGCCAATTCGAGTCAATTACGTGGTGACTTGCAATTTACCGTTTTTATCGGAATTGGCAGACATGTTGCGCATCGTCCACTTCAATAAAATCTCTTTACAGAGAGGCGTAATTATTTCTTCCTGAAATTAAAATTTCGTATGCAAAATTAGCACGCCATGTGATTTTTTTTTTTACGTTACAAAATTTTACCGAAATTTCGGAAAGTATTCCTTCTAGAGCTTCAATTTTTTCTTCATCGGATTCATCACCTTCAAGAATGCTTTTGATGTAGCCTCCGAAAACCTCTTGATCTGTATTTAAAGCTTTTAATTCGTTGTCTAGCCATTCCTCAAATTCACCGCTACTTGATGCCGCCATTTTGTAGTTGCACTTGTCGACTATAGAGACATCTAGCGAGTAAAATCAGAACCTAAACCAAACCTGATCGATGCTTATTGATGTCCGATGATATGATTGATTACAGATTACAGTCGAGCTGTTGTTGCGTGCAAATTCCCCATTATCAAAATGAAAGGAAAACAAAAAAACACCATTCATTTTCTCCTCGTATACATTTATTATTCATTTTATTTTCTTTCATAAAATATTATCAAAATTGTATACATACAATTTATTTATGTTTTAAAATAAATTTCTCACACCCGCATAGCAAAACTTTTTAATTCTATTTAAATATCACAAAATCAAGGAAGGCTACTGTAATTTGTTTCTAGTCAATCATTCGTTAAGAAATTTTTGTACAGGTAACTAAACACAAAAGCAAAGCTCATAGCTAAAACTACAATGGTAATGATTTTTGCGTAGTTATTAAGGCGACGCTGCAGAGCTATATGGCCGCCCAAATGTTTTGGATTTTCACGCTGTCCATCACTTGACGTTTGTGACGAAGTAAAAGCCAAACTTTGCGTAAACGACATTCTGTTTGGATCATCAATACCCAGCATTAGCTTTAAAAAATGCAACAAAAAAAAGAATTAATTAATTAAATTAAATTAAATAATTAATTAATTAAAAAAACCAGATTGAAACAAATAAATTTAAATTACCAAAGAGGTCCACGGTGGAGAGTCGTCATTCGCGTTTACTTCTTCTGGTTCTGCGCTGTCTTTGATCGTAGAAATTTCTAATGAATTACTTAAAGTGTCTTTCGATCCAATTCCGTTGCTATTAGACTTTCGGCGGGTTTTGGAAAAACTGGAACAACCTGTGGCTGGCGAAACGGTCGAATGGGATCTTGAAGGACTTTTACTCGATGGTTCGGTGATCGTTTTGCTCATATTTTAAAGACTTCACGCTCCGCCTTAACTCCTGTGGTGATGTGGAAACAGAAGAGAGTCGTTCGCGACTGATTCTTTTAGCGTTATTCCACAACTAAACTGGAATTGATTTTATCGATCTCGAAACCAACGTTATGTTGGTTTGGTGAAACGGAAGTAAACAAATAAAAAACCTTAAATAATAGACCAAACCCAAAAAAAATTTAAAAAAACATAAATAAACCATTTTATCATTAAAAAATAAATAAAAGACAGACTGAAAGCGTTTTCCTTAATTTATCTTGTTAATAGCGATACACAACCTCTCCACCATGTATGAAATATGCAAATTGATCCAAACTAATCTCGTGGATTACTTTTTCTTGGCTGAAACACGTAAAACCAAAGTAACCGCACATATTGCAAGTGCACGCATGCCTGCCAGACGGAATTATGCAACCACATGATGACAAATTAATTGCATTGTTCCTAGAGAAAATAATAATAGTCACGTAAAACATTAAATTCTTTATTATTTCAAAATAAAATCGCATTACATTTGTTCAAACTTTTTAAATTATAGCATTATACCTGATTTGACACGATAAATGCGGTGCACATTGTTTTAAAATTTACTACAATAATAAAATCGAAAAAAACATTTCAATAAAATTCCTTAGTCACAAGATACAGAGGGGGGCGGGTTGCATAGGTTGCATTGGCATTGGTCCTGTTTTTTCCTTCGAAAAAACTTAGCTATCGATTTCAATTTCGAAGAGATCACATGTCGAGGGGCATTAGGTTCGTGGTGGTCACACTTGGTGGGTCTTGGTGGGTCTTGGTGGGTTGTTGGACTTATCACCCTCTGAGAACACAGAATTTTGATCATTCGTGGACGTGGAGCAGCAATGTAAGAATAAAACTTTTCTTTTCATAAAAAAATTACTAAAATTTTACCATAAAAAAATGGGCATATATTATCGCTATTGTTATTATTCGTTTGGTTCACAAGTACAATTATCTTGCAGTTTATGCTTAGGTGGATATTGGAGCGCGCTTTCTGTGGCAGGGAATTGATCCGCTGAAGTTGATACTATAGTTACAACATGGGGCGATAGAGCTGCTGGCGGAACAGGAGGTTCAGCCGATGCAGTTGGCGGCACGGCACACGGATCAACCGGTGGAGTTGGCGGGACGGCACACGCATCAACCGGTGGAGTTGGCGGGACGGGACACGCAGCAGCCGGTGGAGTTGGCGGGACGGGACACGCAGCAGCCGGTGGAGTTGGCGGGACGAACGGTGCAGCCAATGGTGGAGTTACAGATGGAAGTGGAGGTGCTGATAAAGAAACTGTCAAGTGAATTTGGGTTGCCGAATTTGAGGGCACTGGAAACGTGCAAATCTGCGCGCCAGGAGTGGAGGAGATAGCCACAGGACCGAACTGCTGGTAAGGCAATTGCGGCCCGTGCAAGTACAAAATCGGATAATTATTAGCCATTATTGGTTGGTTGTATTCCGATTGTTGTTGTGGTGGTGGCGGCGGTAGCGGTGCTGGTTCCGGTTCCGGTTCCGGTTCCGGTTCCGGTTCCTCTAACTCGGCATTATTGGTACCGCATGGTAACACCAAGTCCACCAAGTCCTCTCCAGGCATTGCCGGATCTGGTGACTCGCAATCAATTGAGGGCGGCAAAGATTCTTCTTCAGCAAACCACGGATTGACTCCATCGTAAATTGAGGCATCGAATTGCGCATCGTAATTACACGGGTCGTCCGTAATGGGATCGAAATTTTCTTCTAGTTGTTCATCGTCCGGTATAATTTGCTCTGTGGGCTGCAAAGGGGGAGCTAATTCTGACATGGGGAACTCCTCGCCTTCACTGGACAATAAAGGCTGCTCATTGTCGTTGGACAGAAGGGACCGATCGACAATTGTGTTCGTTAATTCGTCTAATTGTATCGGCGTTAATTCGACTGATTGTGGCGGCTCTAATTCGGCTGATTGTGGCGACGCTAATTCGCCGCTTGCCGACTCGTAATAAATAGACGGCGCGGGCGCTGGTTCCTGCAGGAAAAACTCATCGGTCGCATCGGGTTTTAAATCTTCGGATAAAGGTGTGGGATTGTAATCCTCTTTGCACGGGTCGCAAGGTTCGCACGGGTTGCACGGGTCGCAGGGGTCGCAAGGGTCGCAGGGGTCGCAAGGGTCTGGGGGCGGTGCTGGAGGTTTATCAGGGACGCAAGCGACAGTGTAGGTTAATTTAGCAGTTTCTGCGCAATCGGGAGGCGAGGGCATCTCACCGGCGATGGTTGAAGTTGATATAGGGGCTGATGGACAAGGTGCCGCCTCCAAGATATTTTCCTGCACCGGAACGGACGGAACCGAAGTCCCCGTTTGGGGCAGCAACAACGAATACACCTGGAATTCTTGGCACGGATGAGTGAACTCGAGCCGCGTTGGCGGCACCTCGAATTGATACGGAGGAGCATTCATATTCCGATCGGCAATTTCGATATTGATCGGCGGTATCTCGACATAAGTCGGACCGCTAAACGAATCATCCCCCATTTGCAATTCTTCATCCATCGGCGGCGGATCCACATTTGGAACAAACGCTTCCTTAATCTTGAAGCAAAAATCTTTACAGTCGAGTGGATACACCTTGGGTGGGGGACACGTTGATTTTTTGATGCACGGTTGGGCCGGACACGTTTTCTTTCTTATGCACTCCTGCTTTAAAGGCGGGCATTTCGGCACCGACACCACTGGGCATGGCGGGGGGGCAGGTCTAGGGCACGTTTTATTCTTAATGCACGGAGCGGGCACGACTATTGCCGGGGAAGTGCACGTTTTGGGGCAGGAGGGTCGCCCGGTGCAGATCGGCATCGGACACGGACACGTGCCTTTTTGGATGCAGACGGGGGGTGGACGTGGCGGGGGGCTTTTCTGTTTTCTCGGGCACGAGCAGGTGGGCTTGGGTTTGCAAGTGCAGCGTGGCGGAGGGGCAATTTTTTTAGCCGGTCGAGATTTGCACGTGCAAACTTGGCTCCTGGGTTGGGGGCAAATGGAAACCGGTGAAGTGGTAGAGTGTTTCCTCATGCAAACTCTCTTTAGGTTCTCTTTGAAGGTTTGCAACTTTCCTTTATTCGACGAGCAATCCGGCACCGATTTCGATTTGCGGATGCATTCGGCCGAGCGGAATGGATTTTTCACGATCCCCCACACTTTCGATACCAATGGCCAAGTATCGCTATTGTTCAAAGTTACCTGCGATGAGTCACAGAGCTGCAACACTTCTTCGCTCTGTTTTCCCTCCACGCAGGTGCAGCTGTCCTCTTGACATCGTTTCACCGTCGGTTGTTCATCAAAACACATCAAGACTTTCTCTTCGGGTTTGTCTCCGCACTTTGCTACGAACGTCTCTTCGCTTTTGTCTACGCACTTCGCTACGAAGGTCTCTTCGCTTTTGTCTACGCACTTCGCTACGCACGTCTCTTCGCTTCGTTTTTGGGGCTTTGGTTTCTTGTTGCACGTGCAGATCGGTTTCTCTATCGGCGTGTTGTCGCGGGGACAAGTCGCCTTGCCGATGCATTTTGGTTTTGCCGGCCTTTTCACTTCGACATGCGGTAGCGAGACTGTTGTGGCTAGAGCCGCGATTTGGTTATCGGGGCTTCGAAATTTCATGCAGTCGTCTTTCTGCACTACCACGCACGTCGGTTTCACTCCGCACGTAATCTTCTCGACTTTACATGAGTTGTCGCAGCATGGTGGTTCGGGCAATTTCTCTTTGGGTTTGATCAAGCGACAACATTCGTCAAATTCCACGGGTAGATCGTTCTTATGTTTGCCGAATAATACGTTGTTCGCTACGTGTCCTAGTTTTGGTAACATTTGTTTGATGCGTTCACCAGTTGATGGACCCTCGTCTTTTTTCTCGGGGAGATCGGGGTGATCGGGGAGATCGGGTTCGTAACAAATAGTTTTCCTGTTCGGGAAAGGAACGTCGCGACAGATGACTTGTGAGGGCGCATGGACGATGGGTCTTGGTTTGCGGAAAAATTCACATTCTTCGTCTAGTATATAAATTGAACTTGTTCCATGAACTTTAAAGGGGCATTGTAGACAGGGTTTATTGCACAGCCACATCAGGTAGGAATATGTTATCAACATTGTAGCGTTAATCACTAATATCCTGTAGTAAAAATGGCAAATTAGATCAAAATTAAATGCGATTTTTTTTTAACTTAAAAATAAATTAATTTAATTCTACTATGAGTAATCGGTTTCTGCTATTCGGAACGTTGTGTCCATGCAATAAGATTTTTCTAAACATTTAGATTTAGTTGTTTGTTTTCGAAAGGCTTATTCAGCTTCCATGCGAGATATGTATTCCAGCAGAGAGCTGTTATATTGACGACGATAATCCTGTAAATTAAATAAATTTGGTAGAAATAAATATGCAACTTTTGTTTACATAGCTGCCAATGGATTTAAGTGGTTTTGGGATAATTTAAACGTTCAAATTAATTTTTAAAAAAAAATCTTCACGTATCATTTGATAAATCGGCAAGAATTACCTATGTTGGAGTGGAACTACGTAAAAATTAATTGTCTGCACGGCTGGCCAAATCTAAAAGAACAAAAATAAAGTATTTAAGTTTTTAAACATACAAACACGTATATTCGTTGAAATATTAAAACGTACTATGTAATTGGCTTGCAAAATATCTAAGTATTCCTAAAAAATTAAAAAAAAATTCCAATTATCAATTAATTTAAAAACAATTAAAAAAAACCCATCAAATATCTACCTCGTTTAATTTATCCCACACTTTAGGAAATGGTTGGTGTTGAACTAACCCCATTACAAGCATAAAGTTCCCTACAAACAACGGGGCGAAGAACAACTAAAACAAATTTAAAAAATAATTAAAAACAAATTAAAATTTAACAAAATATAACAAACTCAACCTGATCACTCAGCATCTTCTTCAGAGCTGTCCCAGTAGTTAAACTACTGCCGAACATCTTTTCTAAAATCACATACCAGCCTCTTATTGATGGACCCTAAAAAAAAACATTTAGATTATTCTTTTTCGTTTGTAAAAGTGTAAAAAAAAAAAAAAACAGAAATAAAAGAAAAACTCACGACGAAAAACATTCCCATAGCTGCAAATCTCGCCGTCCTAGTCGGGTCTAATTCATTTAATTCCTTCCTGTCCACAAATACTTGGGATAGTACATCCCCAGTACCCATTATAGCAGCTAAAATGAATAAATTAATAAAATTAATGTAAATAATCGTTAGAAATGTATTTATCTGCAAATTCGATTTCATATAACCCGCTATGCCTACCGGTCTGGAGTGACCATGTTCGCCAAGGACTTTTTTGTAGAACATGTAAATACCTTTGCCACAGAGCGCTCGCTCTATGCATTTTTTTGTTTTGCTATATTTTTAGAAACACAGATGGCTTTAAGCCTTCTTAAAATTTGGGATTTTTCTCATCGAATTTGTGTTCGCGCTGCTGCTTCCACGCCACCGTCTGCTCCGGAAGTAAATGCACGCGCTGTTTTTTTCTAGTCGATAAATGAGCATCGATTATTTATCGATATATTTTATTTCTACTTTTAAAAGCAATTTTATTCGATTAAATAGTGGCAAAAGAAATGACTGTTCTCAACATCGATATTTTTATTAGTCGCGCCTGCGCAGTTTTTATTTTGGCGGTAAAAGCGAAGTTCCAGTTCAGTTTTAAACACAACCGTACTATGATGTATGGTGACGTCATCGACACGGGAGAAGTTGTAGACTTTTAGAAACTTGTTTGAAAAATAATCAGTCTATGCCAACGTGATGTGAGTTAAAATACAGAGAACTTGATGACGCCTTATCTACTAATATCAAAATCGCATCACTAACCTATGACTCATCAAGATACCCAACTGCAACCATCAGTAATTATTTCTTGGTATCCACCCACACCCACGTACTTACAATGAGCGCTAGTAAACTGAAAGCGAGGGTAAACATCTTAAGAAAACATTTATTTAACGTGTATAATGTGTTTCTATTTTTACAGGTGGAACTTCATGTACATATCGATGGTGCTGCGAGACTTTCCACTATCTGGGAGCTTTCTAAGTGGAATTATTTGTTTTATCTAAGTTTTTAAAAAAAAATTAATTTTATTTTTATTTCTAGGAAAAAAGGTCTCAAATTACCTGGCGATGGCAGTTTCCAAGCACTGATAGATGCTGTTGTTTCGACCAGAGCTTCCAGTTTGCCCGATTTTTTGCGTGGTTTTACATACATTCTTGCTGCTCTGAAGTATTATTTATAAACTTTGTAAAAACTCGACCTAATTTTTTGTTATTCAGAGGAGACGAGAAAGCAATCGAGCGAATTGCATATGAATTATGCGACGATCAGTCCCGACATGGAATAATTTACTTCGAAGGTCGTTACAGTCCTCATTTGCTTGCAGACGGCGATGTGACGCCAAGTTTAGTCGTCGAAGCAATTAATAGAGGATTAAAGCGAGGGGAAACCGATTTTAAGCTTAAAGCGAGAAGTATTTTGTGTTGCATATTGGGCAAACCAGGTATATCTGTGTCGAATTAAGTGTGTGGATTTATAATACGTGTAATTTATGTTTAATTGTAGAATGGTGCGAAGAAGTTGTGCAACTTTGCGCTAAATATCACGACGCAGGTGTTGTTGCAATTGATATTGCGGGAGACGATTCGATTTACGGTCCCGATTACCCTCAAGAGTACATTGATGCTTTTTTAGTTAGTATTACAAGTTATTAAATGAATTATTTTGTTGTTATACGATTTAAATTAATTTCGATTTATTTTAGGAGGCTGAAAAACTTGGTATACATCGAACTATGCACGCAGGCGAGGTTGGCCCTTGGTTAGAAGTTTATAAAGTATTCATACAGTAAAAAAAAAATAAATGATTTATTAATATGATAATAATAATAATAAATATAATGCTGAAACGTGTTGGTATAGGCTGTTAACGATCTACATGCTGAACGAATAGGTCATGGCTACCACGTTCTCGAAAACGAACCGCTTTACGAAGAATTAGTAAAAAAGGACATTCATTTTGAAATGTGTCCGCACTCCAGTCTTTTAACTGGTGGCGTAACTCAAACCACATTGGTTCATCCCATCGTACGGTAAATTTTATGAATTTTTTTATTTGTTTTTATGAATAAATTTTTCTTTTTCAGCTTAGCAAATGACCGAGCGAATTTTTCTATTAATACTGACGACCCGACAGTCACTAACACTTGGATTACGAATGAAATCCAGTTGGTACAACAATGGGGTTTTACCGAAGTTCACTTAATTCGTGCTGTAAGTTGTTTTTTAGTTTTTTTCTTTTTAGTTTTTAACATTTTTTAAAATTAAAAAAGTATATTTGGGTATTTTTAGGCGTTTAACGCAGCCCGTTCGTGCTTTCTTCCTGAGAATGAGAAGAATGAGTTGATACAACAACTCAAGTCTACTTTCGGCATTGCTAATTAATTAATCCCCGCTATAATTATATACATTTATATATTCCAGAAATCTAATTTTGTTTAAATTTATATAATAATACTTTTATATAATAATACTTTTATGAGATAATTTACTCGAATGCCTTATTTTACGGGATTAATCAAATGGTGTAAGATGAAATGCGTCTCTTTTGTAATACGAGTCGTCAATTTGTCATAAATTCTCCCTTCCTATGCAATTATATTAAAAATTTGGTTTAGCACCATATGATCTGACTAAAACAATAATTATAATTGATATACAAAAAAAGCCGAACGGAAGGGCATAAAACATCAACATGCTGTTTTCACCACGAATGGCGTGATTCTAAACGTTGAGCTTGTTTTTTCAGCAATGGAAGCTCTTCGTCCTATAATTTATATTTTAGAAATTATATACATTATTTGTATACACACACACCCAATTATCTTACTTCAATTTCTTCAGCATTTAGATAATCTATGGGCAAATCAACTTGAATATTTTCATTTTCCCGAACAATTTGCGAACTGTCTCTTCGCACTTTGGCGCGATAAACCCCACTAAGATCTGTCAAAAATAAATCACTCGAGGTCAACTTAATCTCAACGACATTTAACTCAATCTATTAATAATTTAAATTCCACCTTTATCATAATCCACTTGCTCGATTCTTGAAGTTGATGAAGCAGATACTTGATCTTTGACGTTAAAAACACTTGGCCCGCCTGCATTCAACGGGTTCGTACGAGTTCTCCCACTGCAAAAATGAAAAAAACATTATTATTAAACATCCCGAGATGCCTAAAAATTGTCAGGGTTTCTTCCGAGTACATCACCTGTCGTGTCCAGCACGATGGCGTTCTTTTGTGGGCGGATTATACCACGCCGGTTGTGAAAGTTTATTCACTTTGGGTTTCTCTTCATCTTTCACGTAATAATCGTCGTGCCAAACGGGCGAGTTTCGATCGTTTTCTAGATTCACTGGCACCGGCAATTGGTCATCGCCTTTCATGAAGGACAAACTGGAACGTCGATTTTCATCGAGTATTTCGTCTCTCAATTTGAGTTTTTCCTTTGTAATCTTATGAGGTTGATAACCTCCCAACAATTGTACGCCGTCCGTTGAATTTGCATTAGAATTTGACCCTTTTTCCTTTTTCGATTTCTGATTTGCTTGCTCGGTGATCGACAATACAATAAATGGCTTCTCTCCAAGTTTTTCCTCCGACTCAGCTCGATCACTATTTGATGTGTGCTGACCTTTCTTTTTGCCCGTGCAATCTTTTTTCTGTTTTGTCAATTCACTTCCGGGATGGTTTAAATTTAAAACGTCTTCGATTTCCTTAGGGTTTTCTAACACTTTCTTATATTTTTCGCCTTCGAATCTGTTTTTCTGTTGGTCTAGTTCATTTTTCAACTTTTCTTCAACTTTTTTTTTCTGCTTTTTTGATTCCTTTTCGAGTTCTTTTAGCGAATTTTTAATTTCTATCTGTTTTTCGGGCTGTTTTGACGCAATTTTCGTTATATTTCCATCACTTTTTACTTTTCGAGGGTCTAATTTGGACTGTTTAGCACCTTTTTTGTCCTTTTTTAATGATTGAGAGTCTTCAACCTTACTAAACAGTGGCTGCAATTGATTCGGCTTTAAATTAGCTTTGATTTCGGGCCTTCGAAATTTGACGCTGCTGGGAGCTTTGTACAATCTGTCGAACACACTAATGGTCGTTGACTCGACTGGAGCGGAATTAATCGGTTGAGCTTTGGTCTCTTCTCTTTTTCCTCCATAAAGTCTACTAAACACATCTTGTACAGGCGCACTCATCTTTAAACTTCAAGCTGTTTTGTGTCGGTCTATCTTCTAACTTGGTTTTGTCTGCTTCTTGGAAATTTCTAATGATCTATTCGGACTTGCAAAACACACACGATCGGCGAATCTGTACAAACACATTAAAGATCATGAATAAAGATTACACAGTTAATATAACTACAATCGTAAAGGGTCGTCTCGCGTGAACTATAGCTAGCTTTCTTAAAAGCACTCAATTCAGCATTCCACGAGAATTTTCAAGGATAACGACGTTATTCGTAGTTCAGTCATTTGTTTTATTACAGTTAGTCGTATTAAGAGTATCAGTGAGTGCTTTTAAAAATTAAATTTTTCACAAAATATCTGCCCAAACCACAACTTATAAAGTAAATGATTATTTTACCGACTCGTTGCAATAATACCGTAATGCTACTCGAGTTTTGACACCAGTGATTAATCAAGACGCAGTTTATTAGAGCAGTGCAGTTAAGCTTATCTAGAGTAAACTGATGTTTGTGACTGGGTAGAATGAACTTAAAAAGTAAATAATTCAATAACTGTGTGTATATTACGATAAATTGATGTAATACGTTGAGGGAAAATGATTAAATGTGTAAAATTGAAGTTATTATACACTTACCCTGGTTTTTTAAATCACAAGGTTGTAAAAGCCACTTCTCGCACAACATGGAAATAAACATTTACATCGGATGCTAGGGCTTGTGTAAGCTTGTGTATTAGCAACACGGACGGATCGATATAAACTAAAACTACCTTAGTAACTACCGTATCGTTTGACAGTTTTGGGCAACATAAATTAAACATTATGCATTACGTACTGTTTTTTTGTTTTCTTACCTGTGAATGGTTTTTTGTAGCAGCAGCAACGGAAATCTCGATTCGATTTGGTGTGAAGTGTCTAGAGTGGTAAAAATGAGGCTTGCATCACCATAGTGATGGAGTTGAGTAACACGTCCCTAATTTGTTCAGAAACAAAATATTTTTTACTTATTCATTCAGGTGTTACACGACTTCTCCGCTACAATAAAGATTCGCACCCGTTTGGTTTTTATTTGTCTACTCGACTTTATGACCTGATGGGAATAAAAGTTGTTTACAACACATTGTTGCTAAGTAACTGTATTGGAAAAGTTTGAAGAATCAGTAGGACTGGGAAATTGTCAATATTGTGAGTCAAAAATTGAAATATTTGCGAGTTGTTAAGGAAATTTTAAATGTAGATTACAAAAAGTTAACAAAATGATGAAATAGTTTATTATTTTTTGTTTTTGAAGTACAAATTTCACTTTTTAATTAAATAAAAAGAGCGTATAAAGAAGAAATGAAAGAAACCCCACAAAAAAAAAACAAAAAAAAAATTTCATGCTCTACACAAAAACAATACATTAAACATCACATACAAAATTAAATGAAACAAAAATGCATACCGTAATGTTACTTTAGACAAAAAATTAGTGCAGGTTGCACGTGAAAGTGCATGTATCACATTTGAGAGTACATATATATATATATAATATATATATTAAAGTTAAAAAGAAAATTGGATTTTAGTTTGTTTGTTATTGTACACGAATGTTATTAGAAGACTAAAAGCTAATTTGCTAAATACTGTAGGTGCAAAAATTGTCTTTATAATTATTTTTCGCTTTAAATCCGGAAATAAAATGTTGGTTTACCGCTAAAATCACGTGAAAGAAACTAAAAAAAAATGTATGTGCACTTTGATTTTTGGTTCATTGCCAATATCTTTGACCACTAGTCCCAGATGAGGTCGTCCTTACGAAACTATTTTTCATTTTTCAATGCATTACAAGCTGTTATTTCGTTGATGGTTTGATAACTTAATATCAAGATAAATGTTTCCAAATTTCACATCTCATTCTGTGGACAGACAGAGCACATTCTTTGGCACAAGAAATAGCACTTTCTGCTTTTCTCAAACCCTTTCTGATAACAACACTTTTCTGGTAACAACACTTGGTTGTGTTGTAGTGATATTTGATTTTGGATATGATGTCACTTGGCGAACATTTGAAGTCTATAAATAAAATAAATAAAATAAATAAAAAAATTAGATTTGAAATTGCAAAAAAAATTAATTTAATCGATTTCTTACTTGGTTATTGAGTTTTAAAGCCGAAAGGTTATTCTTCACTTCTTCTATTGGCGACAAGGTGACGTCATCTGTCCCCGTATTGCTGTCAGCAAGCATTGCTGACATTCTGGGAGTGACTACTGCAGTGTTGTTCTTTTTGTTGTTCTTCTGCAGTGCATTTTCCACGTGTTCCCTCCAATGTAAGAGCCACCACTTATTGACCGGACTATCCGAAGTGGAAATCTGAATTGGAGTTACTGAATGTCTTTTTGGGGACGGTGGATTTGTGCCGCGATACTGAGCATGTTTGCGTTTCACTTCCGAAATTTGGTCGTGGATTTTTACTAGCCACCATTTGGTTGTCATTTTAGTTGATGGTCGCGATGTTGGTCCGGTCAGTATGTTTTCAGTTGTAGTGTGGGCGTTTGAGACTGAGGCAGAGCTGGAGATCAACTCTTGGAGTCTTGTTGGGAATATTGGTACAGTAACGCTGAAAAATAAATTGGAAAATTTAACTTTTATATATTTCTTTTCTTGGAAAACGTTTATGTATGAATTAAAATAATTCTCGGACTTACTTGTCAGTTTTGTTGACATGGTGTGTGCTGTACGGAAAAGTATAAAAAAAAATAGAAATATTTATAAAATATGATATTTTAGGATATTAGGACATATTAAAGAAATAAAATTGAATTAATTTTATAAATTTCACCATTTTTTGAAATATTTTAATATTTAAAGAAAAATATATTTTGGTACGTTTTTTTGGGTGTAGCTTACAAAGGATTTCCGGTTTTTTATGGCAAAAAGTGTAGGTTTCAATCAAAATCACATTTTGTACGCAATTTTTTTGTATATGCAAACGGAAATGCCTCTTTCTATTTCGTTCAATGGTTTATTTTATCTGATACTCGAGTCAAACATAAAAGACGACGTTATCAAGTTAATTATTAGAGTAAAAAAAAATAATAAGAGAGGGGGCCGAATCACGTATTACTAATTTCAGTTACCAAGAAAATAAGTAGTTCAATTTTACGTCCTCATTCCAATCAACCAGATAACTAAACAAGAAATAGGCCTAATATCCAAAGCAATTAACTACAAAAAATAATTTCCTAATAGGAAATAAAACATATGACACGGAATCATTTTAAATGCAATTTTTTCTTGTTGGATAGGAAGTAATTAATATTAGACTTAAAAAATTAAAATGTCACACAAATTAATAGGCCTACCGTAAATCTTTTGGTTTATAGCATTAAATTTCGTGAACGCGAGTAATAACAAGAAATATTTAATAGAAAAGCATGAATTTGTAATTTTTGACGGGAACTTGGGAAGTGACCTTCACAATACATACCTGTTGTTCAGGCCAACAAGTCGGCCTGAGCCTGACGAAGGGTCAGCGCGAGACGAGTCATTGGCGCCGATAGAAGGTTTTTCATGAATTGTGGCAGGAAGAACGAAGCCCAGAAGACATCCGGCCAAAAGCAGAGCAAGTGCTGTTGTGCCAATTCTGCATTTAAAGAATTAAACAAATATTTGAAACTAAAAATAAATAGACAATTCACTTTATACACTTTCGATTCGCGAGTTGTATACAAATGGAAGAAGCGCACGAGAAACAACGCGCGGCGTCGTCTTTCGAGCTTGGCCAAGGCCAGTATTGAAAAATTCAATAATATTTTCAAAATATCAAACAAATAAAGATATATCTTTTTCAAAAACTTGTCTGAACAAATGCCTGCAGGTTTAGGATTAATAGAAAGCATAATTAAATGGAAGGGGGAGAAATGGTGAAAATAAAAAATATAAACAAAAAAAAAACAAAAAAAAACAGACCACGACCTTTAATACGGTTGAAAGAGCCACCCCTCTTCAGGTTTTTCATTTTTTTTTAAAGATTTATTTTTCACTTATAAAATGGTGTCGTTTATATATGCCATTTCGGATTGATTGCTTTATATTCTTAGAAAACTGAAAAGAGTTTCTTTGTTTTGGGAACAGCGGCCTCATCGCTCGTCTTGTTTAAAGCTGAAGAGTTGAGCTATTTTATTACTTGTTAGTTACCGTGTTTAGAAAGTTATAGAGAGAAATTGGTTTAGATAATAAATTTTTAATGTAATGTAATGTAATATAAGGAAAAGTATTGCTTAATCAGTGATAAATTTGAGGGAAAAATCAATGAGTGCCAAGCGCATCAATCAGTGTGGCTATTTTTAAATACGGTAAGTAATGAGTACTGGATTGGACTAGAGAGAAAAATTATATTTAAATGCAGGACAAGGCTACACTTGATCACAATGGTTATATTATAATTCTAAAAAAACAAAGAAGGAAAAGAGACTGAAAAATGGGAGGGGCAAAAACATGTCACTTTTTTTCGAAGTTATACGAATCTTTCTGGTTTTTATACCCTGTCATTTACTAAGAGACGAATAATACAGGATGAAATAATTAGAAAAAAATAACCCCATAAAAACTCGATTGCAGGTCACGACCAATTTTATAATCACTCACAACACAAACTAACAATGCTTAACAAAAACTCAAATAACATTAGAAAAACAACTTTGTTGAAGCGGTGACAATATCAAACAATTATTAAGAACAATGTTGACACATCAAATAATTGTCAAAACAATGCCGAAAACATTAAACAATTGTTAAAATTTTGACTAACAATCTTAAAACAACATTTAACAATGTTAAAACATCAATTTTACAGCAGTATTGTTGATATATCAAACACTATTGATTTGTCATCGCGCAACATTGTTAAAACATAAAAATTAGTGGCGAGATTTGTAAGAAATATAATTTCTTTTTAAAGATTTATGAAATATATAAGCATTAAAAGATTTTTTTTTTTTAAATAAACATTATTTAGATTAAAAAAAAAATAAAAATGTAAACGCATAGTTAAAAATTTATGCATGTTCTAAGAAAACAGTTAGCTATGAATAAACAAGTAGATCAGGAAGAAACTAGGGAAAATGGACAAATTTTATGGCGGTATCAATATAGGCCATCATGGCAAGTCGCTAAATTGTCTCCAAAAGAATTCTCATCATCAAGTGAGCCAAAGCGTCCTCTTTTGTGTTATCAAAGTGACAAGTATAAACTGCAAAAGGTATTATATTTTTATCACAAACGAAGGAACGAAGAGAGAGATCTGTCAAGGTCCTCATGTCGAGAGTTCAGATTTAAAGCCCGTGGCAAGTGGCAAGTAGAGGAATTTAAAGGCACTCAACTACTTACAAGATCACCTTGAGTCTTCTATAGAACATTCTCTTTTTATACTGACTAATGTTGTCAGCATTGGCCATTGTAGCTGCTGCTTGAGCATTGCTGGCCCTCACTTCAGGTCCTCTCGCTGTCATGGTCTTTGCAAGCTCTAAAATCACCCAGCCAACTCAGGTAGCAAGTTGTACTATGAAGCTTAAAATGAGCCTCGCGGGCCTTATGACTACCACGTGATCATCGGTCGGCTAGATACATGTGACGATTGCAATGACGTACTCGGCGAATTTAATGAGTCGACAACTGACAGCCGTCAATGCAGCGAACATTACAATTTGAGCATGAAGATTAAAGATAAAGAAAATTTATGGAGCTTCTACAGCGTTCTTGTTTGATTTTATTGAAAAATTTCATTTTTTTTATTTTTTTATTTATTCTTTTTAAAAAAAATGCAAAATTCTCTTCAAGCATCATCACGCGATTATATAAGTGCAATTTCTACATTTTTAACAAAACTTTTCTCCCTACCGGCCTCCCTCCCGAAAAAAATTGTAATTGCTTTATCTGAAGCGAATAACGAACTAATAATTTGCAAAACACTAGTATTTCACTGCAGAATTTCTTTTTGTAAATGAAGTAGAGTAGAAAATAATAATAATAAAGCAATAAACAAAATTTGTTGTTGCACAAATCCCATTCGAAATAAAGAATATTTTTTCCCGTCTTCATAGACAAAACTATTTTACATCCGTAAACATCACGCAATGCAACGTTTGAATGACTACCCACGTAAAGCAATTCATGATTAGTCTGGAGTGTTTATTTTATTTTATTTTATTTTATTTTATTTTATCTTTTAATGTTTAATTGATATTAATTGATTTCAAAATAATGTGATTCAGTCGCGCCGAGTCGCGTTTTAATCACGGTTTATCAGATATATTACAGATGTTATATTGTAGCAATTCGATATAAGGTGAAAGTCATTTAAAATTACATAGCTGTTCCCATTCGTCATCGTTTTCTGACAATTTGAACGCACTTTGACAGATAAGCGTGTAAAACTGAACTATTACACCAATTAAGACACCTTCTTTTAGGCTATAAATAACCAATGCACTTAACCCAGTGAGTCAGGATCATTAAAACGCCAAGTGCCCGAGTGTTATCTTCTAAAACAACCAAAGCAAAATAAAAGATTTATAATTTTTATCTCGGTTGATAAAAATAATTGAATTTTTTGTATTGTATTTCTGCGAATGGATTAGAAATTTTTTTTTATTGAACATTTAATCGATGAACACGAATTTATCTTCTTTTTTTGTGCAATTGAAACTCATTTATCATGTTTAATATAAATTTCGTAAAAAGTCAGCTGACTGGCGGCTTGATGGCGCCTTAAACACAGGCCGTCGACCTCTCCATCTTGGAAGACCTTCAAGTTTCTTCAAGTTTCTTCCTGCATTGTAAAATTTGTCGGGAAACATTTATTTTTACATTTTTTTTCTAATTGCATTACAATATACACGCAAAAAAAAAATACAATTACCTTACACGATATAAACTTCGTTGACGCACGAACGCAAAAAAATGAACTCAGGAGTCAACTTAAAATTTGAATAATGGCTCCCAAAAAAACTAAATAAAAAGAGAAATTGAATAAAATTAATGTCCACTTTTGTAAAATATTTTTAAAAAAATTAATAAATCCTTCGTATCGCGCTCCAGAATTTTAATAAAACAAAAATTCAAACAAGTTTGACAGGAAAAAAAACTAATGGGATGAGTGTAAATAATAATAATAATAAAAAATTCGGAGTAATAATTTATTGCCATTCCAGAGAAAACAATGCACTCATCAAATCAAACTAAGTGAATCCCAACCTCTTTAACTCTGATACGACAATTTATGTCACCAATCTTTATTTTATTACTCTAGTTTCTTAATTCCCCAGCAACCTGTTTGAGCAAAATTGAAAACTTACGTAACTTTTTATTCACACCTGCACTCTTGAATGGTCGTGTCGAGCTCCTCAAAGTCAAAGCCATTTTGTTACATAAGTTTTATTAAATATGTATTTGTATTGACATTGAGTATTCATGTCGCCTTTTCCACGTCGTAGAATTTGTTGCTGTGTGAGGATCCCTTGACCTCGACTTTACCAATGTCCTGAATTCAAAGATGGTTTATTTGATACAAACATTTGTCACAGATATTATGGAAAAAGTGACCTGACTTACAAAGTATGTAATTGATTTATTTACAATCAGAAATCAGAAACACCACTACAGTACCGTATTTGATTATGCCTATACTTCCTATAATGATTTTAAATTGTATTAGAAATTAAAAAGTATGCATTTATTTGATATATATTTGATTTAAGACGGGTTGTTTGTAGAAGCCGGGGCTCCGGTCGAACTGCTGGCAGGTGAAGAACTGAAATCAAACGCTGTGGAAGTTACGTTGAATGACGATGTACTGGTCGAAGTACTGAGCTCAATCAAAGTGGCTGGCTTGAAGGTGGTTGTAGTTTGGCTTTCGAAGACTGGGGGCGCAGTTGAAGGCTCAAAGACGGTTGTAGGGGGATTTGTGGACTCTGGAGTTGATGTTGTTGAGAGTACGATGGGAGTAGTAGCAGTTGTTGTTGTTGAAGGCTGAGTGGTAGGCTGAGTTGATGATGCTTCTTGCGTTGTAGTTGTGGTTGAAGTGGTTGAAGTAGGTGGGGTCGTGGTGGGAGTAGTGTTATCAATGGCAAAAATCACTGTTTTTGCTTGTTCCGCATTGCTGCTTGTTTGTCCAAGTTCACCCGAAACGGAAGTTGTTGTTACGACATTGACGTCCTACAAAAATGAAACAAACAACAACGTTAAAGAATGGACCTTGGCAAAAGAGGGCGACCTTCAGATTTCACGTATGATCTCAATAACGGAAGTTTGGTAACTTAAACTTTTCAAAAAAAGTGTAAAAAATGTAAAAAAAATATGAAAAATAAACTCGGCGTGCTGCGTCGTTAAAAACGAAGTAAAACAAAAAGCGAAAAAACTTTCATCCTGTCATTAAGAGCATCATAAAACATGAAACTTTTTTTAAACACATGACAAGACAATTTCGCTTATATGTTATTGCAAGTGCTGTGTTTTTTGACCCATTTCTTTAAAAGAGGTCATGAAAGAGTTTTAAACTCTTTTTTCCTTTTATGTGCAGCTAAATACGGACAACTTTTAGAAAGAAAAAAGATGAAGGAAGTACAGTCATATACATAAACAGTTAAACAGATAAAACTACAAACAGCAATTAACATTCTCACGTTACCTGTAACGGCATCAACTTAGACAGGAGAAAACCAGAACTCGAAGACGAACCATTGCTGCTGCTTAAAGTTGTCGTTGGAGGCAATAAGGTGGATGGAATTGTGTCTGTTATAAAGAAAGGTCTGAAAGTACTTGTAGGGATATTGAGATTGACCACTTGTAAAGTGCTTGGACTTTCAGCTTTAAGTGTGGTTGTAGTCGGATTTGTTGTCGTTTGTGCAACTGTGGAATCTGTATTCTGTGTCGCAGTTGAACCAGCAGTTTGGGTCACGGTGGATGTTGCAGTCTGAATAACAGTCGCGGTTTGCGTTTCAATTGCGGTTGCAGTTTGGATTTCAATTTCTTGCGATAAAGCGCCGGAGACGAGAATAGTTGCTAATACGCAAATGAAAAACGGGGCCATAATTGTTGGTACCTGCGAGTATTGGCAATTTGCTGATCAGTAGTAATTATTAAAGCTCTTGTGCGATAATGTTTTTACTTATACTTACTGCTGTGAATGTTTTGCGGAATAGAGTTCGTTCGCTCCCAATTGGGTCGACAATCTGAATTACCTTGTATAACTAGACATGCACAGCTGTCACGTGATCCGAATATAGTCTTGAACTGCTTTCCTGCGGGCTCAGTTTTTCGACAGGTGTGTCAAAGATAACGGCATTTATTATTAACGTCTATTCAAAATACTGTACCAATATTCTACACTCTTGTTTATACATCAAGCTTTTACTATTCAATAAAGAGTTTTTCTTTTTTCTTTTTTTTTTTTAATTTGCATAGAAAATTCATTTCTAATAATGATTTCGCAAAAAATTATCAGGTTATCCTTGCATTGCATTGACGTGAGTTTCAGACTGGTTTTTCTACCAAGATGCTGGTTTGAAGTCCAGTTTTTGTTAAGCAAAACTAGTAGAAATTTGAAGTAATCATTTAAAATGATTTATTGCGATGTAAACTATTATTACCTACGTTAAACTTAGTGTTCGGAAACAAACATTACCTCGTTCAAAGTAAAAGTAAAAATTTAAAAAAAAAAATTAGAAAAAGCTAATTTACGACGTAAAAACTCAAATTTTAATTGACGTCATTTTGCTCAGTCATTCGGCTCGTTAATTACATAACTTTTGCCGAGCATAAAAAACCTTTCAAAGAGCTGTCAGCAAAATCTTCTCTTTCCAGGTAAAAGTGTACATTTCCTCTGCTGAAGGGCGTAATCTACATTCATGCGGAAATGAAATATTGGACAAAAAGTTTTTTATTTTGTGTTCACAGTATAGGGCAGTTGCACAAGGCTGGGTAAGAAATATATTGATAACAAATATACCGTAAAATCATCACTTCACATGTCATTACATCTTTAAATAATAATTAAATTTCTCACCTGCGTCTATCACTGTTTAGTAACTGCCTACACCTTGACCTAGAAACATCATTAAGGTGTTTGACGGAAATGACTGTATTTCATCATTTTATCTTAACATTCACATTAAAATATAAATGAAATAAAATATGAACCATTACTTTCAAATTGATAAATGACTATAACTGTATAATTTATTAATCCCAGCATGTCACAACTACAGTGCTTTGTTTTTACTTAATATGAGCTTTAGAACATTCGAATGTTGTTTTAAAGTGCAATTTAAATAAGTTACATACTTTTCGTTTAACTTTCTTCCAGTCATAATAAATAAGTACACGTGCTGTATAGCTTTTTTTTATCATTAACACCAGCTCATATTAAATAAACAGAAAAAAATAATTATTGAGTTGAGTTATGTTGCAATAACCCTACATTAGAATTACAAAATATAAATCATAAATTCTTTGCTGTTTTGGCACAACTCAGGCAAATTCATCAAAGTATAGAATATTTTAATTTTGAAATAAATTGCAGATATTAAGTAATGGATTTAGAATTTCATAAAAAAAAACAAAAAAATGGCGACGGTTTGAGTTTATTATTATTTTTTTAAGTAACTGGAAGTTCCAACATCTCTCCATTTTGATAAATCTAGTCGAGGCATAATACCACTCTTGCAAGCTACTCGTGGATTTCTTAATAACAAAAAACAAGAAATAAAAAAATCTTAACTTCTATACACTTAACCTTTAGATATTTACATTTCGTGGGATGGAAGAACCATTGCATAAATCTGCAAACTTGCCATGTCATCAGTATTGTCACACAGCATTCGAGATAATTTACTTTTCCTAATTTCTTGAAGTTGCTCTGTAACACGTTTGAACAAATATTTGGTATTATTAGTCACTTTAGAATACAAAACATTAGCTTTCATTTTTATTAGAGAACCAATATCATTTTAAAAAATGCAAATGCCTTATTGGGGGTCTTTGATCAACCTTTGTGTGCACCAGCCTCACCTCAAGACCCTCGAAAATTCGCAATTTCATAAACCATTTAATTGTGCTTACATAACTTTTTGGGCAATTTAGTTGTATTGGAATTTTATTTAAATTTTATTATTATTATTACCTAATGTAAATGAGCTAGGCCAATCTGGATTTTCATGCCAAAATCGATCACCTTGGCGTAAGTTTCTGAATTGAATTGCAATAATACATGATAAAGTTGGTCCCAACATTGCATCAGGTAGAGGACGCTCAGATACACCACCACTCCAGAGGTCGATGTCATCAGGATGACTATAATGGAAAAAAAGAAGAGGAGAAGGTCAAGGCGAATTACCTGGAAAAAGCTCGAGAGACCTTGAGAGCCAATCCCCAATTATTGGTTGCTACGTTATTATTTCCGACTGATTTGTATTGCCATATAATTTTTAACTGTGTATTTTCTAAGGGTGAACACGCAACATAAATACGAATACATTTCAACATTTTTTCAAAGTTAAAAATACTCTCCATAAATGTTTAAGTAATAAATAGCTGTGCATTTAGGTTAATATATCGTCTTTTAACTCTCCTATCACCATCACCAATAACATACTGCCCTCTCTCGAGAAAATGCGTAAAGTAATAAATCAATAAAAAAAATTACCGATAAATTTCGCTGAACTTTCGGACAGTTTCGTTCGGCATTGTTCCAATTAATTCATCAAATGAATGTACACGTCCCATGCCACAATATTCACGGTATGCGTTATATCCAGATACGCCATATTCACGAGCACGAGCCAAATTCAGAGATGCCAAATCCATTCCAAACTTTTCTCCTGGTCTTTTAAATAAATGATTGGTCACCTGAAAAAGATTAGACAATTGTATCTACCATATATTGTAAAAAAAAAATTAAGAATTTTGTCTTACTTCTTCAGTAATTGAAGCGTCCATTGCTTGAGCGACTTCGTTAGCAAATCCCAATATGTATTGATCCATAAAACCACCTTTGTACATATCAAAAGGGTGGCGAAGAACAGAACTTAATTTTTGGGATCCTTTGAACAAGAGAAACTTGTTTAATTTAATACCTTATGTCGAGATATCTGAGAAAAAATACCGACAAATTTGTGATATTTATTCCATCTTTCAATATTGGATGGTAACAAACTGTGACCAAACCTAAACGCAGCTGTTAAAAACTCTGCGGTAGTACCCGGATTGACATTTGGGTCATAACCATTGTAAAAACCCTAAAGTTAAAAAAAGCGTACGATAATTAAGATCTATGTTCTTGTTTTGCTTTCTGTAAAATCTTCGCCTCCCTGCACAACACGGATGTTCAGGGAGAAGCGACATTACAGGCGGGCAATGCGCACCTCTTTGAGCAATTTGAGACCATATTTTTCAAGGACAGTTTTTCCTAATAAAATCGGCAAAAATTCGTTAAAAGTAATAAATTGAACAATAGCTGCCATAATGTGTCTAGTTTCATGGTATAATGTTTCGTCTTCCCAATGTGGATTAACTTGAGATAATTCCTCAGCAACTCGGTTATGTTCTCGAACGAAAATGGTGTGTAAAACTGTCAGCATAATTTGTTCGTTCACGCGAATGTCACCTATAAAGATATAAAAATAATTATCAATTAAAGGGGAAAAAATAAGAAAAAATGTGCCAATATTTTTAAAAACCAGTAGAATCGTGACACAGGCACTTAAATCTTGCAATTTGACATTTTTGGCCTTCATTTTTTATTAGTTTTGCTTTATTTACAAAAATGCCTTGACATGGAATTTAAATCTTTCAAGGTTTGCACAAGTGACTTGTCCGTTTAAAATACTTTTCCGTATTTTTTAAAGTTGCTCTTACCAGCGTCAAAGCAATACACATTTGTATTAGGACGATTGCATTGTTCGTCTGGATTTTCGTACTTCAACGGAAGTAAATCTTTTAAACCATGTTCCTTAAATGCAGGAAGTGTTCTCATTCTGCCTAAAACAGTAAAAACAAAACGTAGTGATACATGTACAAATTTACTGATTATGAATACGATGCACCTCCACGAAAAGCGCGCAAAGATTTGGCAAAATTATCACTGGATCCATAAATAAAATTAGCATCTATAATACCCGTTAGTGTGTTCATTTGATTGCGAGGCCCTAGAAATAAAATAAAAGTAAAACACGTATTTAATTAAAAATTCAATTCATCAAAACAAACCTAAGGTACATCCATTTCTTTGACCAACAGCAGAACGCACAAATTCAAGACACGACTGCCCATAGTGAGAATAAAACGAATCTCCTGCTGGAATGTCAATTTCCATGCAGTTGCGATGTTTTTGTCCGTGCGGAACACCGCAACAAATAGGTTCATCAACGCCATTCACTTAAATAAAACATATTCAATAAATCGAACACATTATAATCATGTACTAAAAACCTGTTGATTGAACTGCCAGAGCAAGATCATGATCAACCATTTGTCCCCATGCTACCAACCATACAGTACAAGCATGATCGTGGGCTCCTGTATCCGAATGCATATGCGCACTGATTGTGCGTGGACTCGGTAAAGGAAAACCATCTCTTCCAACTCGAGGTAACTCAATACCGTCTGGATAAACCGGTGGTACAAGGTGCATCACTGTTGTCAATGCAGCGCCCCATTGTGGACGTTTTAAGTTGTTGCAAAGACCGGAATATGTGCGATATCTGAATTTTGGGCATTGGAATGGACGAAGAAAAGCAGGGCAGATCGAAGAAATGAGTGTTTTACTCGTATCGATTAGTGGCAAGGCATTGATAATGGTTTCTGGCGATAGATTGTATCTAGAAATAAATGTTTGTCTGTGATAACTGACATCATTGAAGGGAAAATGCAAATAACAAACCTTTTGGCAATTAATTTTGTCACTTCAAGAACAATTTGTCCAGTGGGGTCGATTGAGAAACCTGTCCAAGGTTTGTCACGCGGAATACGATAAGCTAAAATAATTATATGTAAGTGATAGAAATGAAAATGATAAAAAAAAATATATTACTGACGTATGGTGTCGCGAACTTGTAGAAACGCCTCGTCGATGGCATCGTATGGGATACATGAGTAACCTTCATAACTATGAATTAAAATATCATGTTTAATTTATGAAATGTTATGAAAAAATAAAGATGGCATAACTTTTCTTTACCTGTTATGTACGAGTTGGCGTTTAAATATTCTGTTAATGTGATCACTGCGCTTGGATCGTGTCGATGGAATTAAAAGCGCGCAATTGCTACTTTTGGGGTAGTAAGTTTTGCTGCTCGAATAAGAGTCTTCGCCAATTAAAAGAGAAGTCGTCACAAAGATTAGCAGTAGGAAAATTAATTGAGGCACTTTTCGACACCTAAAAATAAAATAAAAAGAATATTCGGGTGTGTTAATTGGCTAAAATTCAAGAACATATATTCGTGAAATGTTATTTGAAATATTAAACTTGAAATCTTGAATGCTTCAAATAATTATAAGGAAAAGAAGTAATAATTGAGCGATCATTCTCTTCTTATTGTCATAAAGTAAGCCTAAACTGCTGGTAATTGTTGTGTCCAGGAAATAAAATTGTGCCAATATAAAGTATGTGGATTTACTAACTTGCTGTTATTATACGTTGAAGGTCAATGCAGTGGAAGTAAATAAAACCGACTTAATTCTACTGTTTTGAAGCATGTAATGAACATTTGAAAACGAATTATTGCATTTCTTTCTACATATCAGATATGAGTACGTATGATGGCCTTGATGTTTGATTAGTGGGTTCATTTCCATTGTGACCTAACTTGATCCATTAAGTAAAGTAAATAAAGGAAAAGAACCTTGCTTTCCGGAAGTATAAAAAAAGGAGTTGACTAAATATGTTTCTTTTGTATTCATGTGAAACAAGAATGCAAAAATTGTTCAATGAATCCTATTTAAAAGTTTTCAGTTTCGCTCCAATAAATATTGATTATGATATCAACTGGTATTTAAAGATGTCCTCATTCGAAAATTCTGAAAATTATTTCCTTGTAAAACATTTTGATGATAAATGTGCCATAGAAAGATTCACTGTGCGAAATACTATAGAAAGTCTTGTAAGGAATAACTTAATGGATGAGCGATTAGAAAAAATAAAAACAAGTGCAGTGGCTCGTCCTCACAGGTCATTGAATGCAATTTAAGAAGGAATACGAATCGAAATCCCAAAATACTAATATGAATGCATGAGTTTGCTAAAAATGCGTTGTTTTGATGTACGAAATGTGCAACAAAATATAACAAAAATAAAAGTAAATAAAAATAACAGAAATGGATAACGGAAATAAATACCCAATCATTTTAAACAATAACTAACAAGAGTCCTTACCTGACAACTAGCAGCTGTTTAGTTAGTAGATCCATGAACAATGTCAAGTGCATAAATCCCAATTAGTTTGACTACAGTCACTGTTCCCTCATTCTGCGTCAGGTAGACTAGACCGAGCTCGTGCTCTACTGACTTTATCTTTACACACTTCCTCACAGAAGTTTCATCCACGTCACGCATGCGCGTTGAGATTTGCTTCAATTCATTGTGCAGTAGGTTACAATATTTATAGATCACATTAGCATCATGCGATAAGAAGTTTTACATTATAAAAAAAACTTATTGAGTTTCATGACCTTAAATGGTCTGATGAAAAAATGAGAGAAGGTTAGGGATGTCCAGTGAAACTGGATGATTGTGAATCGATGCATTGTAATTTCGATCAATTGTATTGCCGCCTTAAGGTGAAAATTTGTTGGAGGTTTGGTTTACATTTGAACGAATGTTAGAGGTTGCTCTCATTTTCCCTCGCTCCTGACCCATATTTTAGCCGGTTTAGCAAGTTTCCACCAAATATCACCGTTATTATACATAGTTCAAATAAAGTACGTTTAAAATTAATAGCTCTGAATAATAATATATTTATTTCATTTGGAAAAAGTTTTTTAAAAATAAATTTTGGATTTATGTTCATTACCCAAGAAGATGATTCAATTGATGTTATTAAGTCACGCACGAATGTGATCTGCATATTAATATGCAGTATTTACTTTTTTTTCTGGTTGTTTATTGAAAAGTGTTTAGTTTCAAGGACGAGTGGGCAGTTGCAAGTTGAACTCCTTGACACACTCGGCCTAAATCTTGCGAAAAGTGTAACTACAATAAATTTTCACTTGCGTAAAAATTTCTTCCATGTCCACACCTTTCCCTCTGGCTAGTTTTTGCCGTGTTTACTTTCTGCCAAAAATTTTGTTTTACTACTAACAGTCCATCCTTACAAAAAATCTTACCGATTTGAATATTATCCTATTAAACCATGCGAAAATATAATTGCAGTTTGTCGTTTCACTGACCCAGATCATAACAGCACAATTATAATTAAAATTCCATCAAAGCAAAAATCGAAACTTCCTATAAATACTTTTTCACTCAATTTAACATTCACATATCACAATTCCATACAAAATAAAAAAAAAATAAAAATTGAGGGTCTTATTCATGTAACAAATGGATGTAAAAGTATTTTTAATTAGTAGTATTTCATCTCAAAAAAACAAATAAAAACAAATGATTTACCTTGGTGGCATCTGTAAGCCGATGCAATGACGGAAAAAAATGTTTGATAATGTATGGTGTAAATACCGTCCCGTTGAATAAGTTCTGCTCAGTCTTCACACATGTCAGTTAAATATTAATCTGTAATAAAATCACGGTATTCACTATATTTTTGGTGCATATCCATGCGATTTCCCAGAAAGGTTGGTTTTGATCCGAAAAACCACGTAGGAAAGCCGAGAGGTGGTACAAATCAGTCTCACAATTTAATCTGTAAATGAGAAAGGTTTTCTCTTTTGCCTGGAGAAAGTGAATCGATGGCATTGACCTATCTTCAAGATTGCCATTCTTTCAAAAGGAAATTAAAAAAGAAGAAAAAAAAATAGATTAACGAGTTTTGTATGTATTTATATAGCAAATTCAATGATAAAATCTTAAGGAATTGGATTATTTACGACCATGAAGTTTACTAAACAAGTGAAAGTAGGACGACTTTTAGAATCATCACGAGAAATGATGATTTTTCATATCTCATTTAGGTTAATGCAATCAAGCAATGGCTCAATGATTAGAAATCAATTATTTCTTCTCTTTGAAGTCAAAAAAATAAATTCCAGTTTTAATGGAGCAGTTGAAGAGATTATTTGGAGCGAAAATAAAATACAACTGGTGCATTAAATCATCGCACAACGGAAGGAAGAAAACTCAATGATCCATAAACGAGTGTGCGGTTTTGTGTGTGGATGTGATTCGTGGCTTTCCTTCTCTTTTGACATGGAAAGGATTTTTTTTGTAACACTTAAAAACAGAATATAGTAAAAATTTATTATAAATTAATAACAAGTAGAGTACATAAAAAAATGTTATAAAAATCTCACAATTTTCCTGAATTGTTAAATATATTTTCTATTGCCACAGTTATTTTATCGAAGTAAAATAGAATGAAATTGTTCTAATGGCACAAATATACGTAAGTGAATTCATTTCAACATTTTTAATTTGTTTTCAATAATTGTTTTGATAATTTTCTAAAAAATTATTGCTGTTTAAATAAAGTGGCTTTTTACTTCCCAAAATTTGATTCTCTCCATTTTGACATATCCATCGATGGTAATACCTGACTCCTACAGGGTACTCGAGGATTACTGAAAATATATAACAGTACCATAATAAATAAATTTATTAAAACTTTTTCTTATTACCAATTCAAACTTACATGTCATTGTCTGGTAGAACAAGTACATACACCTGCAAACTATCAATATCATCCGAATTGTCACAAATAATTCGCGATAATTTAATTTTCCTTATTTCTTGCAATTGCTCTAAAATGAAAAACAAATTGAATTAAATTTTTACATTTTCATTCAACCGATCAAACCAAACCTGGTGAAAATGATGAAGGCCATCCTTGATTTTCATGCCAAAACCGATCCCCTCTCCTTAAATTTCTAAACTGTAATCCAATAATGCATGCAAAAGTTGGCCCTACCATAGCCCCTCTTATTGGCCGCTCAGATATTCCCGCGGTCCATAAATCGACATCATCTGGATGTCTTAAAATTCACACACAATTACATTTTTTTGGCCAACAAGAAGAAAAAAACAACAGCATTTACCTGTATAATTCTCGTAACCTCAATATCGTATCATTATTGAGTGTATTACTAAACTCATCAAACGTTCTCGCTTTTCCAATTCCACAAAAATCACGATAAGCATTGTACCCTGGCACCCCATGATCCCGCCCTCTCTGAATATTCATAGCAGCTAAATCCAAACCGAATGATTCACCTGGTCTTTCAAATAAGTGATTCGTTACCTTTAAAAAAAAATATAATACAGTACAGTTGGTTTAAAGACACGTAAATATGTATTTTACTTGTAATTACCTCTTGACTTAATGCAGAATCTAAAGCCCAAGCTGCAGAATTAACAAAACCCAATATAAATTGATCCATCCATCCAGCACGATACAAATCAAACGGTTGTCTAATCACAGAGCTTAATCTTTGAGATCCTAAAAAAGGAATTTTTTTTTTTTAATTTTTAAATCCTACCAAAAAAATACAATTGTGTGCGTTTACCTATCTGTTGATGAAATTTATTAAACCTTTCGAGAGTAGCTGGAACTAAACTATGCCCAAATCGAAATGCAGCCGTTAAAAATGAAGAAAATAAGGTCGGGTTTATCTTAGCATCGTATCCATCATAATAACCCTACTAAATAGAAAGTTTTATAGTGTTAAATGACCTAACCCAGGTTGATGACACCCACCTCTTTAAGCAAAATGAGGCCGTAGCGCTCCATCACTTGTTTTCCCAAGAGCATTGGCAGGAATTCATTGAAAGTGATGTGCTGAGAGATAGCTGCCATAATGTGTCGACTTTCCTGGAATAATACTTCATCATTCCAATGAGGATTTATCTAAAAATGCCCGTATTTAAAAATGGAAATATAAACAAAATCCAATAGATTTACTTGGCTTAACTGAGCTGCAACTTTGTTATGATGTCTCATCATAAACGTATGCAAAACTGTTAACATTATTTGCTCATTAGCTCTGATGTCACCGGCTTGGAAACAAAAGATGTTTGGATTGGGTCGAAGGCAAATTTCATCCGGACGCTGATGCTTCAGTGGAAGTAAATCTTTAAGTCCAAACTGGCGAAAAGCTGGCGTAGTACGTAATTGACCTACAATGTCATAAAAAACAATTTAAAACGCCATTCGACATGAAAAAAGTTGACCAACCTCCTTGGAAAGTCCTTAAAGAGGATGACCACTCATTAGTCAATCCATAAATATAATTTGCATCTAAAACGGATGTTACTTGGTCCATTTGTGACCGCACACCTAATTTGCAGCCGGGTGTAATCCCGGCAGCAGATCTAACGAAGTCCATACACCTTGCTCGTATAAAATCACCCGGTGGAACTTCAATTGGAAAACAGTTGGGATGACGCGCTTGAAATGCAAGATCGCAACAAGACGGCTCGTCTCCATTATCATCTATTAAAAAATAAAAAATTTAAATATTCAACGCTTCACAATTTTAATTACAATTGTTTTAAACCTTCCGTTGCTGCAGCCATGGCCATATCGTGATCGGTAAGTTGTCCCCAACCAACAAACAGAATCGTTGTTGCATGGTCTAACACATTTCCCGTATCTCTATGCATCACTGCACTGAGAACACGTGGATTCGGTAACGGCTGATTAGCGAGGCTCAATCGCGGGGCATCAACACCTATTAAAAATTGTTTTTGTAATTGCTTCTCCATTTTTAATGGGAGTCAACTAACCATCAGCGTACGTTGGCGGTAGAAGACGTTGCAATGTCATTCTGGTAGATCCCCATTGAGGGTTGTTTAAATTGTTACAAAGTCCCGTGATTTCTCGAAATCTTTTGGCTTGACATGTAAAAGGTTTGAGAAAATTAGGACATATGTTATTGATTGCTGTTCTGCTAGTATCAATCAATGGTAGTCCGTTGAAAACTGCATTTGATGATAAGCCAAACCTGAGATATAATTAAAAAAAAAAAACAATTGTAATGGTTGATGAAATAACTTTTACGTAAACCATTTACTGGCGTGCTAGGATTTTAGATATTTCTACAAGTATTTGACCGTTTGGTGCAATATCTACTGTGGACCAATCCCGTCCTTGTGGAATTCGAGGAACTGCAAATAAAAATTATCTTTAAATAAATAAATTATTCAGTATTTGAGACATACCTATCCTCTGACGAGCTTGTTGAAAGGCTTGATTAATGGCCTCAAAAGTTATGCAAATACTACTTCCTCTGTGTAACAACAATTTTTCCTTTAACTGGCAAAAAGGTCACAATTAAGGTATACTCACCCTGAAATTTGATTAATATTATTTGCAGAAGGAATGACTAATGCACAATTTGATTGCTGTCCGTTTGCTGTTGGAAGCGCAGAAATGGCACAATAAACAATTAGAATTTGCCATCGTTGCATTAACCTGGAAGTAGCAGTAAAGTGTTAATCCTAATGTTTACAACCAGTTTCTTATTATTTTGCTAACCGTACATGTTAAGAAATACAAGAAGCAACAACCTGAGGAAGCTACTAGAGTAGTTTGATTAAAAATCAAATTCTAGCCTATTTTTAATTTCTCATTAGCCTAACCTTTGATACATTTTCTATATTTTATCACAGAAGGAACTGAATGAGAATGTTTTAATATTGCAATTTTTTAAGTTATGAACAATTGATTCGTCCAAGATTCGATCAACTGTATTGTAATTCTTTTCCTACTGAAGTTTAATGACATCAGGAATGCACTTATAATAAGCACATACATCAAGCCTTTAACTGTATTTTCAAATTGAAATGTTTAACATAGATTACCGTACTGCCTCGATTTAACGCCGGGGCGTTTATTCATTTTTTCTAGTTGACCCCCCCGGCGTTCATTCAAAGCCCGGCGATTATTCGCGCCGGGCGTCTACCCGAAAAAAAAAATTGGAAAGCCACTCATTGCTAGCTATTCTTCGATGTTTCGACCAAAAGACCTCTCAAAACGTTTAAAAAACGTTTCAACCCGGCGTTTAAACAAACCCGGCGTTCATTTAAGGCCGGCGTTTATTGCCATTTCGTCCTCAGTTTGCCCGGCGCTTAATCAGGAGCCGGCGTTTAGATACGACCGGCGTTAAATCGAGGCAGTACGGTAATACAGATTGATGCATATCAGATTAAACAAATGTGTTTTAGAAAATTTAGAAAATTTTAAAAATTATAACAAATTAAATTAAGCTTGATTAAGCATTTTATGTTCCTATTATAAATGAATGTGAAGAATAATTCTTGTTTTTAATTTATGCTTGATTTCATTATCAGTAGCTACGTCAAAAAGTATGAAATAATATCATTTGAATATTCTAAATTCAAAGCTTGTTAATGCATAAAGAAAATGCCTGAATAATTTCTGCCAAGGAAATGTGTAAATTTAAACTCAAAAAAATTATTTTCGTTCGGTAAACATCAAAGGAAAATTTCCTTGCTTTCATTCTGGTGGTGCTTATGCATTCTGCATCAATATTTTGATCTGCACAAGCACGTTAAAGAAAAACCAATAAAAGCATAAACTCTTACTCCTTAAAATGAATTTCCGTACAAAAATTATCGAAAAAAAAAAATACATGGAAGTTCTGTGGGAATTTATTACGTTAAAATCAATAATTTAATTTTTTTTTTAAGTTATAGATTAAAAACTATCAACTTCTTGTAGTACATGAAGGAATAAACAGGTTGCTAATTGCCTGCTAAGTTTTCCAATCTGTTTACAAACGAGATTTCAAGGTGGGTGTAAGAATTTAAGAAAATTGGACCGGCAAAACAGTTCCACTCACAAAAACATGCTGTGATTCACAAGAAAAACTCTAAATCAACAAACTGAACAAAAACAAATAATAATTTAAAACTGTATTTTTTACGCCGAGTGTAAGTGCAATCATCGTTCTCAAAAAAATTAATGATTTGAAATAGTTCAGTTCCGAAATCAAATCATTAAACTGCAGCAAAGCAACGGGGGCAGAGAATGATGCTGCAGGAAAGCACCGGGCAGCACATGAAATGTTGTTCCTCACAACCGAACATCACTTGGAACAGAAAGTAACATTAATTAAAACGTAATATTTGGGTAAATCGTACTTGCTCTTCTTTGACATCAAAGCTAACCATCCATAACCATGAGACAAAAGTGGGATTTGAGGAAAAAGACAAGTTGTTAATGGGTCAAACGTAACGTCACACCTCGCTGCAGTTGGTATGTTCATGTGTCAACTTGTGATTTATTTATTGTCGAGGCACGTTGTAGTGTCATTTGAGACACGAGGAGGGGAAATGGGTCAGGCGGTTACATCGGAAATATCTAAGAATAAATTTTAAAAAATTTAAATAAAAAATTAAGTCGAAAACAAGTCTTGTTTTTCCGCGATGACAGATGAGAATCCGTTATCATTTTCATCATTTTTTTTTAAATTTAGTTTTACTGCTGAATGAAACCCATTTTAAGAATCGAGGACAAAAGCTATGGGGAAAAATATTAATACTTCCTTTTTTGAAATCCCACCAAAGTTCACATCCACGACTTTTATCTATTCTTATATCTTTGTATAGATAGTTAAAATGAATACTACTTCCGGAACACAAATTATCAAAGTCATTTGAACAAAAAAAAAATTAAGTCCTAAAACCAAAAAATAAAAATCATAATCATGACTCATAATTGCAATAAGATGATTTTATCAAGAATAAAAAAATAAAAAAAATGACATTTACACAAAAGCAAGCGTGACCTGTTCAGAAAATGAAAAATGATCGAAGAAAAAATTGACACGCCACATAAAGAAATTCCCCACTGACATTTTAAATCATACAGATGAACCTTAACACTTCCAAGATGACCTAAATCAAAGAAAAACGTTAGAAATTCTCTCGTGACTTCACACGATCGCATCCATAGTCTATTTATCCCGTAAACTGTGGGAATATAGCAAAATGTACATCGTTGTGATCAATACCGCAATTTTACATGACCGTGTATCGACTTTTTCCCACCAACTGAAATACATTCAACAAGTTATCAATTGCCGAGACGGAGAAACTACACATAGGGACGGAGGAGTCGAGGAAGTGGTCGTGGCCTGACCCCGTGATGAGAAATGGTCACTGTTGGGCACAAAGTAAAGTATAGTCAAAGAAACAAACCTTTATTTATAGGCCCACTTTTATTTTATTTGCACACTGCAATTACCGATCATTTCGACTTAATAAAAGATCTATTTCGAAAAAAATAAATTTTTTCTTGCTGTTTTTGTTTTTTGTTTCGATAGGACTTATGAACTATTGAGCTATTACTTCCTATTTTTTGTTTGCATTACTTTTAATTCATGATTCGATGGCATAATTTCGGTAGGGAATGCACTTTTATGTATAATTTGATGGCGTAAAATGAAATTACGTTCTGTAATGAATCAAAGGCGGCTTTTCTAATGTTGCTAAATTAAATGTAGCCTATTCAAGGAACATGAATCAAATCTTGATTCATCATAAGTCAAAACGTTTTTGACGTGCACATTCTAAAATATTCTAAAATATTTTTATTTAAATTTCTAACTGAAGGAAGTTGGAATTTGGAAACAATTAAAACGAAGCAGGCAATTACATCTTTCCTTTACATTAATGGTCATTGTCTTTAAGAAATACAAATTTCTCAAGAAAACAAAAAAACAATTGCTTTTTTACTGCTAAGTTTACAACTCAAAAATAGCTGCTTTTCCCACACGATTTATAATTATTAATGGAAAAAAAAAGTTTTAACATAATAGTCTTTCACATACAGTAGCACTTTCTTTAATATTAAAAAAAAAATTTAAATAAAAAAAATTTAAATAATGTATTTTATTTAAATTTTTAAAATTACAAATCCCCTACTGCTGCAACATAAAAAAATCATTCACGTGATTTATCTTCGATTTTCACGTTCTGATCGCAAATATTGTGCTACACTTTACGTAATAAACTCTCTATTGGATATTAAGATTTGGTTTATTTAAGTGCCAAGTTGGAACCAGAAAAATAAACCTAAATCCAATTTTCTGTATTCTTTAAATTTAACCTTCAACTTGTAAAAACTACTACATTAAAAATTAAAAAAATAAACCACCAATTTGTTACATAGAAAGCCCGATCTTAAAAAGAAAGAAAAAACAACAACATACCATAGATATCTACAATTCCTGTACAAACAAGACCGGTTTTTTTCCTTAATAACCATGACATTGCTATCTTAGACGACACACTGCCAGTCTGGAGCCAGAAATGCTCATCACCAGCCGCTACTAAATGCACAAAGTGCCCAATCAAGCCATCTCATCTCATAAAACGTCCTTGCGCAGCTACCACGCTTTCAACTTACCTGCACGACCTTCAAGCGTCCATTCAACTTCAAACACATTAAACAAACCAATAATACTACCAACACACATGACAACATACCAAAAAAGCTTATAATTTCACTAAATACGTTAAAAACCGATGATAAATAAGTCATGTACTTACCCCATTTTATTTTTCTTACTGCACGCACCTAATAAGGTGACAGGTAGTATCTTTTAGATCCTAGTGTTTTATTTGCGCCCTAAACTGTGCATGAGAAGCGTTTAAGCTCATGGCGGCCAACTTTTATACGAGTCCCGGCCCCGACAGTGTCCTACTTTTGCAGCCAATGTTGAGACGCGAGCCATGTGAGCAGTGGAGATGACGGCTGCCGCCCAGCCCAGTCTTCTTAGGGAGAATCAGGAGAATGAACTGCAAATGGATTTAGAATCAACAGATTGCAAAAATAAAATTTTATGCGATAGCTGATAGCTACTTTTAAATATTTTTCTCACGTAAAAGAAAAATCATTATATTTACTTATGAATTTGGTTCACGATGTTAGTTTACACTACTCGTTTATTAACTTCATCATCCCTGTTATCAAGGTAAATGCCTCAAGATGTGCCAACGAAATATTCCATCGAGTACGTTTACGGTGTCCAATAGTACGCGTACGAAATTATACAGAAAGGGCAAGTAAAACAATTCGCACAGCAGAATAAGAGCTCGGAGGAAAAGTTCTGGCATTTCAATTGTTTTTCATTTTTTTTTTAATCGTGATGTGCTTTTGATATAAATATTAAATACACGTGTTCCTAACCTTATTCGAGGCGTTGAATACACATAATAGTTACAATGGATCCCCACGTGAAAGTTTAATGAATTTATACAGTATTAGGTAATTTTTAAATGATGAATCGTGTAAACTTCACTTGAGAATCCATCAAAATAGGGTCATTTCCCTTTAATTTTTTTTAAATCTTCAAGTGATAATTCTTTCTTATCAACACTATAATAACCTAGGTAACTTTCTAAATCATCGGCTCAATTAATTTAATTATAAACTTATAAAAGCTTCCGTGTGAAAATTATAAATCTTATCCACAATTTTCTATAAGAAAATCTAGATCTGGATAACATTTTAAAAAAAAAATTTTAATTAGTAAAAAAAAAAATATAAGTAAATAAAATAAAAATAAAAATAATTACTTTGATTACACGAATAATTGCAAAAGTGCACTTTTGTGTGTTTTTAAAAAATGGAGTGTATTCAACTTCAAAATAACAATGAAACAAAGTAAATGAAATAAATTTCTGTATCTAAAAAACCCAATTTAAATCGTAACGTGACATAACTGTGATCAAGATTAAAATCATCACACCAGGAAACAAAACTGGCGGTTAATATTGTCTAATTAGGCCTTGAGATTCGAGCGGACGACCTTGAGAAAGGACCAAGGAAGAAAGCAGTCATAAAAGATAACAAAGTCTCAAATCACGTGAGTTATCGATTGAATTGAAGAGATATTAAATGGATGAAGACTCTAAACGGGTTAACCATATGCACGACCGCGATTGTGGCCATAAGAAAGAGTTAAAGCTTTCCCCTATTCAGGCCAAGGTAATTTATCTCGTTGTTACATCGTTTTGTGTCCCCAAACTTGCGATGTTACATCAAGGGCCGAATTAGCAAAATAAATAAGATTGTTAACTGTCATTTTTAACATCATATTCAGGTTTTTAGCGTATTACGCACTAATAAATTCTAGACAGTTTTTTTGTTGTTTAGCTGGGAAATTGTTAAACACTGCATGAGTTGTGAAAAGTCAGAAGAGAAGAAAAAAAAGTGTGAAAAATGTGAGAAAATTGGTTGAGAATGAAAATTACAGGGTGGCGTTATGTTCTTACTTCTGAATTAGGTAAGTTGAAAACCTTTTTGTGCTCGAGACAACTTAAACTGGCAATTTTCATTTCCCACTAATTGAAAAGCAATAAAGCTGTAGAGAAAGAGTTTGGAGGAAGCAAAATGTAATTAGCATGAAAAAGAAAATATATCTTTTATAGTCCGTGGAAGAACACAAACAGAATTGGGTTAGAATCTGAATAAATGTATATATATAAGTTATAGTGAATAAAAACAAACCTATTGAGTGAAATTTCTGCCACTGACCGAAGGATTCAATGTCCACTGACCTCCAATTACGCTCAAACACATCTTGGCATGTTTTGGGCTTCATAATGACTAGAATCAAAGCAAAAAAAGGTCAGTAAATAGACTACAGTTGCAGAATAAATTATTTGCAGGATGGAAAAAAATGTTTCAACAATTTGTGAATTTAAACTTCGGCATAGAAAAATATGTAGAAATAAGTGTCAAATGATGCAACTTAGGTTTACTTAGTTTTACCTGTCCTCAAAACCGGCAGTTAACCCGTAATTAAAGAAACAAAGAAGCAAAGCAATCTGTCACAAATGGTAATTAAATTTCATTACAAATTAATCACAATTTCTACCAGGTATTCCACGCGTCCATTTCCTCCTAATCAACGACCTAGTGAACCCTACACCCGAAGGAAAATGACGTAATTGGGCGGATTCAATGACTAGACTAAAAAATTTCAAAATAAAAGAGTGTTTTGTGCATCGAAGCTATTTTTTGTATACTTATGATCGAGCGAGCTACATTTATTCTCTCTTGTTGGTCAGTGAAAACAGCCCTTCAGCTGCAGTTAAGCTGGTCATCGACTTGTGAATTGACGTACAAGTCGTTTGCCTTTTTAAAATCGAGCAAAAAATACAGAAATGAATAAAAACTGTCACAATTTGCTGCAGGTAATCAGTGAAACAGAACGCTGCATTCGAATATTTGCTTTATAATTGATAAAAATAAAAACAATAAATAAAATAAATAAATAAATAAAAATCAAATTTTTTTAAATGAACAAAAATTAAATTTTTTTAAATAAATAAAAATCAATTTTTTTTAAATAAATAAAAATCAATTTTTTTTTTAAATAAATAAAAATCAATTTTTTTTTAAATAAATAAAAATTAAATTATTTTTAATTATTTCAAAGTGATTCAATAAACCGTAATAAATTGCTTTCATTGCTCAGCTTGAAGAATCACCGGGATTGCATGCCCCATTTTTTTTGGCCGGATCTATTTAATTCGAACTCATGTCATTGTGGATTCATTACGACTTTTTCGCCTTTGACATGCCACAGCAGTGCATTTGAATACGATTACCGGGATATCTTTTGTCATGTTAAATCATACCTTGAAAAATATTTAATAAATAGATCCGTCAAAACAAAAGAATAAATATGATACAACATATAGGGTGTTCATTTTAAAGTGTTTGCAGTCAAATATTTCTGCAACTAAGGAGCAATCACAAATTAAGTTCACAAATCTAGAGTAAACAGTGTTGGCAAAATTCATTAAGCAATACAAATTTGGTTTTTCAACAATGTATCATGGATTATCGCATTGTAACTTAAAAAGTAACAATACAATCTGAAAAATGTAAATTGTAAAGGTATAGACTATAACTTTAAAATTGACATTTTTCAGATTGCATTGTTACTTTTTAAATTACAATGCGAAATACCATGTTGCATTGTTGAAAACCCAAATTATGAAATGCCCAACCCCCGTTTACTCTAAAAGCGTGAACATAATTTGTGATTCCTGCTTCATTGCAAAAATATTTAACTGCAAACACGTTAAAGTATATAAACATCTGATTTCAGTAAACTGCACTGATTGAAAATAGGTCAAGGTAATGAGTTATTCAAGTGTAGTAGGCTATGGCTATTGAATGCTCTGTGCAATAAAAGGTCTTTACATCTTAACCTCCTAAGCTCAAACAATTCGATGACCCTCTAAAATGCTGGTAGCAATTCTTTTTATTTGTATTTATTTAAAAAATTAAAAATTTGACACGAAAATTATTGAAAAAAATCTCAGAAATTAAACAAAGTCAGAAAAATTTCTGAATTTTATGATTCCACCAGTAAAGTAATAAACAAAATTGTCTTCATTACTAAAATCTTCAATTTCTTAGGTCTAATTTTCTTGTATAATGATACATGCTTTCAAAGCGTGTATTTAACCAATTTAAAAGTTCCATCGTGTGTGTGTGTCTATTTACTGCTGGTGTAATTGTTTCTAATCAGGGTCAGTACCTGGGCTAATTACGTCCATCACCCTAGCGTCCTCTCAGCTTAATCCAATTATGCAACGTATAATCAGTCCTTCATGGCGCCATCTACTAGTAAAACAACTAAGCACAAACTATAAATTATTAACAAAATCATTTTCTATTTTTAAAAATAATTTCTTACCCATTTATGCGATGACAAAAACAAGCTCGGAGAAGTCCCTCTGTACGTTTTGTATGAGTCGAGCAACATACATATTTCTATTACGATGAAATTTAATATAACGCCTGCATATTGGCTTTCTTGCTCAACCTGCGTGCCCAAGTGGCGAGTGGAACCAGAGTGGGAGGACGGAAGGGCGCTAGTAGTTGGAGTTTTCGTTCAGATCGATGCTCGTGTTTGCCTTGATGTGGGCGGCACGAGAATCGCCGCGAACCGCATTCATGCGCGCAAAATACTGCAATGAGTGTTCTTTGAAGAACCGTCTCTTCACTGCCAATGCATCAAACGCAGCAAGCCTTTAAGGTAATTATAACGGGGTTGACGAGTTGTAAAACGATAATTCGGGAGAAAATATCTTGTAGAAAAAGTTCCACAATGGGAAATCGAACAGAAACAAAACGCACGAGCAAAGGATTAACTTTGCTCTCATTAGAGCTACAGTTAAGCACAAGTCTAGAAAGGAGCTACCGCAATTATTTGTATTACTATAATAGAAATGTTACATTTTAAATCTTTTGTTTGAAGTTTGGTGAGTTTGTTAATTGTTTATTCGAAATAGATTTGATTTAAACTGTTATAAATGCTTTTAAAAAAAATCGATTTTTATAAAGAATCTCAGTTTGCTGTATGCACGCTAAATCGATAGATAGTGTGTGTACATGTATACACACAGGGGGGCGCATTATTGGTAGCGCAATCTGCTTTGAGTTTTGCCGTCTTGCCTTTCAAAGAGTTCCGACAAGCGATTCCAATTACTTATTCATTGAGATTTAATTGAAATTTTGTCGGCAACAAATTAACATGCGAAGATTAGAGTGCGTTATCTAATGTAACTGGAGATTATTATATTTTTAATAAATAATTAATATAAATTTTAATATTTTTAATACATTTTTTCTTTTCCCGATATGAAAATTCTTTCTTGCAGGTTTCTCGAGACGATACAATTAAAAATAATGCTGACTTCACAACGATTTCGAATAATTGGAAGCGCGATTTTCGGTTTGTCTCTCAGTGTATTGATCCTGATGCCAAAAAGTCAAGATGAAATTCAAACCACTTTGAGGTAATGAAACATTTCAATTGAAAACAACGAAAAGACTAAAATTCTTAAAAATTAAACACCGCTTTTTCATGTCAAAAATTCGATATTTTCATTACATTTTGTCACTCCCACCCAAGCCAATACCCTGGGTAGGGTAAAAGGGGACAAAGATTGAACATTTCAACCTTGAAAAGCTGTCACTCTCCCACAATGCTTTGTGTTTGATTCAATGGACTTAGACATTACGATTCGCCCGTGGTCAATTGATGATGAAAGATCTGTCCCTCCTGATCAAATAACAGTGAAAGCAACCTTAAAATGATGTGTTAAGGGTCTGCTTTTGCTCTGCATAGCATAGGGGAGGCTGTGGTTTGAATGATGAATATGACCCCCCGTCGCGTTTCCCCTTCGTCAATAACAAGGCAGACGTCGAGTAATCTAATGTCTTTTAAAAGCATCTTCTTTACATCCGCTCAACCCATCGTATTACTTCATAAACGTGTTAAAAATCAATCTCAATAACCGGATGTGCACACACGAAACAACTAAAACTAATTACGCAAACTTTTGAATGCTTATTAAAACTTTAGCTCGCATGCAAATTACAAAATGTTCCCCCTTTCCTTCCCTGCATGACAGCGTACCGCCTCTCATAAGAAATTGAAGGCGGCAGCACAAAGACGAAGCGGCTTGATTCAAGTCCTTTTTTTCACCATTTTTTTTCCTGAAGATAGAATTTCTTCTCCACTACTTCTCTTAAAGATGAAAATAAATATAAAACAAGTTGGAAATACTAAACAAATAGAAATATAAAAATATTCAAATATTATCTTAATTTGTTAATTATTTCCTTCTGATTTTTACAGACCAGACGAGCACTTACACAAGTTAGTAGATTTACTAATAGCTAATCAGCAACGTGAAGAAAAGAGCATCAAGAAAAAAATCTGGACAACAAATCGCATAATCCACGAACGATTTAAATGGTTGCAACACAAAACTGTTGCAAATCACCTGCTAACACCCAATTCACAGCCCAGCAAATCATCAATCATGGTTTTCCTCCATTTACCTCGAACAGGCGGGATAGAAATTAGAAAATGTGTGAAAGAAATTGGGCGTAATTACAGTCTTTTGCTGTTTCCGGATTTAAGTGACCAGCAACGAATGCTGTGGGATCTGCCTCATCAACTCACGCATGGATATCGCGAAGGATTCGATGCACACATGGGAATGAACCTGTTTGGATTATGTGATAATGTAAGACGACCTTGCTCTTATTTTGTTGTGATGCGCCAACCTCTAGAAAGGGCAGTGTCCAGTTATTTTCACTGTTTGCAGTCCCTGAGTGATCCAAACTGCATTGCAGTGAACGCAAACGACATGGACCTTCGTTCGTGGGTGATTTTTCAAGGAAGTGTTTTCTTCAGAAGTCTACTTTTCAATAGTGCGCATTGTCAAATCAAAGTTAACGTTACTTCTTTGGAATACAGTCTGTTGAATCCTAAAAATATTCCTTGTTGGTTGAAGCACAAGATTTGGTTCGATTCGCTACCAGATGACGACCAAACAGTTCTTTTAGATTACGTTCTGGAGCATTTAGAAACGTGGTTCAGTGGTGTTGGTGTCACGGAAGATATGATTTCGACTGTTTTTGTGCTGGAAACCGTGTATTCTTTACCATTTACAAGTTGCTCTAATCTAAACACACGGGATCGTGATGGGCAGTGGAGGGCGCGAGTGGAAGACAATAGTGTCAATTTAAGTGAAAAAGATGTTTTAAACAACGAAGAGTTTCTTGATTTACAATATGATTTGGGGGTACAAAAAGCTCTGTATGCGGATTATAAACTGTACAAAAAAATTAATGACATTTTTCGAATGCAAAAACAAATACTTTTTAACAAAATCAAGTAAATTATAAATATACACATCCAATTTGTAATTTGCAACAAGTCGCAAGTGTCACGATAAGCTGCATTTACGATCCAGTAAGAATACAACTTAAAATGTCATTTTCAAATATGACTCTACCTCTACTATAATACCGGTAGTCTAAATGGTAAATACCACAGAATTTCTTTTGCATCCACAAGGATTCTCTTCAATAATATTTGGAAATAATTTATAATAATAAATCCGATTGAATAATGGCAAGCAAATAAATCATCCATTTGATACACGATTACATGTACTGTATAAATTTATTCACGACAGTTGTGCAGAACAATTACTGCTGACTAAAATAAGCAAAGAAAAAGTGAACTTACGGTTTCATTAGTTTCGTCGTTTTTAGTCCACAGTGCACACTTTATCGCTGATTCGTTCCGCGTGGAAAGCGCGTCGTCCGTCACTGCTGGGCCTCGTCCAACATCGTACCTATGATGCTTTGATTACACGGGGTTTGTGCGGCTTGTAGGAATGAAACATTGACACACTACACAGTTTCATGTGTATACCTAGATAATAAACATTTATAGCCGATATACAATAAATAAATAAGTAAATAAATAAATAAATAAATAAATAAGATACAAATAACACATTAACATCAGCTAGTTCATACTCTAATTAGATTAGCCAAAACTTCAGTTTGATTATTTTTCTACAAGTCACATGGACAGAATAAGAATGACAGACATTTAACTCAGTATTTTGTAATCTGAACTAACTTAAAACCCGCAAATTTGTTTTTTCAACCACGATATTGGATGACCGCTAAATCTTAGAATAGACAAAACACTCATGCCCAAAGCTAGTCCAAAGCTATTGCCAATATGAGCACACAGAGCCACTAGTGAATAGTCATCAACTTCAATTATCTGTTCTACTATATTAGAAAGCATGAGAAATGCAATGAGAAAAGGTTGAGATGTGGGTTGAATTTGATTGTAGGTATTCAGAATATAGATTGACTCACTACAAGACCGAATGCAAGAACAAGATTTAGTAATATTGCTCGAAATAATCATATATTTGTTAAAGGTTTCCTTTGCTGCTGCAGCCGATGTACATTCTGAAAGATTCGCTACTGTTTCTTCTAGAAATGGCAACCTATGGTAATTAATTTGAAGATCGGAGCTAAATTGTTTTAAAACTCTTTAATAACTTGATCTTACTTGCATAATTCAGCTTTTCGAATTTGTTCCAATAAACAAGTTTCTCGACATTTACGAAAGTCTGACTTGTCAATACAGGGATTCATCGGATTATTTAATCTTTTAACCTAGAAATAAAAGATTGTACGACATGAAATCATAAACAAGAAATTTAGTCCTATAATAATAATATCTATTCTACTACTGACGGTTGTAAGACGAATGTCAGTTACAGTAATGGAATGCACAGCAGCAAGAAATAATTTTAGCTCGTCATAAGTCTCCGCATGAGTAGAATCAACATCACTAACATATATCTAAAAATAATGCAATTGAATTTGTTAGTTTTCATTTAAAAACTTATTTCATTTACATTTACAAATTTACATTTAAAACTGTATCGAACTACAGAGTAAAAACCCCATTTTATATTCATTGTCAGCTACTGCAATGTAATGTAATGAATACGATATTGCATGTAGAATTGTTGAATATAAATGGCTTAGTTTCCATACTGTTTTTTATCAATTATTTTGAAGTAATTAAAAGATTTCCTTACTCTGAATGCAGCATTTGGGCACTTATAAAATGGTAATTCTTCCTGTGAAAGCATTGGTAACGGAAGAAAAGAAAAGAAACCAGCATATTCTGTTTCCGCTGTAAATGAAATATATCACATAAAATATAGGAAATAATTCATACATGAGGTTCGATCACTTTAGCAACGGGGTGTTTTAGTGAAGCAATAGTATGGTGTTAAGCTAAGTACGCATGATCTAATTCCGTGCACGAAATGGTCACTTTCTGTGAGCGGCCAGAAGTTTTGGTCGACGTGGTACACATAGTTCCGCTTACCATACACTGAAACTTTCTGGCAACCGGAATTCTATTCTTTCTGGCAGTGATGGTGTGCAGAAAAATCCAATTGTTTCCATGCACGAACAAATTCTGAGTACCCAGAAATGTATTGTGGCAATGCGCTCGATCGTGACCGATCGTACATAAGCTGGAGGTGGATACTGAATACAAAGACAGATAATACTAAAATTGTTTGATTAATTTATTTTATAATTTATTATTAATTATTAATTTCAAAATACTGTAATCCACTTATTTTGCACAATCAAACTACAATATTTTGTAAAAGTGGTCGCCATTTGTTATTACAACACCTGCACAAATTGTGTGTACCAAACAATTTCCGCACATGGAAAGACCAGCCAAACACACAGGCGAAATCATTTTGTTTGCGGCGTGACAACCTGAAAATTTAGACTCTGAACGTCTTATGTGTACTGAGCTTCAAGTCGCTCCTGTCGCTAAAGTGAACCTAGCCCCATTAGCAACTGTAATATTGTCTTGAATGATTTTGTTCGTTATGGCAGATGTAAATAAACCTCTACGTATAAATTAGTACAAAGATCCAGTGGCGGATTTCCCATAAGATAAAGCCTAGAGACTCCAAAAATTTAGAATTTGCGTTTTTCTTAAAAAAAAAAATTTTATCTTTGCAAAATAAGCATTTTTTCTAACCTATTTGACAATGGGGGCCCCAAAGGTCCTTGTACCTAGGGGCCTCCTCAACCACTGCAAAAGGATCAAACGCAGTGGCGTAGCAATCGGTAGTGCAACGCGTGCTTGGATGAAGGCCCACGAGCCTAGGGGCCCATGGAGGATAAATGATAACGTGATTTTTTTTTTAGGTTTTTAGGTATTCGGAGGATAAAAACCCTAGCTATGGCTCTGCTAAAGGGCCCATCATCAAACTTGCTCACTGGCCCATTGATGTCTTGTTACACTGATCAAACGGTTAATTTACAAGCCTTGGCAAGCGGCGTCGACCCGAGTGTGTCTTCCCTTCTACTCAAAAAATTAATTGCTATGTATAAGCCAAGCTTCATACGTCACTTAAAGACAAGAACCAATAATTGACTTCTTCGTGCATGTGCATGTGCATTTTTTTTCGAGTTAGCCCAGCAGCCAAATTGCCATTTAAAAAATTAAGTTGTCTAAGTTAACTACCGTACTGCCTTGAATAAAGGCCGGGCGTAATGAAGCGCCGGCTCTTGATTAAGCGCCGTCCAACCGACAGCCGAGAAGTCAATAAGCGCCGGCCCCGAATAAACGCCGGGCTTGTTTAACCGCCGGGCTTATTGTAAATTTGTGATGACGTTTTATATCTACCGTACACGTACACGTAGCGTACGGTAGAAATGAGCTATTTAACACTCCTTCATTGTTTCACTGCTGCATTTCTACCATTAATACAGCGATATGGCTCCAACAAATTTGAAAAAACGTGCATACAACCACAAATTTTTTATAACTTGTTATTTTCAACTCAAGAGTCGAAAAAATAAATAAACGCCCGGGCGTTTATTCAAGGCAGTACGGTAAGTTATCAATGCGCATTTGTCAAATAAAATCATTCATGATCTGTAAAACAAAAATATACTATCCAAATATACGAGTACTTACTAAATTTGTAGTGATTACAATCCCCATGAGGAGTTGGTATGAATGTTTGGTTTGCAATTAATAGGTCAATTTGTACTATATTCTGCAAAGGTTAAAACACACAGAAGTAGTATACTTCCTACTCTAATGACAGGTTAGAGACCATCTATCTATGAAAAAGGTATTGGGTGTGTAAACAATCCAAGTAATCCAGCCCACAAAAGTACAGAGATTGATAAGCCTAGCATCAGTAGTCAAGCAGAAAGACTCCAATTTGAGTTTCAGTCTATATGCTATAGCTGGAGCAACAGCAAGTGCGATAATTTAAGTTTAAACTTAACAAAAGTTTTTTGTTGCATTAACTGGAACACACAATTGACGCCCCAATATTTTCAAAAATGTAACTAAAATGTCATGCTTGTGGCTATCACACCAGTTACCTGCCCGTTCAGGCTAACAAGTAAGTAAAGTGTAAGTTATATGATAGCATTAAACTTATGCTATGCTCACACTAGAACCAATTATCTACATAACTACTGTACCTAACTTTTAGAAACTCTCGTGTTTACACTTGTACGAGTTTACAACAACTCAAAACAAAATGGCGACTCTTCTACAACTTTAATGCCATGTTCACACTTGAACCACTTTTCTACAAAACCTGCCCACTTTTAAAAAGTCGTGTGTTCACACTTGTTCCAGTTTTTTACAACTCAGAACAAAATGGCGACACTTCTACAACTGAACAAGGAAGGCGTCTGACCGACCGACCAACCGAACATCTGAGGCACATTACCTGGACGTTACGTTTACCTGGCACCAATTTGAAACCCAGCGTTAATACGAACCAGGCGCCTATTGAATTTTGGGCGGCTAACTGCCAGCTAAAACGGGGCCGGCGCTTAAATGAACCCCGGCTATTAAACGAGCGGTACAGTACATGTTTCTACCTCTTACAGTTCGTGAAATACGAGCATAAATACGTTTCAGTCGCTTCGGTTAGAGTGGAAACAAGATTGTGACCATCGTTTTGGCCCCAAAATTATCTACTTTTAATGCAGAAACAAATTTAAAAACTATGTCAGTTTACTAAACTGGCATCTGCCTTTCTTTTAAAAAAGAATAGAAGTTTCTATCTTTAATGGTTCCTTAGCTACAAGTAGAAATGCAAACCCATACCTTTCAATGGATAACATCTTGCCAGACATAAACCATCTACATTTATTTTTGGAATGCATTATTTACTCCAAGTAAAGTCACTAAAATTTCTACAAAACATGTAAACACCCACTTTTTAGCTTCTACAAGTTAAAGTTTGTAAAAGTGGCAACTTCTACAAAAGTGGTTCAAGTGTGAACTAACTTGTAAGCATTACTTGTCCAGTTATGCTTTCTTGTCATTGGTACATCAATAATAGTTTTACCTTGATTATACCTGCAGCTCCTCCATAAAAATCTAAACGAGTCAATGTCCACAAACGCTTTAAAGTTTTGATTGGTTTCGGATATAAATCCAGTGATTCCACATCACACAAGCTGGTAATATTTTTTCCCTTCATGTATTTTTCTTTGTAGAATGCAAGTTTTTGATTTTCTCCACAAATAGTCAATGATGGAAATGTCACATGACTCAGATACTTCAATTTTACAATATTCCGTGTAGGATGTTTAAAGTAATACAATGCACGTTCTTGAATCATAAATGTTGCCAAAGCAAAACACAGAATCAGTGTTACGTTCCACAAATAATTAGCCCTGTATTGCATTTGTATGTCGGTTAATCGTTTCAGTTGAACTTGTCTTATTTTAGCTTTTATTTTGTTGGCTGTGTATATTTTGAAAATAGTGATCTCCATTCGATTCAATTTGCTTTTCTTTGCTCTTCTGCATCTCCACATGATAATATGTTGAAGAATATCTGTAATTGACAGCACTGATAAACCCATGAATAAACTCAAGTTTCCACCAATATCAGTTAATAAACTGATTTCATCGTAGGCGACTCGCTGAGTTACAACCACTGCTTGTTTATTGATTCCAATCATTAAAGATGTGCCGTTTGATTCAAGGATGGCAGGTTGAATAGTATACACGTATTGGCGACATGTTGGCACGCATTTGCATTCGGTATAGACTTTAGGAGTTAGGATTGCTTTGAGAGCAATAAAGAAACTTTTTTCTGCATTTTCTTTATCAGAACTTACGCAAGATGGCAGTTTGATTCTTGAATCTACGAAAGGCAGCCTATTAAAATCAAATGATATTAATAGTTTTAAAATTTATTTATATTTATAATTTGATTGACTAACTTGCATTCAGCTTCAGAAAATTTTTTGCGTAAACAGTTTTTGTAACATTTTTTGAATTCTTCATCGCTAACACATGGATTTGAATACGTGCTTGACAAATAGTACTAATTTTATAAATTAAAAAAAAAGATAGATTTAAAATTTGCAATGTGGGGAAATCTGATTTTACGCATAATATAAGCTTAGGTGCGAGAAGGAGATTGATAATAACGTCCTGTAAAGCCCCCAAATTCCAAAAAAAATATAAAAAAAAATTTCTTAAAATAATATTCAAAAGCATTTTTTTTCGAATTCTTTTTTCAAAGGCCCGCCTCTGGGGCCCCAAACTTACACCGCGTCTATATGCCTCAAATGGTGTAAACGCGCCACTAGACTGATGTCATTGAATCTCAATGGATTTTTATGCCACCAGATACAGTAGATAAACTTAAAATAGCTAAACTAAAGGGAAGTGTTTTTTTTGTCCATGGTGACCTAAGAGAATGTGATCCACCACTTTTGTTCAACAATAAAATGTCCAGTGTTTTAAATTTGTGTACAGTAGTAAAACTTACTCACTTTTCTGAATGTGACCAATATATCATAAGCATAGCCTGTTATTATTGGAATAAGAAATGCAAAATCAATTTTTTCACTAATTCCCACCTGAAACAAATCGTTTAATGTATTATAACCAACAAACATGCAGTTGCAAAGAAATATTACTATTGTCAAAGATGGTGAACATCGTTTGGAAGGAATTAGCTTCAAATCAAGATGAGCATTTAATGTATTTCCACGTAACATTTCTATTGAAATAAAGTTAATCCAACAGGTTAACAACCGAGATACAAAATTCTAAGCAATGAGTGATGTTGTCTTTTCTTGCTTTTGGAAACACTATCGTCTTCCCCCAAATACAACGTCATGACGTTGTATTCGAATATAACGTCATGATGTTGTATTGTGTCTTTTTGTGAAACTTCTCAAAAAAGACTATCAGTAATTGATCATGTAATTTTGTAAAATAGGAAGCACATCTTGACTTTGTAACTCATTCGTTTCATGATTTTCATGAAAATAAATCAGGGAATTGAAGCACACGGTTGTAAAGACTTCTAACTTTTAATCTAAGTTCAAGATGGACAGTACCGGTAGTAGCTGAAAACATATTGTTAGCGTAATTTAATGTTATCAATTTGTTTTCAATTCCCGGCATCACACCCGTAAAAAGCGCACCCAGCAACGCTTTCTGGCATCGTAACCGTCAAAATCGCAGCGCATGACGATCGAAAACAGTCAATGCACTCGAAAAGGCACGTTTTTGAAAAAACTCGAATACAACGTCATGTATTCGGGGGAAGACAGTAGGCGCACTCTGTAAAGTAATTGAGACTAGTGCTTCTGAAAGTGAAATCCGTGGGCTGCCGGTCCGTACATAAGTACGTAAGTTTGGCAGCCCACTCTACGCATCCCAATCCCACTCCTAATTCTAATTGTTATTTAGCAGCATTAAGCCTAATATTAAGCCTACCGGTAATAATGCTAAAATAAAGTCCTAAACTCATCATTAAAAGTAATTTACAGCGTAGTACCAAAATAGTGTTGTTTTATTTTCTGTGTGCAACAAGCTTGACAATCGCCATGTTAAATGCACGCACAGAATGTGATGCGCAGTTTGAATTTAGCATCAAAATACCGGGCGCGAACCGTAGTTTCATCAAAATTTCACTGTAACTGACTCTAGTATGATATGGGTCCATGACACATTGAGACTAACAAGTAAGATTACTGGCCTTCTACAATACAAATTTTGAAAAGCACTGATTTAGACTAGACTAGACTAGACAGCATTTAAAACAACATGTTTAACTGCTTGTCTCAATCTAGTAGTCTACGCACTGCATTTAAACAACAAAACATGTTTAAACATGACTTTATGAATGCGCCCACACACTTCCAGCACTTGTAAATGAAATAGAATACTTACTAGTAAAATTCAATGTGGTGCACTGGCCAATTAATGATTTACTAGTTGAAATTGTTAGTCCATCGACGGTAATATTCTATCAAAAAATGTAAATAATATTATCAATTATAGAATGTCTTCGAAAGCACTATAATTGTCTAAATGTGACTTACTTTTTTAAAATCAAGTTTTTCTAAAATGATTGACTTATTTTTGTAACTCCAAAATTTGGCGTAGTCAACCATTTCGTCCAACGGTTTCTCCAATTTCCAAATTTTTAAAGTTGGAGCCACGCAGGCCAATGGATCATAAATGTTGTGCTCCGCAAAAAAATCCACAACGTAGTCACTTTCAGCCGAACATAGTTGAATGTTAGGAATTCGGACAGTCTGCAATTCGCCAATTTCAATATCAACTGCTGTTGGATATGACAAGTAGTAAAGAAACCTGTCCGCTATTTGATAGCAGCAACCTAGTAAGCAAGTGACTACTACGCAAAGCCACATTCCCCGTAAATAAATAGACTGCGAGGAATCAACCAGTACTTCATAATCCGCTGGTAGTTGATAAATGTCGGTCCGAAAGTTGTTTACAATTTTGCAAATTGTGCGACGAAGCTTTTTACTAATCCAAATGAATGTCATTTTTAAAACTTGCTAACTTACAGTTCATTAACTGATATTTTAAAAGATTTTTTTGACTACACTGCGGCCACTACATTTGTACATAACCAATCTTCTACTCAGTCTGAATAATCAAATATAGGTCGCAGTTGGCCACTCAACGAGCAAATTACTTATTTGCGTGCAAATTATATTCGTTAAAAGAAGTATTTACTACTCACTGTAATTATATAAATTGATTCTACAGTACGTCTCTCGACCTTTCAAATTAAACGAACAGAAATGGCGTGCTTATTCCATGATAATTTACAAGAAGCTATAAAAGCAGTAAATACTACACAAAAAACCATCAAGTGCTTATATGAGTGACATTTTATTTCATGTCAGCTTGCAAATTGCAAGCTTAATCAAACGAAAGTTAAGTTGTTTATCATTTAATAGATAAGTGAATTATTTATTTGCATGCAGATGGAAATCATTTCTTATCATTTTCTTGTTTCGTGTCATTATCAATTCTTTGGGTCGTTTAGTAATTATTCGTACGTAATTAAATTTGATGTTTAAATGAAAATAAAAATAATATTTACATTTTCATTACAAAAAAAAGAGCTTTTGTAACTTATTATTTAACCCAGAATCCAGTAATGCGTCCTTGGGTTCAAGAAATATTATACGAACCTAGTCTCTAACTTGCTTTTCTAGTTGCAAATAGTTTTCTAACACGAAGTTTCTACGGACCTGTTGAAAGTTAGACACCATCGTTGTTGCGAGATTGTCTACATTGCACATGCGCGTGTAAAACTTTTTCCGGTCACATGCTACAGTCTGGTGGTGACTCGGAGCATTTCCACAGATTTCGTCTTGAAAATTATTGTATTTCTTTTCCGTAATAACAAATTGATTTCGTCATCAGTTATGTTGAATTGAATTGATTTTTTCCAGCACATGTCTGTGGTGTTTATGACATCTCCTAAGTTCGCGCTATGTACGCCTACTTTAATTCCTGTTAGACCTTCGAAGCAAGCTCCCGTCTCCAGAAAACAACCAAATCACAAATAATCTGAACATTATATGATCGGTCATGTGATTATAGATCATTTTTATTGCTAATTAAATACAAGTACAGGTAAAATCAGAATTTAAGTTATTAAGTATACTAAGAGTTGACAGAGTTCAATTTGTGTTTCAAAGAATTTAATTTATTAAATTGCACAAATGGAATCCCAAAAATAAATATGAGAAAGGCTCCGTACAAACAAAAACTTTAATTTATTTTTATTTATTTAGCATTGTACCAGGCGTGATGTCCTCGACAGTCGACCTTACACCTAAATCATATTGTCAGTTACAATGGACATTTTGACTCCCACCCACAATGCATAGTTTGAATAAGCTAAACGCTCCGGACTTTAGTTTGCAACCACATTATTGGACGGTTGGAATATCTAAGAAAAGACAAAACACTCATGCCTAAAGCTAGCCCAAAACTATTGCCAATGTGAGCACACAGAGCAACCAGTGAATAGGCTTCGACTTCGATTACGTGTTCTACTAGATTAGTAGTCATTAGAAATATTAGAAACGCAAGTGGTTTATCTTCGGGCTGAGCTTGATTGTAGCTATTGGTAAAATAGACCATATCCTCGCAAGGTCGAACGCAAGTGCAAGATTTAAGTACATTACTTGTAATATTCATGTATTTTTTGAGAGTTTTCTTTGCTGTTGCAGACGAGGAACAGTCGGAAACATTCGCTAATATTTCATTTAGAAAAGGCAACCTACAATAATTAATTCGAAAGTCACTACTAAATTTATTCAATATGTTAATAACTTGCTCCTACTTGCATAATTTAGCTTTTTGAATTTGTTCTAGTAAACAAGTTTTTCTACATTATCTAAAGTCTGAGTTTTTAATACAGGGATTCGTTGGACTATTCAGTCTTTTTATCTAAAATCAAAAATTGAAAATTGAATTGAAATCAGTTTTGTAAGAATGTTTAAATGTAAATTTTGTTTTGTGGCTTATCTATCTGTATGAAAGTTTAATAAGGAATTCATTTGTAATTTGCGTGTATACTTACAACACTCAAGCGAATATCGGTTGCAGTAATTGTAAATCTAGGCCCATGCAACAGTGATAACTCATCAAATGTCTCAGGATTAGTAGAATCAACATCACTAATGTACAGCTAAAAAATTCAATCATATTTGTTAGTGTAAACAATTGCAATTCAGCATTCACAAGTAGAGTATTTATGTTATTTTCGTTTTTATTAATTTACCGGTATTTGTTTTACTAAAATTAAGCATTCCTTACTTTGTATAAAGAATTTGGACAATATATATAGTTATCATTCTTGATTTCCACAAAGGGTAATATAAACAAAGAAAAGAAACCAGCATATTCTGTTGACTCTGTAAATAATTTAGCTTGCAAGAAATTACTCCCTGCATCAGAAAAAATTAACTCCTACCAAATAACGCACTCTAAAAAAGTTTAAGTTGGCTCAGGGACAACTAAACAATTTAATAGAATGATCTAACTCTGATTGTTGCCTTTACTAAAGTAACAAAATCCTAAAATTGTCTTTTAAGCAAATGTTTAATTGTCGCTGAGCCAACCAAATATTTAGTTAAAACAATCAATCCGTTTTTATAGATTGCGGGCACAACTGGCTTGAAATGGAACAAGCGCAACATTTTAGTTGGATTTTCGCAAATATTGGGAATACATAATCTTCCATTATGTGTCTCTGTTAAGGCGCAAGGGGTCCAGGGCGTCTTGCTTTTTCGACTAGATTTAAACCTAAATTGTCGCGCTTGTCGCTGTAGTGCCAGCTTTTGCGAGCATCCCGTGTTATCTGTACCGTATTACCCCGCCTATTGCTGCATGCCGTTGGGCATGGGTTCATCATAGTTTTGAAATTGGGGGTAAAAAATCAATACCGGCATGCCGGTATAGAGCGAAACATGCCGGTATAAGTGAAAAAATTGGTTTTTTGTTTTTTTTGTTTAAAAGAGCCCAGATGATAAATTATGTTAAAATTTGGGCCCTTAATTAAGTTTTCTTGATATTCTGAAGATTACTACTAAATTTTGTGGAACCTTTATAGAAATTTCGGCCAATTTCCTACGTTTTAGACATCTAAATAGGCGTTTTAAGCATGTTTTGGGCTCAAAATTAAAAAAAAAATTCGTACTCACTTACACCGGCATGCCGTTAAAAACGGGGTTTATCGGCATGCCGGTAATACTCGCACTACACCGGCATGTGGCAATAAGCGGGGTAATACGGTAGGATCCTAACTTTGCTTGGTTTTAAGTCTACCAAAAACTAAACCAGTATTTCACACAAGGATATATTTAAAATTGTATTTACCAAATCTGTAGAGAAGACAGTTTCCGTAAGGAGTTGGTACGTGTGATTGATTTGGTCGTAAAAATTCAATTTGGATTATCCCCTGCAAATAGTAAATATTTGACAATAAAACCACTGCTTCAAAAACGATCAACAGGGGTAACATGTTATTTTAAGTAGTCTATTTATATGCTGAAGCGTAACAACCCAATGTATGTACAATTTACAGCGCCCTCGTCCCAATCTAGCCATATTATACGATTAATTTTTTTTTACTTTGATGCGGAGAACACATCAACCATTTTGTTCGATTATGAACAATGCCGGAAGAAAGGAAGGGCTAAACTGTCACTGGGCTTGTAACGCTTATGTATGTGCTTTGGTGCCATTAATCGTGTCTTGTACTCTTGGATGGGCATGCCGCTGTAGAAGAAATGAAATCTCTCTTTTCGTTGCATTATGATGATGTAAACAATAAGGTTTTACCTTGACTTGGTTTGCAGTATCAGTGGGAGAAAGCCGTGTACTCTCCCACAACTTTTCCAAAGTCAACTTGTCTGGCAAATATAAATCTAGTAATTCCACTTCACATCTGGTAATGTTAAGCTTATGTTTACGTATATGTTTCTCCGCACGTTGAATAAATTTTGAGGTTTCACCACAAATAGTTATTGTTGGAAATGTAATATTGTGTAAAACCTCCAATTGCACAATATTACGAGTAGGATTTTTAAAACAATAAGATGCACGTTCTTGAATCATAAATATTGCCAAAGTAAGACATAGAAATAGCGTTATGTACCACAAGTAATTGGTCTGGCAATTTTGTAGTATTTTGACTGATTGTTCCAGTTTAGCATTTCTTATTTTAGCTTCTCTTATGCTGGCTGTGCATATTTTGAAAATCTTAGTTTCCATTCGATCCAGTTTTTTCATCTTTTTTCTTCTGTTTACCCACAAGATGATTTGTTGAAGAATATCAATAATTGCCAGCGTTGACAAACCCATGAATAAACTCAAGTTTCCACCAATATCCGTTAATAAACTGATTTCATCGTAGGCCAATCGCTGAGATATGGACACTTCGATTTGATTCAGTGAAATTTTTATGTGAGTATCATCCGATCGAGTGAGAGAAGGCCGAAAAGCGTAGGTGTACTGGCTGCAAGTTGGCAAGCAATTGCATACGGTGTATACTTTAGGAATCAGGATAGTTTTGAAAACATTGAAATAACTTCTTTTTGCATTTATAAGATCAGAACCATTGCAAGTTGGTAGTTTAATATTTTGATCTACGAAGGGCAGCCTAAACAAATACCGAGTATTAATGATTTAGATTAATTTATATTTGTTAATTTAATTATTTGCTGCACTGAACTGACTTGCATTGAGCTTCAGAGAGTCTCTTGTTCATACAATTTTTGTAACATTTAGTAAATTCTTCATGCGTAACACACGGATGATTGCGTGTGCTACTGAAATAGTACTGTTTTGAATACATAAATTAAAATAAAACATTATTGCAAACCATGTTAAATTAGTATTTTAGTATGCCAATATTACTAATCAACTTAAAAAATATGCTTACTGATTTGAAGATGATTTCCAAATCATAAAAATATCCACTTATTACTGGAATAACAATTGCAAAATCAACTTTGTCCTGTACTGCGATCTAGACAAATTACGGTAATAAATTTAACATATAACATCCAAAAAAATAATATTACTATTGGCAAAGATGGATTACATCGCTTTGATTTACGTAACTTCATTAAAAGTTCACCCTTTAATAGTTTCCCTTCTAACTTTCCTGCATAAAAAAATTAAAATTTTACTTAAATTGAATAAAACTGATTACTTTGATTTAAAGAATTAAACATTTTAAAATGATTTTGTGATTTAGGTTATATATTGCCTAATCCAAACATTCAATTCGTATACTTAACTGGTTATTTCCACTTTTGTGCACTGACCAAAAAGAGATTTATAAAACGATTTTTGTACACCTTTTAAATGAATATTCTACCAAAAAAATAAAAAAATTTATTTTAATTACTTCTAAACATTTATTAAACAGCCGAAAAATTTATTAAGTATTAAATCTAGTAATAAATTATTCAAACAACTTACGTTTGTTGTATGAAGTGTATCCAATATGAGGGATTCGTTCTTATAATTCCACACTTTCGAGATGTCAACTTCGTCGCTTTCGTCCATATTCCAGATTTTTATAAGTGGAAAATAACAAACTAATGGATCACGGCTTTCCTTAAATAAATCAAGTATGTAGTCACTTTCACTTGAACAGACATCAATAATAGGAAATTGGAGCGGCTGCAAACTGTCGATTCGAATGTCAACGGCTGTTGGAGCTGACACGTAATAAAGAACTCTGTCCGTTATTTGATAGCAGCTACCGAGTAAGCAAACAAATACTACGCAAAACCACAATCCGCGGACGTAAATCGAATGCTTGGAATCAACCAAAATTTGATAATCATCTGGTAGTTGATGATTATCGGTCCTGAATTTATTCACAATTTTGTAAATTTTATACCGCAGCTTCGTGTCAATCCAAATGAATGTCATTTTTTACACTTCCTAAATTACAGTTCAATAATTTTCTATGATTTTTAAAATGTACATACGATACTGATTTACATTATGAATCTTCCCCTGGGTCACGGCGCTTTTTGTTAAGCCTCATAAATGAATGCCATTTTACACTTTCAAAATCAGCTTAATAAAAATGATTAATAAAATTTTACGTCGTGTTAGTTTGAAAGCCAAAACACACTAATAAACAACCTGTAGATTGTAGTTGATCATTTAACAAAACATTTGTATGCTAGGAAGTTGGACAGTCTGCAATTCGCCAATTTGAAAATCAACTGCTGTTGGATATGACAAGTATTAAAGAAACCTGTCAGCTATTTGATAGCAGCAACCTAGTAAGCACGCAAATTATACGCAAAGCCTCATTCCCCGGAAATAAATCGACTGCGAGAAATCAACCAGTACTTCATAATCCGCTGGTAGTTAGTTGGTCGATCCGGAAGTTGTTTACAATTTTGCAAATTGTGCGACGAAGCTTTTTGCTAATCCAAATGAATGTCGCTATAACTTACAGTTCATTAACTAATATTTTAAAAGATTTTTTTGACCGGACTGCAACCACTACATTTGTACATAACCAATCTTCTACTCAGTCTGAATAATCAAATGTACGACGCAGTTGGCCACTCAACGAGCAAACTATTCATTTGCGTGCAAATTGTATGTGTTAGAAGAAGTGTTTACTACTCACTGTAATTATATACCGTAAATTAATTCCACAATCTCTCGACATTTTAAATTAAACGAACAAAATTGGCGAGTTTATTTCGTGATAATTTGCAAACAGCTATAAAAGCAGTAAATACTACACAAAATAACATCAAGGGGCTGTCTATAAATTACGTAACGCAAATTTTTAGATTTTTAGACCCTCTCCCTCCCCCCTGTAACAGTGTCGTAACAAACCCGCAAACCCTCCTAAGAAATTACGTAATAAAACTGACCACCCACCATCCCCTAAATTTTGATATCTATAATACAAATTCAGTAATTTTAAATTTCATTTTTCAAATTTACAATTTACAAAACAAAATAATAATAAATTGAAGCATTTAAAATAAAATTTTCGAATTTTCAATAATTTTACGTAACATTATTGAAAACTCCCCTCTACATCGTAACAACCTGGAACAAAGTTTGAAACCCCCTCCCTTCCCCCTAACGTGTTACGTAATATATGGACGGCCCCCAAGTACTTACATGACTGACATTTTATTTCATGACAGCTTGCAAATTGCAAGCTTAATCAAACGAAAGTTAAGTTGTTGATCATTTAATAGATGCCGTTAAGTGAATTACTTATTTGCATGCAGATGGAATAAATCATTTCTTATCGTTTGCGTGTATCCTTAATTAATTTTTGTTTCGTTTTCTTGTTTCGTGTCATTATCAATTGTCATTATTGGGTTTCGTTTAGTAATTATTCGTACGTAATTAAATTTGATGTTTAAATGAAAATAAAAATAATATTTACATTTTCATTACCAAAAAAAGAGCTTCTGTAACTTATTATTTAACCCAGATTCCAGTAATTCGTCCTTGGGTTCAGGAAATATATTATATGAACCTAGTCTAACCTGCTATTCTAGTTGCAAATAGTTTTCTAACACGATGTTTCTTCGGACCTGTTGAAAGTTGGACACCATCGTTGTTGCGAGATTATCTACATTGCACATGCGCGGGTAAAACTTTTTCCGGTCACATGCTACAGTCTGGTGATGAGTCGGAACATTCCCACAGAATTCGTCTTGAGAATTATTGTATTTTTTTTCCGTAATAACAAATTGATTTCGTCATCAGTTATGTTGAATTGAATTGATTATTTCCAGCACATGTCTGTGGTGTTTGTGACATCTCCTAAGTTCGCGCTATGTACGCCAACTTTACCGTACTTCCCGTTTGACCTTCGAAGCAAGCTCGTCTCCAGAAAACAACCAATTCACAAATAATCTGAACATTATATGATCGGTCATGTGATTATAGATCATTTTTATTGCTAATTACTTACAAGTATATGTGAAATCGGAATTTAAGTTATTAAGTCTCCTAAGAGTTGACAGAGTTCAATTTGTGTTTCAAAGAATTTAATTTATTAAATTGCACAAATGGGATCCCAAAAATAAATATGAGAAGGGCTCCGTACAAAGAAAAATTTTAATTTATTTTAATTTATTTAACATTGCACCTGGCGTGATGTAGTCGACAGTCGACCCTACACCTAAATCATATTGACAGTTACAAAGGGCATTTTAACTCCCAACCACAATGCATAGTTTGAATAAGCTAAACACCCCGAATTCTACTTTGCAACAACATTATTGGACGGTTGGAATATCTAAGAAAAGACAAAACACTCATGCCTAAAGCTAGCCCAAAACTATTGCCAATGTGAGCACACAGAGCAACCAGTGAATAGTCTTCGACTTCGATTACGTGTTCTACTAGATTAGTAGTCATTAGAAATATTAGAAACGCAAGTGGTTGATCTTCGGGCGAAACTAGATTGTAGCTATTGGTAGAATAGACCATATCCTCGCAAGGTCGAATGCAAGTGCAAGATTTAGGTACATTACTTGTAATATTCATGTATTTCTTGAGAGTTTCCTTTGCTGTTGCAGACGAGGTACAGTCTGAAACATTCGCTAATATTTCTTTTAGAAATGGCAACCTATAATAATTAATTTGAAAGTCACTACTAAATATTTTCAATACGTTAATAACTTGCTCCTACTTGCATAATTTAGCTTTTAGAATTTGTTCTACTAAGCAAGTTTTTCTACATTTTCTAAAGTCTGAGTTGTCAATACAGGGATTCGTTGGACTATTCAATCTTTTTAACTAAAATCAAAAATTGAAAATTGAATTGATATCACTTTTGTAAGAATATGCAAATGTAAAGTTTGTTTTGTAGCTTATCTATCTGTATGAAAGTTCAATAAGGAATTTATTTGTAATTTGGGTGTATACTTACAACACTCAAGCGAATATCGGTTGCAGTAATTGTAAATCTAGGCCCATGCAACAGCGATAACTCATCAAATGTCTCAGGATTAGTAGAATCAACATCACTAATGTACAGCTAAAAAGTTCAATCATATTTGTTAGTGTAAACAATTGCAATGCAGCATTCACAAGTAGAGTAGGTATTTATGTTCTTTTGATTTTTATTTGTTTATTTCTTTTACTAAAATTAAGCATTGCTTACTTTGTATAAAGAATTTGGACAATATATATAGTTATCATTCTTGAATTCCAAAAAGGGTAATATAAACAAAGAAAAGAAACCAGCATATTCTGTTGACTCTGTAAATTAAATTTACTACAATATAAAATAAAATATTTGATGTCTTATAGCTCATACTATATCCTACAAACAATTTAGCTCGCAAGAAACTACTAATATCACTTTGTCTCCCTGCATCAGAAGAAATTAACTCCTACCAAATAAAGCACTCTAAATTTTTTTTAGTTGGCTCAGAGACAACTAAACAATTTAGTAGAATAATCTTTTTACTCCTATGAGTCCTATGTACCGTACTGCCTCATTTAAACGCCCGGGTTCATTCAAACGCCGGGCCCGAATAAATGCCGGGGGTTCGGCGGAGTTTATTGCACCGCGCGCCGCCCCGAACCGACTTTACCGGGAGGGGGGCCGGCCCAAAAAAAAGGGCGTTTAAATGAGGCAGTACGGTAGTGCGCATTAAATAAATAAATAAATAAATAAATAAATAAATAGGTTCAGGTAACCAAATCCTAAAATTGTCTTTTAGTTGTGACTAAGCCAACCAATTTTTAGTTAAAACATTAAAACAACCAATCTGTTTTTAGGGTGCACGCATAACTGGTTTGACATGGAACAAGCCCAACATTTTAGTTGGATTTTCGCAAATATTGGGAGTACATAATCTTCCATTGTGTATTCCTGTTCAGGCGCAAGGGGTCCAGGGCGACTTGCTTTATCGACTAGATTTAAACCTAAATTGTCGCGCTTGTAGCTGTCGCGCCAGCTGTAGCGAGAATCCCGTTTTATCTGTAGGATCCTACAGTAACTCCGCTTGGTTTTAAGTCTACCAAAAACTAAACCAGTATTTTACTCAAGGATATACCGTATTTTACCGATTAAGAGTCGCCCTCGAATAGTAGCCGCGGCTGAGACACCTAGAATACCGTATTTTGCAAAACTATGGCATTGTGTCCTTATTTAACCTCACGAACGATGAACGTTGTTGCGTTCCTGGATGTTCCCAAAATATATGATAATAATAATTGCACAGAATATTAATCTAATTCAATGCAAAAGGTCCCGGTATTCAACCTGTGGAAAGCAGTTGAATGCCGTAAAAGGTCTTCTATCGGGTTTGGCAGTTAAGTTGGTGTCTAGGGGTTTTTTGGCTGTGGTTTTTGTGTCTAGGGGTTTTTTGGTAGCAAATGCAATAATAACAAGTAATTTAAAAAAGGATAAACAGTTTTATTAACGTTAAAATTAAGGAGTAATATAAATACAAGGGATAAATGAATAATTAAATGAATATTGATAAAGTTAAACAAGGAAAGAAGAGAAAGGCGCGAGAACAATGGAATTGTTCGCGCGCGCGGAAACAATAGGTTGAGAAAATGGCGGCAACGAATCGCCGTGAAAATTGGTGCAAATGCACACAAACGGGCGCGGAATCGTGAGATTTCGCGATGTGATTCGGCTGTGGAGCCAGAATCGTGGCCAGCTAAATAGCCAGGCCGGGGTGGAGAATACGAGGTGTGAACCCTCGAGTTGAAACGGGAAATTCTCCGTTGAAAACTCACGAGTCCAACTGGCGTAGTTCGCACTGTCGAATTCGGTTTTCAGGTCCGTTTCTTCTCGGCAAATTATCGTCGTCGGCAGGTCGAGCGTCGAGGTTTCGTCGGCTTTCGCGCGTCGTCCCTCGTCAACTCGGCGGCTGGCTGGCGTCGATCTTCAACGTATGTTGATCGAATTACCGTCGTCGGTGGCTAGCGTCGAGGTTTCGTCGGCTTGGCGCGCGTCGTCCCTCGTCAGCTTGGCGTCTTCCAGGCGTCGGTCTACGATGGCGTGTGTACGTTTATCTTCGGGCGGCGGCGGAAACAACGGTTGCTCGGTCCGTTGCACGTCGACTTCGTCGTCCGGGAAGGAGTCACTTGATGTGGATTGGCATCAAGCAAATCGGATGAAACTTTGCAATTACTCACGGATCACGGACAAAACAGTGTTGGTTTGGTTGAACAAAGCTGTGTCGGTGTGAACGGTGTGAGGAGGAGGCAAAGAGTGAGTAATAAACGAATTTATTACTCAAACTTTGGCCGGAAAATCGGTCGAGTGCGCATGCGTGGCATGCACCTGGCACACTTCGTGCCCAGCAACGGTGCAAATTAGGAGCTGGCCATAGCAACCCCCCAATTTGGCAGTTAGGTTGCCATGGCAGTCCTAACGGCTTCTGTTTAACAGCCGAAAGCACTTGGCAATTGCAAATAAAATGAGTATTTTATTTGCACAAGCAAGCAAAAAATATGTAATTATTTTAACAAATAATTCATTAAAAACACTAAAATAAATTGATTCCTTAAATTACCAATTTCTACTATTTCTAAATAATTAAAGGGACTGTAAAACAATTTATTTAACACATTAAATAGATTAAATTATTAATTTCTTATACTCCAAATATTCCAAATAAAAGGAACATTTGAGATCACAACACTTCCCCCCAATTAAAATCAAACATTTTTAATTTAAAAGGATGGAATATAGTGGGTCCTGATCACAAATTGTTCAAATAATTAAATTATTAACAAATTTGATAGTAATAGGATTTACAAATTTGCAAATAGAGGTTAAAACACGGAATAAAATAATTTAGTAGTGAAGAATTAGTTATTTTCTAGGCTAAAACTGAATTTCAACTAAAATTATTGGTAGTCACTACAGTAGTGCATTAAATAATTCGAATAACAATTTGATTTTCAAGAAAAAGTTATGCAAATGATTAAATACGTAAAAAACAATGATATTAAAAATTTTAACATAAAAAGTTATTTAGTGGCATTGAATCCAATAAATGATGCCGATTGGTAACTCTGGGGCTAAAGGAGTCGGCAATCGAGGTAAGCTCATGTCTGTTGTCTTGTCTCGAAGGTTTTCCCTCTCGAGGACAAGTTCAAACGGACGGCCGGTATACGGCCCAAAAATTAAATCTGTGTTGTCGTGCAACCACTCACTTCTAATTGAGCAAAAGTTGACGTTATCTTCAAACGTTATTTCGTTATTTTCTCGGGGCATTTTCGGCTTTTTTCTAACTTTTGTTAGCCGCTGATAATGAATCCACGGCTGCTTTGCCTCGATGTGGCGTTCTGAGCGCTCTTGATCTTCGTACCCGAGATTAACTGAATTTTCTTGCAGCATCCTCATGTGTGGTTGCAGTCTTGAGTAGGTTTTTCGTAATTGGCGGTAAATTGTCAATTCTTCTTGATCTTCCAACTGTTTCGAGGGAATTGAACAAGGTTTCGCCGGTGACGGCGGTTTTGTCCGTGATGGACGTCTCTTTTTTGTAGACTGTCGAGTCACGGGAGGTGCGAAGGCACATGTTTCACTGATTGGTCTTGTCGCCAATGCGCCTTGTGCATCATGCACTTGTGACGGTCATGACGTCATATTTAGTCCCAAGTTCACCGATAGATGGCGCTATTTCCCATTTCGGCGGGAAATTCGAATATACATGTTATTTATGTGATATTTATATAAAATTAAAGGTTTTATATAAATCCACGGTATCCTTAGATATTATATCATACTAGTATGATATAGTTGAGTCTTTATTCCTCCAGTTGTGTTATGATTTGGACAAATTATAACAACACCTGGGCAAAAGGATTAAGTCACCCCTCACCACCCACAGTGTTTGAAGATACACTTTGAATTAAGACAATAGCCTTAATTGCAAATGTGTCCTCCGTATCCACTTCCTGGGACAGACTTTGTAGAAGACTGTGTCCCCTGTATCCACTTCCTATTTACTAGGATTGGACAGTTTTGAGTGACCAGTGTTCCTATTGGAGCAATGGTCAACTCATTGTTTCTACTGAGCATATATTCCAGTGTAAACCGGAAATAGCTCGCTCTTGTTTTTGTTTCTGTTTGATATCTACTTGAGCCCTTATTCTACGCTTCGCTTCGCTTCGCTTCATGCCAACATTCCGTTGTAGGGGCACGTGCATTAAATTCCGTGCTCAAACCCTTTCCGTACTTCATGCCAACATTCCGTTGTAGGGGCACGTGCAGTAAAATGCCGTGCTCAAACCCTTTACCTGACTACATGCCAACATTCCGTTGTAGGGGCACGTGCATTTTATGCCGTGCTCAATTCCTTTTTCCGCCGAGACATTAGGGTCAAACCTAGTGTTGGATTGACGTGAGCGCCATTGATTCAATTCTGGGCTGGTTGTACTTTGGTGCAACAGAATCGACAGGGTCTTTTCATAATCGTTTTATTTATACAGGTTTTTTTAGTTATGTTTGGTTATTAGATTATTTGTAATTTAATAACTCAATTCATACCTTTGCATGTTTGGATTTATTCGTAAATTTAACATGAGTTTCGAAGTCTAACTTTGAGTAACTTTTATTTATGGTTATTTTGATAATCATAAATAGACCAATTGGTAAATATCTACGAATAGATATTTAAACCAATGGTCACCCAAAGTTGTGACGATGCAGCAAAGACAACCGCATTCCTCGGATAATTTGGTTACACAGAACCAACCGAAGCAGACGACAATCAGTCCGATTGCAGACGACACCTTTTACGCCCGAAATAAGAACTTTACACACTCTTATTTCAAGGCTGAACACAACTGTTAACGTTATTAGGGCTTTTTGAGCCACTCGTTTGTATAGTTAGTTACACACATATTTTACTGGCCATTTTGTCGGCCATAGTTATTATATAACTTATTTTGACTTGAATAAATGTTCTATGTTTTGAGAAACATAAACGCTTCATTCTTTGCACTTTACTACACTCTGCAGTTTCACTTGTCCTTTTAGCCTTAATTCCTATCCCGGGTAGTCATCGTCACACGTGGAGGTTCCACCGAGATAGGTTGCAATTTTAAAGTGAACTCTGAGTTTAAAAAGTGCAATTTTACCAAAATTTGAAAATTTGAAAAAATGAAAATTTTTCTAAGTTATTTTTTGTACAAAAATCTAACTAATAAATTTTGGATTTCTCGTGAAAAATCTGTTTGTATATTTTTTTTTTTTTCTGAAAAATATTTCAAAGAGAATTTTTTGCTTATTTTTTCTAAGTTTTATTCTTTCACTGGAAGGTTAAAACTGTTGAAATAATCCAAAGCAGGGCAAGAATGTGAGATTTGAGCCAGGAACAATGCCATTCGAAGGAGGTCACATCACTTTTGGATTATAGAAATATCTGGGACTAAACTCCGCAGGTATTTCTCAATTTTCCAATCACGATTGACCATTTGGACAAAGGATTCAAGAAAGCAAAAGTGCCAAGTTCTCACTTGCTTTCCAACAGCTTGACCAACCTGACGTGACATTGAACCAGTGCCATTTCGAACCACTTCTTGACCGTTTTGCCGACCAGTTTTGACCGAGACCAGACCATTTGTGCCCGTAGCCACTTCAGATCGCGAAAAGGTAGGAAATATTTCCGTTATTAGTTTAATTTAAGCGTATTTTTCGTTGAAAAAACGCGTAGTTTAACTTTTATTCTTTTGTGGGATTTAAAAGTGTATTTCACTTCTTGTACAAGTGTACAAATTGCGTTTTAAGAAGAACTAGAATATTCTTCGAGTGTTAAAAAAGGCTTTACTAGTTTTCCGACTTATTTTCCTTCAGTGTATCCTTCTCCATGCCACGCGATCAGTCTATGGTGTTGTTCGGCTCAGTGCACGGGGGCAGTGGAGACGGCGATCGGCCTATCGAACGCTCGAATCCAAACTCCCTCAGGACCGAACATTTACCCATACCTGATGAGCTCGAAGTATTTTGTCGTCACTATCAGTTAAATATGACACAATTTTCCTCAGTGGGAGAAGCGAGGCGCTTCACGGAGAATTGCCGTGGACGCCCGCCTCCTCAACCACTTTCACCCGAAGTGATAGTGGTAAATAGGCAGACTAGCCGGGGAACGCTTCCTAACACGTACCAGCGTGATAGGAATCCAGATCCCGAAGCGGCTAGATCGAGGCCGCGCGAAGAAGCTCCGTTGTTCGCAGCGGAAAATTCTGAGCCGAATCCACCACCGCGTAGCAGTTCGCGTCAAGAACGAGAAATCGATCGGATCGGACCTGCAACGCCGGAAAGGAGACGTTCAGCGTCTCCCACTTCACGACGCCAGCGGGAACAAAGCAGACGCACCCCGCCTTGGCGTGATCCGTTTCCCGACGGCCGTGAAGATAATGGGTTAAGAAATACTCGAACTCCTCAACCCGAACTGCGCTCACCTAACTTTTATCGCAGAAGGTTAAGTCCACGACGAGAAAATTCCCCACGACGAGGAAATTCTACGCGAATTTCCCCCTCGCGCTCAAATCGTTCACGTGACGTTTCTCCGGTTCGAAACAATTTCAATGATCGTAATAATAATAATTATAACGATTTTGATGATGATAATTTTAATTATAATCATCGAGGAAGAGATAATTACGGCCCTCACTCTCGAGGTGGGCGTAATAATTTTTATCCCCCACGTTATGATCGTAACGATCAGAACGAGGAAGATAATCGAAATTATCAGAACGATCGGAGTGATCGAAATAACCAGTACGATCGGAATGATCGAAACGATCAAAACGATCGAAACAATCGAAATCATTTTCGGCGAAGCCATTCACCGAGAATGAGTCAGGATTTTTCTTCGAATAATTCTGCGCCACCTTTATCTAACGACAGCCTGAGACAGATAATTCAAGGATTATCTGGTCAGAGCCGTAATCATCAAAACCAAAATCGACAATCTGGAAAAAGCTTGGAAATTCCGATTTTCGACGGGAACCAAAAAGAGGTTGCTCGATTTTTAGAAATCGTGAAAGCAGCCGCGCTCGGTAGAGGAGTGCCACTGGATGACATGGTACATCAAGATGTACCCGGGCATTTATTGGGCCATGCCCAAAAATGGTTCCATCAAAATAACCACCAATTCTCGAATTGGAAGACTTTCGAAAGAATGTTTGTAAAGAGATTCGATCTGGTCCCGCTCACTCGAGCGAGACGACTCGACAATGTGAAACAACGCAGTGACGAATCACTGTATTGTTTCCTCCTGCGGTTCACGCAGGAACAAGGGAAAATACCGCCTGGCGACATGGCAGGTACCACCAGTTTGTTTAAAAACATTAACCAAGAGAGTTTCTCACTTTTAATGACGCACGGACTCTACGGAGATTGTACAGTGGACGACATACTTCAATATGTCGGTACACATCGCTGCAGGTTCGAGAACGCAACTCAACTTGCTGCGGAACTCGAATGTGACAATGGTGAGACTCCCTCTGTTGCTAAAAACAACAAGGAATCAAAACTATTTCCAAGCAAAACTTCTTTTCGTGCTACTCACACGGAAGAAGAAAACTCGAATGAACAAGACTCCGACGACACCGACGGTGAAGTCGAGGAGAGTTCAATGGAGAGAATGTTCGCAGCTCATTTTGAAAGCACTACTGGAAAGTGCTACTATTGTCACGAGCCGGGACACATAAAAAGAAATTGTCTCAAGCTCGCCAACAAATTAAAAGAAGGAAATGGGGGAAAAAGCGACTCCAACAAGCGCTTTAACCCCTCTTCAACACTTGACCTGTCTAAAAGACCCAAACCCAACTGGGTAACGGCCGAGTTTCTCGATCAAAAACTTGACGCGAAGCTCGCAGACTTTCAAGCAACGATGACGGATTTATTTAAATCACATCTTAAAGCTGCGACTGCCCCAGTTCCCACTCCTAGTGAAGATAAAAAAAACTAATTCAGGGGGTTGACACGATTTCTCAACCCCCGATTAAACCTTTTATTTCGCTGGATAAGGCTATCGATGCGGTATCGTTAGAACAACCCAAACTTTTAACAAAGGGGTTAACAATACCATACTTGAGTGATTCAAAAAATTCACTCGACCCACTTGATATGGAGATTGATTTTGATTTGATTCCGACTCTCGTTCAAGCCACGAGTTCTACTGGTGGAGTGAACGAAGGAATAGACTCGATGACGAATCAACTCGAAAATTTATCCATTTTTCACGGAAATTGGAATAAATATAAAATCAAGAATAAGTTTGGAAAAATTAAAAGATCCCAACTTGGCAAGATTTTTGTCCCCAAAGATAGAGTTGAAAAAATTAGCAAAGTTTACGACAGTAAATCAGCTACTCGTTTCATCGACGATCCTCGAATGAACATAAATATTGGAGGATTAAATTATAATGCTCTAATGGATTCGGGGGCGACCCAATGCTTTATTGGGATTCAACTACTGTCAAACACCGAGATTCCAGTGGAATTCATCCAAGAATGTCCAAAAGGAATGCGTGTTTGTGCCGTAGGAATCGACCACAAGCCGTTAGGTCAAGTGACACTTTGTGTCAATTGGGCTAACAAAACTAAAATGACCCCGACTAATTTCATAATTCTCGAAAAGAATGTGTGTGGCCTAATTCTTGGCCACAACTTCATGAGAAGGACTGGAATAAATTTAAATCCACTCCGGGCTGTCTTCACTTGTGATTTTATGCCTGGTTGGACTGCTCCTTATGAAACCACGGAGTTGAACTGCAGTCTAGCAAGACTCCGCGCAATTGATGCTAAGGGGGACGAAACTCACACCCCAGCTGATTGGGCGGAGAGACTAGTGGCAGATTGCGACAGCTCCGACGAGAATAAAGAGAAATTACGACAGGTAATTTTGAGTGTTCAAAATGCCTTTCGTGACAAGGTTGGCTGCACCAACGTTGCAAAACATAGCATCAAGTTCAAAGAAGGTGCTAAATGGAAATTGCAGCCATATAGAATGTATAATCCGGCCAAGAAGGCGATTATGACAGAGCTCGTAGAGGAACTTGAAGCAGAGGGCCTAATTGAGCCCTCTACCGGTCCCTACATCAGTCACCCGGTGATAGTCGCTAAGCCTAACGGGACTTATCGACTGTGCATCGATTACAGATGGCTAAATAATATTACGGTAATTGACACGATCCAGATGCCAAGCATTGATCTGTTAATCCATAATACTAACAAAGCAAAATATTTTACTTCTCTGGACCTGACTCAAGGTTACCATCAGATGGAAATGGCAGAGGAGGATAAAAGTAAAACAGCATTTTACACGCCCAAAGGGAAATTCCAATTTAAAAGAATGCCCTTTGGTTTGTGCAACGCACCCTCTTCGTTTCAACATTTAATGAGTGGAGTAATGGGCGAAGCACTTTACAATCATGCGTTAGTCTATCTCGACGATATTATTATTTTTTCAACTAGTTGGAAAAAACATTTAGAACATGTTAAGGACGTCCTGGAAAAACTGGATAAGGCCAATTTAACTATTAATAAGGCCAAATCCAAGTTTGGACGGACCGCCTTGAAATTTCTCGGGCATTATATTACCTCTGAGGGATTATTGCCCGACCCAGATAAGACGTCAGCAGTTAGGAAATTTCCAACTCCTACCTGCTCTAAGGATATTCAACGCTTTCATGGACTGTCTAACTTTTTTCGAAAATTTATTCCGCACCATGCGACTATAGCTCGTCCATTAACTAGTATAATGCACGATTCCGCAAAATTCGTTTGGGGAAAGGCACAAGAAGACGCTTTTGAGCGCATAAAAGACATTTTATGCGACAAAGACCAAGCATTACATATGCCGGACATGACTAAACAATTCGTTGTCTTGACCGACGCGTCCCACGACGGTCTCGGTGCCGTCCTTTGCCAAGACGTTGAGGTATTTGACGCCAAAAAGCAAAAAATGGTTTTACACCCAAAACCGGTTGCTTACGCCAGCCGAGTTTTGAGAGGAGCAGAAGAACGTTATTCTACCCCGGAGTTAGAGTGTTTGGCGGTGGTATGGGCAGTCGACAAGTTTCGCCCCTACCTAGAATACACTACCTTCACCCTAGAATCGGATGCTCAGGCTTTAAAATGGCTAATGAGCACACCGGAACCATCGGGTCGATTTGGTCGATGGGCCGTGCGCATTCAGTGCGGCGCGTTCAAAATCGAATTTCGTCGAGGCGCTTTAAATCAAGTAGCCGACGCTCTTTCACGTGCTCCGTTGTCAGCACTGGATACTCCAGCGGATGACTACCTAGAGCCGGAGGAGATCACCCAATTTTTCCCAAATTGGACAGGAAATAGACACTTGTGTCTAAAACCTTCCGACAAACGTTGTGCGACATTCTCGAATTTACACGTTCATTTTGACGATTTTCCAGAAGCAGCCAATGCTGACGTATCGGCTATTTCTGGAGAAAAGGGGGAGGATACTGATAATTGTTGCAAAAACAAAAATGCAACTCTTTACAGTGCACTAACTGATGTTTTAAAAGAAGCTCCTCCAACTCGTCGTGAAATCATTGACGCGCAGTTGAAAGATCAGGAGTGTAGTAAAATTCTAGTTTATCTGAAAGCCACAGATGAACAGAAAAAGGAAATTACCGATGAATATTGGTTAAATATTACCCAAAGATATAGTTTGGACGAAGAAGAAGAAGATGGCGGTCAAATGCTCATCTACTTCTGTCCAACTTACGAAGAAGAACTCAACGACTCGGGAAATGGTTTTAAAGCCGTGATTCCACGTGTTTTAGTCAAACGAGCGTTGTTTGCCTGTCATGGTCACCCACTCACTGGCCATGCAGGTATGAGCAAAACTCTAGAACGAGCAAAGCTCATGTATTTTTGGCCAAAAATGAGAAAAGACGTGCGCAACTACGTGCGCAGCTGCCCTCATTGCCAGCAATACAAGCCAAACCAGCATCAACAAAGACGATCTGGTTATGTGCCGCATAACATGACGAACCCCTGGGAGACGGTCAGCATCGACTTGATGGGACCAAAACCAGCGGGTAGATCACAGCTTCAATGGATCTTAGTAGTCATTGATCACTGTACGAAGTGGGTGGAAGTGTTCGCACTAGCCACAGCTTCTAGCGAATGCATTGTCAATCGCCTAAGTGAAGTATTTCACAGATGGGGCTACCCCAAAAAGATTATATCTGATAATGGAAGACAATTTGTGAGCACTGTTTTTGAAGAATTCTGCAAAAGAAACCACATTGACATTATTCACGTCAGTCCGTATCACGCCGCCGCTAACATTACAGAAAGGGCCAATAGAGACCTGAAAATGTTATTGGCAATTTATTCCGATGTGCACTCCCACTGGCCGAAATATTTAAACCATTTCGCCTTTTCAATGCACACGACCAAGAGCGAGGCGACGAATACAACTCCGATGTTACTTAACACGGGAAGAACTGTTCCTTTGCCGTTCGATCCTCGCATAATAAAACATGCGATCAAGTTCGACAGAGAAAACCCCGAAGCTTATGTATTTAGCATTCTGGAAGTGATCAAAAGAGCACACCAGGAAATGCATAGAAAAATACAGCGGAATTATGAAAAACACGATAAAATTCACAGAGATAAATTTTATATTTGTGATTTTGTTGTTGGAGATTTAGTATGGAAGGCAACACACATCTTATCCAATAAAGATAAGGGAATCTCAGCAGGTTTCGCCGAAAAGAGAAACGGACCGTGGGAAATCACGGCGGTTCTCAGCGGCGGTAGCGCTTACGCTTTAAGGAAAATCTCTGATGGTTCCAAGGAACCATCAGTGAATATCCAAGATTTGTCGCCTTACATCCCTTCCTACCCGATCGAGGAATGGACAATAGACCAAAGAGTAGGAACAAGCGGTCCTCATCCCACCCCCAAATGGATGGAGGAACACGCTACTAATTCCGAGAAATTAATAAAAGAAAATATCCCGATGGAAACCGAAATTCCCATAGAGAGTCGTAAAGACGAGGTTCCTCAGAAATCTCGTAAAAAACGAAAATTGGAAACACCCGCCGAAAGGCCAAAACGTGTTACCAAACCTAATCCTAAATACGTAACCGATTTTGTACAATTGCTAAAATCATTACGTCAAAAAACTTGGACGGGATTTAAAGAAAAATCCCCTCGAATTAGAAAAGTCAGAAATCAAAAGAAATCGGCCTGATTTTTTGGAACTTATATATTGCCTTAGTAAATAATTTTTCGAAATTACTCACTAAATTTAATTTTGTGTGACTCGATTTCCACGAAGTTATTTATTTAAATTAATCCTCGTGTAAACATTTGCATACAAGTGTCTACCCCTGTGAATTAATAACAAATTCCAGGATGAGTAATTACGAACCAATGAGAAGATCCCTCGAAATTAGAGTTGACCCCTAGTTAGAGAGTAGTTTTTCTCACCTTCGTATTACTCAAAGCGTGACACTTCACTTGACAAATCGCAACCATTGCCTTCGTCTAGATCTGCCGAGATTCGAGTTCCGACACGTATTCAATCGTAAGTTTTCTCGAAAATTTAACATGAACTCACGTTTACATGACAATTTGATTTTCTTTCAAGGAAAATTCAATAATTCCGTCACCAACCCGTTGCTTCATCAGCGACGAGTTTGTTCATCCACGTCAAAGTTTCGTCGGAAACTCGTTGAATAGTGCGTTCAACAACGCGTACATTCGTAAGTTTTTCGAAATTTATTTTAAAACGATTATAATATGTTAGATTCTAAGTTTGAATTTAAATATTTTGTGTAATTTTTTGAGTTTTTCTAGTGTTTGTTTTTCTGAAGAAAATAACCAGTTATTTTTGTAACCATTTATTCAATAATTTAAACATTATTTAATAAAACATTTTGAAGCATTCCATTTTTCGGTTTAGAGATTTTTAATTCTGTTAAAAATTCGACGAAAAATTAGTTTGATCTTCGGTTACGATAAAAGTTGAGATTAATGATGATTTCCGGTGAACTTGTTTGTTTTTGAGAATTAGTCGAAGTGTTTGCACTTCAGCCTAATTAAGGGGGACTTGTGACGGTCATGACGTCATATTTAGTCCCAAGTTCACCGATAGATGGCGCTATTTCCCATTTCGGCGGGAAATTCGAATATACATGTTATTTATGTGATATTTATATAAAATTAAAGGTTTTATATAAATCCACGGTATCCTTAGATATTATATCATACTAGTATGATATAGTTGAGTCTTTATTCCTCCAGTTGTGTTATGATTTGGACAAATTATAACAACACCTGGGCAAAAGGATTAAGTCACCCCTCACCACCCACAGTGTTTGAAGATACACTTTGAATTAAGACAATAGCCTTAATTGCAAATGTGTCCTCCGTATCCACTTCCTGGGACAGACTTTGTAGAAGACTGTGTCCCCTGTATCCACTTCCTATTTACTAGGATTGGACAGTTTTGAGTGACCAGTGTTCCTATTGGAGCAATGGTCAACTCATTGTTTCTACTGAGCATATATTCCAGTGTAAACCGGAAATAGCTCGCTCTTGTTTTTGTTTCTGTTTGATATCTACTTGAGCCCTTATTCTACGCTTCGCTTCGCTTCGCTTCATGCCAACATTCCGTTGTAGGGGCACGTGCATTAAATTCCGTGCTCAAACCCTTTCCGTACTTCATGCCAACATTCCGTTGTAGGGGCACGTGCAGTAAAATGCCGTGCTCAAACCCTTTACCTGACTACATGCCAACATTCCGTTGTAGGGGCACGTGCATTTTATGCCGTGCTCAATTCCTTTTTCCGCCGAGACATTAGGGTCAAACCTAGTGTTGGATTGACGTGAGCGCCATTGATTCAATTCTGGGCTGGTTGTACTTTGGTGCAACAGAATCGACAGGGTCTTTTCATAATCGTTTTATTTATACAGGTTTTTTTAGTTATGTTTGGTTATTAGATTATTTGTAATTTAATAACTCAATTCATACCTTTGCATGTTTGGATTTATTCGTAAATTTAACATGAGTTTCGAAGTCTAACTTTGAGTAACTTTTATTTATGGTTATTTTGATAATCATAAATAGACCAATTGGTAAATATCTACGAATAGATATTTAAACCAATGGTCACCCAAAGTTGTGACGATGCAGCAAAGACAACCGCATTCCTCGGATAATTTGGTTACACAGAACCAACCGAAGCAGACGACAATCAGTCCGATTGCAGACGACACCTTTTACGCCCGAAATAAGAACTTTACACACTCTTATTTCAAGGCTGAACACAACTGTTAACGTTATTAGGGCTTTTTGAGCCACTCGTTTGTATAGTTAGTTACACACATATTTTACTGGCCATTTTGTCGGCCATAGTTATTATATAACTTATTTTGACTTGAATAAATGTTCTATGTTTTGAGAAACATAAACGCTTCATTCTTTGCACTTTACTACACTCTGCAGTTTCACTTGTCCTTTTAGCCTTAATTCCTATCCCGGGTAGTCATCGTCACACACTAGTCGGGTGACCAAGCGATTTTTCCGCTGAAGAAATGTTTTTGGCCTGGCGCCTGAGCTGGCATAATCGACAGTCCGTAGGATGGGCCCGCTGGAATTGGGTCTTGACGTTGAAATCGACGAGTTGACGGGCTGTATTGTCGTAAATTGTCCTGAGGTCTTTATAGCCTTTTTGGTCGCTTTTACAGCAACACCAGCAGCAGGATTCAATGTTGATGAAGGTCTCGTTTTCTTCTTGACCAGGGAGACCGGCATTTCTTCTGGTTGAACTGATTCGAGCTCCGTTTGGTAGGTATCTCCTCGTTCATCTCGTTCATTCAGCAGTTTGACCAACTCGGCCGAATGTTTGGAAATCGAAGCTGGTGGAGACTTCTTTTTTAGCGTTGGCGAAACTGGTGTCTCTACTGATTGAATCGCTGGGAGTACATGCTTGTGAGCGATCTTCCGTGGCTTCCGCTTCTTGTGAAGTTGGATGGCCGATTCGGCCAAGTGTTTGTTACTAACAAGTACAAGTTCTTGCTGTATGGTCGACGAATCTAGGAGAATGGACCTCCAGTAGTCTAAAAAATTATCTTGGTTACCGGTATTCATCGGTGGTGTCCAGAGACATATTGCGTCTGCGAGGGCAATTCGATTGCTTGTGGCGGTGCTCTGAGTTAAAATGCTGCAGAGTCCCGCGACCAATAATTGTTGTAAAGCGGAGAGTTGAATGTCCAGGGCATTGGTTGGCTCCATGTCGCGCAGATGATTGATTATACGCTGCCAATTTTGAATGGTTTTGCTAATTTGAGTCCTTTGATACTCATTCAGGTCTTCCATCAAAATATCTTGTGTGTCACGAGGCAATACTTCAACACTGGACTTCGTCATGTCATAATTTTGGTCAAACGATCGGCTTTGAGTCAAAGAAACTGTTTCGAATTTCTCAGCCGGAAATTGGGATTTTGTGGTGCTTGTTTTTGGATACACAGAGGTCGTGATGGAGTTTCTAACAATAGATACTTCTTGTGCATTCGGATGTGTTAACACTGGGGTCAAATGGGTAATTGGTTTCTCCAAATTTTCAACTTGCATTAACACTGGGGTTGAATTGATAATTGACTTTTCCCAATTTTCAACTTGCGTTGCCCAATCCATAGCCGTTTGGTCGGCAGTCTGTGAAAATTCCAAGGGATAATCTTTTTTGATTTTTGCCGCTGTTGGCACGGAATTAATATTTTCCAACAAGGCGATTGATGTTGGAGTGGCGGAGATCGGCGCATCACTGGTTGAGACATAAATTTCCGTCGGCTGCGATGTGTCGGTCTCTGCGTCCCATCGTTTCTCTGCTTTGCTGAGAGGCTTTTCCTTTGCAATTGTCCCAGATGCATTAAACGAACCTTTTGTAAAAAGTTTTTTAGGCTTACATTTAATTTCAGTCACATGTTTAGCTAACACTACACTGGTGTTACTAATTGTTGAGCCGGTTTCTTTTTCGGCTTTCACTTTAGCTTTGAGATCGACTTCATTCATCGAGTCAACAATGGTAAGTCGAGTATGAGAATGAGAAGTTTTTGTAGAACAATGAGGATTCTGCACTTGATTAATGTTTTTTGCCGGTTTCTCGGCAAATGTAGCTGCACTTGATCTCTCGAAAGTTTGTTCTCGGTATTCAAATGTTTTTTCAATCTCTTCAGTCGCGTTATAAATTGGGGTCCAATCTGAGAGCGAAGATGCACATGTTTGAGGACGACTTTGTTGTCCCCCCACCTTAGGTGAACGCGTTGACTGTTCACTGCTGAAAGCGGAATTTTCACGTCTTGATTGATATGGCGGAGAACAATCACTACTTTTTTCGCATTCCCTCTTTGGTGGATTAATATATGTTGGTGAACCGTAATGTGATTGAGAGTCATTGAAATTATTTTCGATATCTGAATTTTTGCAGAAGTTGCTGGATAATTTCGCACTTTGTTCACAATTTTTTGAGTCTATTATATTCAATAATGCATGGCTATTATTAAATATTTCATCACTTGAAGTGTTCCATTTTTTACAGTCAGAAGCTTCCATCGTTGAACTTCTTTTCGTTTGAAATTTTCGTTTGTCATTACTGGACGCACAGAACGAACGATTATTGTCAGTAGTTGCAAGATTAACCATTTTAGGTTTGAACGCCGTGACATCCGGCGGATTCGGTTGTTGAGTTGTAAACTCGGCTGATCGAATCTTCTTCAAGAGTTCGTCTATCTCTTCCTGAGATTTTTGTATTTCCGCAAATTTTGCCGTCCATTCGGTTTTGTGAAATTGTCGGCATGGTGATGATGGTGTTTCACGAATTTCATGCGACTTTTTCCATTTTCGATCCGCATCTAACCGTTGTTGTGGTTGTAAGGTGAAGGATTCGTCCTCACGGTGGGATAAATTCTTTGTACGCACTTGTCGCAGATTGGCTATTTCTTGAAGTTCCAATTCGCGGGCTTTAGTTCTATTACAAATTTCTTCGTCTAGAGCTTGTTTAGTTTCGTCAAGCTCTCTGCTTGTTCTTTCCAATTCTTCAATTTCGGCACTTTCATTTGCATTTTCCTCGGCCGCACAATGTTTATTTAAAACGAGTTTGGCTTGTGATAAATTCAATCGGTCACGAGTTAGTTCCATTTCGAATGCTAATGTCTCTATTCGATAATCCATTTCATCGACAAATTGTTCGCTTTCAAAATTGATCGTGGCTAGGCGAATTTTCTCGGCCGCGTCTGGATCTACGAGGAGAACTTCGGCAACGAGCGCTTCAAACTCTGGTGACCGCTGAGGAAATTCATATCTTTGTCTTGGAGTCGAGGTGCGTGGTTGAGTACGATCATTTACTTTGTCAATACTCCTTTTTGTTTCAGCATCCATTTCACGATCCGTTGAAACATTTTTGAATTTTTGAAATGAACGTTTTTTCGCATCAAGTGAAATTTCAGCCGATATCTCGGCTTCGGCGATTTCCAATCGAGTTTCGGCTGAGCGTTTAGCCGTTACTTCCTTTGGAAAACTACTGCGCCGAGTTTGGGCACCTTGTGGGCAGTTAGACCCGACTATTGGACGACTATACGTCCTTCCCTCAATTGGCGAAGGGACTTCATCATGTAACTTAGGCATGATGGCAAGAATGTTACAAAAAGAGAAGAAAGATGATAGGAAAGTTAGAAAAATAGGTAAAAAATACTAAAATGGGGAAAAACAAGATTTTTTAATTTTTTAATCTTACTTTAAATTCTAAAAATTCTAAAAATTGGGATAATCCCGGACGGGCCCCCAAGTGTTGCGTTCCTGGATGTTCCCAAAATATATGATAATAATAATTGCACAGAATATTAATCTAATTCAATGCAAAAGGTCCCGGTATTCAACCTGTGGAAAGCAGTTGAATGCCGTAAAAGGTCTTCTATCGGGTTTGGCAGTTAAGTTGGTGTCTAGGGGTTTTTTGGCTGTGGTTTTTGTGTCTAGGGGTTTTTTGGTAGCAAATGCAATAATAACAAGTAATTTAAAAAAGGATAAACAGTTTTATTAACGTTAAAATTAAGGAGTAATATAAATACAAGGGATAAATGAATAATTAAATGAATATTGATAAAGTTAAACAAGGAAAGAAGAGAAAGGCGCGAGAACAATGGAATTGTTCGCGCGCGCGGAAACAATAGGTTGAGAAAATGGCGGCAACGAATCGCCGTGAAAATTGGTGCAAATGCACACAAACGGGCGCGGAATCGTGAGATTTCGCGATGTGATTCGGCTGTGGAGCCAGAATCGTGGCCAGCTAAATAGCCAGGCCGGGGTGGAGAATACGAGGTGTGAACCCTCGAGTTGAAACGGGAAATTCTCCGTTGAAAACTCACGAGTCCAACTGGCGTAGTTCGCACTGTCGAATTCGGTTTTCAGGTCCGTTTCTTCTCGGCAAATTATCGTCGTCGGCAGGTCGAGCGTCGAGGTTTCGTCGGCTTTCGCGCGTCGTCCCTCGTCAACTCGGCGGCTGGCTGGCGTCGATCTTCAACGTATGTTGATCGAATTACCGTCGTCGGTGGCTAGCGTCGAGGTTTCGTCGGCTTGGCGCGCGTCGTCCCTCGTCAGCTTGGCGTCTTCCAGGCGTCGGTCTACGATGGCGTGTGTACGTTTATCTTCGGGCGGCGGCGGAAACAACGGTTGCTCGGTCCGTTGCACGTCGACTTCGTCGTCCGGGAAGGAGTCACTTGATGTGGATTGGCATCAAGCAAATCGGATGAAACTTTGCAATTACTCACGGATCACGGACAAAACAGTGTTGGTTTGGTTGAACAAAGCTGTGTCGGTGTGAACGGTGTGAGGAGGAGGCAAAGAGTGAGTAATAAACGAATTTATTACTCAAACTTTGGCCGGAAAATCGGTCGAGTGCGCATGCGTGGCATGCACCTGGCACACTTCGTGCCCAGCAACGGTGCAAATTAGGAGCTGGCCATAGCAACCCCCCAATTTGGCAGTTAGGTTGCCATGGCAGTCCTAACGGCTTCTGTTTAACAGCCGAAAGCACTTGGCAATTGCAAATAAAATGAGTATTTTATTTGCACAAGCAAGCAAAAAATATGTAATTATTTTAACAAATAATTCATTAAAAACACTAAAATAAATTGATTCCTTAAATTACCAATTTCTACTATTTCTAAATAATTAAAGGGACTGTAAAACAATTTATTTAACACATTAAATAGATTAAATTATTAATTTCTTATACTCCAAATATTCCAAATAAAAGGAACATTTGAGATCACAACAACGTACACTTCGTTTGTGACGTTCAGACTTCGTTTGTTACATTAAACAAATGTAACAAACGAAAAACCGAAATTGTAATTGCTGACAAAAATGGCAGTTTTGAATAAGAGCCGCAACTATTGATCGATAAAATATTGTATTTTTAAAATTGTATTATTTACCAAATCTGTAGTGAAGACAGTTTCCGCAAGGAGTTGGTACGTATGATTGATTTGGTCGTAAAAATTCAATTCGGAGTACTTGCTGCAAATAGTAAAGCACATTAATTCAATATTTGACAAGAAAACCACTGCTTCATAAACGATCAACTGCAATATTGTACTGAGATGTGACAGGCAATTATAAGTAGTTTATTTATGCTGAAGCGTAACAATCCAATGTACAATTTAAAGCGCCCTCGTCCCAATCTACCCCTATTATACCATTACTTCTTTTACTTTGATGCGGTGAACAAATCAACCACTTTGTTCGATCATCATTCCACTTCTGAATTTATAAACAATGCCGGAAAAGAGGAAGGGTTAAACTGTTACTGGGGTTGTAACGCTTATACTACTCAAACCCAGGTGTAAGTGGTCACCTCTTTTCAGTATGTAATCAAAATGTTTATTTCAAGTTTTTCAGGTTTAGTGTAATAAATAAATAAATTTGCACATGAGGGTTGAAAAATACACTGAATTTACTTTAATTCAAAAAAAAAAAAACCAAAATAAAGAAATAAACAAAAAAGTTATGACTGATTTCAGTTGTGTCACTTGCCTCAAATGAAAGTGGTCACTGCACTACTTGACTCATGTGAAAGTGGTCAAGTCATTTTAATATCTTGTAACATCTCCTTTAGCATTAATTACTGCCTGAATACGGTCTGGCAAGGTTTCTATTAGTTCTTGACAATATTCTGGAGTGATCGAGTCCCACACTTCGTCAAAACCTACGTGTGATGGGTTTGGAAAACTGAGCAAATGAGTTGACTTTATGTTTAGAATCATTTTCCTGCTGAAATATCCATGTCAAAGGCAGTTTATTATCTGCAAATGAAAGCATAACAACCCTCCAATACTTTTTCATAAGTATATTGGTCCATGAAACCCTTAATTTAATGTTGGAAAATGATTCTAAACATAAAGTCAACTCATTTGCTCAGTTTTCCAAACCCATCACACGTAGGTTTTGACGAAGTGTGGGACTCGATCACTCCAGAATATTGTCAAGAACTAATAGAAACCATGCCTGACCGTATTCAGGCAGTAATTAATGCTAAAGGAGATGTTACAAGATATTAAAATGACTTGACCACTTTCACATGAGTCAAGTAGTGCAGTGACCACTTTCATTTGAGGCAAGTGACACAACTGAAATCAGTCATAACTTTTTTTTTTATTTCTTTATTTTGGTTTTTTTTTTTTGAATTAAAGTAAATTCAGTGTATTTTTCAACCCTCATGTGCAAATTTATTTATTTATTACACTAAACCTGAAAAACTTGAAATAAAAATTTTGATTACATACTGAAAAGAGGTGACCACTTACACCTGGGTTTGAGTAGTATGTGCTTGGGTGCCACTAATCGTGTCTTGGATAGGCATGCCGCTGTAGAAGAAATAAAATCTCTCTCTTTTCGTTACATTATGGTGATGTAAACAATAAGGTTTACCTTGACTTGATTTGCAGTATCAGTGGGAGCAAACTGTGTACTCTCCCACAATTTTTCCAAAGTCAACTTGTCTGGCAAATATAAATCTAGTAATTCCACTTCACATCTGGTAATGTTAAGCTTATGTTTACGTATATGTTTCTCCGTACGTTGAATAAATTTTGAGGTTTCTCCACAAATAGTTATTGTTGGAAATGTTATATTGTGTAAAAACTCCAATTGCACAATATTACGAGTAGGATGTTTAAAACAATAAGATGCACGTTCTTGAATCATAAATATTGCCAAAGCAAGACACAGAAATAGCGTTATGTACCACATGTAATTGGTCTTGGAATTATGCAGTGTTTTGGCTGATTGTTCCAGTTTAGCATTTCTTACTTTAGCTTCTCTTATGCTGGCTGTGTATATTTTGAAAATCTTAGCTTCCATTCGATCCAGTTTTTTCATCTTTTTTCCTCTGTTTACCCACAAGATGATTTGTTGAAGAATATCAATAATTGACAGCGTTGACAAACCCATGAATAAACTCAAGTTTCCACCAATATCCGTTAATAAACTGATTCCATCGTAGGCTAATCGCTGAGATATGGACATTTCGATTTGATGCAGTGAAACTTTTATGCGAGTATCATCTGCTGCAGTGATAGAAGGCCGAAAAGCGTAGGTGTATTGGCTGCAAGTTGGCGTGCAATTGCATACGGTGTATACTTTAGGAATCAGGATAGTCTTGAAAGCATTGAAATAACTATTTTCTGCATTTATAAGATCAGAACTATTGCAAGTTGGTAGTTTAATATTTTGATCTACGAAGGGCAGCCTAAACAAATACGACGTATTAATGATTTAGATTAATTTATATTTGTTAATTGAATTATTTGCTGCACTGAACTGACTTGCATTTAGCTTCAGAGAGTCTCTTCTTCATACAATTTTTGTAACATTTAGTAAATTCTTCATTCGTAACACACGGATGATTGCGTGTACTACTGAAATAGTACTGTTTTAAATACATAAATTAAAATAAAACATTATTGCAAACCATGTTAAATTAGTATTTTAGTATGCCAATATTACTAATGCTTAGAAAATTTGCTTACTGATTTGAAGATGAGTTCCAAATCATAAAAATATCCAGTTAATACTGGAAGAACCAATGCAAAATCAACTTTGTCCTGTACTGCAACCTAGACAAATTACGGTAATAAATTTAACATATAACATCCAAAAAAAAATATTACCATTGGCATAGATGGATTGCATCGCTTTGATTTACGTAACTTCATTAAAAGTTCACCCTTTAACATTTTCCCTTCTAATTTTCCTGCATAAATCAATTAAAATTTTACTCAAATTGAATAAAACTGATTACTTTGTTTTACAGAATTAAACATTTTAAAACGATTTTGTGGTTTAGTTTATATATTGCCTAATCCAAACATTAAATTCGTATACTTAACTGGTTATTTCCACTCTGGTGCACTGACCATAAAGAGATTTATAAAACGATTTTCGTAAAACTTTTAAATGAAGATTCTACCGAAAAAATGTGAAAATATCATTTTATTATTTCTAAACATTTACTAAACAGCCGAAAAATTTATTAAGTATTAAATCTATTAGTAAATTATTCAAACAACTTACGTCTGTTGCATCAAGTGTATCCAATATGAGAGATTCGTTCTTATAAGTCCACACTTTCAAAATGTCAACTTCGTCGCCTTCGTTCATAGTCCAAATTTTTATAAGTGGAAAATAACAAGCTAATGGGTCAACGCTTTCCTTAAATAAATCAAGTACGTAGTCACTTTCACCTGAACAGACATCAATAGTAGGAAATTTGAGCGGCTGCAAACTACCAATTCGAATGTCAACGGCTGTTGGAGCTGACACGTAATAAAGAACTCTGTCTGTTATTTGATAGCAGCTACCGAGTAAGCAAGCAAATACTACGCAAAACCACAATCCGCGGACGTAAATCGAACGCATGGAATCAACCAATATTTGGTAATCATCTGGTAGTTGATGATTATCGGTCCTGAATTTATTCACTATTTTGTAAATTTTAGAACGAAGCTTCGTGTCAATCCAAATGAATGTCATTTTTTACACTTCCTAAATTACAGTTCAATAACTTTCTATGATTTTTAAAATGTACATACGATACTGATTTACAAGTAGATTATTATGAATCTTCCCCTGGGTCACGGCGCTTTTTGTTAAGCCTCATAAATGAATGCCATTTTACACTTTCAAAATCAGCTTAATAAAAATGAATAATAAATTTTTACGTCCTGTTAGTCTGAGAACCAAAACACACTAATAAACAACTGTAAATCGTAGTTGATCATTTAGCGAATCTTATTTATTTGCGTGCAACTTGTATCTTTTTAATGCAAAGTTCTAACTAATATCTATAATTTTTGAAATTATTCCTTCACTTTCTTTCACCGTTAATTCACTTCCTGAACCATTAATGAGGTTTATCGATTTACAATTTGTAGTTTAGTTTGCCATTCAAAACAACGAAATAGAAATTAACCGGGAAAAAACTTATACGGGTCACATACTAAGCATATTTTGGAGTGTTCGTACTCCATTAACAACAACAATCCAACTCCATCACATCGTAAGGAACACATTACATTTCTATCATACTTTATAAATTACTTTTGTGGTTTTAATACGGTACAATGAATAGCAAGAAAAAGAAAATGATAATGACAAATTAAGACACCGCACGTGTGTATGTTCAATCGCACGAACTGTCTGTGATAGATGGTGATTAGTGTCACTTTTATAGAGAGATAATTGAGGAACAATTTTCAGCCGACTTTTAATTAAAATGCCACATTTTGTATTCTGACGAATAATTTTGGTTTTTTAATCCCTTAAGTGATGACAAATGTGTACAATATATTTCGTTAGTCACTGGACGGCCTTTTGACTTTAATAATTAGGTAAATACAGAAAAAAATTTGCTTGAATGTATACATTTTTTTTGTACCTGATAAACTGCAAGTTCAAGTAAATTGTACGCTGACACTTACACTAATTAACGTAAACGCAAACAAGTCATCAAGTCAAGAAAATGTGAAAATAAATACATTATTGCGTGCAGGCAATGAAATTAAGCTACTTTCAACATACTGTACACAAAAGTTCAATTCATAAATTGAGACATGAAGTGAAGCGTTGAATTACCTAGATAGTAGTTTATGGATTATTTTTTAATTCTCGCAATTTTAATAAAGTAATTTTTGTTGAAAGCAGATTGAAATTTTAACTTATCTGATGATTTTCTTCTTGGTCGAAATAAAACATGCTTTGCATTCAAAGAAATTGCGACATTTTATGGGGTTTACATGTGCAAAATAAAGAACTTAGGGTAAAACCAGACTTCCGACCGCGCGTCATCCAATCTCATGTCCAAAAGCGCCGCTTCGATGTTGGATTATCTGCACAACTCTGTGCACTGACGCGCGTTCCCCCACTTGTGAAACACTCTAGTTTTCACAGTATTTTCGAATTCTTATTGTATTTGAAGATTTCCATTGGACTAAGTGTGTAGATTAAGGGTTGAAGCCTTAATCCACCTCGCGTTTAAGTCAAACATTATTGCCAAAACAATAAAAAGCAACACGTCCTCGCCAAATTAAGCTTGGGGTCCTCCAACAGACAGAATTCATCACACAAATCGTTGTTGTTTCAGGGTTGCCAACAATTTACTGCACAAATGGCGGTTAATTCATATCTTGCGTTATTTTTGGGACACCCTTTACTAGAATCGTAATTGATAACATATTTGTCAAATTTTCAAAAGGCAATTAGTCCAGCGTATTATTAAATTGATTATGTGTAAATGTTTTATACAGAACAAAAGGTGGACATATGTCTTTATATAATAACAAGATAAGGACAGAAAAATGACATAAAAATTCAAAACTACAAATGGAATCGAAAAATGAGTCTTCCAATTTAATCTGATATACAGTACTACAGGTTTGTCCTACCTAAGCTGTGCAGCAATGACTAAAATTTAAAAATAAAAACCTTTGCTCACTGAAGTTCTTCACTATCATAAACAACATGTTTTTATTTTCTTCTTGCACTTTCATGGTTTACCTTTACCCAAGACAGGGCCCGACGAGCATACCTAACATACGACAAAACACACATGCCCATAGCAAGCCCAAAACTATTTCCAATATCACAAATAAATGCAATCAATGTGTATACTTTAACTTCAATGATATGCTCCACCAGGTTGCTAAGCATTAGAAACACTATAGCAAAGGGTTGATCGGTCTTTTAAATTAGTGCATAAGAATTTATTTTAAAGTCAATTTCATCGCAAAGAGGATAACAAGGACACGATTTAGTTAAGTTATTGGATATGAGCATGAACGATTTCAGACTTTTTTTGGCTGCAGCTGTTGAATTGCAAGGCAAAATATTGTCAATTATGTCTTCAAGAAGAGGTAACCTATTATTACATTTTACTTAGATTTTAAATGGTAAGTTGTTGGACAATTTGTTTTGTACCTGCACAATTCAGCACACTGCATTTGTTCTATTAAGCAGTTTCTTCTGCATCTTTTGCGATCTGCGCTGTCAGTACATGGATTTATTTTTGTATTCAGTCTACGAAACTGTATATAAAATAATTAACAAATTACGAAATTACTAGCAGTATGATATTGTGATTCTTACAACTCGCATCTGAATATCATTTGTAGTAGTTCCGTGAACGGGAGCGTCAATAGTTGTTATTTGATCGTATTTCTCATAATCAGACGAATCATAATCACTGACAAATATCTATAACAAAGTAATTTGCAATAGTAATAAATTAAAAGATCTTAGTTATTGGGATTACATAGTTTCAGCATTCTAACATTAATTCATACTTTATACACAGCATTTGGGCATTCGTAAATTGGAAGTTCTCCAAACGGAATAAACGGAACTGGATGCATAGTAAAAAAGCCGGAATATTCTGTTTTCCCTGTACGGAAAATAACAAAAAATTTGTTTATCTCATAAAGAAAGACGGGTCATACACAGTACAGACTAAGAGCATTGAGAGAAATACTTGCAATAACATCTTTTTCAATACATGCTTAGGAACTTCCAAGTTTTAACACAACATTTGTGACCGCTTGGCCACCCAAGGGTGACCAGCGTCAATACCACACACCGCTCAATGGCCCTAAGGTCATCCCTTCTCGCGGAGTGGTATAACCCAGTATATGGAAGGGGGGAGCTGAGTGTGTGGGGAATAGAGAGAAGAGTGCTGGGTCTCAACAGAGACAGACGTGTGAAGTAAAGTCCTGAAGCCAGCGAGAGTCGTCGTACTCTGTGCTGATTCTGCTGTCCTCCCCATTCACCATTGCGACGCTCAGTTGTGCGATGATGCATCCACTATAGCCTCCATGAGCGGTGTCATGGGCCGTACAGATGAGTACGACAGAATGGTAATGTTTGACCAGCCACGTCATACATGCGGCTCCCTCCCTGTGTATGACGGGTCAGTTGCCGGTGTGACAGGCCTTCACAGCACTGCCTACACGCAGTTAGACGAGAATGTCCAACCTCTAGACAACGAATTAAAGGCCAATAACCCAACAATGTAGAGTTCTTTGTCTTATTTACGTGAGTATACGTCCCACTCCATGGTAATCAGTCCCCACACTCCCCAGGCTGTCATGGAGAAGACCATACCGGTCACACTTTTGTAACTTATATGGGTGTTGAACGCAACATCAATATATTTCATGGGTGTCACAGATCAAATAATAGTTTGCTTTAAGCTACACCACTGAGTGCACGATATGTGTCCGCCCAGAGCTAAAGCTGTTCTTGGACAAGTCTCAATGATGCTGAATTTCTGTGTGCTAATGGTAACAGGTGATCAGCATGGTGAGCCAATAAAATTTTATTAATTAATCGGTCTATATTAATAAAAAAAAATGGGCATGGTCTATTTTTGACAAACGGTACTTACCAAATTTATAATGATCACAATTTCCCAAATGTGTTGCTACAGTCGATCGAGTTACATTGACAGATACCAAATGCAAAGAATCCTAAAAATAACAGTAATGATTAGCGTTAAAAGAACCATAGTTGTTGACTTATTATGGAATTGTACCACAAGCCTTCTAAAGTCGCCTGTGTGGCAAAGTGGTTTCTTATGGTCCGGTGGAAATTAGAGTCAAATAAGGCAAACACATAGAAAGTTGAAATAGAAAAGAACAAAAGTTTATTTAATTTGCCTTTATACAAAAGGCTGGTTCACACCAATAAATCCTAACACAATACTATCAAATACTACCAAATGGTATATGTAATTACAGGACATAATACCATACTAACTAGACTACAAATACACAAAGCTAACATTGGTTAAATCTAACAATTCAAGAAACAGTAAAATTGCAAATGGTGGCAAACTTGGTACTCACAGATATTTTCCTTTGTCTGCTTCACACACAAAGACACACACTTCACACTGCTTTTCCCTGAATGTTCCAATGTTCTACTTAGATGTGGCATTCTGGATTCTTAGCCAAAGTTCCTTGAAGTTTCAGGAAGGTCTTCTCTGGATCCATAATTCTAGTTGGTCTTTAGAATTGGCTTGGAACAGGTTGAAGTGGCCTAACTTCTACTGCTTGGTCTGGGCTACTTGGAACTGCTCTCTGGGTGAACTGGTCAAGACAACATCTAACTGCAAAACTGGTTCTGCACACTGTGTTTCCACTATCTCTTTCACAAGTGCAGGAATGTTAGTTCCCACCCTTGTTAATCCCAATAGTGTCATCACCAATGCCATTTTCCATGTTTAACAGAGAGTTGATGACTCACCAAGCTCCTCCTCTGCTTAATCCCTTTTGCCGATTGGTTCCATGTATTCCTGGAATTGGTGACTCATCACTTAGTCACATCACAGGTGTCACAGCAGGTATCTGAATGTTCAAAACGAGGCTGACCAATCAAGGTGTCCCACTGAAGTGTCCCATCGAGATGTATGGATGGCCAACAGTTGCCCCACAGAAATGTATGAGCAGCCAACAGTTGCCATACGACATCTCCCCTGTCGCAAAAACTCTACGTCCCAAGAGTATTTGAGACACATAATCATTCCAGTCCCCTGGAATCCGATACACTCACTAATTGATAACAACAATTCCACCAATCAACAATATTAGACACGTACCATATGTCTCCACAATAATTAACAATTCACCATCTGCCAATACCCTATTGCAATAAAACACTAATAATTTGTAATGAATCAACAAGGTATACAACGCAAGAATCATAAAATTCTCAACAACTTGATATACAAAAAAAAAACTCACTTTTCCAAATTTCAATAATTTCACACATGTCATAATGGGAAAATCATTTCCACAAGAAATTCCATACATAAAAAAAATTGCAATCAAACTTATCTTTACAACAAAACACTATTTGTGATAAAATGAACACACAAAAATCCTTCTAAATATTAGACAATTTCACAACATGTTATAATGAGAAAATCATCTCCATAAGGAACTTTTGCAACAAAATCATTGCACACTCTAAATTATTCTGCGACAAAACACAATCAAAACACAATTAAAACACAGTACCACCACTCATTTGCTTTGAGGAAAAAAAATTCACCAAAAAAATATGACGTGAAAATAATACCTCGAAATATTTACAGAGGGGAAAAAAAAACTTCAAAATTTCATGTGATACAATACAAAAATATTACTTTTCAAGAGAGAGAAAAAGGCAAGAGAAAGATTTGCAAAAACTGCCCCAATATATTTAATTAATAAAATAAAACAAGAAAACACTTAAGGTCACCATGTCTGCATTTCTCACCCCTTTTTTTTTTTTCCGTTTAATCCCTTAAGTTAATCCCCCTTTTGTCTTGATTCCTGGAATGAAATGTGATCCAGCATTCCTCTTGCTGCCATAGTGTCATAATTAAAACTGTCATGATTGGCACAATCCAACATTTAGGATTATAAGAAAACCAATCAAAAACACAAAATCCAAAAATCCTAACTTCCTGTTTGCATCCAAATGCAAAAAATTTCAATCCACCCAAAATCTTTTAACCCTAAGGCCAAAAGTATATCCAAAAACTCAAAACCTTAGCATGCAAAATGAAATCAACATTTTATGCAAAATTGATCTCCCCAGTAATGGGAAAATTCGAACCATGATGTTGTGAAAACAACCAAAAATCCAAAATTCCACGCCAAGTGAGGAATTCCCACTTGTTGTGCTTCTCCCCGGTCAAATACCGTATCCTTTCTGAATAGATCTGGAAGTGATGTACCATCATGTTAGTACACCCTAGATCAGAAATGTTCATTGCAAATTCATCTGGATCTTTTGTCACCAGATCCTTAACTAATGCTCTATTTAATTCTGTTATTCCAATCCTATTGTAGAACCCTTTTGATGTCTCCCAGCTATTCATAGTGAAACACACCATAGTTCTCCCTATTTTCTTGAACCCGGACCAAAATCTAGTCCTCCCACTGTTTTTGAACTTGGACCAAAATCTAGCCCTCTTCTTGTTTTTGAGCTTGGACCAAAATCTAATCCTCTCACTGTTTCTGAACTTGGACCAAAATCTAGCCCACCTATTGTAGAACCCCCTTGACACCTTCCGACTTACAATTGCGAAATGCACCATAGTTCGTCCCACCCTTTTATAGAACCTCCTTGACATCTTCCGACTTACAATTGCGAAATGCCTCCAAGTTTGTCCCATTCTTTTGACCAAAAACTTTAAAGTCGTTGCACTTCCTGTGCTTAGGGATCCCAATATCTGAGCCACCCTTTTATAGAACTTCCCTGATACCTTCCGACTTACAATTGCGAAATGCACCAAAGCTCGTCCAACTCTTACGACTAAAAGCCTCAATGTCGTTGCACTTCCTGTGCTTAGGGATCCCAATATCTGAGCCACCCTTTTATAGAACTTCCTTGATACCTTCCGACTAACAATTGCGAAATGCACCAAAGGTCGCCCTACCCTTACGACTAAAAACCTTAATTTGAACCAAAATCTAGTTCCCAATGTATTCCAATGGTTGACTTGTGACTTCCCTAATTCCCTCATTTTCCCAGCTGCTGACAAAAATCTTGTCCCTTGCATCACTAGGCCCTGGAGTGAATAAAACCATACTAAACAGAGATTTCTGGCTGTGAGTCCTACCTTGGATCCCACCCTGACCAAAAATCCTGCGGAAAGTTCAGCAATCACCACTGCAAATACTACACTATACAGGAAAAACATATACAGAAAATATGGCCACTGCTTAACCCATTGCGTTGTGTCTACTATGTGATCGTAATTAACAGTGCGCTCAAATTCTCCGTCCTGTATCTGCTGGTCGACCCATTGTGCTGAGAGGTCGGTGACCTGTGTACCCTTTGGCGTGTCACTTATTCCCAATACTGAATCTTCCACCTTGACATCTACAACCTCAGAATAATAGTTAACTTCTGCTTCCAATAATTCCCCCTCATAGAGATCACAGTGAATGAGAATGTCCCCTTCATTAGGCGTGTCTTCTCCCTTTTCCATTTTACAGAGGTCGAGATGGCGGGGAATGTCCTGTAAATTCGGCGTGTTTTCCCTTCTGTTCATCTCAGTTTCCCCCTCCTGTACCAATGTCCCTATGGATGAACCAAAAGTCTCAAAAATCTGTTGCCATTCCTCTGGTTGCAAACTGTCATCATCTTCCAATTTCTCTACTCCATAACTCTCAAAATCCTCTAGACCCGTTTTTACCACGATTTGGGCTGTGATGGGACTTGGTCCTTGTCCCATCTGCCCTTCTATTTTAACGGAGCCTGTTGGGGTTTTTCTGGGGCTGGCTCGACTTGATTATCCTCTCTCGAGTCATTAAATGCCCCTTCATTGTTTGCACATCTGTAGTTGGTGTGCCCTTTGCCCCCACACAACGTGCATTCCCAATCTCGTTTCGGAACTTTGCATTCCCTTCCCCAATGTCCCACTTCCTGACATTTATAACACGTACTAGAAGAATTTCCTACATTGCCAACATGTGCAGTTTGTTTCTGCTGCATTGCTACTGTGAGTTCCCTAATTGCCTTTAAAATGCCATCTAGCTTGTCCGGTTCCTCAGTTTTGGGTTTTGGCGTTGCACTTGCCAATTCCAACTTAGCAAGCCCTGAGTTCCCTCTACTAGAATAGAATGAGAGTCCCAGCTCCTGCTTTGCTGCCCAGGCCACACATTCGTCAAAGGTGTCAAAGTCCTCAGCCAAAATGACTTGTTTGGATAGTTCACCAGTGAGTCCCGCAATGAACCTCGACTGCAGTTGAAAATCGTCGCGCTCACCCGCTTTTTCCCCTTCTTCAAAACAAAGTTCCCAAAGCCCCTTGATCCTTGAGGCAAAAGTTGTAGCCGACTCCCCTTTCTTTTGGGCAGCCTGACTAAACTTATCAAACTTGGCGTGTCTTGTTTCTCTGACTCCGAACCTCGCCAATAACATCTTCTCAAAGTCGGCCACTATCTCACAGTCCATAGCTAGTGTATGCTCGTCGACCCAAACCCTCGCTTCATCGTGGAATTTTGATCTCATCAAACTACAAGTGAAGCTTTCACTCCACTTGCCTAGCTTAGCAGCAGCCTTGGCATTCTTTATGAAGCCTTCTACCTTGGCACCTTTCCCATTGCCTGAGAACTTGGGCACTAGGCTCTGCATCATTGAAGGTGTTATTTCTCCCTTCTCTTCAGCCATGTTGAATGAATGAACAAAAGTTGGGAAAAAAAAAATGAATTCAAATCTCTTTCTAGCAATAAATGCACACAGGAAATGCCTAAACTTACTTTGGTATCTTAGCAACAAAGGCTAGTACAACCAATAGAAACAGTAGTTTATAACAACAGAATTGTACTTAAATTATTCCAATACTGTGCCAAACCACCAAACCAAATCAAGAATTCAAAAGAATTCCAAAGTTAAAATTCCAAAAAAAATTCTATTCAAAATTTAAAATTTCCCTCCAAAATCTCAACTTCCAAAAATCAAAGACTCTCTAAAAGCATTCCCAAAATTATTTTAACCCAATTAAAATCTAAAAGAAAATTATTCTTAACAAAAATCTTAACTGTGCCAAATTCCAATGCACTATCTATGAGTCATGCAAACAGGTGTTTGAACAGGTGCAGCTGTATCCTGTTCATAATCCTTTCAATATTTTTCAAATTCCTCAACAGCTCACAAGACAATAGAGCATCTGCTGGGTAAAATATAACACAAAGGAATTCCAGTTTCTTGGAAATTCCAACAAAATAACTTGGTTTTTAAACCACACTTTTTACCCCAAAAGTTGAAGAATAAACGCCAATTTTTAACCTAATCTCGGAACCATTCTGATTGTTAAACTAAAAAAAACAACTATTTTAAGACCAAAACCCATTTTTAAAATTTAGAATAGATAAAAAAATCTCAAAAAAAAAATTCTCAGGGGAAAAAAAAATTTAAATTATTAAAACTTCAATTTCCCAAAATTTCCCTTAACAATCAGTCCAAATGTCACGGCACCATTGTGGCAAAGTGGTTTCTTATGGTCCGGTGGAAATTAGAGTCAAATAAGGCAAACACATAGAAAGTTGAAATAGAAAAGAACAAAAGTTTATTTAATTTGCCTTTATACAAAAGGCTGGTTCACACCAATAAATCCTAACACAATACTATCAAATACTACCAAATGGTATATGTAATTACAGGACATAATACCATACTAACTAGACTACAAATACACAAAGCTAACATTGGTTAAATCTAACAATTCAAGAAACAGTAAAATTGCAAATGGTGGCAAACTTGGTACTCACAGATATTTTCCTTTGTCTGCTTCACACACAAAGACACACACTTCACACTGCTTTTCCCTGAATGTTCCAATGTTCTACTTAGATGTGGCATTCTGGATTCTTAGCCAAAGTTCCTTGAAGTTTCAGGAAGGTCTTCTCTGGATCCATAATTCTAGTTGGTCTTTAGAATTGGCTTGGAACAGGTTGAAGTGGCCTAACTTCTACTGCTTGGTCTGGGCTACTTGGAACTGCTCTCTGGGTGAACTGGTCAAGACAACATCTAACTGCAAAACTGGTTCTGCACACTGTGTTTCCACTATCTCTTTCACAAGTGCAGGAATGTTAGTTCCCACCCTTGTTAATCCCAATAGTGTCATCACCAATGCCATTTTCCATGTTTAACAGAGAGTTGATGACTCACCAAGCTCCTCCTCTGCTTAATCCCTTTTGCCGATTGGTTCCATGTATTCCTGGAATTGGTGACTCATCACTTAGTCACATCACAGGTGTCACAGCAGGTATCTGAATGTTCAAAACGAGGCTGACCAATCAAGGTGTCCCACTGAAGTGTCCCATCGAGATGTATGGATGGCCAACAGTTGCCCCACAGAAATGTATGAGCAGCCAACAGTTGCCATACGACACCTGCTAAAGGATCCAGTTTTGCTTTCTCCCACAAAAATTCAAAAGTATATTTTGATTCCGTCATATATAAATCTAGCAATTCCACGTCGCACCAGTTGGTAATATTACTACGCTTTCGTTTCACGTATCGTTTTTTGTAACTTGACAATCTTAAATTTTCTCCGCAAATAGTAAGTGATGGAAAGGCGACCTCCTGTTGATGATCCAATTCCACTACGTTTCGTGTAGGAATCTTCAAATAATACGATCCCCGCTCTTGAATCATGAACACAGCCAACGATGTACACAAAATAAGCGTTGCAATCCATGAATAATTAATACCAAAATGTACAACTTGTGCTTCTTTATCAGTGTGCATCTTGAAAACCAATGCTTCTATTCGATTTGATTTCGCCTTTTTATCCCGTCTGATTGAAAACTCTATAGCCCTTTGTAAAATGTCAATAATTGACAGCAAAGAAAACCCCATAAATAAACTTAAATTTCCGCCTATGTCTGCTAATAAACTTATTTGATCATAGGCACGTCTCTGAGTTAGTGTCACAATCAAATTATCCACAGACAATTTTAATATGCATTCCATGACATTAATTTGAATTGGGTCGACCGCAAACATATACATTAATTCAGAACAAGTTTGCAAACAGTTGCAGCCGGTGTAAACTCTAGGAAGTAAAGTTGTTTGCATTGCTCTGAAAAAACTGTATTTGGATTCTTCTATATTACTGATGTTGCAAACCGGTAGTTTGATTCTCGGATTAAAAAACGGCAATCTATTTATATTTATTTGTATAATTTACGTATATAAACTTTAGTTGTGATTCAATTACCTGCATGGGGCTAATTTTCCTAATCGTTTGGTTACGCAGTTTTCATAACACTTTTCAAACTCTTCATCAGTTACACACGGCCTCTGACTAGTACTACCAAATTGGTACTGCAATTAAGGAGTAAATAAAACTTTAACATTTTTTAATGATGTTCAATTTATTTTATTACTCACCGATCTGAACATGACTTTCATGTCATACTCATAACCGCTCATAAGAATCATTAAGTGTGAAGATTCTACTTTGTCGGAAATTGATAGCTGAAACAATATGTAAGGAATTGACTTAGTACTCTCAAAATTAGTTCGTAATAAAGCAATTACAATCGACACGCGTGGCGTGCACATTTTTCCTGGGAGTAAACTTATTACAAGTTTCGAATTTATCTTTTTTCTTTCGACCGCTTCTGCTTGGCAATAATTTTAAATATTATTGTAATTAATTTTTTTTTCTAAATACTTAACTATTTATATGTACATCGGTACATTGGCCCAATAGATTGGTCCTGAGTGACGTAGGTATCGGCTGTCGAGCAATTTCCTGGAAAAATAAATTAAAATTATTGTTTGGCCACAATAATTTATTGTCCCCACTCACGTTTTCGAACTCAATTTTGTCCAATATGTTCGATTTGTTTTCGTAATGCCACACTTTATTGAAGTCGATTTCATCTTCATCCCACATTTTAATCGGAGTGGCAAAGCAAGCCATAATATCATATTTCACTTGTTCTTCCATCAGCTTGGCTAAATAATCATTCTCTACTGAACACATTGCAAATGGCGGAAACTTTAGTGATTGCACGTTGTCAATACGAATATCGACTGCGAGTGGATACGTGAAATAATAAACAATTCTTTCCGTTATCTGGTAAAAACAAAGAGAAAAACAGACGAACACAATGCAAAACCATTTTTTCTTAAATAGCGTAGAATGAGCCGGATCAATCAAATCTTGGTATTCGGATGGCAATTGAGGTTTTCGTAAATTTCTCGCAGATTCTTGTATTAATCGACGAAGTTTTCTCTCGCTCCAAACTGAAGTCATTTTCCGGTTTCCGTACTTTGAAACTTTGAATGCACCAAACTACTGTTCCAATTAATATGGTTTTTATAATCTACACGTGTTCTTTTTATGCTGCTTTACTGAAGGAATGAATGCGAATAGCGTATAATTTTTAATTAAATTCACTCAGCTGTTGGCTATCATTCATACAGAGTTCATTTTAAAAACACGCAACTCCAAGTTCCAGGAAAGACAAACTACACTTAGCTTTGATAATTAAGCAATTAAGCTAAAATTGCACTTTCCATTTGAATTCAGTGTCAGTGGAAAACGCATTAAACGATTTATGATCCAAAAATTATCATCAGCAAAAGTGCTTACACACAATTAGTTTTTTTATATTGTTCCAACTTCCACCTAATGTTATTTTAATAATGCACATGTATGTTCTTTTTTATGTTTCTATGCAGAAATGAATGCAAATACAATTTTTAATCAAACGTACTCAGCTAACAGCTGACACTTCTTTGTACCATTTGCGTCCATTTTCTAAACACGCAATTCTAAGTATCAAGAAAGGCATAATTAAAAGATATAATTTTTTTTAGAGTATAACCATTAATAATCATAATAATCTGACAAGCAATTTGGCTGAAATTGCATTTTTATTTTTATTCAATACAAGAGGAAAACGCATTAGACAGTTAATGGCCCAAAAATTATCTCCAGCAAACACGCGGATACATATCTAATTTTTTTTTCATACTTTATAGAAAATAAGGCAAATTAAACGATATTTTTATCTTGTTATGGGATGCTGGAAACACAAGGGGAAAAATACTACACATTTTTCAATATTAGTTATATAATTTACAATTTACAAAACTACTTTCTAGCAAAACATTTGCAAAATTTGCAGTTACAAACTCACATTACTATTACTATTATTATTTATATTTCACTACAACAAACAGCAGAAGAAAACAAACTCCATGCGGTTTGCTTATTTTTAAAGGTGACAACAAACCGTGAAATATTTTAATCATGTGGAAAAAATATTCAGAGCAATATTTACCGCAAGAACATTTTTTTCCAAACCTCCTAACAGATATTTATTTTCTTCTGGACACAAAATATGTTCGAAAACAAATGGCTTTAAATGGGGGAGTACTAGTAAATGGGACGGCAGTTACAATAAGTACGACTTAAGCGATACAGTTGGAGCACTTTGAAAATACAGATGGAACAACAGAAATAGAATTTTGTACAAGTTTAGAGAAAATGTATGAAAAAGCGAAAATACTAATTACATGCATCGTGTCTTTTTTGACGTTAATTAGAGAATTATGCCATCAATTTTTGTCTCTTACCTCACATACATTTGAATACTCGAGTTCAGGTCATCAGAATATCGGAATACCGGTAAACTTCGATTCCGAGGTTTAGGAAATTGAATGAGCATCCAATCGTAAACGGCCAACTGCTAACATGCAATCTTACATACAAATTTGTCGCACATACGCGAGTATAAATTTTCTTTCACAATTGTTATACCATTAACACTTTTGCGTTTACATTTTAAGATAACCGAGAGTGAGGTGATATTTTCCAACGATTGTGAATCAGTTTGTGATAGGAACGCAGTCGTTTTCGCGACTTGATTTCGAATTTGCTTTCCATTGCTGAAATAAATTTATTTCAGCTAAATAATCATTCTCTGTTGTACACACAGATCCAAACAGATATCATTAGTTTTCAAACTTTAAAATATTCAGTTTGAATACTCAAAACTTCTGTACGCGTACACTGCTCACTTGAATGACTTTTTGAAATTTATGCTTCTACTTTTATGTAATCATCCAGTGTCAGCAGCTGTACAAGACGTTACACGACTAGAATCGTAATTGATAACATATTTGTCAAGTTTACAAAAGGCAATTAGTACAGCGTATTATAAATTTGATTATATTTAAATGTTTTATACAGAAAGAAAGGTGGACATACAGAGTATTTCTTTATATAATAACAAGATAATGACAGAAAAATTCAAAACTACAAATGGAATCTAAAACTGAGTCTTCCAATTGCTTTTAACGGTTTAATCTGATATACTACAGGTTTGTCCTATACCTAAGCTAAGCAGCAATGACTAAAATTTAAAAATAAAAACCTTTTTTTTATTTTCTTCTTGCACTTTCTTGGTTTATCTTTACCCAAGACAGGGCCCGACGAGCATACCTAACAACCGACAAAACACACATGCCCATAGCAAGTCCAAAACTATTGCCAATATCACAAATAAATGCAATCAATGTGTATACTTTAACTTCAATGATATGCTCCACCAGGTTGCTAAGCATTAGAAACACAATAGCAAAGGGTTGATCGGTCTTTTGAATTTGTACGTAAGAATTTACATTAAAGTAAATTTCATTGCAAAGAAGATAACAAGGGCACGATTTAGTTAAATTATTGGATATGAGCATGAACGCTTTCAGACTTTTTTTGGCTGCAGCTGTTGAATTGCAAGGCAAAATATTGTCAATTATGTCTTCAAGAGGAGGTAACCTATTATTACATTTATTTAAGTTTTAAATGGTAAGTTTGTGAATAATTTATATTTTATTTCCTACCCGCACAATTCAGCACGCTGCATTTGTTCTATTAAGCAGTTTCTTCTGCATCTTTTGCGATCCGCGCTGTCAGCACATGGATTTATTTTTGTATTCAGTCTACGAAACTGTATATAAAATAATTAACAAATTACGAAATTACTTGCTGTATGATATTGTGATTCTTACAACTCGCATCTGAACATTATTCACAGTACTTCCGTGGACGGGAGCGTCAATAGTCGTTAATTGATCGTATTTCTCATAATCAGACGAATCATAATCACTGACAAATATCTATAAGTAGAACAAAGTAATTTGCAATAGTAGTTAATAAAAAAAACTTAGGTATTAGGATTACATAGTTTTAGCGTTCTAACATTAATTCATACTTTATACACAGCATTTGGGCATTCGTAAATTGGTAATTCGCCAAACTGAATAAATGGAAGTGGATGCATAGTAAAAAAGCCGGAATATTCTGTTTTCCCTGTACGGAAAATAACAAAAAGTATGTTTATCTCATAAAGAAAGACGGGTCATACACAGTACATACTAAGAGCATTGAGAAAAATACTTGCAATAACATCTTTTTCCATTCTTGCTTTGGAACTTCCAAGTTTTAACACAACATTTGTGACCGCTTGGTCCAGCGTGACTACCACACACCGCTAAGGTCATACCTCCTAGCGGAGTGATATGACCTAGGCAGATGTGTGAAGTAAGGTCCTAAAGCCAGCAAGATTCATCGCACTCTGCGCTAACTCTGCTCTCCTCCCCATTCACCACTGCAATGCTCAGTAGTTCGATGATAGATCCACTACAGCCTCCATGAGCGATTGCATGGGCCGTACAGGTGAGTACGGCAGAATGGTTATGTTTGAACAACCACGTCATACCTGGGGCTTTCTCCCTGTGTATGACGGGTCGGTTGGCGGTGTGGCGTGCCTTCGCAGCACTGCCAACACGCGGGTGGACGGGAGTCTCCAACTCTCAGACAACGGATAACAGACCAACAACCCAACAAGACCAAAAACCCAACAATCTGGAGTCCCTTGTCTTATTTAGGTAAGTATGCGTCCCACTCCATGGTAACCAATCCCCAGGCTGCCATGGAGAAGACCATACCAGTCACACATTAATAACTTATATAGGTGTTGAACGCAACATCAATATACTTTATGGGTGTCACAGATCAGATTATCGTTTGCTTTATGCTACACCACTGAGTGCACGACATGTGTCCGCCAAGAGCTAAAGCTTTTCTTGGACAAGCCACAATGATGCATTATTTCTGTGTTTGGTAACAGGTGATCAGCATGGTGAGCCGTTAAGATTTTATTACGTAATCGGTCTATATTAATAAAAAAGATGGGCATGTCGATTTTTGACAAACGGTACTTACCAAATTTATAATGATCACAATTTCCCAAATGTGTTGCAACAGTCGTTTGAGTGACATTGACAGATACCAAATGTAAAGAATCCTAAAAATAACAGTAATGATTAGCGTTGTAGGAACAATGGTTGTTGACTTATTATGGAATTGTACCACAAGCATGCTAAAGTCGGCTGCCAAGGGTTCCAGTTTTGCTTTCTCCCACAAAAATTCAAAAGTATATTTTGATTCCGTCATATATAAATCTAGCAATTCTACGTCGCACCAGTTGGTAATATTACTACGCTTTCGTTCCACGTATCGTTTTTTGTAACTTGACAATCTTAAATTTTCTCCGCAAATAGTAAGTGATGGAAAGGCAACCTCCTGTTGATGATCCAATTCCACTACGTTTCGTGTAGGAATCTTCAAATAATACGATCCCCGCTCTTGAATCATGAACACAGCCAACGATGTACACAAAATAAGCGTTGCAATCCATAAATAATTAATAGCAGGGCGTACATCTTGTGCTTCTTTATCAGTGTGCATCTTGAAAACCAATACTTCTATTCGATTTGATTTCGCCTTTTTATCCCGTCTGATTGAAAACTCTATAGCCCTTTGTAAAATGTCAATAATTGACAGCAAAGAAAACCCCATAAATAAACTTAAATTTCCGCCTATGTCTGTTAATAGACTTATTTGATCATAGGCACGTCTCTGAGTTAGTGTCACCACCAAATTATCCACAGACAATTTTAATATGCATTCCATGACATTAATTTGAATTGGGTCGACCGCATATATATACATTAATTCAGAACAGGTTTGCAAACAGTTGCAGCCGGTGTAAACTCTAGGAAGTAAAGTTGTTTGCATTGCTCTGAAAAAACTGTATTTGGATTCTTCTATATTACTGATGTTGCAAACCGGTAGTTTGATTCTCGGATTAAAAAACGGCAATCTATTTATATTTATTTGTATAATTTACGTATATAAAGTTTAGTTTTTATTCACTTACCTGCATGGAGCTAATTTTGCTAATCGTTTGGTTATGCAGTTTTTATAACATACTTCAAATTCTTCATCAGTGACACACGGCCTCTGACTAGTACTACCAAATTGGTACTGCAATTTATAAATAAAATAAATAAAACTTTAACATTTGTCAATGATATTCAAGTTATTTTATTACTCACCGATCTGAACATGACTTTCATGTTATACAAATAACCGCCTATAAGATACAGTAACTGTGAAGATTCTACTTTGTCGGAAATTGATACCTGAAACAATATGTATGGAATTTACTTAGTACTCTCAAAATTAGTTCGTAATAAAGCAATTACAATCGACACGCGTGGCGTGCACATTTTTCCTGGGAGTAAACTCATTACAAGTTTCAAATTTATCTTTTTTCCTTCGACCGCGTCTGCTTGGCAATAATTTAAATATTATTGTAATGTAAAATTAAAATTTGTTTCTAAATACTTAACCATTTATGTGTATATCGGTACATTGGCCCAATAGATTGGTCCTAAGTGACGTAGGTATCGGCTGTCGAGCAATTTCCTGTAAAAATAAATTCAAATTATTGCTTGGCCACAATAATTTATTGTCCCCACTCACGTTTTCGAACTCAATTTTGTCCAATATGTTCGATTTGTTTTCGTAATGCCACACTTTATTGAAGTCGATTTCATCTTCATCCCACATTTTAACCCAAGTGGCAAAGCAAGCGACAATATCATATTTTACTTGGTCTTCCATCAGCTTGGCTAAATAATCATTCTCTAGTGAACACATTGCAAATGGTGGAAACTTTAGTGATTTCACGTTGTCAATACGAATATCGACTGCGAGTGGATATGTGAAATAATAAACAATTCTTTCCGTTATCTGGTAAAAACAAATAGCAAAACAGACGAACACAATGTAAAACCATATTTTCCTAAATAGCGTAGAATGAGCCGGATCAATCAAATCTTGATATTCGGGTGGCAATTGAGGTTTTCGTAAATTGTCCGCAGATTCTTGTATTAATCGACGAAGCCTTCTCTTTCTCCAAACTGAAGTCATTTTCCAGTTTCCGTACTTTGAAACTTTGAATGCACCAACCTACTGTTCCAACTAATATGGTTTTTATAATCTACACGAGTTCTTTTCATGCTGCTTTACAGTAGGAATGAATGCGAATAGCGTATAATTTCCAATTAAACTCATTTAGCTGTTTGCTATCTTTCATAGAGTTCATTTTAAAAACACGCAAGTCTAAGTTTCAAGAAAGACAAACTACAATTAACTTTGATAAATAAGCAATTACCGGTAGGTTGAAATTGCGCTTTCCATTTCTATTCAGTGTCAGTGGAAAACGCATTAGACGATTTATGATCCAAAAATTATCATCAGCAAAAGTGCTTACATATAATTAGTTTTTTTTATAATGTTCCAACTTCCAACTAATGTTATTTTAATAATGTACACGTACCGGTATGTTCCTTTTTATGTTTCTCTGCAGAAATGAATGAAAATATAATTTTTAATCAAACGTACTTAGCTGTACCATTTGAGTCCATTTTCTAAACACGCAACTCTAAGTATCAACAAAGACATAATTAAAAGATATAATTTCTTTAGAATATAACCATTAATAATCATAATAGTCTGACAAGCAATTTGGCTGAAATTGCATTTTTATTTTTATTCAATACTAGGTGAAAACGCATTAGGCAGTTAATGGCCCAAACATTATCTCCAGCAAACACACTGACACATAATTAATTTTTTTCTTTCATACTTTATAGAAAATAAGGCAAATTAAACGATATTTTTATCTTGGAAAGTTTCCAATTTTTATAATAGTTTTGGGGTGCTCGAAACGAAAGGGAAAAATGACTGTGCATTCTTCAATATTAAGGTGGGTTCACACTTGTGTTCACACTAGACGCAACGCAAGAAAACTGACGCAACGCAAGCTGCTTGCGTCCAAAAATTCTTGACCTTGACGCCAATTCCTGCTTCAACTCCGAGTTGAAGTAAGCGACGCAACGCAAGGAAAGGTCTTGCGGCCAACCAATCACGATCGACTTCAACTCTCGTCGATTCACGTTTGGTTGGTGAGACTTTACCACATGGAAATTGTTTTTAAAAATGGCGGCGGTTCAAATCAGCATGGCTAGCGGTGAATTTAATCGAATTTAATCGAGTTAGTTCGTGCCAGACCAATAATCTGGCAAACAAATTTGGCTGCTAGCGTGGTTAATTCTTGCAAACAGGCCGCCATTTTCGAATTCTGGAACTAGTTCTAGAACTAGATCCAATTCCAGGTTTCATTGAAACCATTCGATTGGCCAGACGCAGCATCAATTGTTGCAGCTCTGTTCACACGTGCCCTACAGTGTGAACAGACTCTGCGTTGCGTTTGATTACTTTTTCCTTGCGTTGCGTTGCGTCGCCCCTAGTGTGAACACAAGTGTGAACCCACCTTTAGCTATATAACTTTCAATTTACAAAACTACTTTCTAGCAAAACATAATATATTTTTTAATTTGCAGTTACAGTTCTTATCCTTATCCTTAGTCCTTATCCTCAAACTCGCATTACTACAATAAATGACACACGTGCGCGTTAAACATAAAAGTTTCCAATAGCTGCGTAATCAACTTCACTCATCTAAAGGCATATTATCTTCTACATTGCCACAAAACTAACAATTTCAAGTCATTTATCGTATTTATATTTCACCACAACAAACAGCAGAAGAAAAACTCCATGCGGTGTCCTTATTTTTAAAGGTGAAAACAAACTGGAAAATATTTTAATTATGTGGAAAAAATAATCGAAGCAATATTTACCGCACGGCCATTTTATTCCCAACCTCTTAACAGATATTTATTTTCTTCTGTACAGAAAATATGTTCG